>OY728130.1:554119331-556619331 GCA_963277665.1 Viscum album | reverse complement strand
ATTTATTTAAAGAAGGGTTAAAATAGTTAAAATCAAAGTTTAATAACTAAAGCATTTTTAATATAGGGTTATACATAAGATAAATTCAACTATAAATATTCATTAGAAATCTAAAAATATTTCCTACATAATTTTATTTTATTTTTAATTTTTAGACATTAAATAATTTAATTTATTTATGACACAATGATGATGCAGTAATTATCTTATTAATGAAATATTAACATAATTGATGTTATAAATACTCAAAGAAATGTACTTTGAGACTTTTTATAAATTCCACTAATTTTATAGGTTAATATGACATGTTATTATTGATTTAATTAACTTTTTTTGAACTAATATTTCTGTTATGAGTTTCACAAAAATCAATTACCAAATAGTGTCAAAATTGACATAAAATAGTTTTTAAAAAAAAATATTATATTATTAATTGTTATTTTATTCCTAAAAATCTAAGGTTTGGCCTAATGACTTAGATAAGGTTATATATATTAATAATAAACAACTTGGGGTTCGTTTGGCTTGTTATAGTAAGTTTATTAACCTTATAGTTAAGAAAACAAGAAGACACGGTAAAAGTTAAATTATCTAACTTAAAGTTAAATCTAAACGATAAGGTTAAAATAGAAACCTAAACTTCTCTAAATTCTATTGTATGAGAGGATTTCGACCCATCCCCACCTTAGCTTAGAAATAAATCAATTTTAAGCTATTAAAAACCGAATATGACTTTATAATAAAATAATATTTTAAGTTTTCTTAAGGTGCCCCTCTCCTCCCTTATAAAAGGGCACCTCCTCCATCTCTTCCTCACACCACTTTGAGCCTTAAATCTCAGCCAACCCATGCCAATTTCTCCTATCCACTTCCCTAGAAACATCCTAGAGGTCCTGGTCTTCTTCAAATACCATCTTTAGTGCCCTAAGAGGAGGTTAAGAAGAGGCGCTTCAAAGAAGAGGTAATGTCCGTTACCGATTCTTTCAACTTTATTTCTTCTTCTACTTATTCTTATTTAGTTGTTTCATTATGAAGTAATAAAATCAGTATCACTCATATAATTATATGTTATTATAAGTATGAAACAACCCTATTTCACCATCTATCCATCCTACGGAAAACAAAATCACCGCGCGTGCGTACGTACGGAATACCGTCTCCTTGCCGTGGTGTAATCTATTTTCCACCACCACCTTACTTGGATGGATATAATGGTGTATATAATAACTATATATAATTATTTTAAATTGATATTGATTCTGAAATAGTATACATACACTTCAATACAATTCCGCGATCATGGGAACGATATCATCGCTCGTGCGTACGTACGGCCTACCGTCTCCATGATGTGATGCGACTTATTCTACATGATATTCATTATATAATGATTATATAAATGAATTGAATGAATAAATATGATATATATTACACTAATACCATTCTGGAAATGAGGCATCTATAACCTAAAGAGAAGAATAAGAATTTATTTGACAAAACACGCATAAGAACAAAAAGTAATAAACACCCGAATAACAAGTAGAAATAAAATATTACTAATAAGAAGATAAGAATATGAACATATATGATATCATAACAATGATTATGATTCTGGAATAAGTCAATGACATTATTTAAATCATTATATAGGAGTTTCGGACACTAACGAAGCAAATCGGACCTAAGGTAAGGGAAAATCTCACAATCTCATTTTTATCCGAGATTGTTTATACTTCAGAATTTACTTGGGAATATTTATCATCTACATACACATTTCCTCAATATGTAATATTATTTCCTTCCACCTACAATTTTTTAAATCCAATTTTACCCATTGGTGAGTTTTTAGTAAAAAATATGAAAGGAATCTTTTGTCGTTTTTAGTACGAGGTACTTTTTGAATTTTCCGGCCAAAGTACGAGAAGAATGTTTTTTTAACTTATACGGCCTGAATGGATTTTTAGAACATTATTTCCATGAAGCTTCCTTTACAAGTTTTCAAGTTTATTTTTAATCAACTTCTTTTAGTTTAAAATTGTATGACCTATTAAGAAAGGAAAAATGTTTTTGAAGTAGAAAGGATATTTTCCTCAAGAATGGAGTTCAAGTGTTTTATCAAAATTATTTTCCATATAAGATAATATAGGGTTCTGTTTCTATACCTATTTTTACATTGATTTGATTATGTTATTATGGAATTATTTTTATGATGTCCTTTTATCTTATATGGATTATGTTATGATGTCATGATGTTTAAGATTCCCATTTTTATTACATGGGTTATGCTATGATGTATGATTTATGATTTTGTGGCACACATAAGAATGGTTTCATTATGAGATGGGTGAGACCTATATCTCCCTCCAATTCATTGGGTAAAGATTTATATCTCATGAGATAGACATGGCTGGAACGACAGGTTAAACTGGTTCAGTGAAACAGGACTGAAATGAGGAGTGAACTCGGTTCAGAAAGGGACTTTGTCCACTAAGATAGTCTTGGCAATGAGTCTTGACTACTAAGAAATGATTCTCTATGATTATGTGTGTATGACACAAAGTTTCATGTTTTAATTTATGATTATTGGGATTACATTTCACTACTATGATTTATCCCATGTTATGAAATTATGATTTCTTTTGCAGGTTAAGATTTCCAAAATGTTATGTTCTTATGAATATGACGTGATTGATATTTCTTTTGTTTACCCTTACTGAGCATTTGATCTCACCCTTTTGTATGTTTTCTTTCACCAGGTCTGGAAGAAGGTTATTAAGTAGGATATGCCAAAAGGGACTCTAGATATGATGAAATAAATGGGAGACAATGTAGATGCTTTATGAACCAGTTGTTTATGTTTCCCAGTTTCTAAAGACATTATACCTATATCATCCTTTCATGGTTTTTTTATATGTTGTAATAAGTGTGCTTCAATTTTGAAGCAATAATAATATATGTATAGTTTGGGTCGTTATATGTGTACCCAAATCCCTCTATAGCCCTTTCCAAAAATGCGAAGTGAAGCAGGCATCCCTATCTAAAATGATAGTACTCAGAACCCCATGCAAGCGTATAATCTCATAGATGTACAACCGTCCAAGGTCATCAACCCCGAAGGTCTCCTTAATCGGCAAGAAGTGAGCAACCTTCGTGAGCCTATCAATGACAATCCATACTGCATAATTCCATTGAGGCGATCTTGGTAACCCTGTCACAAAGTCCATCATGACATCATTCCACTTCCACTTGGGAATGGGTAGCTGCTGTAAAAGCCCTGCTGGTCGGTAGTGCTCCGCCTTCACCTGCTGCCAGGTGGAACACCTCATGAAAAAACCAGTAATATCTATCTTCATACCTGGCCACCAATACTGGCAGTGTAGATCACGATACATCTTGGTGACTCCAGGATGAATTTCCCAAACCAAGGAATGAAAGTCTCGCATCAGATCCTCACGTATATCTACTGGCACCCATACACGTCCCTAGAAATGCAAGATCTCACCCTCGCCTATGGTCCATCTGGGAAGAGGGTCCTCTCCTGACACACTTTCCTGTAAGACTAGGCCTTCATAATCTGATAGCTGCCTCATTCGAAATCGGTCAAGAAGGGTAGAGGTAACAACTACAGAAGAAAGAAAAGTCTGACCCTGTCTATCGTGCACCTCCAAATGCATTTCAGAGAACAGAGCCATAAGCTGCCACTCGCTGTTGGCCTCCTGAACTGCCTGTATCTGTGTCCTCCTACTCAGTTTTTCTACCACAACATTGCCTTTCCCAGGCATATAAGCAAGCTCGAAATCTAAAGACTGTAGGTACTCAACCCACCTCCACTGTCTCAGATTCAAGTCAGGCTGCGTGAAGATATACTTGAGGCTCTTGTGGTTAGTATATACCACAAAATGATCTCCTAGAAGATAATGTCTCCAACAACGCAAAGCATGAGCAACTGCAGTCAACTCCAGGTCATGCGTAGGATAGTTCCTCTCATGTGTCCTCAACTTTCGAGATCCATATGCAACAACACGATCCTCTTGCATAAGCACTGCTCCAAGCCTGATTCCAAATGCATCACAGAAAACTGTATAACTCTTGCCCGGCTCCAGCAAAACTAGAATTGGTGCAGAAGTCAATCTCCCCTTCATCTCCTGAAAATATGAATCACAGGATTCTAACCAAACATACTTCACCCCCTTCTTATTCAAGCTTGTTAATGGCACTGCTAAGCATGAGAAGTCCTGTATAAATTTCCTGTAGTAACCAGCCAACCCTAAGAAACTTCGTACCTTGAAGACATTCTTCGGCTACTCCCAGGTAACTACTGCTCTCACCTTCTCTGGGTCTACTGATACTCCTGTCTCTGAGATGACATGACCCAAGAAGTGAATCTCGTCCATCCAAAAGTGGCACTTTGAGATCTTAGCATATAACTGATGCTCCCTCAGTGTACTAAAAATGATCTCAGGATGGGTATCATGGTCGTGTCGAGTGTGAGAGTACACCAAGATATCGTCCAAAAAAACAACCACAAAAGAATATAAATATGGATGGAACAATCTGTTCATCAGTTCCATGAAAACTTCTGGCTCATTCATGAGACCGAATGGCATAACCAAATACTCATACAGACCATACCTGCTCCGAAAGGTTGTAAGAGGTATATCAGATGGTCTAACACAAAACTGATGGTAGTGGGATCTCAAGTCGATCTTCGAGAACACTCTGGATCCTCTAATCTGATCAAAGAAATCATCTATCCTAGGCAAGGGATATCGGTTCTTGACCGTCAACTCGTTCAGCTCTCGAAAATCCACAAAAAGCCTAAGGGTGGCATCTAACTTCTTCGCAAACAGGACAGACGAACCCCAAGGAGAAGTACTGGGTCAGATGAAACCCTTTGCCTGTAACTCCTCCAACTACTTCTTGAGATCCTAAAACTCAGGTGTAGCCATCCTATAATGAGGAATGGACACTGGCACCTCTCCTGACACAAGCTCAATAGAAAAGTCTACCTCACGCTCTGGAGGCAAACCTGAAAAGTCCTCTGGAAAGACATCCCTAAAATGATCCACCACTGGAGGAAAGTCCATCTGTGAAGTCCCCTGGTCATCCATATACATACTGGAAATATGATCTATAACTCCACCCAACCCATGATGCTCTAGTCCAGCTCTGCTCGCCTGGACATCCCATTTTCCCTTGTGAAGAAAAGATCCGCCCTCTAGTGATGTGAAACTCACCCTACGACGATAGCAATCGACAAAGGCCTAGAAGGGAACTAACCAGTCCATCCCAAGAATGAAATCATATCTTTTCATCTCTATAACATAGAGGTTCTATGAAAAACGACACCCACCAACCTCAAGGGGGAATTCTGAGCACTGATGTACGCTAGCAGTTCTAATTCCCAAGGGAGTGTCTAGCGTCATCATATCCCCAGAAGTATAAATAGTAAGTCTAAGGATTTATACAGTATGCACAGAAATAAAGCTATGATAAGCCCCCATATCAAAAAGTGCAGAGGATAAAACTAAGGCTACTAAAATCATACCTTGAACTGTAGAAGGTCCAGGATCCTACTCCTGATGAATCTGCTCTACCGCAAAGGTCTGGCCTGCACCGTGACCCTGTGTAGCAGCCTGAGATCCCTGATCTGACCCTCCATGAGCCTCACCACTATGTCCACAGACTCTACCCTGGCCTAAATGACCTAAAGAACTCTATCCCCTAGTCTGCTGCAGAATTGGTAATCCTGCTTCTGTACGCGGAGTCAAAACTGATCCTCCTTCACTAGCCGCTGGAAGGAGAACCTTGCAGAAACGCTGCAGATGACCCATCTTGCCGCAAGATCGGCACTCCACTGGTTCTCTTAGGCATTGAGGCTTCTTATTCCTACTTTTTCCACACTGATATCACATCAATTGGTTTCCAGAAGTAAGATACCATCTACCAAAAGAAATACCTCGCTTCCTCGGGTCACCTCATGTAGACTCTCGGTGGCGCTTCCTGCTGTCTATCTAAAATGAATCAGCCCTGGATGCTGAACCGCCCTGGTCCACAGCTCCAGTCTCCCTCATATTTCTCTCCGTGATAAGCGCCTGGTTGAATATCAGAGTAATAGAAGTCAACTAAAAGACGTTCACCTGTGATCTGATGTCCGGTATGAGGCCTTCCTCAAACTTCCTCACTAAAAACAGCTCGTTATTCCCCAGAACAGGAGTGAAACGCCGTAACTTTATGAAGTGAGAGGAATACTCCATAACTGTGAGAGTATCTTGCTGAAGGTTCACGAACTATCTGGCTCTGTCATCCCTCAGCGTCACCGAGTAGAAGTAGTCATAGAACGTACGCTGAAACTCGTCCCAAGCCATAGCATGTTGGCGCCCTGCCTGCGAAACCACATCCCACCATCTCTTGGAGGAATCTCGCAGTATATAAGTCGCAAGCTTCACTCTCCTCTCTAGAGGTGTCTCCAGATGCTTGAAGATGGATAGCATGGATTCTAGCCATGACTCCGCAACCTGTAGTCCTCTATCCCCTGTGAACGTGGGAGGATGCTGCTACTGAAAAACCCGTGTCAGCTCTTCCATAGACGGGGTAGGATGCCAAGATCCCTATAAGGTCTACATGAATCTCATGAAACCCTCTTTGAACTGAGCGTTGGAACTAGTATCTGGAATCACTGTAGGTGCCATGTATAGAATGATAGGCGGAACTACTGGTAGTCCCTAATCTGCTGTATCAGGTGTACGATCATTTCCTTGCAACTGACGGTCAACCAGAGGATGTCTTGGTGCCATAGCTCTGAAAGGTCAAAAGCACACCTCAGATTTAGGATTAAGAAAGATAGAAAAACTGAAGGCACAATAAGGAACAGGGAAAAGAAGGCATTCAAGTTGTGCAAAACATGACTACACGACGATGTGTTCCCTTAGGTCATTCACATGGGCCTGTACTTCCTCTTAAACTGGTCGTGTAACACCCCAAATACACGACGTGTTGTCCTAACACACGACATGTACTTGAATCCTATTCCCTACCCGATTCCTTCTACACGGTTAAGCCACACGACTCCTCTAAGACAAAACTACACAACATGTTCAAGGAAGACACATCGTGTACTAGAAATGCCTTACCTGACCTTTGTTTTCAGTGACATGGCCTGAAACATGGCCGACACTACACGACGTGTTCTGGATGGACACAGAGTGTACGGGGAAGGGTAACACCGACCCGTGTTGTTCGTGACACGGCCGGGTACCTAGATCAAACTACATGACGTGTAAGATTCAAACACGACGTGTATGTGAAAAGATAACACGACCTGTGTTGTTCATGACACGACCAGGGTACCTATTTCATACTACACGGCGTGCTAAACTAGTACATGGAATGTTCGTACAAGATTTTTCAGAACCCAATGTTTCTTCTCACACAGTCAGTGACACGGTTTAAAAACTACACGATGTGTATTAATAAAATACACGTCGTGTATTCTGGGTTTTTCCGGGAAGTAGCTCATAAACTGCTCCAAAGCCCAAAAAACACAAAAAACAAGAGTTAAAGTGCAAAATTCTGATCCGTGAGGGCCCATACTCCTCACAAATCAAAGCTTGGCATCATAAGAATGCATATAACAAGTAAACAGTATAAAAAACTCACGATCCACAAAATTCCAATCCTCGAGGGCTCATAACACCTCTAAGACCAAAGTTTGGCATCCATGATAAAGAAGCTCTAAACAAACAATACCATATCAACATAGCAGGTATTCTATCACAACATCTATCACAACAGCATGCATAGTCTATTAAAAATTCTATCACAACAGCATGCAATTTCTAATGCAATTTAGATGGCATGAAAAAATGCATGACATGTGATTTTCTAACAAGTGCCTATATGATGCATGAGATGACATTAACTCATCTCATCGGGTTACAAAAAAATAGAACCACAATAATATAAACAGTAACAACACAAAACAAGTGCACCACCCAATGGTGAAGTCAATTAAACTGTAACATTTACAAAACTTGAAAACTACAATATTCGAGGTAACCTAGATTTTTCCCTGTACACGGGTTCTAGAACTCTTGGGCACAGCTATTTACCATTTACCTATTCCATCCTATCCTTGTCTAATGTCTCTAAATAGTAAGTTAATATAAAAAAAATAAACCTGCCTTTGATACCACTTTGTAATGACCCGAATCCGGAGCCACTCAACTAGTGCCCCGTACCCAGTTCACCACATGACCTCAAGTACATTTACCCAAATGCAAGAGGCTGCTGACTAGAAGCAAGGGCCTTGGTGAGTCATTGGGGAAACTATGCCCTCATTTGGTAAGGTATACAAGGGAAAGGAAATAACAGTCAATAGCGGAAGCAGTAAACATCATACAATAACTGAAACTAAACAGAAGAAGCAATGAATATATAGTAATGATGATAATGATGCAGCAGGTACAAGTATATAAGGAAATCAAAAAACACAACAATGTTCTAAAATACAACTGATAATAAAAGTACTAAAAGTAAATAGCAACTCCAGCAACATCGCAAGCCTAAGATCGGTCCTATGATCTCTAGCTCCAACCAGTAATCATGTACCTGAAGTAGAAGGGACACAATCCCTAAACATAACTGCAACCATATAACCTATTTGGGAAAAAAATCAGGACCCAAATAGGGTGTAAGACTAGTCCCAATAGGCAACCACCACAAGATCTGTGCCCTACTATCAGTGAGCAATATAACAAAAGTAAAGAAAATAAATGCAGTAGAGAAAACAGGAGTACACTAAAGTAAAAAATCCTACAAATCTCCATTCACATTTATTTATTAATTTAATTAAATCATTAAATTATCAACCAAGGAATCTAGCAAACAACTCTATATTCCCAAGGCATAGCAAGTAACACAACAGGTATCTCAGCAGACTACCTAAACAGCAAGCAGTACAAAACCCAAGCTTGTTCTTTGGCTTGGTGGACTCATCACAACCAACCAAACAATATTCACACTAACTCTATGGGTGGATCATACTAGCAGACCCCTCAATTCAAGTAATCCTACAAGGGCACAGACACTCTGGGAAGATCTCACCGTCAATTCCCCTACGGTCTTGCAACGATAGAAAAAGACTCTCTGAGGAAGAACTTACGTCTAATTCCCCATATAGTCTTGATACGTAACTAAGGACACTCTGAGCAAGCACAAAGTCCAATTCCTATAGGTCCTTCGAACGATACTAATTTATAACAGACTCTCTAGGGAATCCCTTAATCGTCAATTCCCTCTTTATTCTACCGCACCGGGTTCACACAGCCCTGAGCAGTCCAGTCCTACGTAATCGACTATCAGCAGCCCTAAGTAAGTTCAAAAAACTACTTGGATAATAGCTACAATGTATCAAAAGCATATAAATAGTAGTCAATACATGCAATCAATTATATCAAGGCAGTCAATCAATGCAACAAGGTCTGCCTCACAGGTAACCTAAACCAAACGACGATAAACAGCCAAAACAAGGGAAACACCCATGGGGTAATCCTAAAACATGCTAACAAGAAATCATTATTAATATAATAGCCTCAATAATACAATAAATCTAAGGTATATAATAATACAGGATCAAAACCCTAACCCGAGATACCCGATATATGGGAATCCGACACTTTTTTCAAAAAAACTCAAAGACATTCAATGTAAGGGAAAAAACCACCAACCTAGATCCTAGGAGATCGATATACTTGAACCTCAGCCCATGAATCGGCCTAGAATTGAGTAGAGCTGCAAAAAAATCTAAAATGTTCATCCTCAAATAACTCTCATAAGAGAAAGAATCAGGAAACGTGGCCAAAGAAGAACCAAGAACTCACCACTGCGATTCTATTGCAACCGACGATGTTCGATTCAGATGACCGATGATAGATCAGTGGCTCGGAGAAGATCCATAGCTGTACCCTCGCTCTCAGTCGAAGAAGCTGGAGAAGAAGACATTTCTGTGGTTAAGATGAGACCCCGGTCCGTTTAATGAAAAAAAAGAAAGTACACGGCGTGTACTTTTGGAGTACACGGCGTGTACTAGGCTTTTCCGCACTCCACATTAAGCGACCTCCAAATCACCCCTACATGGCCATGTGTGTGGCCATGACACGACCAACACACGACCTCGAGCAGCATCAAAGTACACTACATGTACTTATAAAGTACACACCGTGTACTTCAAAAATTTCCATAAAACCCTCTTTTCTCAAAAACTCCAGAAAAAGGAAAAACATACCTGAAACGAAGGTCCGAGTTCTTACATCTATGTCCATCTACTAGTTAGATTCAATAAATCCCTATAGTCTTTTACCATAATGAGGTTCCTCCATAGAGCCCTCTATACTTTCCTTTGAATGGTTATCTATATGTGTAGGACTATAGTGAAACTATTTATCTTTCCCACTAATGAGAGATGGACACTCATGTATGAGATTAGCCTTATCTGGTGTGTTCTTGATAGGTATTTCCTGCTCATGGGTCTCTTTAGATGAGATATTTCCCAAGAATCCATCAGTGTGTGGTCCTACAGTATGGTTCCCATGTACACCCTCTAGTTTAGAGGCTCCCTCACTACTCACCGCGGGTCTGTTATCATTAGGGGCTTCACTGGTGCAAGGAGGGGAGGTAGGTTCAGTGATCCTAGGATCTACCAGAATGTAAGTCTCTAGTTTGTATCTACTTTCCTCTAATTTAGTAGATTTACCATCATAAAGAGACTCAGTGTGGTTGTGACCAGGGGCAAAATGGGTATCATGCACATTCATGGGATGCTCAGGGGGCACATCCTTGGTATGCCCAGGGTGTGAATCACTAGGGGGGGGGGGAAATTGAAGGACCCCCATGACTTGTACTATTATTTCTATCACAATTTTATGACTTTTCCATATTAGAAGGACTAGAATCATTATTACAAGTTGTAGTAGTGGGGGGGATCCCATTTCCTTTCCTCTTTCTGCATTAAGTAGCTTCTTGTACCATCATATTGTAGAAGGATCATTCTATGTATCTATTACAATAATATATCATGTGACCAAAAAACATGAAATTCAAATATTTCATGTTTATAGGTTTTAGAAGAGGTGCATGATGGGGTTGTGGAAGAGGTGTATGATGGAACTATTGTTTGTTGAGGAGAATAAAATATACCAATGGTTTACAGAACTGTTGATATATAGTTATGCATGATGGATTGGGGAGAATAGGGTATACTAATGGTTCTGTATATAATTGGTATACCATTATGCTAGACAATATGTATACAATAGTTCTTGAACCATTAGTATATATCCCAACGGTTTCATTGAAACCATTGGCATAAAGTAAATTGAGATAGCCTATACCAATGGTTTTATAGAAATTGTTGGTATAGGGATATCATAATGGGAAACATACCAATGATTTCTAAAACCATTGGTATAGCCTATCCCAACAGTTTTAGTGGATATACCAATAGTTTTAAACCATTGGTGTTGACCTTCTAGTTTTAATGATCCCAAAATCATGTATTTAATACTACTAATGAATTTCATGTTCACCTGTAAGAAATCTGTATTCCGAGAACATGTGATAAATCTATAAGTATGAGATGATGTTGGTCATGACACACCACTGGTATGAAAATTCTCCAAGTCTAAGATACCACTAGGACATCACACTGTCAGACTGTCATAACGCTAGACTAAATATTTGACAAAGTATGAGACACCATTGAGTCATACACTGTTGATCGACACACTACCAGGATGTAATTCTATTAGAAAAAAAATGGAAAAGTATGATATATCTCCATATGAGACACCGTCAATATCATACTGTCAGACTCATACCATTGACACTAAAATATTTACTAAGTTTGAGACATTATCAGAGCATACACCATCGAACCATACACCATTACCTGTGACCCCACTAGTGTCACACCGTCAACTTTTTGAAATATTTACTAAGTTTGAGACACTTCTAAAACAACATACCACCAGAGTAATGTACCTTCAATATCATACCACCAGTATCATACCGCCAGAACATGAGCCACCACTAGAACACGAGACACCGCAAGAGCTTAAGACACTGTCACTATTTATATTACTTTACTTATTTTTTTTGAATTATATCATTCTAAAAACTTTAATATTTTAATGATAATTCCTTAAATGTATAACAGAAAGAATTTTAGAATGAGGAGTATGAGGAAGAAGCTCTGGATATTCTCCTCACTGCTATTGTTGATAAAAAGCATAACACACTTCATCATTGAGTAGTGGAAAAGAGAGAGAACACATGAAACAAATAGTAGATGATCATGAACTAACAAAAGTATCAAGATGAACTTATTGAAAATAAAAAGAGTTGAATTTCTATGAAATATCAACATGGAAGTTGAACCACATCATCTCAATTAGTGATTTGTTCCAGTAAGGTAACAAGATTTTGAAACACTCTATTTTTCTAAAGATTTCAAGAGAACTTGACTCAATCCATATTGCTGAATCAAATCAAGATTCAAAAGATGCATTGCAATAGACCAAGTATCTCTAAATCCTATACTCATAAATTTCTCGTTTTTGTTTATATTTTATTACATTTGAGAAGTGTGTGCTATACTCTATTTTATGTACACACACTATCTCCTAAGATAAAATGATACACGATATCTTCTCAAAATTTATTCTTATTTGTTTTTCCCATGGATAAGAGTGGTAGAGGTCCCTATGTGTCCTATTTATCTTTAATCCCATGAATAACCATGGAAGAGGTCATGTGTGACCTGGACAATGTTATCTGTTGTAAAACCCAATCCAGGTTGTGGATCATCTTTTTATTTTATATAAACTACTTGGTAGTGGATTATCACCAAGTGGAGAGGACTAAGTCTCGACTCGAGACTAAACCTATGGTATTCATTTTTTTCCACTGTGTGTTTTCAACTTTTTTTTACTTTAAAATTGAAAACTATTTTAACTATAAAAAAATTCACCCTTTGATAGTTTATCTTAATTTCTGTTAATATAGTATTTTGATCAAGTAAATTGATTTCAAAGGATTCAATAATATTGTATATATTATTCATTTGAGACCTAATCAATCTTTATAGAAATATTCAGAATGACTAAGATATATATCATACTACTTATTTTGATAAGTTGGGCTATTTTGGAATATTTTGGGGATTTTAAAATAACTCAGTTTAGATAGAAATTTTATTGGGTGCTCAATTCACCCCCCTCTTGAGATACTCACTCTGACCAACATTTGGTATCAAAGAAGTTAAAATATTTTTCAAATAATTTTTAACTGTGATTTTACTTCAGTGTTAAAGACCTTAAAATTTCTGTTAGTTCTAAATTTTAAATTCTCTCTCTCTCTCTCTATATATATCTTCTAGTCTTTTAGTATGGATAATAATCAAAAAAGTTTTTCTACCAACATACCTCCCTTATTTAATGGGACTAATTATGCCCAATGGAAAATAAAAATGAAAATTCATATTGAATGCATGGGTTTTGAGATTTGGTCTTCCATAGTAGATGAGTATAAAATTCCTACTGCTACTAGAAATAATTGGGATAATGCAACTAAGGATACTTATAATAATAAATTCAAAGCCATGAATTCCTTATAACGTGCCTTAGGTGATGAATAGTTTAATAGAATTTATGCATGTAATTTTTTTTGATATTTGGGATACCCTAGCTGTCTCACATGAAGGAAATATAAATGTTAAAGAAACGAGGCTTAACACATACACTATTAAATATGATAATTTTAAAATGAAGCATAATGATCCTATTTCTGATATGTATCTTAGGTTTAATGAGATTTTTAATACCATGAGCTCACTGGGAAAGCCTATAACAGACAAGGACTAGATAATGAGATTTCTGAGATGTCTACCTGAAAGATGGTGAGACACGTTAGTTTCAATTAGAGAATCCTGTGATATCAATAAGTTTCCAATCAAGAAAATGATAGGTAATATTATGATGTACAAAGAAGAACTTAAATTGAATATTAAGTATGATGATGACATAAAGAGAAAGTCAGTAGCTTTTAAGACTACTACCCCTAGACAACAGAAGGAAAAAGAAAAAGAAAAGGTACAAGCTGTTGATTCAAGTGATAGTGAATATACTTATAAAACTGATGAAGAAATGGATCACCTAGCCAAAATATTTTAAAAGTTCTGTAGGAAGAATAAGTTTTTAAAAAAACCAAACTATAGAGGCAAATATAAAAATAGATAGAATTAGAAGAAAATAGATGATTATTCAAAGGAAGTTGTCTGTTATGAATGAAAAATGAAATGTTATATAAAATCTAACTATCCTAAACTAAAATATAATAAGAAATATATAGATAAGGATAAAATATATAAAAATGACATAAAAGGAATCTTTAATGCATCTGAATATACTTCAAGTGAATCAGATTATTCACCTGAAGAAAATATAGATAGAGAAAATATGTTCTTTATGACTAAATTCAGTGAGGTATATACTTTATCCACCATTTCTAATATTCTTCCTATACACCATTCTGATGAATCTGATAAGTCTGATAATGAAAATCATGATGATGAAAATATAAAAAATGAAGAATTATTTGACTACTACAATATATTGGAAGACACCTTTAATGAGTTAAAAGATAAATACAAAGTTTTGAAAAGACAACATGCTCTAACTGTAAACTGTAAGTCTGATCCATCTATAGAAAAAGAGAAGAATATTCAACTACTTAAATAAAATAATGAACTCAAAATTTCAAATGAGAAATTTAAGAAAGACCTTGAAAATTTTACAAATGGTAGAGAGACATTAACACACATCTTGGTAAAGAAATTTTCTCCCAAATATATTATTGGAATTGGATATGAGCCTGGAAAAAGAAGGATATCTGAAAGTACATTTGTTCCTAAATCCAAACCTAAAAACTCAACTGCCAAACAATTTTCAAAAGGACCCATCAAAGTGTTTATTTCTAATAGTTTTAAATATTTTTACAGGAAACTCATGAGGAAAATATGGGTTCCCAAAGCTTTTATTACTAATGTTTTTGGACCCAAACAAATTTGGGTACCAAAACCATTTCTTGTTTAAAACCTATTTTATAGGAAAAATGATTGAAGATATCTAGTAGAAGTCTATGGTACTTAGATAGTGGATGTTCAAGACACATAATAGGATACTATTACTACTTCAAGAGTCTTATCAATGTTGATAGTGGCGGCCATGTTACCTTTGGTGACAATGGAAAAGGAAAAATCATTGTCCTAGGATATATTGGTAACAAAAATTCAGTTTTAATTTCCAAAGTTTTATATGTTGATGGTTTAAAATATAATCTACTTAGAATTTCTCAGTTTTGTGATGATGGTTTCCATGTTAAGTTTGAGAATGATTCTTGTAATGTTTTTAATTCTGAAAATGATTTAATCTTTACTACCATAAGAAATGAAAATGTTTATGTTGTAGATTTAAATTCTTTATTTTCTTATAAATTTTCACGATTGAGTGTTTTTCATAAGGAATCTTGGATTTGGAATAGGAGACTAGGCTATTGAAACATTCACTTACATAAGAAGCTAAATAGAAAAGGGTTAGTTATTGATCTATCTAAATTTGAGTTCCCAACTGATAAAGTATGCATCCCTTTTCAAAAAGGAAAAAAAATCTCTTTTAAACTAAATAAAGAGGTGTTAACTTCTCAACCTCTTGAGTTGGTTCACATGGATTTTTTTGGACCTTTTAGAGTTTCTAGTCTTAATGGGAATCACTATGTTTATGTTCTTTTAGATGACTATTCTAGGTATACTTGGGTATATTTTATAGATCAAAGAAGTGAAGCTTGTTATTTTTTTTACTAAGTATGCTAAGTATGTAGAAAATATTAGTGGAATTAGGATCAAAACCTTAATAAGTGACCATGGTCATGAGTTTTAAGATAAATATTTTGAATTATATTTCTCAAAAAATTGTTACACTCATGAATTCTCTGCTCCTAGGACCCCTTAGCAAAATGGAGTCATTGAAAGAAGAAATTGAACCTTACAAGAGATATTCTGGACTATTATAAATGGGTATGAACTATCTATCTATTTTTGGGAAGAAGATATCAATACAACCTTTTATATTATAAATAAAGTTTTGATTAGACTTATTATTAAGAAGACCCCTTATGGGATGTGGAATAATAGAAAAAATAATGTTAATTAATTTAGAGTTTTTGGTTTCAAAGTATTTATTCTTAACACTAAGGATAATCTTGAAAAATTTTCCTCTAAGAGAGATGAAGAAATTTTTTTGGTTACTCAGTTTCTAGTAAATCCTATAGAGTGTTTAATAAGAAGAACAAGATGATGGAAGAATTAGTCCATGTCAAATTTGATGAAACTGATCCACATAAGACTAATACTTATTTAAAAAACCTTTAGGATGACCTATATTAAATGAACTTAAATTCCAAACCTTTGGATTCTACTGTGAAATAAGAAGAAGAATCATCCAGTTTTGAAGAATTTATAGAACTTTTACCTAAGAATATAGAAGTAACAAGTCCTACCTTGTCTAGAAGTATTAGAACTCCCAAGAACCATCCTTTAGATACTGTTGTAGGAGATCTATATATAGGAAAAAAAACTAGAGATTCTGTTAGAAATCAGGTTTAACATCAAAAGCTTTCTTGTCTCACCTTAAACCTAAGAACATCAATGAAGTAATTAATGATGAATTTTGGGTGATAGAAATACAAGAAGAGTTGAATCAGTTTGAAAGAAACAAAGTGTGGGAACTTGTAGATAGACCCACAGACACCTTGACTATTGGCACTAAATGGGTATTTAGGAATAAAGTGAATGATTCAGGTAATATAGTTATAAACAAATCTAGATTAGTTGCACAAGATTATATTTAGGAAGAAGGAACTGACTATGAGGAAACCTTTTCACCTATATCCATACTTGAATCCATAAGATTCCTGCTTGCCTATACAACTCATCTAGATTTAAAAATTTATCAAATGGATTTCAAGAGTCCTTTATTAAATGGATTTATAATTGAGGATGTTTTTGTAGAATAAATCCATGGTTTTCAAAATCATTATTTTTCTAATGAATTTTTTAAATTAACTAAAGCTTTATACGGTTTAAAACAAGCTCCTAGAGCTTGGTATGATAGGCTCAACAATTTTCTAATTTCAAAAGGTTTTTGAAAAGGAATAGCTGATACCACTCCTTTCATAAAACAAATTTCAAAATATGTACTAGTTTTAAAAATATTTGTAGATGATATTATTTTTGCAACTTCAAAAAATTTTATTTGTACTGATTTTTCTAAAATGTTGCAAAATGAATTTGAAATGAGATTAATGGGTGAAATCAAGTTCTTTCTTGGATTTCAAAATTTTCAAAATAGAGAAGGAATTATTTTGAACCAAAGTAAATATAAAAAAAATATTTTAAAACATTTTAATCTAGATAACACTAAAATTAGTGATAATACTATGAGTTTCACCTATAAATTTGATCTTGATGAAATTGGGATACTAATTGATCAAACCAGTTATAAAGGTATGATTGGAAGTCATCTCTACTTGACTTATAAATGACCAAACATTATGTTTAGTGTGTGTATGTGTGCTCATTTTCAAGAAAATCAAAAGGATTTACACTTACTGTCAAAATAATTTTCAAATACCTCAAATATACAACTAATTTAGGATTGTTTTACCCTCAAGGACAAGAATTTGATTTAGTAAGTCACTATGATGATGATTTTGGTGGATGTAATTTAGATAGAAAAAACACCTTTGGAACATGTCAATTTTTGGGGGAAGTCTCTAGTTTTATGGTGTAGTAAGAAGAAAAATTCTATTGAATTATCTACTAATGAAGATGAATACATAGCTACAGGTAGCTATTTTGTACAAATTTTGTGGATAAAACACACCCTACTAGACTATGGATATCAATTCTGACATATAACCATAAACCGTGACAGTACAAGTGCAATAAACATATCTAAAAATCATGTTTCTCATTCCAGAACAAAACATATTTATATAAGACACCACTTTTTGAGAGATAATTTTCAAAAAAGAGATATCACTCTTGAATTTATTTGTACTGAGCATTAGCTAGCTGATATATTCACTAATCCTTTAAATTCAGAGAGAATGAATTATATCAAACATGAATTAGGAATGATAATTTTCAGTTAAGTTTTATATTGATTGTCATACCACTGGTTGTCAAACCATTGGTTTTCATACCATTGGTTGTCATACCATTGGTTATCAAACTGTTGGTTGTCATACCATTGGTTGTCATACCATTGGTTTTCATACCATTGGTTTTCATACCATTGGTTATCATAATGTTGGTTTTCATACCGTTGGTTGTCATACTATTGAGTTGTCATGCCATTGATTCTATGAATTTTCAAAATTGTTCTATTTTTCGATATTGCGAACCACCGATTTATTTCTTGGATTAGTTTATTTACTAAAACTGGATGCGTGTTTTTATATCTTGATTTTAATTTCGATTTCATGTATAATTTTGATCATAGAATACCTAGTATCCTAAATGATATTAAAGCGATATACATCTAATACAAACTTATCTTGATTCACACATAATATTTCATGTATCTCTATCGAGCCGAGCACAACTCTTTGCCTTCTTCATTTCAAACCTTCACCTTACCTTTGATCGAGTCTTCCATGATGATCTGGATGATAAGAATGAAGTGAACTTTAGTGTATTCTCTGTTTAAGTTGAGTTCTTCAAATAAACAGAAGAAAGAACCAAAATCACCTACTCCAATTTATCCAGTTAACCCAAGCTTTCTAGCTAAGTTGTTGTTGTAGAAAAGGAAATAGATTCAAAGTGGATACTACTGAGTAAGTCTCTAGTACCCAAGTTTCTCCAAAACCAAAGATGTTTGGAATGGTTCTCATCAAATGATAGACCCTTTTACCCGAAACTGGTATATGAGTTCTATCATCATGTGAAATTTTCATTCAATAAATATGGTAAAGATTAGTTGAAAAGTTTTGTAAGAGGTCAGGTATTTGGTTTCTCTTAAAGAAAGTGGTCTAAGTGTTTAAATCTACCCCATGATGGAGTTTCTTATGTTTATCAAGGTAAAATTACTAAATCTAGTTACCTATTCATTTATGAGGAAGCCCTTTCTGTATTAACAAAATATAGTTCAATAATAAGACCTATTTCTTATGATCTTGATGGAAAGTGTAGGATACTTTTCAAATTTGTGCAGCATATGCTTTGTCCAAGGAAGGGAGATTTTGATACTTTGAGATACCAATATGTGTATCTTCTATCCCTAATGATATAAGTCCATAAGATTAATCTTTGTGGATATCTAATGGTACATATGTGGGAGATGACTAAATCATTCTCTAGATCTAATTTTTTTATCTACCCAAATATGATTTCTGCTATGTTGAGGGATAAGGTCATAGTTTGTGATGATGATAAATCAGTCATTGATTATGGTGGTTTCTGTATAAAAAGTTCCACTTGCTCCAAAATGAAGATAAACTAGAATTCATGGAAGATACAATGGGTTGGAGATTTTGAAAAGTTATATATAGTTTATAATACAGTTTATCATCCTAGGATATCTAAGGATGGAGTTGATCCTAGTTTGGAACCTAATGAGTTTGTGATATACTCTGATGAAGAGAAATAAGAGGATGTTGTTGATGAAGAAAGAAAACAATCTATTGATGTAGGGAGTGATCTTGATCTATCTCCCAAAGCTTCTACCATCACCTATAGAGATCCTAGTCCACTTAGGAGGTTTCCTAAAAGAGAATTTTTTTTCAAAAGTGATGAAGAAAAGGCTAAGGTATCTAGAGAATATCAATATAAAAGTTCAAATTCAACTGATGATGATGATGATGATAATGAGGAAGAGGAAAAAGAAGAAAAACATGGTAATGAAAAGGAGGATACATATGATCAAAGTGACTATGAATCTGATAATGATAGTGGGGAAATCAAGAAGAAAGATATTAAGATGCCTTTTAATTTGAAAAATGCATTTTTGAGGGGGATAATTCACCATCATTGGAAATTTTTCATGAGATTCCATCTGGTGATGCTTGTGAGGCTATTTTAGTTTCCACTGGTAAAGAAGTTTTAGATTCTGTTGTGGATGAATAGTTGAGAGTTATAGCTACTGTTGAGAAACATGTTGCTGAAAAAGAGAAAAATAAGATGATAGAAGAAGAGTTTGGGAATGAATAGTTGGTTGATGTTCATAAATCCCCTTTGGAATAAAATGTGGAAGGTGAGTCCACTGCAATTGATGCTCAAAGAGATGTTGATATACAAGGTGAACCCACTGTTAATACACAGTTGGAAGCCGAACCTACCAGTGTTGGACACACTATAGCTGCTTAGAGTTTAGAAAATTAGAGAAATCATAAAGTTTCAATTGTTTATGCTAGTGTGGTGCCTGCTACCACTGTTTGTATTTCTAAGATATGGGTTGTCCATATAGAAAATTAATAGAGAAAATTAACTGCTATTTCAAGAAGTCATCCAAGGGTTAAAAAAACTGAAGTCGGTATGGAATGTGATCCTAAAGGATCCTTGATAGTTTGATCTTGATGGTATACTTTAGAAGTTCAGTTATGTGAAACCTACTGTACCTGAACCTACTTCAGTTATTCCTTAGGATATTTTCACTCAATATGATTTAAAATTTTTTGTGAAATGATAATGTATGATTTTCAAAAGTGTGTATGAAATCAAACACCTATTTTGACAAAGTTTAGTGAAACAGATGAAAGGTATTTATTGGAGTTGGTTATATAGCATATCCAACCAAAAATGATGCATCATATCCATGAGGTGGAAATTTAAATTAAGTGGATTGGAAATGATATTATTTCTTTAAAATCATTTGTTGAGGAAATCAAATTTAATTTTTGATCTTCTTTGTATGGTATTCTTAAAATTCTTGGGGATACCTCCTCAGAGACATCTGTTTTTTTTATTCCTCCTCCAGTGGTTGATTTTGATATCACTTGTTCAGTTGTTAGAGATGAATTTGAAACTTCCTCTAGTGGTACCTCTAGTGGAGAATCTATAATTACTTTATAAATTATAATAAAATTTGAACAGTGAACTGAGCATGACCACATGATGATCCAAAAATATTCCAAGGATATGAATGTTGTCAGGGAGACTATTACTAATTCTATCAAGTTCTATCTCTCGATAATATATACCAAACATGATATGGATTATCATTTTAAATACTTGGTTGAGAATATGATATTTCCTCTAATGAATCAAGAATTCAAAGAGCAAGTTAGGTAGCTCAAGAAACTCACTCCTACTCTTCAAACCTTCATGGAGAATAAGGATGATTTCAACAAGTCTATGGAAAAGGGTGGTAAAATTATTATGGACTTTATCAATCTCTTGAAGCCTTATCTACAAGTTTATACTTATATAGTTGTATCTTCAGATGCCTTTACTATTCCTTCCACCTCTTATGGACTCACTACTATACCAGTGCACCCTTCACCTCATCCATACTACCGTTCAACCATAGTCACCAATCCATTTTCACCTTTACCTCCTCGCCTTTAACCTTTCCAACATCTCCTAATGAAGATCTCAGACATATCAAGCCATTTTTGGTTGTAGAATTCCATTCTTGAACTGTTTATGGACTTTACTCTAGTATCCCATCTATTCTACCTTGGTCTGATCTGGCTACCTCGTCTTAAGACAAAGAGCAATATCAGTCTAAAGGCAAAGAACCTATAGACCCTTCTACCAATGCTTGATCTTTATATTTTGTTAGATTAGACTCTTATGTCTTTCATGGGATTTGGATTGTAATAGAATTTTTTTCATCCCTCTGCATATCTTTCTCACTTATTATTTTGACCGTTTGACTATCATCTACCTCTTAATGTGTTGATTCTTCTCTCCTTTACCTTTTTGATAATCCCAAGGGGGGGATTTATGGATTAATTAATCCTTATCTTTTATATTATTTTCTTTACATCTTTCAATATTTTCAATATTTTATTATTGTATCTATGATATCATCTCCAAAAACTATGAATGATAAATTTTTTTATTGGATATCATGTTTACTCTTCTCCAATACCTGTGATGACTTGTTTTTAATTTTGTAGTAGTAATTTCATGCCAAGATTTTTGATCATCAAATAGGGAGATATTGTTGACCTCCTTGTTTTAATGATCCCAAAATAATGTATTTAATACTACTAATGAATTTTATATTTACCTGTAATAAATCTGCATTCTGAGAACATGTGATAAATTTGTAAGCATGAGACACCATTGGTCATGACACACCACTTGTACAAAAATTCTCTAAGTCCGAGATACCTCTAGGACATCACACCATCATATTGTCATACCATTGGAAGGAAGACTTGACAAAGTATGAGACACTGTTGATCAACACACCGCCAGGATGTCAGGCTATCAGAATGAAAAAATAGAAAAGTATGAGATATTTCCAGATGAGACACTATCAATATCACACCACCAGACTCATACCGCTAACACTGAAATATTTACTAAGTCTGAGGCACCATCAAAGCATACACTTCCAAACCATACACTGTTACCTTTGACACTACCAGTGTCACATCACCATATTTATGAAATACTTACTAAGTTTGAGACACCACCAAAATAACGTATCGCTAGAGAAAAATACCATCAATATCATACCTCCAGTATCATACCGCCATAACATGATCCACCGCCAGAACATGAGCCACCACTAGAACATGAGATACCACCAGATCTTAATACACCATCACTGTTTATATTAATTTACTTATTTTGTTTTGAATTATATCATTCTAACAACTATATTTATTGAAGTTAATTCTATTTACTATTTTAATTATTGTGCCTTAAATGTCTGACAAAAATCATGTTGGATTGAGGAGTATGAGGAATCAACTTCGAATATTCTCCTTGATACTATTGTTGATAAAAAGTGCAACACACTTCATGATTGAGCAATGGATAAGAGAGTGAATGTATGAAAGAAATAGTATAGGAGCTTGAACTACCAAAAGTATCAAGATGGACCTATTGAAAATAAAAAGAGATGGCTTTCTGTTAAATCTTGATGAGGAAGCGGAACTAAATCATCTCAATCAGTGATTTGTTTTAGTCAGAAAACAAGACTTTATGACACTCTATTTTTCTAAAGATATCAAGAGAAATCGACTTAAACCCTATTATTGAATCAAATCAAGAGTCAAAAGCTGCATTGCAACAAATTGAGCATCTCTAAACTCTATACTTTAAAATTTCTCATTTCTATTTTTATTTTATTACATTTGAGAAGTGTGTGATATACTCTATTTTATATACACACACTTTATCCTTATATAAACTAGAATATACATGATATCTTCTCAAACTTTATTCTTATTTATTTTTACCACAGATAAGAGTGGTAGAGGTCCATGTGTGGCCTGTTTATCTTTACTCCCACGAATAACTATGGAAGAGGTTGTGTGTGACCTAGGAAGTGTTATTTATTGTAAAAACCAATCCAGGTTATAGATCATCTATTTATTTTATATAAACTTCTTGGTGGTGGGTGATCTCCATGTGGAGAGGACTAAGTCTCTACTTAACACCAAACCTCTTTTATTCATTTTTCTCCACTGTGTGTTTTTAAATTTGTTTTACTTTAAAATTGAAAACCGTTTTAACTATAAAAAAACTATACTTTGATAGTTTATCTTAATTTATGTTCATATAGTATTTTTATCAAGTAAATTGATTTCAAATTATTCAATAATATTGTCTATATTATTCATCTGATACTTAATCAATCTTTAGAGAAATATTTATAACAATTAAGATATATATCATACTACTTATTTTGATAATATGATCTATTTTCGAATATTTGGGGGACTTAAAAATAACCCATTTTAGATATAAATTATATTGGGTACTCAATTCACCCCCCTCTTGAGATACTCACTCTGACCAACAGTTGTTATAGGTTAGATTTTTAGTAGTGTATGGGATTCTATATGAGTTGTGCTATGAAAATGAACTCATTCTGTCACACATACATGTGTGGGGATGTGTGGCTTTTTCCAAAAATATACTTAGTGAAAAATTAGCATCCTAAAACATGAAGTGAATCTTTATAGGTTATCCTAAAGAAACTAAAAGATGTTACCTATATAATACTTTAGATAGAAAAGTGATTGTGGAAATACATTCCATATTTCTAGAAAGGGAACACATTTCCAATGGAAATAGTGGGAGAAAGATTGATTTTGATGAAATTAATGCTCTAGATACATAAGATTTTGTACAAGAATAATTTCCACAATAGATAGTGGGATATGAAGATGTTCTTGAGACACAAGTATAATATAGGTCTACTCAAGAGGTTAGAAACTAGAACGACGTGGTTTTATTATCACCAAGTTAGGTGACATGTTACTATTAGAGAATGACGAACCTTTAACCTACAAGGAAGTAGTAGATGGAAAGGATACTACTAAATGGAAATAAGACACGTGTTCTGAGATAGAGTCCATGTATCAAAATCACATTTGGATTTTTGTAGACCCTATAGATGATATAAAACCCATTGTGTGTAAATGGGTATTCAATAAAAATATGGACATGGATGGTAAGGTAAATACCTATAAAGTAAGAATGGTTGTGAAGGGTTTCAGGTAACATCAAGTAATAGACTACAATGATACCTTCTCACCCGTAGCGATGCTAAAATCCATTAGAATATTACTTGTAATAATATCCTTCAATGATTATGAAATTTAGAAATAAGATGTCAAAAATTCTTTTCTAAATGGGAAGTTGGTTGAATATGTCTATATGACTCAACCCAATTGGTTCATTAAGTCTAAGTGTTCCAATAAAGTGTGAAAGATAAAAAGATCCATTTATGGTTTAAATAAAGTGTCATGATCATGGGATGTTCATTTTTATGTGGATATATGATAATTTGGTTTCATCAAGAACAAAAGTGATCCATGTGTTTTAAGAAGGTTAGTGAGAATGATTTTTTTTCTTATTTTATATGTTGATGATATATTAATTATGGGAAACGAAGTTCAAATATTACATTCAGTTAAGAATTGGTTAAATGAATTCTTCTCCCTAAAAGGCTTAGGTGAAGCAACCTACATCCTAGTGATCAATATCTACCGAGATAGATCTTAGAAGATGCTTGGGATAAGTAAAAGTACATTATTGACAAGGCACTCAAAAGGATCAATATGGAACAATTCAATAGTGTTTTGTTGCTAATGTCACTTGGTATCAATCTCTCAAATAAAATGTGTCCTCAAAAAGAGGAGTATATTGAAATAATGATTAGAATCCCTTATACTTTAGCAGTGGGATCTATCATGTATGACTTGATATATAAAAGGTTTGATGTTTCCTTTACTTTAATCATGGTGGGAAGATATCAAGATAACCTAGGAGAGTTGCATTGGGTAGCTATAAAAAATATCCTAAAGTAATTAAGATTTAAAAAGGATATATTCCTAGTGTATGGAGGAGATGAGGAACTAGTCATGAGGGGATACACTGATATAAGTTTCCAGATAGACCATGATGATCTAAAATAATATTCATTCTATTTATTCTGACTGAATGGTGGTATAATGAGCTAGAGAAACTAAAAAAAACTCATATTCACTGAATATATATAAAAATATGAGTATATAGTGTCTTATGATGTAGTTAAGAAGGTAGTTTGGATACACAAATTTTTCTCAGACATTATTGTTGTGCCTAAAAGTTCCGAAACTATTCTAGTTTATTGTGATAATACCACAATAGTGGTGCTTTACAAGGATCCCATGTCACACTAGAGGAAAAACACATACTTTATAAGTTTTATCTCTTGAGGGATTTTACTTAGAGAGGTGAATTAACAGTTAGAGAAGTGGACACATAGGATAACATGGTAGACCCCCCCCCAACTAAATCCATATCTCAACAGAAGCATGATTCTCATGTGAAGAGTAGAGGATTGTTAGTAGTTGGATCTAGTTCAAGTGAGAGTGTTGTGAGTGGTTTACCTATAACCAACTCCTTTATGTACTTTGATTACCATTACATATATATAGTTTGATATATACATGTGTTTATCTTACTATATCAATATTGATACTTCTACATATACTATATTTATGGTAATGTACTTATATTACATGTCATATCAAAAGTTTATACCAGTTCCCAATATATAATGTGAACCAAAAGATACCATGACTTTAATCTTAAACTCATGCCCTATGGTCTAGACACATCATTCCAATAGGATGCATATGATTTTTGACTATCAAGTGCTAGGGTCTCATAAACATTGAGACTTATTCTCATGAATTTCACACTTGGTGATCTTGAGTAGATGAAATCATGAGGATTGAACCGTTAATTGGAACACCACATGTTTCAGGTGGCATTGGTAGTTCCTATTTGTAAACATGTGTAATGGTCTCCTGAGTTAAAATTATTATCAGTGTATACTATTTGATTACGTACTTTGATGCAAGATAAAAACCATGAAATTTATTTCATGGTGAGTAGATTCCTTTGGGTGGACATTGGTGGTATGGAATTTATTGAATAATAAAGATAGATTTTGTTTCTTCTAAAAGTAAGTGATATATTAGGCCCAATTGATTAGGATGGTAGTAAATTCACTAAATCCATGACCATAGTAGAAGAAAGTAAGTCCATACAGTAAGGTTAATGAATAATAAATCAAGAAAGGATGATGATATAAAGTGTGTATCATACTTTATGAGTCATCATAAGATAAAGAGATTATATTACACAGTGTGTGTTCATAGGAAAGGTTGTCGTTGATATGATTATTCCTTATATCCTTAGGGGCCCTGATGGGTTTCTAGAATCCACTCCTAGTTTGTGAATAACATTCATTGCTATTGAGATAAGGCCCTAGAGGTTCACACACTTAGCGTATTCAAAAGTATGACCTATTCTAAAGAATAATAGTATAGAACATAGTGGGAACCACCATGGGGTTCGAAAGATGTACAAATATTAATGATCGCCGAGGAATTAATTAATTAATTAATTATTATTTATATAATAATTGGAGTTGAATTTATTTATTTAATGTATTTATTAGTATTTAAGTGAATACATGGGAAAATATTTAACAAAAAAAATATTATTTTAATATTAAATGTTCGTTTATTATTTGCAGGAATAATGAGTCGAGTTAATAACTCACTTTTATCATGTAATAGATTTATTATATTACAAGTATGTGATAAATTTATAAATGATATTTATGACATGGTTAGTTATTCATAACACATTATTTATGACTTATTAAGTGGGTACTACATATTCAAGGGTCGGGGAGCCATTTATGGGTATTTTATACCTTACTATATAAGTAAGAGGAGGCTCTCATTTGAGGAACTATTCAAAATTCAAATTTGAGAGCCTCTATATCATCTCTCCTGCATCTTAGAGAGTGAAGGAACCAGTTCAATAAACTGATCAAAGTTATTCTTTATGGATTGAAGTATCAATGCTACAGTGATCATCAGGACATTGAAGGCATTGTCAAATCTTCATGATAACACTTGAATATCGATGATTGGTGTTCCCATATACTTTTTAAGAAAGTTCAGATGATCTAAAGGGATCTTACCTCAGTTACTTTGAACAATGGTTGCTGAAGAAAATTGGTTATCAAATGCGCCTTCAAATCAAATGATATAATTGTTCATTTTTATTTTGTGCTTAATTATTTCACATGATATACTCAAATTTCTTACTAAGGTTTGTTTCATCAGATATTACATTGTTACATTGATCTAGAAATGAAAAAAATTTAAATTTCCAACCCATCTTCTTCCAATGCACACCCTGATACCAACATTATAGACCAGAAAGGGTTTACTTTCAATTCTAAACTGGGTTTTTGAAAATCTCAAAGGGATATAGAACTATTATAATGGGATCTATTGTGAATGGATTGTATGTGTTGAATGAGAATTTTTTTTAGGAAACTAGGAAACATATTTGTTACCAATACTGATAACACTTTTTTTTGACATAAGATATTTGGGCATGTAACTTTAAAGGGTCTTGAGAAATTAAATAAATAGGGATTTTTGAGTGATATCACACCTAGCAATTTACTATTTTGTGAAGATTGTGTACTGGGTAAGTCTAAAAGGGTTATTTTTAATAGGTCCTCATTTAAAGCCAATTATCCTTTATAATATATACATTCTGATTTATGGGCCCCTGCTAGGACTGCTTCACATGGTGGATGATCATATTTTTTTTACCTTTATTGATGAATATTCCTATAAGGCATGGGTATACATTCTTAAAAACATGTTTAATGTATTTGAAACATTTAAATATTGGAAATCTGTGGTTGAAAATCAATTTGGGAGGAAAATTAAAGTGATGAGAAAAAACAATGGGCTAGAATACTTTTCTACTCATTTCATACAATTCTGTGAGTTTTAAGGTATTTATATACATAATAATGTTAGGGAAACTCTCCAATATAATGGAAAAAATGAGTTCATTAACCACAGATTACTTGAGTGGGTCTAAATCATGCTTTCATATTTGGGTTGAGGTTGTATCTACTGTAGTTTATTTGATTAACAGATGTCCTTCCAGTGATAATCAATTTAAAACTCTAAAAGAATCATGGAAAAATAACCCCCCTTTATACAATAATTTGAGAGTATTTAGGTGTATAACTTATGAGCATATCAAAACTAATAAATTATAATATAGAGATCTTAAATGTGTGTTTATTAGTTATCCTGAAGGGGTTTAAGGCTATAAATTGTGGTTTGATAAAATCAGTTATCAAAAATACATAATCAACTAATATGAAGTATTCCAAGAATCTTGTTCTCCCAAGTCCAAATATTTCACTAATGAAAATGATCATACAACTGGCACTGAGGCTGTAGAGTTTGGACTTCCTACCCAATTTGAGGCTCCTATTAATACTTCTCCACCTAAAACTAAAATTGAGAATCATACTCAATATAGATCAGATTTAGAGTTAGATGATAAACCTCATAATGTTGCCACTGATTTTCATCTTACTAGAGATAAAGAGAGGGTCATAAGATCTCATTCTTGGTTCAACCAATATGATAATGGTTTTTTTTCTTTTCATATAGACCAAGATCTTATTTATGATGATACTCAACCATTTAAAAAATATGTTAATGATAGAGACTCCAAACATTGGATATCTTACATGGATGAAGAAATAAATCCCATTAAAAAGAATAACACTTGGTCTATTATTGAAAAAACATCCAATTCTAAAATCATTGGATGCAAGTGGATATTTAAAAAGAAATAGGATAACACCGCTGATAAGAAAATCAAATATAAGGCCAAATCAGTGGCCACAATATTCCTTCAAAGAGAATGAATTGATTACTCTGAGATATTCCTACCCATTATTAAATATTCATCCATTTGGATATTTATTTCTTTTACTTCTTACCATGTTTTTCACATTGAGAAACTTGATGTTACAACTGGTTTCCTTCATTGTGACATTGATGAGAAATTGTATATGAAATCTTCTGATGGTTACATGAATGACATCAAATCCGAACATGTATGCCTGTTGAATAAGTATTTGTATGTTTTAAAACTAGATTCCAGGTAGTGGTATAGGAAATTTGATTCTTTCATGCTTGATAAACAATTTAATAGGAGTAAACATGATACATGTGTTTATTTTAAAACTGTAAAGAATATAATTCCATACCTACTATTATATATAGATGGCATGTTAATCATATTTAATAACATGAATCTAATTCTTTCTGTTAAGTTAAAATTGAATAGTATTTTTGAAATGAAATATTTAAGTGTAGCTAAATAAATTCTAGGTATGGAAATCACTAGAGATAGAAGTAAGAAATTGTTCTACACATATTATCATTCTTACATACTTAAAGTTATTAAGAGATATTTGTTTGAATCCCTTAATCCTATTAATGTTCCCTTTGCACAACAATTCAAGTTTTCTTTGACATAAGCACCTGCTGCCAATGATGATATTGAGTATATGTCTGAAATTCCTTATGAAAACATTTTTGGTAGTATCATGTACTATATTATTTTTACTAGATCTTATTTGTCATTTTCTATTTATACCATTATTAGGTTTATATCGAATATGAGAAATCCACATTAGCATACCCTTAAGTGTCTTCTTAGGTATATATCACACAAAATATAATTATAATTATATTATGGAAAAAATGTTGATTTTAATAAACTGGTTGTTGACTATGTATATTTTGACTATGGAAGGAATATTAACACCAAAAAATACCTTACTGTTTATATCTTCACTTCTTATGGAGGATCACTATCTTGTAAATGTAACATGAAATCAGTTGTGGCTCTCTCAACCATAAAGAAAAAGTATATAGCCTTGATTGAGGCTATTAAAGAGACAATATGGTTAAATATTTTTCTATCTAAACTCTATTTATATATATCTATTTTAACTTTATATTGTGATAGATAATCTACTTTACATTTTTCCAAGAATTTAGTCTTCCATGTTAAATCCAAACATATAGATATTAGATTACACTTCTTTAAAGATATTATTAAATATGAAATCATATGTGTCAATAAGATATATACTAATAATAATTTGGATAATAGTTTGAATAAGTCTGTGATGTTGTATACATTCAATCGTTGTTTAGATATATTGAATTTGGGTCTACTTCAATAACCTTAAGAGAAATAACATCACCATTTTATATGTAAATAGTGGATATTTGTGAAATTGGTTTCCATATAAATTATTTCTTTAATATTTAATCTATATTTATAATTTTACATGCTTGCATAATGTTGAAATTACTTCCATTATTCTCATTTAATACACTATCTAATTTCTGTGTTGGTCTGAGTTTATTTGGAATGTGGACTTCCTACCTAGGCTCCTATTTGAGGCTTGTAACTTTAGTCCATGTCCTTACCTTGACTCACTACTTCCTTCCATGCACCACTTCACCGATCTTATACATTGATTATTTTAACCACCCTTTTGATCTTATTCATTCACATGGATATCCTTAAGTGCTTAGGTAGTTTGGCATCTATATGTGGCCTCTGCTGATTGCTCCAGGTTTTTTCAGTTTCCTTATGTTTTCTGCGTTGTTTCAGGGGAATTGATCACCCCTACACTCATCATTTTTCCTCAATTGACCAATATCCCCATTCCTATTTTTCTATTGTTTCAGTGTGGATAAAACCTAAACTTCTTATTGAGATCCTTAATTTGAGTGAGATCTGAAAGTGACATGTCTTTCTACTTAGATAACTATAGTGTATATTTTCTGGTGGATCTTGTTGATATTACCTTTACACATAATATGTGTGGTCATTCCTTGATCAAAAAGTTCTAGAGAAGATCCAAGTGAAGTTCAATGTGGTAAAAATTATCAGAAACACTGGTTCTCTTTATCAGCACTAGGAATCAAGGAAAGGACTTCCAGACACTAATAATTTTTTCGGTGTTGTAAGTTTTTTAATCTTCATTTTGATTTTTAGATTTTTTAGTTTCACTTGGATTTTTTTATTACTATTGATTTTATGGACTATATATTGTATTCTATTTTTTTGAGAATTACTAAACAATGTATATGGGTGGTGTTATTTCCATGCATATGGGTTGAAGCACTTTAAATATCCATGTCCATTTCACTGGTTTCTTATTTTTTCTTTCAAAAATGGTTTCTATTTATTTGTGTGTGAACTTTGAACTCATTTTGAATCACCTCATTTTACCTATATTCTATAACAGATATCATTGTTATCCTAATTAATATTTCTATTTTAAAATACCTAATTGAACCCGATTACCTATTTGGCGATCCTCATCTTTTTATGGGGGTGTAAACCCCAACCTTTTCCCCAATAGGAAGTTATAACATCATCAAAACATGATATAACATAATAGAATACCAAATTCATACAAGTAGTCATAAGGTATCCTCACATGTGGTGGATCAATGTACAAAAGGATACAAAAGGAAAATAATACTAAAAGAGGAACAACCACAAAAGATCCCGAAGTATGTCTTGATATTTCCTCCACCCCTATACACTATCACCTATCACATGGCCCTTTTCCTTGACTAGATCCTTTATCATGAATTTTTAAAATGCATTGAGATTTCCATGAAAAGTGTGATAATAACCCAGTAGGAAACCACCAATGAAACCTTATCATAAGTGAAAAAAGTGTATAAAGGTGGATGCATCGAAATAATGAAAATACATAATTAATTACATTATCCACCAGGTCATCATGTGCTATCCAAGATTATAAGAACCCTGAACCTTCCTTGTTCAACTCTATACCAGAAGAAGAGACTATTAGAACCTTAGAAACAAAGTACCATACACAACTTGCACCTACACATAGGTCACAACCTCGTTAAATACCTCGAAACTTACCAAGGAATCTTGGGAGTTAATCTCATCCCAATGAACCATCCTGAGGATTCTTATAAAGTCATATTATCCCACTGACCCATCCTGAGGATTCTTGGTAGGTCTAAACATACACACCAACCCATCCTGAGGATTCTAGGGAGGTCACACCAAGAAAAATACACATATTAACAATACACATCAATAAAAGGTATCACAATAAGGAGAAACATCACCCCTATCCATAAACCACATATCCCATCCATACAAGCCCCGATCAAGATGAAAAACTATCATAAGGTCACTTTACCTAGGAGGATAATCCCTACACCACATCTATATGGAATCATCACTTTAACCAAGACATAAACCATTTCTCCCCCTATAAGGAGTATACCACATCTATACAGACATAACTCGTCACTTAAACACCACAGACAGAAGTATCACATGGCTACACATGCACCTGAATGAAAAATGATACATAAAAATTTATGTAAAGATCATAAAATGGTAAGGGACTTCCTACCTTAGGAATGGTGAATTCAAAACATCAAGGATAGCCATCCAAAACAATCCTAACACATTGAATACCTAAAATCATACCTAAAATCAGATAGTAGGGTTATAAGAAAGGGGAAACCTAGAAAAACTAATATAAACATATAATTTAGGCTAGAATGATATTAGTTTTACCAAGAGAGAACCAATGGGATGAACAACTCTTGGATTAGTGAAGAAATGGGGAGAGGAGATCCAAATCCACTAAAGGGATTTCCCAATGCATAAAAACCCCCTAAGGGATTTGAGGGAAGGAAGGGGGAAAGTTTAATGGTGTTTTAGGGAAAAAATATTTGGGTTTACCCTTAAAAAAATTTCTCAGGGATCTTTCGTAGCATAAAACTATAGATCACGCTATGAATCACCTCAATCAGAACCCCCTGGGGTTCTGTCTCAAAAACTCATAGCGTAAAGTACGCCTTTACACTGTGAATGCCTAACTATAGCAGTTTTTCAGTTGTAGGTCCAAAATCCTCCTCCCAAACCTTCTCTCAAGCTATCTAAATACTTTTAATATCCAAAAAGTAGTAAAATATATGTGTTTAAGTTAAAATTAATCAGAAATTCACCTGAAATCCGAGGGGAATTACAAAATACCCCTCTAAAGGATTCTCATCCCCGATAAGCATCTTTAGGGGTCTCATTTAAGTAACTATGGTCATTACACCTGCATTTATATCTCCCATTCTCAGGTATCTTCCTAGATCTGTACATGCTACCACAAAAACTAAATAAGAGGTAATGTATTCCCACATATTACCTTCTCATTTCGATCCATGATCCACAATGAAAGTTCCTCAAATGAAGCATCCACCTCCAACTTTACATTTTCACTATCAATCACATGCATAGGGTCCGACTTATACATAAAAATCCATGACACATGAAATACATCATTCATACATCTATTTCATGGAGGAAGATCCAATTGATAAGTCACCATCTCTATATGTTCCACAATCTTGAAAACTAACAGACTACGACACTAGCTTTCATTTCTTCCTCAAATGACAATACCCTAACCAAGGTGAGACTCACAATAATACCCAGTCACCCATGGTGAATTCCAAGGGCCATCACCTTTGGATGACATATGAGAACTTCTGAATCTGACTAACAACCAACTATTTTCATATCAACTATAGCCTCTTATAAGTCTCCTACACTAGGATCGACCCAATTACTACCAATTCTCCCACCTCAAGACAACACAATGATGAACGACATGGTTATCCAAAAAGGACTAAAAAAGGTTCCACCTAAATAAATCCCTAGAAGCTATTATTATATGAAAACTCTTCTAAGGCCATTTGGTAATCCCATCAACCACCAAAATCAAGTACACATGCTCTAAGAATATCCTCCAAAATATGGATTGCCCTCTCAGATTATTCATCTATCTATAGGTGATATTCTACATTGAGATTTAGCTATGATCCCATCACCTTCTATAGGTATTGCTAAAAATATGATGTAAAACTTGAATCTTGATCTAATATGATACTCATAGTCACACCATGCAACCACACTATTTCCCATACACAATTTTTTTCTAAACAATTCCAAAGTATGAGTCTCTTGACTAGGAAAAAAGTGTTCAACTTTCATTATCTGATCTAAAACCACCCATATATAATCTTGAATCCTTATATTCCTGGGTAGTCTCATGACGATGTCCATCATCACCTCATCCCATTTCCATATTGTAATTTTAAGAGGCTGAAGTAAACCGCTTACTTGATGGTGTTATGCCTTTACCCTCTAATAGGTAAGGCAATGAGTGATGAACCCCATGACATCCTTATTCATGAATGAATAACAGATATGACATTTAATATCATGATACATTTTGGTTGATCCTATATATACCACCCACCATGAGGCGTGGGAGTCTCTCATCAACTCTTCCCTCATAGATGTGGGAACCACAACCCTTCCATGGACATATAACACATCATTCATATCCATATACCATCCTAGATCATAATCATCTCCCATCAACCATTCCTACATCACTTGAAAATATAAATCAAGATTCTAAAAGGACTTTAATTGATCTAAAAATGAATAATCAATGATCAAGGGAGCACAAGTCACCGCCCCTTGATCCTCAGATACATCCACATGGAAATGCACTAAAAATATCACAATCTTCCACTCTTATTATGATGTCTGCATTCCTAGTCCCTACTATTTCCTATTAAGGGAATCTAAGACAACATTACCCTTCCCTGGGGAACATTCTATCTCAAAATCAAATATTTTCAAGTACTCAACCCACCATCTCTATCATATGTTTAAGTATCATTAATAAAAGATATATCGTATGATTTTATGTTCAATGTAGATGAAAAAACTCTCACCAAAGAGATAATAATGCCAACATTTCATATCATGGACCATGAAAGGTAAATCTAGGTCATGAGTAGGGTAATTACTATCATCAATTAATAGCTGATGAGACCAATAAATGACTACCTAGTCTCCCTACATTAAAAAACCCCTAAACTAACTCGTAAAACACCATAGTAAATTGTATAACCAATTAATAGGTCCAGTAGAATTAGAATCAGAGTAGACATAAAACCCCTATTTAACTTCTAGAAGACATCATCACACATTATAGTCTACTTAAACTTGATCCCTTTTATGGTATGATCTGTTATAGGTGCTTTAAAGCAGAAAAAGTCCGGAATGAACTGTTAGTAATAAACAGCCAACCTGAGGAATCTTTGGATTTCAAATAGATTCATGGGTCTATCCCAAGGAACAACTACTTATAATTTATCCAATTCAATAGATACTCCTTCCTTAGAAACCACATTCCCAAGGAAGCATACCTCTTGGATCCATAAATAACACTTAGAAAACCTATCATGAGATCATGATAAAAGTGTATAGTTAAGGGTGAAAAACTCAGTTCACGAGATGCATGAACACCACTGGTGTATTCTTCAAATTGAATGAAATCATAAGGTAGTCATAAAAATCATACCTAATCATAAATTACATATTTGGTATATCCTTGGACCTAACCCATAGTTGATGGTAGTCTAATTGTAAATCAATCTTATATAACCGATAAGAACCTATCAACTGATCAAATAAATCATTGATCCTTGATAGTGAATACTTTTTTTGACCATTAACCTGTTAAAATTTTAGTAATCCATGCATAGTCTATGTATTCCATCCACTTTTTTAGTGAACAAGACTGATGCACCCTAAGGAAAAGTGATCAGGAAAATAAATACTTTCATATCCAGGTCATCAAATTTCACATTAATCTCTCTTAACTCAGTCAGTTCCATATGATATGGGGGAATTGTGTAAGAACCCGGTTCTTATTTTGAGTTACGGGTTTCTTCTTTTCTCCTTTCCTTAAGTGTTTTTGAGATAATATGGATAATGGAAAAAAATACTAAATTTTGGAAGTACACGCCATGTACTTTTCCACACGCCGTGTACTTTTGGCCGTGTGGGATGAGTACATGGGGCGTGTGGCCATGTCAGCAATAAAGGGTGTAGGAACCGACTACATGCCGTGTAGTGGTCCCTAACACGCTGTGTAGTCAGTCGAAAGGAAAATAGTAAGGCAGTGGACAACTGTGTGAAAGAACACGCTGTGTACTCAAGAAGACACACTGTGTAGTCATGTCGGCAGATGAACAATGCCACGCTGGAGGGAAGCCGCCAGAGGAACAGTTTAAAAATAGGAAGTACACGCCATGTACTCAGAAGTACACGCCGTGTACTTTATTTTTTTCACTTAAAATGGGCAGTAGCCTCCCCTGTTTATAGGGAAGGCTTAGAACGAGAAGAGGGATCGGGGGAGGAAGTCCGAATCTTCAAGGATCCGCCAAGCGCACGTTAGTAATCTGTTTCCACCTCAGACGATCTCGCTGGAACTGCACGGGTAAGCCCTCCACTCTTCTTTAATCGTTCTTTCCAATTCTTCCACTAATGGAAGTTATTTTCATTTAAGCGAGAATTATTTTACCTCATATCTACGACGTCTTTGGGCGTTTTTGGAATCGACATTCGCGTATATCGTTCGTTGGTGTTAAAGTTAGGTGGCTTGGTGTTTATTTCCAACTATTGTGCGTTTTGTGTGTTTTGAGCTACAAACCCATATATGAGGTGTCGTGTGGCTGAGGCCGTGGCTATATTAAATACCTATAATTGTATAGGTGATTAAACAAAGTTGTAAAACTGTTGTTTGGGATCACTACTTGGATCCAGGACCACCCCGGGGGTGCGTTCCTCTGTTTAGCCATTTGGCCAGGATACCCGAGGGTATGCCTTATTTATATTATGAATTTAAATTGATGATCGTAGAATTTCCTTGAGAGGAATTGCTTGTTTTCTGCTTGTTTACATGTTGGGCATGGCCTGATTACCTGTTTATCCTGAGGGCAGTGTTGTGATTAGCCTGCAGGAACTGTACTATTAGCCTATGGGCAACTTCTTCCGTGCCTGTGGGCAGTTGATTCTGGGCCTGTGGGCGACACATCCTATGCTTGTGGGCAATATCCATATGGCCGTGGGCAGATTCTTATGTTTGGTTTCTCTTTACCCGAGGGCAAGAGTTTACGTGTCTGAGGACATTGGCTGTTTACTTAGAATATTCACTGTGGTGATATTTTAAATAAAGGATTAAATGGATATTAAAATAGAAATATAACTGCTAAGTTAGTTACATTTCAGTACTGCTTACTTTATTGCATTTTACTACTGCACACTGTTGTTGTATGTTTACACACAGTAGGGAAAGTGCCTTTGGTGGGTGCCTACTAGGATTTATTTCTCACACCCTGTTTGGGTCATGCTTTTCGGCCCAAACAGATTACATTTCTGCAAGTGTAGATAAGGGAAAGGGTCCCTATACCGGTACTTGATTGCTGCTGGGGTGTAGGAGAGCATGAGACTGAGCATTGGCTCGCGATGCCACTGGCTATTCTGTTTTTCTTTTCTGTACTTGTACTTCAGTTGTATTGTATTGCACTATAACATGTTATGGCTGTTTTGTAGAATAGTGACATGCTGCATCTTCATATATATATGACTGCTGGTTTACCTTTTTGTTATCAGTTCTTCATTTCAGTTATATGTACTGTTACTGCTTCCACTGTTGTTGTATGTTTAAACTATATTCCGCTGTGCTACACTTTGAAGAATGAGGGAATAGTTTCCCTACTATCAGACCTGGGCCCTCGCTGCTAGTCGGAAGCCTCTGGCGTTTGGGGAAATGCGCTTGAGGTCACGTGGCGAACCGGGTTCGGGGCACCCGTTGCATGGCACCCAGAACTGGGACGTTACAAAGTGGTATCAAAGGGGTTCTTTTCTTTGACTTACTATTTGAAGCCTTATTCAGGGATATGATGGGAACAATAGTTGGTAATAAGCTGTGCTCGGGCGTAGCTAACCCATGTACAAGGAAAAGCCAATTTACCTCGTATTGCAATTTTACTGATTTTGCAATTTACAGTTGATATGATTTCACCGTTGGGTGACGCACTTGGGATTGTGCTGCTATATTTTATCCTTGGGATCTATTTAGTTGCAACCTGCTAAGATGAGGGTATGCCATCTCATGCATCATTTAGGCACATGATAGAAATCACATGCCATGCATAGTTCCATGCCATGTAGGTGCATTAGAAATTTCCTGTTGTTGTGATAGTTGTTGTACTAGTAAAGCATGCTGTTGTAATAGCTGCTTGGTAAGTACCTGCTATGTGATAGGGTATTTTGTATGAGACGGTTTATAGAATGAACGCCAAACTTTGGTTTTTGGGGAGTATGGGCCCTCATTTGACTGGAATTTGGTGGATCATTAGCTGTTTATTTTGTTAAAACACAGATAAGATGTCAAAATTTGATTCGTGGGGAGTATGGTCCCTTACGAGTCAGAATTTGACACTTAGATGTTGTTTTTCAGTATTTTCTGGGCTCTGGAGTAGTTTCTGAGGTATACTGTCCGGAATTCCCAGTATACACGCCGTGTAGTACATTCAACATGCCGTGTATGGTCTTCTATTCGGGAAGAAAAATAGACTTTTTGAGTACATGTCGTGTACCCTAAGTACATGCCATGTAGTCTCTTCCCGTGTCACAAACCATGTGGGCGACAACACAGGGAAGGGGAAATGCTTGGGGTGAACACGCTATGTACCAGAAGTACACGCCGTGTAGTGTGGACTCAGAGACCCGACCGTGTAACTAACAAACACGGGCCAGTGTAGTCGTTTCTTGAACACGCCGTGTCAATGAAGAACACGCCGTGTAGTGTGACCTGGGGACCTGGCCGTGTAATTAACAACACGGGTCAGGGAAATCTTTTCATGTACACGCCGTGTGTATATAGAACACGCCGTGTAGGTTGAGCCATGTGTCCGAACATGTAACTAACAGCATGGGTCATGGAAGCTCATCTAGTAAACGCTGTGTACCTGTGGGACACGCCGTGTAGTCTTGTCCGAGGACAGACCGTGTGGATTTAGCCATGTGGATGGGGAAATGGGGTTGTTGACATGCCGTGTGCGGGTGTAACACGCCGTGTAGTGTTAATCTGAGTAGTCGGCCATGTCACAGATGACATGGGTAGTTGGAAAATTACACCATACACGCCGTGTAGATTATATACACGCCGTTCAGTTTTGTTCAATGGGATCCATGTGGCTTAGCCGTGTAGAAGGACCCGAGCAGGGAAGGGAATTCAAGTAAATGCCTTGTAGTCAGTGTACACGCCATGTAGTCATGTCTTGAAAATTTTGAATTCCTTCTTCCTCCTATTCCCTTTTGGGTTTCTTCATTTTCGTCCGTTGATAATCTTGAATCTAAGGCATGTTTTTGACCTTGTAGTGTCATGCCGCCTAGACGACCACACGTTGTTCTCTAGGAGAGTGGTGAAGACTATACTCTAGAGATGGTGGGCCATGGGCTACCAGTGGATCCTCCAGCAGAGCCAGATACGGAGCCAACCGTTATACCAGACACAGGCGCGGAGGTGCAATTCTGTGAGGGCTTTATGCAGTTTATGCAGACCTTTCAGGGAGCACCGCAGGCTGCCAAATCTATGGCTGAGCTGACATGTATCTTCCAGCAGCAGAATCTGCCGACATTTTCAGGGGATGGCAGACCACAGGCTGCAGAGTCTTGGCTAGGATCGATGCAGAATATTTTCGAGCATCTTGAGACGCCTCCAGGGCGGAGGGTCAAGCTCGTGACTTACATGCTGCGTGATTCCGCCAAGAGGTGGTGGGATGTTACCACCCAGTCAGAGCATCATAGGGACATGGCGTGGGAAGATTTTCAGGCAGTCTTCTATGAATTCTTCTTTCCCGAGATGTTGAGGACAGATAGAGCTCAAGATTTCATTAATCTGTAGCAGAGCGCTATGTCAGTGATGGAATATTCTGCTCGTTTCACCGAGCTTCAGCGCTTTGCACCCATGCTGGTGGGTGATGAGACGTTGAGAGCCAGACGTTTTGAGGATGGTCTTTGTTATGAAATTCGAGCACTGGTGAATGTTTTTAGGTTTCCTTTAGTACACTCTATTGTAAATCAGACATTGATTACAGAGAGTAACCTGCGGGAATCTAGTGGTGTGAGCCAGGGTGGTTCAGCACCAGTTACTAGTACTATTTCTGCTGACAAGAGGAAGAGACATATGGAATTCTCTCAGGGTGGAAGTACCAGTCAGAAGAATGCTTCAGGTGGCCAGGTCATGTGCTACCAGTGTGGTAGAGAGGGTCACAAGAGTCCATAGTGTCCACGAGACCTAGTGGATTTCCGAGCTTGCGGCAGGATGGGTCATCTGCAGTGCTTTTGCAGGGCGTTTCCACCGATGGCTAGTGAGAGGGGTTCTGTGCAGACTCTGTGTGCGGGAGTAGGACCAACAACTTCTTACTAGTCAGGGAACTGGAATACGTCAGGGCGTGCATGCAGAGATGGTGTTCATGGCCGTGGTAGCCAGACACCAGGATCTCAGAGGCAGCAGGGCAAGACAACTCAGGGTAGTCAGGCTGTGTCGCAGGGCCACGACACTGGGAAGGAATATGCAGTGCAACAGACCCAGCATGAGTAGGATCCCGGACCTTCTACTATCATAGGTACTATTCTAGTAGCTTCTGTCTTGTCTTCAGTGCTTTTTGATATGGGTGCTACACATAGTTTCATATCTGTACCCGTTGTGGAGAGCCTTGGGCTCTGTGTTTCTACTTCTTTTGATATCATGATGCTAGATACTCCATTGGGGACTAGAACGACTGGTGTGCGTCAGTGCAAGGAGTGACCCCTTGAGGTTGGTGGGTGTCACTTTCTTTGGGACCTCTATGTCTTAGAGATGAAAGCTTATGATGTCATTCTCGGGATGGACTGGTTGGTTCCCTTTCGATCCATTGTAGACTTCTATCGTCGTAGGGTGCGTTTCACATCACCAGAGGGCAGAGAGTTTCTATACAAGGGTGAATGGGATGTTAAAAAATTCGAGCTGGACCAGAGCATCGTGGGAAAGGTGGAGTCACAACCTAGATTGTGAGCTTATATCTGGACAAACAGGGGACTTGTCAGATGGATTTCCCTCTAGTGGTTGATCGTTCAGGGATGTCTTCCCAGACGACTTTTCAGGTCTACCTTCGAAGCGAGAGGTGGATTTCTCTATTGAGCTTGTGCCAGGAGAAACATCGGTGTTCATTCCTCCTTCTAGGATGGCCACGCCTGAGTTTTAGGAGCTCAAGAGGCAGTTAGAGGAGTTATAGGAAAAGGGTTTCATCCGACCCAGTACTTCTTCACGGGGTTCGCCGGTTCTCTTTGGGAAGAAGGCGGATGATACCCTCAGACTATGTATGGATTATCGGAAGCTGAACCAGTTGACGGTTAAGAACATGTATACCTTGCCGAGGATTGATGATATTTCTGATCAACTTCGTGGGTCACGAGTGTTCTCGACGATTGAATTGAGGTTGGGATATCATCAGCTGTGCGTGAGACCATCAGATATACCGATTACAGCTTTTTGGAGCAGATATGGTCTGTATGAGTACTTGGTTATGCCATTCGGACTCACGAATACTCCAGTAGTTTTCATGGCTCTTATGAATCGTGTGTTCCATCCTTATCTAGACTATTTTGTTGTAGTATTCGTGGACGATATCTTGGTGTAATCTCATACTCGACACGACCATGCCACCCATCTTGAGATCGTATTGAGTACACTGAGAGAGCATTGACTATATGCTAAGCTCTCAAAGTGACACTTTTGTATGGATTAGATTCACTTCCTGGGTCATATCATCTCAGAGGCAGGAGTTGTAGTAGACCTAGAGAAGGTGAGAGCAGTATTTTCTTGGGAGCAGCCCAAGAACGTGTTTGAGATACAAAGTTTCTTAGGGCTGGCTGGTTACTACAGACGTTTCATCCAAGACTTCTCCCGCTTAGCCGCACCATTGATGGGTTTGACTAAGAAGGGTGTGGAGTTCGTATGGTCAGAAGCTTGCGAGACAACATTTCAGGATCTGAAAGGAAGGTTGACATCAGCACCGATCCTGATACTCCCAGAGCAGGGGAAGAGCTATACAGTTTACTATGATGCATCGGGTATTGGGATAGGAGCAGTGTTGATGCAGGGTGATCGAGTTGTTGCATACGAGTCTCGGCAGTTGAGGCCACATGAGAGGAATTACCCGACACATGATCTCGATTTGGCTGCAGTTGTTCATGCGTTACGCTGTTGGAGGCATTATCTATTGGGAGAATGTTTTGTGGTTTTCACCGACCACAAAAGTCTCAAGTATATCTTTACTCAGTGTGACTTGAATCTGAGACAGTGAAGGTGGGTTGAATACCTTCAGTCCTTTGACTTTGAGCTTGCCTATAAACCTGGTAAAGGTAATGCAGTAGCTGATGAACTGAGCAGGAAGACTCAGATACAGGCAGTGCAGGAAGCCAGTGGTGAGTGGCAGCTTATGCCTTTGTTCTCTGAGATGCATTTGGAGGTTCATGATAGTCAGGGGCAGAATTATCTTTCATCTTTAGCTATGACTTCTACCCTCCTTGATATAGTGAGGATGAGATAGCTATATGATTCAGAAGGCCTAGTTCTACGAGAGTCAGTGGAAAGTGAGGACCCTCCTCCTGGTTGGACAATAGGCGATGATGAGGTATTTCATTTCCATGGATGAGTGTGGGTTCCAGGGGATACACGCGAGGAGATGATGTGAGAGTTTCATGCTTCAGCTTGGGAAGTTCATCCCGGGGTTACCAAAATGTACCGAGACTTAAGACGTCAGTACTGGTGGCCGGGTATGAAGAGAGATGTAGCTGGTTTTGTTACGAGGTGTTCCACCTCTCAACAGGTGAAGGCGGAGCATCAAAGGCCAGTCGGACTGTTACAGCAGTTACCCATTCCGGAGTGGAAATGGGATGATGTCGCGATGGACTTCGTGACTGGTTTACCGAGGTTACCTCGAGGCAATGATGTCGTGTGGGTTTTTGTGAACCGACTCACGAAGGTAGCTCACTTTTTGCCGATAAAGGAGACCTTCAGTGTTGACAAGCTCGGGAAGTTCTATATTCGAGAGATTTTATGTCTTCATGGGGTCCCTTGTTCTATCGTTTCAGATAGGGACACCCATTTTACATCTTGTTTCTGGCAGAGTTTTCAGAGGGCACTCGGTACACAGGTGCTTCTGAGCACGACTTACCACCCTCAGACCGATGGCCAGTCAGAGCGTACGATATAAATGCTTGAGGACATGCTGCGTGCATGCATCCTAGAATTTGGGGGCTCTTGGGAGAATAACATACCCCTAGTCAAGTTTTCCTATAATAATAGTTTTCAGGCAACTATTGAGAGGGAACCATACGAGGCTTTATATAGTAGGCCATGCTGATCACATTTGTGCTGGTTAGAGGCAGGTGAGGCAGCTTTACTGGGACCACGTCTCGTGCAGGAGACTTTTGAGAAGGTCCAGTTGATTAAGAAGCGGATGGCTACCGCACAGTCTCATCATAAGTCTTATGCTGATCGCCGCAGACGACCTTTGGAGTTTGTGGTTGGGGATCAGGTTTTCTTGCGTGTTTTGCCGAGGCTAGGACACAAGAGGATCAGGAGACAGAGTAAACTTTTACCGAGGTATGTGGGGCCATTTGAGATTCTGGAGAGAGTCGGGCCGGTTGCCTATCAGTTGTAGTTGCCTCATAGGTACCGGGCCATGGACGACGTCTTCCATGTATCTCAGTTGTGCCACTATCATTCAGACCCGTCTCACGTCTTTCAGCCCAAGGAGGTTGAGCTTCAGGTAGATGCGTCCTTTGAGGAGAATCTGATTCATATCGTAGAAAGGAGCACGAAGGTTATCCGAGGCCAGTCAGTTCCTCTCGTACGGGTGCTATGATATCATGTCCGAGTTCAGGATGAAACCTGGGAGCAGGAGACCGATGTACGTGCTCAGTGGCCAGAGTTATTCTTAGCTATATCTTCTCCACCCTTGGAATGGAAATTCGGGGACGAATTTCTTTAAGGGGGGAAGTTTGTAAGAACCTAGTTCTTATTTTTAGGTATGTGTTTCTACTTTTCTCCTTTCCTTAAGAGTTTTTGAGAAAATATGGAAAATGGGGAAAAATCCTAAATTTTGTAAGTACACGTTGTGTACTTTTCCACACGCCATGTACTTTTGGCCGTGTGGGATGAGTACACGGGGCGTGTGGCCATGTCGGAAATGAAGGGTGTAGGAACCGACTACACACTGTGTAGTGGTCCCTTACATGCCGTATAGTCAGTCGGTAGGCAAATAGTAAGGTGGTGGCCAGCTGTGCGACAGAACACGTCGTGTACTTAAGAAGACACACCGTGTATTCATGTCGGCAGATGAACAGTTCCACGCTAGTGGGAAGCCGCCAGAGGAACAGTTTAAAAATGGGAAGTACACGCCGTGTACTCGGAAGTACACGCCGTGTACTTTGTTTTTTTCACTTAAAATGGGCATTAGCCTACCCTGTTTGTAGGGAAGGCTTAGAACGGGAAGAGGGATCAGGGGAGGAAGGCCGAATCTTCGAGGATCCATCGAGCGCACGTTAGGAATCTGTTTCCGCCTCGGACGATCTCACTGGAACCGCACGGGTAAGCCCTCCACACTTCTTTAATCATTCTTGCCAATTATTCCCCTAATGGAAGTTATTTTCATTTAAGAAAGAATTATTTTACCTCAGATCTACGATGTCTTTGGGAATTTCTGGAATTGACATTCGCGTATATCATTCACTGGTGTTAAAGGTAGGTGGCTTGGTGTTTATTTCCAACTGTTGTGCGTTTTGTGTGTTTTGAGCTACGAACCCATATATGGGGTGTCGTGTGGCTGAGGATGTGGATATATTAAATACCTATAATTGTATAGGTGATTAAACAAAGTTGTAAAACTGTTGTTTGGGATCAGTGCTTGGATCCAGGACCACCCCGGGGGTGCGTTCCTCTGTTTAGCCGTTTAGCCAGGATAACCGAGGGTATGCCTTATTTATATTATGCCTTTAAAGTGATGATTGTAGAATTTCATTGAGAGGAATTGCTTGTTTTCTGCTTGTTTACATGTTGGGCATGGCCCGATTACCTGTTTAGCCTGAGGGCAGTGTTGTGATTAGCCTGTGGGCACTGTACTATTAGCCTATGGGAAACTTCTTCCATACTCGTGGGCAGTTGATTCTGTGCCTGTGGGTGACACCTCGTACGCCTGTGGGAAATATCCGTATTCCTGTGGTCAGATTATTGTTTTTGGTTTCTCTTTACCCGAGGGTAGGAGTTTATGTGTCTGAGGACATTGGCTGTTTACTTAGAATATTCACTGTGGTGACATTTTAAATAAAGTATTAAATGGATATTAAAATGGAAATATAACTGCTAAGTTAGTTACATTTCAGTACTGCTTACTTTATTACATTTTACTACTTCACACTGTTGTTGCATGTTTACACACAGTAGGGCATGGGCCTTTGGTGGGTGACTACTGGGATTTATTTCTCACACCCTGTTTGAGTCATGCTTTTGGGCCCAAATAGATTACATTTCTGCTGGTGTAGATAAGGGAAAGGGTCCCTATACCGGTACTTTATTTCTACTAGGGTGTAAGAGAGCATGGGACTGAGCATTGGATCGTGATGCCGCTGGCTATTCTGTTTTGCTTTTCTGTACTTGTACTTCAGTTGTATTGTATTGTAGTGTAACATGTTCTGGCTATTTTGTAGAATAGTGACATGTTGTATCTTCATATATATATGACTGCTGGTTTCCCTTTTTGTTATCAGTTCTTCATTTCAGTTATATGTACTGTTACTGCTTCCTCTATTGTTGTATGTTTAAACTATATTCCGCTGTGCTACACTTTGACGAATTAGGGCATAGTTTCCCCACTATCAGACCTGGTCCCTCACTGCTAGTCGGCAACCTCTAGCGTTTGGGGAAATGCGCTTGAGGTCACGTGGCGAACCGGGTTCAGGGCACCCGTTGCGTGGCACTCAGAACTGGGACGTTACAAATTGATATAGCCTATGCACCCAGTAAGAGTTCAATATCAAAATCCATCCCAATATCTAGAGGGAGTCCTGATAAATCATACATAAAGACATCCTACTAACCGTCTACCATAGGAGGAAAGATTTTTGGGGCTGTCACCTGGTCTGCTATGAGAACTATACCCTCCACCCATGTTGTAATAGCCCAAATCTGGATAAGACCCACTCCCTCTCTTTCTTACAATATATTAAACTCCCTGGTAAAAACACAATCCTATCTCTATTATGGGAGGTAAAATCCACCTACCTTCGATAGCAATCTATGTGAGCTCGAAAACATGCTAACCAATCCATGAAAAAAATTAAATTGAATTTGGCCGTCTACAGAATCAAAAAATAACATAGATGTTTGTAGCATTAAACCATGACAAGAAAAAAAGGGAACCTTTGAATACGGTATACGCTCTTCTTGAGAGGTGTATAAAGGGATAAAAAACCAATAGAAAACCTCACTGGTAACTTTAAACTAGTAACAAATTTGTCATAAATAAATGAGTGAGATGTTATCATGTCAAACAAAGCAATATAGAGCATTGAAATTGTAATAGTCTATAACTTTCTGGCCTATTAATTTTCTTTTAAGGGTTTTTAAGGCATTTATAGTAGGTCTAGAGGGCTCAATGGAGCTGGAGTTACAAAGCATTGTAGCAGGTGGTTCATGATGTGAACCAGATTCACATTGTGAATTAGTGATTCACAAATTGTGTAACTAGCTGGTTTCACAAACTATATATGGAATAATGGGAAAACATGAAACATATTCATGTCATAAAAGTATTAAACTATTTGGAATTAATTAAATTCTGAGGTGATGTGAATTTCAGTGGAAGTTGGAATTTTGGAAATCCCACAAATTACACATCATAAAATGGTTAAATGATGTGAAAGAGGTGGGTTCTAGGTTTTTAAATCCTTTTGTTTAGATAATTTTTTATTCATTAGGACACCATTACTTCCTCTTGTTTTTGAATATCCCTAGGTGATTTTGAGAGATCTTCTAGCCCTTCTTCTCATTCTTCAATCCTTGGGTTCCAGTGGATGCTTATTGGTGATTCCTGGCGAGTTCTCCTCTCTACCCCATGGGGTTTTCCTTCTGTTATTCTTTGAATATCCACAACAGTGGTGTGGTTTTGTTTTATAGAGTGTATGGGTTGCAGTTTGAAAAACTTTTAGTGCAGTGTTGGTTAATCCATGAGTTCCTTATGTGAAAGTGGTTTATGGGTAGTTTCTTCTTCACTTTGCAGTGAAAAATGAGATCAGAATGCTTCCTTGAGGCAGGGAATCCTCGTTACCACCTATTTATGCACTATGTGTGAGATATTCATGGTTTTTATTTCCTTTGGGTGGACATTAATAGTCAACACTATAATATAATTAATTTTCATAATTGAAATTGATGTGAATGAAGAGTTATCACATGTTTTGATGCTTTGATATATTTTGCTGATGAGTTTATGCATGCTTGTTTCCAATTATAAAAATAACTATTATTGGGAGCCTTATTTGTGCTGTAGTTGTTATACTGTAATGACCCTTGATATGTCATTGTGTGATTTCACCATAAATAAAAGGTTAAAAAACATATATTTGGCTAAAAAAACTGGTTTCCTCTAGATTTTGGTTTGCGTGATAATATCCATCTAATTAAATAAGTAATGTGATGATAACACCTGAATAATTTTGGAAGTTAGTTCTTGATGTTGTTGTGTATGCTTGTTCTTGTTGTGTTTCCCTATGTGGTTTGTACTATTGTATGGAAATTGAGGTGACTAGCTGGGTCATGTGATGTGTGGGTCTATGATGCAGAGGTTGGTTAACATGGATGTGATGTGGACAATTGTATGATGTGGTGAACATAGTTGTGATGTGGTTGTGTCACACAGTGGTGTGATGTGTGGTGGTGAAAATGTGTGGTGGTAACATGTGGTTATTTCATCCTATGGTTGTGTCGTGAGACGTGGTTGTGGTGTAGTGGTTGTGGTGCATGATAGTTGTGGTTGTGTGATGTGAGGTTGTCATGGTGACATGTCTTGGGTGTTGTGATGTGACGACGATGGTGGATGTGTGCTGTTGTGGTAGTGGTTGTGTGAGTTGGTCCAGTTTTAATATGGAGTGGTTGAGATAGTTACCCAATTAGCCATGGTATGAACTGTGAAGATAAATGAAACAAAATACACAAGGAGATAAATGAGATAGACTATAAATGGATATGTGGTAATTGGATAACTGAATTGAATAAATGAATGAGTAGTATATTGAGAAATAAAATGGCTAGAAAAAAATGTGGTGAAACCTATAAATTAAAGTGGGAAATTTTTTGTGGTGGTTGTGTGGTGTTTCATATAGTGGTGTTCGTTTCTATGATAGTTGGTGTGTGGTACAGTGGTGGTGATGTGGTGTGTGCTAGTGAAGTTGATGTTAACCCATAGGTTGGGTATTGTGTTCTATCTATATATAATGTATGTTATATTATTTTATGCATCCCCACTTGAGTTGGATAACCTTACCAACACTCATAGGTGCTGAGTTCTGGGTGTTTTCCCTAACATCCAGGATGGCAGTGATATATATGGTTGGCTACCCCCTCTCCCACACTCATCCTTAAGTAGTAGTGATATAGGTCAGTGTTTGTAATGCCCCGACCCCAGTTACCTAGAGTCGGTGCATTATTACATAACATTGGCATGATCACAAGAAAGATCAAATCTCGAAAGACCGATTGGTTTAGTAGCCTTGGAAACACTAGATATATTCATAAAGTTTTACATTACATCATAAAGTGAAAAACTACTACAACAACATATTGTCTCCATAGTCCACACTATTATCCCCTTATAATATCCCTGCAGGTCATTCATAATTTACTTCTTTACATCCTGGGAAAAATAAAACATAGAAAAGGGGTGAGCTCAAATGCCCAGTAAGGATAACAATATAGCGGAAACTTTCATAAATAAGAATAAACATTTAAGGCAGTGTATAACTAAAAAAAAGCCTTTTAAACTTGAACTTCAACATAGTATGGAAAAAATAAAATGAAATAATGCCATTTACTTATTCACATGGATATTCTACTAATCGAATAATCACATGCAATATCAATAACCACTTTCATAATGATGGAATGCATAATGCCAGACTATCATAACCACATATCCAAGGCCTCGTGCCAAGACTACAAATAAGATTTTTCCAAGGCCTTGTGCCAAGACACTAGTTTGTCTCATGAGACCTACCGTTGCATCGAGGATCTATAGCGGGCTCCACCCGTCACATATTAAGTCCAATGCATTCCCATATGAAAAGGTTTAAACATAACATAAACATTCGTATTAAAACTAGCATATGAAATGTAAATACTTAATCAATAAACCATGAATGGTATAAAAATAACACATCCACAGTCAAACATATCAAAAAACCTTCAATACAATATAGAAGTTTTGTATCATAATAAATCAACTTCAAATAAGCGTAAGATCCATCAAAGGATGTTGACATAGATGAAATCAAAAATCTTTTTAGAGAAATATCTATTTCTATTTTGAAATAATTTAAGAGTCATATATTTATAAAATAAAATATTTTATTTGAAAATATTCTTATAAGCTTGTAAGGGAAGCTTTGATGGAAAATAGCCGCACCAGCCGTATAAGTTAAAAAAAAACATTCTTACCTTAATTCTGTCGAAAAGGTTAAAAAGGACCTTGTTTGGAAAACGACGAAAAGATTCCTTTATAATCTTCTTATAAAAAGTAAAAAAAGGGTATAAATGACTTTAACCCATATTCTATAAAATATTAAGAATGTTTTGAAATACATTTTTAAGAAACATGGATGTGGATGATAAAGAGATCCCAGTAGATTATTACATATAAACAACCTCAGATAATGAAGAGATTGAGAAATAAACCCTTACCTTGTACTTTTCCTTGGTTGGGGGTAGGTTAACCTCATGTATAATGGTGACATAATTGTTATTAAATTATACAAGAATCATATACATTAATATGATATCATATATGATCTTTTAACATTGATTTGTTAATAATATCTTAGTATTATCATTATTTCGGGTGTTAACTTACTCGTTTTCTTTTATATGTTTTGTTAGGTAAGCCATGTTTGTAATGGATAGGTTGTATCTTATTCATATCCAGAATGATATCAAGTCCTTAAAAATTATTTTTAAATCATAAAATGATAATTATACTTGAATGGATACGATTGAGAATGAATCTCATCACGTTCGTGGATACGGTAGTCCGTACGTACGCATGAGCGACAATATCATTATTTTGATATTAAAATAATATATAATTGGATGGTATATCATATATACAGAATTATTATCATGTTATATTTATTATTTACATGAATTATAAATCATTATTATACCCATCCAAATAATAATTTATTGAATAACAATTACACCACGACGTGGAGACGGTAAGCCGTACGTACGCACGTATGGTGACATGTTATTCAAAGGATGGATAGAATAATGAATATGGTTGTACCATATTTACAATAACATCACAGTATATATAATATACTGGAGTTATTATTTTATAATGGTAATAACAAAGGAAGAAGAAGTGGAAGAAGAAAGGAACTTGGAAAAGGGTGGTGAAATCATTACCTCTTCTTCGGGTTCTTCCTTTTGATTTGATCAAAAGGGATCTTAGGTTGGCTTTCTGACTAAAGGAAGTTCTATAGGATGAAGTGAGGGAAGTTTATAGAGTATTTGGGCAGAGTTTGGCCGAATCAAAAGGCTTTGAAGGTGTGAATTAAAGAGAAGGGGGAGTGCCCTTTTATAAGAGGGGTGAGGGGCACCTTTGGAAAAGCTAGAAATATTATTTTATAATAAATTTATATCCGGTTTCTAATGGATAAAAAGTGGATTATTTAAATTTTAAGGTGGTTATAGGTCGAAAAACACTCAAACAATAGAATTTAGACAGGTTTGGGTCATTATACTAACCTTATCTTTAAGTATTAACTCTTAGTTAATTAGTTTCACTTTTACAATGTCTCTTTGTATTTTTATATTATATGGTTAATAAAAATAAAATATACATCCAAGATACCCCCAAGTGTTCCCTAATGATACAAATATCATGATATAAGTCTCTTGGACAAACCTTAGATTTTTAGGAATTTAATATCAATTAATAATATAATATTTGTTTTAAAAACTCTTTTATGTCAATTTTGACACTATTCAATAATTGATTTTTTTAAAAATCATAACAGAATGATTACTTCGAAAAACGTTAATTAAATCATTCCTAACATGTCATATTATCCTATAAAATTAGTTTAATTCATAAACATTCTCAAATTATATTTATTTGGGTATCTACAATATCAATCATTTTAATTTTTCACTATTATGGTAATTAATGCATCACCATTGTGTTATAAATAAATTAATATATTTAATGTCTAAAAATTATAAATAAAATAAAATTATGTAGGAAATATTGTTAGATTTCTAATGAATATTTATAGTCTAAAATCCAACATATATAACTCTATGTAAAAATTGGTTTTCCAAAGGATATATGCTTGTGTCACTTTTGTATTCATTTTAACTTAATTAAAATAAAGTGTCCCTATCACTTACAAGTGGCACCATGGGGTCCCAAAATCGACCCAAAGATGCCCATGGTCGGACATGTATCAACCAATAAGGTTAGGACACGTTTTAGGGTAATTTTTTTTATTATAATATTATTTGTTAACCCTTATTTACCGGATTTACCCTTTAACCATGGCAAATAAAATATTTACCGAAGTAATTATTCAAAATGTCTAAAAATAAAAGTTACCTATTTACAAAATTTTAACATCCTGATTCCCAATATGGAATCCATTTTTCCAAATTCAAAACACAGAAGTGGCAGAAATTAATTTAAAATTAATTCTCACTGTGAAAACAAAAAGCGTGTTTTTAAGATATAATAATTATCAAAAGATTGATACTTGTTTATGTTCGGTTTAATTGTAAAATTATGTCCAATGAACAAAATTGTATTAAATTGTAAAAATATATTCTAAATATACTTTAAAACCACTCAAATTCATAATTTATCAATATTAATTATTTCGATTAAAAAAGTTGTTTTTAATTAAAATTTAGTAATTTTCACTATTCATCAAAATATAAAAGTTATCCGAAAAGTACCAAAATTTCACCCTAGGATAATTTCGATATTCCAAATCCAAAAATGAAGTCCATTTTGAGAGATAGAATTTATAAAATTTCAAAAAGTAGGTATTACTATTCATAACGGCTAGTTTGATTGGTTGTGGTGTGTTAGAATCTCAAAGTTGCGTACAATGCACGCCATTGCATTATTCAAAGGGAACCGTACCGTGGAATCTTGGGGTGTTACATTCTCCCCTCCTTCAAATAATTTCGTCCTCGAAATTTCTAGAATACTACCGCATGAAAAGACTCGGGTGGTTCTTTATCATAAGTTCCTTGGGTTCCCACATTGCCTCTTCCATCTTATGGTTTCTCCACAAAACTTTTACTAGACGCATCGTCCGGTTTCTCAGTACTTGTTCTCTCATATCAATAATCTTGACAGGTTCTTCGCAATAAGACATATCAGGTTCCAGTTCTAATTCCTCATAGGTGAGTACATGCATTGGGTCAGGCATGTATTTCCTCAACAGAGATACGTGGAACACATCGTGAACTTTGGAGAGACTTGGCGGCATTGCCAATCGGTAAGCTACAGCCCCAATTCATTATAGAATTTCGAAAGGTCCGATGTACCTGGGACTGAATTTACCTTTCTTACCAAAATGTATGACTCCCTTCCATGTAGATACTTTCAGGAAAACATGATCACCGACTTGAAATTCCAAATCCTTCCTTCGATTATCAGCATAGATCTTCTGCCTAATTCGAGCTGCTTTGATGTGATTTTGGATTACCTTCACATTTTCCATCGTTTCATACACTAGTTTTGGGCCTACAGGTTTTCTTTCACCAACGTCATCCCAACAGGTTGGTGTACGACATCTCTTTCCGTATAACGCTTCATATGATGCCATCTGAATACTCGAATGGAAGCTATTATTATAGGAAAATTCTACCAGAGGTAAATATTGATCCCACATACCCTGAAAGTCAATTGAGCAGGATCTCAACATGTCTTCTAAGGTTTGAATAGTTCGTTCTGATTGTCCATCTGTTTGAGGGTGGTAGGCAGTTCTCAAATGAAGTTCAGTATCCAAGGCTTTCTGAAGAATTTTCCAGAATCTTGAAGTAAAACAGAGATCACGATCAGAAACAATCGATAGGGGTACTCCATGAAGTCTCATAATTTCATCAATATATAGTCTTTCTAGACATTCTAGTGGTAGATCTTCTCTTATAGAAAGAAAATGTGCTGGCTTGGTAAGATGATCACCAATGACCCATATTACAACGTTCCTTCTAGGAGTCTTTGGTAGCCCCATGAAAAATTCCATCGTAATATTGTCCCATTTCCACTCCGGTATGGGAAGAGGTTGCATGACTCCTCCAGGCTGTTGCCTTCCAGCTTTCACTTGTTGAAAAACCATACATCTTGACACAAAATCAGCAATCTCCCTCTTCATGTTGTCCCACCAAAAATGTTCCTTCAAATCTCTATACATTTTGGTGCTCCCAGGGTGTATAGAGAAATTGTAACTATGAGAATCATCCAGCAATTCCCTTTTTAGATTAGGTATATCGGGAACACAAAGTCTCTTCCCGAATTTCCAAATTCCATCTTCATACACAAAGTCTCTCAATCTCCCGTCATTCACAGCTTTAATCTTCTTTTGAAATTCTTCATCATCGGTCTGATAACTCTTAATCCTTTCTAGTAAAGATGGTTTGGCAACCATTTGAAAAAGCATTGATGTTTCACCTTCCCTGGTTTTTCCCATGTCCATATTTACTAGAGCCATGAAAATTGGATCCCTTTCAATTCTCATATTGTTCAAAACTCCATGGTCTTTTCTGCTCAAAGCATCTGCCACCTTGTTTTCCTCCCCCGGGTGGTAGTGTATCGTGCAATCATAATCCTTGAGTAATTCAAGCCAACTCATTTGCCTCATGTTGAGTTCTTTTTGTGAGAAAATATAATTCAAACTCTTGTGATCAGTATAAATCTCACATTTTTCACCATAGAGGTAGTGCCTCCATATCTTCAAAGAAAAGATCACAGCTGCTAACTCGAGATCATGAGTAGGATAGTTTTGCTCATGAATTTTCAACAGTCGTGATGCATAGGCAATAACCCTATCATTCTTCATAAGGATACAACCAAGTCCTTTCTTCGATGCATCACTATAAATAACGAACCCATTATTCCCCGATGGTAGAGTCAATATAGGAGCATTGACTAATCTTCTCTTCAGTTCTTCGAAACATTATTCACACTCTTTTTTCCAAACAAATTTAACCCCTTTATGTGTGAGCTTCGTTAATGGGTTAGCCAATCGGGCAAAATTTTGGGCCAAACGTCAATAATAACCTACCAAACCAATAAAACTGCGTACCTCAGTTATACTCGTAGGTGCTGGACATTCTTGGATTTCCTTGGTCTTAGAAGGATCAACATAGATTCCATCTTTAGAAACAATATGGCCAAGAAAAGAAATCTCATGAAGCCAGAATTCACACTTGCTAAACTTCCCATATAATTCATGTCTTCTCAAAGTCTTCAGGATAATGTGCAAGTTATTTTCATGATCTTCATAGTTTTTGGAGTATACCAAGATATCATCAATAAATACCACCATGAATTCATCGAGATATTCCTTGAAAACTCTATTCATCAGATCCATGAATATAGAGGGTGCATTAGTCAATCCAAAAGGCATTACTGTAAACTCGTAATTCCCGTACCTGGTTCGAAATGCTGTGTTCGGAATGTATTCCTTCTTCACACACAACTGATGGTATCCAGATCGAAGGTCAATCTTTTAAAAGTATTGAGCTCCATGTAGTTGGTCAAATAAATCATTAATGCGAGGTAGGGGATACTTGTTCTTTATTTTTATAGCATTGATCTCCCTATAGTCGATACATAACCTCCTAGATCCATCTTTCTTTTTAACAAAAAGAATAGGGGCTCCCCATGGAGAAACACTAGGGGGAATAAATCCCTTATTACTCAATTCCTCTAGTTGTTTCTTTAGTTCAACTAATTCTATAGTGTCCATTCTATAAGGGGTCTTTGATATAGGCCTTGATCCAGGAATTAAATCAATGGAAAACTCAACTTCTCGTTCTGGAGGATGTCTAGATAAATCTTCCCGAAATACATCTACATATTCTTTCACAACAGGTACATCCTCTATTTTAACATTCATTTCCTCACCCACAGTCATTTCATTCTCTTACTCTCCAATAATTGAATTTATTTGAGCTACGGGTGGTGGATCTAGATAAGAATTAGGTGGTGACAATTCTGATCTAAAGATAAGGTGTTCCTTATCATCATCATCAAAAATCATAACCTCATTCTTCTTACAATAAATATTCGCATCATAATCCGAAAGCCAATCCATACCGAGGATTATATCAAATTCAATCATAGGTATGACGATGAGATCAGCGGATAAAGAACATTTATGTGCTCTAATGGGGACTGATTCAAAAAACTTTGTTGCAATGATACTTCTCTTAGGAGTTTTAAGTGACAAATCCCTTGTTAAATCAGATTGGAAATATCTAATTTTCTTAGAAAATTGGGAAGATATGAAACAATGCGATGATCCAGAATCAAATAATTCATTTGCTAAACTTGAGGAAACCATTAAATTATCTGCCACCACATCTTTTGGAGCTTCTACCTCAGCAGTAGTGATAGCAAAAGCTTGTCCTTGATCCCTTGGACTTTTCTGAGGTAAGTTCCCCTGACGATTAGGAAATTCATTTGCATAATGTCCCATCTCCCTGCAATTGTAGCACTGAACATTGGTAGCTTCCTTCTTCTCTTTGCAATCACGAGCTTGGTGGCCTTTTTCACAACTTTTGTAACAGACGTCAATTCCCTTCAAGCAAGTATCAGGGTGTTTCATCCCACATTTACCATAGGATGGATATTCAACCTTTCCCTTATTCCCCTTATTTCCATTCCCAGATTGATTAGCATATCTCTTCTTCTCTTGCTTTTCTTTAAAGTCATAAGACTTAGAGAATTCCTTTTCTGTCTTGATAGCACATGAGACAATGTCTTCATACGACGAGAAGGATTGTGAGACTAATGCTCGATGGAGAAATGGTTTTAACCCATCAAAGAAACGATCAATATTACTTCTTGGGTTACGTATATAATCTCTAGAATACCTTGCTAACCTTGTAAAGTTAGCCTCATACTTTGCGACATTCTCATCCTCCTTTTGTCTCAGACTCAGAAATTTCATTTCCATACCTTCTCGATGGTCACGAGGAAAGTATTTTTCTAAAAAAAGATCTTTGAACTCCCTCCATTCCATATTTTATACTTCATCATCTTCCTTCGTGTTTTGAATCAATGACCACCATTGATCAGCATCTCCAGTGAGGTGGTAAACTGCCATGATAAATTTTTCCCTTTCACTACTCCCCAAAGCCTTAAATATTTTCTATAGGGAATTTATCCATTTCTCAGCTACTAAGGGATTTGTACTCCCATTTAACATTGGTGGTTATTGCCTCATGAATTGATCTAACATTGATCCTCCACGCTGCGGATCAGGGTGCTCCATACGGGTAAGGTTATTATTCATAACCTGAGTGAGTTGTCCCAGTATGGTGATTAGCTGATCAGCACCAGTTGCATCACCAGCTCCACTATAATTATCTTGAGCAGGAGGGAAATCCCTACATGGAGTGCGTGCATTGATACGGTTTCCATTTCTTCCACTAGGTGCCATTTCTAAACAATGGCATAAACTAGATTAGTTTATGAATCAAAATACATAACTCCATACTTATAAAACACTTAACATAAATTGAACTATTTATAGATATAATCCATAATCATAAAAATTTCTTCTTTGAGGAACTATATACTCATAAACCCTTCATAATTATTTGTAAAGAAAATGAGAGTTATCCTAAGCATATCCCCCTGGAGTGTCGTAACCAAGAGTGCAGTAAGGCCCGTTGTCGTGCACCAGTTCCCGTTCGAGTCTAGCTCAAAGTGGTGTTTTCAGGTTTTACCCCTAGGTACATCTGTGCCAGATCCGCCTCTACCTGCTCGTATCCAGAAAGGGATGTATTGCTTGGAAAAATCACAAAATCTCTACAATACCAAAATTCTAGAAAGTTCTTCTATACTAATCCTCAAAGTCCATCTTAGGTCTATGTGCTCTATTCAGAGTTTATCTAAATCTAGCTTCCAAGGTTTGTACTAAATATCCTCTGATACCAACTGTAACGCCCCGACCCTAGTTACCTATAGTTAGTGCATTATTACATAACATTGGCATGATCACAAGAAAGATCAAATCTCGAAAGACCGATTGGTTTAGTAGCCTTGAAAACACTAGATATATTCATAAAGTTTTACATTACATCATTAATTGAAAAACTACTACAAAAATATATTGTATCCATAGTCCACACTATTATCCCCTCATAATATCCCTATAGGTTATTCATAATTTACTTCTTCACATCCTGGGGAAAATAAAACATAGAAAAGGGGTGAGCTCAAATGCCCAGTAAGGATAACAATATAGCAGAAACTTTCATAAATAAGAATAAACATTTAAGGCAGTGTATAACTAAAACAAAAGCCTTTTAAACTTGAACTTCAACATAGTATGGCAAAAATAAAATGAAATAATTCCATTTAATTATTCACATGGATATTCTACTAATCGAATAATCACATGCAATATCAATAACCACTTTCATAATGATGGAATGCATAATGCCAGACTATCATAACCACATAGCCAAGGCCTCGTACCAAGAATACAAATAAGATTTTTCCAAGGCCTTGTGCCAAGACACTAGTTTGTCTCATGAGACCTACCGATGCATCTAGGAGCTATAGCGGGCTCCACTCGTCACATATTAAGTCCAATGCATTCCCATATGAAAAGGTTTAAACATAACATAAACATTCGTATTAAAACTAGCACAAGAAATGTAAATACTTCATCCATACATCATGAATGGTATAAAAATAACACATCCAAAGTCAAACATATCACAAAAACTTCAATATAATATATAAGTTTTGTATCATAATAAATCAACTTCAAATAAGCGTAAAATCCATCAAAGGATGTTGACATAGATGAAATCAAAACTATTTTTAGAGAAATATCTCTTTCTATTTTGAAATCATTTAAGAGTCATATATTTATAAAATAAAACATTTTCTTTGAAAATATTCTTATAAGATTGTAAGGGAATCTTCAACGGAAAATAGCCGCACCCGCCGTATAAGTTAAAAAAAACATTCTTACCTTAATTCTGTCAAAAAGGTTAAAAAGGACCTTGTTTGGAAAACGACAGAAAGATTCCTTTATAAACTTCTTATAAAAAGTCAAAAAAGGGTATAAATGACTTTAACCCATATTCTGTAAGATAGTAAGAATGTTTTGAAATACATTTTTAAGAAACATGGACGTGGATGATAAAGAGATCCCAGTAGATTATTACGTATAAACAATCTCGAATAATGAAGAGATTGAAAAATAAACCTTTACCTTGTACTTTTCCTTGGTTGGGGGTAGGTTAACCTTTTGTATAATGGTGACATAATTGTTATTAAATTATACAAGAATCATATACATTAATATTATATCATATATGATCTTTTAACATTGATTTGTTAATAATATCTTAGTATTATCGTTGTTTCGGGTGTTAACTTACTCGTTTTCTTTTATATGTTTTGTTACATAAGCCATGTTTGTAATGGATAGGTTGTATCTTATTCATATCCATAATGATATCAAGTCCTTAAGCATTATTTTTAAATCATCAAATGATAATCATACTTGAATGGATACGATGGAGAATGAATCTCATCGCATTCGTGGAGACGGTAGTCCGTACGTACGCACGAGCGACAATATCATTCTTTTGATATTAAAATAATATATAATTGGATGGTATATCATATATACATAATTATTATCATGTTATATTTATTATTTACATGAATTATAAATCATTATTATACCCATCCAAATAATAATTTATTGAATAACAATTACACCACGGCGTGGTGACGGTAAGCCGTACGCACACACGTATGGTGACATGTTATTCAAAGGATGGATAGAATACTGAATATGGTTGTACCATATTTATAATAACATCACAGTATATATATAATATACTGGAGTTATTATTTTAGAATGGTAATAACAAAGGAAGAATAAGTGGAAGAAGAAAGGAACTTGGAAAAGGGTGGGGAAATCATTACCTCTTCTTCGGGTTCTTCCTTTTGATTTGATCAAAAGGGCTCTTAGGTTGGCTTTCTGACTAAAGGAAGGCCTCTAGGATGAAGTGAGGGAAGTTGAGAGAGTATTTGGGCAGAGTTTTTCTGAACCAAAAGGCTTTGAATGTGTGAATTAAAGAGAAGGGAGAGTGCCCTTTTATAAGAGGGGTGAGGGGCACCTTTGGAAAAGCTAGAAATATTATTTTATAATAAATTCATATTCTGTTTCTAATGGCTCAAAAGTGGATTATTTAAATTTTAAGGTGGGTATAGGTCGAAAAACACTCAACCAATATAATTTAGACAGGTTTTGGTCATTATAATAACTTTATCTTTAAGTATTAACTCTTAGTTAATTAGTTTCACTTTTACAATGTCTCTTTGTATTTTTATAATATATGGTTAATAAACATACAATATACATCCAAGAGACCCCCAAGTGGTCCATTAATGATACAACTCTCATGATATAAGTCTATTGGATGAACCGTAGATTTTTAGGAATTTAATATCAATTAATAATATAATATTTATTTTAAAAACTCTTTTATGTCAATTTTGACACTATTAAATAATTGATTTTTTTAAAAATCATAACAGAATTATTACTTAGAAAAAAGTTAATTAAATAATTCCTAACATGTCATATTAACCTAGAAAATTAGTTTAATTCATAAAAAGTATCAAATTATATTTATTTGGGTATCTACAATATCAATCATTTTAATTTTTCACTATTATGGTAATTACTTCATCACCATTGTGTCATAAATAAATTAAATTATTTAATGTCTAAAAATTATAAATAAAATACCATTATGTAGGAAATATTTTTAGATTTATAATTAATATTTATAGTCTAAAATCCAATATATATAACCCTATGTAAAAATTGTTTTTCTAAAAGATATATGCTTGTGTCATTTTTGTATTAATTTTAACTTAATTAAAATAAAGTGTCCCTATCACTTACAAGTGGCACCATGGGGTCCCAAAATCGACCCATAGATGCCCATGGTCGGAAATGTATTAACCAATAAGGTTAGGACACGTTTTAGGGTAATTTTTTATTATTATAATATTATTTTTTAACCCTTATTTTCCGGATTTACCTTTTAACAATAGTAAATAAAATATTTACCGAAGTAATTATTCAAAATGTCTAAAAATAAAAGTTACCTATTTACACAATTTGAACATCATGATTCCAAATATGGAATCCATTTTTCCAAATTCAAAACATAGAAGTGGCAGAAATTAATTTAAAATTAATTCCCACTGTCAAAACAAAAAGCGTGTTTTTAAGATATAATAACTATCAAAAGATTGATACTTGTTTATGTTTGGTTTAATTGTGAAATTATGTCCAATGACCAATATTGTATTAAATGGTAAAAATATATTCTAAATATACTTTTAAACCACTCAAATTCATAATTTATCAATATTAATTATTTCGATTAAAAAAGTTGTTTTTAATTAAAATTTAGTAATTTTCACTATTCATCAAAATATGAAAGTTATCCGAAAAGTACCAAAATTTCAACCTAGGCTAATTTCGATATTCCAAATCCAAAAATGGAGTCCATTTTGAGAGATAGAATTTATAAAATTTCAAAAAGTAGGTATTACTATCCATAACGGCTAGTTTGATTGGTTATGGTGTGTTAGAATCTCAAAGTTGCGTACAATGCACGCCATTGCATTATTCAAAGGGAACCGTACCGTGGAATCTTGGGGTGTTACATTCTCCACTCCTTCAAATAATTTCGTTCTCGAAATTTCTAGAATACTACCGCATGAAAAGACTCGGGTGGTTCTTCATCATAAGTTCCTCAGGTTCCCACGTTGCCTCTTCCAACTTATGGTTTCTCCACAAAAATTTTACCAGACGCGTCATCCGGTTTCTCAGTACTTGTTCTCTTGTATCAATAATCTTGACAGGTTCTTCACAATAAGACAGATCAGGTTCCAGTTCTAATTCCTCATAGGTGAGTACATGCGTTGGGTCAGGCATGTATTTCCTCAACAGAGATACGTGGAACACATCGTGAACTTTGGAGAGACTTGGCGGCATTGCCAATTGGTAAGCTATAGCCCCAATTCGTTCTAGAATTTCGAAAGGTCCGATGTACCTGGGACTCAATTTACCTTTCTTACCAAAACGTATGACTCCCTTCCATGGAGATACCTTCAGGAAAACATGATCACCGACTTGAAATTCCAAATCCTTCCTTCGATTATCAACATAGATCTTCTGCCTACTTTGAGCTGCTTTGATGTGATTTTATATTACCTTCACCTTTTCCATCGTTTCCTCCACCAGTTCTGGGCCTACATGTTTTCTTTTACCAAAGTCATCCCAACAGGTTGGTGTACGACATCTCTTTCCATATAACGCTTCATATGGTGCCATTTGAATACTCGAATGGAAGCTATTGTTATAGGAAAATTCTACCAGAGGTAAATATTGATCCCACATACCCTGAAAGTAAAGTGACCAGGATATCAACATGTCTTCTAAGGTTTGAATAGTTCTTTCTTATTGTCCATCTGTTTGAGGGTGGTAGGCAGTGTTCAAATGAAGTTCAGTATCCAAGGCTTTCTGAAGACTTTTCCAGAATCTTGAAGTAAAACGGGGATCACGATCAGAAACAATCAATAGGGGTACTCCATGAAGTCTCACAATTTCATCAATATATAGTCTTGTTGGATGTTCCAGTGGTAGATCTTCTCTTATAGCAAGAAAATGTGCTGACTTGGTAAGATGATCAGCAATGACCCATATTACATCGTTCCTTCTAGGAGTATTTGGTAGCCCCATGAAAAAGTCCATCGTAATATTGTCCCATTTCCACTCCAGTATGGGAAGAGGTTTCATGACTCCTCCAGGCTGTTGCCTTCCAGCTTTCACTTGTTGACAAACCATACATCTTGACACAAAATCAGCAATCTCCCTCTTCATGTTGTCCCACCAAAAATGTTCCTTCAAATCCCTATACATTTTGGTTCTCCCAGGGTGTATAGAGAAATTAGAACTATGAGAATCATCCAAAAATTCCCTTTTTAGATCAGGTATATCGGGAACACAAAGTCTCTTCCCGAATTTCAAAATTCCATCTTCATACACAAAGTCTCTCAATCTCCCATCATTCACAACTTTAATCTTCTTTTGAAATTATTCATCATCGGTCTGATAACTCTTAATCATTTCTAGTAAATATGGTTTGGAAACCATTTGAAAAAACATTGTTGTTTCACCTTCCCTGGTTATTCCCATGTCCATCTTCACTATATCCATGAAAATTGGATCCCTTTCAATTCTCATATTGTTCAAAACTCCATGGTATTTTCTACTCAAAGCATCTGCCACCTTGTTTTCCTTCCCCAGGTGGTAGTGTATCATGCAATCATAATCCCTGAGTAATTCAAGCCATCTCCTTTGCCTCATGTTGAGTTCTTTTTTTGAGAAAATATACTTCAAAATCTTGTGATCAGTATAAATCTCACATTTTTCACCATAGAGGTAGTGCCTCCATATCTTCAAAGCAAAGATCACAACTGCTAACTCGAGATCATGAGTAAGATAGTTTTGTTCATGAATTTTCAACTGTCGTGATGCATAGGCAATAACCCTATCATTCTGTATAAGGACACAACCAAGTCCTTTCTTCGATGCATCACTATAAATAACGAACCCATCATTCCCTAATGGTAGAGTCAATATAGGAGCATTGAATAATCTTATATTCAGTTCTTTGAAACATTCTTCACACTCTTTTGTCCAAAAAAATTTAACCCCTTTACGTGTGAGCTTCGTTAATGGGTTATCCAATCGGGCAAAATTCTGGACGAAACGTCGATAATAACCTGCCAAACCAATAAAACTACATACCTCAGTTATACTCGTAGGTGTTGGCCATTAATGGATTGCCTTGGTCTTAGAAGGATCAACAGAGATTCCATCTTTAGAGACAATATGGCCAAGAAAAGAAATCTCATGAAGCCAGAATTCACACTTGCTAAACTTCCCATATAATTCATGTCTTCTCAGAGTCTTCAGGATAATGCGCAAGTGATTTTCATGATCTTCATAGATTTTGGAGTATACCAAGATATCATCAATAAATACCACCACAAATTCATTGAGATATTCCTTGAAAACTATATTCATCAGATCCATGAATACAGAGGGTGCATTAGTCAATCCAAAAGGCATTACTGTAAACTCGTAATGCCCATACCTGGTTCGAAATTATGTCTTCGTAATGTCTTCCTTCTTCACACACAACTTATGGTATCTAGATCAAAGGTCAATCTTTGAAAAGTATTGAGCTCCATGCAGTTGGTCAAATAAATCATCAATGCGAGGTAGGGGATACATGTTCTTTATTTTTATAGCATTGGTCTCCCTATAGTCGATACATAACCTCATAGATCCATCTTTCTTTTTAACAAAAAGAACAGGGGATCCCCATGGAGAAACACTAGGGCGAATAAATCCCTTATTAATCAATTACTCTAGTTGTTTATTTAGTTCAAATAATTCTACAGTGTCCATTCTATAAGGGGTCTTCGATATAGGCCATGATCCAGGAATTAAATCAATGGAAAACTCAACTTCTCGTTCTGGAGGATGTCCAGGTAAATCTTCTGGAAATACATCTATATATTCTTTCACAACAGGTACATAATCTATTTGAACATTCCTTTCCTCACCCACAGTAATTTCATTATGTTCCTCCCCAATAATTGAATTTAGTTGAGCTACTGGGGGTGGATATAGATAACAATTAGGCGGTGACGATTCTGGTCTAAAGATAAGGTGTTACTTATCATCATCATCAAAAATCGTAACCTCCTTCTTCTTACAATAAATCTTCACATCATAATCTGAAAGCTAATCCATACCGAGGATTATATAAAATTCAATCATAGGTATGACGATGAGATCAGCGGATAAAGAATATTTATGTGCTCTAATGGGGACTGATTCACAAAACTTTTTTGCAATGATACTTCCCTTAGGAGTTTTAACTGACAACTCCCTTGTCAAATAAAATTGGAAATATCTAATTTTCTTAGAAAACTGGGAAGATATGAAACAATGTGATGATCCAGAATCAAATAATGCATTTGATAAACTTGAGGAAACCATTAAATTACCTGCCACCACATCTTTTAGAGCTTCTACCTCAGCAGTAGTGATAGCAAAATATTGGACTTGATCCCTTGGCCTTTTCTGAGTTAAGTTACCTTGATGATTAGGACATTCATTTGAATAATGTCCCATCTCCCTGAAATTGTAGCACTGAACATTGGTAGCTTCCTTCTTCCCTTTGCAATCACAAGCTTGGTGGCCTTTTTCACCACATTTGTAACAGACACCCATTCCCTTCAAGCAAGTACCAGGGTGTTTCTTCCCACATTTACCACAAGATGAATATTCAACCTTTCCCTTCTTCCCCTTATTTCCATTCCCAGATTGATCAGCAGATCTCTTCTTCTCTTGCTTTACTTTAAAGTCACAAGACTTAGAGAATTCCTTTTCTGTCTTGATAGCACATGAGACAATGTCTTCGTACAACGAGAAGGATTGTGAGACTAATGATCGACGGAGAAATGGTTTTAACCCATCAAAGAAACAATCAATCTTACTTCTTGGGTTATGTATATAATCTCCAGCATACCTTACTAACCTTGTAAAGTTAGCATCATACTTTGCGACATTCTCATCCTCCTTTTGTCTCAGACTCAGAAATTGCCTTTCCATATCTGCTCGATGGTCACGAGGAAAGTATTTTTCTAAAAACAGATCTTTGAACTCCCTCCATTCCATATTTGATACTTCATCATCTTCCTTCGTGTTTTGAATCAATGACCACCATTGATCAGCATCTTCAGTGAGGTGGTAAACTGCCATGATAACTTTTTCCCTTTCACTACTCCCCAAAGCCTGAAATATTTTCTCTAGAGATTTATCCATTGCTCAGCTACTAAGGGATTTTTACTCCCATTGAACGTTGGTGGATGTTTCCTCATGAATTGATCTAACATTGATCCTCCACGCTGCGGATCAGGGTGCTCCATATGGGTAAGGTTATTATTCATAACCTGAGTGAGTTGTCCCAGTATGGTGATTAACTGATCGGCACCAGTTGCATCACCAGCTCTACTATAATTATCTTGAGTAGGAGGGAAATCCCTACATGGAGTGCGTGCATTGATACGGTTTCCATTTCTTCCACTAGGCGCCATTTCTAAACAATGGCATAAACTAGATCAGTTTATAAATCAAAATACATAATTCCATACTTATAAAACACTTAACATAAATTGAACTATTTATGGATATAATCCATAATCATAAAAATGTTTTCTTTGAGGAAGTGTATACTCATAAACCCTTCATAATGATTTGTAAAGAAAATTAGAGTTATCCTAAGCATATCCCCCGGGAGTGTCGTAACCAAGAGTGCAACAAGGTCCGTTGTTGTGCACCAGTTCCCGTTCGAGTCTAGCTCAAAGCGGTGTTTTCGGGTTTTACTCCCAGGTACATCTGTGCCAGATCCACTACTACCTGCTCGTATTCAGACAAGGATGTATTACTCAGAAAACTCACAAAATCTCTACAATACCAAAATTCTAGGAAGTTCTTCTATACTAATACTCAAAGTCCATCTTAGGTCTATGTGCTCTAATCAGAGTTTATCTAAATATAGCTTCCAAGGTTTGTACTAAACTTCCTCTGATACCAACTGTAACGCTCCGACCCCAGTTACCTAGAGTTGGTGCATTATTACATAACATTGGCATGATCACAAGAAAGATAAAATCTCGAAAGACCGATTGGTTTAATAGACTTGGAAACACTAGATATATTCATAAAGTTTTACATTACATCATAAAGTGAAAAACTACTACAACAACATATTGTATCCATAGTCCACACTATTATCCCATCATAATATCCCTGCAGGTCATTCATAATTTACTTCTTCAGATCCTGGGAAAAATAAAACATAGAAAAGGGGTGAGCTCAAATGCCCAGTAAGGATAAAAATATAGCGAAAACTTTCATAAATAAGAATAAACATTTAAGGCAGTGTATAACTAAAACAAAAGCCTTTTAAACTTGAACTTCAACATAGTATGGTAAAAATAAAATGAAATAATGCCATTTTCTTATTCACATGGATATTCTACTAATCGAATAATCACATGCAATATCAATAACCACTTTCATAATGATGGAATGCATAATGCCAGACTATCATAACCACATAGCCAAGGCCTCGTGCCAAGACTACAAATAAGATTTTTCCAAGGCATTGTGCCAAGACACTAGTTTGTCTCATGAGACCTACCAATGCATCGAGGAGCTATAGCGGGCTCCATCCGTCACATATTAAGTCCAATGCATTCCCATATGAAAAGGTTTAAACAAGACATAAACATTCGTATTAAAACTAGCATACGAAATATAAATACTTCATCCATAAACCATGAATGGTATAAAAATAACACATCCAAAGTCAAAAATATCACAAAACCTTCAATACAATATAGAAGTTTTGTATCGTAATAAATCAACTTCAAATAAGCGTAAAATCCATCAAAGGATGTTGACATAGATGAAATCAAAACTCTTTTTAGAGAAATATCTCTTTCTATTTTGAAATCATTTAAGAGTAATATATTTATAAAATAAAACATTTTCTTTGAAAATATTATTATAATCTTGTAAGGGAATCTTCGACGTAAAATAGCCGCACCCGCCATATAAGTTAAAAAAAACATTCTTACCTTAATTCTATCGAAAAGGTTAAAAAGGACCTTGTTTGGAAAACGACGAAAATATTCATTTATAAACTTATTATAAAAAGTCAAACAAGGGTATAAATGACTTTAACCCATATTATGTAAAATAGTAATAATGTTTTGAAATACATTTTTAAGAAACATGGATGTGGATGATAAAGAGATCCCAGTAGATTATTACGTATAAACAACCTCTGATAATGAAGAGATTGCGAAATAAACCCTTACCTTGTACTTTTCCTTGGTTAGGGGTAGGTTAACCTCCTGTATAATGGTGAAATAATTGTTATTAAATTATACAAGAATCATATACATTAATATGATATCATATATGGTCTTTTAACATTGATTTGTTAATAATATCTTAGTATTATCGTTGTTTCGGGTGTTAACTTACTTGTTTTCTTTTATATGTTTTTTACGTAAGCCATGTTTTTAATGGATAGGTTGTATCTTATTCATATCCAGAATGATATCAAGTCCTTAAAAATTATTTTTAAATCATCAAATGATAATTATACTTGAATGGATACGATGGAGAATGAATCTCATCGCGTTCGTGGAGACGGTAGTCCGTACGTACGCACGAGCGACAATATCATTATTTTGATATTAAAATAATATATAATTGGATGGTATATCATATATAAAGAATTATTATCATGTTATATTTATTATTTACATGAATTATAAATCATTATTATACCCATCCAAATAATAATTTATTGAATAACAATTACACCACGACGTGGAGACGGTAAGCCATACGTACGCACGTATGGTGACATGTTATTCAAAGGATGAATAGAATACTAAATATGGTTGTACCATATTTATAATAACATCACATTATATGTAAGATACTGGATTTATTATTTTATAATGGTAATAACAAAGGAAGAAGAAGTGGAAGAAGAAAGGAACTTGGAAAAGGGTGGTGAAATCATTACCTCTTCTTCGGGTTATTCCTTTTGATTTGATCAAAAGAGCTCTTAGGTTGGATTTATGACTAAAGGAAGGCCTATAAGATGAATTGAGGGAAGTTGAGATGGTATTTGGGCAGATTTTGGCCGAACCAAAAGGCTTTGAAGGTGTGAATTAAAGAGAAGGGGGGTGCCCTTTTATAAGAGGGGTGAGGGGCACCTTTGGAAAAGCTAGAAATATTATTTTATAATAAATTCATATTCGGTTTCTAATGGCTAAAAAGTGGATTATTTAAATTTTAAGGTGGGGATAGGTCTAAAAACACTCAACCAATAGAATTTAGATAGGTTTTGGTCATTATACTAACCTTATCTTTAAGTATTAACTCTTAGTTAATTAGCATCACTTTTACAATGTCTCTTTGTATTTCTATAGTATATGGTTAATAAACATACAATATACATCCAAGAGACCCCCAAGTGGTCCATTAATGATACACCTCTCATTATATAAGTCTCTTGTCTGAACCGTATATTTTTATGAATTTAATATCAATTAATAATATAATATTTGTTTTAAAAACTTATTTATGTCAATTTTGACACTATTCAATAATTGATTTTTGTAAAAATCATAACAGAATTATTACTTCGAAAAAAGTTAATTAAATCATTCCTAACATGTCATATTAAACTATAAAACTAGTTTAATTCATAAAAAGTCTCAAATTATATTTATTTGGGTATCTACAATATCAATAATTTTAATTTTTCACTATTATGGTAATTACTAAATCACCATTGTGTCATAAATAAATTAAATTATTTAATGTCTAAAAATTATAAATAAAATACCATTATGTATGAAATCTTGTTATATTTCTAATTAATATTTATAGTCGAAAATCCAACGTATATAACCCTATGTAAAATTGTTTTTCTAAAAGATATATGCTTGTGTCATTTTTGTATTCATTTTAACTTAATTAAAATAAAGTGTCCCTATCACTTACAAGTGGCACCATGGGGTCCCAAAATCGACCCAAAGATTTCCATGGTCGGAAATGTATCAAAAAATAAGGTTAGGACGTGTTTTAGGGTAATTTGTTATTATTATAATATTATTTTTTAACCCTTATTTACCGGATTTTTCCTTTAACCATGGTAAATAAAATATTTACCGAAGTAATTATTCAAAATGTCTGAAAATAAAAGTTACCTATTTAAAAAATTTGAACATCCTGATTCCAAATATGGAATCCATTTTTCCAAATTAAAAACACAGAAGTGGCAGAAATTAATTTAAAATTAATTCCCGCTGTCAAAACAAAAAGCGTATTTTTAAGATATAATAACTATCAAAAGATTGATACTTGTTTATGTTCAGTTTAATTGTAAAATTATGTCCAATGACCCAAATTGTATTAAATGGTAAAAATATATTCTAAATATACTTTAAAACCACTCAAATTCATAATTTATCAATATTAATTATTTCTATTAAAAAAGTTGTTTTTAATTAAAATTTAGTAATTTTCACTATTCATCAAAATATGAAAGTTATCCGAAAAGTACCAAAATTTCACCCTAGGCTAATTTTGATATTTCGAATCCAAAAATGAAGTCCATTTTGAGAGATAGAATTTATAAAATTTCAAAAATTAGGTATTACTATTCATAACGGCTAGTTTGATTGGTTGTGGTGTGTTAGAATCTCAAAGTTGCGTACAATGCACGCCATTGCATTATTCAAAGGGAAACGTACCGTGGAATCTTGGGGTGTTACAGTGTTGGAGATTACCCAATGGTGTTGTTATCCGAGGTGTCTATGGGAAATACATGATGTGGTGTGATGTGATATGTGGTGGGGGTCATGCATGGTAGGATGGAATGAGGTTGATTTCCTTCACTTTTATGATGCCCTGCTGCTCTAGTTTTGGATGTGATGTGATGTGTGGCCTGGGTGTTTTACGGTGGGATGTGATGTGATGTGATGTGTTGGATCAAGTGTCTATGGGTGTGATGTGATGTGATGTATGTACCAAGTGTCTATGAATGTGATGTAATGTGATGTGGTCTGTGTGGAAGGGATGAGATAACATGACGTTCGACGTTGGGGTATGATAGTGGAAAATCAGTGGGGAAGTGGCAACGAGGAACCTTGCTTTATTATCATATCGATGCTATATTATTATATTAGATGTATGATTTGGTGAGTGATCCATGGTAAGGCTGAGTTTGGTTAGATGACCTGTATAGGTGCTTGTTGGTTCTTTTGTTTGTTCACAATCGTATTAGCATGATCTTTTCACACATGAACTTGAGGTCTTGGATATGTCCCTACTGAGTATACCTTTTATGATCACCCTACATATATAAACTATTTTTCAAGTTTCTAGGAGGACTTTGGGGACTAATATAGACATTACTAGCTGGGTTGGAGCTGCTGTTGAGGCGTTTCCATAGATATGTATTTTGGTATATTGTTGGATACTTTTATATGTATCAGTTTTACTTTATTCATGAATCATGGGATGGTTTTTAGTTTCCCTTTATATTGTCTGTTGGAGTTGTTTGGTGATTTTTTATCTTATCTATTGATCCCGTTTCATTTATAGGGGTTAATTCCTCCCATACAATGAGATTTTTATACCCTCAGTGATAGTCTCCAACCTGGGGCCTACTGGAGGTGGGACTTAGGGGCCATCATCTCTCTCCTCATCGTAGTATCTTTTTTAGGAGGTGGTCATGATATACATAATCAAAACCATACCTCTAACCATCAAAGGACCCTCTAGAACCTGATTTAACACATACACCCCACCAACATTAGATCCACATCCCTACCCCATGATCCTTTTATCATTGGAGGAACCGAACCATGTGGAGCCTGTAACTACTATTTATGAAAATTCAGGTCTTATATATATCAAAACCTCCCAAATATAGCCCTAATATCTAACTAGGGTCTCCCTGAAAAATCTTTCAAATCCTATGTCTGCACCAAACCTCTTCGCACACTTGACTGGGTTAACATCGAACAAAAGTATTGGTTATATCCCATCCTTCCACAAGAATGACACTCTTTGGGATGGCTAGTACACGTGCTATTGTAGTTCCTTGAAAGAATAATGTAGGATTCCCTCCTGAAGTTGGAAAAGATAAACCCCAATCTAACCCTAACTTCATATCACTTCCCTAGAACATCTCCTATGATCTCATATTCATACCATTATAATAACCCCCCATAAAACCACTCTGAAGACCTTCACTAAAGGAAGAATAAAATCTTACTACACTATCCTCTGCTAATCCCTTCTCAATGGTAAGAGCCTTTCAAACCACATTTTAATACGAGTTTAGGTCGATTTTTTTAACATTATGCCTCATCTACAGGAAAAGAATAATCTCAAAATTCATAGATTTTTTATCCTCACTTCCAATAAAAAATATAGAAAAAATAATCATATCCCCAAAATGTATTGCATAGTTTTTCACTAACACAACCCCCTGATGGAGTTCCATGAACTCCCAATCCCCATCCAACCTCATCCATTTGGGAAATAATTCCTTAAATAGTTGGTTCTTAAAATATGACCATGTGAGAGCATCATGTCTCTAATCTTGGACCATCACACTCCACCTTCTCTAGGAATGTTTATTATCATGACTTGCATCATTATAGGTTATGATTTTTGAAGGGAGTTTTAACTTTCATATGGTGAATGGTTTGTTTGGATAAATGATTTTAACTGAGTTTATTCATGTTTAAAAATATTTAAGAGGTGTTTTTAAGCTATAAAGGAAGATTGATGGGATATTTGGAGCTCAAGAGATGGATGAAGGGATGTCTAGGGATAGCCGGGAAGCAATAGTAGCGTCGGTTAACTGGTAGTCTGAGAAGTAGCTCAGGATACCTACTAAGATCAAAAACATATCAGTGAGCCCAGGGAAGCTATCCAATGGTCCACCATCTTGTCAGTGGACCTGAGTAGCTATCTAGTGGTGTACATTGGGCAATGTTTAAATGGGGTTTATTTGGTCTTTTTTTCTCATTGATCCCCCTCAAGTTTAAATTAACTTGTACATAATTTTGAGGTCTATTTGGTTTTTATATCCTAATATCCTACTTCCATGATTTTACCTTGACCTGAGATGGATCTAGATGAAATATGTTGGTGAGTCTGGGTGAGATCCTCTCTTCTTCTTCAATTTTGACTTCCTTTTCCTCATGTGGTGGAATATCATTATACTGTTCATCATAGATAATTCCTCTTGGTAAGTATAATTCTTTTCTATCCCTTGATGTATCAATTCTATTCAAATACTATACCTTCTTGATTATATAATGATATTTTTCTTGATACAGTTATATAGTTAGATGAAAATTCTACCAGATCTTGGTGGAATTGTCTGAGAATAATGGGGATTTTGGTTGGCATAACTAGAGGATGTCCTATGATGATGAACACATGCCATTTTTTGGTGTTTTACTAAAGGTATGTCCCTTGGGGTATACTTATATGGTTTTTGGATGAATTTAGTTGAATCATCCATCATATCATGGAATTTATTCATGGATTTTTCATGCCTTAGAATCAGAAGTTTTCCAAAAGTAGATGGAATATATTAGATGATGTTACAACTAAGTATATCACCTGGTTAAATTATACTAGATATTCCAATTTAATTATATTAAATTATCACTTGAATATTTTCTATACGATAGGGAATTTTCCAAAAATGATGTTAGAATAATGTTACCGGGATTCCTTGGATGATTGGTCATGGTTTTGGCTAGGTGGTGTTTTTTGTTGAGTCTTTCAACAAGTATGCATTTTTTCCTTTAGCCATGAATTTTCTTGTGATCATTTAATTAGTTATAATTTAGTTATAATTAATTAAATTGGAATTCTCATGAATTATTTAGGGCCTCATGGTGATTGAAGGACCCCGAATAGACTTGGATGGACTCGTACAAGCTCTTGGGTTTTTCTAGTATAAAAGTTGACTCTGTATTGAGGTAGGTGGTCTCATGTTCTCTACCCTGTGGTTTTATGAATATTTTATTAGAGTATAGTATGAGGTTCACCACCTTGGGTGAATGAACCTTAATTCACATATGTGTTATAAAATATAAGTAATTCTTAATTATTTAATAATATAAGTCTTAGGTAATTATAGGAACCACGCCTAATATAAGTAAACAAAGTTTCAAGGGCCATGATGGTCCCTTGTGCACTAGATTATTACCGACCACCGTTGGCTGAGGCATTGATCACAAGTTTGTACATGTGTATCCAAGATACCCATGTTTGATGTTTATCACATGTATTTGTGTGTGTGTGTGTGAATACTAATACCTGTTCTTGATGTGATTACTTGGTATGTTTTGTTTATGTTCCTTTCTATGTTGAACCATGTGGTTATTTCATAGGCCATGTAATGCTTGATATTCCATATTGTTCCTTGTTATGTCTTTTATTACTTGTGTAATATTTCATATCCCATGAAATACCTATTTTGATAAAATGTTCATTGCTATGTTATGCCTTAATTGTGGGTTGTGTATAGCTGGTGGAAAATTGTCTCAATATTCAGGTTGATAGATGACTCTGACAGACTTAACTATCTCCTTAGAGGTGGATTTCAGGAGACATGACTCTTTGGACTTGGCCTTGCATAGGATGGTTAATTCCTGGTCTTGGCATGAGTTATCCCATGGGAATTCCATACACTATGGGAAGAGTGTCCATATGTGCCATTACAACCTACCAATTTGGAACATACTTACATATGAGAGAGTCCATTATTCGGGATTTCCTAGCACGTGTACCATACCAGGTGAGCAGGTAGTCATGTGACACATGAGATGCTTTCCCATGAGAGAGATGGGGCATAACGAACTTGTGGCCTAACCCGAGACTCAATGGCCTAGTGGATACTCAGATACAAAAGATACAGCCTTATGGATGCTTAGAGATGCATGAGATAACCTTGTGGTTGACCTATAATCACAACTCCTATTATGGCCATTCTTCCATCATGTAACCAAAGTGGGTACAATCAGGGTTCATGGTGTCTTGGTTTGTGCATTAACGCTCGACATATGGTTTATTATTTAATACTTTTTCATTGGTAATTATTTTTTATACTTTCACAATATATGTATTTTATATCTACTTTTATTTGATCTTATCACATGCACATACTCTGAATTTTACTAGTTAGGTATTGGAATGCGTTAGTAGTGCCCTACTAAGTTGTACTCACACCCTGATCAGGTGACCATGCCACTTGAGTACATGAGCATCCATCACATGTTGCAGGTAAAAGTTGGATTTAGGCCCATGTTTTATTTTTGAGAAGGACAACTCACCATGAGTTTGGAGACCAGGAGGAGGTGGGGCTTGTAGTTGGGAAAATAATCTCTATTTTATATTTTTATTCTTTTCTATTTGTACTTATAATCAGCCTGGTGAGAGATCAATGTCCTTATATTCAAGTATGACCATTTGAGTCTATTGTTTCTACATTCATTCATTACAGATAGTATGTTTATCAGTTTTCATGTACTCTGATGTTACATGTTTGGTTATTTATCTATTATTATGACAAATGATTGAGGGTATAGTCTCCCCATGATCCCACTTTATACCCTCAATTCTATTCGAAAAAATTTAGTATAAAAGGAGGCGTGTTTAAGGTCATATGGAACTCCGAATCAGACCCGATGATTTGGGTCATGGTGTTATAAAATGGAATCATAGTAGTATTGTTTTTATGATTTTGGGAGTTAGTAGATAGGTGATATAAGAATGTTTTAGGACTTGTAATGATACTCATTCTATTGCATTGTGAACTTCAGTGAAGAGTCTTGTGAGAGTGGCTATTAGATGGGTTGGGTTAATTAAATTTCCAACTGCAGATTATATGGAGTTATCTATGTAGCTCCTAGTAGTAATCTGTTTAACTGAACTAGGAATATTTGGTCTCAATGTGGAATTTATAGGGTGATGATATCATGGAATTCATGTAGATATGAACCTAAATGACTTTCCATGAGTTTTGACCCTTAGTGAGACCTTGTTTTTGGTTAGGTGAAAGACCCCTATGGCCTTAGAAACATAAATCTTGTTATTGTTAAGTCAGTGCCTCATGTTACGTGGAAGTAACCTGAGTGAAGATGTATTAGTGTGAAGGGATAGTCAGGGTTAGTGACTTAGGGGTGAATTTCATTGAATAAAATGCCTTGTACATTTTAGTAATCTTTGGAAGGATTAGATAAAGGTCTTTTGAATTGCCATGCAACCTTGGAATATAGAGCACCTAGAGTACTAGTGCTCATAATAAAAGGTTTGGGTTGAAAGGAGGGATCTTTCGGGTACCTAACCTTGTTAGTCAGGGTGTGATGTTGAAATCTTGATGAGAGAGTGAGATTATTCTTGTAGTTCTTGAGTGACACTCGAGTGGTGGTTGACCACATAATGAATCATAGCATGAATGAGATTCTGATTCTCATAATGAGTGTCGAGGGTGCTCAGTTTGGTGGAGATGGAACCTTTTAGAGCATGGAAAAATGATGATGCCTGTGAGTTTGGGATAGGAGGTACATGGATCAAGGTAAATTACTCTATTTGAGTGAAGAGTAGTGTCATCATGTCTTTATGGGGAATCCAGAAAGCGTGATTGTCCATGTCCATGTTTATGCATAAATTTGGTAGAAATGGTAGAAACAAGGTGGTGAGATGACTGTTGAGAATGTTTCAGGTAATATAGATGAACCTAGGAGAGGTAGTGGTGATAATTCATTGACTAATTAAGTTTAGGGTCACCCTTGGAGTTAGTAACTGGCATATTCAATGTGAAATTTATAGGACATGGAAGACCATAGGATGATGTGTAAGGAGATGTCTCTATGGTGGGAGATGACATTGACAATGGATTGGGGAACCATTGTACGGTTAATCAGAGATTTTCATTGATGAAGATGACATGATTTGATGCAATGGATTGCATGAGGGGAAAATACCCATCTAGGTCAGAGTTCATAACACACACATAGGCTGCTAGAGGATATAACTCAAATTGAGAGTGGGTTATTGGATATAGTGAACTGCGTTCTGGGTAAACTTGGTGTGTGTAGTGGATGGTGTATTACTTAGCAATCAGGTATGAATATATGACCACTCTTAATCATTGTGTTCAGTGATGATCTAATAATATACCAGGTAGAACAATGTATGATCTATATAGTGACAATAAGGATACTCCTATGGTGGGAAGCATCGATCCAGTCATGATTGAATAACCCTATCATGGGAAGGGTCATGGTTTCATGTAAGACAGACCATGGGATGGTCATAATGACCCTAGAATAATGATGTGTACAGACCCTAGAGTATCTAGTTTTGTGAAAAATTCATGATGTGTGATTTATATGCGGTACTAAATGGAGACCATATTTGGGAATCATACTCGGTGTGAATTTTATACAATTAATGAGTGAGTTGAATTGGTGGTGTGTTAGGGAATGACTGAGAGCCTTATGGATGGTATGAGCAGTTGATGAACCAACCATGGAAGTACCTTCAAAGTTGGTTCAGATTTTAGTAGGACGTGTGATCGATTTAATGATGAATCTAAGGATTATGACATCATGATCTATGGATTCATGAAGCATTGTTTGAGGACGAGTACCTTTGTAGAAAGTTAGTCGGAAGGGAACTAATAGGTGTTTCCATGTGAAACTAAATACAGTGGGTTTGAAACCACAACAATCACATAATATCAGGTATAATAGAGGTGATTAATGATTAGATGTGGAATTTTTGAAAAGGGTCAGTGTTTCTTGGTTATGTTTGGTTGGTTGAGACTCATTGGTTTAGTTCATAATTAGGAATTAGGGGTTGGTATTTTATTTTAATCTATGTTATTATTATTATCATGTGTGATGGAACTGAACCATATAATGATTCCTATGGTTTGGAGCACCATTGTAACGACCCGGACTCGAACATCCACCCAAACAGTGCTAAACGGGTCGGGTGATACTACCTTAGCCACACCTCCCTGAATGCCAAAGGCTGACGATTAACAGCGAGGGTCTTATAGGTATAGTGGGGAGACTATACCCTCTTCAAGGACCATAATAAAGGTACTAGTATGAGTATAATAATAAAGATGTAGTGGAATAAATGAATCAGCAGACTCGAACCATACCCACAGAGCGGAAGCACATTCAATATCAATAAACATTGGAAGCAATAAATATAAACAATGATAGCAGAAATAAACACAACAACATGCTGATCACTTGTAACTACTACTAAACAACAAAACATGCATCCAAATCAGGTCATACATATCTAAATATAAAGGGCACCAATGTCTGTATCTACAACCAAACATGCTGATACAAGAAAGTACGCAAAACATAGTAAACTCTAGATAGGAAAGACCTCAAGGTCCATACCATCTCCATGAAACAGCTAATGAAGACCAGCTCCTGAAGCTGGCCTCTTTCCTACACGTAAATCCATAAAGTCTGCACGCATCCCAAAGGGCCCATGCAGGGTGTGAGACGAATCTCAGTAGGATACCACCCAACGGTGCGTACCTAATATAAGTGTTTAAATAGGCATGCATTTTTAAGGAAAGTAGTAAACAATACGATGCACAAATAAACACAAACTCCACTAGTGCTTAGCAGCCACTATGGAGTGTCACCTGCTTCATCCAATGCTAGAATCTCTGTCATGTAACTCGGCACCATGTGCCCCTTAACACCGTGTGTCTCAAGTACCGACGTCCCAAAGGCACGCTCGAGAAATAGTAACCCGGAGGAACAATGATTCCTGTCCTCAATAAGTAACCAGAGGGACAAAAATGTCTGCCCTCAAAATAAGTAGCCGGAGGGACAGGGATGTATGCCCTCAAAATAAAGTATCCAGAGGGACAATGATATCTGCCCTCAAATAACGGCGAGCCTCTGCCCCCAACCTGATAGCCTCAATGCTATCCTCTGAAGGCTCTTCACCTTCCACGTGGCTTCCAACGACAAGCACCCCTAAATCGATAGTACCTAAACTGTAAATAATGGGCCCCTCTACCCACACGAGTGGTCAAAACCACCTCATCACAGAGTCTCTATGTGTGAACACTACTCAAAGTTTCCGGGTGAGTGGTAATCACCAAAATAGTACCCAAGCCACAACACCTCTAACACCTCGTGTACCTGCGACCATGCCGCTCAATTCTGATGGACTTTCCATCCTAGTAACCCGGGCCATGACCAACCTGACAGTCATCCTACCTCAAACTGACACCCATGATGACCAATCCCGTGGTCAGAACCACCCAACGTAATCCGGACCAAGCCCAACCTGATCAGCATCACTCAAGAATTTTCGGGCCATGCCCAACACAACCAAAAGGGTTCCAGCATATGAAATTCAATGATTACATATATACTCATTTAAACAAAACACAATAACAGGAAAAAAATCTAAATAGTTGAATTGCACTATCCCAACAGTTATATAACAACAACACTGAGGTCTTTAAATCCTCTAACAAGTCATATCAAGGTTCAATAAACTAAAATCAACAGTTTAGAACAATACAATTCAATAAATACCATTTTGGCGTCCCCGAAAAAAATGCCCCAATGAGCAACGACCACTCACCCGGCCCCGCTCAAGCAACATAGGTAACATGGCATACCCAAAGGTATCCCATAAGTCAATGAACAATGTAATATGCAATATCAGATAAAACTGGGTTTCGTTCAAAATACCCGAAAACACGCCGAAGGCTATGCCACCCAAATGACCACGAAAACACAGAAAGATGTATGAACCATCTACCTGAGACTTTTAAAATGCTACTCCTCCGATAAAAGCCTCTAATTAGGTCTAAAACGCGGTATATCTACAAAAGAATCAAAACATCTCAAACCCCAATAACTCATTCTAGAACAAAAATCAAGAAAAACAGCTCAAGAGGAATCAAGGCATTACTGAGGGTGTTCAAATAGATCAAAAGGTGTTCGAATCGGGTCTCAGATGAAGGAATAAGAGAAATAACGAGCTTCAACCGGCTCTCCCCACTCAAACTGTCGAGATTTTGAGATTCTTCCTCAATACGAGGCTACTGCCCATTTTAGAAAAAAAAGAAACTACACGGTGTGTACTTTAGGAATACACGCCATGTATCATTTTACTATTCATAAGACGACTGATATTTCACCGACTTACTTTCCATAACCTGCCGACATGAGTACATGGTGTGTACCTAGGGGTACACAGTGTGTACTTAGTTTTTCTTCTCTTCCTCGCCAAATTACCCACATGCCATGTATATCCCTTATACAAGGCTAGACTACACAGAGTGTCCAAGGAGGACATGGCGTATACTTGGTTAAACGATTCTACCCAGCCAACAGGCCTACATGCCATGTATGTCCTCTACACGATCACGGGTACACGACGTGTCGATAACTACATGCCGTGTAGTAAGAAGTTTCTACACGATCATCACACGACATGTACTCGGCAGCACACGACCGGTGCTCACCCAACCCATACATGGAATGTACTCTATAGTACACAGCGTGTAGTCTGGAAATTTCCATAAACTACCCAATTTCTCCAGTTTTCTCAGGGATAAGTCAAAAATTCAAACAGGGTCGGGATTTTGACCTATTCTAAAAACTCAGGTTCTTACAATCTCCCCACCTTAATATAGCTCATCCCCGAGCTATCAAACAAAACTCAGAGATGGCACCGAACATACCACCCTGATCAAAGTAACCCGGACTCCCCTAGTCTCAAAGGTTCTGACTACATTCCTCAAGGGGATTCCCACCTTAGGAATCACCTAACTCAGTCTCAACATAACAAAAATAAAAAAAACAAAGGTTCACTAACCTATTTTTCAGACGCATAGTACTTCCATGACACATCGTCACCCCTGCGCCTCATTAGTGCTCCCATGTCATTCCTGACACCCAACGTATCCCGCACCACATCAATGCTTGCCTCCTCGAGGTCCTGCATCCCATGGACGCTTAAAAATGAACCTGATGCCTAGCACCTCAAGTAACCCACATCCTCGATGCCCTGATGCCCAAGGTACCTCAAGTAACCCGCATACTCGATGCCCTAATGCTCACGACACCTCAAGTAACCCGCATCCTCGATGCCCTGATACCCGCAACACCTCAAGTAACCCACATCCTCGATGCCCTGATGCCCACAACACCTCAAGTAACCCACATCCTCGATGCCCCTGATGCTACACATATCATACATATATATAAATATATCACGCACCTGATATAGTGCCAATCCCACTGACTAGCATGTAGTCAGTCCACATAGATCCTGTGTATCACGTGCACTCAAAACAAACATGACTCAATAGGTCATGCCAAAAAGGAAACATGGAAATCACGGCCACACCCATGGTGTACCTATAAATGTCATCGTCTCACCAGCCCGCTCAGCCTCTAGAAGATCCACAACATACACCTGGCCTAAAGTACGTCTGCCTGATGCCTGAACTCCCTACGGTGCTGCTCCAAACACCGGCCACTAACCCCTCAGCTAGATCCCGCTGTCTCTATCATGCCCACCATGTGCAGTCGAACCTCGGCTACCCTCTCCTGGTAATGAACCTAAACAAACTCTAAATTCCACCATCTGTCCTAGTCCCTGCCTGCCGGCTGTCTAAGAAGGCTGCCTGTAAAACCTCTCAAGGTGCCCGACATGTCCACATGCCTGACACTCCTTTGGAGGCCTATCACACTGAGTCCGAACATGCCCTGGCTGTCCACAATAAAAGAAAACCACTAAATAACTACTATGAGGTGGTATAGCTAAGTCCTTGGCCTGACTACCCTGCTGAAACTCATCCCTTCCTCGCTTCCTGCTATCCGAACCCTCACCTGAAGTTGTCGTTCGGCCAACCTGAGGCCTATCCCTCTAGCTACCCTCTGCTATGAGAGCCTGATTCACCGCCTCTGAAAAAGAACCTAGCCTGAAGATATTTACCTGGATCCTAATGGTGTGTCGTAATCCATCCTTGAAGTGCCTCACCCTTACCGTGTCATCGCTTACCATACCAGGTAAAAAGCGAGACAACTTAGTGAAAGTAGCTGCATAGTCCATGATGGACATGTCTCCCTGCCGAAGACTAAAGAACTTTCGAGCACTCTTATCTCTCAGTGTCTCTGGGTAAAATTACTCAAAGAACCTATCCTCGAAGTCCTTCCATGCCAGTCCCTCGTGCCTGCGAGCCTGAACCTGCACATCCCACCAACAGTTTTCCGATCCTTGTAGCATGTATGTTGCCATCTTGACCCTCCGCCCTGGAGGCATCTCAAGCTACTCGAAGATCATCTGCATGCTCTCTATCCAGTTCTCAGCCGTCTGCGGACCACCCTCACCCTAAAAAAGCGACGGGTGCTGCGACTAGAACTCCCACGTCAGATATTCCATAGATGGATTTGTACCCTACGCGCCTCTGTCGATCCCCTGCAAGACACGCACCAGGATAGCTCAGAGCTGCTCATCGAGCCATGGTCCAAACACTGCCAAACCCAGCTACTGTCCTGCCTGCATTGGATCATGGACCTGATCCTATCCCTGAGCCTAACCTATGGCTCCTGCTCTTCCTACACCAGATCTTGAACCTGATCCTGCACCTTCATCACTATACCATCACCCGCCTGATGATCCATCGAGATGTCTAAGATAAACCGGCTGAATACCATAAATGGTCAGACAACCCATATATATATATATATATATATATAACAATATATATTCAACACAGATAAGGGAATCAGTAAAAAGGTAGTGTGTAAATACTACCCTTAATCTTCCCCACCGCAACCCATGCCCCATGGCACCCCAGCCACATGGCCTCCTTACCCACCCCTCAATAGAGCCAAGTATCAAAATTACCTCGGGCCATGCCCATCCTGACAACTAATGTTGCCTTAAACCGACGACCGGGTCACCCAATCCTAGTGATCAAAATCACCTAAACCATTAGTACCTACCTGCTCATACAAGAGCCATACCCAAATACCCTATCACATGCAATTATACCAAAAATATAAAGCATGGCATCCACATTACAACAAACAAGCAAATCTATCAGGACTTTCACCTATTCACATTTCACGAATACAAAGCATGGAAAATGATATCATTCACATGGAATTATCACCTCATAAAGAATACATGCAGTTATGAAATTGTAATACCCTAAAAATGTGCCTATCAAAAGACAAGCAAACAAGACTTTCCATACCGGGCCAAGGTCCAATTCTCCATTACCGCATTGGCTCAAGGGTCACATATCACAATCAATAACATCACATGCCAAGTGAGCCACTGAAGTGGAAATCATATAAACTTTAATCTGAGAAAAAAGCAAAAAGTAAATCCCACCCATGGAAACTTGGTCCATCCCTCATACCTGGGGCTGCAGGCACCCAAGCACAAGCTATAAACCCAGTTTCCAGTAACAACTTATCTCCAGTCTACCATATCTCAAATAGTAAAACCAGCAAAAATAAAAGAGAAGCCTCAATCTCATTAGTATCCAGTAAAATGATGCTACTAAATACATGTCAAGAACTCCTCTGATACCCCTTTGTAACGACCCGGACCCTAACAGCCACCCGAACAGTGCTAAACGGGTCGGGTGCTACTACCTTCGGTGCACCTCCCCGAATGCCAAAGGCTGTCGACTAACAGCGAGGGTATTATAGGTATAGTGGGGAGGATATACCCTCTCTGAGGACCATAATAAAGGTACTGGTCCGAGTATAATAATAAAGATGCAGCGGAATAAACGACTCAGTAGACTCGAACAAGACCTGCAGATCGGAAGCACACTCAATATCAATAAATAGCGGAAGCAATAAATATAAACAAAAAAAGTAGAAATAAACACAACAACATGCTGATCACTTCTAACTACTACTGAAAAACAAAACATGCATCCAAAGCAGGTCATACATATCTAAATATAAAGGGCACAAATGGCCAACCAACTGTAGATACAACCAAGTATGCTGATACATGAAAGTATGCAAAACATAATAAAATTCAGCCAGGCAAGGCCTCAAGGTCCATACCATCTCCATGCAACAGCTAATGCAGCCCAGCTCCTGAATCTGGCCTCTTTCCTGCACATAAATCCATAAAGTCTACATGCGTCCCGAAGGGCCCATGCAGGGTGTGAGATGAATCTCAGTAGGATACCACCCAATGGTGTGTACCTAATATAAGTGTTTAAGCATACATGCATTTATAAGGAAAGCAGTAAAAAATATGATGCACAAATAAACACAAACTCCACTGGTGCTCAGCAACCACCATGGAGTGTCACCTGCTTCGGCTAACGTCGAAATATCTATCATGTAACCTGGCACCATGTACCCCCTGACACTGCGTGTCTCAAGTACCGATGTCCCGAAGGCATGCCTGAGAAATAGTAACCCGGAGGAACAACGGTGCCTGTCCTCAATAAATAACTGAAGGGAAAACGATGTCTGCCCTCAAAATAAGTAGCTGGAGGGACAACGATGTCTGCCCTCAAAATAAAGTATCCGGAGGGATAGAGATATCTGCCCTCAAATAATGGAGAGCCTATGCCCCCAAACCAATAGCCTCAATGCTATCCCCTGAAGGATCCTCACCTTCCATGTGGCTTCCTACGAAAAGCACCCCCAAACCGATAGTACCTAAACCACAACTAATGGGGGCCTCTACCCACACGAGTGGTCAAAACCACCTCATCATGGAGTCTCTATGTGTGAACACTACTCAAAGTTTTTGGGTGATCAATAATCACCAAAATAGTACCCGAGACACAACACCTCTTACACCTCATGTACCTATGACCATGCCACTCAAGTCTGATGGCCTTGCCATCCCGGTAACCCGGGCCATGCCCAACCTGACAGTCATCCTGCCTCAAACCGATGCCCATAACGCCCAATCTCATGGTCAGAACCACCCAACATAACCTGGGCCAATCCCAACCTGATCATCATCACTCAAGAATATCCAGTCCAGGCCCAACACAACCAAAAGGGTTCCAGCATATGCAATTCAGCGATTACATATATACACATTTAAACAAAACACAATAATAGGAAAAACAATCTAAATAGTTGAATTACACTAGCCCAACAGTTATCTAACAACATCAATGAGGTCTTTAAAGCCTCTAACAAGTCATATAAAGGTTCAATAAACTAAACTCAACAGTTTAGAACAATACAATTCAATTAATACCATTTTGGTTCCCCGACCAAAATGCCCTGATGAGCAACGACCACTCACCCGACCCCGCTCAAGCAACACAGGTAACAGGGCATACCAAAAGGTATCCCATAGGTCAATGAATAATGTAATATGCAATATCAGATAAAACTGGGTCCCACTCAAAATAACCGAAAACACACCGAAGGCCGCGCCACCCAAATGACCACGAAAACACAAAAAGAGGTATGAACCAACTACCTGAGACTCGTACGATGATACTCCTTCGATAACAGACTCCAATTAGGTCTAAAATGAAATAGACCTACAAAATAATCAAAACCAATCAAACCCCAATAAGTTGTTCTAGAACAAAAATCAAGAAAAACGGCTTAAGAGGAATCAAGGCCTTATCGAGGGGGTTCCAACAGATCAAGCGGTGTTTGAATTGGGTATCGAAAGAAGGAATGGGATCAAGAACTAGCTTCGACCGGCTCTCCTCAGTTAAACCATCGAGAGTTTGAGATTCTGCCTCAATACGAGGCTACTACCCATTTTAGTGAAAAAAAGAAACTACACGACATGTACTTTTGGACTACACGCCATGTATCATTTTACTATCCATAAGACGACTGATATTTCACCGAATTACTTTCCAGAACCTGCCGACATGAGTACACAGCATGTACCTAGGGGTACATAGCATGTAATTAGTTTTTATTCTCTTCCTCACTGAATTACCCACATGCCATGTATATTCCTCATACACGGCTAGACTACACGACATGTCCAATGTAAGAACCCATGTTTTTTCGGACAGTCGTTTTGAGCAGAAATTTGAATTTTTGCTGTTGGATACTCGTGAGGGGTAAAAGAGTCATTTTTACCCAAATAGCTAATCTCGGATAATTTTTATTAAAACTTCGTTGACCCCAGAATAGGAAGTTTACCCTAGGACTGGAGTTTGGAAGAAATCTAAGCTGTTTGAATTTTAGCGGAATATTTAATATTTAATATTATTAAATTAAATATTAAATTAATCACGTAGGTTAATTTGAAAATAACTTCTAAATGGAGTGATGGATTGAGATTCCATCTGTGCCATTGAGTCCGGAATGGGGAGTTTAGCCTAGGGAAGACATAAACTCATGTCGGGCGCCGAGGCCGGCCCAGACCCCTTTTTCTTCTTTTCCTTTTCTTTTCTTTTCTTCCTTATCTTCTTTCCTCCTCCTCCTTGAACACATATCCTAAGCCTCCCCCTTGGACATGACCTATGGGAGATATGGATATTGAGAGAGAGGGATAGTTGGGAGGTAAGAGGGGTACCGATTCAAAGCTCTCGACGCGCTGAGTCGGCATGCATCAACCGTGAGCCGTGAAATCAACCGAAGCTTTGGCGGTTTCCGCCTGAAGGTAAGAAATTTATGTTTTTGACATAGATCCCATTAAAACATTTTGTTTTATGTTTTTTAATCCTTATATTTCTTTCTTGTAATCCCATGGGGCTCGATCTGTTGTTTCGGGGGTGAAAACGGGCGTTTCGGGCATTTTGAGGGATTTCCCGTCAGAAAACCCAGAATACACGACGTGTGTTCCAGGGGTACATGCCATGTGTTCTTACTGTTCATGGAAGACAAAGTTTTCTTAAGTAAACACCGTGTACTTTGAGTACACACCGTGTAGTTGGTGGCCGTGTGACTGGCCGTGTGAATTAGAACACGGAATAGTGGTTTTTAAGGAGTACACGCTGTGTATAGTAAAGTACACGCCATGTAGTGGTACTTGGGCATGTGTTTTAGTGAAAACACACATGGGATAACTTTTTGTTAATAGTAAATGCTGTTTACAGTAAAGTACACGCCGTTTACTATTACACAGGCAAGCCCAATGTGTTCTGGCCATGTACTTCCCCATCTTAGTAATTTGGGAATATATTGGGCCCTAGAAGTCAGAATTGGGCATGTGAGTAGTCAATTCTGAGCATTTTTCAACATAGATATCAATGGTTGAATCCTTTTTACATTTAGAGGTCATATAAATGGAGTTTTTGGGGGTTTTAATCTAAATTTAGGGGTTCTTCCTGTAGTTATCAAGTTCAGTTGACACCTAAGAGTGAGACTTGGTGTGGATGATAGGTTGGGTGTTCATACCAACTTAGTTGAGACCTTTAATATTAGATAAGCTATGAGCTATCTCCAATAACCTATTATTAGAGGAATTTACCCTTGTGATACGTTCCCTTTTGGCCTATGAGTCTGTGTGACCAGATACTACTAAGGATCCCCTGAGGGATGCCATTACTTGTGTACTGACCTTGGGAGTTCCTTGTAGGATCCCTCTCATGTTTTTCCTTTGATAGGACACATGTTATGGAATGCCTATGTTGTCCTTACTTTTAGGATCCCATGTAGGATTCCTCCTTTTCTCTTCTCTAAGGATCCCATGTAGGATGCCTTCGCTCGTGGTTACCTGGAGAATCCCGAGTATGATGCTTCCTCAGTGTTTTACTTGAGGGACCCAGTGGGTTCGTTGTTTGAGTGACACTAAGTTGTTACATCGGGTTTGGGTAGATATGGTGATCAAGTGTCACCTAGAACCCGTTCCAAACTGATGATCCCTTTGGGGATATGGATGTGTTGTTGGGTTGGGTGTTCGAGCCACCCTCACTGTTTGTTTATATCTGAACTGGTTTGCTGATGCTGTAGTGTTTACCAGAGGTGATTCCTAGTTGGTGGCTGCTGAGCCTAACGTGAGGTTTATTTCTTGTTTGTTTGGATGCCTTATATTCCTTGTGTGCCAGAGTAGGTGGTTTGTGCCTTTCCGTTCAAATTCTTTGAGTATTATGTGGAAATTCCACCAATACCCTTGAACAGGGTATTGCGTGTTTACCATTTTACCCCTATTGTTTTCCTGCCATGATTGTATGCCTGTGTAGAGGTAATTTGGATATGAATAGGGTTTATTGCTTTTCTTTGGATGTTTTTCCCTTGCATGTTCTGTTTACGACCGTTTGGTTCTGTTTAGCCAGTTTGGATGCCTTTCCTGTTTTCTATGCCTGTTGCTGTAGGGTGGAGAGTTTGTATTCTGACATGCTTGATATGTTGTAGACTGGTTAGCCAAGTAGTTTTGTAGGTTTACTTTGGCCATATTGCACTGCTATGCTCGTTGACCTACACAGGACCGTGAGAACTTGATGTAGTAGACTATAAGGGTAATTGACCGAGTGAGCATCATCAGAGAGTCTTTGAGCACTTTAGGCTACAAGGGGGATTGATTGAGTGAGATTACTCAGAGAGCCTAGGACCACTTGGGGATATAAGAGGAATTGACTGTGTGATCTTCCTCAGAGAGTCCTTGATTGCTTTAGACTATAAGCGGAATTGACTATGTGAGCTTCCTCAGAGAGTCTTTGTTTTAATTGAACGACTTGGGATTTAAGGGGAATTGACCAAGTGAGATTCCTCAGAGTGTCCATGAACTTGGGGCTATAAGGGGAATTGACTGTGTGAGCTTCCTTAGAGAGTCCTTGACTACCTTAGACTATAAGGGTAATTGACTGTGTGAGCTTCCTCAGAGAGTCTTGTTTTACCTTTGACTATAAGGGGAATTGACTGTGTGAGCTTCCTCAGAGAGTCTTTATATATCCTTATAACTGAACCAGAGGAGTTAGACTGTGATTACTACCCAGAGGGTTGCTTGTGTTTGATTGGTTGAACTAGAGGGTTACTTGTTTTTGTTTAGCTTGTTCAGAGGCATATCTCCAATATTGGCTAAAGCAGGTACATGTTGATGGGATTACAGACCCAGAGGTTGACTTATTGATACACGGATTGAGTGGCATGATGTCCAGCTCAATTCCCTTGAATAAGATGTCCAGGAGATCGGGCTTATGGTCCCAAGGATCGACTACTGTTGTTGTTTCTTGTTATTTGAATCAATTAATCATGAATATTCATATTTATGTATATGTGTGTAGGTATGGGACTATACATGTGTACATATATAGATATGGACATACATGGCGGCACTTTCCCAGTTGACAAGGATTTCATACCCTAAGTTCGAATGTGTTTTCACATTTGGTTTACTTTCTTTTGTTGTGTTCCAGCGATGCTGATCACATTGTTGTTGCATACACTTTTAGCAGCACAGTTATAGGTTGCTTGTCGGGGTGCCCTACTAAGATTATTTCTCACCCCTGCACATGAACCTCAGTGTACGTGTAGACCTTATGTATGCTTTTCAGGTTGAGCATGAGTTTCATGGTGGATAGGGATGAGGCCCAGTGTTTTATGATCGAGCGGAGTTTCTTGAGTGGTTCTACTAATCGGGCTGCTACAATTCGACAGTGTCTGGAGATCGGGTACGTGGATTGGCTCAGAGTTAGTAGAAGATCCCTATACTTTTACTTTTAGTTTCTTTTGTACTTGTATCTGTATGGTCATCCCAGTGGGTGACCAGTGTTTTATTTTATTGCATATCTGTTCAGGCTTTTACATCATTTTACTATTACAACTTGTTCTATTTCAGTTGTTTATTACTTCCGCACTCTCTTTACTTTACACTGTGTATGATACTTAGTTATTTCCGCTATTTACTTACTCTGGTATGATGGCATAGTCTCCCCACTATCAAACCCTAGGCCCTCACTACTAGTCAGAAACCTATGGCATATGGGGAGGCGCGCTTGAGGCCTTGTGGAAAACCGGCTTGGAGCACTGGTTTAGTGGCTTCCAGGTCGAGACGTTACAAAGTGGTATCAGAGGAGTTTTTTTTCCTGGTATTTACTATTTGGGATATGGTAGATAGGAGTATTAGGAATGTGTCATAACCTATGATGGATATCGGGGTGGTGCGTTGATAACACTTGTTCCGGTAAGAAGTCCTGGTTTCCAGGGTTTGGGATTTCTATTATGATTTTGTGATTTTACAGTTGTATATGATTTTCACCTTGAGCGACACACATGTTGTGTGGTGTTTTGATTTACTATGGATCTCTGGCTCTTGTACATTGGTAAGATGATAGGGATGGATTTTGACTCTTGGCCGGAAAAGGTAAGAGGCATCTCATGCATCATACTAGGCACGTAGGATTCATAGCATATAGGCCTGCTAGTGTGTGTTTTTACTGACGAATAAGACCTCTGGGTCTGATTACACATACTTTTTACTCTGATGGTAGGTTATGTGGATCTATATTGAGGCATTGGTGTAAGGACTATGACTCAGTCCTTGTGAACAGGTGGTGCAGTGACCCCAGTTGGCCAATATGGCACGTGATGCCTTTCTGTTTAACCCTTATTGGGTGCTGTTTCTCGGGTCTATGGTTATCTAGTCGGATCATTGAGAACAATGTAAATAGATACCAAGGCTTTTCTTGTGAACTAGACCTCCTTGTGGTATTGCTGTATACAGATACCTAATGAGTGTTAGCTCAGATTGTCTCTTATATTTTGTTTGTGTTCACTAAGGAGTAATTCCTTATGAGGATGCTCGAAGAGGATCAGGGCCCTTGTAGGCTGTGTTTCGGTTTTTAATTTCATTGGTTGTTGTGATCTTTACCATTTTCTAAGAGGTTTTGGATCTATTGGGCTAGGTGGTTAGACCTTGTGACCCAATTGTGAGGCTTTTTCTATAGGTATAGGTGTAAGAACTAGATACCCTTAGTTTTGACTCGAACCCTTATCAGTCGATGTCTATTATGTTCTAGGAAAACCTATGTGTGAAAGGTTAGCCAGCGTTTTCCAACGCCTTTTGGCGGTGTTTGTTTTTCGTGACTGGTTTCGATGATAAGGCATGTTCAGGTACCTGGCCTGGTCGACTAGTGTTTCTGATGTTGCTGTTGTAGGTGGCATCGTTTGAATCTAGATTGGTGAGTGGCTGGGTGCGAGCCGAGGACCGATGTTTCAAGACTTTCTGTGGACTCGGATCCCAGAAGTTGTGTTGAAATGTCCTTATGTTGTAGAGGTGTCTTTGTGAAATTTCAGGTTACCGTGAAATGGTTGACCCATTCTTGAATCCTGGTCGGGTTTTGGCAGGATGTTAGTGTGGCTCAAAGGGAGCAAGACACACCTTCAGTGAAATATTAGTGTACTTCTGTAAGAGACGATCATGTGCTATCTTGATTCATCTTGAGTATGCTGAGAGAGATTTGACCCTACATCTAGATCCTTTTCTTTCTTAATGTTCATCCCTGTTGAGGATGGAACCTGTTCTGGTTTTTACCTCGGAGCAGTGCAAGAAAATCCATATGGTGGGGAGTGCACCATTGGCCTTTTGAGGGTGGTTTTCCTTGTTTAGGTTAAACTACGTTGTTTTCTAGTGGTCTTTTGGGCTTAGAGTTTCTTTTAAGATGACGACAAGGGTATTCCTATGGTGGGGAGTACCAGTTTGGTCATAGTTGAATATCTTCTATGTAAAAGGTGGTTGTTAATGCTACAACTGGTTATTGGACAGACTAGATAGCTTGGTTGTGTAGATTCTCAGGTTGGGAGCATGGATACTGGTCCCTTCACTGGGCTTCTTGGGGACGAGAAGGTTTATGGTGGGGAGTTTTTAAGAACCGGTGTTTTTCCAGAATGTCGTTTTGAGCAGAAATTTGAATTTTTGTTGTTAGATTCTCATGAGGGGTAAAAGGGCATTTTTTCCACTAACATATAATCTTGGATAATTTTTCTAACAACTTCGTTGGTCCTGGAATAGGGAGTTTACCCCAGGAAAAGAGTTTGGAGGAAATCTGAGCCGTTTGAATTTTAGAAAAATATTTAATATTTAATATTATTAAATTAAATATTAAATTATTCATGAAGGTTCGTTTGTCAATGAATTCTAAATGGAGTGTCATATTGAGATTCCGTCTATGCCATTGAGTCTGGAATGGGGAGTTTATCCTAGGGAAGTCATAAACTCATGTCGGGCGCTGGGGCTGACCCAAACCCCTTTTTCTTCTTTTCCTTTTCTTTTCTTTTCTTACTTCTCTTCTTTCCTCCTCCTACTTGCGCATGTATCCTACACCGCCCCCTTGGCCATGACCTATGAGAGATATGGATATTGAGAAATATGGAGAGTTGGGAGGTAAGAGGGGTACTGATTCGAAGCTCTCGATGCGCTGAGTCGGCGCGAAACAACTATGAGTCGTGAAATCAACTGAAGCTTCGGCGGTTTCCACCCGAAGGTAGGGCCATTTATGTTTTCACCATATATCCCATTAAAACATGTTGTTTTATGTTTTTAAATCCTTATATTTATTACTTTTAATCCCATGGGGCTCGATCTGTTGTTTCGGTTGTGAAAACGGGCGTTTCAGGCATTTTGAGGGATTTCCCATCGGAAAACCCAGAATACACGACGTGTGTTCCAGAGGTACACACCATGTGTTATTCCCATTCAGGGAAGACGGAGTTTTCTTAATTACTCACCGTGTACTTTGAGTACACGTTGTATAGTTGGTGGCCGTGTGACTGTCCGTGTGAATTGGAACACGAAATAGTGGTTTTTAAGGAGTACACGCCGTGTATAGTAAAGTACACGCCATGTAGTGGTACTTGGGAATGTGTTTTAGTGAAAACACACACATGGTAACTTTTTGTGAACATTAAATTCCATTTACAGAAAAGTACACGCCGTGTACTATTACACAGGTAGGCCCAATGTGTTCTGGCCATATGCTCTGACCATGTACTTCCCTGTCTTAGTAATTTTGGGATATCTCGAGCCCTAGAAGTCAGAATTGGGCGTGTGAGTAGTCAATTCGGAGTGTTTTTCCACATATATCACAATGGTGGAATAATTTTTACATTTAAAGGTCATATAAATAGGGTTTTGGGGGTTTTTATCTAAATAGAGGGGTTCTTCCCGTAGTTATCAAGTTCAGTTGACACATAAGAGTGAGAATTGGCGTGGATGATATGTTGGGTGTTCATACCAAATTAGTTGATACCTTTAATAGGATATGAGATATGAGATATCTCCCATAACCTATTCTTAGAGGATGTTCCCCTTGTGATATGTTCCCTTCTGGCCTATGAGTCTGTAAGACTGGATACTACTAAGGATCCCCTGAGGGATGCCTTTACTTGTGTACTGACCTTGGGAGTTCCTTATAGGATCCCTCTCCTATTTTTCCTTTGATAGGACCCATGTTATGGAATTCCTATGTTTTACTTAATTTGAGGATCCCATGTAGTATTCCTCCCTTTCTCTTCTCTAAGGATCCCATGTAGGATGCCATCGCTCGTGGTTACCTGGAGAATCCCGAGTATGATGCTTCCTCAGTGTTTGACTTGAGGGACCTAATGGGTGCTCATTGTTTGAATGACCCTGAGTTGTTACGTTGAGTTTGGGTAGAGATGGTGATCAGGTGTCACCTAGAACCCGTGCCAAACTGGTGATCCCTTTGGGGCTATGGATGTGTTGTTGGGTTGGGCGTTCGAGCCACCGTCATTGTTTGTTTATATCTGACTTGGTTTGCTGATGTTGTAGTGTTTACCAAAGGTGTTTCCTGGTTGGTGGCTTATAATCCTAAAGCGAGGCATATTTTGTGTTTGTTTTGATGCCTACTATTCCTTGTGTGCCTGAGTAGGTGGTTTGTGCCTTTCCATTCAAAGTCTTTGAGTATTATGTGCAAATTCCACCAATACCCTTTAACAGGGTATTGCATGTTTACCATTTTACCCCTGTTGTTTGCCTACCATGCTTGTATGAACATGTAGAGGTAATTTGGATATGAATAGGGTTGATTGCTATCCTTTTGATTTTTTTCCCTTGCATGTTCTGTTTACGACCGTTTGGTCCTGTTTAGCCAGTTTGGCTGCCTTGCGTGTTTTCCATGCCTGTTGGTGTAGGGTGGAGAGTTTGTATTCTGACATGTTTGATATGTTGTAGACTTGTTAGACAAGTAGTTATGTAGGTTTAATTTGGCCATATTGCACTTCTATGCTCATTGACCTACACATGGGCCGTGAGAACCTCGTGTAGTAGACTATAAGGGGAATTGACCAACTGAGCTTCCTCAGAGAGTCTTTGAGCACTTTAGGCTATAAGGGGGATTAACCGAGTGAGCTTCCTCAGAGAGCCTAGGACCACTTAGGGTTATAAGGGTAATTGACCATGTGATATTCCTCAGAGATTACTTGATTGCTTTAGACTCTAAGGGGAATTGACCGGGTGAGCTTCCTCAGAGAGTCTTTGTTTTAACTGAATGATTTGGGCTATAAGGGGAATTGACCGAGTGAGCTTCCTCAAAGAGTTCGTGACATTGAGGTTATAAGGGGAATTGAATTTGTGAGATTCCTCAGAGAGTCCTTGACTATCTTAGACTATAAGGGGAATTGACTGTGTGAGCTTCCTCAGAGAGTCTGGTTTTACCTTTGACTATAAGGGGAATTGACTGTGTGATCTTCCTCAGAGAGTATTTATATATCCTTATAACTGAACCAGAGGGGTTTGTGTAACATCCCAGATAAATAAGGAATAAGAAAATTTTCATATTTATTAATATTTTTGAATTAAAAAATTAATTTTACATTAAAGGGGATGCTATGTTCGATAGCGTACCCGATACGCAACAACGGGTTTATTTGAAATCTTACGTTGCACACTAATAATATAATATTATTATTTGAAATGGAATTTAACTCCTAGCCATTGTATTGACAGGATTGAAAAAAACTAACTACAATATGATTATACATGCTTGTTAAATGTATTTACATTTATCCAATAAAAATTTAAAGGCTTAAAATGTGAATGAATCTAATTTTAAGAATAATTTACATTAAAAGGCTGATTGACACCTTTTAATGGAAAAACCTATTTAAATATAGTTTTGGTCACTTTAATAAATTCTATTTGACTGAATAAAATCCTCCTTTATAATGGGGACATCAAAATTTAATTTGTGTAATTTTTGGAATTTTTCTGATAAAGTTCATTTTTAATGAATAGTGAAAATATTGTATTTTAATTCAAAACTGTGTTTTAATATAATTTATTTATATGGTTAGATTATCTTTTTAATTGGTTTTAAAATGTAATTAGAATATATTTTTACCATTTAATACAATTTTGGTCATTGGAATTAATTTCACTTTGAAAGTGGACATAAACAAGTGTCAATCTTTTGATAGTTATTGTTTCTTAAAAACACGCTATTTGTTTTAACAACGAGAATTAATTTTAAATTAATAAATTACACTTATATGTTTTTAATTTAGAAAAATAGACATAATTTTTGAATTTGGAATATCAAATATAGCTTATGCTGAATTTTTGGTATTTTTTTTGAAAAACTTCAATTTTTGATGAATAGTGAAATAACTTAGTAGTAGTTAAAAAAACCCGACCTTTTCATTTAAATAAAATTTTACCACTTCTATGAATTTAATTTAGAAAATCCAACATACATAGTTGTTATTAGTAAGTAAAATTTGGTTCAATAAGATGAAAATAATTTTTGGTGAATAATAACTTTTGACTTTTATTTACCGCGGTTAAAGGTAAATATGGTAATTCAAGGTAAAAAGATTATTGTAATAAATCAAAATTATCTTAACACTTGTCCAAACCTTATTGGTTGAGTCATTTAAGAACATGGGCATATTTTTGTCTATTTTGGGACCCCTTTGATCCCCTTGGGAGTGATAATGAGACTTTAGATTAATTAATTTAATGTAAAGGCAAAAATGACATAAACAAAACTCTTTTAGTAAATTAATTTTTATATGGTGTTATATAAGTAATATTTTTGACTATAAATATTCATTGTAAAGATAAAAATATTTCATATATCATGGTATTTTTTTTATAATTTTTAGATATCGAATAAATTAAACTATTTATGACACAATAATGATGCAGTGTTTACCTCATTAATAAATCATTTAAATAAATAAGATTATAAATATTAAAATAACATCCAAAACTTGTCCAATTATTATTGGATGATTTTATTTAGACCATGAGTCATCTTATAGTCGACTATAATTATTTCTGGACCTTTAGAAACATAATATCATTATATAATAAAATAATATTATCACACTTTCCAAAAGAGCCCCTCCCCCCCTTATAAAAAGCCCTTATAAAAAATTCCACACACCTATAAAGCCTTTAGGCTCGTCCAAACTCTACCCAATTAAGCTCCCTACATACATCTACTATTCCTAGAAGCCTTACCTTTGGAAGAAGGCACTTCAAGAAGTCCTTTTGGTTCAAACCAAAGGAAGTTACCCAAATTAAAGGCAACCGTTTCTCTTAACTTATTTTCTTTTATTTTACTTCTCCAACCCCTAAACAGTTTTTATTACTTTATTTTATAACAAAACCATTATCCTCAATATACTAGTATTTTTTTATAAGAATTATTAGAACTACACTTACACACACCTCCATCTAATGAGTGAAGAACATACTGTTTCTGTGGATGGAAAACTAACGCCTCACAAGACGAGGATTGTTCGATTATCTCCTACCGCATATCATGGTGGCCATTAAGATGAAACTATATTTATATATGATATATATCATGTTTATGTTTTCTTTATGCTTCTATATTTTACATTTATATCCTACCTTTATGGTTTCCATTATGGGTAAACGAGATAATTTCATTTGAGGAAGTGCGGACTACCGCCCCCTCAAAGTGATATGACTCGTTAATGCCACATGTGGGATGTATAAAGGATGGAGTTAATGATATTATATATTATATTATAATTTAATTATAATATAACTATGTATAATTTTGTTTTAATTCCATTAAAATAAGAAATAGAAATGAAAGTAGCGTTCATACGTACGTACGACTTACCGTCTCCATGAACGATGCATTTCATTTCTAACCTCAAAATGTTATGTACTATTATAAATACAAGTATATAATGGATATATATGATATATATGATATCTAAATCATTAATATCATTCTATACATAATTAAAGTTTGACTATGTGAACAACTTGTAATTATAAGAAGTCTATTTTTGACTCAAGTACCAAATATCGACAAAACGACCATTATTAACTTAAATGATTGAATAATATATATAACATGGTAATAAGTGATATAAAAAGAATAATAAACTTTAAAAATGTTATTAAGAAAGTATAAATTAACTTTAGTTTATTATTCAAGAAGAACAAGTAACAAACAAGTCAAGTCGGACACGAGGTAAGACATTTTCTTATCTCACTTTTAATTCCATGAGATTTCCATCATTCGCCACTTATTTATTGTATGTGGTGTATTTTGTACTTCCATTTGATATATATTATCATGATTCTAATTATATTAATGGTATTCTATGATTCATTTTGTGGTTATTTACTTTTGGTCATACGACTTAGTTGATTACAATGTGGTAAAGAGTTTCATCTCACTTTTTATTCCCGTGAGATTCATGCTATATTTGCCACTATTTCCTTTTGTGTGGTGTATGTAATTCCCATGATTGTACTCTTTATGTAATATAATTTCATTTATGAGTATTTAAATCTTCATTTTATGACCCTTCTTTCACGTGGCATATGTTTTGTAAGTTACCAAATCGGTAAGGGAACCTTTCACCCTCCTCTTTTTAAAATACTTCTTTTTGTTATGCCTTTTAATTTGCATCTTATTATGTTATGATATGTTCTTATATACCCATATTGATGTAAAATTTATGTCCAAGGGATGAGATACCCTGTTTATCTCATCAACTCGTTTTATTAATTTTAAAGTGACGCCATTAGGCTATCGAATTTTTACAAGGGAACTTCTTAACCCAATATCAATTCTTTGGGTTCAACTTGTACGTCTTGAATATATCATCCTATGAATATGTGTGAATGACCTATGATTGTTTTACACTTCATATACACTGATATTGGGTTTATTTATATTTTTCATACATAATTATGTGATTTATTTATCTTTAATTCAAGGATACCATCTTTATAAGGGATTTCATCTCAATTTACATTTCCACTGAGACTTCATTGTTGTTATGCACCAATTCACTCTTATATAGTGTATATAATGTCTATTGACATATTATATCATGGATAAATTTATTCTCATGATATTATAAAGTTATTATTAAATGTTATTCCTCAATTATTTGTATTCAATCATCTCTCTTTTTGTTAAAAAACTCTTTAACTAAAATAACATTTTATATGTTTTAAAGATTTATTCTTCTAAAAATTTATCATTAATGTCCATGTTTTAAAAATGGATTTTAGGATTTATTTTTATGGACATTAATGTTTTCAAATGATAATTCATTTAAAAGTTTCAAAGTGTTATGGGATACTTTGATACAAAAATCTCTTTTTAAATGGTTTTGAAAATGATTTGATAAAGCATTGTTTATTTCAATATCTTGATTTGATATATTGGAATGTGGAAATGTTATCTTTAATTTATACTTGTGTTATGTGTTATGATTAAGTTATTGTTATTGGGCATTGTTTACGTATACGGGTGGTTCCGTGATAAACCTAGGGCGGGTGAACCCGAGATAGCTCTCCAATGCATTGGGTAACGTGATGGAGGTAAATGTGACATTTCTTCTAAGAGATTTAGGGAATATACTGTGATAGGTATTCCAAGTGTAACTCCCTATATAGCTGTGATAGCTACAATGTAAGTTTAATATGGATGCCATAAGTAACCATTATTATTTATGATTTGTGTGTGTTATTCATAAATATTATGATTTTGTAAGGTATGTTATGATTGAGAAGTATAGTTTCATTGATTTATATTTATTGAGAGGATAATGTTTTCCTTCCTTATTTTATAACCCTTTATGAGCTTTTTATGCTCATCCCAAGTTTTTGAAATGTTTTCCACAGGACTTAAAGATGAATAGGGTCAAGGATGGGATCAAGGAAAAGTCATGCTGTCTAAAATATGGAACTAGACATGTTTCTATTTAAGAGTTTTTATTTTATGAAAAAAATGGACACTAAGTAGTTGTGTTTACATGTAATCTTGAAGTTGTTATGTAATAGTTATGGCATAATTCTCTAAATCTCTAAACCTGAAAATATCCTCAATGTGAATTATTCGTTTAATTCAATATTATTTAATGTTATAAGGTCGGGTCCTTATAGTTGGTATCAGAGGTCGGTTTAGACAACTTTAGGGATTATGAGTTTTCATTAGACAAATCGTTAGTCCCTATGTCTATTATTTTAGTTAAATCCTTGTTTTATAACTTTTTCAGATCAAGGAAATTCAGTTACAAATGGAAGGAGGGGGATCTCAAACGACATTCCTATCTCTTCCTGATGACATGCTTGCAATAATTATTGCAAAGTCATGTTTGGATTATTGTGAAACTTTTTCTAGCATACAACTCACATGCAAGCAGTTGTTTGAGATATAAAACACCTCCACTATACCTCGTTATCATCATGGATCATGGGTTGTATTTAGACAAATCATATTTTCACAATATTCTCATATTTTCAAGAAAGGTAAATATTATCAAGGAATTTTCAAATATTTTACCTTATCACAAGATTTTGAATCATATTATGATTTTAAAAAAGGTGCTGAAGAAGGAGACCCTTGAGTAACCTATTTATATTTGCTTTTACAATATAGTATCTCAGCACATACCTATGGTATTTTAAAAGGACCATTAATTGAAAGTTTCAACTCAAATTCGGTCCGACTATTTTATAGAAATCATGTTTTATCAGATGTTTTGAAATTATATGTTATACATTATTATTTTCCAAAACTATTTTTCTGTAAACACCCATATGACCCATGTTGTACAAGGTGTTTTTGGATGGAGGAAGAAAATGATTTTGAAGGATCTCTAAATCATTGTTGAAATGCATGGATCTTATACCTATGTGAACAAGATGACGATGAAACCAAATGGACACCATGATCAAGGTATGATGTTCTCCATTTTGGGGAGCATTTTATTTTATCATATGGTGGCAAAATAAGACTTCAAGAATTAATATGTCGAGATCATAATGAATTTGGATGAAAATGAGAGGTATAAGGAAACCATTGAGGTTAAAACATGTTAGGGTTATTTTTGAGTTTTATAAAAAGGACAACCCATAGGATGGGTGACAACCCGTCGCATCTGGTAAGGCCGCATGAATTGAACCCACAACAGAAGGGCGACATGGGCGCATCGCCTACCACTATCCTACTTGAAGTCCCTGGTTAGTATGACTTATTATTTTAGTAAAATGTTTTTATGGAACAAGAATAAGTTGATTTTTGGAACTTATGTTTTATCAAATGAATATACTTATTATAGAAAAATGATTTAGTGATTAAGTGATAAAGGTTGTTGTGGAAGACGTTCTCTCTTTTGAGGAAACACCATATGCCTAAGGAAGATAGAATACTATGGGATTTCAATTGTGGAATAATGGTTGAAATTTTAGTTTGGAATAATCTATGTTTTTATTGCGGACATATGATGATTTGGTTTATTTATGAAATTGATTAACCTATCATGGGGAATATGTTATTAGGTTAATTACTTTTCAATATGAGATTTTATGAGTAACTGATGTTATTTGGAGATAAATGATAAGATTTATCTTGGAAGACTATGTAATTAAATCCTTATGAGATTTGGGTTTCAATAATATTTTGGATTACTTTTCGAGAATTTTATGGATAGTTGTTTATTGAATAGTCTTGGTTGAACATTGGGTATTGTTTTACAAATTTTGGAGATTAAGAGTAGTTTTTATTTTTGTAAAAGATTATCCTTTTTGAGTATTATCTGATCTCGCACTATCCATTTTGGTTTTACTTGATTTCTAAAGATAAGAGAAATATATAGTTGTTCTTTTTTGGATTATGTGATTCTCAAGAAGATGATTCCTGTGATTTTAATGTGACCAAGTCTTTTTGAATACTCTTTGTTTGGAGAAAAGATTAGTTTTTGGTAGAAACTTATTAAAGGATGAAACTCTACTTGAAGGTAAGTATATTTTCTTATGTTATTATTCTATGTAGTAAATGAATTTCTCCAAATTATGAAAAGGAATGTAAAACAAAAAATGTTGTTGGTTTACGTTTCCTACTGGGTAATCAAATACCGTTTAACACATCATAAGTTTGTGATTTTCTGGTGGTTAACTTTCTTCTAATAATGTTTTCTATCACTCTCCATCAGAACTTGACCATTTGTTCTCTCTTCCATATCATTGTTTTCCTACATGTAATCCTAGTACGGGTTATCTCGAGTGACCATTGTAATTTTCTTTCTTTCTTTTAAAGTGATAGTTTTACTGACTCTTTTCCGATGTGGGACTTTTAATGAAGTTTCCAAGCCCAATTTTAAAATTGTGAGGACACAATTTCCAAAAGGGGGGAAGGATGTAACATCCTAGATAAATAAGGAATAAGAAACTTTTCATATTTATTAATATTTGTAAATTAAATATTAATTTTACATTCAAGGGGACACTATGTACGATAGCGTACCTGATACGCAACAATGAGTTTCTTTGAAATCTTACATTGCACACTAATAATAGAATATTATTATTTTAAATGGAAGTTAACTCCTAGACATTGTATTGGAGGGAATGAACAAAACTAACTACAATATGATTATAAATGTTTGTTAAATGTATTTTCATTTATCCAATAAAAAGGTAGAGGCTTAAAATGTGAATGAATCTAATTTTAAGAATAATTTACATTAAAAGGATGATTTACGCCTTTTAATGGAAAACCCTATTTAAATCTTATTTTGGTCACTTTAATACATTATATTTTAATGAATAAAATCCTTCTTTATAATGGGGACATCAAAATTTAATTTGTGTAATTTTTGGAATTTTTGTGACAAAAGTTCATTTTTTTCATGAATAGTGAAAATATTGTATTTTAATTCAAAAATGCATTTTAATCTAATTTATTTATATGGTTATATTATCTTTTTAATTTGTTTTAAATTATAATTAGAATATATTTTTACCATTTAATACAATTTTGTTCATTTGAATTAATTTCACTTTGAAAGTGGACATAAACAAGTTTCAATCTTTTGATAGTTATTGTTTTTCTTAAAAACACGCTATTTATTTTAACAACGGGAATTAATTTTAAATTAATTAATGCCACTTATATGTTTTGAATTTAGAAAAATAGACATCATTTTTTAATTCAAAATATCAAATATATCTTAGGCTTAATTTTTGGTATTTTTTTTGAAAAACTTCAATTTTTGATGAATAGTGAAACAACTTAGTAGTAGTTAAAAAAAACCCAAATTTTTCATTTAAATGAAAATTTACCACTTCTGTGAATTTAATTTTGAAAATACTACATACATGGTTGTTATTAGTAAGTAAAATTTGGTTCAATAAGATGAAAATAATTTTTGGTGAATAGTAACTTTTGACTTTTATTTACTGCAGTTAAAGGTAAATAGGGTAATTTAAGGTAAAAAGAATATTGTAATAATTCTAAATTACCTTAAAACTTGTCCAAACCTTATTGTTTGAGTAATTTACGACCATGGGAATATTTGGGTCGATTTTGGGACCCCTTTGAGCCCCTTGGGAGTGATAATGACACTTTATATTAATTAATTTAATGTAAAGGCAAAAATGACATAAACAAAACTCTTTTAGTAAATTAATTTTTATATGGTGTTATATAAGTAATATTTTTGACTATAAATATTAATTTGAAATATAAAAATATTTCATACATCATGGTATTTTTTTTTATAAATTTTAGATATCGAATAAATTAAATTATTTATGACACAATAATGATGCAGTGTTTACCTCATTAATAAATCATTTAAATAAATAAGATTATAAATATTAAAATAACATCCAAAACTTTTCCAATTATTATTGGATGATTTTATTTTTACCATGAGTCATATTATCATCGACTCTAATGATTTTTTGACCTTTAGAAACCGAATATCATAATATAATAAAATAATATTATCACACTTTCCAAAAGAGCCCCTCCTCCCCCTTATAAAAATCCCTCACTTCTAACCAATTCCACACACCTCTCAAGCCTTTAGGCTCATCCAAAATCTGCCCAATTAATCTACCTACATCCCTATCCTCTTCCTATAAGCCTTAACTTAGGCAGAAGGCACTTCAAGAAGTCCTTTTGGTTCAAACCAAAGGAAGTTACCCAAATTAAAGCTAACAGTTTCTCTTAACTTCTTTTCTTTTATTTTACTTCTCCAACCACTAAAAACTTTTTATTACTTTATTTTATAACAACTACAGTATACTAAATATACTATGATGTTTTTATAAGAATTATTAGAACTACACTTACACACACCTCCATCTAATGGGTGAAGAACATACCGTTTCTGTGGATGGAAAACCAACGCCTCACGAGACGATGATTGTTCGATTATCTCCTACTGCCTATCATGGTGGCCATTAAGATGAAAATATATTTATATATGATATATATTATGTTTATGTTTTGTTTATGCTTCTGTATTTTACATTTATATCCTACCTTTATGGTTTCTATTATGGAAAAACGCGATAATTTCATTTGAGGAAGTGCGGACTACCGCCCCCTCAAAGTGATATGACTCGTTAATTCCATATATAAGATGTAGAAAGGATGGAGTTAATTATATTATATATTATATTATACTGTAATTATAATATACCTATGTATCATTGTTTTTTAATTCCATTAAAATAAGAAATAGAAATGAAAGTAGCGTTCATGCGTACGTACGGCTTACCGTCTCCATGAACGGTGCATTTCATTTCTTACCTACAAATGTTATGTACTATTATAAATACATGTATATACTGGATATATATGATATATATGATATATAAATCATGAATATCATTCTGAATATAATTAACTTTTGACTATGTGAACAACTTGTAATTATAAGAAGTCTATTTTTGACTCAAGTACCAAATATCGACAAAACGACCATTATTAACTTAAATGATTGCACAATATATATAACACGGTAATATGTGATATAAAAAGAATAATAAACTTGAAAAAAGTTCTTAATCAATTAGAAATTAACTTTAGTTTATTATTCATGAAGAACAAGGAACAAACAAGTCAAGTCCGACATGAGGTAAGAGATTTTCTTTTCTCACTTTTAATTCCATGAGATTTCCATTGTTCGCCACTTATTCATTGCATGTGGTGTATTTTATACTGACATTTGATATATATTATCATGATTATCATTATATTCATGGTATTATGTGATTAATTTGGTGGTTATTAACTTTTGGTCATATGACTCAGTTGATTACAACGTGGTAAAGGGTTTCATCTCACTTTTTATTCCCGTGGGATTCATGCTATATTTGACACTATTTCCTTTTTTATGGTGTATGTACTGCCCATGATTGTAATATTTGTGTAATATAATTTCATCTATGAGTATTTAAATCTTTATTTTATGATCCTTCTTTCATGTGGCGTATGTTTTGTAAGTTACCAAATCTGTAAGGGAACCTTTCACCCTCCCCTTTTTAAAAGACTTCCTTTTGTTATGTCTTTTAATTTACATATTATTATGTTGGGATATGTTCCTATATATAAATATTGATGTAAAATTTATGTCTAAGGGATGAGATACCCTGTTTATCTCATCAAATCATTTTATGAATTTTAAAGTGACGCCATTAGGCTGTTGAATTTTTACAAGGGAACTTCTTAACCGAATATCAATTCTTTGGGTTCAACTTGTACGTCTTGAATATGTCATCTTATGAATATGTGTTAATGACATATGATTATTTTACAATTAATATCAACTTATATTGTGTGTATTTATATTTTTCCCACATAATTATGTGATTGATTTATCCTAAATTTAAGGATGCTATCTTTATAAGGGATTTCATCTCAATTTACATTTCCACCGAGACTTCATTGTTGTTATGCACAAATTCACTCTTATATGGTGTATATACTGTCCATTGACATATTATATCATGAATCACTTTATTATCATGATATTATAAAGTTATGATTAAATGTTATTCCTCAATTATTAGTATTTAAGCGTCTCTCTTTTTGTTAAAAAACTCTTTAACTAAAATAAAGGTTTAAATGTTTTAAAGATTTATTCTTCTAAATATTTCTCATTAATGTCCATGTTTTCAAAATGGGGTTTAGGATTTATTTTTATGGACATTAATGTTTTCAAATGATAATTCATTTAAAAGTTTCAAAGTGGTATGGAATACTTTGATACAAAAATATCTTTTTAAATGGTTTTGAAAATGATTTGATAAATCATTGTTTATTTCAATATCTTGATTTGATATATTGGAATGTGGAAATGTTATCTTTCCTTTATACTTGTGTTTTGTGTTATGATTAAGTTATTGTTATTGGGCATTGTTTACGTATACAGGTGGTTATGTGATAAACCTAGGGCGGGTGAGCCCGAGATAACTCTCCAATGCATTGTGTAACGTGATGGAGGTAAATGTGATGTTTCTTCTAAGAGATTTAGGGAATATACTGTGATGGATATTCCAAGTGTAAATCCCTATGTAGCTGTGATAGATACAATGTATGTTTAATATGGATTCCATAAGTAACCTTTATGATTTATGATTTGTGTGTGTTATTCATAAATCTTATGATTTTGTAAGGTATGTTATGATTGAAAAGTATAGTTTAATTGATTTGTATTTATTGATGGGATAATGTTTTCCCTCCTTCTTATATAACCCTTACTAAGCTTTTTATGGTCATCCCAAGTTTTTGAAATGTTTTCCACAGGACTTAAAGATGAATAGAGTCAAGGATGGGATCAAGGAAAAGTCATGCTCTCTAAAATATGGAACTAGACATGTTTCAATTTAAGAGTTTTTATTTTATGAAAAAAATGGATACTGAGTAGTTGTGTTTACATGTAATCTTGAAGTTGTTATGTAATAGTTATGGCCTAATTATCTAAAGCTATAAACCTAAAAATACCCTCAAGGTGAATTATTCATTTAATTCAATATTATGTAATGTTATAAGGTAGGGTTCCTTATAGTTGGTATCAGAGGTCGGTTTAGACAACTTTATGGATTACAAGTTTTTGTTAGACACATGGTTAGTCCCTATGTCTATTATTTCAGTTAAATCCTTGTTTTATAACTTTTTCAGATCAAGGAAAGTCAGTTACAAATGGAAGGAGGAGGATCTCAAATGGCATTCCTATCTCTTCCTGATGACATGCTTGCAATAATTATTGCAAAGTCATGTTTGGATGATTGTGAAACTTTTTCTAGAATACAACTCACATGAAAGCAGTTGTTTGAGATATAAAACACCTCCACTATACCTCTTTATCATCGTGGATCATGGGTTTTATTTAGACAAATCCTATTTTTCACAATATTCTCATATTTTCAAGAAAGGTAAATATTATCAAGTCATTTTCAAATATTTTCCCTTATCACCGGATTTTGAAGCATATTATGATTTTAAAAAAGGTGCTGAAGAAGGAGACCCTTTAGTAAACTATTTATATTTTCTTTTAAAATATAGTCTCTCAGTACATACCTATGGTATTTTAAAAGGACCATTAATTGAAAGTTTCAACTCAAATTCGGTCCGACTATTTTATAGAAATCATGTTTTATCAGATGTTTTGAAATTATATGTCATACATGATTATTTTCCAAAACTGTTTTTTTGTGAACACCCATATGAACCATGTTGTACAAGGTGTATTTGGATGGAGGAAGAAAATGATTTTGAAGGATCTCTAAATCATTGTTGAAATGCATGAACCTTACACCTATGTGAACAAGATGAAGATGAAACCAAATGGGCACCATGATCAAGGTATGATGTTCTTCATTTTGGGGATCATTTTATTTTATCATATGGTGGTGAAATAAGACTTCAAGAATTAAGATGTTGAGATCATAATGAATTTGGATGAAAATGATAGGTATAAGGAAACCATTTAGGTTAAAACATGTTAGGGTTATTTTTGAGTTTTATAAAAAGGAAAACCTTTAGGATGGGTGATAAACCATCGCATCTGGTAAGGCCGCATGAATTGAACCCACAACCGAAGGGCGAAAAGGGCGCATCGCATACCACTAGCCTACTTGAAGTCCCTGGTTACTAGGACTTATTATTTTAGTAAAATGTTTTTATGAAACAAGAATAAGTTGATTTTTGGAACTTATGTTTTATTAAATGGATATACTTAGTATAGAAAAATGATTTAGTGATTAAGTGATAAAGGTTGTTGTGGAAGACATTCTATCTTTTGAGGAAACACTATATGACTAAGGAAGATAGAATAATATGGGATTTCAATTGTGGAATAATCGTTGAAATTTTAGTTTGGAAGAATCTATGTTTTTATTGTGGAGATATGATGATTTGGTTTATTTATGAAACTAATTAACCTATCATGGAGAATATGTGATTAGGTTAATTACTTTTCAATATGAGATTTTATGAGTAACTGATGTTATTTGGAGATAAATGATAAGATTTATCTTGGAAGAATATGTAATTAAATCCTTATGAGATTTGTGTTTCAATCTTAGTTTGGATTTATTTTGAATAATTTTATGGACATTTTTTTAATGAATAGTCTTGGTTGAACTTTGGGTATTGTTTTACAAATTTTGGAGATTAAGAGTTTTTTTTCTTTTTGTAAAAGATTATCCTTTTTGGTTATTATCTGATCTCTCTCTATCCAGTTTGGTTTTAGTTTATGTCTAAAGATAAGGGAAATATATAGTTCTTCTTTTGTGGATTATGTGATTCTCAAGAAGATGATTCCTGTGGTTTTTATGTGACCAAGTCTTTTTGAATACTCTTTGTTTGGAGAAAATATTAGTTTTTGGTAGAAACCTATTAAAGGATGAAACTCTACTTGAAGGTAAGTATATTTCCTTATGTTATTATTCTATGTAGTAAATGAATTCCTCCAAATTATGAAAAGGAATGTAAAACAAAAATGTTGTTGGTTTATGTTTCCTACTAGGTAATCAAAGACCGTTTAACACATCATAAGTTTGTGATTTTCTGGTGGTTAACTTTCTCCTAATCATGTTTTCTATCACTCTCCATCAGAACTTGACCGTTTGTTCTCTATTCCATATCCATGTTTTCCTACATGGAATAATAGTACGGGTTATCTCGGGTGACTATTGTACTTTTCTTTCTTTATTTTAAAGTGATAATTTTACTGACTCTTTTCTGATGTCAGACTTTTAATGAAATTTCCAAGCCCATGTTTAAAATTGCGAGGACGCAATTTCCAAAAGGGGGGAAGGATGTAACATCGTAGATAAATAAGGAATAAGACAATTTTCATATTTATTAATATTTGTGAATTAAATATTAATTTTACATTAAAGGGGACACTATGTTCAATAGCGTACCCGATACACAACAACAGGTTTCTTTGAAATCTTACGTTGCACACTAATAATATAATATTATTATTTTAAATGGAAGTTAACTCCTAGCCGTTGTATTGGAGGGAATGAAAAAAACTAACTACCATATTATTATACATGTTTTTTAAATTTATTTACATTTATCCAATAAAAAGTTAGAGGCTTAAAATGTGAATGAATCTAATTTTAAGAATAATTTACATTAAAAGGCTGATTTACGCCTTTTAATGTAAAACCCTCTTTAAATCTAGTTTTTATCACTTTAATACATTATATTTGACCTAATTAAATACTTCTTTACAATGGGGACATCAAAATTTAATTTGTGTAGTTTTTGGAATTTTTCTGATAAAGTTCATTTTTTAATGAATAGTGAAAATATTGTATTTTAATTCAAAACTGCGTTTTAATCTAATTTATTTATATGGTTAGATTATCTTTTTAATTGGTTTTAAAGTGTAATTATAATGTTTTTTTACCATTTAATACAATTTGGTTCATTGAAATTAATTTCACTTTGAAAGTGGACATAAACAAGTGTCAATCTTTTGATAATTATTGTTTCTTAAAAACACGCTATTTGTTTTAACAACAGAAATTAATTTTAAATTAATTAATTCCACTTATATGTTTTTAATTTATAAAATAGACATAATTTTTTAATTCACAATATAAAATATATCTTAGGTAGAATTTTTGGTATTTTTTTTGAAAAACTTCAATTTTTGATGAATAGTGAAACAACTTAGTAGTAATTAAAAAAACCCGAATTTTTCATTTAAATGAAATTTTACCAGTTATGTGAATTGAATTTTTAAAATTAGACATACATGGTTGTTATTATTAAGTAAAATGTGGTTCAATAAGATGAAAATAATTTTTGGTGAATAATAACTTTTGAATTTTATTTACTGCGGTTAAAGGTAAATAGGGTAATTCAAGGTAAAAAGAATATTGTAATAATTCAAAATTACCTTAAAACTTGTCAAAAACTTATTGGTTGAGTCATTTATGGCCATGGGAATCGTTGGGTCGATTTTGGGACCCCTTTGAGCCCCTTGGGAGTGATAATGACACTTTAGATTAATTAATTTAATGTAAAGGCAAAAATGACATAAAAAAAACTCTTTTAGTAAATTAATTTTTATATGGTGTTATATAAGTAATATTTTTGATTATAAATATTCTTTGGAAAGATAAAAATATTTCATACATAATGGTATTTTTTTAATAATTTTTAGATGTCTAATAGATTAAATTATTTATGACACAATAATGATGTAGTGTTTACCTCATTAATAAATCATTTAAAAAAATAAGATTATAAATATTAAAATAAAATTCGAAACTTGTCCAATTCTTATTGGATTATTTTATTTCGACCATGAGTCATCTTATCGTCAACTCTAATGATTTTTGGGCCTTTAGAAACTAAATATCATTATATAATAAAATAATATTATCACACTTTCCAAAAGCTCCCCTCCTCACCCTTATAGCCCGAATGGCCCGAAGGCCTTATTTTTTTATTTTTATTATGGATAATCCCCCTTTTAAGGGTTTAGGGGGAACCCGTACATGACCCATAGGCCCAAGGAACAAGGCTTGACAAACCCGCAATACATGACCCGAAGGCCCAGAGTCATACCATGCCCAATACATGACCCGTAGGCCCATCCCGCTTGAATTACCCCTCCCCAGCTTTCTGCGTCATTAATCACCTAGCTCCCCACCTTACATTACTGATCGAATAGCATTGCCACGTAAAAAACTACACGATGCTTGGTCCTGATGGTGACTGCCATACCCTCTCATTCTTCTAATCCAGTTAGCTCTACATCTGGTGGCTGCTACTCATGTTGCTATGATCCTCTTCTAGGGCCTGTTTTGTGTGAACTGCGCTACTCCATGGTCTACGTGACCCGAAGGCCCTATGGCCTGAAGGCCTTTGATGACCCGAAGGCCCTGGAGACCCATAGTGTTGAGTCAATAAGGTTTTCCTTATGACTTTTCCATTCCTTCTTGTTTTGAAAATCACAAACACCTTATCTTTAAGAAAATTGATTTTGTAAGGAAAATTGCTTTTATAAGGAAAATTGCTTTCTTAAGGAAAATCGCTTTTATAAGAAAAATTATCCTTATCATATTTTCATCCATATTTTTCTTAAGTATGAGATTCAGATTCACTTTCTCGGAATCATTGAAACTTTGATATAAAGCATTCTGTTTTAGGATTCAGATTCTGGATAAGAACTATAAGGAAGTTTCATTCCGAATTCCGGATATGAACTCTGACTAAGTTCTATTCCAGATTCAGGATACGAATTCTGATGAAGAATTCTCATTACGAATTCTGATGAAGAATTCTCATTACGAATTCTGATGAAAAATTCTCATTATGAATTCTAATGAAGAAATCTCATTCCGAATTCCCATTACGAATTCTGATGAAGAATTCTCATTACGAATTCTGATGACAAATTCTCATTACGAATTCTAATGAAGAAATCTCATTCCGAATTCCCATTACGAATTCTGATGTAGAATTCTCATTACGATTTCTGATGACGAATTCCCCTTCCGAATTCTCATTCCGAATTCACCTATTTAACAGAATCTGATTATCTTTGTTTTATACACTCCGAATTAATTCAGACTCCGAAAAATATCTTTGTTAGACTCCGAACTTTTATATTACTTACACTTCTAAAAATTGTCTACTCTTTACTATTGTTTATTACACTCCGAACCTTCACTCCGAAGTTTCTATTCCAAACTTTTATGTTAGAGTTTAAAACGATGTCGTACATTCTAAACTTGTTTTGTTATAAAACGATGTCGTCTGTTTTGTTATAAACTAACCGTTGTCTAAGTGACACGTGTACAGGTCCCTCCGATCTTTAAGGAAAATATGACCGTTGGAGAAGGAGCCGACCTTACCTATAAATAGGAGCGCATTTGAAAGAGCTCGGAACTGATGACAGATGAAAAATTTGGTTTTGTGCATACATGCTGTTGAAGTGTTTTCTAGAGAGAGAGGCTCTTATTAACTCTCAAAGCTTCGTGCGACTCCGAATGTTGGTGATTACATTCGAGGGCTTCCGGGGATAGGAAGACAGAGGTGCCGACTACCTTAAAGTTCGAGGGCTTCCTTGCTGAGGAGGACAGAGGTTGCCAACTACCTTGAAGTTGAGGGCTTGCGGGGATAGCAAGACAGAGACTCCAATCTTCGTATCGAGGGCTTACCCTGGTGTGGGTAAGACAGACTTGCTTGAAAGTATAAATCAAGGTACCTTTATCCAAGGTTGTTGGATACCCTTCTCTTTGGGTTAAAAGACTTATATCTTGTTACTAGTAGTTTTACTACTTGTTTTTATTCCGCTGCAATTTGTATCTTAAGGAAAGTATAACTTTCTTATACTTCCTTACTTACTCTGATTCATTTAGATTCTATACGCTTTAAGGTAGAATCTCATATTGTAATTGTTTGTTAAGTTTTAATCTCCGGAACCATATTTCCGGAACCTACTTTTGGAATCTCTTTCCAAGTTTAGTTCGGTGTTAGAGGTGTTGTGAATTTACTTAGTTTAACTTTGTTAAACTTATCCCTTTCCTTTTCTTAAGGAAAACATAGTTATTCTTAACTAACTTTAAAGGTTCCAAGGGAATTTTTTAAAGTATACAATTCACCCCCCCTCTTGTATATTGAGCATCTCATACTATATTTCGATCCTACAATTGGTATCAGAGCAGGTTACTGAAATACTTGTACTCACATACAAGTTTTTCTTGCTCACTTTATCCTTCCGAACTTTGTCATTCCGAATTTTTCCATTCCAAACTTTTCCCATTCCGAACTTTGTTATTACAATTCTTTGCTACTAACAAGTTTGTATCCAAGTTATATTAAGTATGGCATGAATTAATGTTGGATCTATTGAAAATATAAATCCTACAAGACCACCTATATTTGATGGTAATGACTATGAATACTGGAGAGATCGTATGAAGACATTTGTTATCAATACTGGAGTAGAAAACTTTGTCATGCTTACTGGTGATTATAAAATTCCTGACAAGGAAGTCAGAACCTTTACTAACCAGGAAAAGCAAGAATATCAACTCAACTATAAGGTACGCAATACTTTACTATGTTCAATGACCAGAAATATATATAGCCAAATTTCTTCTTGTGAAGCATCTAACTGTATATGGAAGAAGTTAGAAGTTACACACTTTGGGACTTCCAAGGCGATTGAGACTAGAAGAGCTATTCTTAGAGCTGAATATCATGGCTTCAATTTTCCTTATGGAGAACCTATCTGTAAAGTTCAACAAAGATTTATGACCATCGTCAACAGTCTACAATCTATGGGAGAGAAAGGTTTAGATGATGAAGCTCTTGTGGACAAGATAATTGATATTATGCCCAATGAGTGGGAATCCAAGAGAACAGCTATAGATGAGAACAGGAAGGTCACTCAAATTACTCTTGATGAATTATTTGGAACTCTTCTACAACATGAAACAAGAATGAAGAGAGATGCTGACAACATCAAGAAGAAGAATGGAAATGGTACTGTTGCTTTTACTACAACGTCAAATCAGATGAAAGCTAAGACTCCTGAGAGAGTAACCAGATCCAAGTTTAAGAAAGTCATTTTCCAATCCGAATCTAGTGAGAGTGAAGTCTCAGAAAATGAATTAGCCAATCTTGCTCGAAGGATGAACAAGATAGATGGGCAGAGAAACTTTCAATCCAAGTATAAGAAAAAGGACAGAAAAGATAGGAAAGAAGGAGAAGTTACTTGTTATGAATGTAAAAGAGCTGGACATATTAGGCCATATTGCCCTATGCTCAAAAAGAAAGAAAGGAAGGAAAGACATTCAGACAGGAACATAAAGAAGTATTATAAAGCTAAAGCTAAGAAAATTCTGAAAGCTAATGACACCTGGAGTGCCAGTGGTGGTGACTCTTCAGATGAATCTTCTGATTATGAATCTTCAGGACAGAAGAATCTTGGTCTTATAGCCAGACTACCTATTGATAATCATTGTCTTATGGCTAAGGTACGAAATGCTGAATCATTGACCAATGTTTCTTTAAATCCTAATGATAGTAAGTATTATAACTCTTCTGATGAAGAATCATCTTCTGATGGGGAAAATTCTTTACCTACTTATGAAGAAGTCTCTAGGTTTGCTGAACTTCTTGAGATTGAGAATTCCAAACTCAATAAGAAACTTGATAAGGCAAATTCTAGGAATTCTATTCTTACAAAAGAGATATCAGATCTTTCTAAAGATATTGATAAGAAAAATGCTGACTTTGAAAATATTTCAAAAAATCTTGAGGAAGTAAGTTCTGAGAAGAACAAACTTTCTAAAGAGTTAGAAAAAGTAATTTCTAATAAAAATGTTTTCGAGCCTAACTATAGTTCAAAAACTAATGATTTTGAGAATAAAAACTTGGTTGTAAAACTCAAGTCCGAAATTTTTTCCTTAAAGAAGTGTTTATCAAACTTTACCCATGGTAAGGAAAATTTTGATAAAATGTATTCTCAAATACGACCTTTAAGAAATAAATCCAGATTTGGTTATACCCATGCAAAACCAGTTTTCAGTAACAATTATTTTGTTCCTCAAAGTGCCCCATTTTGTACTAAATGTCAATGTGGAGGTCACTGGGCAAAAAGTTGTTCCTTAAATAAAACCCAATCTCTAGGATTTCGCAAAGCTTACTTTTCTAAGAAAATGTGGGTACCTAAAATTTTATTGTCTGGAAATCTCGGATCCAAACAAGTTTGGATTCCGAAAGTCTAATTTTCTTCTTGATTTCAGGAAAATAAAGAAAGTACTAGCAACAATACATGGTACATGGATAGTGGATGTTCTCGGCACATGACTGGTAACAAAAGCTATTTTGAAAAGATTATCAAAACGAAAGGAGGAAAGGTAACTTTCGGAGACAATGCTAAGGGAGAGATTGTTGGTATTGGTAATATTGTTCTTTTAGGTAAAACCTTGATTTCAAATGTTCTTTTTGTTAAAGGTCTTAAGCACAACCTCATTAGCATAAGTCAGTTATGTGATGAAGGTTACCTTGTGAATTTTAGGAATGATAAATGCTTAGTTCACAATTCCAAGGAATAATTTATTCTCTCAGCCAACAGGCAAGAGAATGTTTACACCTTAAACTTAGAAGACCTAATAAGCCAAGATTTACCTTGCCTAAGTGCAATGGAAGATCATTCTTGGTTATGACATAGAAGATTAGGACACTGTAATATTAGGAACCTATGTAAACTTTCTAAGAAGAAACTAGTTAAGGATCTACCGGAGCTTAGATATGATTCTTCTAAAGTTTGTGATCCTTGTCAATATGGAAAGCAACATAAATCTAGTTTTAAGTCAATCGGTGAAGTCTCAAAAAACGATGCATTACAGTTAGTGCACATGGATCTTTTTGGTCCAACACAAACTGGAAGTATTGGAAGCAAATACTATGTGTTTGTTCTAGTTGATGATTACACTAGATTTACTTGGGTCTATTTTCTAGCAAAGAAATTTGAAGATTTTTCTTATTTCAAAAGTTTTAGAGCTCAAGTTAAAAATAAGAAAAACCTTCCATTGAAAACTATTCATAGTGATCATGGAGGAGAATTTCAAAATTCTAATTTTGAAACTTTTTGTAGTAAGAAAGGTATTACTCACAATTTTTCAGCACCTAGAACTCCTCAATAGAATGGTGTAGTTGAAAGAAGAAATAGAATTCTTCAAGAGATAACAAGAACCATGTTGAGTGAATATTCTATTGCTAGACATTTCTGGGCTGAAGCTGTAAGTACTGCTTGTTATACTATAAATCGAGTTTTGATTAGACCTTTTCTTAATAAAACTCCTTATGAGTTATGGAATGGTAGAAAACCAAGACTTTCCTACTTCAAGGTTTTTTGTTGCAAAGTATTCATTTTGAATACTAAAGATAACTTACATAAATTCGCACCAAAGTCTGATGAAGGAATTTTCTTAGGATATTCCACAACTTCTAAGGCTTATAGAGTTTTTAATAAAAACACTTGTACTGTTGAGGAAACAGTACATGTAAAATTTGATGAATCAGATCCTTTTGTTTTTAAACCATATCAACTTACATCCTCGGATGTGTTTTCAAAAACTGATTGTCAACCTTTGATAGAAGAACCTTCTGATAAGGAAATTGTTCTAGAAGATACTTCTGAAACATTTACCCCAGAAGACTTTCTACCCTATGTTGATGAACAGGTTTTACAAAACCCAAATCAGGTGTTTCTTAAGAATCATCCCAGTGATAGTATCATTGGTGATGTAAACCAACCAGTAAGGACTAGAAGTTCCTTAAGAAATGAAGTAGAACATCTATCATTTCTTTCCCAATTAGAACCTAAAAGCACAGATGAAGCTTTAGGTGATGATGATTGGATCAAAGCAATGCAAGATGAACTAAATGAATTCGAAAGGAATAAAGTCTGGACCTTGGTTGAAAGACCTAAGGAAACTTCTGTTATTGGAGTAAAATGGGTTTTCAGAAATAAATGTGATGAAAATGGAATCATTGTTAGAAATAAAGCTAGACTTGTTTCTAAAGGCTATAATCAGCAAGACAGAATAGACTATGAAGAAACCTATGCTCCAGTAGCTAGACTTGAATCTATCCGTATTCTACTTGCTTTTGCAGCATTCTTTAATTTCAAACTTTATCAAATGGATGTGAAATGTTCTTTTCTTAACGGTTATGTTCAAGAGGAAGTCTTTGTTGAACAACCTTCTGGCTTTGAAGATACAAAACATCCGGATCATGTTTTTAGACTTACCAAAGCTTTGTATGGCCTTAAACAAGCCCCACGAGCATGGTATGATAGACTCACTGGATTTTTGCTTCAAAATAACTATGTTAAGGGAAATGCAGATCCAACCCTTTTTATAAAGAAAGACAAGAAAAATGTTTTGATTGTTAAAATTTATGTTGATGACATTATATTTGGTTCAACTCAGCAATCTTTGACTGACTCTTTTGCTAGTCTAATGAAATCTGAGTTTGAAATGAGTATGATGGGTGAGTTAACATTTTTCCTTGGTTTTCAAATTTCTCAAAAACCAGAAGGAAACTACATATCTCAACATAAGTATATTAAAGATCTTCTGAAAAAGTATGGTTATGACAACACTAAGAGTATAAGTACTCCCATTGGTACCTCAAACTCTTTAGATCTTGATGAAGCTGGGAAACCAGTAGATCAAACATCTTTTAGATGTATGATAGGAAGTCTACTTTACTTAATAGCTAGTCGACCAGACTTAATGTTTTCAGTATGCTTATGTGCAAGATATCAATCCAATCCTAAGGAATCTCACTTAAAGGCAATAAAAAGAATTTTTCGCTACCTTAAGGGAACCATGGATCTAGGATTATTTTATACTTCTGGAAATGATTTTGTTCTAAAAAGATTTTCTGATGCTGACTTTGGTGGATGTAGAATGGATAGAAAGAGTACATCCGGAACTTGTCATTTATTAGGAGATTCTCTAGTTTCTTGGTCATGCAAGAAGCAACATTCTGTAGCTCTTTCCACTGCTGAAGCTGAATATGTAGCAGCTGGAAGTTGTTGTGCACAAGTGTTGTGGATGCAACACACACTCACGGACTATGGCTTGAGTTTTACTAAAACTCAAATTTTGTGTGATAACACAAGTGCCATTGCTCTAAGTAAAAACCCTGCACATCACTCTCGTGCAAAACACATAGATATTAGGCATCAATTTCTTAGGGATCACACACTTAAAGGAGATATTATTCTTCAGTTTATCGGAACGCAAGATCAACTTGCTGATATTTTCACAAAATCTTTGCCTTCTGATAGATTTGAATATATTAAACAGAAGTTAGGAATGATAACCATAAGGTAATCTTCCTTAATTAACTTTCTGTGGAAAAAAAACCTCCTTACAGTAATAAACTCCTTTTCATAGGAGGAGTACATTTGATTGTTTGTTTAAAAAAAGTTTTTCAAAATTTGTTTTCAAACTTTTCGGAACGAAGATTTCCGGAATGGAACTTCTGGAACTAAAATTTTCCAAATTGGACATTCTCATACAGAACACTTCTGGAATGGAAGTATTCGTATTGGAAACTTCCGGAATGAAAATTTACGTACTGGCAGTTTCATAACCAGATATTTTTGTACCAATTGTTTTTTTATTTTAGTACTAAAATTTTTCGTAATGTTTTTTTACCAAGTTCTTCGTACTGATTTTCTTCGTAAGTTTGTTTTTCGTACTGAGTTTTCCGTAATAAATGTTCCGTAATGAGTTTTTTCGTACTAAGTTTATTTTTCATAGTAAAATATTTGAGAAATCAGCCATTACGAATAATCCTCCTAAGCCAATCCGAAAGGTATGATTTCCTTACTCATGTTTTCGTAGTCATATTTTACTTGCTGGAATTTTCTTGTATTATGTTTTCGGATTATAGTTTTCTTAATTCTTTGTTTTAATAAAACCTCAAAAAGATCGGATTCAAGCTTTCAACCGTCAGATCTGATCGCAGCTCATTCCAACCGTTAGATTAACTATGGAATATGAACCATCATCTCGTTGCCTATATAAAGGGGACCCAAATTTCTTGTCCCACATCGATCTCAAAGCTCTCGCGTCCTGAAGCTCTGTCTCTCTGATTTAAGGCCGTTCCAAACTTCAGTCTTCTCCATTCCGAACTTCTCAGAGAATTTCAGATCTGAATGTCTGTGGAGTTAGCATCTCAAGAAATGTCATCCACTAAGCCTATTTCTTAGTGGTTAGTTTACAGAGAAAGGTTAGTCCATCCGAATTTCTTCAGCAACTACGATTCTATCATTTCAAAGAATATCAAGTTGAATGGCTGGGAAGATGTTTCGGTATCAAAAACCGGGAACCAAGATGAAGTGTACTCAGATTTACTTGTCGAGTTTTATGAGTCAGTTGCTTTCTTCAAGGAAGATAATAGGGAGAAGTTCTCTTTTAAGTCTTATGGTAAGACTTACAAACTTTCTCACACCAAGGCTGCAAGCTTGGTAGGGCTATCTTATGAAGGAGAAGCCGAGTTTATTTCGCATGTGTTGCCGGATTCCAAGGGTAGTTTCAACAAAGAAAAATCATTAGAAACTCTCGGACTGGTGATGACAAGGCTCCAAAGATTGCAAGTCTATCTACAAACTTCCGGATTCTGGAGTTATGGGTGCAAGGACTTATCGTACCGAGGAAAGGTGATAAAGATAGCTTGAAGAAGAGTGAGATCTATATCTTAGATTTCCTGATAAATCTAAGGAAGTTTAACTTGATGAAGCATATTCTTCTTAATATTGAAAATTTGAAGAAGGGGAATCTGAGAGCCCAGATTATTATGTATCCAGCAATCCTCTCCAAGTTGATTGTTCGGTGCCTTGAGTCTTTCAAGGAGGCTTGCAAATCTAAGCCGAGAGTTTGCAAGATCATGCTGGTCAGCGATGGAACTCTTAAAAGAATGAATGTAGCTTTTGACAAGAAGTCTGGAAAGTTTATTGATCTACCTGTTCAAGAAGAAGTGGCTCCGAAAGTTGCTGATCCGGAATCATCTAAGCCAGTAAGGAAGAGAAAGCTGAAAGAAGTGGAAGTACAAGTAGAAAATACTAAGACTAAGGAAGTCCATTCCGCACCTCCAAAGCCTAAGAAGAAGAAATCCTATCCTGATGAAGTTGTTACAAAGTGGAGAACTGATAAAGAGAAAAGGAAAGAAGGGGATCCACAGTTAGGATTGGACCCTGTGGAGGCTAAGGCTTTGAAGGAGAAAACTGCTGATGAGCTTGAAAGGCAAGCAAAGCAAAAGAAGCTCAAGAAGAAGATGTCCGAGGCTGAGGTAGCTCAGGATTTGTTAAAGTTCAATGAAATGGTTTCAGCAACTATTCCAGTTCCGAGATCTTTCTCCCTGGAATCTCTACCTGAGACTCCAGGAAGAAATATTGTTGCTCCGGAAGAGAATGTTGCTAATAATTCTGAGGAAGTTGAGCAAGTGGAACAAATAGAAGAGGGTGCTGAAGGAAGTGGTGAAACCGGAGATGTGCTGAAACAAGTAGATGATTACAAGGGGACACCTTCGGAACACTTATCACTCCGGACTTCAGAAGCTGAATCTTCGAAGTTAGTTACTCCAGCAATAGAAGAAGAGAAAGGAGAAGAAGAAGTTGCCTATCATGGAGAAGAAGAACAACTTTTACATGATATTTCTCAGATAAAAAACGTAGAGGAAGGTGTTCAAGAAGTTGCTGATGAGGAAGATAATATCGTTCAAGTTTCTGATAGTGAGAAGAGAACTCCAGAACATGACTCAATTCCAAAAAAAGATAAGGGGAAGCAAATTCTTGCTGATACTCCGAGCTCAGGAGAAATGAATAGAAAGGAAGCTGGTAGTTCTTCTAAAAGGAAGTTGGAGCTTATTGAGAAAGAAAACTCTCCAAGAAAAATTTCGGATTCAGAGTCATCATCATTGGGGCATGATTTTGTTGTCCAGTCTTTAAAGAAGTTGGTAGGAACCATTCCGACCTTTTCTAGTATTGAATCAAGATGCCAGATGCTCCAACATGCTTTTAATTAGAAAACTGACTCCGTATCTATGGTTATGGATAAGTGCATTGAGATTGAAGCTCAGTTCAAAACATTCTTTGTTGGTTACGAAGCTCATAAAAGATCTTGCAAAAGGATGACAAGCTGGTCGAAGAAGAATGTGGAAGAAATGAGGTTGCTTGATGAGTTTCAAGAAAATGTTAAAGATGCCTTTGAGACAGAGGACAAGAAGATAAACGAGCTGACTTCCTCCTTTGAAGAAAAGCTGACTGAAGAAAAGAACTTCCGGATCCAAGAAGTCAGGGATCTGAATGGCAAGATGAATTCTGTTTCTCAGAATTGGAAATTTGAAAGGGATCATCGGATCGATTTTGAAGAAAGGATGAAGGCTCAGGAAGAGAAGATCAAAGCTCAGGAAGAAAAGCTGAAAGCCCAGGAAGAAAAAATTGAAGCTCAGTCCGCAAGAATAGTCGTCTTAGAGAAGCAAGATGAAGAAGATCATAAAGACTTAAATAAGATCAAGACGATTATTAAGGGGCTCATGTCGAAGGAGAAAGATCCGAAATAACCTAATCCGATCTTTTTGTTGTATTTCTTTGTTGCTGACATTCTAAATCTAATGAAAATAATGTATCTCGTTTCCATTGTTGTCATTACTAATCTTTCAGGTACTTTGTTATTTTTTTCCATTCCCTCCAATTATTTTTGAAAATCACAAAGGGGGAGAAGGAAAAGATCCTTAAGAAAAAGAAGAACTCTAATAAGAGTTTATCAAAGGGGGAGAAAGAAAAAATACCCAAGGAAAAAGAACTCTAATAAGAGTTTGTTTAAGGGGGAGTTTTTCTTAAAGAAGACCTTCTTATGAAATATCACTCCGGAAATATGAATACGATCCTTAGAGTTTCAAAGACTAAGGGGGATTTAGTCGTATTCATCTATATCCTTAAAACAAGGGAGATAAGCATTAATTTGTTTCTTTCTTCTTAGAATTTTTTTCCTTTCGTAAGGATGTTTGTGCTTTCCAAAAAGGGGGAGATTGTTGAGTCAATAAGGTTTTCCTTATGACTTTTCCATTCCTTCTTGTTTTGAAAATCACAAACACCTTATCTTTAAGAAAATTGCTTTTATAAGGAAAATTGCTTTTATAAGGAAAATTGCTTTCTTAAGGAAAATCGCTTTTATAAGAAAAATTATCCTTATCATATTTTCATCCATATTTTTCTTAAGTATGAGATTCGGATTCACTTTCTCGGAATCATTGAAACTTTGATATAAATCATTCTGTTTTAGGATTCGGATTTTGGATAAGAACTATAAGGAAGTTTCATTCCGAATTCCGGATATGAACTCTGACTAAGTTCTATTGCAGATTCAGGATACGAATTCTGATGAAGAATTCTCATTACGAATTCTGATGAAGAATTCTCATTACGAATTCTGATGACAAATTCTCATTACGAATTCTAATGAAGAAATCTCATTCCGAATTCCCATTACGAATTCTGATGAAGAATTCTCATTACGAATTCTGATGACAAATTCTCATTACGAATTCTAATGAAGAAATCTCATTCCGAATTCCCATTACGAATTCTGATGTAGAATTCTCATTACGATTTCTGATGATGAATTCCCCTTCCGAATTCTCATTCTGAATTCACCTATTAAAAAGAATCTGATTATCTTTGTTTTATACACTCTGAATTAATTCAGACTCCGAAAAATATCTTTGTTAGACTCCGAACTTTTATATTACTTACACTTCTAAAAATTTTCTACTCTTTACTATTGTTTATTACACTCCGAACCTTCACTCCGAAGTTTCTATTCCAAACTTTTATGTTAGAGTTTAAAACGATGTCGTACATTCTACACTTGTTTTGTTATAAAACGATGTCGTCTGTTTTGTTATAAACTAACCGTTGTCTAAGTGACACGTGTACAGGTCCCTCCGATCTTTAAGGAAAATATGACCGTTTGAGAAGGAGCCTACCTTACCTATAAATAGGAGCTCATTTGAAATATCTCGGAACTGATGACAGATGAACAATTTGGTTTTGTGCATACATGCTGTTGAAGTTTTTTCTAGAGAGAGAGAGGCTCTTATTAACTCTCAAAGCTTCGTGCGACTCCGAATGTTGGTGATTACATTCGAGGGCTTCCGGGGATAGGAAGACAGAGGTGCCGACTACCTTAAAGTTCGAGGGCTTCCTTACTGAGGAGGACAGAGGTTGCCAACTACCTTGAAGTTGAGGGCTTGCGGGGATAGCAAGACAGAGACTCCGATCTTCGTATCGAGGGCTTACCCTGGTGTGGGTAAGACATACTTGCTTGAAAGTATAAATCAAGGGACCTTTATCCAAGGTTGTTGGATACCCTTCTCTTTGGGTTAAAAGACTTATATCTTGTTACTAGTAGTTTTACTACTTGTTTTTATTCCGCTGCAATTTTTATATTAAGGAAAGTATAACTTTCTTATACTTCCTTACTTACTCTGATTCATTTAGATTCTATACGCTTTAAGGTAGAATCTCATATTGTAATTGTTTTTTAAGTTTTAATCTCCGGAACCATATTTCTGGAACCTACTTTTGGAATCTCTTTCCAAGTTTAGTTCGGTGTTAGAGGTGTTGTGAATTTACTTAGTTTAACTTTGTTAAACTTATCCCTTTCCTTTGCTTAAGTAAAACATAGTTATTCTTAACTAACTTTAAAGGTTCCAAAGGAATTTTTTAAAGTATACAATTCACCCCCCCTCTTGTATATTGAGCATCTCATACTATATTTCGATCCTACACATAGGCCCAAACCAGTGGTCTGAGGGCCCAAATCAGGTGAATAGTTTTGGCTTCTACAATACCAAACACTAACTGCTACAATATTGCTACAGTAACTTGGAAATTCGCCTCCACCTGGTTTTGAACCTGGGTCTCTTGGATGCCAAGCAGGAGCCCTTACCACTCAGGTACAGGCTCGTTGGCCCCTCCTCCACCGTATAAAAATCCCACACTTCTAACCAATTCCACACACCTATAAAACCTTTAGGATCATCCAAACTCTGCCCAATTAAGCTCCCTATATCCATCTCCTCTTCGTAGAATCCTTACCTTAGGTAGAAGGCACTTCAAGAAGTCCTTTTGGTTCAAACCAAAGGAAGTTACCCAAATTTAAGGTAACAGTTTCTCTTAACTTCTTTTATTTTATTTTACTTCTCCAACCCCTAAAATCTTTTTATTACTTTATTTTATAACAAAAACAATATCCTCAATATACTAGGATGTTGTTATAAGAAGGATTAGAACTACACTTACACACACCTCCATCTAATGGGTGAAGAACATACTGTTTCTGTGGATGGCAAACTAACGCCTCACAAGACGATGATTGTTCGATTATCTCCTAACGCCTATCATGGTGGCCATTAATATGAAAATATATTTATATATTTATATATGATATATATTATGTTTATTTTTTCTTTATGCTTCTATATTTTACATTTATAGCCTACCTTTATGGTTTCCATTATGGGTAAAAATGATAATTTCATTTGAGGAAGTGCGGACTACCGCCCCTAAAAGTGATATGACTCATTAATACCATATGTGGGATGTAAAAAGGATGGAGTTAATTATATTATATATGATATTATACTATAATTATAATATACCAATGTATCATTGTGTTTTAATTCCATTAAAATCAGAAATAGAAATGAAAGTAGTGTTCATGCGTACGTACGACTTACCGTCTCCATGAACGATGCATTTCATTTCTTACCTCCAAATGTTATGTACTATTATAAATACATGTATATATTGGATATATTTGATATATATTATATCTAAATCATTAATATCATTCTGGATACAATTAACTTTTGACTATGTGAACAACTTGTAATTATAAGAAGTCTATTTTTGACTCAAGTACCAAATATCGACAAAACGACCATTATTAACTTAAATGATTTCATAATATCCTTAACATGGTAATAAGTGATATAAAAAGAATAATAAACTTGTAAAAGGTTCTTAAGTAAGTAGAAATTAACTTTAGTTTATTATTCAGGAAGAACAAGGAACAAACAAGTCAAGTCGGACACGAGGTAAGAGATTTTCTTATCTCACTTTTAATTCCATGAGATTTCCATTGTTCGCCACTTATTCATTACATGTGGGTTATTTTTTACTGCTATTTGATATATATTATCATTATTATCATTATATTCATGGTATTATATGATTCATTTGGTGGTTTTTAACTTTTGGTCATAGGACTCAGTTGATTACAACGTGGTAAATGGTTTTATCTCACTTTTTATTCCCGTGAGATTCATGAAATTTTTGCCACTATTTCCTTTTGTGTGGTGTATGTACTGCCCATTATTGTACTCTTTGTGTAATATCATTTCATTTATGAGTATTTACATATTCATTTTACGATCCTTCTTTCATGTGGCGTATGTTTTGTAAGTTACCAAATCGGTAAGGGAACCTTTCACCCTCCTCTTTTTAAAAGACTTCTTTTTGTTATGTATTTTAATTTATATATTATTATATAGGGATATGTTCCTATATATCCATATTTATGTAAAATTTATGTCCAAGGGATGAGATACCCTGTTTATCTCATCAAATCATTTTCTGAATTTTAAAGTGACGCCATTAGGCTGTCGAATTTTTACAAGGGAACTTTTTAACCCAATATCAATTCTTTGGGTTCAACTTGTACGTCTTGAATATGTTGTCCTATGAATATATGTGAATGACCTATGATTGTTTTAAAATTAATATCCACTTTTATTGGGTGTATTTATATTTTTCACACATAATTATGTGATTGATTTATCCTTAATTTAAGGATACCATCTTTATAATGGATTTCATCTCAATTTACATTTCCACTGAGACTTTATTGTTGTTATGCACCAATTCACTATTATATGGTGTATATACTATCCATTGACATATTATATCATGAATCACTTTATTCTCATGATATTATAAAGTTATGATTAAATGTTATTCCTCAATTATTTGTATTCAAGCGTCTCTCTTTTTGTTAAAAAACTCTTTAACTAAAATAACTTTATAAATGTTTTAAAGATTTATTCTTCTAAATATTTCTCATTAATTTACATGTTTTAAAAATGGGTTTTAGGATATATTTTTATGGAAATTAATATTTTCAAATGACAATTCAATTAAAAGTTTCAAAGTGGTTGGGATACTTTGATACAAAAATATATTTTTAAATGGTTTTAAAAATGATTTGATAAAGCATTGTTTATTTCAATATCTTTATTTGATATATTAGAATATGTAAATGTTATATTTCCTTTATACTTGTGTTATGTGTTATGATTAAGTTATTGTTATTGGGAATTTTTTACGTATATGGGTGGTTCCGTGATAAACCTAGGGAGGGTGAGCCCGAGATAGCTCTCCAATGCATTGGGTAACGTGATGGAGGTAAATGTGATGTTTCTACTAAGAGATTTAGGGAATATACTATTATAGGTATTCCAAGTGTAACTCCCTATGTAGCTGTGATAGCTACAATGTAAGTTTAATATGGATGCCATAATTAACCTTTATGATTTATGATTTGTGTGTGTTATTCATAAATCTTATGATTTTTTAATGTATGTTATGATTGAAAAGTATAGTTTCATTGATTTGTTTTTATTGATGGGATAATGTTTTTCTTCCTTATTTTATAAAGCTTACTGAGCTTTTTATGCTCATACCATGTTTTTGAAATGTTTTCCACATGACTTAAATATGAATAGGGTCAAGGATGGGATCAAGGAAAAGTCATGTTGTCTAAAATATGAAACTAGACATGTTTCTATTTAAGAGTTTTTATTTTATGAAAAAATAGATACTGAGTAGTTGTGTTTACATGTAATCTTGAAGTTGTTATGTAATAGTTATGGCCTAATTATCTAGATCTGTAAACCTAAAAATATCCTCAGTGTGAATTATTCATTTAATTCAATATTATGTAATATTATAAGGTCGGGTACTTATAGTTGGTATCAGAGGTTGGTTTAGAAAACTTTAGGGATTATGAGTTTTCATTAGACACATGGTTAGTCCCTATGTCTATTCTTTCAGTTAAATCCTTGTTTTATAACTTTTTCAGATCAAGGAAAGTCAGTTACAAATGGAAGGAGGAGGATCTCAAATGGCATTCCTATCTCTTCCTGATGACATGCTTGAAATAATTATTACAAAGTCATGTTTGGATGATTGTGAAACGTTTTCTAGCATACAAATCACATGCAAGCAGTTATTTGAGATATCAAACACCTCCACTATACCTCGTTATCATCGTGGATCATTGGTTGTATTTAGACAAATCCTATTTTCATAATATTCTCATATTTTTAAGAAAGGTAAATATTATCAAGGCATTTTCAAATATTTTACCTTATCACAAGATTTTGAAGCATATTATGATTTTAAAAAAGGTTCTGAAGAAGGAGACCTTGAGTAACTTATTTATATTCGCTTTTACAATATAGTCTCTCAACACATACCTATTATATTTTAAAAGGACCATTAATTGAAATTTTCAACTCAAATTCGGTCCGACTATTTTATAGTAATCATGTTTTATCAGATGTTTTGAAATTATATGTCATACATGATTGTTTTCCAAAACCATTTTTTGTGAACACCAATATGACCCATGTTGTACAAGGTGTATTTTGATGGAGGAATAAAATGATTTTGAAGGATCTCTAAATCATTGTTGAAATGCATGGACCTTCTACCTACGTGAACAAGATGACAATGAAACCAAATGGACACCATGATCAAGGTATGATGTTCTTCATTTTGGGGAACGTTTTATTTTATCATATGGTGGTGAAATAAGACTTTAAGAATTAAGATGTTGAGATCATAATGAATTTGGATGAAAATGAGAGGTATATGGAAACCATTGAGGTTAAAACATGTTAGGGTTATTTTTTAGTTTTATAAAAAGGAAAACCCGTAGGATGGGTGAAAACCCGTCGCATCTAGTAAGGCCACATGAATTGAACCCACAACCTAAGGTTAAAAAGGGCGCATCGCCTACCACTAGACTACTTGAAGACCCTGATTAGTATGACTTATTATTTTAGTAAAATGTTTTTACGGAACAAGAATAACATGATTTTTGGAACTTATGTTTTATCAAATGGATATAATTAGTATAGAAAAATGATTTAGTGATTAAGTAATAAAGGTTGTTGTGGAAGACGTTCTCTCTTTTGAGGAAACACTATATGCCTAATGAAGATAGAATACTATGGGATTTCAATTGTGGAATAATGGTTGAAATTTTAGTTAGGGAGAATCTATGTTTTTATTGTGGAAATATGATGATTTGGTTTATTTATGAAACTGATTAACCTATAATGGAGAATATGTGATTAGGTTAATTACTTTTCAATATGATATTTTATGAGTAACTGATGTTATTTGGAGATAAATGATAAGATTTATCTTGGAAGACTATATAATTAAATCCTTATGAGATTTGGGTTTCAATCTTAATTTGGATTACTTTTGAATAATTTTATGGAAGGTTGTTTATTGAATAGTCTTGGTTGAACTTTGGGTATTGTTTTACAAATTTTGGAGATTAAGAGTAGTTTTTATTTTTTGTAAAAGATTATCATTTTTGGGTATTATCTGATCTCGCACTATCCATGTTGGTTTTAGTTGATGTCTAAAGATAAGGGAAATATATATTTCTTCTTTTGTGGATTATGTGATTCTCAAGAAGATGATTCCTGTGCTTTTTATGTGACAAAGTCTTTTTGAATTCTCTTTGTTTGGAGAAAAGATTAGTTTTTGGTAGAAACTTATTAAAGGATGAAACTATACTTGAAGGTAAGTATATTTCATTATGTTATTATTCTATGTAGTAAATGAATTCCTCCAAATTATGAAAAGGAATGTAAAATTTTTTTTTCTTGGTTTACGTTTCCTACTGGGTAATCAAATACCGTTTAACACATCATAAGTTTGTGATTTTCTAGTGGTTAACTTTCTCCTAATTATGTTTTTATCACTCTCCATCAGAACTTGACCGTTTGTTCTCTCTTAAATATCCATGTTTTCCTACATGGAATCCTAGTACGGGTTATATCAGGTGACCATTGTACTTTTCTTTCTTTATTTTAAAGTGATAGTTTTACTGACTCTTTTCCGATGTGGGACTTTTAATAGAGTTTCCAAGCCCAGTTTTAAAATTGTGAGGACAAAATTTCTAAAAGGGGGGAAGGATGTAACATCCTAGATAAATAAGGAATAAGAAACTATTCATATTTATTAATATTTTTGAATTAAATATTAATTTTACATTAAATGGGACGCTATGTCCGATAGCGTATCCGATACTCAACAACGAGTTTCTTTGAAATCTTACGTTGCACACTAATAATATAATATTATTATTTTAAAATGGAAGTTAAATCCTAGACATTTTATTGGCGAGAATGAAAAAAACTAACTTCAATATGATTATACATGTTTGTTAAATGTATTTACATTTATCCAATAAAAATTTAGAGGCTTAAAATGTGAATGAATCTAATTTTAAGAATAATTTACATTAAAAGGCTGATTTACGCCTTTTAATAGAAAACCCTCTTTAAATCTAATTTTGGTCACTTTAATACATTCTATTTGTCTGAATAAAATCCTTATTTATAATGGGGACATCCAAATTTAATTTGTGTAATTTTTCTGATAAAGTTCATTTTTTTCATGAATAGTGAAAATATTGTATTTTAATTCAAAATTGCATTTTAATCTAATTTATTTATATGGTTATATTATCTTTTTAATTGGTTTTAAAGTTTAATTAGAATATATTTTTACCATTTAATTCAATTTTGGTCTTTGTAATTAATTTCACTTTGAAAGTGGACATAAACAAGTGTCAATATTTTGATAGTTATTGTTTCTTAAAAACACGCTATCTGTTTTAACAACGAGAATTAATTTTAAATTAATTAATGCCACTCATATATTTTGAATTTATAAAAATAGACATAATTCTTTAATTTGGAATATAAAATATATCTTAGGCTGAATTTTTGGTATTTTTTTTGAAAAACTTTAATTTTTGATGAATAGTGAAACAACTTAGTAGTAATTAAAAAAACCGACTTTTTCATTTAAATGAAATTTTACCACTTTTGAGAATTGAATTTGAAAAATCTTACATACATGGTTGTTATTAGTAAGTAAAATGTTGTTCAATAAGATGAAAATAATTTTTGGTGAATTGTAACTTTTGACTTTTATTTACCGCGGTTAAAGGTAAATAGGGTAATTCAATGTAAAAAGAATATTGTAATAATTAAAAATTACCTTAACACTTGTCCAAAACTTATTGGTTGAGTCATTTACAACCATGGGCATCTTTGGGTTGATTTTGGGACCTCTTTGATCCACTTGGGAGTGATAATGACACTTTAGATTAATTAATTTAATGTAAAGGCAAAAATGACAAAAACAAAAATCTTTTAGTAAATTAATTTTTATATGGTATTATATAAGTAATCATTTTTACTATAAATATTATTGGAAAGATAAAAATATTTCTTACATCATGGTATTTTTTTTATAATTTTTAGATATCTAATAAATTAAATTATATATGACACAATAATGATGTAGTGTTTAACTCATTAATAAATCATTTAAATAAATAAGATTATTAATATTAAAATAACATCCAAAACTTGTACAATTATTATTGGATGATTTTATTTAGGCCATGGGTCATATTATATACGACACTAATGATTTTTGGACCTTTAGAAACCGAATATCATTATATAATAAAATAATATTATCACACTTTCCAAAAGAGTCCCTCCTCCCCTTTATAAAAATCCCTCACTTATAACCAATTACACACACCTATAAAGCCTTTAGTATCATCCAAACTCTGAAAAATTAATCTCTATACATACCTAGCCTCCTCCTTGAAGCCTTACCTTAGGAATAAGGCACTTCAAGAAGTCCTTTTTGGTTCAAACCAAAGGAAGTTACCCAAATTAAAGGTAACAATTTCTCTTAACTTATTTTCTTTTATTTTACTTATCCAACCCCTAAACTATTTTTATTACTATATTTTATAAAAAAAAGTATAATAAATATACCAGGATGTTGTTATAAGAATTATTTTAACTACACTTACACACACCTTCATTTAATGTGTGAAGAATATACTGTTTCTCTAGATGGAAAACTAACGCCTCACGAGATGATGACTGTTCGATTATCTTCTACCGCCTATCATGGTGGCCATTAAGATGTCACTATATTTATATATGATATATATTATGTTTATATTTTATTTATTCTTCTATATTTTACATTTATAACCAACCTTTATGGTTTTCATTATGGGTAAATGTGATAATTTCATTTGAGGAAGTGCGGACTACCACCCCCTCAAAGTGATATGACTCGTTAATGCCATATGTGAGACGTATAAAGGATGGAGTTAATGAAATTATATATGATATTATACTGGAATTATAATATAACTATGTATAATTGTGTTTTAATTCCATTAAAATAAGAAATAGAAATGAAAGTAGTGTTTATGCGTACGTACGGCTTACCGTCTCCATGAACGGTGCATTTCATTTCTTACCTCAAAATGTTATGTACTGTTATAAATACATGTATATACTGGATATATATGATATATATGATATCTAAATAATTAATATAATTCTATATATAATTAAATTTTGACTATGTGAACAACTTGTAATTATAAGAAGTTTATTTTTGACTTAAGTACCAAATATCGACAAAACGACCATTATTAACTTAAATGATTGAATAATATCTATAACATGGTAATAAGTGATATAAAAAGATTAATAAAATTGAAAAAGGTTCTTAATCAAGTATTAATTAACTTTAGTTTATTATTCAGGAAGAACAAGGAACAAACAAGTCAAGTCAGACACGAGGTAAGAGATTTTCTTATCTCAATTTTAATTCCATGAGATTTCCATTGTTCGTCACTTATTCATTGAATGTGGTGTATTGTGTACTGAAATTTGATATATATTATCATGATTCTAATTATATTCATGGTATTCTGTGATTCATTTGGTGGTTATTAACTTTTGGTCATATGACTCAGTTGATTACAACATGGTAAAGGGTTTTATCTCACTTTTTATTCCCGTGAGATTCATGCTATATTTGCCACTATTTCCTTTTTTGTTGTGTTTGTACTACCCATGATTGTACTATTTGTGTAATATATTTTCATTTATGAGTATTTTCATCTTCATTTTATGATCCTTCTTTCATGTGGCATATGTTTTGTAAGTTACCAAATCAGTAAGGGAACCTTTCACCCTCCTCTTTTTAAAAGACTTCTTTTTGTTATGTCTTTTAATTTACATATAATTATGTTGGGATATGTTACTATATATCCATATTGATGTGAAATTTATTTACAAGGGATGAGATACCTGTTTATCTCATCAAATCGTTTTCTGAATTTTAAAGTGACGTCGTTAGGCTGTCTAATTTTTACAAGGGAACTTCTTAACCCATTATCAATTCTTTGGGTTCAACTTATACTTATTGAATATGTCGTCCTATGAATATGTGTGAATGAACTCTGATTGTTTTAAAATTAATATTCACTTAGATTGGGTGTTTTTATATTTTTCACTCATAATTATGTGATTGATTTATCCTTAATTTAAGGATTCCATTTTTATAAGGGATTTCATCTCAATTTACATTTCCACTGAGACTTCATTGTTGTTATGCACCAATTCACTATTATATGGTGTATATACTATCCATTGACATATTATATCATGAATCACTTTATTCTCATGATATTATAAAGTTATGATTAAATTTTATTCCTTAATTATTTGTATTCAAGCGTCTCTCTTTTTGTTAAAAAACTCTTTAACTAAAATAACGTTATAAATGTTTTAAAGATTTATTCTTAAAAATATTTCTCATTAATGTCCATGTTTTCAAATTTTTTTTAGGATTTATTTATATGGAAATTAATTTTTTAAAATGATAATTCATTTAAAATCTTCAAAGTGGTATGGGACACATTGATACAAAAATATCTTTTTAAATGGTTTTGAAAATGATTTGATAAAGCATTGTTTATTTCAATATCTTGATTTGATATATTGGAATGTGGAAATGTTATCTTTAATTTATACTTGTGTTATGTGTTATGATTAAGTTATGGTTATTGGGCATGGTTTACGCATAAGGGTGTTTCCGTGATAAACGTAGGGTAGGTGAGCCCGAGATAGCTCTCCAATGCATTGGGTAACGTGACGGAGGTAAACGCGATGTTTCTCCTAAGAGATTTAGGGAATATACTATGATGGGTATTCCAAGTGTAACTCTCTATGTAGCTGTGATATATACAATTTAAGTTTAATATGGATACCATAAGTAACCTTTATGATTTATGATTTTTGTGTGTTATTCATGAATCTTATGATTTAGTAAGGTATGTTATGATTGAAAAGTATAGTTTCATTGATTTGTATTTATTGATGGGATAATGTTTTCCTTCCTTATTTTATAACCCTAACTAAGCTTTTTTATGCTCATCCCAAGTTTTTTAAATGTTTTCCACATGAGTTAAATATGAATAGGTTCAAGGATGGGATCAAGGAAAAGTCATGCTGTCTAAAATATGGAACTAGACATGTTTCTATTTAAGAGTTTTTATTTTATAAAAAAAATTGATACTGAGTATTAGTGTTTACATGTAATCTTCAAGTTGTTATGTATTAGTTATGGCCTAATTATCTAAATCTCTAAAGCTGAAAATATTCTCGATGCAAATTATTCATTTAATTCAATATTATGTAATGTTATAAGGTCAGGTCCTTATAGTTAGACAATGATTACTTCCCAGAGGGTTGCTTGTGTTTGATTAGTTGAACTAGAGGGTTACTTGTTTTTGTTTATCTTGTTTAGAGGCATATCTTCGGCGTTGGCTAAAGCAGGTACATGTCGATGGGATTACAAAACTAGAGATCGACTTATTGATACACGACTTGAGTGGAATGATGCCCAACTCAATTCCCTTGAATAGGGTGTCTAGGAGATCGGGCTTATGGTCCTAAGGATCGAATGCTGATGTTGTTTCCTCTTATTTGAATCACTTAATCATGAATATTCATATTTATGTATATGTGTATAGGTATGGGACTATACATGTGTACATATATAGATATGGACATCCATGGTGGCACTTGCCCAGTTGACAGGGATTTCATACCCTGAGTTCGACTGTGGTTGCACGTTTGGTTTACTTCCTTTTGTTTTGTTCCAGCGATGCTGATCACATTGTTGTTGCATACACTTTTAGCAGCACAATTATAGGTTTCTTGTCGGGTTGCCATACTGAGATTATTTCTAACCCCCTACACGTTTACCTCAGTGTACGTGTAGACCTTATGTATTCTTTTCAGGTTGAGCATGAGTTGCATGGTGGATAGGGTTGAGGCCCAGTGTTGCATGATCGAGCGGAGCTGCTCGAGTGGTTCTACTGATCAGGCTACTGCAGTTCGACAGTGTCTGGAGATCAGGTACATGGATTGGCTCAGAGTTATTAGAAGAGTCCTGTACTTTTACTTTCAATCTATTTTATACTTGTATCTATATGGTCGGCCCAGTAGGTTACCAGTGTTGTATTGTATTGCATAGATATTCAGGATTTTATAGCATTTTACTATTACAACTTGTTCTATTTTTTGTTGTTTATTTCTTCCACACTATGTTTACTTTCTTCTTTGTATGATACTTAGTTATTTCCGTTGTTTTCTTACTCTGGTATGAGGGCATAGTCTCCCCACTATCACACCCTAGGCCTTCACTACTAGCCGACAGCCTCTGGTGTATGGGGAGGCGCGCTTGAGGCCTTGTGGCAAACCGTCTCAGAGCATCGGTTTAGTGGATTCCGGGTTGGGACGTTACAAAGTTATGGTAATCCCACATCGAAGGAGGAGGAGGACGAAGCACCCATTTATAAGGTGGTGTGAATATATCTCCCATCATGAGGCCTTTTCCTGGGGGGTGCCTGAGGGACAAAACCCAGTGAAAAACAAAACTGTGCGGGCTAGGCCCAAAGCGGACAATATCATGATCGTGGGCTGGACTGGGCCGTTACAAATGGTATCAGAGCTGGTGTCCATTTGATGTGCCAGCGAGGAAGCTGGGTCCTTCTAGGGGGGTTGGGTTATGGAAATCCCACATCAAAGGAGGAGGATCAAGAAGCACCCCTTTATAAGGTGGTGTGGATACCTCTCCCATCATGAGGCCTTTTCCTGGGGGGTGCCTGAGGGCCAAAACCGAGGGAAAACAAAACCGTGTGGGCTAGGCCCAAAGTGGACAATATCACGATTGTGGGCTGGACTGGGCCGTTACACCAAGGAGGACACGATGTGTACTCGGTTAAACGATTCTACCCGGCCAATGGGCCTACATGCCATGTATGGCCTCCACACAGTCACGGGTATACGACGTGTCGATAACTACATGCTATGTAGTAAGAAGTTTCTACACGGTCATCACACGACATGTACTTGACGACACACAATAGGTGCTCTCTCAACCCATACATGACATGTACTCTATAGTACATGACATGTAGTCTGGAAATTTCGAAAAACTGCCCAATTTCTCCAGTTTTCTCTGGAACAAGTCAAAAATTCAAACAAGGTCGAGATTTTGACCCGTTCTAAAAACTCAAGTTCTTACAACCATGATGTTTTATAAGGAATTATTTTAAGAGACTATTTTCTATCAAGTTATATGGATAAGGTTATTGAGGTCTTCATGTTTGATTACAATGAGTTTATGAGTCTGTTTCTAGAGTTTATGCTTGGATTTGACTAAAAGAGAATGATGGGAATTTGAGAATGAGAGCAGCCTTGGGGTGATGTTTTGGTATTCAAGGATGGAACAAAAAGAACTCCATGTTGTTGGAAATTGAGGTAGGTCAAGATATGTATTTCATATGGTACCAAGTATGAGACACACTATGGTGGGGAGATTGTAACGGTCTGCATCTTTACAGGTTATGATTTTCAAAGGGAATTTGGGATTTTCATCCATTGAATAGAGAATTAGGTGTTGAATCAAGATGATTCATGTTTAAACATATTTAATAGGAAATTTTAGTTTGAAATAAATCTTTATGGGTGACTCAGATCTTAGGAGAAGGTTTTAGTCATGGCTAGGGCCAACCAAACAATGACAACAATACCAGCTAGTCAGTGCGAGGCCACCTACAAGATGGTGGTCTGGGAAGTAGTCCATGAGATTTTCTGGGATCACCAACTATCTAGAGAGACCAATGGGGATAGACAATGGTCCACCAACTATACATTTTACCCTAATTAGCTAATCGATGGGGAATGCTGGTCAGTGTTTAAGTTAGGTTATTTCTGGACTTTTTAGGAAACAGGACCCCTTAGGTTTAAATTTACTTACCTCGATTTTTGAGGTCCATTTGACAATTCTATCCTATCCTCATTCCATGAGTTTACTTATATCTTGGATGGATCAATATGAAATCCATTGGTGAATTTGGGAAATATCCTCTATTCTTCTTTGATTTTGACCCCCTCTTCCTTGTGTGGTAGCATATCCTTATACCATTTTTCATGGATAATTCTTCTTGGTATTTATAAGCCTTTTAAATCCCTTTATGTCTCAATTATATTCAAATTATCTTCCTTATTGATCATATAATTATATTTGGATTGATGTAGTTAGAGAATTTGATGACAAGTCCACAAGATCTTATTGTAAGTTTCTAAGTATAATGGGGATTTCAGTTGGCATGGCTAGAGGATATCCTGTGATGATGAACATCTGTCATTATTCAGAATTTTTTTGAAGGTATGTCCCTTATTGTATCCTTCTATAGATTTTTTATAAATTTAGTTGAATCAACCATAATATCATGGAATTGTTTTGGGGAGTTTTCATACTTTAGAAGCGAGAGTGTGCCAAGAGTGGCTAAACTTCATTGGATGACATTGTGACTAAGGTACATTGCTTGATTGAATTATCCTATAGATTATAATTTAGTTATATTAGATTTTCCATTGAATTATTTCTGTGTGATAGGGAAATTTCCCAAAATTATTTTTGAGGAATGCTTTAGACCTTCCTTGGATGATTGTTCATGGTTTTGACTAGGTGGTGTTTTCCATTGAATCTTTTGACAAGTATTAATTTCACTTTTGGTTATGAATTTTAATTAATTATAGTTTAGTTATAATTAATTAAATTGGAATGATCGATCTTGAGTTAGGACCTCATGGTGATTGATGGAGGTTGAATGGACTTATAAATATCCGAAAAAGCTACTAGGTTTTACTTGGATGAGAGTTGACTATGTATTGAGTTAGGTGGTCCTATGTACTCTAACCTTTGGTTTTATACATAGTTTATTAGAATACAATATGTGGTTCACCACCTTGGGTGAAAAAACCTTAATTTAGATATGTGTTTTGAACTACAAGTAATGATTAATTAGTTAATGATATAAGTCTTAACTAATTAAAGGATCCATTCCTAATATAACTGAACAAAGTTCTAAGGTCCACGATAGAGAATTATACAGTGGCTTGATGTCGGTCGCCGATGGCCGAGGCTTTGATCACATGTGTGTAAGTGTTTAGATGAGAGACCCATGTTTGATTTTTATCACATGTGTGTGTGTGTGTGGCTTCTGATACTTGTTCTTAATGTGATTTATTGGTATGGATTGTGTGTATTCCTTACTATGTTTCAACTTTTGGTTATTTCATATCCTGTGGAATGTTTGATATGCCATGTTATTCCTTACTATGTCATTTATTACTTGTGTAATATTTCATAGCCTTATTTGGATAAAATGTTCCTTTCTATGTTATGACTTACCTCTGGATTCTACATAGTTGGTGGAACGTTTTCTCAATATTTAGGTTGAAAAATGGCCCTGATAGACTTAGTTGATTCTTTATAGGGGGATTTTGGGTGACATGACTCTTTAGCTATGGCCCTGCATAGGATGTTTGGTATCTAATATTGGAAAGTGTTAGATCATGGGAATGCTATATGACATTAGAGAGTCCATTTTTTAAGCATTCCAAGCATTCACACCATCACAAGTGAGTAGGAAGTCATGCAACACATGAGACACTTTCCCTTGAGAGAGACAGGGCATGATGGTCTTGTGACTTGGACTAAGACTTGATGTCCTAGTGGATGATCAAAGACAAAAGAGATGACCTTGTGGATACTTATAGATACATGAGATGTAATTGTGGTAAAATTATGACCACAACTCCTTTTATGACCATTCTTCCAGTATGGAGCTGAAGTGGGTACGTACGAGGTTCGTGTTGGCTTAGTTAGATCACAAATAATTAACATATGGATGATTGTTGATTAATTGTTCATTAATGAATATTTTTTATTCTTGAATATTTTATTTATTTCCTATCTACTTTCTACTAAACTTATCACATGATTGTACACTAAATTTTACTGGTTAGGTATTGGATTGTATTGGTGGTTCCCCACTGAGTTGTACTCACACCTTGCTTGGGTGACCATGACACTTGGGTACCTAGTATTCATCACTTGTTGTAGGTATAGGTTGGGATGATTCATAATTTTGATCATTAAGTGAGATAGATCTCTATGATTCTAGATATTGGGAGGTGGTGAGGCTTGAAGTTGGGTATAGAGCCTCTTTTTGTACTTTTATTCTTTTCTATTTGCACTCATGATTGACCTAATGAGCAATCAGTGTCCTTGTATTCAGGTATAGTTGTTTGGGTCTATTGTTTCTACATTAATTAATTATAGATAATATGTTTATTGGTTTCCATGTACTCTGATGTTACATATTTGGTTATTTATATGCTATTATGCACTCTAATTGAGGGTATAGTCTCCCCATAATTCAACTTTAAACCCTCACTACTTGTTGGTAGCCTCTAGCATACGGGGAGGTGTGACTTAGGTCATATAGAACTCTATATTAGACCCAGTGATTTAGGTTGGGGTGTTACACCTTTAACATGAATGCATCTAACTTCACACAATGATCAATAGGTGTCTTTATAAGGTCAAAGCACTAGTGCATAAAACGTTTTTATGTCGGTTATTTTTCATTTTTTACGTCAGTTTCTAGCCGATGTTAATACGAGCGACGTTATAAATAACGTTTTTGATGTAGGTTATTTAAAAAATGATGTCAAAATCATAAAATCGCGATGTTTATGACGTCAGTTATTTTAGAACCGATGTGATAAATAAAATGGGAAGAGTTTATCACGTCGGTTATTTAACAACTAACGTGATAAAAGGCCTGGAAAATGGTTTATCACATCGGTTCTTAAAAAACCGACGTTATAAAAGGACGGGGAAATGGTCTATCATGTCGGTTATGAAAGAACCGACGTGATAAACCAGGGGGGGTTATCACGTCGGTTATTAAACAACCGACGTGATAAACCGGGGGGCGGAGGGTTTATCACGTCGGTTTTTAAATAACCGACGTGATAAACCGGGGGAGGGGGGTTTATCACGTCAGTTATTCTATAACCGCCGTGATAAACTGGGGCGAGGGGGGTTTATCACGTTGGTTATTATATAACCGTCGTGATAAACCAGGGGGGAGGGGGGTTTATCACGTTGGTTATTAAATAACCGACGTGATAACCCGGGGGGAGGAGGTTTATCACGTTGGTTATTAAATAACCGACGTGATAAACCATTTTCCAGGCCTTTTAGCACGTCAGTTATTAAATAACCGACATGATAAACCATTTTCCAGGCCTTTTATCATGTCGGTTATTAAATAACCGACGTGATAAACCATTTTCCAGGCCTTTAACCACGTCGGTTATTAAATAACCGACGTGATAAACCATTTTACGGGCCTTTTATCACATCGGTTATTAAATAAACGACATGATAAATCATTTCCAAGGCCTTTTACCACGCCGGTTATTAAATAACCGACGTGATAAACCCAATTTTTTTTAAAATTGAATGTAGTCATATTCTCTCTACCAGAATCAACCAGAAAAAAAATCAAGAAATCGTACCACAAAAACAGGAGTAGATCAAAATTAAGCATGTACATTGATAACATATAAAACTTACCCCCTAGACAGCCCCCACCCTCATGCATACCCCATGGACAGCCCTCCCCCACCCCGTTGGAGCCCTCACCCTCATGTATACCCCCTGGACAGCCCTCCCCCACCCCATTGGAGCTCCCACCCTCATATATACCCCTTGGACAGCCCTCCCCCACCCCAATTGGAGCCCCCACCACACTCCTGGACTGCCCCCCGATCCTCGGACAGCCCCAAACACCCCTCGACAACCCCCACCCGCCTGAACAGTACCCCCACACCCCTCACCCCACTTAACAGCCCCCACCACACCCCTGGACAACCCCCACCCTCATGTATACCCCCCACCCCTGGACATCACTCTCACACCCCTGGACCGCCTTCCCACACCCCTGGACAGCCCTGCCACCCCATGGACTGTCCCCCCACCCCACCGGACATCCCTCCCAGACCACTGGACACCCCCAACCCCACTGAACACACCCCCACAGTCCCAAATCCATACCAGAAAAACCATCATAAGTAAACCAAAACAAGAAGTAGAGAAAAATTAAACATTCACTTATATAACATTCAAAACTTACACTGTCAACTTCAAAAAAAACTAAATCCAACCTAAACAACTACCAAATACACAATTACAACGACAATATTCAAAATTAAATTTTACATTACAAACAACTAAAAGTCAATCAAACCTGTAAAATAATTTGACCACTCCACTTGTAAGTGTTTGATGTCTTCAGCAGTATAGGGTTTAGGGTCATCAAAAAGCTACAAATGAAAAATAAAGTAGTTAACGTGTATAATGAATAAATAAAATTGAAATATTATGGAAAAGTTTAAGAGGAAATCGTACCAGGTCAAAATTCACAACTGTCCGAGTTGTTATTATTTCATACATAAACCTTAACATATAATATCCGCATTCGATGAGGCCTTGTTGTTCATGACAATTCTTCTTGAATGAGTGTAAATTAAATATATTATTTTTATGTAATAAATCAAAAAGTACAAATTATAAATGAGTATTTACCTTCGCATTTACATATTTGATCTTTGCACCTCTTTTCTTTGTGTTTTTTCGAAAGTAGTCCCATGCACTATTAGAAAATAATACGAATGTGGTAAATTTAAAATTCATTATAATATATAAAACTATTGAGAAATTGAAACTTACTTTTCCAATATATTCTTAAAACTATCCCGCACATCACCATGGAAAGAGCATATCCAATAAAGGGATTTCTCCCTTGGGCAAAAAACCCCTAACATCCAATGATCACTGATAAAAGGAAATTTGACGTTAGTGGGTTTTTATGTTAAAAGATAACTAACTCTTTGAGAGAAATGTGTTTCATACCTCTCACAAAAAGGCATCATCCAACATTGTGTGATTGTATTATTTTCAAATCTTTCAGCAATATAAACCATTCTTTGTTCCTCATTCAATGCACATGCTTCAGGGGAAATCAATTGAAGGTCCATGAATCCATATACTTCTGTCAGCTCATTCCTCTCACAAATTTTATAAAGATACCTAATACAAAACATACATAAGTATACATTTTTAATAAATATAACGCAGAGAAAAGGTGTTAAGACTTACATGGAAAAAATTTGTACCACGTTGATGCCCAACTTATCTCCAGTAACAAGCTCCATGATATCAGTTTTTATAATCCCCACTCTTATTTCACGTCCACAAACATGAGCTTCCATTGGAAAATCATAATAACCCGACAACAAATGTGAATATCTTGACAATCTGTCAAGACCATTTGAATATGTATCTGATGTCATAGCCATTTGTCTTTGTTGTTGTCTATACAGTATTTCTTTACCTTTGAAGTATTCCTGTAAAAAAAAATTGAAAAATATATTAGTTTTCAAATGATAAAACAAATTTAATAAAAAAATAAAATAAAAGATATAACATTCATACCTCTATGGTAATGAGTTGAAGAAGTCTGTATGGCCAAATTAAAAAATGGCCGATACTCTGTCCAACTGTCGCCACCTAATCTGTAGGTTTTGGTACCCTAGATGATCTATCTATAATATCCTGTACAGTGACCCTATGATTCTCTACCTCTAATTTTTGATGATGAACTATATCTCCTATACAATATACCAACCCATATGCTACTATATGATGTTGAGAATCATCAACATACAACTCGCAATAAGTAGGAAGCTGCGGCGGAGGTGTATGATAAAAAATGGGGTCCACAGGCTGAGGTGGGGGAGTGGGAGCTACTGGCGGAGGTGGAGGATAAATAATGGGGTCTGCAGGGGGAGGTGGAGGAGTGGGAGCTGCAGTCTGAAATTGTCTTTGCATTTCTGCAAACATAGACTGCACCGACTCTCTAATATTGTCCTCCATCGTCGCATTAATATTATGAACTTCAGCCTCCAAGGATTCTATTTTTTTTATAAACCCCCTCAATGTTAGAAGTTGAATAATGTGGAAACACTTTTCTTACCGATACACCTGCCAGATATCCTCTTACATGACCAGGATGTTCGGGCCTTCCCAATGCTGCAAATAAAATATCTTCCCTCCCAGTAGCTATAAATGTCCGCTCTGAACTCTGCTCCTCAAGAGAGTCCTGTATTAATTAATTGAACATTTCGGTAATGATTGAAATTATATGAAGAAAATAGTTAACTTAAATAAATAAAATAGATATCTTACAATCCTCTCAGCTACGATTCTTGATTCTTCCGAAATATATTTCCTTTTTTTCCCTTCCGAGATCTCTTCCATTTTTCATGTCTAGATGGAGGGGATGGAGGGGCCACCTCTCCAGAGCTTGAAGACTCAGCTCTTAGTTGTTGAAATTTTTCGGCCATCATTTGTTCTTCCAATAATTCATACCCTCCCCGAGATAAACAATGAGGGTATACATTTTTAGATTGGATCTCCTGATGATCTTTCCTTGTTTCCTGTAATTTAAGAATAATAAATCATTAACAAAACATTAATAAAATCATTTATATAAGAAAGTTTATAAAAGTTTACATTTCCCTTACCATAAATGACTCTTTTATTCTACTTTAAAAAAACTGTCTCCATGTGTCTTCATCTATAAAAGGATATATATGACATGGATTGTCATGACTCCTATGACCATAAATGAAATCAGATGAGAGGGTTGATTTGAAATCACTCCATCTCCTGGAATCCAACGATAAGCATTTCTTCCTGACTCCTCCAGTGTCAGGAATATCAAATGTGATCTGATAAAGAAGAGGTTAAACATATTATATATACTAGAAACATTAAAATAATATTCAAACAATGACAAAAGATCTTACCAAAATCATCTCCCACAACTGAGAGATAATCTCTTTATCCACACTTCTCCAATCATCATACATAATGCTTACTTTGATCTTAGCCTCACTTGCTACAAAACTCTTAAAATCTTTTGCATTCGGACCTCTAGGAATATCATCATCATCAAACTCAACGACTATCCTCTGATCCTGCGTACGGGTAAGTGATAATTTTGGTAAAAGTGTGCACCCACGTTTACCAACCTTTGAAATCTTTGTCGTAATAGGAGCATGTGAATGTTCATCCCCAAAGGTATGACCAGCAATATGCTCCTCTCCAGAATCATGTGGTTGATCATCTGAATGATCTGTCATTATCCTTCACATCAAAAAAACAAACGTCAGTTCACAAATATACAAATTCAAATATTTTAATACTACTGTAATCAGAAAATAGAAAAGTGTACTAAGTTACATAATAGTAAACATTGGTAATATGGTAAGCATGTTAAATAATGGTAAAGATGGTAAAGATGGTAAAGATGGTAAACATGATAAAAATGGTAAACCTGGTAAACATGGTAAACATGGTAAAGTAATTGTCAGTGAACAAAAATAATAGATATATAATTCATGTAATGGTTATAAACATGATAAAGTAAACTAAACAAACTTAAAACAAACAAAAACATATAATTATTTTGTTTTAAAACATGTTTTAATAAATAAAAAACTTACGATATCTAACATTTATGAAAAAAATAAATGTAAACAAGAAATAAACATATGTTACCTGTAATTTTAGGAATGTACAAATGGATTGTTTTCCCAAATTCCTTCGTCGTTATTGTTCCTTATGGCACAAACTATGTCTTCAACATGATCATCATTATGTTCTGTTAATCTTTCCATGGAAGTAGGGATCTCACATAAATCAGCATATTCATCAACTTCATCCTCACCAACATATTGTTTTTTCCCTTGTAAAACAACATCCCACTGCATATCTGGTTGATCTACTACATAGAAAATTTGTTTTTCATGTGTTGCCATTATAAAAGAATCATCCGTGTCTTCCAATCTATTCAGATTAACAAGTGTCATTCCAAATTCATCGTGTCTGAAACTGTTGTTACCGTTAAACCATTTATAGTTAAAAACGAGAACTTTAATTTTAAAGTAATCAACCTCCCATATGTCTTCAATCACTCCATAATATGCACTTGATGCAGAAATTGGGTTTTTGTCCTTAGCACTCGAAAAATGCATTGCTTCTACAAACACCAATACACCACTATTCTGAACTGCACTTCTGTTGTCCTGAGCTTTCGTATGAAATTTATAACCATTAATGTCATAACTGGACCATGTTATCACATTTAAACATGGACCACCCACTATCCATTATAATGTCTCTGATACATCTGATCTACCAAGCAAAGTCTTTTTAATCCATGACAAAAAAGTTCTGTTGTGCTCATTCAAAATCCACATTTCTTTCTTCTTTGGATGACATTGTTTCAACTCATTAATATGCAATGTGATATACGGTTGAGCATCAACTATGTTATTCAAGATGTATGATTCTAACTTCTTCATCTGTTCAGCTGAAAATGATTTGAATTTCAAGCCGCGAATCCCCTTTCCCTCATTATTAACTCGTTCATGGAGAGATGGAGGCAAACCTATGTGTTGCACCGCAGCCAAGTAGCTCGTAAAAAACTCTTCTACCTCCTCAGAAATATACTTTTCAATAATGGAGGCTTCCAGTCGATATAGATTTTTAACATACCCCTTTAATATTTTCATATATCTTTGAAAAGGATACATCCAACGAAGATATACAGGTCTACAAAGCTTTATTTATCGAACCAAATGAATCATTAAATGCACCATTATATCAAAAAAAGTTGGAGGAAAATACATTTCCAATTGACAAAGTATAAAAATTGCATCCTTTTCCAAAATGTTCAAAGCATTCACATCAATCGCCTTGTTACAAATTGAATTGAAAAAATAACACAACTTCATTATAGTCTTTCTGACACGAATGGGCAATATTCCACGCAATGCAACTGGTAGAATTTGTTGCATCATGACGTGACAATCATGTGATTTCGCACCTATCAACTTCAAGTCCTTCAATGAGACAAAATTTTTTACATTAGAAGAATAACCTTGAGGCACTTTGGTATCATGAAGACACTAACAGAAGATAATTTTCTCCCTCTTCGATAATTTATGACAATCCGGGGGAAGAAATGTTCGTCTTCCTTTAGGAGTGGGAGCTAACTCCAAACGTATTCCCATTGATAGTAAGTCTAATCTTGCATTCAACCCATCTTTAGTCTTTCCTTTAATATCTAAAAATGTTCCAATCAAAGAATCACATATATTCTTATCCACGTGTATGACATCAATATTATGTTTAACTTCATGATACCTCCAATATGGTAGCTCAAAAAAAATCGACCTTTTCTTCCAAATATGTCTATCATTACCAAATTTCTGTGTCTTTCCCAATGTCACATCAAGGGTTTTCACCCTCTCAAAATACAGATCAGGGGATAAAGGTTTTGGAGCAGTATAAAATTCTTGTGAGCCATTGAATGCCTTTTTTAGTCTTCTATAAGGGTGTTCCATAGGCAAAAACTTTCGATGACCCATGTACACTGTTTTCCTCCCATGATGCAATTGACAATATGACGTCCGTTGTTCGCAAATTGGACATGCTTTATGCCCTTTAACACTATATCCAGACAAATTTCCATATGCTGGGAAGTCATTTATAGTGAACAGAAGCACTACATGCAGTTGAAAATATTCCATTTTATAAGAATCAAACACCTTAATACCATCAGCCCATAACAGTTTCAAATCATCAATCAACGGTGACAAGTAAACATCAATATCATTACAGGGTTGCTTTGGACCAGAGATCATTATACTCAACATGACATATTTGCGCTTCATACAAACTTCAGGAGAGAGGTTGTAAATTACCAATAAAACAGGCCATGAACTATGTGTGCTACTGAGGGTTCGGTATGGATTCATTCCATCTGTGCACAACCCTAGTCTGAGATTTCTAATTTCATTTCCAAATGTAGAATACTGCGCATCAATTTTCTTCCATTGTGGACAATCTGCTGGATGACGTATTTTTCCATCACATACCCGCTCTTCAGCATGGCATCTTAACCTTTTTGCATCATGTGAATTAGGAAATAAACGTTTGAAACGATTAATTATAGGAAGATACCAAAATACCTTTGAAGGGAGCTTTGTAATCTCTACACCAGCCTATGATTTTTCTTTCACCTTATACCGTGATGTCCCACATTTAGGACACTCTGACAGAAATTCATATTCCTTCCTATATATAATGTAGTCATTTGGACAGGCATGTATTTTCTTGTATCCCAATCCCATCGGGCATAATATTTTCTTGGCTTTGTAATGTGAATCTGGAAGATCGTTATATTTTGGAAGAATGTCTTTCATCAATTGTAGAAGCTCTGTAAAACTTTTGTCACTCCATCCATGTTTTTCCTTCAGGTTAATCAATCTTAACACCGCCGAAAAAACCGTAAAATCTGTACAACCAGGATATAATGGTTTTTCAATATCACCATATAGACGCGCAACTGTCGGTTCTATCTCAATTTGTTCTTCTACAATATCACGAATCATTTCTTCAATTCCATCGGAGTTACCATCTTACGAATCATCATCATCAGTGACATTCCGTCCAGTTTCACCATGCCAAATCCAAGGGCTGCAATTCAGATTAAAACCATGAAAAATCAGATGATCTTTTACCTCTTACTTTTCAACTTCTTCATATTCAAACATTTCAGGCATGGAAAGAAAAAATGTCACTTCTTGGAACATTTCGTTTTTCAAATTCCAAAAAGGCATCAACACCTTCCTCAAATTCATTGCTCATTCGATGTGCTGTAATCCAACTTCGACTCATTATTGCCTATAACAAATATCAACAAAAAATATATATATTTAAGACAAGACAAATATATGTTTATATGAAAAAAATCATAATTTGAATGTAAAACAATTTAAAATATAAAAAAAATCTATGGGTATTTAATAAAATATGCTTGAATATTATTTTTAAAACAAAATATAGTTAGATATAACAGATTTAAATTTCATTGAATCAAAGAAAACCATGCCGTCTACATAGTTGATAGAAAATTGGATAAAATGGATTAAACCTGAGAATCACCCCCCACCCCCACCCCCCGGACAACCCCCAAAACCCTCTGGACAGGCCCCCACCCCCTTGGACAACCCCCACTCCCACCCACCCCCTTGGACCACCCCTGGACACCCCCCAACCCTCCAGACAGCCTCCCACCACTCTAGAAATCACCCCCACCCCTCCTGGACACCACCCCCCACCCCTACCCCTTCAACACCCCCCTGGACACCACCCAACCCTCTGGAAAACCCCCACCCCCCCGGACACCCCCTCGAACACCACCTGTTTCTACATCTTTGATATAACATATTTTTTTTAAAAACGTGACATTATTAAAAACGTTTCATGAAATATGATGAAGAGTCCAATCATATTTCTTATGAAAATTTTCTTACTAGAAAGGGTCTTAGTATTGGATAGAATAATAAATAAAGTGGCATAAAACAGCAATATAATCCTAAAAAATGCATATAATCCAGATTAAATATTTGAATAAATATGTTTGTAATCAACCATCAAATCCAAAAGGTGTATGAGAGAACAATTAAAGAAAAACTGGCAATGAGAGATCATAGTCATTGAGGGGGGATGGTGTCAAAGGAAACACAAAATCAAATGAACCGAGACCACTTTATGAAGTAATCCATGAAAAAGAAAAACCTACATCAAATAAAAAACGTGAAACATCAAAAAACAAACAAATACCCATTTGAAATAGAATCTAGTATCTTGATTCAGAAACTCTAAAAAATAAATAAATCACAATATCATTGATTGAATCCTGAATTTCCAAAATAGAACAATACACTGGTTTCACTTTGGTTGGTGGTGCAATTATTTGTTGTATTCGATCATCAATTAGTTTTGTGACATAAAATCAAAAAATCTTGTGAAATACATATAAGTAACATTCATTATTCAAGTTCACATTCTTTTTGTAAAATTACCCATGTCTATATTATCATTAATAAAAAACATTATCATTATTGTCAACTAAAATCATGAGAATTGTGATATTCCCATTTTTATAAACATATATTAATGATGTTATGATAGAGTTTATCATAACTAATAATATAAAAAATGGTATACTTATCTATAGTAGAGTCCTATAAGACAAAATGGATGCACGATATTTTTATGACATTTAGATTTTTTAAAGGGATATAATGATGTTTAATACTTCCCAGAAGGGTGAAATTATATGGGAGTTTAGTGTATTCTAAAAATACAAAGTGGGTAAAAGTGAATTTGTTTCCATTAAAGAAAACAAATGGTTTATCATAGATTTATTAGACTCTATGAGGGTTAGTGATAAATATTTATTTTATTATGTTCCATTATAACTCATGTGTAAATATTTATTTTAGTTCAATTAATGAATGATAAATGGTTTACATTAATGGTTTTTGTTTTCTAAAAAATTAAATCTTCAATATGGATGATTGATTCCTATTCTATGATAAGACACTCAACAAGGATGATTCACTATATATGATGATAATTTCTTTTAATTCTCTAATCACATAAACATTATTGGTTATCCAACTACAAAATTGTTAGATGAACCTGAGTGTTAAATGAAATATAGGATAAAAGGAATGGATGAATCAACCATACCTCAAATTTCTTTTTGATAATGAAATTCAAACCGGTCAAATCAGGAAATATTCCAAATCTTTCCTTAATCGCGCCATAGTCCTTCAATAAATTACCCCAAATATGTTTCCAACATAGGAGGATTTTGAGTCATTAAATGCAAGGTAATATATCAAAATTTGTTTTATAAAGAAATAAAAAAACAAGACGCTCAAGATAAAAATGAATGTCCGGTGCCAACGATATTAAAAAAGATGTAATAGGGTTCGAAATGGAAGAATCTAACCTAGTTTAAACAAAAAATCGTAAAACATAAATATAGACTATCCGAAAAAAAAACGAATGAAATAAATTCGTGGAATGCTTACTTGAGTGTTGCGAGTTGAGATGATAGATCCAAGGAGACTAAAGATGATAAACGATGAAGCCAAAATGAGTTTAACGCAGGTCAATCGACGAGACAATTAGGGTTTATCGCGCGAGAGAGACGAGCCGGCAGACTGTCGATCGAAAAAACGTAAATGACAGTCCACAGGGCTTAAAATTTTTAAATGTTTTATAACGTCGGTTATTATATAACCGACGTTATAAACTATTTTTTAAATTTATAACGTCGGTTATTTGCAAACTGACGTAAAAAACCCCCCTGCGCTTTGGTTTTTTACGTCGGTTATAAAATAACCGACGTAAAAAACTCATTGATATCACGTTTTTTACATCGGTTATAAAATAACCGACGTAAAAAACCCGTAGATAACTCATTTTTTACGTCGGTTATCAAATAACCAACATAAAAAACCCCCGTGATTTGGTTTTTTACGTCGGTTATAAAATAATCGACGTAAAAACCAAACACACGCGATTTGTAACGTCGGTTATTAAAATAACCAACGTTAAAAAGCTACTCAACGCATTTGTTACGTCTGTTATTAAATAACTGACGTAAAAAACCACATTTCACAGATTCTCACGTCGGTTATATATAACCGACGTAAAAAATGGTGACGCAAATAATGTTTTCTGCATTAGTGAAGATCCCCTCAATGAACTCAACTAGTCTTTGAAATATTGAGGAACACCAAAGCCTTGGAAGGATGGATTGTGTGGTAGCTGGAAATCCTAAGTAAAAACCACCATTTTATGCCCTACCCAATAGGTACCTCCACCTCCCACTGGCATAATACATAAGACACTCAATTGAAGAGGCTATACTGCATGATCCACAAAAGCAACATTTGGGGCATGCTCAACTTGACCCCCTGAATGTATGTAGGTACAATGAGATCATTCCCTCCTCTAAGAACATTCCCCCATAATCCATCAAAGAACTATGAGATATAGATGAGGAAACATTATCTTAAATTCCAAAACAGATACTTAGAAACACCCTCAAAAACCCAAATATCAAAATAATAAAGCAATTAACAGGAGCACACACACAATTATCCTAGGGAACACACCCTAGAACTACCCAAAAACATTGGGAATAACCCCTTAGAAACTACCCAAGTATTAAGACCATATCATGGTACCTTTATGTTGGTCTTAGTCATATATAAACATAGAAACAAAACAATAGGCATGCTCAGGTTAAATTAATTAAATTTCACCAATGATGTATTTAAGAAAACAAAAAATATACAATTACTAGAATTTAATTAATTTAAACCTATATCAATCATAAGTAATTAGGAATATGACATATGGACCTACGTTCCTATCCATGATGCATTAACTCACCCTCTCTGGATGATCAAGCCAAGAGAAAATCCCATAAATCATAATTGCACAATAACACCAGAGAACAACATGAAACTATAATATCACAACCAATAAAAGAAATCTTACTTCCCTGAAAACTTGTACGTTCAATAATCAAGTGTTGTCCAAGAATAATATTATCTCCCCAACATGAGTCCCATCTATCCTATCTTTGTTATAATAATCCCCAAATAACAATCCAAAAGAAAAGAGGACCTGATACCATTTTGTAACACCTCAACTTGAATCACCTAGTTCAGGATGTGGTCAGTACAAGACTTCATGCGCACCTCACCATATGAAAGATTTTGATGAAAAGTGGTGAGATAAAAAATATAACATGGGGAGATCATTCCCTAAACATCTAGTGAATATTAGAGTAACACATATAATGGAAGCAATAAACAAAGCAGAAGAAATAAATGAGGTAAGCATTGGGAAAATATTGCATAAGTAATAACATCATCAAAACATGCTATAACATAATGGCATAAAAAATTCATACAATTAGACACAAGGTATCCCCACATGCATAAGATCAATGTAAAAATTATAAAATTGGATAAAATAATAAAATACACTCAATTGAAAAAATCCCCGAGTCTATCCCAATATTTCCTCTACCCTTGTCCATAAACACCTACTCAAAAATATATTATAGGTCCCTTACCCTTGGTTGGATCCCTTATCATGAAGTATTCATGTACATCAAGATTCCCATGCAGGGTGTAAGAATCACTCAGTAGGACACCGCAAATGATCCCTTAACATAATCACAACAAGTGTATAAAATTGGACGCATCAATAGAAAATAAATACACAATTAAATACACAATCCACTAGGTCATTTTGTGATAACCATGCTGCCACAAATCCTAGCCCTACCGACTGCAGATCAATGTCATAAGAAGAGACTTTCAGAACCTCAAAAACAAAGTACCATACATAGACTACACCTACACATATGTACCAAACTCGTCAAGCACCCTAACTCATCCCGAGGATTCTTAGGTGGTTATCTTATCACATAAACCCATACCAAGGATTATTGGGAGATCATCTCATCCCACTAACCCATCTTAAATATTCTTGGGAGGTCATATCATATCATTGACCCATCCTAATGATTCTTGGGAGGTCCATACATTCACACTAAACCATCCTAAGGATTATTGGTAGGTCACACTAAGTACCATGCATAAAACAACAATACACATCAAAAAAAGGTATCATAACAAGTGGAAACGACATCCCTACCCATTCATCATCTATCCTGACCATACTAGAGCTAAATGAGCACAAATAGCTCACACACGGTCACTTTACCTATGTGGAAAAACCCTATATCACTTAGTAAATCCAAGTGGAATCACCAATTTAACTGATCCATAGCCTACTCCTCCCTCTATAAGGGGTTTAATACATCTATACAGACCTAACCAGTCACTTAAACACTACATAAATAAGTCTTATAGGGATACATATTCACCCTAACGAAAAATGATACATATAAATTTATGAAAACACTATAAAATGGTAAGGGAATTCCTAACTTAGGTGTGGTAAATCCAAAACACAAAGGATTTGAACCCAAAATAAGTCCAACGCATCGAATCCAAAAAATCATCCCCAAAATCGGACATTAGGTTTGTAAAAAAGGAAAAACAAATATAAACTAAGATAAACAAATATTTTAGTATAAAAACACATTAGATTTATCAAGATAGAACTACTAGGATGAATGAAACTTAGATCAGTGAAGAAATAGGTATAGGAGATCCAAATACACCAAAGGGATCCCCCAATGGACCAAAATCTCATATGGAATTTGAGGGAAGGAAGGGGGAAATTTTAAAGGGGTTTAGGGAAAATATTATTAGTTTTCCCCTTTAAAAAACCACCCAAAGCCTTTCATGGAATGAAACTATGGTTCACATTGTGAACCACATCAGGTAGACCCCCCTGGGAATCTACCTTTAAAATTAATGGTGTAAAGTATGCCTTCGCACTTTGAATGCCTACTTACAGTAGTTTTTTAGCTGCGAGTCTAGCGTGTTCCTCCCGAACCCACCCCCAATCTATCCCGACACCCCAAATAACCTAAAAGAAGTAAAATATATGTGTTTAAGCTTAAATTAAATAAAAAAAACACCTCAAATCCAAGTGTAATTACAATATATAATGTACATAACATACATTATATTCATTATTATTTTTATTTAAAGTTAACAATAATGAATAGCTATTATATAATATATTATGGTTTCTATATTAGAATATTTAGTGCATGATAATTGTCAAAACATATGTTTTATACATTATATATTCTCTATAATGTTAATAATAATGAACATTTATTATATAAAATATTATATACTATGTATTATAATGAAAAAAAATTATTGTGTTCATTATATGTTTCATGGATTATAATGTTATGTGCATTATAATGATATGAATACATTTTTTGTCCATTATGTTTTTTGAATTATAATATTCTATTCTATTAAAATATGTTTTGTCTATTATTATGTTTTTTTGCATTATAATGGATTATTCAATATATTTCCCTCTATATTAGAATGGACATAACATGTATTCTATGTATTATAATGAATATAACACTTGCCTTTTCCATTACGTAATTTGTATTATAATGGATATGGAAAATGTTTTATTCATTTTTATAATAAAATAATATTTTTTGTTATATAAATATATATATATATATATGTGTGTGTGTGTGTGTGTGTTTTATATAATATATTTATATTTTGTTTATATATTTTCATGTGTTTTTTTTGAATTTGATATTTACCAGTGGTTTTGATATTGTTTTATGAATTATGGTTTTTTATTTAATGTTAATAATAATGAGAATTTATTACTTGATATAATATGTTATGTTCATTATAATAGAGAAAACATACATTATTTTCATCATAATGTTTCAAAAATTATAATTTTCTATGAATTATTATGGAAATAATATATGTTCTATTTATTAAATTAAATGTATTAAAATGTATAATCCATTATAATGTTTTATGATATTAACATATGTTTTATCTATCAGGTTATGTATATTATTATGTTATTCTCATTATAATGTTTTATGTATAATAATAGAAATAACCTATGATTAATGAATTATATGTTCTATACAATATATTTTTATTCAATGTTAATAATAATGAACTTTTTAAAGACCCTGATCCTAGTAGCTTAGAGTCAGTGGTTACTTTATTACATTGGTTCTAGATACAAGCGATCACATCCCAAAGGACTAAATAATTTAGTAGTCTTCGTAAACTAGATATGTATTTTAATCTCACATTAAAATTGAAAACATAAAATACAACATAATATTTTCTTTGAGTACACCATTAATCTTATTTAGCATATCTCTGCATATTAATCATAATACACTTCCTAGCATCATGGGGAAAGGAAACATAAGAAAGGGGAGAGCTCTAATAATCAGTAAGGGTGTGTGTATATAAGAAGAAATCCTGAATAAATAGGGAATAATAAATATATCAAGGTAAATAACTGAAAAAAATTCCATTTAATCAATTACTTGAGCATAATATGGCAGGAATAAATGATGATAAAATAATTCCATATAAAAAATAAAATTAGATTGTAAATTAACCAAAAATATTCTAACTAATCAAATAATCCCATGGAACATCAATAATTAATCTCATAATGAGGTAATTCATAATTCCATACACCATAACTATACCTTTAAGGCATCATGCTAAGACATATTGTATAAATGGGTAAGGTCTCATCCAAATACCCAAGCTAGTTTGTCTCATGAGACCTACCGATGCATCAAGGGAATATAGCAGGCCCCATACATTACTTACTAAGTTTAATGAATTCATCATCTGAAATGAGTGAAACGTAATCAACATAATCATTCATATTGGAAAAATAGCATACAAGATTCTAATAATTACCCCAATTAATAAAAATAATCATAAACCATCCAGCTAATATAGAGAATTGTATCAAAATAGTACATCCCCATTCAAAATGATCATAGATCATCTAGAGGAATAATAAGGATGGTATAATTATGAAATATCCATGATTGAGAATAATTAAAATAAGGGTTGTTGTTATTGATGAAATTAAATACCATAGATTGATCCTTAAAAAACATTCTTAAGGAAAATAACCTTTTCACTTTTGAAAATTACTTTTAAAAACTATAAATTTATAGAATATTGGTAAATAAAATTTCTTTAAAAATAAACTTTAAACTTTTAAATTAAGCTTTAAATTATTGATTGGTCATGATGGTGGGAATTTTCCGTTCATGATGAGCATGTTTAAAAAAATATTCCTTTCATATTTTTGTAAGAAAAGTCAAAAAGTACCTTGTTTGGAAAATGTCAGGAAAATTACTTTTAATTTTTTTTTTGTAAAAATTAAAAAACAGTTAAAAATTTATTTAATACACCATTTGGATAATGTTAAAACATTTTTGAAAACATTTTTAGAAAACATGGTTTTGGAAGAAAAAGGAATTTCGACTGAAGAGAGAAATAAAGCAAGGTTTTCTTAAAAACATTTTCTCAATCATTTTGAGTACCAAAGAGAGGAAAATGGTATAATTAATTGAAAAATTAATGAATAAAAATATTTGAATAAAATTCATTATTTTATTGATAGTTATATCATAATATTTCATCAGCATAAACTTAATCATAAATAACCTCGATAATCAATGAGATTGCAACATAAACCCTTACCACTTTGGTAACTTTTGAATCATAATCCCCATGAAATAAATAACTTAAAATGGAACTTTAAATACAATTAATATAAAGGTATTCATTATATAACATATAAAATGGGTAGTATATACACCACACAAAAAAACTAAGTGGTGAATATGGCATATGTCTCACGGAAGTAAAAGTGAGATGAGAAACCCTTACCCCAAGTCTGATTTCCCTTGTACATGTCTATTAATCATGTATAATAAATATATATTTATTATAAATCTATTAAAAAACCATAATAATATATTTAATACCATATATTATTTACTTATAGTCTTTTATGACCCATTTATTAATATTTGTTTTGTTAAAATTACTATTTTAGGTGATAATTGCTTTGTTTTTCATGTATGTTTTGGTGTGGTAATTTCATTCCATTTAATTTGATCATGGGTAAATAATAAAAATAATGTTAAACATGATATAAATATCATATATAATCATTATATACTTATTTATAATAGTCAATAAAAGTTATAGATGGGAAAATGAGCTACACTGTTCATAGAGATGGTAGGCCGTACGTACGTATAAACGTTGTTCCTATTTTTTCCAAAAGATCGAATGTAAGAAAGGTGAATAAAATTTAAAATTTATAAATTTTTTTATATAAAATATTTCATGTTTATCCATTAAATATATCCTTATTTCTATCCATATTAAAATAAAATGAAAAATATTTCACATCACTACGTGGAGGTGGTAGTCCACACGTGCACATTAGTGATGTTATTATTTTTTATTAGATTGGAAGGTAAGAAGGTATATGTGATATTATAATTATAGAAGTATACTAATTCCATAAATTTAATATAAATATTTTAAATCCGTCATTATATCCAACCATGAGAGGCGGTGATGAAAAATAATTTACATTGGTTCACAAGGCGGTAGTCCACTGTACACACAATTGATGGTTTCATTTCCCATTTTATGGAATAGGATATAGGTTTTTACATTAACATAATTATTTTTAAATATATATTAGATACTTGTGTTATTATTTTATCATAGTTGGAGAATATTTTAGAGTGTTATAAGAAGAAGTAAAATGAAAATGTATGGTTAGGAACTTTACCTCTTCTTCAGAAAACCTCTTTAGGTTTATACCTAAATACTTTATAGATTGGATTTATGATCAAACCAAGGCCTCAAATATGTGTTTAAGGATTTAAGGAAAATATTTTGTTAGGTATTTTATGAAATTAAAGTATTTGGGAGTATGAAGAGGAGAGGATATGTGGTGGTCTTTTATAAGTGGGGGAGATAACACACTTGGATTTTTTTGAAAAGAAAAAGTGATACATTTCACATTCCAAAGGGATAAAAAATGGGTCATTATCAAACCATGGAATATATAAGGTCACAATATTACTATAAAATAGGAACTATTCAAGTTTATAAGTCATTTTAACTCTTATTTTTTAATTTAACCCCCAATAAACCTGTTTTAATCTTAATAACAAGAAATAATTTTTAATGTTTTTATTGTTCATTATGAAAAAAAATCAAGTTGAAATTATTATATAATATTAATTATACTGATTAAAAATATAATATTAATTTTTATAGATTCAATTCACAAAAGTGGGAAAATTTAATTTAAAAGTAATCTTGCAGATGCGATGAAAAATCAGTTTTCCAAAGAAATTTTTTCATAAGTATAGAAAGTTTTAATATCCAAATCCAATATAAAATTGATTATAATGACATAAATGTTATTTAATATAATATAATTGAACTAATTTTACTTTTAAAAAAATTTTAAATCAAAACTTAACTTTTAAATGCTTTAAATGAAAAAGATTTGTTTAATAAAAACCATTATTTTTTACTATTCATTGAAAAATTAATCTTTTTAGAAAATTATATAAAATTATCTCTAAAATAATTTTGACATGATAATTTAAAAAATTAAGTTCATTTTTTAAAATATATTTTCTAAAAATGATATAATTAATTTTAAAGTACGTTCACAAAGTGTGATGAAACCACCTTTTAAAAAAATATAGTTTTTAAGAAAATATTTCTTTTTATTTCAAATGATTCTTATTTTATTTATAATAAATAGATAACCATTGAATTTATTTTATACATGTATAAAAAATATATTTTCATAATTTTTTTATTTCCATTCATACTCTCTAATTTAAGAGTTAGGTTATAACAATATACTATTTTATGGTTCTTTTAGACTCGGAGTTGTGTGTATCGCAAGCTATCGAAGGGATATAATTTAAATAAATATATCTTGAAGGTCATTTAAGCTCATTTCTTTGTGTCACATATGAAATTGAACACAATTATATTATTTTTAAAATCTCAAGCTATTACATTCTTCCCACCTTTAATAAATTGTTTCCTCACAATTTTAACATGATCTCAGAAATCATGGGTTTTCCATCTAAAAAACCTTTGTTGAAAACCCACATCATAAAAAGGATTAAAAAATTCCTTTTAAAATAGGTAAAGTAAAATATGAAGGTCATATGTAATAACACATAACTAGGTTTCCATGTAGGAGAACATTGGTGGTAAGTGAATATATGGACATGGAATAGAAGTGTAATGACCTAATAATAATGGAGGGTGATAGAGATCATTGATCACAAGAAAGTGAATGACCATGAGAAAGTTAACAAACACAAAAAAATAAATCTTAGATGAGTAAAAATACCATCAGTTCAGTATATATGAAGGTAATAGGATAACATTTTTGTTCCATGATTCTTTTTTCATAGTTGAGGGATTCTTTTAATATAATGATAGTGAACACCAGAAAATATACTTACTATTTCGTCCTTTGGTTGTTCTTTGATAAAATTTCACTTCATTTATTACTCCAATAAATGAATATTCAAGATAAATTTTTATTCATGAAGTACTAAAATTTAATTTTAATAGATCATAAGATCAATTAAAGAGTGACAAGTCCTTCAGTATGCCTCTAAATATTTACCAAGATAAAAATGGATTACATGAGTTATTCAATATAATACATTAATATCTAAACCTAAAAAACAACACCCAAAATTCAACTTAATCCATTCCCTAAGTATCTATCAATCAAAATTTTTAAGTAAAAAAAGCAATTTCACACTAACTAGTACATCATGTAGGCTAGTGGTAGGCATTTCACACTTGTCAGCCTTTGGTTGTGGAATAAATCCCTACACCCTTGCCATATTTGATGGGTTGTAACCTGAAATAAATGTTATCTTTTTTCTAAAATCATATTAATAAAATTCCTATAATTTTCCCAAAAATATGATGAATATCATCAAAAATAACATTACTCCTCAAATCACTTTTTAACCACAAGGGTTTTTTTATAAGACTTATTCCTTTTACAAAAAATCAACTAATCTTAATTTACTATTATTACTTTAACATAAATGATCATATAAAACCTAAAGTTTATCAAAAAATTTAATCTTATGTCCAAAAAATATAAATTAATTATTATTTAAATAATTTTTTAACTAAATCATATAATAAACCGATGGGTTGTATTTCCATTAATGTCTTTAAAAATATCCTTAATATTGATAAACTTCCATCATATAAATCATCAAAAGGGGTGTTTAAGATATTGAACTTATGATAAAACTTAAACTCATAAAAACATGATGGTATCCATTATTATAGAGTTAATATTACATAAAGACATATATGCTTCCAAAAATTACCACAATCCTTAGGTGTTTGATGATTATTATAACCAAAATAACATTAGTAAAAATACATCTAAAACATAATTATTAAATCCAAACAAACAAGCACTTTAATAATTATACTTTAGCTATATTAGTACCATAATCTTAACCTTGATCCCTGAGATACTTATAAGGCATATTACCATGATAATTGGGATGTTTGTTTGTGTAGTTCCCTATCTCCTTACAGTTGAAACAATGAAAGTTAGAGGTTTCTTTCTTACCCTTTCATTCAAGAGCCTAGTGAAATTTCTCTCTACACTTTAAGAAATATACTATTCCCTTTAGGAAAGTACCAGGGTGTTTTGTTTCCACAATTATCACATGTGGGAAAATAATTCTTTCCCACTTTCCCTTATCCTTTTTTTCTCTACCATACTCTTCTTATCTTGCTTCCATTCGGATCCATAAGACTTGGAGAATTATTTCTCTATCTTGATAGTTCGTGATACTATGTCATGGTATGATGAGAAGGTTTAGGAGTATGATTACCCATGAATTTTACACATATTATTACATGATTCTTAAATATAAATAACCATTAATATAACACACGGATCATAGTCCTAGTGTATTTGGAAGACTAAGTTATTAATACATAAAGCATAGAATCCTTATTTTATTTTCCATAGTTAGCTTCTAAAATCCATTAAAGCTCCTAAATATGCATAGGATAACCTTAATAATACATAAATAAATAGGTGAGCTAAAAATCCCATTATGGGAATAAACATGATATGGAAATATAACACATGATTCAAAGGTATAACATAATATTATAAAATAGAAGGATCATGAGTAATTTCATGGAAGAAGATCATAAATAACATGGTATCATAAGATCATGACATCATAGAAAATGTGGAAACAACATAAAACATGACATTATAATAAGTCAATGATAACTACCAATACAACATCACATGGTGGATAGAGTCCCATTATGGATTAGGTTTACTCCCTAATACTATACATGAAGTCTCATGAGACTAAAACATTACCCACAACTTTGTAGGACTATATAATTTTGGACACACACATCACATTAATTTCATATACATGCATATGAATTCCACATAAGGATATCAATAATAAGAAATAAACATAAGAATTACCAATGTAAAGAAATGGGTTGCATAATATTATCTCATAATATAATCACAATAGGCTCCTTAAAACAGGAATTTGAGAAATGATCATAAGGTATGTATTACCCCATCAAAGGAGGGAGAATAAAATACGTATATATATGAGAGAAATATATACAAAATTTTGAAGAAATACATAACATAAAAGGTTGTTTTCATTTATGAAAATACTTTTAAAAATATTAAAAACATTATTTAGGAAAATAACCTCTTCACTTTGAGTAACATTAAAATATGTCATCTTTTATGGAAATGATTTTGAAAGATCACTTTGAACATTTCATGAGGAAAATATCCTTTACATTTTGAAAACACTTATTTAAAATCTAAAAATTTCTCAAACATTAAAGAGAATGTTTTTTCAAAATAACATTGGAAACTTAAAAATTATCCTTTAAAACATTGAGTGTTTATGATAGAAAATGAGTTTTGTTCATGCCAAATATATTAAAAAAATATTCATTTCACATTTTTATAAGAAAAGTAAAAAAGTACCTTGTTCAGAAAAATATAGGAAGATTATTATTATTTTTTTAAAAATAAAATTAAGGGTAAAAATGACTTTAAATAATCATAGTAATATATTATTGAAAACTTTTTTAGAAAAAAATTATTTGAAAAAAAGGATTTTCAATCGAAGAGAGAAATGAAGTTGGAATTTCTTTAAAAATATTTTATCAATAATTTAAGTAAAAAAGAGATTAAAATGGTAATATTAATTAAAATATTAATAAATATCCATATTAGAAGAAAATTAAATGGGTTTATTATAAAATTATGAAATAATTTCCTTTAATGAAAATTCAAGCCTAAGCAATCCTGATTAAAATTATATTGAAATATAAACCCTTACCACTTTAGTAACTTTTGAATCATAACTTACCATGAATGAAGTTGGTGAATTATAACTAGAAATATCATGATGTAGTTAGGATTCATGATATAGTATATAAACAGTCATTATATACACCATTCAAAAGTAATTAGGTGCATAAAATAACATGTGTCTTAAAGAAAGAAGTTTGAGACGAAATCCTTACAAAGTTCATATCATTGAGGAGAGAATTAATCAATGGGGTTATTGTGTGTAAAAAACATAAATCCACAAAAATAAAAGTTTAAATACAACATAAAGTAATAAAAATTAATTTTACACATAATCTTGGCATAATATAATCGACAATGTTGACATATAACCCATTAAATGGAAATTGAGTTAAGAAACCCCTAATCTCACCCTTCTCATTAGATGAACACCCTTTAACCTCATGAATAATGGTTTTAAATATGTTATTAACTTATACCATAATAATAATATTATTTATAATAATAATAATATTATTTATAATACTATATATGATCCTTTTATAACATCTTATTACCCATTTTTTAATAATATTTCATTATCACTATTGTTTCAGGTGTTGATTTACTTTTTTTTCTCCTGCACATTTCATCATGAAAGTTCCATATCTTGAACATATGTTATAGTTAAATCATATCTAGAATGATATTAATGTTATAAATATCATTTTTTTCCTTATATATATGTCTTTATAATCATTATTTAATTTTGAACATGGAGAACGAATCACATCACTTTGTGGAGACGATAGGCTGTACGTACGCATGAGCGACATTATCATTTTCTTCACAGGTGAAAGGGTAAGGAAGAAGATTGTATATTAATTTTAAAAAATCAATATAATTATATATATATGACATATATTAATTAAATTTATCTTTTTTTACCTTCTATATAAATCATTAGTAAAAATCAAATCACATCGCTTTGCGAGATGGTAGTCCGTTGTACACACTAACATTATAATTTATTAAATAGATGATAAGATAATAAAGTATATAATATATTTATTTTAAATAATAATAATTATTTAATTAATATCATATATAAAAATAAAATTAACCTTTATTACCTTCCATGTAAATCATAATTGAATAATGAATCACATCGCTTTGCGAGGCGTTAGTCCGCCGTACACACAAGCTACATTATCATATTTCCTATGGAACAAAAAGTAAGATGTTATATGTGATATTATAATTAAATAAGTATAATTATATTATAAATATAATATATAATCATTATATAAATCATTATATCCATCCATGAGAAGTGGTGATGGAAACATTACGTCAGTTTGTGAGGTGGTAGTCCGCCCTACACACGATCAACAATTTCATTACCCATTTGAGGGATGATGAGATGGTTGTAGGTCATGAACATAAGATAAATAAATCTCAGTATAAATAATATACTGATGTTAATATATCATCATGTTTTAAAAATATTTTAATGAGGTGGAGGAAGAAATAAAATAAAATGCCCGGTTAAGGACATTACCTATACTTTAGATAACTTCTTTTAGTCTGCACCAAAAGCCTACCTAGTTTGGATTTATGATCAAAACAAGGATTCTATGATGAGAGTAGGAAATTATGTATTTTATTTGGTTATTTATTTTCTGAACCAATAGGTTTTGGAATTGTGTAAAGGAGATGAAAGGGGGTGGCCTTTTAAGAGCGGGGAAGAGGACACACTTTGAATTTTGAAAAGAAATAATTCCACCCACATTTTTCTCATGAAACAAGGATAAAAAATATAACATTTTAGAACCTTATAAGATTTAAGTTCCAATTATTACCATAAAATAGGAATTATAAAAGTTTTGGGTCATTTTTAACCCTTATTTTTTTAGTTTAATCCCTGATAAACCCATTTTTACCTTAACCATGGTAAATATTTTTTACTATTTTCAATATTCATTATAGTAAAAAAATAAGTTGAACTTATTAGATAATATAAATTATTATGATTAAAAATATTTAATTTATTTTTATTAATTAAATTAATATAATTGGTAGAATTTAATTTAAAATTAAACCCACAGACGTGTTGAAAAAAATGATTTTTTAAGAAATGCATTTTTTTAAGGAAAAGATTATCTCAAATTAACTATATGAAAAGAAAACATAATTAGATGAATTTAAATTAATATATATATATATATATATAATATTTAAATTTACTTTAAATAATTTCCTAGTATGGGTTATTTTAATTCTTTAAAATGGATAAACATTATACCCTTTAAAATAATTTTCATAAAAAATGCATTTTAACACCTAAAAATAAAATTATACTAAAATATAGTATAAAGGTGATTTAAATTTAATTAATTGGATTTAATAAAACTAAATAATAATTATTTTAATTTTAAAATCAAATTAAAATAATAATAGGATCTAATTTATTAAAAATAAATGACAATTTTATATAAAAATCGGTTTTTTCACTATTCACTGAAAAAGTAATATTTTTCAAAAAATCCCAAAATCTCACAAAAAGTTAATATATATATTATAATATCAAAAATAAATATTTTTTGTCAAATAAAGTTTCTAAAATAGGTAAAAATAATTTTAAATTTTGTTCTCAAAGCGTGACTAAATTGTCTTTTAAAAAAATACAGTTTTTCAAAAAAAATTTCCTTTTCTTTTAAATGTTTCTTATTTTATTTATAATAAATATATAAAAATTTAATTTATTTTATACATGTGTAAACCTTATAATTTTAATAATTTAGTTAGTCCTATTCATTCCGTCCAACTGAACGACTAGGTTATAATGGTCATGTTTAAATAATAATATTTTAATAGAGTATTGAGATTTGTTTAAACCCAATGTTGCGTGCATTGAAACCCATCGACAAGATTAAATTTATTTAAAAATAAATATATATTAAAGTATAAGGGTGTTACATTCTCTTATAATATTCATGTTGTATGTTATATGCTATCGAACATGATGTTCTTCTTTTAAAATCTTGGGGCATTACATTCTACCCCACTTAAATAAATTGCGTAGTCAAAATTTAATCTTCATATTAGTAATGAAGGGATTGAAATTTGAAAATACCTTTACTGGAAACCAACATCATAAAAAGGGCTAATAAAAATTCATCTTGATAAGATATATAGGGATGTATAAAGGTCATCGAGAATAACACATTATTAGGTTTTCATATAGGTAAACATTGGTGGGAAATGATAACATGAACGTGGAAGAGAATACAAATGCCCAAGAATTAATAGATAGTGATGGAGATCATTGATAAAAATAAAGTGAATGAGTAATATAAAGTTAAGTATCACAAAACCATAAATATTTTATGAGTTAAAAGACCATTTGATTAATTAGAAATGAAGGTATTAGGATAACATTTTTGTGTCAAAATCCTTTCCCTAGAGTTGAGGGATCCATTTACCATCTAGAATAATATCATAAGGAAATATAATAACTTTAAAATTATAATTTCATCCATTAATCATTTACACTATAATCTCATATTTTCTATAAATGATAAGAATTCAAGTTGTATTTTTCATGCATGAATCACTAAAATAAACTTCTAACAGACCACATAATTCCCAAAAGAAAAAAAAAAGCTTTTCCTCTTATCTTTTCTAAAACCAAAATGGTTAGTACATGTATTCACATATAATTCATTAATCTTTAATACCTCTATAGTAACTCCCAAATTTCAAATTAATCCATTCTATAAGTTTCTATTCTTAAAACCCTCCAATTTACATCTCCATAAACATAATAGTATTATTCCCAAATAATACTTTACATTAAACCAAAAGGTTATATATACTTAAAACTAATAAAAAACTCTTAAAATATAATTAGACACCTCAAAATATATTTACTTAAAACCTAAAAATGGGTTTCTAAGACTTTGAATTTATGATCAACCTTAAAATCATAAACCCATGACAGTATCCATAGATCTTAAGTTAATCTAACATGAAGAAATATATGCTTCTAAAATTAACACAATCCTTAGATTTTTCATGATTATTATAACCAAAATAACATTTATAAAAATAATTCTACAAAATAATTATTGAATCCTAATATATAAATACTTAAACCCTTTTACTTTAATGATTTTTTATAACAAGGTCCATTTCTTGGTCTAGGGGTTAACCCTTAGTTTAGGGCATTGAATCAGATAATTACCAAGTTCCCCCATATAAGACATAAAATTAATTGGAAATTAATTACTCTATGACCACTATTTCCACATAGAAAACATATTCCTCTATATTTGAGATATTCCTCTATGTGCTTATTCCTACCTTATTGACATGTAGGAAGCTGAATCTTCTTTCCTTTATGTTCATTACCACACAAACTTTCATAAAAGTCCATCCTCCTCATATTTGACTTGTTAGGAATCTCACCAAAGTTTACATTTTTAATAATATATCGTGATAGATGATTATGCATAATAAAAATATATTTCTCTCCAATCATCATCCAATCTAGTTACTCATAACAACCAAAGTGTCCATCAAATTTAGTGTTAACATGATTCCTCATGGTTCTAACCATTGACTAAAACCACAAATAATAATATGAGAAATAATAATAAATTAAGGAAATAACATAATCATGAGAAATAATTTATATGATTTATAAATCATGGAACCTTATTTTCAATATAATACACCTTAAGTTTATCCTACATCATTTATAGTCATAATTTATTCAAATCATTCATGATGGTTTGTAAAGATTTTTTGAATTTCCAAAGAATATACCCCAGGAGTACCAAAGCAGCTGCATAGTAAGGCCCATTTTCATGTACTAGGTAATGATTAATTCAAGTTTTACAAGCCTTTTTAAGAGTTATTACCCCTAGGTACATCTATTCCAAAACCACTCCCACTTGTAGTATCTAGACAAGGATGTAATTTCTTGGAAACTACTCACTCTATACTTCACCAAAATTATAATAAATTTTCCTATTCATAGACTTATCCTTAAAATTATACTTAGACTTATCCCTAGGGTACTCACTAATGTTTTCTCATCCTAGTTAAAAAGTATAACTAAACTTTTACTCTGATACCAACTATGAAAACCCATACCTTTTACACATATTATTACATGATTAATAAACAAAAATAACCATTAAAAAAACACAAGGATCATAAAGGACTAGTGTATTTTGAAGAATAGGTTATTAATAAATAAAAAATGATACCCTTATTTTACTTTCTATGATGTGATTCTAAAATCCATTTGATCTCCTAAATCTGCATGGGATAACCTGGGGAATACATAAAGAAAGATATGTGCTAAAAATCCCAGTAATGGAGTAATAATGATAAGGAAACATAAAATGTGAGTCAAATGTATCTCATGATACCATAAAAGAGAAGTATTATGAGTAATTTCATGGAATAATATCATAAAGAACATGGTATCATAAGATAATGACATCATAGGTAATGTGGTAACAACATAAAACATGACATACACATAAGTCAAGGATAACTACTAAGAAAAAATCACATGGTGGGAAGAGTCCCATAATGGATTAGGTTTACTTACTAATACCATACATGATGTCTCATGAGACTAAAACATTACCAAATTAATTGGAGGTATATATAATTTCAGGACCACCTGTCACATTCATTTAATGTAAATTCATATTCATTCCACATAAGGATATCAATCACAAGGCATAACATAATAATTACCCATGGAAATAAATGGGTTACATAATCTTATCTCATAACATAATAACAAGAGGTTCCTTAAATAAGGAATTTGATAAATGATCATAAGTCATGTATTACCCCATCAAAGGAATGGGAGATAAACTATGTATATATGTGAGATAAATATATAAATTTTTTATATGCAATCCATAACATCAAAGGTTATTGTTTTTGATGAAAATAATTTTAAAAATATTAAAAAAATTCTTGAGGAAAATAACCTTTTCACTTTGAGTGATATAAAAGGATGTCATCTTAGATGGAAAATGATTCTAAAATATCACTTTAAAAATTTCCTAAGTAAAAAATCCTTTCCATTTTGAAAACATTTATATAAAATCTAAAAGTTTCTAAAACATTAAAGATTTTTTTTTGAAAATTTACTTTGAAACTTAAAAAGTACTCTCTAAAAAATTGAGTGGTCATGATGGTAGAAGAGTTACATTCATGCCAAATATGTTAAAAAAAATATTTCTTTCACATTTTTATAAGAAAAGTAAAAAATTACCTTATTCATAAAATTATGGGAAGATTATATATAATTTTTTTTGTAAAAATTAAATTTAGGGTAAAAATTAATTTAAACAATTATAGTAAAATATTTTTGAAAACATTTTTAGAAAACATGTATTTAAAAGAAAAAGGATTTTCGACCGAAGAGAGAAATGAATTCGGATTTTATTAAAACAAATTTCTCAATAATTTTACCTACTAAAGAGAGGAAAATTGATCTATTACTTTAAAAATTCATCAATAATTATATAAAAATAAAATTAAATGGTTTTATTATACAATTATCAAATAATTTCCTTCAATGGAAATTCAAGTATAACTAATCCCGATAAAAATGATATTGAAATATAAACCCTTACTGATTTGGTATGTTTTGAATCATAAATTCCCATGAATGAAGAAGATTAATTATAAATTAAAATCCCATGATGTTGGAAGGATTTATGATATAGTATTAAAATGGTTAGTTTATAAACCATTCAAAATAAATTAGGTTCATAAAATAACACGTGTCTCAAAGAATGAAGTTTGAGATGAAACACTTACAAAGTTCATATAATTGATGTGAGAGTTAATAAATGGGACTAGTATGTGTAAAAAAAATATATCCAAACAAAGATAAGTAAAAATAAAACATAAATAAATAAAAATTTATTTTATACACAATCTTGTCATAATACAATCAATGAAGTAGACGTATAATCCAATGAATGAAAATTGAGTTAAAAAACACCTTACCTCACACTTCTCTTTAGTTGATCACTCTTTAAACTCATGTACAGTGGTTTTAAACATGTTATTAACTTATATAAGAATAATATTATTATTTATAATATAATATATGATCCTTTTATAACATCTTATTACCAGTTCATTAATAATCATTCATTATCTCTAGTGTTTCAGGGGTTAATTGCCTTATTTTCTTCTGCACGTTTCATCATGAAAGTTCCTAATAGTGAAAATAGGTTGTAGTTAAATAATATTAATAATTATATAAATTTTATAAATATCATTTTTTTATTTTATACATATTTAGAATCATTATTTAATTTTGAACATGGAGAAGGAATCACATCACATCATGGAGATGGTAAGTCGTACATGCGCACGAGCGACATTATCATTTTTTTAACGGGTGAAAGGGTAAGGAATTGGATTGTATATTAATTTTGAGGAATAAATATAATGTCATATATATAAAATATATTCATTAAATGTATTCTTATTTTACCTTTCATGTAAAGTGTTAGTGAAAAATTATTCACATCGCTTCGTGAGTCGGTAGTCCGCCGTACATATGACCAACATTATCATTTATTCAATAAATGATAAGGTAATAAAGTATATTATATATTTATTTTAAATAATTATTAATATTTTATGAATACAATATATCAACATAAAATTAATCCTTATTACTTTCCTTGTATAGTATAAGTGAAAAATGAATCACATCGCTTCACGAGGCGGTAGTCCACTGTACACACGTACTACGTTATCGTATTTCCTTTGAAATGGAAATTAAAAATTTATCTGTGATATTATAATTAAATAAGTATAATTATATCATAAATATCATGTATAATCATTATATACATCATTATATCCAACTATGATAAGCGGTGATGGAAAACAAATTACATTGTTTCGCGAGGCGATTGTTCACTGTACACACGATCAATAGTTTTGTTTTCCATTTGATGGAGGAGGAGATGGTTGTAGGTCATGAAAATAAAAAAAATCTCAGTATATATAAGGTAATTATATTATTATAAAATCACAGTTTAACAATATTTTTAGGAGGTGGAGGAAGAAATAAAATTAAACACACGGTTATGGACGTTAGCTCTTCTTTGAGAAACTTCATTTGGATTACCCCAAAAGAATTCCTAGTTTGAATTTATGATAAAAAAGTATTATAGGATGATGAGATGGAATTAGGAATTTTTTGGTTGTTATTGGTCAAACCAATGTGTTTTGAAAGTGAATAAAGGAGAGGATAAGGGGGGGGGGCTTTTATAAGTGTGGGAGAGGGCACACTTGAAATTTTTGAAAATAAAGAATTCCAACCACATTTTTCATATGAAAAAGATTAAAAAATAGACCATTTTAAAAATTTATAATATATTATGTCTAAATACGACCATAAAATAGGAATTATACAAGTTTTGGATTATTTTTAACCCTTATATTTTTAGTTTAACCCCTCATTAAACCCATTTTGACCTTAACTACAGTAAATAATTTTTAAAGATTTCACTATTCATTATGGTAAAAAATTAAGTTAGCCTTATTAGATAAAATAAATTATTATGATTCAAAATATGGAATTAATTTTTTCAAATTCAACTCACAGAAGTGGAAGAATTTAATTTAAAATTAAACCTGCAAACGTGTTGAAAATACATTTAAAAAAAATGCATTTTTAAGGGAAAGATGATCTTATATTAACTATATGACAAGTAATAATAATTATATGAATTTAAATTAATATTTATAGATATATAATCTATACATTTAATTTAAATAATTTTTAATTATGGGTTATTTTAGTTATTTAAAATATTATACACTTTAAAACTATTTTCAGAAAAAAGTGTTTTAAAGCCTAAAAATAAACTTATACTAAAATATAGTATAAAGATGATTTAAATGTAATTTATTGGATTTAATATAAATAAATAATAATTTTATTAATTTTAAATAAAATTAAATTAATTATAGAACCAAAATTTTCAAAAATAAATGAAAATTTTATAAAATTGGTATTTTCACTATTCACTGAAAAAGTATTATTTTTCAAAAAATCACAAAATTTTACCCTAAGTTAATATTGATATATGGATTTAAAAATTTAATTTTTTCTTTTAAAATAAGTTCTATAAAAGTGGTAAAAATAAATTTTAAATTATGTGCACAAAGTGTGACTAAACAACCATTTATAAAAATATAATTTTTCATAAACATTTCTTTTTCTTTAAAATGGTTCTTATTTTATTTATAATCAATATAGAACCATTGAATTTATTTTATACTTATGTAAACTATATAATTTTTATAATTTATTTATCCCTATTCATACCTGCCAACTTAACAACTAATTTATAATGGCCTTGTTTAAATAATAATATTTTAATAGAGTATCATGTTTCATTTAAACCTAATGTTATGTGCATCACAAGATATTGAAGATATTGATTTAAAAAAAATAAATATATCATAAAGTCTTAGGGTGTTACATTCTATTATAATCTTGGTGTTGCATGTCATATACACTATCAAAAATGATGTTCATCTTTTAAAATCTCAGGGTGTTACAGGGAGACCAGTGCCTTTCGATGGATTTGATTTAACCCATTAAAGAAAAATTAAATCTTAATCTTTGTATTATTTACATAGTTCACAACTTTCCTTTCTCACCTTATGAATTTGGCTTCATACTTAACAACATTTTTAACTTTCTTTTATCATAGAATCAGTAATTATCTCTCCATATCTGCTCATTTATCACGAGGAAAATATTTTTCTAAGAAAAGTACCTTAAAATCCTTCCATTACATGATTTATATTTCCTCCTCATACTTAGTGTTTTTAACTAATGACCACCGTTCATTCTCATTCCCTGATAGATGATAAACTACCACGATATTCTTAAACCTTTCATTACTTCCCAGAGTAAGAAATATATTCTCAAAGGAACTTATCCATTGCTCAACCAAAAATAGATTGTACTCCTATTTAATGATGGAGGTTACTGACCCATGAATAAGTCTAACTTTGTTACACCACATGGTGGATCATAAGGTTAATCTATATGGGAATGGTTATTTATCATAACCCAAGTCATCTACCCTAATATGGTTATTATTTGGACAGTTCTAGCTACAGTTCCAGTATCAGATTTATTATATTTCCTAGGTGGTAAATCCCTACATGGATTACATGCATTGATATAGTTCCCATTCCTTCAACTAAGCGCTATTTCTAAATAATGGAATACACTATATTAGATCATAACATTATGAAACATTATGTATAATCCCAAAACTAGTGAAATACTTAACATATATTGAATAATTTATTCATATCTAATATCATAATCATAAAAATGGTTTCTTTGGGAAAGTTTTCAAATAATAAAAATATTTTCAAATACTTAATAATTATTTGCAAGGAAAATGTGAAATATCCCAAGAATATCCACTAAGAGTGTTAAAAAAGGTGTGCAGTAAGGTCTATTTTCATGCACTAGGTGATGATCCAGTCAAATACCAATGTACCCTTTTCAGAGTTATTACCCCTTGGTATAACTATGCTAGAACTAAATCCATTTATAGTATTCATATTGGGATATATTGTTAGGAAAAAACACATAATCTCTTACTCACTAAAACTTTAGGATTTTCTTCTATGCTTATCCTCAAATTCTATCATTGGGTTATGTTATCTAATATATTTTCCCAAAATTTAGTTCCCAAGGTTTCTACTAAAATCCCTTTGAAAAAAACTACAAATACCCCAACCCTAGTATCCCATAGTTGGTGGTTACTTTATTACATTGGTTCAAGATACAAGTGATCACATCCAAAATGACCAAATAGTTTAGTATTATTGATAAACTAGATTCATACTTAAATCTCACATTTCAACTGAAAACATAAAATATAACATATTATTTTCTTTAAGTACACCATTAACCCCTTTAGCTCATCCCTTAATATTAATCATAATACACTTCTTAGCATCTTAGGGAAAGGAAACTTAAGAAAGGGGTGGTCTCTAATGCTTAGTAAGGGTATGTGTATAATGGAAGAAATCATTAATAAATATGGTATAATAAATAAGTAAAGTTAAATAACTAAAACACATTCCATTGAATCAAATACTTGAGCATAATATGACAGGAATAGATGATGATCAAACAATTCCATATAAATAGTCACATGATCTTGAAACTTAACCATGATTATTATAAATAATCAAATAATCACATGGAAGATCAATAAATAATCTCATAATGAGGGAATAAATAACAATGTACATCATAAAATTATCGTAAATTCCTCCTAAAAAGACATCTTATATAAATGGGTAAATCCTTGGACAAATACCCAAGCTAGTTTGTATCATGAGATCTATCGATGCATCAAGGGGCTATAGTGGTCCTCGCGCATCACTTACTAAGTACAATGCGTTCCTCATATGAAAAGGGTAAAAAATAATCAATATAAACATTTATATTTAAAAACTACCATATGAAATGTTAATAATTACCCTAATCAATAAACATGATCATAAACCATCTAGAGTAATATGGATAATGGTATCAAAGTAGTATATCCCTAGTAAAATTTATCATATACTATCCATAAAAATAATAAGGATAATATCATTACAATATATACCTAGTGTATCATAAGTAAAATAATGTTTTTTTGTTAATGAATATAAATACCATATAAAAATACTTAAAAAATCATTCTTGAAGAAAATAACATTTTTACTTTTGAAAATTACTTTTAAAAACTAGAAATTTTTAGAATATTGGGAAATAAATTTTCTTTAAAACTAACCTTGTAAAATTATAAAATAATCTTCAAAGTAATGAGTGTTCATAATGATGGTAAATTTTCATTCATGTTGAGTATGTTAAAATAAATATTTCTTTCAAATTTCTGTAAGAAAATTTTAAAAGTACATTGTTTGGAAAATGATAGGAAGATTCATTTTTTTAAATTCAAAAATGAGTAAAAATTTATTTAATATATCATTTGATAATGTTAAAATATTATTGAATACATTTTTAGAAAACCAGGATTTGGAAGAAAAAGTATTTTTGAACAAAGATATAAATAAAAGCATCTTTTCTTAAAACATTTTCTCAATAATTTTGAGTAACAAAGAGAGAAAAATGGTAAACTTATATAACATCCTGGACTAGGATACACTAAAATGGTTCCTCGATCTGGTTAGTCACATGGACTCAACTACGACTCCCCATATACCAGAGGCTACCGACTAGTAGTGAGGGTCCTATGATGGTACTATGGGGAGACTATACCCTCATGGTCAGAGTATCACAATGATATATCATAATAATATATTAGTGGAAAAAATATAATAACTAATAAAATGGAAAATTCTAAATATACAACAATGAATATATGTCCATATAATTCTATAATATCCAAAGAAGGAATCATGCAATAGGTAATAAAAAAATAGTGTATAGAGAAAAGACAAAATACCCAAGGGCTGTCCCCACGAGCATACTAAGATCTAGATCAGTCTTGTGCTCCTAAGCACCCATGTACAAAAGAATAGCACAAGAATATTCCATAGACCTAATCCTATAACCAATAGGTCTATTTAGAAAATGGAGTCCCAAACAGGTTGGGAGATATACTCAATATCCCACCACTAATGGTGACTAATATTATCCAATCCATGAATATAAAATACAACAACATGCATGTATAATAAATAAACAATGAATAAATAAATGTAAACTAGTTTGACTTGGTTTCCATAAGGATAACCGACCGACAATACCAAATTTGGGTTAATCCGGAATGCCTCTGAATATAAATATACATAAATAGAGATGTGTATTTAATTATATGCACTAAAATCATAGGAATGTTTATAGACACACATATAGATACTTAGTATTAGCCAAGACCCAAGGCACAACTCAGATGTCCATGCATAATACTACTCATAGTAATAATAAGCATCTCATAATAATAAATAAGGGTCTTCATGCTTGAGGATCATAATCAATATAGGATTTTATTCTGAGTATCATGAATAACAATGAGGAGGGTCATACCATACCTCCAAATCAAGGGGGCATGGAACATCATTCCCAGCAACCCAAGTGATGTGAACGTCATGCCAAAATCCATTGACCAATGGGGTGTGAAACATCATGGAAAATGACTCTAATCAAGTTCCCTTCATAAATATATAGAATAAGTCAATCTTACTTTCCCTATGAGCCCTTATCCTAACATTCCATAATGAGGCAACTGACATCGCTCAAGGGTCAATGAATCCTTTTTAATATAATTCATTTAACACTTATTAGTAGGCCATGTTCTCATCCAATATATTAATACCAATAAAATAGAAATAATAAATAAATCCATTACCCTAAGCATTTTATTCATCATTTAATTAATTTTATTTAATTTCCCCATTTCATTAGAGAAGACAACACACCTTAAAGGTGGTTTATTATAGAAAGGGGAAAGACTATCATCTTAAGTTCATCTAATTAAATTTAATTAATCCCTTACAATATGATTCATTCATCACATATAAAATTATAACCAAGAGTGATAAATATAAGGCATTATAGTTTAATAATTTAAGAAACATCCATAATGATGGTTTAATTTCTTAAGAAAAATACAGGCCATGGGAATATAGGTGATATAACCAAAGGGGTGGTTTAGATTGAGGTATAAAAACTAAAATGGTTACATTTAGCACACAATGCCTATCTAAATTATGGTATTGGGTTATACATAATTAATTTCACTTTTATAAGGTGACAAAAGGAAATTCCGGCACACGATATAATGAAATGATTATAAAAAAGAGATAATTTAAGAAAAATAATGAGACCAACTAACTTATAAAAAGGATGATTCATTCATCAAATATCAAGATTTTAGTTGAGACTATTTGAGAGAAATTAAATAATTGGACAAACTCCCTAAAAATAGGTATAATTATCTTGCATGAATATAACATTTAATATAGCTAAAGAAATAGAGAAAGGAGGAAGGTAGAGTCATAGACTTACCGATACACTTCCAACATGATGAACGATGATAAAAAAAAGGCAAGATGATGAAGATATATCCAATGAAAGAGGATATGAGGAAGAGCTCAAGAGGTCCCCTACTGTGCATGTGGAGGAGAAGAAAAAGAAAAGAAATCCCTTTAAAAAAGGTAGGGGAAAATTATCATTTTGAAAATTTTTAAGAGATGCATGGTTTGGAAAATTGTTCACTAACCATGAAACCTCCTCTTCCTAGGAGCCACACCCCAAATGGTTAGGTTGCACGGTTTTATCCAACCATGCACCAACTGTGCAGTGTTACTAGTTAAGTGGCATTAAGGGTGTGGTCTGGGTTTACATTTTGGGAAAACCATGTGAAACCCATGTGGGTTATCCATTTCACACTTGAACTAATCCACATATCCTCCTAGGTCTCTCTAATGGTTTATAATGTAGGAACCTGAGTTTTTGTACGAGGTATGAATCCCTTATTTTTCAATTTGAATGCTTAAATATATCCTAATGTGAGTGGACAACTTGATCACAGGTGTTTTGGAGGTGTTTAGTGCTTTTTCGGAACCCAAAACCTATTTTGGGGTTTTTTAATCCTGGCGCATGGTTAGTGAAAACTATGTGGGGTAGGCTGCATGGTTTGACTAAACCGTGTGAGGCTGGGTATAGGTGTTGTATTGGCCACACAGTTTGGAAAAACCATGTGGAATGAGCCGCACGACCATGCGTCTAGTCTGCATATTTTTTAGAAACTTGATAGAGGATTAGTGTATGGTTTCCACATGATTTGTAAACCATATGGGTAAACCGCGCGGGAGCCCCTTTGCCTACAACAACCGTGCGCGATCGGTGAATGGTTTTCCAAACCGTGTGCCTAAACCATGAGACCCCTATAATTTGGGAAATTTTATAATTTTTAAATGAATTAAAATATTTTTTTAAACCTAATAGCCCCTATTCTTTATATTAACAACAAAGGGAGAGTTTGAGACCTCCCTCTTGAGACTAAAGTAGGATTTGAGATAAATCATCCATCCAAACTTCAATTCAGGCGTGGTTTGTCTCCTTGGATCCACATTGGTAAGATCTAAATTCATTTTTGATATTCTTGATTCTTCTAGATATCGATTGCGCTTTTTTGGATTTAGGATAATATGAATTAATTTCTTATTCTTCATATATTATTTATATTTATCCCAAATTGAGTCAAATCAGGGCTTGATACTGGACGAGCACTCCACTACCGAGCTAAGGTAGGTGGTCTATATTTTTCTTTTGGATTTTGGTGCTTTATAGAGCTATAGGATGTTATGCTGCCTGCCATACTTTCTGGTGCGACCCCAGATTTTAATTGGTTAATTAAAATAGATGTAATCAGACCTATTAGGGATTCCCTCAGGTTCTGTTATGATGCATTGGTAGTCATTTTCCAAACCATGATCAACCATGGGGTGTACCTATTGGAATTAACCTTTTTATGCCATGTTGAACCACACATGGGGTGATTTGTAGGTTTTCTTCTTAGAGGAATATCTTAAATAAATGAATTAAAGGAATAGGAGATAGGATGTATCTATATCATATTTATGATTTTGATTAAATGGATAAAATGGAACTTTAATATCTTGTTTAGAAGATGTTTTACCTCCTTGATTTATACCATATTGATATTAAATTTTTATTTGATTAAATAGATTAAATGGAATTGATTAAAGGAGTGGGTAAACTCATTGAGTGTTCTTAAATTTCTTAAATTATTATTTGGAAATGGTGATGAATGGGTGGGTATAACCATGTGACTTGTTTGATTATGATTGAGATAAATGGGTGGCTTTACCCATGTTAAATGTTTAATTGTGAATTGTGATAAATGGGTGGGTATACCCATGTTAAATGTTTAATTGTGAATTGTGATAAATGGGTGGGTATACCGATGTTAAATGTTTAATTCTGAATGGTGATAAGTGGGTGGGTATACCCATGCTATATGATGGAATGTGAATGGATTACATGAGTGGGTAGACTCATGTGTAATATATGAAATGGTATGAATGAATTCCATGGATGGATATACAAGGATTATGAATGTGGTGTTGGATGCCTTGGGTGGATTATGACCCTTGGATCTTGACTCTATAGTATGCCTTGGGCCTTGCTACCCCTTAGATCCAACTTTCTTGGATTCACATATGACTTGTCTAGTATAAAATGATCCTAGGACTCCAAATAGTGCCTATACTGAGTTTCCATCGAGATGATCCTGGGACATGATGGGTATGCCTTGGTCTTGACACCTTGGATCCAGTCCTTGTGTGGTTTGATACTTTAGTTAATATGGCATGGACATGGGAATGTGATTCACTCAGAGTATATGATAAGGCTGTGGTGATTTTATAAGTATGGATGTACGGTGAGGCCATGTGGTTTATTTCTTCTTGTTATAGTTTCCTGGATACAAGAGATAACACTTGTTTTGTAGGGAGCCTTAAGAGTTTAGATAGTACCCTTTTCTTAGTAGTGTTTGTGACATGGGCACTTTACTTGCTTTTTTGTTTACCTGTTTACCTTGTTATATTTCATACTATGGAAATGTATAGATATTGGGTGGTTATATAATGGGATGTTTATCTCACACCTTGTTTTGGAATCTCTTGGGGAACCTAAATAGATTATATGGTTACAAGTGTTGAATGGGGAAAGTTCCCTAGCATAGGTTGTTGATCAATGCTTAGGAGAAGGGGAGCACGAGACCGAGTTGAGGCTCATGATGCTATTGGGAGATAACACCTTTTAATATATTTTTCCTTTTGGATACTGATAGAGTTAATATTTTAATTATTTATCATATGTGTTTAAATGATTTAATCCATCCCAATTAGTAAATTTGAGAATATTTTCATCATTTTAGCATTTTTGGTGAATTTTGGGCTTAATTGTGAAAATTGGTTAATTCTGGAAAATTCACAATTTTCTAGATCTTTTGTTTTTGGGCATAAATTTTACAATTCAAATCCAATTTAAGAGATTTTTTAGGTTTTCCTTTCTCATTGTATTTATTTTTTTCTTCTTTACCAAGACCTGATTCTATAAAAAATGTCCTAGAAAAATCAATTAATTGGAGAAATATTTCTGGCCAGAAGAATGGATCCCACCATATTAAATCAAGTATATCTCATATTTACAACCTTAAAATAATGTGATTCTAGATGGTTTAGATAGAGGAACAAAAATGAAAATTTCAAATTAAATTTCATAAATTAAGGATCTCATTAAGGCATCATTTGAGTGATTAAAAGTGGAGTGGGTGAAACAGTGTTTGGAGGCAAGGAAAAGTTATGTTCATTGATTCAGCCATATCTTTATTTACACCTGTCCAAAGACTTTGAAAGTTTGAGGTATTATAGAAAAATTAATTTTAAACATCTTATAAGAATAGAACTCTGGGAGTTTCAGTCAGATGGTGGGAATAATAGAAGAAAACTTCTGGTGGAAAGATTCTGGAGGAGCAAATTTATGTTTTTTGTTTTCTTTGTTTTATTATTCTTAGTTTTGTAATGAATTATTCTTCCCACTTATTCAAAATTACCATTACCATGGTGGGGTAAACTTATGTGTGATTAGGGAAGGATAGGTTTTCCAGTTTTTAATTCATGAGTTCTTGCTATTAATGTTTTAAGATTCTTTTCTCTCTTTTGTGAAATCAGTTTCAAATTTTTATAACAGTTTTTATTATCATATACGATTGTATTTGATTTTAGATTATGTTATATTTATTTCTTTGGTCAATGATCAATTTATACCTCCAATAGGATATAGTCTATATATGATGTAATAAATCAGTTCTTAGTGGTGAAGTACTCGGTGATTGCTGGTACGTGTGTGAGTATTGGTAAACATTCTTGATTATTTGGGATAAACAAGAACCAAATGGGAATTTCCCAAGTCAATTGAGGGTATCCGCTACAACTATATCAAAAAATGGAAGGAGAGTAGACCAATATTAGATTTTAGTAAGGTTTATTCTCACCATTATTATTTTACCATGGGAGTGAGAAGAAATGATTGTGGATTCTCACTTTTATCGACTTAACAGAAGAGAATTGGATAAGTTGAACTATGATAGAATTAAAATTGAAAAAAAACCCGACTTAATCACCATATCATATAATAGGTTTCAAATTTTTTTTATCAATTTAATATTAATATTAATATTTTTTTTATTTTCATTATTGTCTTTTCAAAATCAAACAATTTTAAAAACAACCACCACTTCATTTTCTTATTTTAAGTGACAACTTTATTGTTGTGCGCTCCTCTTTGTATAAAACCTAGGTTTACAATTATACTTCATTTTAACTTAGGTAATATTTGTTTTTGTCACACCCCATGACAGAGACATGTAAAAACTTGGTGCTGTTTACCAAAGAGGTAGTGACAACATTTTTTTTCTCTTATATTTCATGACTAGAAGTACAAACCCTGGCCCTTTCTTCATAGATCTTGGAATTGAAAGAACCTTGTTTAATAGACTTAGAAACCTAAATTTGCAATCTTAATTTGAGGAAATTTCTATTTTATACTCAATTGAAACTTCAAGTTTTCACTATGATCTTGTCATCATGGCTAAAAATCAAAACCAAAACACTTAGATACCTTTGTGCACCACAATTCCTTAATCAAAACAATCAACTTGTCATGCTAGTGTTGCAAAATAATTTTGAAATGAAACCTAACATGATTCCATTACTCCCAAAATTTTATGGCTTGGTAGGTGAAGACCCAAAAAAACATATTAAAGAGTTCCCACATGTCTTCTCCACTTTCAGACCCTAAGGAGTAGTTGGGGAGATGGTAAAGTTGAAAGCGTTCCCATTTTCATTAGAAGGAGATTACAAAGAATGGTTATATGGATTAAAACTAGGAGATGTAAATTATTGGAATGAATTTGTAATATTATTCATGAAAATATTCTTCCCCATCTCCAGAATCATGACCATCAGAAAAGAAATTTATGCCATCAGACAGTCATCTAGAGAAACTCTTTATGAGTACTGGGAGAGATTTAAGAAGCTACGTGTCAGATACCCACATCAGGAAATTGAGAAGAATCAATTTATTGTCTTCTTTTATCAAGTATTAATGGAAAATTATAGAAACCTTATGGATGCATAATCTAGAGGTGCATTGATTGACAAGTCACAAGAAGAAACCTAGGGCTTGATTGAAAAAATTTATCAAAACACGCAAGAATTTGGTTCAAGAGGTATTGGAATAAGAGGTATTCATGAGGTAAGAAATTATAATACATCAATATTATTAGAAAACAATATTTAAGAGATAACAAGTTTGGTATGATAGATAGCCTTGAAACAAGTTTGAGACCAATGAGCACCATATAAGGTATGTGGTTTATGCTCATCACCTGATCATTTCACTAACCAGTGTACTGAAATATAGGGAATGGAAAGTTGCACAAAAACCTTTAAGCCAAGGAAAATTTAGAAAAATCAAGTATGTATAGAGCCTACTAAGTCCAATATGGATTTTTTAATCAGTATAATCAAGCTAGACCCCCATACCAAAATCAATTCCAAAACTAACCCCCAATCCAGAACCCACCACCATTTCAGTGAAACCAATATTATAACTAGCCTTATTACCAAAAACCACCCACATTACATAGACCCTATGAGAATCCATCCACTAGTTCAAAACCTCCAGTTCAAAACCAACAATATAAATTTGAGATTAATGGGCTCAAAGACATCGTAAAAGATTTTTCCAACAAGTTTGAAAGTCTCATGGACTTACTAACCAAAATCCCAGGCAAAATCCCATCCCAAAAAATCCCAAACCCAAAAGATAATTTCAAAATAAAAACAAAAATAAGTGGAAAATAACTCCCACCACCACCCACCATTGATCCTGAAACAAGAACACTTGAGTTAAGGGATAATGGAGTTGTAAATTCAAAAAATTCTATGGAAATGCACCATGAAGAAGAGAAGAAAGAGGATGAAAAGGATATACCAAGGAAGAAGACAAATTAAAAAAAATTTAAAAGGTAAAAAAGGGAGAAAAAATATTTCCCCCCACCATTTCCATCAAGTATGATTGAATCAAAGAGGTTGCAGGAAGAAGCACTTCCAAAAGAAATTTTGGACACCTTCGAGAAAGTGGAAATCAATACCTCTCTGATTGAATCCCTAAAAAAATTCCAAATTATGCTAAATTTTTTAAATATATTTTCACCAAGAAGAGGATACTTCAAGTGAATGAGAGTATCAACTTGGGAAGGAGTGCATCAAACCTTATCATACCACAGTTTCCAACTAAATGTAAAGATCTAGGGACATTTTCCATTCTATTCACTATTGGTTCTTTAAATTTATCTAATGATTTTTGTGATCTAGGTGATTCCATTAATGTATTTAATCACTCAGTATACACTTATTTTCATATGCGAGACTTGAATAACACAAGAGTGGTGGTCCAGCTTTCTAACAGATACACAATTTTACCAGCAGGAGTTCTGGAGGATGTATTGGTAAAAGTCAAAGATATCTTATTCCCATCTGGTTTCTATGTTCTAAATATGGAAGATGATAGGATCCCATCACAATCACCCATCATTTTGGGTAGACATTTCTTGAATACAACCAAAACCATTATCAATTTCCATGAAGGGACCCTAACCACTGATTTTGGAGATAACACTGCCCACTTCAATATTTTTGAATCCATGAGGCACCCATCAGATGATCACTCCCTCTTTGCACTCTCCCATGAAGTTGGTACCGATCCCATTGAAGAATTAGGTATATTCCATGAGTTCTTATCCTTATGAGATACTTTATCCATTGAAAATATCATTGAATATGAGGATTCCCAAACTCCTAGAGATTCTGATTTTATGTGGGAGAATGAGGTAAAATCTAATTTATTTGATGATTTGTTAAATAATGAAGATAATGGTATGATTTCTTATGTTTATAATGTCCACCATTTGTAAGTGGGGAACCTCAAATCAATTTAATACCTTGAATATCCCCCTAATTTGGAAATAAAATCACTCCCCTCTGATTTAAAATATGTTTACCTTATAGAGGGAGAGAAATTACCAGTGTTAATTGCTAATAATTTGTTTGAAACCCAAGAAAAATATTTTATTGAGATTTTGAGAGATAATGTACATGAAATAGGATGGAGACTAGGTGATATCCTAGGAATAAACCCAAAAATATTCTCACATAAAATTCTTCTGGAGGGAGATGTCAAACCTGTTAGACAACCCAAAATGAGGTTAAAACCCACCCCGATAGAGGTTGTGAAGAAGAAGATTGAAAATATCTTTGAAGATTGAATCATTTATCCCATCTCATATTCACAATTGGTTAGAACCATCCATGTAGTTCCAAAAAAATTGGCCTAACCATTGTGAGGAATGAGAATAATGAATTAATCCTTATAAGAATTTAGAATAGCTGGAGAGTGTGAATAGATTTTAAGAAGTTGAATCAATTCACTAGAAAAGACCATGTCCCAATCCCCTCCATTGACCAAATGTTAGTGATATTAACAGGGGGAACTCATTATTTCTTTTTGGATGTATTTTCAGGTTATTTCCAGGTACCTATTTCTCATGAGGATCAAGAGAATACTACCTTTACTTATCCCTTTGGCACTTTTTCATAAAAAAGGATTCCATTTGGATTGTGTAATTCTCTAGGTACATTTCATAGGTGCATGGTAAGTATTTTTTCTGATTATATTGAAGATTTCTTGGAGGTTTTATTGGATGATTTCATAGTTTTTGGAAATTCTTTTTACCATTTTTTGAAAAATCTGGAAAAAGATTTGAAAAATTTCATTGAAAAGAATCTTGTTTTGAATTTTTAAAGGTATAATTCCATGGTTGAGAGAGGAATTTTTCGTAGTCGTGTAATTTCAAAAAAGGGAATAGAAGTTGATAAATCAAAAATTTAAGTGATAAATTATTTTCCTTACCCAACTTATGTGAAGCGTGTTAGATCAATTTTAGGACATGCAAGATTCTACAGAAGGTTTATCTAAGATTTCAGTAAGATTTCTCTCCCTCTATCTATATTAATTTTGAAAGATTCTGATTTTGATTTCAATGGTTCATGTAGGTAATCCTTTGAGGAGTTAAAGATGATATTAATTACACCACCAGTAATACAACCACCAAATTGGAAAGAACCATTTGAGCTAATTGTGATGATTGAAACAAAGCAATTGGAGCAGTCCTTTCTCAACAAATTGAGGGAAGGCCACAAGTCATTACTTATGATTCGAGAACCTTAGATTCAGCCCAATTCAACTACACAACAACAAAAAAAAGTTTTTAGTTGTTGTATTTTCTTTAGAAAGATTTAGATCATATCTACTTGGAACTAAAGTCACCGTGTTTTCTAATCATGTAGCTCTTAGGTACTTGAGGAAGAAGGTAGAAGATAAACCAAGGTTAGTAATATGTATGCTTTAACTAAAGGAGTTCAACATAAAATCAAAGACAAGAAGGTATCTAAGAACCAAGTGGCTGATCACTTAAGTAGACTTCCCAACACCGCTAAAGCTGAAATTCCAGACATAGAACCACCGAATGACCACCTTCTAGGAGATCATTTGTACTTGATTGATGGAGAAGTGACTTGGTATACTGATATGGTAAATTATCTAGTAACATATCAGGTCCCATTACATTTAAATTCCCACTAAATTCAAAAGATGAAATCTAAATCAAGATATTACATCTGGGATGATCCATTTCTTTGGAATATTTTCAATGACCAAGTGATAATAAGATGTTTTCCAAAAAGTGAAAGTGATTCTGTCTTTATGTTTTTTCACACTTTATCTTGTGTAGGCCACTCTTGACCTTATAGTACAACAAGGAAGGTTTTAGAATCTAGACTTTATGGGACCACCCTTTTTAAAGATTCTCATGAATATTTCAAAAGGTGTAAAAAATGTCTGTTTTATGGAAATATTTCAAGGAGAAAATAAATGCCCCAAAATACACTATTTTTTTGTGAAATTTTTGAATTTTGGGGGATAGATTTTATGGGACCTTTCCCAATGTCATTTGGAAGTTATTATATCTTGTTTGCAGTTGATTATGTTTCCAAATGGGTGGACGAAAAATCCACAAGGACTGGTGATGATAAAGTTGTTTATGATTTTTTAGGGCTAACATATTTTTTAGGTTTGGAGTTCCCAGATCCATCATCAGTTATCATGGGACTCAATTTTTTCATAGTATAATGTAGGATTTACTGAAGAAGTATGGGGTGCATCATAAAACATCAACTCCATATCATCCACAGAACACTGGGAAATCTGAAGTGTCCAACAGGGAAATTAAAGGAATTTTGGAAAATATTGTTAATCCAAATAGGAAAGATTAGAGACAAAGGTTGGAAGATACATTATGGGATTATAGAATAGCCTACAAAACTCCAATTGTAATGAGTCCATATAGGTTAATTTATGGAAAAAGTTTTCATATTCTAGTGGAAATAGAGCATAAGGAATATTTGGCTGTGAGAAAGATGAATTTGGATCTTGAAATTGCTGGAAAAGAGAGAAAATTGCAATTGAAGGAGCTGGAATAAATTATAAGAGAAGATTTTGAAAATTATAAGATTTACAAAGATAGAACAAGAGTGTCACATGACAAGCTGGTCCAACTGAAAGACTTCCATCCTGGAGACATGGTGTCGTTATTCAACTCAAGACTTAAGTTGATACGAGACAAACTTTTTTCCAGGTGGGAAGGTCTATTTATAGTTACCAGTGTATACCCTTTTTGTGCTATATAGATTGTGAAGGATAGAGCACAATATCCATTCACTTTTAATGGAAATAGGCTTAAGAAATTCCATGGTACCATTCCATCAGAACTAGTGGAGGAGATCACACTCCTCCAACCAGTTTATCAATAAAATCCACCAGGTCGTACCTCTCCTTTACAATTTCTTATTTTCTATGATTGATTTTTCAAATATTATTATATGTTAAATCCATTTTAATTTATTATAGACACTGCATCATTTAAGTGTGGGGGAGGGAACCTTTGTAGTTTATGATTTTTATTTTTTGTTTGTTTTCCAATTTTCAAAAAAATAGTTTTTTTTAAATTTTGTGTGTTTTGTTTTCAATTTTTCAGCGTATTTGAAAATTTTGAGCAGAAATGATTTTCTTTGACATTTTTGAAACCCATGTTCAAGTGCAAAACAATTTATTCCATGAAACTAAGTTTAAATGAATGCTGAAAATGACTTTGTTTCAAGTTCAAATCTTTAGAAATTTCATGAAAAGTACTCTGATTTTTAAATCATATGACACATATCACTATCTATATATTTGAAATCACTTTACTATAAGGATTATGATCCATTGTTTTCAAATTATTTACATTCACCTCACTTATTGAGAGAACCAAATCATGCTTTATTTAACTAGAATTTTATTTATTCCTATAAAAACGTGAGGGTTTGAGGTATTTGTGTTTTAAATGATTGAGGAATTTATTTGGTTTTAAAGACCCCTTTTACCTTGTACATTTAATCCTTCTAACCCTTAGAATCCATGAAAACCCTATTAGGTTAGCCACATTATAAGCCAATTTTCCCTATCCAACCTTCTCTTGAAGTGAAATTGCACGATCTAGTTGAACTTAAGTATGGGGGAAGCTGTCTTGTATTGTGATACCATATTTGGATATACTTTGGGTGAAAATAAAATGTTGAAGATATTTTCTTGTTGCTGGAAAAAATCATTCCGATGAAAGCTATTCCTTTTTTAGAGCTTTCATGATAAGAGAAGTTATTCCTTTCTAGAGCTTCTAATGGAGGAAGAAAGTTTTTCCTTTTCTGAAGCTATAAAGAAAAATTATGTTTAAGAAGATTGAAATGTTTTCTGATGAAATTTTGAACTGGGTGAACATTCCTTGAGTTTTCATGACGTCGGAGCTAATTTTCTACTAAGGGGAGTGAGGAGGAGACCATACTTGAAAATTAGAAAAATGTAAATTTTCTTCAAAAAGAGCCAAACCCTACTCATTCAGACTTAGATTTTTTCACATCTAAATACTACCAACCAAAATCCATAGAAAAAACCTAAAAAGTCCTCATGATAAACACATGTCCTTGAATCACATCGAGTGGAGATGTAGGAATTTATCAATCCTATGGTGACCCTTGTATGAGTTTGGATGGGAAAGACATTTCTGAAAAAAATTAAAATTTGTGTGATGAGAGAAAATGCAGGTTAAGTAATTCTTTTGTGTGCATGGGAGGATAAATAAAGAGTAAGTATATTTAATGTTATAGTTTTAGAACTTGGAATAATGTTTTTTGATGTGGCATGATATATTTTGTTTCTTGTTGTCAAATTGGTGGATCTCATGGGCATGTGTTTTGAATTTGCTTTGATTTAGATTTTGATGCTGAATTGTCTAGGTGTCCAAGTGATAAGTGTGTGAGAATTGATAGAGTTAATATTTTTATTATTTTTTATATGTTTTTAAATGATTTAATCCTTCCCAATTAGTAAATTTGAGTATATTTTTTATCATTTTAGTGTTTTTGGTGAATTATGGGCTTAATTGTGAAAATTGGTTAATTCTGTAAAATTCTCAATTTTCTAGAGCTTCTTTTTTTGGGTATAACTTTTAAAATTAGGATCTAATTTAAGTGATTCATTTTTTTAGTTTTTTCTTTCTCGTGGGATTCATTTTTGTCTTCTGTACCAAGACCCAATTCTACACACAATGGCCCAAAAAAATCAATCAAGTGGATAAATATTTCTGGATGGTAGAATGGATCCCACCATATTAAATCAATAATATCTCATATTTTAGACCTTAAAATGATGTGATTCTAGCTGGTTTAGATATAGGACTCAAAAGGAATGGTGAAAATTAAATTTCATAAATTAAGGATCTCATTAAGGCATCCTTGAGCACTTACAAATATAGTGGGTGAAATAGTGATTGGAGGCCAGGAAACATTTTGTTTATTGAATCAGCCATATATTTCCTTACACCTATTCAAAGAATTTTAAATTTTGAGAGTTGATATAAAACTTTATTTAAAACTTCTTATAATAAGATACCTCTGAGTGTTTCGTCCTATTGGTGGTTATAACAGAAGAAAACTTATGGTGGATAGATTCTGGAGGAGAAAATTTATGTTATTCGTTTTATCTGTTTGATTCTTCTTAGTTTTTTAATGAATTATTCTCAACCCTTATTCAAAATTACCCTTACCATGGAGGGGAAAACTTCTGTTTGATTGGGGAAGTATATTTTTTCTATTTTTTAATTCATGAGTTTTTGATATTAATGTTTTACGATCCTTATCTCTCTTCTATTAAATTGGTTTCAATTTCTTATAATGATTTTTATTATCATATATGATTGTATTTGATTTTAGATTATGTTATGTTTATTTCTTTGGTCAATTATAAATTTCTACTTCCACTAGTATTTGGTCTATATATGATGAAATAGATTAGTTCTTAGTGGTTAAGTACTTGGTGATCACCTCTGCGAGGAGTAGTAAACGTTCTTGATTGTTTGGGATAAACAAGACTCGATTGAGAATTGCCTAAGTCAAATGAGGGTATCCGCTATAACTCTACCAGAAAATGGAAGGAGATTAGAACAATTTTATATTTTAGTAAGGTTTATTCTCACCATTATTATTTTACCAAGGGAGTTAGAAAAAACGATTGTGGATTCTCACTTTTATCGACTTAGCAGAAGAGAATTGAACAAGTTGAACTATGATAGAATTATAATTGGAAAACCAAAACTGACCTAATCACCATCTCATATAATAGTTTTCAATCACTTGTTTTATGAATTTGATCTAAATATTTTTCTTTTTTTAGTTTCATTCTTGTCTTTTCAAAATCAAACAATTTTAAAAACAACCACCGCTTTGCTTTCTTATTTTAAGTGACAACTTGATTGTTGTGCACTCCTCTCTGGAGACAACCTAGGTTTACCGTTATAATTCATTTTAAATTAGGTAATTTTTTTGTCACACCCCATGATAGGAACGTGTCATATACATGTATTTTTATACTCTTTGGTGTACCTGTTTTGGATGTTTTCTTAGACACATGACATATATCACTATCATCATCTGTATATGAGATTAATTTTGGTTTTATTTATATATTTCCATCCTGTTTATTATTTATTTTTATTCATATTTAATTGCTTCCTTTATTGTTATGTTATTGAATTCCACAGTGATATACTCTTGTAATGATGGAATAGTCTCCCCAGTAACACACCTAGGGCCTCACTCCTAGTTAGAAACCTCTATCATTTGGAGAGATACACTTGAGTCCATGTGGCCAACTAGGATTGGAACACTATTGAGAGAAATCTAGGTCTAGGATGTTACAAAGTGGTATCATAGGAAGGTTCTAGTTGACTTACTATTTAGAAACAATAGATAGGGATATGAAGGAAATGGAATTTGGTAATAAGCTGTGCCCGGGAGTAGTTACCCCACATATAGGGAAAAGCCAAATTTCCTTGAATTGAATTTTTATAATCATGATTTTGACTATTACAATTGATTTGATTTCACCTTTGGGTAACACACTTGATATATGTTATTACTATTGATACAATTGTGGGTTATATTTCTATTACAACCAGATGAGATGAGGGTATGAAATCTCATGCATCATATAGAAACTTGTTAGAAATCACATTGCATGAATTATGCCATGAAATTTATGATGCATTACCCATTGCATGATGTTGTGATAAGTGTTGTGATAGCTATATCTCCTGTCATGACAGATTTTGTGTAGCGGATAGATAAGTGATTCCATATTTTAGTTCCTAAGGTGTATGGAACCTTATGGATTGGGAAGTGATACACCTTTTAAAATAAAATGTTAAAGTGAATTTTATATGCATGGATTGATTGGGCACTAAATTTTGTGTTCATGAGGTGTTATGGGCCCTCATATATTTGGAATTGGTGAACCATTGGTTAAATACCTTGGATAATTGAATTTTGAAAATGATATAGAAAATGAATGTGAATTCAAATAGAAGATAATTGGAATCTTGAAATGATAATTACTTGACCTAGACCCATATTTTGAGTGGGAAAGAGGAAGTGTTTCTAGTTGTGTTGTGACTGATCTTGTTATGGACTTGGATTTAGGAGCAGGCTATGAGGTATGACTTGGTTTTAGGAGGGTTTTGACTTGTCCTGTGCTTTTGAGTTGTGAGGTTCAAACTCATTATTTTATGAGGTGTGTGTTTGGAATTGTAGAGGCATGCCAACATGATGAACTCAAGTCATATTCCAGGAGGGAGGTGGTGGCCACACTCTGTAGGCGGTGGTCTATGGGATACCAATAGATCCTCCTTTAGTGCCAACTGAAACACTAGTTTCTATTCTAGATATAGGTGTCGAGGCATAGTTTTGTGAGGTTTTCTTTCACTATATATAGACTTTATAGGGAGCACTGCTACCTGCCTTGACGATGGTTGAGCTGACACGAGTGTTCTAGCAGTAGCATCCTCCCACATTTTTAGGGGATGGTGGTCCACAGGCTGCTAAGCTATGGATTGAGACCATGATAGCTATCATTAAGCATATTGAGATGCTTCCTAAGAAGAGGGTAAAGATCACCACATATATGCTACGTGGAGCATCAAAGCGCTGGTGGGATGTTCTGAAATAGGTTGAAAGTCTATGAAATATGGGTTGGTATAATTTCAAAACCTATTTTTATGACTATTTCTACCCCATGAATCTATGGGCAGAGTGAGATAGTGAGTTTATGCATCTAGATCAGAGCACGATGACAGTTATGGAGTACTCAACATGCTTTATGAAGTTGCATCATTTTGTTCCAATGTACCTTACTGATGAGCTATCTAGTGTGATATGCTTCGAGGAAGGTCCCTGGAATTTTATTTTAGTTCAATGTGTCTAGATTGACTTCTATCACTAGTATTGTGAATCAGTTACTAATTATAGAGAAAACCCTAAGGGAAGATGGGGGCGTAGAGTATGGAAGTGCTATTTCTCGATCCAGTGGTTTAGTATCTTTAAGAAGGAAGTACTATTTTAAGGATTTCCATGAGATAAGAACTAGTAAGGATATGAGTATCGGTAGCTCTGTGTTCTACCATTAGTGTGGAAGGAGAGCCCACGTAAAGAATCAGTGCGACCACGACCCAATAAAGTATAGAGACTGTGGAAAGATGGGACACGTGCAACGTTTCTGAAGGACCTTCCCTCTATATATGAGTGGTTGGGTGTCATATACGACACTAGGTTCAGGAGAAGGTTCCTCAACTCCACATTATGCAGGGATCTATAGTAGTTCTAGACGATCAGTCTGAGGTAGTGGTGGTAGTGGTAGAGGCAGCCAGACACTAGTTACAACAACACATCAGAGTGTCCCTAATATGGGTAGTGAAGTTGTATCAAAGGGTCTTGGTCTAGGCTAGTTCAATTATATACAGCCTACCTATGAGGAGCAGGGTGATGGACCATCTACGGTGAGAGGTACGATCTTAGTATCCTCTACTATTTCATCTACTATTTTTGATATCGGTGAATCTCATAGTTTTATATCTACACCTATGGTGGAAATCCTTGGGCATTTTTTGTTGCCCTATACGAGAATTTCGATGCTAGAAACATCATTGGGAAATAGAACGGAAATTGTGCACCAGTGTAGGGAGTCCCCCCTTGAGGTTAGTGGGTGTCACTTAGTCTAGGATCTTTATGTCCTTAAGAGGATAGGGTTTGATTTCATACTCAAAATGGACTGACTAGTAGATTGTTGAACTTATATTAACTGCTTTCACCGGAGGGTGAGTTTCAAATAGGGTTCAATGTTTACACATAAGGGTGAATGGGATGTCCAGGTGAGCCGAGCTAGACCAGAGCATTATGGGTTGTACGGGATGACAGTCTATATTACTAGTTTGTATCTAGATGATTAGGGTGTGAGTCAGGTGGACTTTCCTCTAGTGGTTGAGCGCTTCATGGATGTCTTCCTAGATGACTTTTCTAGTTTAACTCCTTAGAGATAGGTGGAATTCTCCATCTAGCTAGTGCCAGGAACTGCACTAGTATCCATTCCTCCGTACAGGATGACTACTATGGAGTTGTAGGAGCTCAAGTGGAAGCTAGAGGATTTAGAGGCAAAGGGGTTTATTCGACCCAATACTTCTCCATGGAGTTTTACTATCCTTTTTATGAAAAAGGCAGATGGTACCCTTAAGCTATGCGTGAATTATCAGAATTTGAACCAGTTGATGATTAAAAACTGATATCCCTTTCTATGGATAGATGACCTATTTGATCATATTTGAAGAGTTTTAGTGTCCTCAAAAATCAATTTGAGGTTAGGATATCACCAGGCATGTGTTCTAATAATAGAAATACATTTTAAAACTTTTTTTAGTAGGTATAGTATATATGATTATCAGGTTATGTTGTTCAGTCTCATAAACATGCCAACAATTTTCATAGTGTTGATGAACCAAGTGTTCCATCCTTGGATTCTTTTATAGTGGTTTTAGTGGATGATATCTTGGTGTATTCTCACAATCAAAATGATTATTCCAACCACGTTGAGATATTTTTTAATACAATTATAGATAATCAATTATATGATAATACCACAAATTCCACTTTTGGATGGATCAAATTCACTTCCTGGGTCACATCATCTCAAAGATAGGAGTATCAGTGGACCTAGAGAAGGTGAGATCTGTAGTTCCCTGGGAAAATCCCAAGAAATATTTTGATGTATAGTGTTTCTTAAGGATAGATGGTTACTAAAGTTGTTTTATACAGGACTTATCATATTTATTATCACCATTGATGGGATTGACTAAGAAGGGTGTGAAGTTTGTTTGGTTATATTCTTGCGAGATAGCCTTTTAGGAGCTGTAAGGGAGATTGACATTAGCACCGGTCCTGATATGGACAGAAGAGGGAAAGAGATATACTATGTGTTGTGAAAAATCAGGTATCAGGTTGGGAGTAGTGCTGATATAGGGATATAGAGTCATGATATACAGGTATTTGAAGCCAAGGCCACACAAGATGAATTACCTAACACATGATCTTGAGCTATCTATATCTCTTCATGCTTTACGCTATTGGATACATTACTTACTGGGAGAGAAATTTGTGGTGTAAAAGGACCACAAAAGCCTGAATTATATATTTATACAGTGTGATATAAATATGAGGTAGTGAAGGTGGGTGGAGTACCTTCATTATTTTGACTTTGATCTTTCCTACACTCCTGGTAAAGGCAATGCAGTGGATGATGCACTGAGTAGGAGGGCTCAGATACAAGCAGTGCAGCAGGCCAGAAGTGTGTGGAAGCTTATGGAATTATTATCTAAGATGTAGTTAGAGATGTATGATAATCAGGGATAGACTTATCTATCGTCATAAGCCATGAACTCTACCCTACTGGGTAGAGTATGTATGAGGCAGCTATCAAATTTAGTGGGCCTAGTTTTACGGGAGAGCATGGTAGGTGAGAATCCACCTCCAGGTTGGATCGTAGGTGAGGATTAGATCCTACATATCCATGGTCATGTATGGTTACTAGTGAACATATATGAGGTGTTGATGTGGGAATTTCATGCCTAGTCAAGGGAAATGCACCCCAAAGTCACCAATATGTACCGTGAGTTACAACATTAATACTGGTGACCGAGTATGAAAAGAGAGGTAGATAGTTTTGTTACAAGGTATTCAAGCTATCAATAGGTGAAGGTAGAACATTAGTGACAAGCTGAGATTTTATAAAAGTTACCTACCATAGTGGAAATGGGATGATGTTATGATGGATTTCATGACTTTTTTACCAAGGTCACCTCGAGGTAATGATGATGTATAGTTTGTGGTTGATAGGCACACAATGTTTTCTCATTTCTTTATAATCAAGGATACCTTTAGTGTTGATGATCTTGGAAGGCTGTAAATTCATGACATAGTACGACTTCATGGGGTCCTGTTCACTATCATTTCAGATAGGGACACCCACTTTACATCTCATTTCCGGAAAATTATTTAGATGGCTCTTGGTACACAGGTTCTTCTAAGCACAATATACCACCATCAAACTGATGACCAGTTAGATCATATAATACAAGTGCTAAACGACATGCTGTGAGCATGAATCCTAGATTTTGGGGGATCTTGAGAGAAGAATATACCCTTGGTTGAGTTATACTATAAAAATATTTATCAGGAGACTATATAGATGGAAACTTATGTGGATTTGTAAGGTAAGCCATTCTAATCACCCCTATGCTGGCTAGAGGCAGGTGAGGCAGAATTATTGGGACTGCGTCTTGTGAAAGAGACTTCTGAGTAGGTCCATTAGATTAAAAAATGGATGGATACTACATAGTCTCGACAGAAATCATACACCGATCACCACATATGATCTATAGAGTTCAAGGACCAGGATTAGGTTTTATTGCATGTTTCATCGAGGCCGGGACACAAGAGAATCAAGAGATATGGTATGATTTCACCGTGATATGTCAGTCTGTTCAAGATTATGGATATATTTGGGTCAATAGCCTATTGGTTACAGTTACCTCAAAGGTATCAATCTATGCACAATGTATTCCATGTATCTCAGCTATGCCACTATCATTCAGACCCATCTAATGATTTTCAACCTAATTAGGTTGAGTTAAATATTGATGCATCCTTTGAGGAGCATCCGATTCAAATTGTTTACAGGAGCATGGAGGTTCTCTGAGGCTGGTCAATTCCTCCAAAACAGGTGTTGTGGTAGCATAACCATTTACATGATGAGACTTGGGAACAAAAGGCCAACGTACATGCTCAGTGGCCACAATTATTATCATAAGAATCTTGACCAACCTTCAATGGGAAATTCAGGGATGAATTGCTATATGGAAGGAATATTGTAAGAACCTAGGTTTTCATATGAGGTACAAATCCATTCTTTTTTCAATTGGAATGCTTAAATATGGCCTCATGTAAGTTCCCAACTTGATCATGGGTGTTTTTTAGGTGTATGAGGATTGTTTAGATCCTAGAACTAGTTTTTGGGGTGTTTTAAGCCTAGTGCATAGTTAGTAAAAACCATGCAGGACCCGCCACATGGTTTGACTAAACCGTGCAAGGCTGTGTACAGGGGTGGTACTAGCCACATGTTTTAACCAAACCATGTGGAATGGGTTGCACATCTGTGTGACTGGTCTACAGTTTTTGTAGAAACTTGGTAGAGGCTTAGCACATGATTTTCACATAGTTTGTAAACTATGAAGGTAAACCATGTGGGTTCCCCTTGGACTATATAAATTTTACACAACTAGCGCATGGTTTTCTAAACAGTGTGCTTAAATCGTGGATCCCCTGTAATTAGGAAAAATTTATAATTTTGAAATGAATCAAAATATTTTTTAAACATAATAACCCCTATTCTTCATACACACAATAAATGTAGAGTTTGAGAGCTCCCTCTTGAGACTAAAGTAGGATTTGAGATAAATCCTCCATCCGAACTTTGATTCATCTCCTTGATTTTTCATCAGTAAGATCTAAATTCCTTTTAGCCATTCTCGATTATTCTGGATATCGATTGTGCTATTTCGATTTAGGCTCATATTCCCTAATTTCTCATTCTCCATCCATTCTTCATATTTATCCTAATCTGAGTTGAATTAGAGTTTGATACTAGACGAGCACTACACTACTGAGCTATGGTAGGTGGTCTATAAATTTCTTTTGGATTTTTGTGGTTTGTAGAGCTATTGGACATTATTCCACCTGCCATAATTTTCAGCACGACCCTGAATTTTAATTGGTTAATTGAAATGGATGTAATAAGATCTATTAGAGATTCCATTAGGTTCTATTATTATTTGTTGGTATCCTTTGGCCGAACCATGGTCTCCCATGGGTTTTACCAATTAGAATTACCCTTTTATGCCCTGTTGAACCACCCATGGGGTAAGTTGAAGCTTACCTTCTTAGTGGAATCTCTTAAATAAATGTATTGAAATGGATTAAAGGAATATAAGATGGGATGCCTCTATAAAATGTGGATGCTTTTGATTAAATGGATAAAATAGAACATGAATAGCTTGTTTAGGATATGATTTTCCTCCTTACTTTATTCCATGTTGATATTCCATATTTTTTTTGATTAAATGGCTTAAGTGGAATTGATTAAACGAGTGGGTAAACTCATTGATTTTTCTTAAATTGCTTAAATGATTATTTATAAATGGTGATGAATGGGTGGGTATACCCATGTAACTTGTTTTATTACGATTGATATAAATGGATGGGTATACCCATGTTAAATTTTTAATTTTGAATTGTAATAAATGGGTGGGTATAACCATGTTAAATGTTTAATTGTGAAATTTGATTAATGGGTGGGTATACCCATGTTAAATGTTTAATTGTGAATTGTTATAAATGGGTGGGTATACCCATGTTAAATCTTTAATTGTGAATGGTGATAAATGGGTGGGCATACCCATGTTATATGATGGAATGTGAATAGATGACATGTGTGGGTAAAATCATGTGTAATATATGAAATGGTATAAATGGATGGATGTTTGTATGGATTCCATGGATTTCTCTCCATGGATAATAAATATGGTGCTATATGCCTTGGGTTGATTATAACCCTTGGGCATTGACTCCATATGATGAATTGGGCCTTACCACCCGTTATATCCAGCTTTCTTGGACTCTTATAGAAATTTTCTACTATGACATGATCCTAAGACTCCAACCAGTGCCTATACCAAGTTTCCATCGATATTCTCCTGGGACTCGATGAGGCTACCTAGTTCTTAACACCTTGGATCTGACCCTTGTATGGTATGATACTTTATTTAATATAGCATCGCCATGAGAATGTGATTCACTCAGAGTATACAGAAAGACCATGGTTATTTGATAAGTATGGATGTACAAAGAGGCCGTGTGGTTTATTTATTCTTATTATAGTTTCCTAGATATAGGAGATGACACTTGTTTTGTAGGGTGCCTTGAGAGTCTAGATAGTACCCTTTTCTTAGTAGTGGTCATGCTGTGGGGACTTTACTTAATTTTTTTTACCTATTTATCTTGTTATATTGAACACTATGGAAATATATAGATCTTGGGTGGTTTCTTAATGGGATTTTTATCCCACACCCTATTTAGGCCTCCCTTGGGGAACCTAAAAAGATTATATGGTTTCTGGTGTTGACAGGGGAAAGTTCCCTAACATAGGTTGTTGAACACTACTTAGGAGCAGGTGGGCATGGGATCATGTTGAGGCTCACAATGCTATTGAGAGATAAAACATTTTTTTATTTTTGTCCTTTTGGATACATGTATTGTGATACTCTACTATGTACCTATTTTTTCTTTTTTCTTAGACACATGACATGTATCACTATCATTATCTATATATGAGATTACTATTGGTTTTGTTTATATATTCCTGTCCTATTTATTATTTAGTTGTCTTTATATTTAAATACTTCCACTACTGTTATGTTATTGAATTAGGCTATGATATACTTTGGAAATGAGGGAATAGTCTCCCCACTAACACACCTAGGCCATCACTTCAAGTTGGAAGCCTCTGGTGTTTAGGGGGATGTGCTTGAGGCCATGTGGGAAACCGGGACCAAAGCACTGTTGAGTGGTTTTTGGGTTCTGGATATTACAAAGTGGTATCAGAGGTAGGTTATGGTTGACTTACTATTTGGAGATGATATATAGGGATAGGAAGGAAATGGAATTTGGTAATAAGATGTGGCTAGGAGTAGCTACCCCACATATAAGGAAAAGAAAAATTGACTTGAATATAATTGTTTTAATCATGATCTTAACTATTATAGTTGATTTGATTTCACCATTGGGTGAAAAAATTGATATATGTTTTTACTATTGATACACTTGTGGGTTCTATTTCTATTATAACCTGATGATATGAGGGTATTCCATCTCATGCATCATATAGGCACTTGTCAGAAATCACATTCCATGCATTATTCCATGCAATTTAGGATGGACTACTCATTGTATGCTATTTTCATAGGTGTTATGATGGATATATCTACTTTTTTGATAGATTTTGTGTATTTGATAGAGAAGTGACACTATATTTCAATTCACAAGGTGTATGGGACCTGATGGATTGGGAAGAAACACACCTTTTAAAATAAATTATTAAAGTGAATTTGATATGTATGGATTGATTGGGCATCGAATCTTGGGTTTGTGAGAAGTTATGGGTCCTTATGGATTTGGAATTAGTAAACCATTGGTTAAACCCCTTGGATAACTGAAATTAATAAATGAGATAGAAAATGAATGTGAATTAAAATGGAAGAGAATTGGAATCTTGAAATGATAAAAAGAGACTTGACCTAGACTTGAATTTTGAGTGGGTAAGTGTTTATATTCATGTTGTGATTGATCTTGTTATAGTGCTAGATTTAGAAGCATGTTGTGGGGTATGACTTGGTTTTAGGAGGGTTTTGACTTGTCCTGTTCTTTTGATTTATGATATTTGAATTCGTTCTTTTCTAAGGAATGTGTTTGGAATTGAAGAGGCATACCACAATGATGAGAGAAAGTTGTATGCTAAGAGGGATGAAAAAACACACTCTAGAGACAGTGGGTCATAGGATACTATCAGATCCTCTTTTAGTTCTAGCTTCAGCACCATCTACTATTCCAGACACAGGTGATGAGGCACAATTCCGTGAGGGTTTAGTTTACTACATGTAGAATTTATAGGGAGCACCACAACCTGTCTTGATTATGGATGAGGTGACATGGGTGTTCCAGCAGTAACATACTCCCACATTTTCATGGGATGGTGGTCCACAGGCTACTAGGATATGGATTGAGACCACGATAGCTATCTTTGAGCATCTTGAGATACCTCCTGAGAGGAGGTTCAATATTTCCAGATATATGATACATGGAAGAGCAAAGTGCTATTAGGATGTTTTGAACCATAATGAAGGGTTGTGAGAAATGGGTTGGGATGATTTCCAAACCCATTTCTATGAATATTTCTACCCCGAAACTCTACAGGTAGATAAGGCTAGTCAATTTATATATATGGAGCAGGGTAAAATGATAGTTATGGACACTACATGACTTAAAGAGTTGTAGTATTTTGCTCCAATATACCTTACTGATGATTTATCTAGAGTGAGATGCTTTGAGTAAGGTCTCTAACATGTCAGCAGATCTTAGGTCAACACATTCAAATTTACCTGTATCACTGAGATTGTGAATCGAGTGATGATTACAGAGCGGAACCTGTGGGAAGATGGGGGTATAGTGCATGGTTTTTCTATTTCTCGATCCCGTGGTTCAATGTCTTTAGGTAGGAAGTGCCATTTTGAGGCTTCCCCTGAGATAAGAACCAGTCAAGCTGTGAGTACTAGTAGCTTTGTGTTCTACTATTAATGTGGCTGGTGAGGCAATGTAAAGAATTAGTGTGATCACGACCCAGTAGAGTGTCGATATAGAGGAAAGATAGTCTAAATTCATCATTTATATAGGAAATTCCCTCCAGTTGTGATTGGTAGGGGTTAGCTCCGACACTAGGTTCAAGAGAAGGTTCCTAAACTCCACATCAATCATGGAGCTACAGTAGTGATGACTAATTAGGCCGAGGTAATGGTGGTTGTGGAAGAGGTATCCAGACACTAGTTACACCAAGACATCAGTGTGGGCCTAGTCCAGGCAGTGAGGTTGTATCATAGGGCCATGGTCTAGGCCAATTCTATTCTTTATAGCATACCCCCGAGGAGAAAGGTTTCGGAATATCTACGGTGAGAGGTATGATCCTAGTAGCCTCTATTATTGTGTCCTATCTTTTTGATACATGTGCATCTTATAGTTTTATATTTGAACCTGTGGTGAAAATACTTGGTCTTATTTTGTTGTCTTATAAGGAAATTTTGATGCTAGATACAATATTGAGAAATATAATGGAGAATGTGCACTAGTGTAGGGAGTTCCCCCTTGAGGTTAGTGGGTGTCACTTCATCTGAGATCTTTATGTCCTCGAGATGACAAGGTTTGACATCATACTTGGAATGGACTGTCTAGTAGATTATCGAGCTTATGCTGACTGCTATCACTGGAGGGTGAATTTCACATCACTAGAGGGTGAATTATTTACACACAAGGTTTAATGGGATTTCCAGGTGAGCTGAGCTAGACTAGAGAATAGTGGGCTATGTAGGATGAAGACCCAGATTTTCAGTTTGTATATAGATGATTAGGGAGTGAGTCATGAAAAATTTCCCCCAGTAGTTGAGCACTCCAAGGATGACTTCTAAAATGAATTTTCTTGTTTACCTCCTAAGAGTGAGGCTGAATTCTTCTTTGATCGAGTTCCATGAGGTGCATCAGTATCCATTCCTCATTTCAGGATGACTACGATGAAGTTATAAGAGCACAAGAGGCAGATATATGATTTAGAGGTGAAGGGGTTTATTCAATCAAGTACTTCTCTGGGGGGTTCACCGGTCCTTTTTTTAAAGAAGTAAGATGATACCCTTAGGCTATGCATGGATTATCGAAAGTTGAACCAACTGAAGGTTAAAAACTGATATCCCTTTCCATATATAGACAACCTATTTGATCAGCTTTGAGGAGCCCGAGTGTTCTCAAAAATCTATTTAAGGTTTGTATATCACCTAGTATATGTTCGACCTACAGATATACCATGTATTGCTTTTCGTAGCAGGTATGGTCTATATGAGTATTTGGTTATGCCATTGGGTCTCACAAACGCGCTAGTGGTTTTTATGGAACTGATGAACTGAGTATTCCATCCTCACCTGGATTCTTTTATGGAGGATTTCATGGATGATATCTTGGTGTATTCTCATTATCGATACAACCATTCCAACCATCCTGAGATCTTTTTGAATACATAGGGAGAGCATCTGTTATATGCTAAGCTCATAAAGTGCCACTTTTGGATGGATCAGATTCACTTCACGAGTCACATCATTTCAGAGATAAGAGCATCAGATGACCCAGATAAGGTGAGAGATATAATTTCCTGGGAATATCCCATGAAAATTTTTAACTTGCATTACACGCAACACCAAGTTTCTATGAAACAAAATTTATTTATTATAATTATTTAAACAAGAAATTTATGAACTAGACATTAAAATTAGTAATATGAATGGTAATATATACTTTTTAAATATTATTTATAATATTTTTATATAAATAAAACATATTTATAATTAACTATATAATTTTTTGGTAAAGTCTTTATATTTTTTTAAAGTACTATTTTCTCAAAAGAAATGATTTTTATGTCCTGTGAATAATAATAAAATTAATTTTTGACACTTTTAAAATTTTAATTTTTTAAAATAAACTTCATTTCTTTTAATTCATAATGTCAAAATTATCTTTGGGTAAATTTTTGGGATTTTTCTGAAATATTTTATCTTTAGATAAATAGTGAAAAATACTGACTTTTATATGAAAACTGCCTTTTTGTTTAATTTATTTATAAAGTTAAATTATATTTTAAATTAGTTTTAAAGTATAATTTGTTCAATTATACATCAATAAATATAATTTAGGTCATTTTAATCAATTTCACATTGAAATCAGATGTAAACAAATTTAAAGTTTTCAAACTTTTTCACTTTAAAAACCAATTGTCTCGTCCTATCCGCAAGATTACATTTTAAATTAATCATTTAAAATTATATGAGTGGAATTTAGAAAAATGGATTATATATTTTAAATCAACATAATTTATAATTTCTAATAATTTCAACTTAATTTTTTACCATAATGATCAGTGATAACATTTAAAATTAATCCTGACGATTAAGAGAAAAATGAGTTTACTAAGAGAATAAAATTTAAACTAAGGGAATAAATGACCTATAAACTTTTAAAACACCAATTGGATATAAATAATTTCAAATTATCCATTCTAATATTGATATTATTCCATTATTAGAGCTAATTGACATGGAAAAAATGTGGGTGGAGGTATCTCTTTCAAATATTTACAAGTTTGCCACTCACCTCCCTTATAAAAGGCCACCCCTCTTCCCCTATCTCAACACCTTAAAAACCAATTGGTTAAGAAAATAACTACTCAAATAACTTATTAAATTCTATAATCTCATACTACAATCCTTAATTTTGGTATAAATCTAACCAAGGAAGGCATTTAGTGTAAACTAAAAAAGAGATACCTGAAGAAGAGGCAACGTTCATCAATGATTTTTTTTGTTTTATTTCTTACTAAAACCACTTAAAATTTTTTATATAATAATTATATAATAAATAAATTATTATAAATATAATAATATGTTTTTAGGTTAAGGTTATGACCTAAATCCACACACATTTCTATCAAATGGGTCATGAAATCATTATTCATGTGTACGCCAGACTGCTACCTCCCAAACTGACGTCATTCATTTTTCCATTATCACCTATAAAGGTTGAGAATAATGATGAAAAAATATTTATATATTATATTTATTATTTTATTATGATTCTAGAGTTTTTATATTGAACATACCTTCATGATTCCCATTTTTTGGGAATTAGATAATGTCGTTTGTGTGTACGACGGACTACCACCTCACGAAGAGATATGATTCATTCATGATTTACATGGAATGTATTGAGGATGTGTTTAATAAACATATGTTATATATGTGATATATAAATTATTAAATAATTATAACATCGCATATAATTTTATTTCTTTCAATCCAATAATAAAATGGAAACAATGTTCATGTGTACGTACGACCTACCGTCTCCATAAATAGTGTATTTCATTTCCTATTTATATATTTTATAGATTATTATGAATACATATATACTTAATATATATTATATTTATATCATGGTTATAATTATTTATATTATTAAATCACGATTAAATTAATAGGACAAAAAATATAACAAATCAAAACATATACGAAAAACAAAGTGGTCATTACCTGAAATGTAACTTTAACATGGAATTGTTAATGAAAAGGAAATAAAAATTCATAAGAAAATAATATATGGTATGATATAAATGAATATTGTTCTATAATATATTTATAATAAACTTATATTTATTACATAGTAGGATTTAATGAGTACAATGGAAGTCAAGACTTAAGGTAATGGATATCCGTCTCACTTGTATTTTCTATGAGACACAATCCATTTTCACCACGTATTTCTTATATGTCGTGTGTATAATTACCATGAATGTATTTTATGGTTATTATAATGAAAATTATTTTTATTTACATATCCATTTTAGGATCTATATTTCATTGGGTTTACAGTTAAAACATTACCAAAGTGTTAATAAAAATTTTATCTCAATTTTCCTTCTTTGAGATGTATGTTATTTTATGCACCTTTATTCTTTAACGAGGTATATATACATCCCATTTTACATGTAATATAATCAATTTGTTCATACTAATGATATTTTAAGTTTAATTTTATTTTATTCCTTCACGGCGCTTATGATTCAATGTTACCAAATTGGTAAACATTTTATATTACAATCTCATCAATTATTAGAATTGTTTACAATTAAGACTCCATTATAAAAATATCATGGACTACATATAAAAAATTCTTATTAATTTCATTTAACTATGGTTATTAATTATATTTTCAAGTTATAGTGTAAATTTTACACTCTTTAGTACTTAAAAGTATTATGAAAATGTTTTTATAAAAATATGACTTTATCTCTCTATTCGGTCGAAAATCTGTTTTCCTTAAAAACAATGTTTTATAAAAATGTTTTTAAAAACGATTTATTAATATATTTTAATTTTTAAAAGACACTTTTATCCATGTTTTAATTTATTAAAAAATATTTTTAAATGAATCTTCATGTCTTTTTCCAAAACAATTACTGTTTGGATTTTACCAAAAATGTGAAAGGAACCTTTATTTCTATATATACGATAGGAATGAAATATTACAACATCATGACCAATAATTTAATCTAATATTCCTTAGTAAATTTTCAAATTTATTTTCAAAGGAAAAGGATTTCAAAAAAATTTATGCATTAAAAAGTGTTTTTTAAAGTGGAAAAGATATTTTCCTCAAGAAATGTTTTAAATGATCTCTCAAAATTATTTTCCATATAAGATGACATTTTTGATGTTACTCATGCCTCACTGAGGATATGATCCTATTGTACCATTCACATTCTTTCTCAAAATGATTTATGTTTTGATTTCATGGTGTTTATGAAACCCATTTCTCTTCCATGGGTTATATTCTTATGAAACCTATTTCTCTTCCATGAGTTATATTCTTATGAAACCCACTTATTTTCATGGGTTATGCTATGGTGAAATTATTATGAAACCTATCTATTTTCCATAGGTTAATATATAATTAAATGTTTATGATACCCATTTCATTTCATGGTTTATGATATGATGATTTTTTATGTTCTCATGGCACACATAAATATGATTTTCCTTATGTGATGGGTGGGACCTATATCTCCCCCAATGCATTGGGTAAATATTTATATATCTCATGTGATATAAATGGATAGAATGGGGAGTGAACCTGGTATAGTAATATAAGACTAGAATGAGTACTGAACTCGGTACGGTAATATAGGGCTAGAATGAGGAGTGAAATCAGTACAATAAAGGACTTTGTCCACTATGATGGCCTTGATAGTGATCCCAACATGGAAATGATTTTCTATGTTTATGTGTATACAAAAAATTTATGTCTTATTACAATTTTATTCTATCATGGATCATGTTCTTTTATTCCATTATGATTCATGTCTTATGAACTGCCAATATTTATTCCATGACTCATGATTATGATCTTTGATATACATGGTATGGTTTTAAAATGTTATGATCATGTTATCATACCATTATATTCATCTTATTCTTATATATCTCTATTTTTTACCCTTACTGAACATAAGAGATCATCCTTTATTATGTTTCCTTTTCCCAGGTTATAAAGATATGTATTTTTTTATGATGTGTCTAAGAAGGGTTATAGTTATGAAGAACATAGTGGGAGATGATGTAGTTCACTTATGTACCAGTGTTTATGTTTCCATGTTTCCAAAGGAACTAAACTAATATAGTATTTGGGAGTGTGTTTGTTTAATGTAATAAATATTCCCCAAAAACAATGTAATGTCTATGTATGTTAATAATGGGTCTCTATAATTGGTATCATAGCATAATTTTAGTTAAACTTTAGAAACTAGAATGATAAAAACTTTATGAGATCCCTAAGGACATGTTAAGGATTAGTCTTAAAGTATAGGAGAATGTCATGGAATTTTTGTAAAGGATAAAGTGAATGGTTTCCAAGAAATTACATCCCTATCTGGTTACAATAAGTGGATGTGGATTTGATATAGATGTACATAGGGGTAAAAACCCCTAAAAACTGTATTGCACTAGAATCAATCGAGAATAGTTGCACAACAATGGACCTTAATTCACACCTGGTTTGAAACTACTAGGTGATATAATTTGGGAATTTAGAAAATCTTTATGAACCATCATGAAATATTTAAATAGATGATGACTATGAATGGGCTAAGATAAACCTATGGCATCATAGATTAAAAAATAAGGTTTTATGATTTTGACATCCCATAAGTTGTTTTTTATGATTATGTGGTTCCCCACTATGATTATTGTTTCCTACACTATTTTTTGGTTTTAGTTAATGGATAGAAGTCAAAGGAACCACATTAATACTGAGTGCGATGGATAATTCAATGATTGTCCTCCTGATAATCCAAACGTTAAAGGAGCTAGAATGAAAAATATCATTGCAATGGTCATACAATTTTCTCAAGATATGAATCATGATGGACTTCCAAATGAGGAAAGGAGGGAACAAAATTTAATTGATTCCTTCACGAGGCAATTTCCACCTTCTTTTAGTGGGTCTTATGATCCACTAGTTGATGAATAATGGATTAGTACCACTAAAAATATATTTTCATTCTTCAGTGTTTAGAACATGAAAAATTCATTTTGGATGTCTACCATTTAGAAGGCAAAGCAGATCAATGGTGGACTCTTATCAAGAATACAAGGAAACATGATAAAATTGTCTCCATGGATTGGTATGAGTTCAAGAACTTAGTTTTTAATAAGTATTTTTCTTTTATTCTTCATATAAAGATGGATAAGGAGTTCCTTGATTTAAATAAAAGGGAAGATGAATCCATTGATACTGATGGGGATAATTTTTCAAGACTTGTGAGGTAAGCTTCTGGTATTATCATCCAACCTGAAAGTAGGGTTGATCGATTCATTAGTGGCTTAAAACCAAGTCTCCAATGGGTGGTATCCATAAGAGACTTTAGTAGCTATGAAGATATTGTGCGTTGTGCTATCAAGGTGGAAATAGAGGCTTGAGTTATGTATCAATATCATGTTTTTGATAAGAAAAGGAATATGGAGTTCAAAGTAAAATATCAAAGCCATGGAGATAAGAATATGATCTTTCCTTTATTCTAAAAGTGTGGGAAGAAGCATGGATAAAATTTTCTTAAGGGAACCACTAAATTGTTTAAGTGCAAAAGGTAAGGTTATTGGGTAATGGACTGCTGAAGTGATGGGAAGAAGTTATCTAACAATGAAAGTAGAGAGAAATATGCACATAATAAACCTCCACCACTTCAGTTATTTAAGTGTAAGGATAATGGGAATTATGATAAAAAATTCCAAAATATAAGGGTTAATGACAATGATCAACATCAAAAACCTCTTAAGCTGAGGGATAGGGGGAAATCTCATGTGATCACTATTTATGACTAGGGGTATGATAATGATTTGGTGAAAGGTACAATTACCATCCACTATAGAACTACTAATGTTTTATTTGAATATATATCTACCCATTATTTTATATCTAAAATATTTTCATAGGGTATCAATATTCCACCCAAATAATTATATGTTTAATTAGTAGTTAAAAACTTTAATGGTATGATGATCATATCTCAAGTCTATGATTCCTCTCTGGTTAAAGTTGGTAGAAATGTGCTCCCAAAAAATCTTTTCATTCTTCTTCTAGTTGAATTTGATGTCATATTAGGAATGGATTATCTTTCTCTACATAAATCCCACAATAATTGTTAAGTAAGGAAAGTAACTTTTGATATTCCACACCAACCTATGATCATATATCAATTTAACGATAAGTATAAGATTATTATGGATATCACATCTAATGTATGAGTATTAATTACCATTAAAAAGGGGTGTTTATCTTATATTGTTTGGGAGAAACTCAACATCAATGATATGCATATTGTTAAAAAATTTGCTGATGTCTTTCAAGAATAATTACCTAGTCTTCCACCAAAACATGAAGTTTATTTCTCAACAGAACTCATACCTAGTTCCACACTAATTTCAAAGACTATCTATAGAATATCCCTAATTTATTTGTAGGAATTGAAGAAGAAAATAAACAAAAACATCGACAAGGGATTAATTTTTACAAGTGTGTCACCTTGGGGTGCACTTGTTCTTTTTTTCAAAAAGAAATATGGATCGATGCGACTCTTCATTTATTATCAGTAGTGGAACAAGATCACGATCAAGAACACGTATCCTCTTCTTCATATTTATGACTTTTTTGATCAGCTGCACATATATCAATACTTTTCCAATATTGACCTTTATTGTGGATATCATCAATTGAGGGTAAATAAGAAGTATATACCCAAGAAAAAATTCTGTATAAGGTATAGAAACTATAAATATATATCTATTCCATTTGGTCTTACTAATTCCCCTGATATCTTTATGGATTTAATGAATATAGTCTTTAGAGATTACCTTGATAAGTTTTTTCTAGTATTTATAGATGAGATTATTATCTATTAAAAGAGAAAGGAATAGAATTAAGGTCACTTGAGAATTATACTAAAGACCCTAAGGAAGTAGAACCTATAAGAAAAATTTACAGAGTGTAAATTTTAGATGTAAAAGGTTTCATTTTTGGGTCATATAATCTCAAGAGAGGGTATATCAGTAGATCCATTAAAGACGGAGGCTACTGAATGTTGGCCTAGACCAACCACGATGGCTGATATCTAAATTTTTCTTGGTTTATATGGGTATTATAGACTGTTTTTTGAGAATTTCTCACAATTATAAAATAATATGACCAGGTTAACTCATATGGGAGCTACGTTCCTCTAGACAGATGAATGTGAGGAAAATTTCAAGGAATTAAAGAGAAGATTAATCAGTGCAACTATTCTTACATTACCCTATAGTGGACAAGGCCTTGTAATCTATATTTATGCATCCAAGAAGGTATTGGGATGTGTTCTTATGTAGAATGAAATGGTTATAGCTTATTCCTCATGTCAGTTGAAGATTTATAAGAAAAATTACCCAACTCAGAATTTAGAGTTAGTCGTGTTAATTTTTGCATTAAATATATAGAGGCATTATCATTATGGAGAAAAGTGTCATATACATACCGATAATAAAAATTTAAATTATATATTCACATTGAAGGAATTGAAAATGTGCCAAATAATGTGGTTAGATCTGATTAAAGATTATGAATCCCCAATACATTACCACCCTGGGAAAGTGAATAAGTGGTATATACTTTGAGTTGAAAGGATATTGTTATCTCATCCACGATGAGGATAATAAAGATCCTATATTTATATATTTGAAAATTATGGACCTAGAAATATTAAAGGAATGGTAAAAATTTTATCTTGCTTAATTTAATGTTCATCCATCTATCAATGTGAAGTTTAAAGAGGTGCAGAAGGAAGATACAAAGATGAAAAAGAAGGTTAGAAATGTTCTTGAGTTTAACCTTGATCATGATGGAATGATAAGGTTCATAAACAGTGTATGAATTCCATCTATAACATATTTAAAGGAGCTATTAGAGGAATTTCATAGTTTTTAATTCTCTATTCATTAAGGAAGTACAAAGATGTATAAATATTTGAGAGAGTACTTCTGGTAGGATAGAATAAAGAGAGATATTACAGAGTTTTTATCTCGGTGCATGGTATGATAGCAAGTTAAGGTTGAAAGGAAAAATTATAAGGGGATGTTATATCCATAACCCATAACAGAATGGAAATGGGAGAAAATCACCATGGATTTTTTCACTATAATCTCTAAAATATCTAAAGGGAATAATAATATACGGGTTGTAGTCCATTGTCTTACTAAGTTAGAACACTTCATTTCTTTAAGAGAAGACTTATCTCTCAATCAACTTCTAGGATATACATTAAGGAAGTGACAAGTTTTTATGGAGTACCGCATTCCATTGTATCTGATCGGGATCCGAGGTTTACCTCAAAGTTCCGATGAAGTCTTCAGCAAGCTCTTATTACAGAGCTGAGTTTCATCACTGCATATCATCCTCAAACAGATGACTAGTCTAAAAGATAAATTCAAACCCTATAGTATATGTTTATATCATGTTATTTAGATTTAAAATGTGGTTGGGATCAACACTTTCCTATAGTTGAGTTTTCTTTCTAAAGTAGCTTTATCTTAAGAATTCAGATGGATCCTTATGAATATCTATATGGAAAGAAATTTAGAGCTCCAACATGCTCGAATGAAGTTGTAAAAGGAAATCTATTGAGACATGAAATATCTAAAGAAATGGACAAGAAGGTTAGATCCATTCAATAGCGTATCAAGGTATCTTAGTGGTGGAAAAAAATTATGCTGATTACAACTAGTGTGATCTAGAATATTAAGTTGGTGATAAGGCGTTTCTATGAATTTCTACATGGAAGAAGGTTATGAGATTCTAGAAGAAAGGGAAATTAAGACCTAGGTATATCAGTCCCTTGAAAATTATTGATCATATAAAGATGGTATCCTATCACTTGGTACTTCCAAAAAACCTCTCTCAAGTCCATGATGTGTTCTATGTATCTCTCTATAGGAAGTACATGCCTAAACCTTCACATGAACTGAACTTAGAAGACATACCACTAGAGTAAGATCTTTCTTATGATGAGAAACTGATGGAGATTTTGGATCATACAGAGACATTTCTATGAAAAAATACCACTCAACCGATTAGTCCCCCCCCCCAAACCACCAGTTTGAAGAAGATAAGTGGGAACTTGAGGATATGATGATGCAGAATTATCCACATTTTTTTGTATTAAAGTGACAAAATTCAAGGGAGAAATTCATTTTAAGGGGGGTAGAATGTATAACACCCTAAGTTTTTATGATTTTTTTGAATAAATTAAATTTATTTATTGCATATCCTTATATAATATATAAATTTAATCTTTAATTGTACACAACACTAAGTTTAACTTGTGTTACATGCAACACCAAGTTTCTATGAAACAATATTTTATTATTATAATTTTTTAAACAAGATAGTTACGACATAGACATTAAGATTAGTAATATGAATATAAATAAATAATTTTTAAATATGATTTATAATGGTTTTATATAAATTAAACATATTGATAATGAAATATATAATTTTTAGTAATGTTTTTATATGTTTTGAAAATACTATTTTCTCAAAAGAACTATTTTTTATGTCCTTCTATGAACAATAATAAAATTAAATTTTGATAATTTTAAAAATATAATTTTATAAAATAAAATTTATTTTCAAATTTATAATTTCAAAATTATCTTAGGGTGATTTGTTTATATTTTTATGAAATATTTCATTTTTTGATGAATAGTGAAAGATACCGAATTTTAAATGAAAACTGCCTTTTTGTTTAATTTATTTATAAACTTAAATTATATTTTAATTGATTTTAAAGTATAATTAGTGAAATTATACATAAATAAATCCAATACAGGTAATTTAAATCAATGTTACATTGAAATTAGATATAAAAACATTTCAAACTTTTGAATATTTTCACTTTAAAAACCTGTTGTCTCATCCCATCTATGGGATTAATTTTTAAATTAATTTCTATGAATTATGTGAGTTGAATTTATAAAAATGGATTCCATATTTTTAATTATAATAATTTATAATTTATAATAATTCCATTTTAAAATTTTACCATATCGATTAGTGATAACAGTTAAAATTAACCATGACAATTAAGAGAAAAAAAAGTTTATTAAGGGACTAAACTATAAAATTATGGGGAAAATGACCTAGAAACATATCCAAAACACATTTTATGAAAATATTTAGACCTTATTCCTTATATTATCTATATTTTTCCATTAATTTATCCACTTTACATGGAAAAAACTTGGGTGAAACTCTCTCTTTCAAAAATTTACAAGTTTTCCACTCACCTCCCTTCTAGAAGGCCTCCCTCTCTTCCCTTATCTTCACACCTTAAAAACAAATTGGTTTGGTAAATCACTAACAAAATAACTTCTACACTTCCATAATCTCATCCTATAATCCTTAATTTCAGATTTAATCTAACCAAGGAAGGACTTGGTGCAAACCAAAAGAAGATACTCGAAGAAAAGGTAACGCTCATCAACAAACATTTTTGTTTTATTTCTTCCTCAAACCCATTAAATTTTTTCATATCATGATTATATAATAGAATAATTATTTTAATTATACTTATATGTTGTTATGTTAAGGGTACAACCTAAAACCACACACACTTCCATTAAATGGGGTATGAAATCATCGTTTGTGTGTACGATGGACAACCACCTCGTGAATTGTTGTCGCTTGTTTTTCCATTACAAACTATCAAGGATGGTAATAATAATGTAAATACTATTTATATATTATATTTATGATATTTATGATGTTATTATGATTATTTAATTTTTATATCACACATACCTTCACGATTTCCATTTTTTGGGAATATGATAATGTTGTTCGTGTGTACAACGAATTACCACCTCACGAAGTGATGTGATTAGTTCATGTTTTACATGGAATGTATTGAGGATGAGTCTAATAAACACATGGAATATATGTGACATAAAAATTATTCTGTAATTATAATATCACATATAATTTTCTTTCTTTCTACCTAACAAGAAAATGGAAACATAGTTCTTGCGTACGTACGGCCTACCGTCTCTATAAACGGTGTTTTTAATTTCTTATTTATATATGTTTTAGATAATTATAATAAAAAATATACTGAATATATATGATATTTATATCATCTTTATCATTATGGTTATGATAAAAGCATGATTAAAGTAATAGTACTAAAAATATAACAAATCAAAACATATAGGAAAAATAAATCGGTTATTGCCTGAAACATAACTTTCACATGGAATTGTTAATAAATGGGTAATAAAAAGTCATAATAAAATCATATATGGTATGATATAAATTAATAAGGTTAAATAATATATTTATAATAAACTTATATTTATTATACAGTAGGATTTAATGAGTACAATATAATTTAAGACTTAAGGTAAGGGATTTCCATCTCACTTTTTTTGTGAGAAACAAGCCATGTTCACCACCTATTTCTTGTATTGTGGTGTGTATACTACCCATGGATTTATTTTATTATTATTATTATGAGAATTATTTGGATTTAAATATCCATTTTATTATCTCTATTTAATAGATTTTACAGTTAAAATGTTTCCAAAGCAGTAAGGGTATTTTTGTCTCAATTTGCCTTCTTTGAAACATACGTTATGTTATGCTCCTATATTCTTTAATGAGGTGTATATACATCCCATTTGACATGAAATATCATGAGATTTTTAATCCTAATTATATTTTAAGCCTCATTTTATGTTATTCCTTCATGGGGATTTTGATTTAATGTCACCAAAGTGGAATTTTTTTATTACAATCTCATCAATTATCGAGATTTTTTACAATTAAGACTTAGATGTTAAAATATCATGGTCTAACTCTCATAAATTATCATTAATTTTATTATAATATATTTATTCATGATATATTTAAGTAATAGTAACATTTTTCTACTCTTTGGTACTTATAATTATTAATAAAATGTTTTTATGAATATTTGACTTTGTCTCTCCATTCGATCAGAAATATTTTTTCCTTGAAAACCATGTTTTATAAAAATGTTTTAAATAATGTTTTATTACTCGATTATAATTTTTAAAAGACACTTTTACCCATTTTTTATTTTTTAAATTTTTTTAAAGGAATCTTCTTGTCATTTTCTAAAAAAAATCCCATTTGTCTTTTACTGAAAATATGAAAGGAACCTTCTTTTCTACATGTACAACATGATCAAAATATCGTGATGTAATGACCAGTCACTGAATATATGATTTTTTATTATGTTCTCAAATTTATTTTCAGATTAGAATGTTTTCAAAAACATTTATGCATTAAAAAGTGTTTTTCAAAGTATAGTTAGTATTTTCTTCAAGAAACGATCTTTCAAAATTATTTTCCATCTATGATGACATCTGTTGGTATTACTCATGCCTTATTGGGGATGTGATCCCAAGGTACCACTCATATTATTTCTCTGAATGGTTTATGTTTTTATGGAATTATTTTTATGAAACTTTTTTCTCTTCTAGGGGTTATATACCAATGAAACCCGTTTCTCTTCCACGAGTTATATGCTTATGAAACACGCTTCTTTTCATGTGTTATTATATAATGAAATGATTATGAAACCTGTATATTTTCCATTGGTTAAGATATAATGAAATGTTTATAATACATATTTAATTTCATGGGTTATGATATAATGAATTTTTATGATCTTGTGGCACACATAAATATGGTTTTCATTATGTGATGGGTGATACCTATATCTCCCTCCAATGAATTGGGTAAAGATTTATATATTTCATGAGATATACAAGGATGGAACAGGGAGTGAACTCGGTACAGTAATACATGGTTGTAATGAGGAGTGAACTCAGTAAAGTAATATAGGGATGAAATGAGTAATGAACTTGGTATAGTAAATGACATTGTTCGCTATGATCTCCTTGGCAGCGAGCATTGAACAACATTGAAATTATTTTATATGCTTATGTGTATGCCACAAATTCTTGTCTTATGAAAATGCTATGCTCACATGGATAATGTTATTTAATTCCATTATGATTCATGTCTTATAAACTACCAATGTTTATTCCATGACTATGATTATGATATTTGATATGCAGGATATATTTTTCAAATTTTATGATCATGTTCTAATACCATTATGTTCATGTTATGCTTACATATCTCCCTTGTTTAACCTTAATGAGAATCTGAGCTCACCATTTCTTATGTTTCCTTTTCCCAGATTATGATTATTTGTATTATGTATGATGTTTCTAATAAGGGTTCTAGTTATTAATATCTTAGTGGAAGATGATTTAGTTGACTTATGAACCCATGTTTATGTTTCTATGTTTCCAAAGGCACTAAACTAATATGGTCTTTGGAAGCATGTTTGTGTAATGTAATAAATATTCCAAAAAAATGATGTAATTTTTTTAAGACTGGGTCTCTATATGCTGTCCATTATTCCATCCAAGGCATTCATATTTGAGAATATAAGTATCATTCAAGACTAACCATGCCTCTATAATAACCACGATTCCAAAGCGCAACTCCCACAAATTCTATTTATTGAAACAGAAAGGAATTTTAATTTAGTTCAGTATATAACTAATGATATATCATTATATCTTAGAAGTTATTAAGATACATGAAATGATCATCTCTAATACAAGAGTACTATGTCATCCCAAATTTTTATTACATAACTTCCATTACATTGTACAAAACAGAGGATCTTTTAAAGTTTAGTTTCTTAGAAAAATGGGTACATAATACATGAAAACTTAAAAAATTATTCTATTAAAATTTAAAGGTTTCTTCAAGGTTTATCCTAAGTATATTTATTTTATCTCATAACTTGGGGACATACATCAAAGGAAAGGGTGATCATAATGAAAAATAAGAGAAAGTAAGGGAAACAATTTACATGTGATCCTGAGAATTATCAATAAAAACTTGAGGAATATCATAAAATAATGAGGAATAGGCACATAATAATAATAACATGAATAAAAACTTGTAAATTTGGATAAAACATTTATTTTATACATTTATAATCATATCACTGAGGATTTTCATTGAGGTGTCATAAAAATTACCAAGGTTATTCACCGAGGTATCGTAAAACATGTCATCTCTAGAGATTAAATTATTTAGTAAATGCGTTGGAGAACTATAAAGGATCACCCTTAATATGTATTAATTAACATAAGTCACATATATCATAATAAAACATTTTAGAAATAACCTTTTGAGAATAAAATAAATGAGTTTCATATCAAAATCATGGAATTTAAAGACAAATACTTAAAGACAAGATCTTTATGTCATTATTAACCCATGAAAGGGGAAGGTGGGTTTCATGTATGTTAATACAAGAATAAAATATATCATTCTGAAATTTAGGTGAATAAACCTATAAAATAAATAGGTTTGGGTATTCACAAAATAAAATAAGATAATTTCTTGAGAAAAAGAGAAATTTTGAGAATAAAATTCAGCAGCATAACATGTGAGAAAAATGGTTTTAAAAAATAATAAAAAGAGAGGTTAAAAGGGTCTCCCATTCATAAAATATTATAAATATAGTAAAGGGATAGAATAAAATGGACATAAGAATATATCTTGGATATTTGAAAGACATACCACATAAAAAGGGAACTTGAAAGGAAAAGAGAAGTTGGGATTTCCCTTACCTTGAAGAGTAACTCCTAAAACACGAAGATTGGGACCTTGGGGGATTGAGGAAACCTTGGGAGGACTCATTGAGAGGTAAAAATATCATATATTCATGGAGGATTAATTGTAAGTGAAATAAAATAGAGAAATGAGTGGGTATTTATAGAAAAAGAGGATGATTTGTTTAATAATTTCCTTCGACACCTAGGTACTTGTAAATTCAAAACCATGGGATTTCCCATGGTATTTTACCATAGTATTGGAAAATTGGGACAACTATTATGTTATTATAATAAAAAATATTTGAAAAAAAATTATATTACTTATTACATCATTATGATTTCATTAAACATACCCAAAAAATCAAACTGTATTTTTACTATTCACTAAAAAACAAAATATTTTATAAAATTATCATAAATTCACCCTAATCTAATTTCAATGCGATGATTTAAAAAATATGTTTATTTTATCATAATAATTATCTATGTATGAGAAATTTAACTTTTAAATTTAAAAATCCTTATTTATTAAAAATAATAGTTGATAGAAAATGTATAGTAAAATACATAGTAAAATTTCCGACACTTAAAAACAATAAAATTATTTTATAATTTAAATTTAAATAAGAGTGTTTTAATCATACTATTTCATTAAAATAATTATTATTAATAATATCCTAGTTTATTATAAATATTTATATCTTTCTTGAAAAGTATAATTTTTTTTCTGAAAAATCAATTTATCAAATTCTTCATATTTTCAAGAAAAACTATTCTAAAAATGGAATTGAAGGATTAAAAATTTTATTTATACAAATGGATTAAAAATTAAGTAACTAAGTCCTTGATAAATAAACCATTATAACACCCATATATTACATAAGAGTGAGGTGTGCGATGGTGATAGATTCTTAGGGAGGCTTTGATAACATCACCTGAGTGGTAATTTCCACTAACTTGAAATTATCCCATATGTGATTTCATTCAAGATTAACATATTTAAGATCAGATTGGTATTGATCAAGAGCAAAGACCAGTGATGTTACCTCCCTCCCAAGTTCTGAAAAATTGGCTTCGTATGACCTGAATCTACTAGATGAGGCCATCGAATCTTCTTTCTATATTAATTTTTGGCATTTCTACTTATAAACAATAATTATAACATTAAAATCATTATTAAGAGCATAGTTTCCAATAGTTATATTGACCAATGATCATATAATGGTCGAAACTCGATGGTAACATTTCTAATTATACTCACTTAATTATTAAAAATATATATTTATGATGGATAAAAAATAATATAACACACATTTTTAGGAAAAAAATATTATTCAAAAAGTCTGGGTCATTATATTCTTCCCCCTTAAGAAATTTCATCCCCTAAATTTTAGGTCGTTCCCTCAGTTGAGAAAATGTGTGGGTACTTTTTCCCCATTGTATCCTCTAGTTCACACATATCTTCTTCATATTTTTGGTTCCTCCAAAAAACTTTAATGAGGTGGGTAGTATTATTGCATATAACCTTGTCTCTATGGTCCAATATCTCCACTGAATGCTCCTTATAAGAGAGTTCATGTTCTGGTTGTACTAATTTTGGATTTAGTACATGTAAAGGGTCAAATATGTACTTTCTCAAGAGAGATACATGGAATGCATCATGAAATTGAGCTATATTTTGAGGAAGTGAAATCTGATAGTCCACTACTCCTATGAGATCAAAGATTTCATAGGGGCCAATGTAACTGGGGCTAAGATTCCCTTTCTTTTAAAACTGAATGACTCACTTCTAAGGTGACATTAAAAGGAAGAAATTTTCACCAACATCAAACTCCAAATACCTTAGATGGTTGTCAACATAGCTCCTTTTCCATCTATGAGTATAATTTATGTGTTATTGGATGGAATGAACCTTTTCTGTCATCTATTACACAATATCAGGCCCAAGAAGTTTTCTCTCACAATATTTTTTCCAACAAGTAGGAGTTCAACATCACTTCTCATATAGAGGTTCATAGGGTTCCATTTGAATTCTTAAATGGAAGATTTTTTTGTCTGAGAACTCAACTAATTGGAGATGTTTATCCTTTCCACCTTTAAATTATATTGAGTATATTCTCATCATTTCCTCAACCATTTTAATAGTCCTTTCAGATTGGCCATCCGTTTGGGGGTGATAGGCCATAATGAAATTAAATTCAGTACTTAGATAATTTTGAATACTTATATATAATTTTGATATGAACCTTAGATCACGATCACAAATGATAGAAAGTATAACTCCATGAAACCTCACCACTTCTATTACGTAAATATTGGTAAGTTGTTCAAGAGATAAATATTCCCGAATGGAGATAAAATGGGCTGTCTTGGTAAGATGGTCCACTATAACCCATATCACATTATTTACTTTGGTTGTTTTTGGGAGACCAGTGAAAAAGTCCATAGTGATATTATCCCACTTCCAGGATGATATGGGTAGTGGTTTGATCGCATTGTCGAGCGCGTCAAATTAGTTGTTTAATTTTGACTAGAATTTCTGCAGTATAGCAGCAACCCTAGGTCGTCTCTCGACAGAGCCTTAGACCATTAATTTAAAAAGAGGGTTTTGATTATGGAAGTATAAGGTGAATTAGGTTTTTTAATACTTGGGGGTTTTATGATTAATGATGAAAATATTAAATGAAAGCGTTAAAACAAAATAGAAATGAACAAGATTGATTAAACGTGATCAACCCGGGGAAGTCTCGTGATGCTCATCCTTCTTCGCTTCATGGGATGGGGTTATGATATTTTAATCCCTGGTTTGTAACACCTAGAAACAGAATTTTACTGAGTTTATACTAGGATACCTCCTAGGGTTCAGTCGAAAATACATAATGATTCATCGGACACCGCCGATGATTGGGTGATTTGTGTTCGACATCATAACCAAAACTCACCAAGGCAACACATGAAGAATTTGATGTGCTATCAAGGTTTGTATATCATTTCATTTTTATACCATGAAATAAATGTTCATGACCTTGATAGTGATTATGTGAGTTCAATTTACCAATATGAATCACACAAACACCACAATTGGAAGGGGAAAAGAAAGTGGTGAACGGTGTGTGAAACATCACATGAATGGGTACCCCCAAACATGGTCATATGAGTTGAGAATGACATACCAGTACATAACACAATAAAATAATAATATAGGATGAGGAAAAACAACATACAACCTGGAATTAAAAAGGTCATTCAAATTAATACAACTTTGAAGCCCGGGATTATATCACATTCCTCCCCGGGTGATCACGAGGGGTTTAGAAACCCATGGGAGAGGAAGAAGAAGAAGATGTTGAAGTAGAACTTCCCATAGCCTCCAGAACTTATAGGGATGTTGATAAGAATCCTTGGGGACTCCAAAATGTCAGCACCTTTCCTCTTGGCCGAACTTAAAAATGAGGTTCCCTTGGTACCCTTTTATAGGATAATTGGAAGGTGGTTTTAGGCACACAGATTTCATCAATCCACTTGTACCATGAGTTTCGGTTTTCATACAGCCTTATCTTTCTTTGGAGAAAACTAAAAAGTTGTATACCTACCTCTTTACTGTCTCCAACGAATGTTTGGAACCATTTGGACAACTAAAGCTCAAGATATTGATAAAATACAGAACACCGCATTTGACTTGGTCCAAATTCCGTGGCTTGGACAGATCAGTTCGGATGGGCATCATAGAAGCCTAATCAGGATTGGGTTCCTTAATATGAAATGTATCCTATAAAATTTTGGACCGTCCCAAAAAATATCAGCCTATTTGGATGCACATATTTTGTGTAATATGCAAAATAGTGGACAGATGTCCATGGATCCATGCAATTTTGGCCCATTTTTCGTCCACTTCATCAAGGGCCCTCCAAATCACCTCCACCTACATTGAAATAATAAAAACAAGTAACATTGACCATTATAATATTGATTAAAATTAATTAAATGATTCAAACATAAAGTGAAATTTATTATTATATTTTTAATATTTATTAAAAAACTATTTTAAAACAGCGGTGTAAGGGTGGAATAAAACAGTGAATCGTGGTACGATCACACCCCAACACATAAACATTTACACTCCTGGGAAAAGTCACATATCCAAATACAATGATGCATATATATATATATATATATATATATATATATATATTTCCAACATCCTGAAGATTTATCATTTGAGGAAATTTTATTTAATGTAAAGTGATCAATGCACGAACCACACCAAGGAGTTCTTCCAAGTGAAAATAGAAAAAGATGTCTCATAAATCATATCATAGCGAAATTAAAAAAGATTCACGATACCCAATTGAGAAAGGAATTTAGAATTAAACCATGAAACTAACTCTCCATGTGTGTGTGAAAACCATTCCATGCTCTTTTTTCCACTTGCTATCCAATAAATATATGTTATTTTAACATTTTTCAGCTTAAATGATTTTTTCACCGAACCTGTCCTATATCCTTTGCAATCATATTTCAATACCCACTCATTTAAGAATTCCTATAAGTCAAACCATAAGCTCCCGGCCTAGATATCCCCATATGTTTCACATTACATCACTCCCCTCATTTATTATATATATTTTTTGAAGTTTCAATTGGAACAAATCTCACACTCATCTCTCAACCCTTGTTTGATCTCCTCATGACACTAATTGAAATAGTTATAACAAGATCAAAGGTTGAAGAGGAGTGGTTTTTGACCTACCCAAGACACAACAATTTTTTTAGGGCGTACAACAGTCGGACATTAGGTACACACGCATAGGTCAATCCGGTACAGTAATGAAACAGATCGGATAAGGAACGAACATATGGAAATATCATTAAAAGCTGAAAAATATTAACCCAACATATATTTACCTTATATTAAGTAATAAATAATCACACTTTGTGGTTTGGTGCAAAAATTTGTAAAGATATTAGTGACACAGTTTTCCCAAAAACAACTCACACAATGGGTATCAATCATCTCAAAGGTTTCACATAGATATGGCCATTTATATCATTGACAGAAAACCAATTCACTAAAAATCACTCCCTGATGTTAAATTCATACAAATAATCTTTTTAGCCTTCATTATGGTATTTTTACTTTCCCCACTTTATGGTCGCCAAATCACGGAACTTCGAAATTATTGATGGGGAACAATGAAAATACCATAAAGAAGGACAAAAAGAGAAAAAAAGGAGAAAAAAATGAAAATTCCTAACTAACCCAGGAATGTATCCACCCCCCCCACACCTAGAGTATGCAGTTTCCTCACTGAAATAATTGAGAATGTGAGAAGGAAGGATAAATCCTGGTGTATTTTATTGGTATGATGCGTCGAGAAGGTGGATTTACTCCACCAGATTCTTCGGAAAATACTCATAGAAGTGTTTAAGTCGCTTCCCATTGACGGTAATACTTCGTCCACTCTGCTCATGAAAAACCTATATTACACCAAAAGGGTAAACATTAGTAATAGTATAAGGACCGAGCCATCGGGAACGAAGCTTACCTGGGTGGAGCTTAAGCCTGGAATTGTACATGAGGACCTTCTCACCAATATGAGACTTCTGGTGGTGAATCATGCTATCATGAATAGCCTTTGTCTTATCTTTATAGATTCGGGAGTTTTCATATGCATCACGTCAAATTTCTTCCAACTCTTGAATCTGCATCTTTCTTTGCTCACCTGCATCTGAAAGGTTCATATTACATTGTTTAACAGCCCAATATGCACGGTGTTCTACCTCTACTAGGAGGTGACAAGCCTTTCCAAACACAATTATGTATGGTGACATTCCTATTGGGGTTTTAAAAGCTGTACGGTATGCCCAAAGTGCATCATCCAAGCGCAAACTCTAATCCTTCCTATTGGGTTATACCATTTTTCCAAGATTCTTTTAACTTCCCGATTTGATATTTCTACTTGTCCATTAGTTTGGGGGTGATATGCAGTGGAGACTTTATGATCAACCCCATACTTATGAAGAAAATTTTTCATGTTGCGATTGCAAAAATGTGAACCCTGATCACTAATGATGAATCTTGGTAAACCAAACCTACTGAAAATTTGGGACCTCAAAAAATCAACAACCACTCGAGAGTCATCGGTCCTGGTGGCCTTTTATTCCACCCATTTAGATACATATTCAACATCCAATAAGATATATACAAAGTCAAATGAATTTGGAAAAGGCCCCATGAAGTCAATTCCCCATGCATCGAAGATCTCACAAAATAACATGGGCTGTTGGGGCATTTCATTCCTCTTGGAGATATTCCCTGTGAATTGACAACGACTACATGACTTGAAAAATCTATGGGCATCCCTATACAATGTTGGCCAATAAAGTCCTGAGTCAAGGACCTTTCGAGCTGTACGTTGAGATCCAAAGTGGACCCCACATGCCTAGGTGTGGAAAAAGGTCAAAACATAGGTGAACTCATGGTTAGGGACACACCTATGAACAACCTGGTCACTACAGATCCTCCAGAAATATGGGTCATCCCAAATGTACCATCGAGAATTATGTTTAAGTCTCTGGGATTGTCAAGTGATAAAATCAGTGGGGACCCTAGATGTTGCTAGAAAATACACAATGTCCGCATACCAGGGGGTAAGGTCCACAACATCACAAAGGTTCTCATGAGGGAAGAATTCTCCAATGGGCAGGGGTGAGTCAACATAATGGTCCAATGGTGGGGAAATCCTACTAATGTGGTCAGCTAACACATTCTCCACCCCTCTGTTATCTCTAATCTCAAGGTCAAACTCCTGGAGGAGGAGCATCCATCGAATGAGGCGGGGTTTGGCTTTAGGTTTCTTTAGGATGAAACGAATGGTAGCATGATCAGAGAAGATGATGATTTTTGAACCGAGAAGATATGAATGAAAATTTTCCAAGGCAAACACAATATAAAGGAGTTATTTTTTAGTGGTTGTGTAGTTTACCTGGGTAGGGTCAAGGGTACGTGAGGAATACACAATGACATGAGGGGACTTCTCAACCCTTTGTGATAAAACTGCCCCAACTACAAAGTTAGAGGCATGACACATAAGTTTTAAGGGAAGATCCCACCTTGATGGTTGGATTATGGGAGGTGATGTGAGTCTAATTTTTAGTGAATTAAAAGCATCCTCACAATTTTTATCAAAACAAAATTCATAATCCTTTTGTAATAACTGAGATAAGGGAAGTGTGATCTTACTAAAGTCTTTAATGTATCGGCAGTAAAAACCGGAATGACCCAAGAAATATCGCACCTCACGAACACATTTTGTAAATGGAATGGTTGAAATTAATTCAATTTTATATTTATCAACTTGAATTACCTTATTTGATATGACATGCCCAAGAACTATCCCCCGCTCAACCATAAAATGGCATTTCTCATAATTTAAAACAAGATCTTTTTCAATGCAGCGGTAGAGGACATAACCTAGGTGTTCCAAAAAATCATCAAAAGAAGATCCATATACCATGAAATCATCCATAAATACTTCCATATAGATCTCAAGGTACTCATAAAAAATACTCAACATACATCGCTGAAAAGTACCAAGAGTATTACAAAGACCGAATGACATCCTTCTGTATGAAAATGTGCCAAATGGATAGGTAAATGTGGTCTTTTCTTGATCCTCAGAGGCTATATGGATTTGGAAATAACCCTAATAGCCATCAAGGAAACAATAATGGGACTTACCAGCTAGGCATTCTAACATTTGGTCAATGAAAGGTAATGGAAAGTGGTCCTTCCGCGTGGCTTGATTCAATCAACGATAGTCAATACAGACTCACCAACTGTTTTGCACACGTGTTGGAACCAACTCATTACTTTCATTTGACACAACTGTTATTCCTATTTTTTTAGGCACAATTTGCACTGGGCTAACCCATTTACTATCAGATATAGGATAAATGATCCCCACAGCAAGTAATTTACTGACTTCCAATTTTACCACTTCAAGGATAGTGGGATTCAACCGGCGTTGAGATTGTCTTACAGGATTAACCTCATCATCCAAAAGTATATGGTGTATACAAATAGATGGGCTAATCCCGAGAATATCAGCCAATGTACATCCTATTTCCTTTTTACACTCTCTCAAAAGTTTGAGCAGTTTCGATTCCTATCGTGGAGAGAGGTTATTGGAAATAAAGACAGGAAATTGGTCAATACCCTCAAGATATGAATATTTTAAATTAGAAGAAAGTTGTTTAAGCTCTAACACCAGTGGTTTCTGGATTGAGGGAGGGGATTTAGAGGGAGTGAGGTCCATCAAAATGTCTATCTTCTCATGTTTATTCTCTAAAGATAGAGAATCTATAGAAATGAGATTTGCAGAATCATCAGCGGTCATGGGTACCTCAGAATGAACACACTCATCAATTAAAGCACAAAATTTACACTTTTTAGAACCCACACAACACTCAAAACATGAATCAAAACTCAAATCATTCAAGGGTGAAGAAAAAAAAAATGAATCAGAGTTTGGGTTGAGGAGATAATTGTGTGTGTGTGCATCGTTTGAGAGCACTTCCATCGAATAGACAGGAAGAGTGGAGTGCTCTTCAACGGGGTGTTTCATAGCCTCAAGGATGTTAAAACTTACCTTTTCTCCACCAAATTCCATGGACAATGTACCATTGTGAACATTAATGATCTTCTTTGCTGTTTTGAGGAATGGCCTCCCAAGTATGAGAGGAGTGTGTCCTTGGGTTCGGGTATCTTCCATCGCAAGAATGTACAAATCAACGGGAAAGATGAGATTCTTCACTCTAACAAGGACATCCTCAATCACTCCTTTTGGATGTGTTGTACTCCAGTTGGAAAGTTTCACAACAATTCATGTTGGTTGAAGCTCTCCAACCTATAGAGAAGTATACACGGAGTGAGGCATTACATTAATGGAAGCACCTAAATCTAGCATAGCATCTGAAAATAAGGTCTCCCCTATGGTACACGGTATCGTGAATGTTCCCAGATCCTTGCATTTGGTTGGAATTTCTGGTTGAATCAAGGCCGAGACATTCCTACCCAAGTTGACTCTCTCATTCCCCTTCAGCCTTCGTCTATGGGTGCAAATTTCTTTAAGAAATTTGGCATAATGGGGAATTTTCTTGACTGCATCCAATAATGGGATATTAACTTGAACTTTTTTAAATGTATCCATTATTTCATTTTCAATCTCATTATCAAAGTTTTTCTTAGATTTAGAGAGTCTTTGAGATAAAGGAAGAGGAATTGATTGTTCATGGGAATCCTTAATGATAATTTTATTGTCATTTTTATTGTGTTTTTCTTCATTAGAATCTTTCATGGGTGGAGAAAGAGTGTTTTCAAGAGGGGAACATACCTTTTGAGTAGAATCAGTAGAAGGAGAAGCTTCTTTACCACTATGAAGTGTAATTGAAAATACATTACCTTTGTCCTTTGGATTGGAAATGGGTTGGGATGGTAGTTGTCCAGACCCTTGCATCTTAAGCTCACTGATGGTGTTTGCCAATTGTCCCACTTGAGTTCGCAAATCTTGAATTACTGATTGTGTGGTCTGTTGGAACTGGAGGTTCTGGGTTTCCATTTGTTTCACCATGTCCTTGAGGCTTGGTTTAGATTTGGGAGGAGGAGGATGATTGTTTTGATAAGTTGAAGGATAAGAAGGTTGCATACCTTGGCCTTGTTGATACCAATTCTGCTTGGGGTAGCTTGAGTTTCCTCCTTGTCGGTATTGGGGTTGTGCTTGCCACCCTAGATTTGGATTTGCCCTGAATTTTTCTTTCTTAAAGGGAGGTTCTTGTTGGAATGGATTCCCTAGGAACACAGCTGCACAAGACTCAGATGAATCTTGAAGTTGTGGGCACTGATCAAAAAAATGAGTGTTATCAGAACAAATCCCACAATAAAATGGAATAGAATTAGATTGTGAGTTACCTTGTGCTTGATCTAATTGCATTATAAGGGTATAAATATCATCAAGTTTAGTATCTACCTTTTGTTCTAGGGCTGAATGACTTACCTCATGAACTCCTCAGGTTGGTGCAATAGCTCGTGTACCAAATTGTTGTGCATTTTGAGCCATGTTGGCTATTAAGTCACGAGCGGCGGAAGGAGTTTTATCAACTAGGGCACCACCAGCTGCAGCATCAATCATTCCATGATCCATGGGGATAAGTCCCTCATAGAATTATTGGATTAATAGTTGTTCACTAATCTGGTGGTGGGGGAATCTTGAGCAAAGTCTTTTGAATCTCTCCCGATATTCATGAAGGGTCTCTCCTTGTGATTGCCTAATTCCACAGATTTCTTTCCTAATTGATGCAGTTAGGGAGGTAGGGAAGAACTTCTCTAGAAAGAGTCTTTTAAGGTCATTCCAACCCCCAATCGTGGTAGGAAAATAGTATATCCAATCTTTGGCTACACCATCAAGGGAGAAAGGGAAGGCCCTAAACTTAATGAGGTCCTCAGACACATTTTGGGGTTTCATGGTGGAGCACACTATGTAAAACTCCTTTAGATGTTTGTGAGGGTCTTCTCCAGGAAGACCATGGAATTTTGGAAGGTGGTGGATGAGACCTGATCTCATCTCAAAGTTGGTCACTTCCTCAGGATATTGGATGTACACAGGTTGGTACTCCACATCCGGGGTGGTCAGTTCTTTTAATGTTCGGTTACTTGCAGCCATGATCTATGTGGTTTTATTTGGTTAAATTTTTGATTAGTTTAAGGCCACTTGTGGTTCCAAATGGGGTTCCTTAGTGTTACTTGATTGACCTTCTCTAGATGCCTTGATTTGTGTGTGAAGTGACTTTTCAATTTCAGGGTCAAATTCAAGTAGTGTTTCATTACCAGATCGGGTCATGCAAATAAGATGTGAACTTTGTTTTTTTTGAATATGGATGAAATCAATTAAAAAGGGTAAAAATAGAATATAATATTATAATACAAAATTATAGATAGGTATATGGAGAATAAGAGAGAGAGAGAGAGAGAGTGAGTGAGAACGAACACACTAAAAACAACCAAAAATAAAGAAAAAACCCAAAATAAAAACAATAAAATGGGGGTGGGGTATTTAAAGGAGTACTAATTAAGAAGTAAAATAAACAAATAAAAGTAATTAAGAAAGAAAATGATCTTGGATCCCCATAAACGGTGCCAAAATTTGATCGCGTTGTCGAGCGCGTCAAATTAGTTGTTTAATTTTGACTAGAATTTCTGCAGTATAGCAGCAACCCTAGGTCGTCTCTCGACGGAGCCTTGGACCATTAATTTAAAAAGAGGGTTTTTATTATGGAACTAGAATGTGAATTAGGTTTTTTAATACTTGGGTGTTTTATGATTAATGATGAAAATATGAAATGAAAGTGATAAAACAAAATAGAAATAAACAAGATTGATTAAACGCGATCAACCCGGGGAAGTCTCATGATGCTCATCCTTCATCACTTTAAGGGATGGGGTTATGATCTTTTAATCCCTGGTTTGTAACACTGAGAACCAGAATGTTACTGAGTTTATACTAGGATACCTCCTAGGGTTCAGTCAAAAACACATAACGATTCACCGGACACCGCCAATGATTGGGTGATTTGTGTTCGACATCATAACCAAAACTCACCAAGGAAACACATGAAGAATTCGATGTGCTGTCCCAGTTTGTATATTATTTCATTGTGATACAATGAAATAAATATGCATGACCTTGATAGTGATTATGTGAGTTCAATTTACCAATATGAACCACACAAACACCGCAATTGGAAGGGGGAAAAGAAAGTGGTGAACAGTGTGTGAAACATCACATGAATGGGTACCCCCAAACATGATCATATGAGTTGAGCATGACATACCAGTACATAACACAAGAAAATAATAATATAGGATGAGTAAAAACAACATACAACTTGGAATTAAGAATATCATTCAAATTAATACAACTTTGAAGCTCGAGATTACATCACATTCCTCCCCGGGTGATCACGAGGGGTTTAGAAACCCATGGGAGAGAAAGAAGAAGAATATGTTGAAGTAGAACTTACCATAGCCTCCAGAACTTATAGGGATGTTTAGAAGACTCTTTGAGGACTCTAAAATGTCAGAACCTTTCCTCTTGGCCGAACTTACAAATGAGGTTCCCTTGGTTCCCTTTTATAGGAAAATTGGAAGGTTGTTTTAGGAATGTAGATTTCATTAATCCACTTGTACCACGCGTTTCGGTCTTTAGAAAAACTTATCTTGCTTTGGAGAAAATAGAAAAGTTGTATCCCTACCTCTTGAATTCCTCCACCGAATGTTTGGAACCATTTGGACAACTACATCTCACGATATTTATAAAATACAGAACACCGCATTTGACTTGGTCCAAATTCGGTGGCTTGGACATATCAGTTCAGATGGGCCCCATAGAAGCCGAATCAGTATTGGGTTCCTTAATATGAAATGTAGCCTATAAATGTTTGGACAGTCACACAAAATAGAAGCCCATTTTGATTCACGGATTTCATGTACTATGCAAAATAGTGGACAAATGTCCATGGATCCATGCAATTTCGGCCCATTTTTCGTCCACTTCATCAAGGGCCCTCCAAATCACCTCCACCTACATTGAAATAATAAAAAAAGTAACATTTCCCATTATAATGTTGATTAAAATTAATTAAATGATTCAACCATAAAGTGAAATGTATTATTATATTTGGAATATTCATTACAAAACTAGTTTAAAACAGCGGTGTAAGGGTGGAATAAAACAGTGAATCATGGTACGATCATGGTTGTAATACCCTTTTAGGAATTTTTCACTCTGCCTTAAATTGTTGACATACCAGGTACCTTGTAGTGTATTCATAAATCTACATTTTCATGTTATCTCACCAATAATAATCATGAAGATCCATATACATTTTAGTGCTTCCAAGATTCACAAAGTAAGTAGAGATATGAGCTCCACCCCTCACCTCCTTAATTATTTATGGAATATATGGAACACAAATAATTATATTAAATTTCTGTACTCCTTGATTAATATTGAACTCAGGAAACTTCCCATTCTTCAAAACCTCTGTCTTATTTTTCAACAAAGGATCATCTCTTTGAGATCTATTGATCTTCTCTAGTAATGATGGTTTAGAAATCATTTGGGATAACGTTGATGATGTAACTTCCCTTATAATTACCATGTATAGTTTTAATAGGTCTTTGATCAAAGGATATCATTGAATCCTCATCATTTCCATAACAATAGGGTCTTTCCTACTTAATGCATTAACAACTTTGTTTTATCTTCTGGGATGATAATGAATTGAATAATCGTAGTCTTTAAGAAGTTCCAACCATATCCTCTATCTCATGTTCAATTCCTTTATTTTTCATGAAAATATACTTCAAACATTAATGTTCTGTGTATATATCACATTTATCCTCATAAATATGGTACCTCTTTATATTTAGAGCAAAAATAACCACAACCATATCTATGTCATGCATAGTATAATTATTCTCATGAGTCTTCAACTATCAAGATGAATATACAATCACATTGTCATCTTGCATGAGGATTCACCCAATAACATTTAGATATGAATCACTAAAAATAATTAATCCTTCTCTGATAGAGGGTAGAGTTAACATGGGTGTAGTAACCAATCTCTTATTCAGCTCTTGGAAACTTTCCTCACACTCCTTTGCCCAGATGAACTTGACCCATTTTTGAGTTAACTTTGTTAGTGGATTAGAAGTCATGAAAAGTTTTTCACAAACCAACTATATTATTCTGATAAACCAAGGAAACTATAAATCTTAGTTACTATTTTAGGTTGAGGCCACTCCTATACAACCTTTGTCTTGGAAGGATCAACTGATATTCCTTTATTGGTTAAAATGTTCCCCAAGAAAGAAACTTATTATAACCAAAATTCAAATTTGAGGAACTTTCTAAATATCATACCCTTCCTTAGAGTTTTAAATATAACCATTAAATAATCCGCATGCTTCTTGATAATTTGTTAACATATGAGAATATCATCAATAAAAACTACCACAAAGTTATCAAGGTATCCCTTAAATACTCTATTAATCAAATCCATAAAAATAGAAGGAGAATTAGTTAAGCTGAATGGCATAACAAAAAAAATCCTAATTCCCATATCTTGATTAGAAGGTGGAATTTGGAATATCTTCTCTATTCAACCTTAATTGATTATAACCATATCAAAGATCAATCTTGGAGAAGAATTTATCCTCACAAATCTAGTCAAATAAATCATCAATTATTGGAAGAGGGTACTTGTTCTTCCCTATGATCCCATTAATGCATAACCACATTGATCCATACTTATTATTCACAAAGAGAACATGTTATCCCCAAGGATACATACTTCGATGGATAAACCCCTTCTCCAAAAGATCTTGGAGTTGTTTCTTTAATTCCTCCATCTCTACAATTTCCATTATATATAGGGTCTTCGATATCATTTTGGATCCAAGCATGAGCTTAATGAAGAACTCTACCTCTATTTATAAGGGAGGTCCAGGTAACTACTATGGAAATACATCAATGTATTACTAAATGATGGGGAAAATTTATATTCATATAATTTCAAATCCTTCTTTATCTTCCCCGATTATCTCCATAAAGAAGGATATGGGTGGTGCTTCTAGACAAATATGAGGTTGAGATATCTCTCCTTTGAAAACAGTTGTAGTTTTTCCATTCAAGACTACAAATATTTATTTACTTATATAGTTTATCTTATCATAATACTTTGAGAGCCAGTCCATCCCTAATATAATGTCAAATTCCAACATGGAAATGACTGCTAGATTTGTGATGAGATTATTCTCACCAAAGTGAGTACTAGAGTTTCTATGCACTGTTGATGCTTGGATAATCCCTATAGGAGTATTGACTAATAGTTCTACTTCTATAAGTTTAGGGATTCATTCTATATTCTTTGCAAACTTGGATGAAATAAAAGAATGTGTAGAACTAGAATAGAACAAAGTACTTGCTAACTGTGAGAGAAAAATGAGAGTACCTGCCACCACATCATTTGGAGCTTGAAATTCAGCTATCATGATAGGAAAGTAGACCTTAATCCCTTGTCCTATGATGAGGTTGATGAAGATTTTCTTCTATTAAATTAATATTTGGATAGTGATTGGAAAAGTTCCCAAACTATACACAATTGAAGCATTGGACTTCAGGTTGGGCCTATACCATATTCCCTTTATCATTAGTGTTGAGAAGTTGAGGCTTCAACTCACTATGACCATTTTGAGAAATATTTCCTTCTCTTCCACACTTGTAATATTTACCACTCCTTTTAAAGCAGTTTGAATTCTTCTTCCCACATTTTTTTCATGTGGAAAGTTTCATATTACTTCCTTAACTTCTTTGATCAAAGATCCTCCCCAAGTTTGTCTCTAAATATCTCTTCCTTTCATTCAATATATGGGACCACTATATCTCTCCGAGCTCCAGTTCAACTTTCATAACACTCCTCATGATCTCTTTATAGTTTTCATAGTCTCAGTTTGCTAGATTATTCCATATGTGGGGTCTTAGTCCACTGAAGAATCAATTAACCTTCCCATTAGGATCCATGATAAAGCTATAGGTGTAATGGGAAAGTCTTGTGAAGTCATCTCATAGATTCCCATATATTAATTTTCCTTTTGATTCAGCTCTAGGGATTCATTCTCCATTTTTGTTTTCATTGAATGTGGGATTTTTTTTGAAAAAGGTACCGCTAAACTATTACCACTCCATAACTTTAATATCCCCTCTTGAATTAATGTTTTTTAACCAGTGTCCACCACTAATCAGCTTCTCCCTCTAAGTGGTACACAACCAGGTTGGCTTTATCTTGTTCCAAACAACAAAGTACAGAAAATATATTTTCTATAGAGGTTATCCATTGTTTATCAATAAATGGTTCAGTAGATCCAATGAATGATGGTTGTTTTTAATGCATAAAGTAATCAATAGAAATTTACTCCCTTAAAGGTGAATCTTGCCTCTCGAATTGATTCAAGTTATTTTTCATAACTTGATCCATTTGATTCATAATTATTATGAAGTTTTCCATTCTATATTCAATCGAAAGGCTATTAAAACCTTGTCCGTTGAGCTCACCATTTATGTGGTTTCTCCTATTTTCTCCATTTTATAAAAGAATAAAACCTAAATGAGAAACATGTTCCATTTATGAATCCTATAATTCTAAGGGAATTTTACATCTTAAAACATCATGATTAATTATGTTATTATTTAACAATAATTACATTATCTATAAATCCTTCATAATGAAACATAAAAATTTTATGATTAGACAAACATACCCCCCAGGAGTGTTAAACCAGGTGCATAATAAGAGACATTGTTTTTTATTAGGTTACACCAATTTAGGCTCAAAACACATTTTCAGAGTTGTTACACCTAGGTACATTTGTGCTAGAACCATGTCTACTTGTTTGTATCCAGACAGAGATTTCTTTGCTCAAAAACCACTTAATTAATATTTAACCAAAATACCAGGTTTTTTTACTATATTTTTACATTTATATAAGGTTCTTCCTACAGTTTTCATATCCTAATTTCCAAAAATATATAAATTTTCCTTTGATACCAAATATGGAATCCCTCCTTTTTATTACATAACTTTCATTACATTGTACAAAATATAGGATCTTTTAATGTGTAGTTTCTTGGAAAAAAGGGAATACAATACATGAAAAATATTATTCTATTACAATTGAAATTATTCTTCAAGTTTCATACTAAGTACATTTTTTTCATTTCATAACTTGGGGACATACATAAAAGGGAATGGTGAGCATAAGGCCCAGTAAGGGAAAGCAAGGGAAATGGTTTACATGTGATAATGGAGATTATCAATATAAACTTGAGGAATATCATAATAGAATGAGAAAGAGGCACATAATAATAATAATAATAACATTAATCATAACTTTTAAATTTGTTTACCACATTTATTTTAGAAATTTATAAGCATATCACCAAGGTTTTTTAGTGTCATAAAAATTACCAAGGTTATTCACCAAGGTATCATAAAACATGGCATCTCTAGAGATTAAATTATTTACCCAATGCATTGGAGCACTATCAGGGTAAAAAATTGATATTTATTAATTAATATAATCCACATATATCATAATAAAACATTTCAAAAATAACTCATGGAGAATAAGATAAACGATTTTCATATCAAAATCACGATGTTTTAAAACAAGTTCTTAAAGACAATATCTTTATGTCATTATTAACCAAAAAAAGGGAAGGTGGTTTTATATATGTTAATCCTAGAATAAAATAGATCATTTTTAAATATAGGTAAATAAAACTAGAAAATAACTAGGTTTGGGTATTTACAAAATAAAATAAGACAATTTCTTGAGAAAAAGAGAGAAATTTTGAGAAGAAAATTGGGCATCATAACATGTGAGAAAAATGGTTTTAGAAAAAATTAGAAAGAGAGAGTAAAAGGGAATACCATTCATAAAAAATATAAATAAATTTAAGAAATATAAAAAATGGATTGAAAAACATAGCTTGGAAATTTGAAAGACATACCACATAAAAAGGGAACTTGAAAGGAATGGAGAAGTTGAGATTTCCCTTACCTTGAAGAGTAACTCATAAAACTAAAAGAATGGGACCATGGTTGATTGAGGACACCTTAGGAGGAAAAAATATCATAGATTAATACATGATTAATTGTAAGTGAACATAAATGGATAAATGGGTGGGTATTTATAGCAAAAGAGGAGGATTTGTTTAATAATTTCCTTAGACACCTAGGTAGTGGTAAATTCAAAACCATGGGCTTTCCAATGGTATTTTCCCATGGTATTGGCCACTTGGAAAAAATATTATGTTATTATAATCTAAAAGAGTCGACCATCATTTTATATTACTTATCACATCATTATTATGTCATTAAATATACAAAAAAACTCAAACTGTATTTTTTACTATTCACCAAAAAAAAAATATTTTAGAAAATTCTCATAAATTAAACCTAAACTAATTTTGAAATTTTGATCTCAAAAAAGTTGTTTATTTTATCATAATAATTCTATATGTATGAGAAATTTAACTTTTAAATATAAAAACCCTTATTTATTAAAAAAATAGCGGATAAAAAATGCATAGTAAAATTTACGACACTTGAAAAAAATAAAATTATTTTATCATTTAAATTAAAATAAGAGTGTTTCAATAATAATATTTCATTGAAATAATTATAATTCATAATACCTTACTTTATTATAAATATTTATATCTTTTCTGAAAAGTACAATTTATGTCCAAAAAATCAATTTATCAAATCCTTCATATTTTTTAGAAAAACTATTCTCAAAACAGAATTGATGGATTAACAATTTTATTTTTACAAAGGGATTACACATTAAGTAACTAAGGCCTCAACACATAAACCCTTATAAAACCTGCATACAACCTAAGGGTGAGGTGTTCAATAGTGATATATTCTTGGGTCGACTCAGATAACATCGCATGAGTGGTAATTTCTACTAACTTGAACTTTTCCTATAGGTGATTTTATTCAAGATTAACATATTGAAGCTCAGCTTGAGATTGGTCAAGAGAGAAGCCCAGTTATTCTATATCCCTCCCAAGTTCTGAAAAATGGGCTTCGTATGACATGACTCTACTGGATGCGGCCATGAACTCTTCTTTCTGCATTAATTTTCCTTTGTCATTTCTACTTATAAAAAATAATTATAATGTTAAAATAATTATTAAGAGTATATTTTCCATTGGTTATATTGACCAATGGCCATATAATGGTCAAAACCCAATGGTCACATTTCAAATTATACTCTCTTAATTATTAAAAAGATATATTTATGTTGAGTAAAAAATAATATAACACACATTTAAAATTATTAAAAAAGTTTAGGTCATTACAAGTACACCAAGAGGATATATAGAATTACCAAGAAGACCTGAGACACTCCCATAATATCCAATATGAAGTGATTGGTATGGTTACCAACCAGCCATAACAAACTACTGAAGAGAATAATAGTCGAACCACCTCTAGAAGACTTTCTTTGAAAAGATCGATTATAAATGCTGACACGTCATCACAACCCAATCATGATGCATTTACCATCAAGGAATCTCATGATTACTAAATCATAACCAGCAGAGTCCATCCCTAACTAAATTTTTTTTCAAAGGTTTTATACACACCCAACCATATTATCGTCATATTTCTATACAGGCACTAACATATTTCAAAACTCACCAAACCCATAGGAATTTTAAAGCAATGTTGACCATTTTCAAATGGACTGACTCGGTTATGTTCCTTGTTCTTGGAAGGACATGCTTAACTTGTTTAACATGACACTCCCTACCTTAGAAGAGTCATAGTTTTCATTTGCTGAAAATGGAATGAGACAGGCTCCATCGACCACTGACCATGGGTCCTTGATGTGGTCGACACCCTTTTAGAAAGAATTAAACCAAAAGGAGAGATAAAGTATCCACTTACAAGCATGATAGACCGGATTTACTCTAGATGTACACATGACGCCCTCCAAATTCATGCTCACGCTAATCATTATCATCAAGAATAAGGCCAAAACAAACTGACCAGCATGTAAAAACACCTGACCCTCTTTGGAACATCATCCTAACTATTGGGATGTGTCAGATTTCATCTAACACTAGGTCACTCTACCTCAGAGATAACCCATAATTCACTTGTAATAGATCAAGATTTTAACGGTTACCACCAAACTCATATGGTTCATAGTACTATTTTACTAACTTGACGAGTATATCATGTATCAAATCATTCTACGCCAAGGTTTTTTCGACACAACAAGTCATTATTAATACTATCCATAGTGTTACCAATACTATTTATTCATTATATGATGGTCCACACAAAAGATTTAGTCCAAATTCTTATTATTCCTTACATTGGTAAATTTAGATGATGATCTCCCAAATAATCCAACACTGAAGAGGAATAAAGGTCACATGACCTGCTAAGAGGTTGACCATTCCCTTTGTAGAGACCCTAATCTTGATGTACATGGACATTACATTACTTTTGCGGAATACTTAGTTCATTAAAAAAACACACACATAAGGACCGTAATAGTTTAGTGTCTTTGGAAACTCGGAATATAATCTTCTAATCGTGGTGAAAGATATTCAACATCTCCCATAAAGATCTTCCCTTTTTTTTCTTACCTAAAACCTTTCTTTATATCCTGGGGAAAATAAAACATAAAAGGGTGAGCTCAAATGCTCAGTAAGGGTAAACAAAATAAATATCAATCACATCATATTCATAAGAACATAACAATTTGGAAATCTTACCCTGTAAAAGAGTTCATAATTTCATAACATGGGATAAATCATGGTAGTGAAATTTAATCACAATAATCATAACTTAAAACATGAATCTTTGTGGCATACACACATAATCATATAGAATCATTTCTTATTAGTCAAGACTCATTGCCAAGAATATCTTAGTGGACAAAGTCCATTTCTGAACTGAGTTCATTCATCGTTTCAGTCTTGTTTCACTGAACCGGTTTAACCTGCCATTCAATCCATGTCTATCTCATGAGATATAAAATCTTTACCCAATGCATTGGAGGGAGATATAGGTCCCACCCATCTCATAATGATACCATTCTTATGTGTTCCACAAAATCATAATCCATACATCATAGCATAATCCATGTAATAAAAATGGGAATCTTAAACATCGTGACATCATAAAACAATTAATATAAGATAAAATAATTCCTAAAAATAATTCCATCACAACATAATCAAATCAATGTAATAATAGGGATAGAAACAGAACCCTTTATTATCTTAGATGGAAAATAATTTTGATAAAACACTTGAACTCCATTCTTGAGGAAAATATCCTTTCTACTTCAAAAACACTTTTCCTTTCTTAACATGTCATAAAATTATAAACTAAAAGAAGTTGATTAAAAATAAACTTGAAAACTTATAAGGGAAGCTTCTTGGAAATAATGTTTTAAAAATAGATTCATGCCTTATAAGTTAAAAAAAACATTCTTCTCGTACTTTTGTCGGAAAAGTCAAAAAATACCTCGTAATAGAACGATTCCATACATACCATGTAGTAAAAGTCAAAAATGGGTAAAAATGACTTTAAACATACATGAAAACACTTTTATAAAACATGGACATGGATGATACAAATAACCCCAGTAAATACTTACGAATAAGCAATCACGGATAAAAATGAGATTTGAAAAATTATCCCTTACCTTAGGTCCGATTTGCTTCGTAAGTGTCCGAACCTCCTGTATAATGATTTAAATAATGTCATTGACTTATTCCAGAATCATAATCATTTTTATGATATCATATATGGTCATATTCTTAGCTTCTTATTAGTAATATTTCATTGTTACTTGTTATTCGGGTGTTTATTGCTTTTTGTTCTTATGCGTGTTTTGTCGAATAAATTCTTATTCTTCTTTTAGGTTATAGATACCTTATTTCCAGAATGGTATTAGTGTAATATATATCATATTAATTCACTCAATTCATTTATGTAATATTTATGTAATGAAAATCATGTAGAACGAGTCGCATCACATCGTGGAGACGGTATTCCGTACGTACGGATGAACGATGATATCGTTCCCATGATCGTGGAATTGTATTAGAGTGTATTTATACTATTTAAGAATAAATATAACTTTACAATAATCATATATATTCATTCTTTACACCATTATACCCATCCAATTAAGGTGGTGGTTGAAAATAGATTACACCACGGCGTGGAGACGGTATTCCGTACGTACGCACGCACGGTGATTTTGTTTTCCGTAGGATGGATAGATGGTGAAATAGATCTGTTTCATACTTATAATAACATATAATTATATTAGTGATACTGATGTTATTACTTCATAATGAAACAACTAAAGAAGAAGAAGTGGAAGAAGAAATAAAGTTGAAAGAATCGGTAATAGACATTACCTCTTCTTTGAAGCGCTTCTTTGAGACCTCCTTTTAGGGCACTAAAATTGGTCTTTGAAGAATAACAGGACCTATAGGATTTTTCTAGGGAAGTGGAGAGCAGAAATTGTCAGCGGTTGGCCGAGCTTGAAGGCTCAAAGTGGTGTGAGGAAGAGAGGGAGGAGAGGGGAACCTTTGGAAAAACTAAAAATATTATTTTATTATAAAGCCATATTCGGTTTTAAATAGCTCAAAATTGATTTATTTCAAATCTAAGGTGGGGATGGGTCTAAATCCTCTCATCCAATAGAATTTTGACAAGTTTAGTTTACTATTTTAACCTTATCATTTATATTTAACTTTAAGTTAGATAATTTTACTTTTACCGTGTCTTTTTGTGTTCTTACACTATATGGTTAATAAACTTACTATAAGAAGCCAAAAAAACCCCAAGTTATTTATTATTAATATATATAACCTTATCTAAGTCATTTTTCCGAACCTTAGATTTTTAGGAATAAAATAATAATTAATAATATAATATTTTTTTTAAAAACCATTTTATGTCAATTTTGACACTATTTAGTAATTGATTTTTCTGAAAATCATAACAGAATGATTAGTTCGAAAAAAGTTAATTAAATAAAAACTAAAATGTCATATTAACCTAGAAAATTAGTGGAATTCATAAAAAGTCTCAAATTACATTTATTTGGGTATTTATAACATCAATTATGTCAATATTTCATTAATAAGATAATTACTGCATCATCTTTGTGTCATAAATAAATTAAATTATTTAATGTCTAAAAATTACAAATAAAATACAATTATGTAGGAAATCGTTTTATATTTCTAATGAATATTTATAGTCGAATTTATCTTATGTATAACCCTATATTAAAAATTATTTACTTATTAAACTTTGATTTTAACTATTTTAACCCTTCTTTAAATAAATTAATAATAAATGTCCTAATCTAATCCAAGTGGGCCTAAATGGTCATATTTTATTCCTAATGTTGTTTTTTGTCGAATTACACTTATCCAATAGAATTAGTACATGTGTTAGGGTAATAATAATATCATTTTTACCCTTAATTACCCTATTTACTTTTAACCGTGGTAAAAAAAAGTAAAAAGTTAATATTCACCAAAAATTATTTTCATCTCATTGAACCACATTTTATTTACTAACATCAACCTTGTCTCTCATATTTTTTAAATTCCATTCACAAAAGTGGTAAAATTAATTTTTATGTAAACTTGCAAATTCTCCTAGGAGGTGGGTAAAAGACGGTGAAAAGTTCAATGAATTTTTTATATATCTAAAATTATTATAAAATTACTCCAATGAATTACATTGAACTTATATAGGTATTATGTATCAATTTTTACCTAAAATAAATTTAATTAAAATAAATAAATATTTAAATAAAAATTCGGTTTTTAAATAGTAACCCAGTGTATTTACTATTCATCAAAAATTGAAAGTTTTAAAAAAATACCAAAATTTCACCCTTGGCTAATTTCGATATTACGAATCCAAAAATGAAGTCCATTTTCAAAAATAAAATTTATAAAATTTCAAAAAGTGGGTATTACTATTCATAACGGTTAGTTTTAATAATATTTTAATAGCATATCGTTGTTTAGCGAAACTCGGTATTGCGTACAACACACGCTATCGTGGAAGGTCGCGCTTGTGTGTAATGCAAGCCAAGTCAGGGATGTGTGTTGTTCAAGCTCCTTTTTGTGTAGCATACAACACAAGAAATTAATGAAATTAAAAATAATATTTTTCGTAAAATCTTGGGGTGTTACATTCTACCCCCCTTAAAATGAATTTCGCCCTCGAAATTCGTCGGGGTTATAAATGGTTTACTACTCGAAAGTTTCTTTAATAGAAACCCATATTGTAAGAAGGAATACCAAAAATTGGATTTAAAAACTAAATTATGAAACATAACGGTTACCCAAATTAACTAATCACTGGGTTTCCACATAGGAGAACATAGGTGAAAATATGGATATGGAAGAGAAATCTAACCGTCATGTTCTGATGGAGAGTGGTAGAGAACATGGCTATAAAAAATCCAACAATCACAAAGCCATAAATTTGTGATGATCTAGGGTACCATCTGATTCATCGGATATAAGGGCACTAGGACAACATTTTTGGTTTTCAAGATCATTTCCCTAAAGTTGAAGAATTTGAATTAGAATAAATACTTACTTTATTTTGGAACAATCTCACTGTTGTTCGTGCTTTGAACAATTTCCACTTCATCTATTAAAGAAATGAAGTTGAATTTGTTATTCATGAAGTGTTAATAGATCATGTGATAGAATGATGGGTCATTCCATCTGTTTCAAACAAAAGGCTAGAAAAAGTTATCAAATATCCATAAGTCCATCTATGGTGAGGTTAATCGTATACGATTACAAGAATGAACTTATACTTCATATATAATACCACGTAATAAAATAAAACTAGTTTCTACTAACCAGGGACTTCCTGTAGGCCAGTGGTAGGCGATAAAGGCCAGTCACACTTCGGTTGTGGGTTCAATTCCCACAGCCTTGTCCGACGCGATGGGCTGTCGCCCGTCTTGCAGGTTGTCCTTTTTCTAAAGCTATATTACTATAACATCCCATCAATAATATCAAAAAAATTTCTATAATTAAACAATACTAACTTATGTCCAACATAATCCATTCCAATCTTTAGGCTTATCTAAAATACTTCGGTCCAAGCTCATAGTATAAAGAAAATGATTACTTGAAATGTCACATAACAATCACGTGAATGCCATCATTTATCCCCCATATATCATAAGATATGTGAATACCTTAATCATGTATTCTCTTGAAGAATGAATACCCATTGAACCTTAGTGAAAACATGAATGAAGTTAAATGTTAACACTTTCCCCAAATAAAAATCCTCAAAATTCTTTACACTCAAACCATGATATCACTTAGTCCTTATATCAATCATGAGATAATGAATACAATCAAACATCTCATTATCTTCTTATCCCTTCATTATGTGCATATCATATTCTTACCAAAAATATCTCAATCACTTTCCATGGTTACCGGTACCATAAAATTATTGAAAACCACAATAGACCAATACATAAATATTCCAATATTCTACGATACTATATACAACATTATTTTGGAATCCCATTACATAAACACTTAATCATTCCACCACATCGTTGTCATATTCAACATTTCCAATAGTGATCACATGTGACTTCCCTTTGTCCTTTTCCTTAAGTGGTTGCTCATGTCGATCATCATTAACCCTTGGATTATGGAATTGATTAGCATAATGCCCCATTTCATTGCACTTGAAGCATTGAAGTGTTGTTGGTGCGTTCTCTGCAGTCTTTTCTTTATTCACACCATTAGCAACCCTTTTTCAATTACTTCGACACTCAGCTGCTCGATGACCTTCTTTTCCACACTTAAAACATTTTCTAGTCCCTTTAAGACAATCTCCACCATGCTTCTTTCCACACTTTGAGCATAAGGAAACATTCATTTTCTTTTCACCATTATTATGAGATTTCTCCTTAAACTCCATCTTTCGTTTCTTGTCAAAACCATGAGATGGATATGTAACACCAACTTCCATTTCTACCTTAATAGAACAGTGAACAGTTTCTTAATAGATACTGAAGTCTCTTATAGCTAATTCCCTTAGAAGATTTGGTTTTAAGCCACTGAAGAATCGATCAACTTTACTTTTAGGTTGGATGATAAAGCCAGATGAATACCTTGCAAGCCTTGTAAAATTCACTTTGTATATACCAACAGATTCATCACCCTTTTGCTTTAGTTCAAGAAACTCCTTCTCCATCTTTGTTCGAAGAATATGAGGGAAGTACTTATTGAAAAATAAGTTCTTGAACTCATCCAATTCCATGGACTCAATTTCATCTCTTGGACTCGTATTATTGATATGATTCCACCATTGATCAGCATCACCTTCCAAATGATATAATTCTAAGATGACTTTATCATGTTCAGAACATTGAAGAACTGAAAATATCTTTTCAGTGGTACTGATCCATTGTTTAGCAACAAGTGGATCAGAAGACCCAATAAAAGAAGGTGGGTGTTGCCTCATGAAGGACTCAATAGAATATTGTTCCCTTCTCTGCTCATTTGGAATTCCAGAATGATTCATAGCTTGTGTAAGTATAGCAATAATATTTTGCACTCCATCTCCCATAACGTTGGTTTGTTCAGGAGGACAATCATTTCATCATACATTACATTGATCAATACGGTTCCTTCAGGTTCCATCCATTGTCTAAAACCCAAAAAGAGTAGTGTGAGAGGCAAAAATCACGCTAGGGAAAACAACATAATAAAGGGGGAGTACCATCAATATCTAACATCTTAGGTTTAATTATAAGATGGTTAGAACAATTCTAGGACTATAACGTATACTTAACCTTAGGGACATCCCTAGACATACCTTAGAAATATCTCTAGGGATCTCACTAAAGTTCTCGCATCCTAGTTTCCAAAGGTTGACTAAACCTTTCCTCTGATACCAACTGTGGAGACCCTAAGATTGACGTACATGGAAATTAAATTACTTTTGCGGAATAATTAGTACATTTCAAAAACACACACATAAGGTCCGTAATAGTTTATTGTGTTTGGAAACTAGGAATATAATCTTCTAATTGTGGTGAAACATCTTCAACATCTCCCATAAAGATCTTCCCTTTTTTTTCTTACCTAAAACCTTTCTTTATATCCTAGGGAAAACAAAACATAAAAGGGTGAGCTCAAATTCTCAGTAAGGGTAAACAAAAGAAATATCAATCACATCATATTCATAATAACATAACAATTTGGAAATCTTACCCTGCAAAAGAGATCATAATTTCATAACATGGGATAAATCATGGTAGTGAAATGTAATCACAATAATCATAACTTAAAACATGAAGATTTGTGGCATACACACATAATCATAGAGAATCATTTATTATTAGTCAAGACTCATTTCCAAGACTATCTTAGTGGACAAAGTCCATTTCTAAACTGAGTTCATTCCTCGTTTTAGTCCTGTTTCACTGAACCGGTTTAAACTGCCGTTCCAGACATGTCTATCTCATGAGATATAAAATATTTACCCAATTCATTAGAGGGAGATATGGGTCCCACCCATCTCATAATGATACTATTCTTATGTGTGCCACAAAATCATAAACCATACATCATAGCATAATCCATGTAATAAAAATGGGAATCTTAAACATTGTGACCTCATAAAACAATTCATATAAGATAAAGGAATTCATAAAAATAATTCGATCACAACATAATCAAATCAATGTAATAATAGGGATAGAAACAAAACCCTTTATTATCTTAGATGGAAAATAATTTTGATAAAACACTTGAACTCCATTCTTGAGGAAAATATCCTTTCTACTTAAAAAACACTTTTCCTTTCTTAACATGTCATACAATTCTAAACTAAAATAAGTTGATTAAAAATAAACTTGAAAACTTGTAAGGGAAGCCTCTTGGAAATAATGTTTTAAAAATCCATTCATGTCGTATAAGTTAAAAAAAACATTCTTCTCGTACTTTTGTCGGAAAAGTAAAAAAATACCTCGTAATAGAACGATTCCATACATACCATGTAGTAAAAGTCAAAAATGGGTAAAAAGGACTTTAAACATACATGAAAACACTTTTATAAAACATGGACATGGATGATAGAAATAACCCTAGTAAATACTTACGAATAAGCAATCACAGATAAAAATGAGATTTGAAAAATTATCCCTTACCTTAGGTCCGATTTGCTTCGTAAGTGTCCGAACCTCCTGTATAATGATTTAAATAATGTCATTGACTTATTCCAGAATCATAATCATTTTTATGATATCATATATGGTCATATTCTTAGCTTCTTATTAGTAATAGTTCATTGTTACTTGTTATTCGGGTGTTTATTGCTTTTTGTTCTTATGCGTGTTTTGTCGAATAAATTCTTATTCTTATTTTAGGTTCTAGATACCTCATTTACAGAATGGTATTATTGTAATATATATCATATTAATTCACTCAATTCATTTATGTAATAATTATGTAATTAAAATCATGTAGAACGAGTCGCATCACATCGTGGAGACGGTATTCCGTACGTACGCACGAGCGATGATATCATTCCCATGATCGTGGAATTATATTGGAGTGTATATATACTATTTCAGAATCAATATAACTTTACAATAATCATATATATTCATTATTTACACCATTATACCCATCCAAGTAAGGTGGTGGTGGAAAATAGATTACACCACGGTGTGGAGACGATATTCCGTACGTACGCACGCGCGATGATTTCGTTTTCCGTAGGATGGATAGATGGTGAAATAGGGTTGTTTCATACTTATAATAACATATCAGTATATGAGTGATACTGATGTTATTACTTCATAATGAAACAACTAAAGAAGAAGAAGTGGAAGAAGAAATAGAGTTGGAAGAATTGGTAACAGACATTACCTCTTATTTGAAGCGCTTCTTTGAGACCTTTTTTTAGGGCACTAAAATTGGTCTTTGAAGAAGACAAGGACCTCTAGGATGTCTCTAGGGAAGTGGAGATCAGAAATTGTCAGGGGTTGGCCGATCTTGAAGGCTCAAAGTGGTGTGAGGAAGAGAGGGAGGATGTGCCCTTTTATAAGGGAGGAGAGGGGCACCTTTGGAGAAACTAAAAATATTATTTTATTATAAAGCCATATTTGGTTTTAAATAGCTCCAAATTGATTTATTTCTAATATAAGGTGGGTATGTGTCGAAATACTCTCATCCAATAGAATTTGTACAAGTTTAGTTTACTATTTTAACCTTATCATTTAGATTTAACTTTAAGTTAGATAATTTTACTTTTACCGTGTCTTTTTGTGTTCTTACACTATAAGGTTAATAAAATTACTATAAGAAGCCAAAAGAATCCCAAGTTGTTTATTATTAATATATATAACCTTATCTAAGTCATTTGGCTGAACCTTAGATTTTTAGGAATAAAATAACAATTAATAATATAATATTTGTTTTAAAAACTATTTTATGTCAATTTTGACACTATTTAGTAATTGATTTTTCTAAAAATCATAACAGAATGATGTGTTAGAAAAAAGTTAATTAAATAAATAATAAAATGTCATATTAATCTAGACAATTAGTGTAATTCATAAAAAGTCTCAAATTACATTTATTTGCGTATTTATAACATCAATTATGTCAATATTTCATTAATAAGATAATTACTGCATCATCTTTGTGTCATAAATAAATTACATTATTTAATGTCTAAAAATTACAAATAAAATACCATTATGTAGGAAATCGTTTTATCTTTCTAATTAATATTTATAGTCGAATTTATCTTATGTATAACCCTATATTAAAAATTATTTACTTATTAAACTTTGATTTTAACTATTTTAACCCTTCTTTAAATAAATTAATAATAAATGTCCTAATCTAATCCAAGTAATCCTAAATGGTCATATTTTATTTCTAAGGTTGTTTTTGGTCGAATGAAACTTATCCAATAGAATTATGACATGTGTTAGGGTAATAATAATATCATTTTTACCCTTAATTACTCTATTTACTTTTAACCGTGGTAAAAAAAGTAAAAAGTTACTATTCACGAAAAATTATTTGCATCTCATTGAACCACATTTTACTTACTGAAATCAACCATGTCTCTCGTATTTTTGAAATTCCATTCACCAAAGCGGTAAAATTAAGTTTTATGTAAATTTGAAAATTCTCCTAGGAGGTGGGTAAAAGACGGTGAAAAGTTCAATGAAATTTTTATATATCTAAAATTATTATAAAATTACTCAAATGAATTACATTAAACTTATATAGGTATTATGTATCAATTTTGACCTAAAATAAATTTAATTAAAATAAATAATTATTTAAATAAAAATTCGGTTTTTAAATAGTAACCCAGTGTTTTCACTATTCATCAAAAATTGAAAGTTTTCAGAAAAATACCAAAATTTCACCCTAGGATAATTTCGATATTCCGAATCCAAAAATGTAGTCCATTTTCAAAAATAAAATTTATAAAATTTCAAAAAGTGGGTATTACTATTCATAACGGGTAGTTTTAATAATATTTTAATAGCATATCGTTGTTTAGCGAAACTCGGTATTGCGTACAACACACGCTATCGTGGAAGGTCGCGCTTGCGTGTAATGCAAGCCAAGTCAGGGATGCGTGTTGTGCAAGCTACTTTTGGTGTATCGTACAACACAAGACATTAAAGAAATTAAAAATAATATTTTTCATAAAATCTTGGGGTGTTACACCCTTGGCATGTATGACTTGCTGAAACTGATAATTACATGATGGTCACACCTGTAACAAGGGTCGAATTATTGAACAAACAACCGTTAATCATAAGATTAATTTTATAAACTAATATTCTTACTAGGGATAAATGGCACGTAAATTAAACCTTTTGTCTAAAACTGCTCACAAGCATTTAGCCAGGTTTTAAGGTTTTTAGGGAACTACCTACCTCACTAGGCTTTACTGCCTATCACTTGGGTTAGAAAAAGAAAATAATAAATGATATCATTCCCATACAATGGAAAACTTAGGAAATACTACTCTTACTCAAGGGGAAAATCTAAGAAAACCACTTTAATATTTTATTTGGGCCGATTCATTTATTTACATTTGATCTCTAAAAATTTTAAAGGATTAATTTAAGAATCAAGTACTAGTTATATGGAAAACTACACTTAATACCTTTATTTAGATAATTCTACAAGGAACACTAGCATGTTATATCAAATTACCTTTTAAACATTAATATTTGGATACATCCTATCATATTTAATAAATTTATCTTATAAAATCTATGTTAAACATCACTCATTTATTCATAAGATTTATCAATTGGATTAGTTAAAGAAATTTCAATTACAATCTATAGGGGAACACCCTTTAGGTTGTAATTATAACTTTAATTAACTAACACATCATAATAATAAATCTGAAGGAAGATAATAGGCCTTTATTAATTAAATATGGGACTATTCAAGTAAAATTCCACCATATGTTTATATACAACACCATATAAGCAGCTGCAAAAACTTTAAATAACCATCCTTATATAACATAAACATACCCCAATGAGGTTAAGTATTAAGGAATAACCAAATAAAGGTGGCCCAAAACATGTTAAACATTAAAATTATGAAACATATTTAATGGGTTTATTTAATAAGACTTTAGCACCACGACCAACCTACTTGGGTTGATTCAGGTCCATATAATAAGCATCATGCCCGAAATGACATACTTGGGTCATGTTGTGTATTTAGGAATTTAGTTATATGGGTTTTAATGACTAAGTGATAGAGGTATAAGCCTATATATAGAAAAAAAATTCCGATAATAATTTACATTTCAACATACACATATAAGAACAAAGGTTTAGTTAGATGAATTACCATTACTAGGTTATAAAGGAAATTTCCCTTATAAATTATAATTTACATTCATATAACTAAGACCAAGTTTTTCCTATAATTTCAGAATACAATATGTTCTTATCTAATGGTTTTATTATATGGGTAACCCTTCCCAATTTATAAGGGCCCATACACCTTATAAATTGCTATTGGTTCCACATTTAACCACAATCATAAATGTTTTAGCCCATGAGACCAATGCTCCATAGATCATACATGTCCAAATCGGTTGGTTAAATAGAATATAACCATAAAGATATATAGGAAAACACCACTTAGATTGATGTATAAATTTTATTTAACCAACCATATATATAATTATAACAAGGCATGATTTTGCAATCACTAAGTACATGTAACATGGAAATTAATTACCTAATCACGATAATCTACTACCTAAAAAAAATCACATAATTATGGTATAGAATCAAATAATGATAAATAATCATTTAACATGGTATACCGATAAGATTTCTAAACATAACACAATAATCATAGAAAAATGTTGTACAACCAAACATACTAATTGAATATGCATCATGTTATAAAAATAAGCCAAAAAATAAATCACATAAGGAATATATATTAATGAAACTACATGGTATGGAATATATATGACATTTGAATCTATATGTTCCTATAATGATGCATGTAATGCTATTTCCTTGCTATACCAAACCAAGGGTAAAATACTATAAATATCATAAATCAGTAATTATCAAAATTACATTATTCACTCAAGGTGAAATCATAATCAAATGTAACAACAAGAATCATGAACAAAAATACCATATCCAAACACGTGGACTTTTTCCCAAGCATGGGTTGATCAATCCCAGGCATGGCTATTTACAAAGCACCAAAACTTTCACAATATCATATCTACCAATTCTAAAAATAGTAAAATGAATGAAAAATCACCACTAGTAGAATACTAACCTATACCAATGGTTTGGAATCGTTGGTATAGGCCTCCAAACTGTTGGTATAGCCTATACCAACGGTTTGGAGAACCGTTGCGAAGTAAGCCGTTGGGATAGGTCTATACCAACGGTTTTGGGAAAACCGTTGGTATAGACCTATCCCAACGGTTTTTAAAACCGTTGGTATAAGTAATATGAAAATCTATTCCAACGGTTATAAAACCGTTGGTAAATGTATTTAAAAAAAAACATCCGCTGGGATTTGATCCTAGGACCCCTCGTTTATAATCGAACGACTTAACCACTAAGCTAACATCACTTTTGTAAACATAATTTCATAAATATATATATGTATTATCATAATTATTTAAAATTAAGATTTATATAATGTTCTCGGGTAGCAGACCTGGAAGAAATGAAAGAATCTATCCCAATGGTTCTCAAAACCATTGGGATAGACCTATCCCAACGGTTCTCAAAACCGTTGGGATAGGTGAAAATTTCCAGGAGGTGAATGTTGGATTTGGGGTGAGTTTTCCCAACGGTTCTCTCAAAACGTTGGGAAAGGGGGGGTCTTTCCCAACGGTTTGGGAGAACCGTTGGGAAAGGGGCCTCAAAACACCTCGTTCCCAATGGTTCTCTCAAACCGTTGGGAAAGGGGGGGTCTTTCCCAACGGTTCTTCCAAACCGTTGGGAAAGGGGGGGTCTTTCCCAACGGTTTGGGAGAACCATTGGGAAAGGGGCCTCAAAACACCCCTTTCCCAACGGTTCTCCCAAACCGTTGGAAAAGACCCCCCCTCTCCCAACGGTTTGAAAGAACCGTTGGGAAAGGGTGTATATAAGTGTTGGGAAAGATCTGATTTCCAGTAGTGCACCTCTGATACCAATTTGTAACATCCCATCCCGAGAGACACTAAAATGGTGCCCTGATCTAGTCAATCACATAGCCTCAAGTATGCCTCCCCATACACTGAAGGCTGCTGTCTAGTAATGAGGATCCAATGATGGTATGGTGGGGATACTATACCATCATGTTCAGAGTAGCATAATGGTATATCATAATAAAAAATCAACAAAATAAATATTATAATGGATAAAACGGAAAATTCCAAATTTATAACAATTCATGTAATGTACATATGATGATACAATATCCAAAATAGGAATCATAAAATAGGTAATAAATAAATAGTTCATAAATAAGAGAAAAAATCACCAAGGGATACCCCCATGAGAATCCTGGGATTTGACTCAGTCCTTTGCTCTTACGACCCCATGTAAAAAAGAATAATGTAAACATAATCCATAGAACTGATCTTGCAACCAGGAGGTACATTCGGGTACCCTAGTGCAATGGAGGTCTGAATAGGGTATTATGTATACTTATTAGGTCACCACCAATTGTTTCTAATGCTATCTATTCTGTGAATATAAAATATAGCAGTGTTTAGGTATAATAAATAAATAGAGAATGAATTAATGTAAACTAGTCAGACTCAGTTTATAGAAGGATTGCCGAATGATAATACCTGCTTCATCCTAATCCAGAATACCTCTAAATATAAATATATATAAATGGAGATATGTATTTTTATATATTAACTACAAACCTAGAAAATTTTATAGCCATATATATAGATACCTAGTATTATTTAGGCCCCAAGGTGTAACTCAGGCATCCATGCATACTAACACTAATAGTAATAATAAGAGTCTCATAATAATAAATAAGGGCCTTCATGATCGAGGATCATAATCAATATAGGATGTCATGCTGAGTATCATGAATAACAATGAGGAGGATCATACCCAACCTCCAAATAAAGGGGGGAATGGAATGTCATGCCCAATAACTCAAGTGTTGTGAATGTCATGATAATATCCATGATCAAGGGGGTTTGAAATGTCATGGACAACGACCCCATTCAAGGTCCCTTAATTAATTATATAGAATAATTCAATCCTCCTTTCCCTATGATCCCTTAGCCTAACGTTCCATAAATAGGTAACCAAAATCACTCAAGGTGTAGTGGATCCTTAATAATATAATTCATTTGACACTAATTAGCAGGCCATGTGTTCATGCAAGCCATTAATAATAATAAATTATAAATAATAAATAAATCCATGGATTATAATCATGTTATTAATCATTTAATTAATCCATTTAATTTCCCCATTTCATTAGAGAAGAAAACACACCTTAAAGGTGGTTTATTATATATGGAGGTGTGGCTGTCATTTATAGTTCATATAATTAAATTTTATTAATCCATTATAAGAGGAGTCATTCATAACATCTAAAAATATAACCAAGAGTGATAAAGACAAGGAATTATAGTTTAATCATTTAAGAAACATCCATAAGAATGGTTTAATTTCCTAAGAAAAACATAGTCTACATGCATATAGGTGACACACCAAAAGGGGTGGTTAGAATTGAGGTAAATAACCTCTAATGGTTCCATTTATCACAAAATGACTATATAAATTATGAAATTAGGCTCTACATAATTAATTTCACTTTTATATGGTGAAACATGGAAAGTACGGAATGAAACACAACAACGTAATTATAAAAAGGTGAGAATTTAAGGGAAAAAATGAGACCACCTAACTTATACAAATCATAATTCACTAATACAATATCAATCTTTGATTAGGGATGGTTTTCAAGAAAATGAAGAAATGAAAAAATGCCCTGAAAATAGAGACAATTAGCTCACATGAAGATAACATCTAATACGGATAAAGAAATAGATACACTATTGGAAATAGAGGATTTCCCAACGGTTTAGAACCGTTGGGAAAGGCCTGGGAACCGTTGGTATATGTTATACCAACGGTTCTGCCAACCGTTGGCAAGTAAGCCGTTGGGAGAAACTTTCCCCAACGGTTTACATTGAACCGTTGTTATAGGTGGAGAAAAATACTAAAAAACATTCCCAACGGTTGACAACCGTTGGCAAAACTCAGAACACTGTTTTTCCCAACGGTTTTGAAAACCGTTGGGAAAAACCAATAGTTTTGATGAACTCTTTCCCAACGGTTCTAAACCGTTGGGAAAAGAGTTATTACCAACGGTTCATAGAACCGTTGGTAAAAACATATTTTTAAGATTCTATGCCAACGGTTTAAAACCGTTGGCATACCCTAGGCTGCAAATTGCAGCAGCCTGCAATTTGCACAGCGCTCTGTACATCAGCCACCTCTCATCTCATCAGGCCTCATTCTCACCTCATTTTCGATTTGTACCTGTAATAAACTAAAACATACATATACAATTACGAACAAATTCATACACATTTAACATATAATGGATCCTGAAACTATACACATCCATAATTAATTTACAATTCATAAACATACATAATTCATATATAATTCAATTTAAAATTTAGATGACAATTATATGTGGAATCCGATTGAGACGGGGATGATTGGTACACGTCAAATATGAACCATGGATCGTTATCCTAAAGTTTCAATGGAAACCGAATGCGTTTGGTCGGTTTTGCGTATGCCAGTTCTTTTCACTTATAATACTACCCATTTTAAACAAAACAGACACAGTTAGAGCGGTGTTGGCCACACCGCGCCTCGGATTGAGTCGGGGATGACTCGTACACCTCACATATGACCCATGGATCGTTCTCCTAAAGTTTCAACAGAAACCGAATGCGTTTGGTCGGTTTTCCGTATGTACTTAAAATGATGTCCATTTTAATCAAAAGAGATCCACTTAGACTGATCCCGGCCACACCGCGACACGGATTGAGCCTGAGTGGGCTCATACATGTCACATATGACTGATGGATCGTTGTGATAAATTATCAACAGATTCGGAATGCGTTTGGTCGGTTTTGCGTATGCCAGTTGTTTATTTCACTTATAATCATGTCCATTTTAAACAAAAGATACACAGTTAGAACGGTGTCGGCCACACCGCTCCTCGGATTGAGCCGGGATTGACTCGTACACATCACATACGACCCATGGATCCTTGTGCTAAAGTATCGACACAGTCCGAATGCCTTTGGTCGGTTTTTCGTATGTCACTTGATGATTTTCACTTAAAATGACGTCTTTTTGAAACAAAAGACCGACACTTTGAGTGGTGTTGGCCACACTGCGTCTCCGATTGTGGCGGGGTTGATTCGTACACGTCACATATGACCCATGGACCGTTCTCCTAAAGTTTCAATGGAAACCGAATCCGTTTGCTCGTTTTTCCGTATGTACTTAAAATGGTGTTCATTTTAAACAAAAGAGAGCCACTTAGACTTATCCCGGCAACACCGCGACTCGGATTCATCCCGGGTTGGCTCGTACACGTCATATATGACCCATGGATTGTTGGGATAAATTATCAACAGATTCGGAATGCGTTTGGTCGGTTTTCCGTATGTCAGTTGATGCTTTTCACTTAAAATGACGTCCTTTTGAAACAAAAGACGGACACTTTGAGTGGTGCCGGCCACACCGCGTCTCCGGATTGAGATGAAACCACCGTGCAACATTCTAATTATTATTCGTGACGTGTACGCGCAGACGACACGTCAATCGGACGTGCCGTGTGCCCGCGGTGACCGACAACGCAGTTCTGGTGTCATAAACGGCCAAAACGGGCGTCCAACGGTCAAATTCATAGCGGACGACCTCGGATTGAGCTGAAACCACTGAGAAACATTCAAATTATTATTCGTGACGTGCACGCGCAGACGGCACGTCAATCGGACGTGCGGTTTGCCCGGTACGGCTCAATATTCTTGTTTTAAGTGATGCGCGCGCTTCGTAAACGCGCGTGAGGGGGGTCCAAACGGGCCGAACGATGTCGGAATGGCCTGAAATCAGACGACAAATACGGGTGAGTGATTTCTGAAGTGGTCGAGCAGACGGCACATCAATCGGGCATGACCTGTGCCCGCGGTGGCCGAGAACGCAGTTCGGGTGTCATAAACGGCCAAAACGGGCGTTAAATGGTCAAATTCATAGCGGACGACCAGAGATTCACCCAAAACCACCGTGCAACATTCTAATTATTATTTGTGACGTGTACGCGCAGACGGCACGTCAATCGGACGTGCGGTTTGCCCGGTACAGCTCAATATTCGTGTTTTAAGTGATGCGCACGCTTCGAAACGCGCGTGAGGGGGGTCCAAACGGGCCGAACGATGTCGGAATGGCCTGAAATCAGACGACAAATACGGGTGAGTGATTTATGAAGTGGTTGAGCAGACGGCACGTCAATCGGACGTGCCGTGTGCCCGCGGTGACCGACAACGCAGTTATGGTGTCATAAACGGCCAAAACGGGCGTCCAACGGTCAAATTCATAGCGGACGACCACGGATTCACCCGAAACCACCGTGAAACATTCTAATTATTATTCGTGACGTGTACGCGCAGACGGCACGTCAATCGGACATGCGGTTTGCACGGTACGGCTCAATATTCGTGTTTTAAGTAATGCGCGCGCTTCGTAAACGCGCGTGAGGGGGGTCCAAACGGGCCGAACGATGTCGGAATGGCCTGAAATCAGACGACAAGTACGGGTGAGTGATTTATGAAGTGGTCGAGTATACGGCACATCAATCGGACTTGTCGTGTGCCCGCGGTGACCGACAACGCAGTTATGGTGTCATAAACGGCCAAAACGGGCGTCCAACGGTCAAATTCATAGCGAACGACCACAGATTCACCCGAAACCACCGTGAAACATTCTAATTATTATTCGTGAGGTGTAAGCGCAGACGACACGTCAATCGGACGTGCCGTGTGCCCGCGGTGACCGACAACGCAGTTATGGTGTCATAAACGACCAAAACGGGCGTCCAACGGTCAAATTCATAGCGGACGACCTCGGATTGAGCTGAAACCACCGAGAAACATTCTAATTATTATTCGTGACGGGTACGCGCAGACGGCACGTCAATCGGACGTGCGGTTTGCCCGGTACGGCTCAATATTCTTGTTTTAAGTGATGCGCGCGCTTCGTAAACGCGCGTGAGGGGGGTCCAAACGGGCCGAACGATGTCGGAATGGCCTGAAATCAGACGACAAATACGGGTGAGTGATTTCTGAAGTGGTCGAGCAGACGGCACATCAATCGGACATGACCTGTGCCCGCGGTGGCCGAGAACGCAGTTCGGGTGTCATAAACGGCCAAAACGGGCGTTAAACGGTCAAATTCATAGCGGACGACCAGAGATTCACCCGAAACCACCGTGCAACATTCTAATTATTATTTGTGACGTGTACGCGCAGACGGCACGTCAATCGGACGTGCGGTTTGCCCGGTACGGCTCAATATTCGTGTTTTAAGTGATGTGCACGCTTCGAAACGCGCGTGAGGGGGGTCCAAACGGGCCGAACGATGTCCGAATGGCCTGAAATCAGACGACAAATATGGGTGAGTGATTTATGAAGTGTTCGAGCAGACGGCGCGTCAATCGGACGTGCCGTGTGCCCGCGGGGACCGACAACGCAGTTATGGTGTCATAAACGGCCAAAACGGGCGTCCAACGGTCAAATTCATAGCGGACGACCACGGATTCACCCGAAACCACCGTGAAACATTCTAATTATTATTCGTGATGTGTACGCGCAGACGGCACGTCAATCGGACATGCGGTTTGCACGGTACGCCTCAATATTCGTGTTTTAAGTGATGCGCGCGCTTCGTAAACGCGCGTGAGGGGGGTCCAAACGGGCCGAACGATGTCGGAATCGCCTGAAATCAGACGACAAATACGGGTGAGTGATTTATGAAGTGGTCGAGCAGACGGCACGTCAATCGGACTTGTCGTGTGCCCGCGGTGACCGACAACGCAGTTATGGTGTCATAAACGGCCAAAACGGGCGTCCAACGGTCAAATTCATAGCGGACGACCACGGATTCACCCGAAACCACCGTGAAACATTCTAATTATTATTCGTGATGTGTACGCGTAGACGGCACGTCAATCGGACCTGCGGTTTGCACGGTACGACTCAATATTCGTGTTTTAAGTGATGCGCGCGCTTCGTAAACGCGCGTGAGGGGGGTCCAAACGGGCCGAACGATGTCGGAATGGCCTGAAATCAGACGACAAATACGGGTGAGTGATTTCTGAAGTGGTCGAGCAGACGGCACGTCAATCGGACGTGCCGTGTGCCCGCGGTGACCGACAACGCAGTTATGGTGTCATAAACGGCCAAAACGGGCGTCCAACGGTCAAATTCATAGCGGACGACCACGGATTCACCCGAAACCACCGTGAAACATTCTAACTATTATTCTTGACGTGTACGCGCAGACGGAACGTCAATCGGACATGCGGTTTGCACGGTACGACTCAATATTCGTGTTTTAAGTGATGCGCGCGCTTCGTAAACGCGCGTGAGGGGGTTCCAAACGGGCCGAACGATGTCGGAATCGCCTGAAATCAGACGACAAATACGGGTGAGTGATTTATGAAGTGGTCGAGCAGACGGCACGTCAATCGGACTTGTCGTGTGCCCGCGGTGACCGACAACGCAGTTATGGTGTCATAAACGGCCAAAACGGGCGTCCAACGGTCAAATTCATAGCGGACGACCACAGATTCACCCGAAACCACCGTGAAACATTCTAACTATTATTCGTGACATGTACGCGCAGACGGTTTCAACACAATCCGAATGCGTTTGGCCAGTTTTCCGTATGCCAGTTGATGGTTTTCACTTAAAATGATGTCCTTTTGAAACAAAAGACATACACTTTGAGTTGTTCCGACCACACCGCGCCTCGGATTGAGGCGGGGATGACTCGTACACGTCACATATGACCCATGGATCGTTGTCCTAAAGCATCAACACATTTCGAATGCGTTTGGTCAGTTTTTCGTATGTCACTTTTTGTTTTCACTTAAAATCTTATGGAAATTCATATAGAATATTTTTATATCATATTTAGTATGGATTATATTTTAGTTGATCGTGCTATGAAACATTTCAGAGCTAATGAAATTAAGGAAGGTGGAGGGGCTGTCCGGGGGGCTGTCCAGGGGGGCTGTCCGGTGGGTGTCCGGGGGGCTGTCCGGGGACCAAGGAGGAGGGTGGGGGGGCTGTGCGGGGTCTGTCCAGGGGGTGTTTGGGAGTTGTTCAGGGGGTTGTCCGGGGTTGTTCAGGGGGCTGTCCGGGGGTTGTTCAGGGGGTTGTCCGGGGGTGTTCAGGGGGCTGTCCGGGGGGTGTTTGGGGGGTTGTCCGGGGTCCAGGGGGGGGGGGGGTGGGGGGGTTGTCCGGGGTCCAAGGGGGGGGGGGGTGGGGGGGTTGTCCGGGGGGCTGTCCGGGGGGCTATCCGGGGTCCAGGGTGGAGGGTTGGGGGCTGTACGGGGGGCTGTCTAGGGGGCTGTCCGGGGGGGCTGTCCGGGGGTTGTTCAGGGGGTTGTCCGGGGTTGTTCAGGGGGTTGTCCGGGGGGGGGGGGTGTTTGGGGGGTTGTCCGGGGTCTAAGGGGGAGGGTGGGGGGGTTGTCCGGGGGGCTGTCCGGGGGAGGGTGGGGGGGTTGTCGCGGTCTACTATCTGATGCACTGGCATAACAATCTGTTGTGGCAGTAACCATAATACCATCATGTTGTGTTCTCATGTTTTTGGCTCGTTCAGTGACAATAAATCTGTACCCATTGATAACAATTGATTTACAGTCACGAACCACGGTATTAGGACCAAAAGCCAAAGCTCTTATTTCCTCAGAGACAAAGTCAGCAGACAAACTCAATACCTGCAATATAAATGACAGTTAAACTTAAGTAAATATTGAAATAATTAATTTAAACAGTAATATTTTTACCTTCAATTTTAACCAAGCAGAAAACTCTTTGCTATGCAAAGTCTCTCTCCTTCTCAAAGATAAAGAACGATGCTTCCTATTTATCATTGTTTTATGTTCCATAAAAAAATATGAATAGTTTAACAGATATATATGTAAGATATATACATATTCAATTTTGTACCTGATATAGTCATCGAACAAATCACAGTTGAACAAAACTGTGCGATGTGCCATCTCCCGCTCTTCATGGCTTAATGTCTTCAATGTATATGATCCAGGAATTCCTCCTGTTTGAGGAAGTGATGGAAAACTGGGTTCAATTTGCCTCATATTGTTCTTCTTCATTTCTCATTGGTCTGTTCATTCTTGTAGTAAGATCAGACAAATACATTGAACAGAAATCCATACATTCTGAGCTAAGTAACCGTTCACGATAGAACCTTCGGGATGATTCTTGTTTCGAACATAAGACTTTAATGTGAACATATTTCTTTCAGTTGGATACATCCACGAAAAGAAACAGGTCCTCGAGAAGTATTTCAGTTGGAATATGGACAGTCAGATGCAGCATGCATGTGAAAAATGGATGGGGGAAATATTTTCTCCAACTCACACAAAATTAATGGGGCATCTGTCAACATTTTTTGCAAGAAAGACTTGGACAACTTCTTAGCACAAAGATCTCTAAACAAATGGCACAACCGAATAACACCCACCCTTACATTATTGGACAAAAGATGACGGATTGCTATTGAAGCAACTCATGCAGTAGAACGTGATAATCATGAGTCTTCAAAGATTTTAGCTTCAACTCTCTTCTATTGACCCGTTTAGATATGTTGCTTGAATAGCCATCAGGAACTCTAATAGTCTCTAATACTTCCAAAAATTGTTTTTTTTTCAGTAGGTGTCATCACATAAGAAGCACATGGAAGTTGCCATTTATTTTCACTGATACGCACAGGATGCAATTCTGGTCTGATGCCCCAATCCACCAAGTCACGTCGAGATCGTAAATCATCTTTTGTCTTCCCCTTGACATTTAGAAGAACTGAAAGCAACATTTCACATATATTCTTTTCAATATGCATTACGTCTAAGCAATGACGTAGCAAATTGGTTGACCAATAAGGCAAATCAAAAAAGATACTCCTCTTCCTCCAATTGTAACAGGTTTCTGTGGAAACATTCTTTCTCTTTCCAGATTTCATTTGACCCTTCCCAAACGAAAAACTGAAATCTTTCAATTCATTAAGCACATCAGTTCCAGACATACGCTGAGGTGGATCATCGGTCTCTATAGTATTATCAAATCTTCGACGATTCATTCTATATGGATGATCCTTTGGCAAAAATCGTCGATGTCCCATAAAACTGAAACTACAACGATGTTTCAGTCTTCTGGATCGTGTATTCTTCATACAAACTAGACATGACAGTTTCCCCTTCGTGCTCCATCCAGACATCATTGCATAAGCCGGAAAATCATTGATTGTCCACATAAGCGCAGCGCGCATCTGAAATATGTCTTTCGAACATGCATCGTATGTGCGCACACCCACATCCCAAAGAAGCTTCAACTCTTTTATTAAAGGTTGCATGTATACATCAATATCAATGCCGGGATCAGAAGGACCAGATATGAGTATACTCATGAAAGTGAAAGATTTTTTCATACACAACCATGGGGGAAGATTATAAATGTGCATAAAAACGGGCCATGTGCTGTGCGAAGTAAGCATCTGCCCAAACGGATTAAAACCGTCGCATGAAAGACCCAGCCTTACATTACGCACGTCAGCTGCAAAATCAGGATGTCGAGCATCAAATCTCTTCCATGCAAATCCATCTGCAGGATGAACCAACTCATCATCATTCTTCTTTCTCTCGGTATCATGACATCTCATTTTTATTGATATGTCATCAGACATAAAAAGATTCTGGAGTCTGGGGATCAATGGAAAGTGCCACATTACTTTCTGTGGAACGCGGGATGGTGTTCCATCAGATTTTGACTTCCAGCGGGACGTGCCACATTTTATACATTCATTTCGTTCAGCGGTTTCCTCCCAGAATAAACTGCAATCTTTCGGGCAAGCATGAATTTTGTTTCTTGAAAATCCAAGTTCCTCAACTAACTTCCATGCCATATAGTGGTTTGAGGGAATATCTGCATCATCTGGAAGTAAATCCTTCAAGAGGGTAAGAATGTAATCGATTGCTGTATTAGAAATCCCATACATAGTTTTCCCATGAAATAATCGGATTAAAAATTCCAGCTTTTTCATTTTATCGCATTGTCGATATACTGGAGTCGTGGCAGCATCATTCAATTTTTTCACCCTATCAATATCATCATTTTCACTAGATGCATCAGCTGTCCTCATATCGAAGTCTTCTTGAGTCGAAATCCTTTCTTTTTCATGATGACGAATAAACGGAAACCGATCATCTAACAAATTCTCCATTCCAGTCTTTTCATTTCGATCATCACCAATTTGAGATTTCGTTTTCTCCCCATTGTGATACCACAGAAAGTAGTTTGCTTGAAACCCATTTTTGGTTATGTGGTAGCTGACTTCTTCACGGCTCAACCAAGGTCTACCAACACAATTGGAACATGGGCAGTGTATGCGACCACTATCTGAAGCATTGTGAAATGCAAAATCTATAAAGCTCTCCAAAATGTTTTGAAAATCGTCTGAGATCCGATCAGTTTCATACATCCAACTTCTGTCCATTCTGTAAAAAGAATTTATATAAGTCATTTTGTCATAAACAATTCAATAGGCATTAACTATAATAGAAAATACATTTAAGTAAACGATAAAGGAAGAAAATAATCAAGGTATCAACTACACATGTCAAAAAAACATACAAATGTGTTATTGAAAAAATGTAAAACCAACAAGAACTTAATGTATTATATCACATAACAGCATGACTCATCCCATAACCATATTAGTAGGGTATCATGAACATGAATAACATCAACCTTGTGCCATCCTCCTACCCTACATGACCCCAACCACATGCCACATCTTATTATAGCCTTATCACATCACACCTCACCGAAAAACACTAGGGAAATCATAGTACATCTCACCTGAAGACACATGGACAATCACATCGCATCTTGCCTAAAAACACATGGTCAATCACTTTTTAAGGAAGAGTAGGGAAGACATGGTAGCTATCCAAACATATAACCACCATCCTAGATATTAGAAAAAATACCCATAACTCAAAACCTCTGATCGTTGGTAAGTTTATCCAACTCTGGTTGGGAATGTGTAGAAATAACATAAAAATACATGATATATAGATAGCACAAAATACTCAACCTATGGGTTCACATTAACTACATAATCACACACTTCACTACTACCATAAAACACATAAACCACACCACCACCACACAAGACGCATATCATAGGAATATAATTCTACATTCAATAAGTCTATCTATGAAATTATCATAAGAATCCATGTATCAATTGGAATATAATTCTACATTCAATAAGTCTATCTATGGAATCCCTCCATTGGATCCATGTATCACCAATGGCTTAATCAATATTCAAAGAAATGAGTCTATCCGTGGAATTCCACTGTGAATCCATTTATCACATAAAGCATATAAGTTAATAGAAACAAGATTATATACCTGACATCCTAATAGAATCCATGTATCACTATTTACTATTAATCATTTAATGAATTTCATTTCATTTAAACAATTCATTAAACATACCAAGGTAAAAAACAAAGGTATTTAATACAACTCACCTCAAAATGGCGACTCAATCAAATAAAATTCAAGCACTCACATGGGAATTTTTAATATAACACTCCTAACAAGACTATAAAGATATCACATGCATTAGTTATAATATATCTAACATGGTAACATAAAATATAAGTGTTAAAGGGGAATGCAAACCATAAAATACCCTTAATTAATTTAATTTACAATTCAATTCATAAATCGAACAATCAATTCGATTTATATAACCTTTCACAAATGACATCCCATGTTCAAAGGGTAAAATCCAAAAAGGAATTTTCAAGAAAACTCACCCTTAGGCGCCGGCAGTAGCTCCAAGATCGTCTAAACTGAAGGGAAAAATAAAAATAAGTTTCAATACTATCCAAACATTTGAATACCTTTTGAGATAAAGAAGAAGAATAACCTGAAGAAGAGCTTCAAGGTCCGGCCGGCAGTACTCCAAAATCGCCTGCTGCTGCTCCGGTTAGGGCTCTGTAACGCGAATGGGGGAGAGAACGGGCCGCTGGTGATTTGGGGAAAACCTTTGCCAACGGTTTTTTAAAACCGTTGGCATATCTCCCCGAAACAAGGCCTATCCCAACGGTTCCATAGAACCGTTGGGAAACACTCCCAAAACAAGGTTTTTCCCAACGGTTCCTAAGGAACCGTTGGGAAAAACTGGCCTACCCCAACGGTTCTAAGGAACCGTTGGGAAAAACTCCTCAAAACTAGGCCTATCCCAATGGTTCCCTAGAACCGTTGGGGAAAACTCCCCAAAACCAATCTACCCCAACGGTTCTAAGAAACCGTTGGGAAAAAACTCTATTTTTATCATTTACCAACGGTTTGATAGAACCGTTGGTATGTAACCGTGGGGAAAAACCCACATTCCAGTAGTGTATAAAATAGGAATGAGGAGTTGTATAATAACTGATATGCCTCCAATTTGATGAACGATACTTAGAATAGAGGCTGAATGGTCAATATATCTCCAAGTAAGGAGGAGAGGAGGAAGAACTCGAACAGCCCCATACTGTGTGTTTGTAGGAGAAGAAAAAGAGGAGGAAGCCCTTTAAATAAGAAAGGGAAAAAATCATCATTTCCACCCTTTTTAAGAGGAAAATGGTTTGGATGCATGGTTTGGAAAATTGTGCACCAACCATGAAACCTCATCTATCTAGGAGCCACACCCTGCATGGTAAGGTCACATGGTTTGATCTAACTATGTCCCAACCATGTGGTGCTACTGGTTAAGTGACACTAAGAGTGAGGGATAGGTGAATGGTTTAAGAAAATCACGTGCAGCCCATTTGTGTCATCCCTTTAACACATACACCAATCCACATGGCCTCCTGGGCCCCTCACATAGTTTAGACAAACTATGATCCTTAAGAAATGAAACCACACAGTTGGCTTTCTTGGTTAAACTAACTGTGTGCCGCATTCAACATTTCCCAAAACCGGATCTTTCAAAGCCTAGAATTTCAAAAACATAACTAAAATCCTAGGAAACATCCTAGGGATTAAACATCATACAATAAAAACACCTTTAATTATTCTAATTCTCAGATTTAGATTTCAAATCTTGGTTTAGAGAATATCCCATCCACCAAATAGTAAAATTTAAATTCCTTTGGAAAATTACACCATTAAAAACAATTACTTGAAAAAATAATGAATAATAATAGTAGAATAAAATTAATGATTTTATTGATGGGTAGATCATAATATTTTGTCATCATAAACTTAATTATAAACAATCCTGATAAACAATGAGATTTTAATATAAACCCTTACTACTTTGGTAAATTTTGAATCATAAGCCCTGTTAAAGAAATAAATTCCAATTAAACTTTAAATAACATGAAGACAAATGGATTCATAATATACCATATCAAATGGGTAGTATATACACTACATAAAATAACTAAGTGGTGAATATGGCGTACGTCTCATGGAAGTAAAAGTGAGACGATGAATCCTTACCTCTAATCTGATTTCCATCATAAGTGTCCATAAATAATATATAATAAATATAAATATTTATTATAAATTTATTATATAAGAATAATAATATATTTCATATCATATATTATTTACTTATAGTCTTTTATGACCAATTTGTTAACAATTCTTTGTTAAAATAACTGTTTCAAGTGATAATTGCTTCATTATTCATGTATGTTTTGGTTTGGTAATTTCGATCCCTATATTTTGATCATCGTTACATAATATAAATAAAGTTAAACATGATATAAATATCATATATAGTCATTATATATGTATTTATAATAGTTAATAAAATTTATAGGTGGGAAAATGAGCTACACCGTTCATGGAGACAGTGGATCATACATACGCAAGAACACTGTTTCTATTTTACCAAAAGATGGAATGTAAGAAAGGTAAATAATATTTAACCTTTATGCAACCATTAATATGTAAATTATTTAATTTATATTCATTAAATATATCCTTATTACCATCCATTTCAAAATAAAATGAAAAACATTTCAAAACTCTATGTGGAGGCGATAGTCTACACGTACGCACAAGTGGCGTTATTGTTTTCCAAAAGATTGGAAGGTAAGAAGATATATGTGATATTTTAATTAAAAACGTATATAAATTTCATAAATATCATATAAACATGTTAAATATATCTGTATATTCATATGTGAGAGGTGGTGATGGAAAACGAATTACATCAGTTCGCGAGGCGATAGTCCACTGTACACACGATCAACAGTTTCATTTACCATTTGATGGAAGAGGATATGGATATTGGTTATTAAATTAACATAACATAACATAATTATATATTATATAATGGTGTTATTATTTTATCATATTTTGAGAATATTTTAGGGATTTAGAAGAAGAAGTAATATAAAAATGCATGGTTAAGAACTTTACCTTTTCTTTGGAAAACCTCTATAGGTTTTTACCTAATGACTTCCTATATTGGATTTATTATAAAAAATGACAATATGATGTGGGGAGGGATTTAATAAATACATTTGGGTAGTTATTTTCCAAACCAAAATGATTTTAGAGGGTGAATATGACAGGACATGGGGTGACCTTTTATAAGTGGGGGAGAGGACACATTTGGAATGTTTTAAAAGGAAAAGTGATACCCAAAATTTTTACATGAAGAAAGGCTAAAAATTGGGTCATTATAGAACTATGGAAGAGATAAGGTATAAATATTTCTAGAAAATAGTAATTATACAAGTTTCTAGGTAATTTAAACCATTATCTTTTTAGATTAACCCCCGATAAACCTATTTTAACCTTAATCACGATAATTATTTTTTACTGTTTTTACTATTCATTATGAAAAAATTAAGTTAAAAATATTATATAATATTTATTATTCTGATTAAAAATATTAAATCCATTTTTTCAAATTATATTCATAGAATTTTAAAAACTAAATTTAAAATTAATCCCACAAACGCGGCGACAAAACGATTTTCTAAGGAAACTTTTCATAAGTATTTAAATTATTAATATCAAAATTCAATATGAATTAGATTAAAATGAAATAAATTTTATTTATTATAATATATATTAACTAATTTTACTTTTAAAACAATTTAAAATCAAAATGTAACTTTTCAATGCTATAAATGAAAAGGTAGTTTTCAATAAAACCCTGTATTTTTTACTATTCATAAAAAATTAATCTTTTCATAAAATTTTAAATATTAAATCTAATAATTTTGAAATGATGATTTAAAAAATTGAGTTCAAATTTTAAAATAAATTTTATAAAATTTTTAAAAATTAAATTTAAAGTATTTGCGCAAAGCATGATGAAACCACCTTTTAGAAAAATACAGTTTTTTAGAAAATGTTAATTTTTCTTTCAAATAATTCTTATTTTATTTATAATCAGTTGATAACCATTGAATTTATTTTATACATGTGTAAAATATATAATTTTAATAATTTAGCTAGTTCTATTTATACCCACCAATTTAATGGCTAGGTTATAACAATAAAATATTTTACAATTTTTTTAGACTCGGGGTTGCATGTATCACAAACTATCGAAAGGATAAAATTTAAAGAAATATATTTCAAGGGTTTTTAAGCTCAATATTGTGTGTAACATATTCTATCAAACATAATTATCTTATTTTTAAAAATCTCAAGGTGTTACAGATTTTTATTAAATAATATAATATTTTTTTATATTATAATAGACTACACATATGTTTTGTATAGTATAATGAAACTAACATATGCTTTGTGAATTATAAGTTCTTTGATTTATTATGTTATATAATTTTCAATGTTGTATTAATTATAATGTTCTATCAAGTTTGTTCAGCATAATATAATTTTTTATCCATTTTAATATTATGTCCTTTATAATGGTTTATGCATTACAATGTTCTATACTATTAATATATATTCTATTTATTATGTTATTTTCATTATTATGTTTTGAGATTTTAATGTTTTGTACAATATAATGGAAAAATAATATGTTATATACATTTATATATAATAATAATGCACAAAATATATGTTGTCTACATTATATATGCTCATTTATCTTATGTATATAATATATGTACATTTTTTATATAAATGTCCAGGTGTTTTTTTTAATTTCTTGTTGAAATTTAATATTTAGTATCAATTTTTATATTGTTATATGTATGATATTTTTTATTTAATGTTAATTATAATTAAATTTTTTTATATATTATAATATTTTTTTTTGCATTAGAATGGGAAAGATATATGTTTTATTCATTATAGTGCATGTAACATATGTTTTGTATATTATAATATATTGTTCATTATAATGTTCTATACATTATAAAGTTTTTTTCATTATTATGTACAAAATATAATTTTTGTGAAATATAAGTTCTTTACATTATAATGTTATTTCCAACATATTATTTTTTTTCATTATATTGTTTTGCACTATTAACACATGTTTTATTCATTATCATGTTTTGTTCAATATGATGTCATGTTCATTATAATATTCTATGTATTATAATGGACCAAACATATGCTCAATGAATTTTTTATAATAATAATGTACAAAATGTATGTTTTTTGAATTATATATTTATATTTTTATTCAACATATAACATATGTGTTTTGTATATATATGATCATGTTTTTTTTGAGATTTGATATTTAGTGATGATTTTGGAAACTATTGATAAATAGATGATAATATTGAACCAGCATGAAACATTTTATGACTGTTGATGCTGAAAAGAGCTTGTTCTGAGTGGGTTCAAGGATTAAAATAACCATTTGAGGCAAATCTGGGCCGAAATGGGTTCAAAAATTCCGAAGGGTCTAGATTCATGAAGGTATCCTCCTTCACGAAAGTCCAGAGTTTCATGAAGGCACATCAGAGCATTGTAAAGCTTCATCTTATGAAAATATGGTAATTTCTATACAAAGTATATCCAAACTTTCATGATGTGTATAAATACCCCCTTCACCCCTCATTTTAAGGGGATCTAACCTTTGTACTTCCATTCAATGCTCTAAATTCATGAAACTCCAATTTTCACACACAAAAGAGGACATGGATTCCTACAAGTAGGGATCCTTTGCATACAACCTCACATTGTTCCTTTAGAAATTCATCTAATGGTGTATAGGAATTTCATGAAAGACTTCACCCTCCACACTAGAGGTATACGGATCACACCTCTTAGGATTCCCAAGGGCTCTATCTTTCATGAAACCCCTTCTGTGGGAACCAAGAAACCTATATTATGTAGGGAACCTATGTCTAATGAATTTATTGGATTCATGAAACCCTTAAACTTCATTAATATAGTACCATAGGCCCCTACATGATACCTCATTTTGGAAGAAACTTCATGATAGTTGATCGTCATGGGTCCTGTACCCATCCAAGCTGGATTTACTCATGCCTCAACCATCTACATCACCGGTATGATAGACCCTTACACCCATGATGTTTTCTATAAGAAAAAATTGGGTATCCATGGTTCCTTATTCTCCTAAGCATATGAACCCTACACTGGGACCCCAACCTATTTCTTGAGATGGGTAGTGTCTATGCCTTTTTCTCTCCGAAAGCATCTACATAGTGGGAGCGTAAGACCCAAAGGTATCATAATCAAGGGATACCAACCATTGATCCCATAGATGAGAATAAGAGGGATCCACATATAATTCTCTACTATCACCCTAATAGGGAATGGGAAATTCTGTGTGCAATCTCAAACAATATCCTAGTAATATAGTGTTAAAATGCATGATAACATCCTTAACACATGATGTTAAAATGTAGTCTTACCCTATATTAAAAGAATAATACACCTCATGAGAAGAACATGAAACTAAACCCCACCATCTGGGTAGATTATATACATAATCCCCATTCCATCCCTTGTTGTTTTTTATTTCATGACAGGAGCTTCCTTACCACATGAAGTTAAACTTCATGGACCGGTCTTGCCACACGACCTTAAACTATGCGGTAGAACTGTGTAGTTTTTGATCCTCGTATCCTAATAGGGAATGCAGTACACCTCCATAAGGTTTAATACCATGATACCAACATTACCTCAAGTCCATATTCCCCTCTAGAGGTGGTTAACCAAAAGTTTTATCACCTCCTAGGAATATACTCAACCCCCACCATCTCATCCCAAGGTCCCCAATAGACCTTGGTGTCACCATGCGATGTTAATCACTTTGGACCAGTACGCGATGAGAATATATGGGAAACATACCCACTGAAATTTAAACTCATGACTACCCATACATGATAATTATATGCAGAGTAGTCTGTACTATTATCTAAATATGTGAAATGATATCACTCAAATTTAAACATATGACCCCTTAAATGAATTTGAACCCCAACTCTAGGTGATGCACTAAGAGCACCTTAAAAGTGATTCTAAGAAGTGTATGTGATGATCCTATAATATTTAACCCCACTGAGGTGATGATCCTGAGTCCTTACCACATGAAATGATCATGAGATACCCTAGGTGACGAGCCAATTAATCCTTATGTGATGAGCATAAGTTGTCTGGCATGATGATCACAAAGTACCTCACACAGAGTGAGTCACCTTTTGTGAAGATCATATGATTATTGAGGTAATAGGACTTTTATTCCTTATTTTAACACCCTATAAATTTAGTTTAAAATAATAATAATCTTAATATCTTTCTTAACATGAAACGCCAAGGGAATTGAAATACACTATAGAAATATTATTATTTAAATCTGATCATTATTACCTAGCCGTTGAATTGGAGGGTATAAATATGAGTAACTATATTATGAAATAAATTAATAATTATATTAATAAATGAAAATTTATTTATTAATTCTTATGAAATAACCATTCAATTTTTATTAAAGTAATTTTATGCTTCAAAAACATGCTTTCATAAAAAATAGTTTTTATTACATTTTGTGCGCACATATTATAATTAATTTCTTAAAATTTTATAAATATTATTTTAAAAAATGGATATAATTTTTGAAATAATCATGAAAACATTATCTTAGGGTGATTTTTTGGGATTTTTCTAAAAATATTTATTTTTCAATGAATAGTGAAAAATACCGATTTTTGTAAAACCATCATTTCTTTTCTTTAAATCAATTAATTGAAAAGTACCATTCTATTCTGGATTTAGTATTAATGTTTCATATGAACCCTTTTATTTATAATAATTTAATTAATTCCACTATAATGAGAAATATTCATGATTTTGATATAAGTTGACTTTGAGACATAAAAATACATTTTTCTAAAAATTATCTTTCATTGCATTTTACACATTTACATTAAAATTAATTTCTACCAATGACATAGATTGAATATTTAAAATTGGATACTATATTTTGAATCCATAGGTTTAAATTTTTCATATAGGCCCATTTTTTTGTCATTATGAATAGTAACTGTGGTAAATATTTGTCACCTCAATAAGGGTAAAATTAGTAAAATATGGTTAAAACTATGAGATAAGTTCTCAAAATCAACCCAAAACCTACCTTTATTTCATTGGATGAGATTAATTATACCATATAAATACTAAATTTAAATATATGTAATTTTGGTGCCATTTTCATTTGATAATGACATTTATATTATTTTAACTAAAGAAAATTCCAAAATGTTACTCTCTTACTTTTAATTTATCTTATATGTTCACATTGAGATAAGAATATGTTATGAATTAATATAAAAGTTTATTTTTAACATGATTAATTTATTTTTATGATGTTAATTTATTCTTAATTTTTAGATATGGTATAATTACCTTAAATTCGTATACAACACTTATACAATGCTTGTGAAAATAGTAGAAAAATCAAAGTAAATAATTTTACTAACATCAAAAGTAATATTTTTTTGGATAAATTGTTGTGTTATATGAATTTAATGGGTAATTATAATATATAAGTGATATTGAGATGTTTTAGATTCAAAATAAATTACTATATTCATAATTTTATAGTCCAATTAAATAAATAGTACCAAAAATGACATTAATGATATTGTATGTTAATAACAATTTATTAAATTATTTTAAAATAATAACATATTAAAATAGGAAAATGGGTATGATATATGGTCAAAAATGTAATCCCTTTACCATTTTTTTCTACATTATAATTAAATTTATAACCATTAATGATTGAAAAATATGTTACCATGATTAAGGATAAAAAGGGTTAACAAGGGGTTAAACTAAAGAGACAAGGGTTAAAATGACCTAAAAACTTTTATAAATCCTATTGAATGAGTTTATTTTGATAAAATATCATATTTAATTCAAAATTAAGAAAATTATAAACCACTTGGACTTTAATATGAATTTTTAATATTTTAATGTTTTGAAAAATTACAAGAATGCCCCTTCCCTCCCTTATAAAAGGAAAAACATCATTTTTCTTCTTTACACCACATTGAGACATATAGATTGACCAAAACATTACCATTTATCTTTTAAACTTCCGTATCCATTAATTATATGTTATTTTCTTCTTAAAATACCATTTCAAGGGTTATTAAGAAGGGATATATGGGAGGTCTACAGAAGAAGAGATAATCATCTTACCCGACCTCTTTCAATTTATTTATTCTTATACCTCAATTAAATATATGTTATTCATCATAAAATAATAAATTTAGTACAATTAATATAATTAAATTTTATTATGTTTATATAACCTCTATTATCCACCCTAATTTCCTTAAAATGAGAAATGAAATTATCACTCATGCATACGTGTGGACTACCGCCTCCACATAGCGATATGATTCATTTTCCATTAATATAATTCAAGGTTAGTTATTATAATGGATTTAATTTTTATATATGATATTTATGAGATAAATATTCTTTTATAATTATAATATCATATTTATCTTCTTACAATTAAATCTATTAGAAAGCGATAACATCGCTCGTGCATATTAATGGACTACCACCTCCATGAATAAATGTGATCCATTTTTCATATCCACTTTACATGGATGGTAATAAGGATATGTCTAATGAATATATATTATATATATTATATAATAATAATTCTTAAAATTTGAAATATTATTTATCTTTATTTTTTTTCTAACCATTGAAAAGTGTAAACATCACTTGTGCATACATATGGACAACCATCTCCATGAAGTGATGCAATTAATTTTTCACCATCAATTTATATGAATAATTATAAAAGTTTATATTATTAATAAATATTATACTTATTTTATTATTAAGATTCGGGAGATGATGAAACCATGACTAAGGTATAAGTACCATAACCATCTAACTGAAACATATATGAAAAACGAAGCATTTATCACCCATAACTGTAATTTTAATAAAAAATTATTAATAACTGGGTGATAAGATGTTATAATTGATGAGTTTATTATGATCATATAATGATTATATACAATGTAATACAACCCAAAACTAATGATATCTATCTTTAAGAAATTAACATGAAAATGATTTGAAAAATAGAGTACCTAGAATTTATGAACAACAACAGTTTTCATCTTCCTTACTCAGAGAGTGTTTGAGAAATATCATGAGGATCAATGAAAAAAGAACATGGAATTAAAGGGAGTACACCCACAATGTATACATGAACACTTTATGAGGATACCCAAGAAACTAAAGGGGTTCTAGCACCTTCTCAGGTGATATTAATAGTGATTGAGAATAATAGATATTCAGAAGAAGCTCATACACCTCACACACCCAACAGAAGAGGATATCATCCTATTATATAGACAAAGACCAATAGATATCCTATTAATAACGCATTATATGTGTTTCTATCTATCAGGTATATTTCATTGAATGTTTTCAATGAATTTAACACAAATCCTTTAATTCATTCACAATGTATTATAACTAATGAATAAACCATTCCGGAGTAATAAATAATATATATATATATATATATATATATTATTATTCATGCATCATAATCATCATAAAATGTACACCATATATATAATAGCATATATAATATATATTCTCCATGTATCATATTCATTTGTACACAAATCTCATGTTTGAAAATTTTAGTGCACATCCAAACATCTCCTAGTTGAACTAAAATGACATAAGTAATTTATGAAAAACTTCACAAATCTTTATAAATCTATCTAAAATCTTTTGGATATGGTTTTCATCAAACTATCTTAATTTTGAACAAATTTTGTTTTTCAAAATTTTTCCTTATACAAGGAATTAACTATGTGACCCCATGGGACTTTACAAAATTTAAAACAACTATAAAATCCCAATTTCATAGATGTAATCAAAGAGAATCCTGTACCAAAGCATCAGTGATACTAAAGATACTAAGAGGTTTAGTTTGATCTTCATCAAACAGACTCATATCTCTATACGAACATTTCCACCACAATATATATCATACGCGTAATATGTATACCTATATAGTCCCTTTTTTATGACATTGAGTGAAAACCTAACATGGAACATGTCAATCAAGTTTTAGCCTCTCATCATTTCTTGATTCTCCAAAAAAGAGTGACCAAGTTAATGAATAAATCACATGTCAGTTATTTATCTAATATGTACATAACATGTCACTTACTAAGTATTTGAACACATCATATGTGAAACAACTAAGAATAAACATGAATTTCCTCAGTCTAATTCATTCATGGCCCAGATTCCTTTTCTTTTCATACAAGTGGAAAATACCATATTAGTTGCACTCTAACTGATGACATGATCAACATTATAAAAAACTGCCCCTGTATTAGCTATATTAATATGTTGACTTGCGTAAGTAGGGTATCAAAGTGTGAAGGCTCTCATTCTTGGTATCTCACCAACCTCAGGTAAGAGGGATTGATAATAATCATACACCCTAAGTATATCTATGAATGTATGACATTTAATGATATTTACTTTCATGAATCAGTCTATGTAATAAGTATCTACTTATTACCACATGAATAAATTCTTCATATATCATAAACAACCCTTTTTGATAGATACAATAATCCATTCAAGCTAACCATTACACATCATCACAACCCATTATGCTCCATGATGATAATTAGTTAGGGACAAATCCATGTTTATACTTTGAGGGGATATTTATCATTTAACTGTTCATGTAAAGTAAAGTTGTATCACACATGAATGAATGATAAATCAAGATTGAATTTATTATAAATATATGATATGTTTACAACCATTACAACCAAAATGTTAAGTGTTTAACATCCATATATTCTACATGAATCTCATGTTGTTGCTATAGAAATGGTTTTTGAACATTACATCCATATGAAATTCCTACCACATATCTATGTGACTATATGATAAAATACTCCCACTAACCTCTTAGTGAGTAAAATTTATGAAGCAATCTAGTTTGAGTAATGGTGGGACTTAGTAATAATATTCCTTAAGTTCAACTATTTATAAATATATTAAAACTCATTTACTTCATAAAATAAAATATTATGTTGTCAGCTTCTATTTTCTACTTATAACCCTTTCTAATCACATCATCATCATCCTTGAAACCCTTTCTGTTGAACTTTTCCCTTGAAATATTTTTTAACTATTTACATTATCACTTTACTAGCATATCCTAAACTCTATTAGGATAAAGTGATATCCACTTCATTACAGTAACTAATATAACTATTTACATTTCTCTTTACCATCATACCCAACACTCGTTTAAGATACCAAGTGATACATTTTTTTTGGCGAGTATAAGCCTTTAGGGAATAATTATGTTTACTTGTTATGGTAACTAAATGTAAATGTTTACATTTTTTTTACCATCACATATCCTAAACTTCTTTAAGATATTAAGTAGAAAATCACTCAAAATCAGATTGGAATAATCCTTTATTTTTAACTTTGAACTTATCTAAGTCCAAACATACTCCCACTATCCTCTTAGACATTATATTCTCTTCAGAATATCTTTCTAATACTCTACAAAAACTACTATGTGTTTTAGGAAATAACATTTATTTCCTTTTAGTAGGAATATCTAAAAAATAAAATATTATTTCCATATATCATATAACATTATATTATTTTAGAGTATATATATATAACCAATTTATCATGGATAACAAAATTTTATCCATATATTTTCTAGATATATAATTTATAGGAATCAAATGCACATCAATAAAACAATATCATTAATTTAAAAAAACTATTTTTTGTACAAATTTAAATGAGAAAAAATGTACATCCTTAAAAATTCCACTCTAGATTGAAGTAATCCATGTAGAAACTACTCTCTCTATTACATAAAGTTCCATCCTTCAATTATTCACTTCAGATTATGAACTCTTATATATTGAAAACTTTTTTAAAATATTTGGTATCATATACCCATCAAAATCAAAGAATTAAACTTTATAATATTTAAAACTGGTATATATTCTTCACTCGATTTCTTATGAAATTTTATGTATTTTGGATAGTTTCTCATCCAATGGCCATTTTTTCCATAATGGTTGCACTATCCTTACCTTTTCTTATTTGAAGTAATTAGCAGTGTAAACTATTTATGAGATCTTTTTCTTTCCTTTATCTCTATAAACCTTACCTTTACCTTTCTATACCATCATAATGGTATTTGAGATAGGACCAACCATATCTTAATCACAAATCATTAACATGTTAAGGAGACCAAGTAATGGTTTTTAAAATTTATTCATGTTAAAGTTAACTAAAAACATCTAAAACCTTTCTGGTAGTGATTAAAAAATGAAATATTTAGTAAGATCTATCTTAAGATGTGAAAATAGCCTCTATAAATTGTTAGCATACCCAATAATATTGAGTACATGAGTGGATACTAAGGTTACTTCCACCATTTTACTTTGAATAAGGGATTTTGAAACTTTATACCTTTTATATATTTATTATTCTTGATAGATCCCATTTAAATTGGTTATTAAATTGTAAAATCCATAGGATAATGTTGTTTTTACAACTCGGGGTCCACGATAATATGCATAAAAGTTGAAACCTCCATAAATTCATTTATAGATTCATATTATATTTGGTTGGAATATAAAAAACACACAAGAGAGGGGGGTGGGTGAAATGTGTCTTTCTAAAAACTCTTCCACAATTATGAATTTAAAAACTCTCTTTTAATTAGGAAGGATAAGCCGTGTTTTTACTTATGATCAAATAATAAACAACGGGAAAAAAATAAAGACATGGATTTTTATAGTGGTTCAAGGCACAAATATCCCCTAGTACACTCCACCAGAAGCTCTCTATGCGAGATCGGTGAATTTCACTAGTTTGGTCCTCTTATCACAAGATAGAAATTCCAAAAACTAAGTGCAGGTAGTTGAAACATTTACAATTAAGACTAAAAACAAAGTCTTCTAGTTCTAAAAAGAGAACCAATTATCCACATCTTAGATCAAGAAGTTGGCACTTCACTTCAACTGAGTACAAACAGTCAAAACTCAAACAAATCAAAAAGAGGTTTGATTTATTGAAACAAATTGATCTTAAAAGTTGTAGCAACATGAAACTGACAATTGATGGATATAATTCTTTGGAAAGACGATATTCAAGATAAAATAAGTTTGAAAAGATCTGGTTGCACAAGAGATATTCAATTTTAAGAACAATAATAAAAAAAGAGTAGCAACACACTTACAGGATTGAACATGTATGTCACTAAAGTGTATTCCTCTTCCTGATTCATTCGTTCACTGTAACACTATGTATATGATCACCATAAAGATTGAATAATAATAAAAATATTCTTTTCTCTCAATCATCAAAAGAAAATAATACTCAAAGAAATATATAACAATCCTCTTGCTTCTAAAATTATAGATCCACAAGTGACTCCTGATAAACCCTAGAAATTCAAAATTAAATTTACCTGTAGTGTCGTAACTTCCTTTAAGAATATGATTAAAATTATCCATTAAATATGGTGCTTTGAATAAAATAAAACATTCTTGAAAATGGTCTAGAAAGAGCTTTAAAACAACCTGTAACTCTACCAAGTCTATTGTAGAAATCATGAAAACCATAGTGAAAATAAATCTCTAATATTGAAAAGTAAAACATAGGGTTCCTTCACAAAGAGAAAAAATATTGAGCGTAGGGTTCAACTATGTAGCATCCATCTTCCAAACATAAGGTTGACAACATATGGTTGATCATAAAAGTAATGTTTATGCCCCATACATTTCTATTTAAAATGTAAGGTTCATTACTTACATAGGGTTCTTTAACCATACTTTCTTCTACTTCCAAATGTAAGGTTCCTTTCAAATGTATGGTTCTTTTACCATACTTTCTAAAAATGTAAGGTTGATTAACCATATGTACTGATCTGAATGTAGGGTTGAGAAACCATACTTTTTTATTCTAATGTAAGGTTGAAGAAAAATGTATGGATCATGATCCGTACACATTGTACAAATCATAGGGTTGATACCATACATTATGATAAACCACAAAGGGTATGAAAAATGTTCTCAGAATGCTCAAAAACATATCTTGGACACTTTTAATAAATATTTCTTGCGAATTGAAAGCTTGAAAATAATTTTAGAATAAATAAAAAGTATATTAATTCCTTAAAATACACTTAAAGTAAAATCATTATTAAAATAAAAAGGGTATTTGTGAGCATAAGAATCATCATAAATTATAGAGTATTATTGATATAATACATTCCCAACAATCTCCCCATTTTTTATGAGCACAAAACCGATAAAATTATTAACCTAATTTAGAATTTTGCAAACATTTTAATGAAAATAATTTGATATTATAGAATTATTTTGATAAAAAAATGTTGTGTTTATCCAAATTTCTCCCCATTTTTGTGATATCAAAAACAAAGTATTTTAAAAGACAGAACATTAAGAAAATGTTAGAATATACTTTTTAGATAAATAACTCCATATTTCTGGAAGTAGACATAAACATACAAGAATACCAAATAAAACACAAAAAATAAGAATAAATAGATTTCATTAATAAAAGTATATATAAATAGAATATTTAGTTTGAATAGTAAATATGTTATCAAACCAATGTGGTTAGGGTAAAAGATTTTGTTTAGGGTTTGGCTCAGTTTCTGGTTTTATAGGAATTTGAGTAGCTTGAAACACTTTTTTCTGCTCTACCATCTATTCCCATAACCTTTTCATAAGAGTATCTCCCAAAATAAGAATAAAAATATTGTAATCTTGACTAACATGAAAATTTTCAACAAGATTGACTTTCAACAAGTCAAGAAAACATTATTTTTGCTGCATAAACTGGTCTAACTTATCTGTGAATCTGTTGAGTAGAATCCTAATACTGGGTTCACCTGAAGTTAATTGCTCAATCTGATATCTCTGATTATCCAATAAAACTGATAATGGATCACTATTAAACTTAAGGTTCTACAGACAATCATTCATTTTATCCACAATAAAAGTAATTTCTTGATATATGTGAATCAGATCTAGAGAGGTAGAAGGAGTAGAAGAAAAAGAACTATCTTTAGAAACACTACCTTTAATGGAATCAAATCGGCTTCCTAAACACCACTTAAAATATATAAAATATATTTTTTAAACAAATTCAGATCTAATTTTTTCAAATTCATCTAACATATCTCTCTTGAAAGCATCAAAATCTTTCCTTGAGACTGAATTTTCTTGTAATCCATGAATTTGAGTCTGAAGAGACTCAAACTCCAGCCTTGAAGTTTATGAATTTTTTAAATCATTTAATGATTTCTTTGAGGCCTCAAGATACTACCTAAGAATAGAATTTTTTTCCTAAGATTTATTAAATTTCATCACAAGATCTTCAACTTGATTAGTTAGGGAATTAGATATCCCTTCATCTGGATTCTGTGACTAACCAACAACCATAATCACTAAAGGACTTGAAGTAGACTTCTCCAATGATTTTTCAACTAATTTGTCACTAGAGAAAGATACATCGTCATGAACCTCTCTATTTTCTCCAGAAACATATTATGGTCTCTCAATCATTTGATCAAAAAATAAGCAATCCTGATTCTTAACAACTTCTGTAGCCACATTTTCTGATCTGATCATTTTTTTCTCTTCTTGAAAATCCACTTCCATAAAAAATTCTTCTTGAAGAAATAGATATTTTTCCCAAAAAACTATAATAGTATCATCCTGTGAATCACAAACTTAACTATCAACCTATTGGTCTTCTTCAAGAACAGATTCTTCCAAATGAACTGATCTATTAGCTTCACCTAAAACCAACACACGTTCTTCAACAGGTGGATTTAGTCTCTTCCTTGGTTTCATAGCCAATTCTTCTAGTACATCTTCTTCTTCCTCTTCTTCTTCTACATTATTAAAACTTAATTTTATCTTTATTAATTTAGAAATTCCTTTAGTTCTGGATTCTATAATCCCTTCATTTTCAATATCACTTTTCTCCCCCTAAATAAATGATCCTGACTTTTTTGGTCATCTACACCAACTAGCATATGGTTTCCTTTCACTATACTCTAGTAAAAAACCAAATTTTCTAAGAGTACCAGCATTAAATACATTACTATGATGACCCTTAACTATAGATATGGACAAAAAAATCATATTATTTTTGAAAAAAATTAAAGACAGTATCCTTACATAAGGATAAAAAGACATAAGAGCCTCATCTAGACAACAATAGCTCAAATACCTCAACGTATACCATGGAAAATTCAACTTGATTTTACTTATGAATAGAAGCATAACATACATGTCTGGATATAATATTTTCTCCATCCCAGCTACTCTTGGGGCTATTGTAGTCTGAATAAATTTAAATAAACCTTTTTGTTTAGCATCAAGGTCCTGAAAAAACATCTTTTTTATTTGAGTTGATCCAAACAAAAATGACATAATGTCCACAGACTTGTGATCTTCATTACCAATAGATCATATATTGAAATGAAAAACACCTTCTTGGAGACATTTCAATATTTCATCTATTTCTACAGAGGAAATCAAAAATTCCTTATCCTTTATTTCTGAATAAATAGTGTCTTTAGTCTCACCAAAATTGAACTGAGAATTATTAAAGATATATGTCAACTCTATATTATAAACAAATTATTTGTTTACCTCATTAAAAATAAATTCTAGACCTGGAAATGCGAGATATTTCTTATGAAAAAAATTGGTCTCATACAACCACTCGAAATCGAAGACTTTTCCTTATAGAATCATTCTTGAAGAAACTTGCTGACGCTTCAGGTCACTAGGTTCACCCTCATCAGTTCACTTGGTTTTTCCCATTTCTGAAAATCAAAAGCTCTAAGGTTCTCAGTTTCTAGGATTTTGAAGGTGGAAAAAGGCTTCATTAGATGAAACAATTTGAGAAAATGGAAAGGGAAGAAAAACAGTTTCGATAGGTGAAAAGTTTATGACATCACCTTGTCTCTCATCCCATTATGTAAGATAATTATGAATTTTTTTTGAAAACGCACAACTTTTAAAAATTAAAACCAAAATTATTTAAACAAATAAACAACAAAAATAAAAATAAGTAAAGCAATGAACAAAATTTAATAGAGATAAACAATAATAAAATTAAAGAACACTTAGTTTAAATTAAATAAACCTAACTCCACCTTAATAAAATCAAAACTATAAGTGGGAAGTGGTTTTGTAAAAATATCAGCCAATTGACATTCAGAATTAACAAATTCCAAATATGTAACCTTTTTAAGGACACGATCTTTTAGAAAATGATGACTTATATCAATGTGATTAGTCCTAGAATGAATCATAGGATTATTAGAAATATTAATAGAACTAGTATTGTCACATAAAATAGGAATATTATTAAAATGTAGTCCAAAGTATTGTAGAGTATTTTTCATCCACAATACTTGTGCACAACAATTTCCAGCAGTCTTATATTCTGCCTCAGTGGTTGATAGGGAAACAAAGTGTTGTTTCTTACTAGACCATGAAACTAAAGATTTTCCTAAGAAGTGAAATGTTCCTCAGGTACTTTTTCTATTTAATAAACACCCTCCAAATTTAGCATCTGAATATGAAATTAAATTAAAATCAGAATATTTAGGGTAATGAAGAGATTGAAAAATAGTTCCTTTTAAATATCTAAAAATTATTTTAACATTAGTAATATGAGATTATTTCGGATTTGATTGAAATATTGCATGAAGACATACTGAATGCATAATGTCTGTTCTTCTAGCAGTAAGATATAAAAAACTACCAATAATTCCTCTATATAGCTTGTTTTCAACTAGTTTCCCAGCTTTATCCAAATTAAGTTTTATATTAGTACACATAGGAGTTGTATATGTCTTGTTTTCTCAAGCCCAATTTTTTTTCAATAAATCAATAATATAATTATTTTGATTTAAAACATTTCCATAATCTTTTTTATAAATTTGAAATCCTAAAAAGAAATTCAGGTCTCCCATCACAAACATTTCAAATTCCTCTTTTGCATTATATTTGAAAAATCATGACAGATATTTTTATTAGTTTAACCAAAAATAACATCATCAAATTTTTTTTTAACTAATAAAATATTAGAACAAACTATTTTATTAGACAGTGTTGGATCTTCCAAACCAATAGTAAAACCATTTTTCAAAAAAAAAACTTAATATTTCATACTAAGATCTAGGTGAATGTTTAAGGCCATAGAGAGATTTAGTATGTTTAAAAAAAATTGGTTTTTAAAGATTTTCAAAACCAGGGGGTTGTTCAACATAAACTTACTCCATTAAATAACCATTTAAAAAGGAAGACTTAACATCCATATGATATAATTTTAAATTCATATGAGATGCATAAGTTAAAATAATTCTAATGGATTCTAATATAGATACTAGGGAAAATGTCTCATCATAATATATTCCTTCTTCTTGATTATAACCTTTGGATACTAATCTAGATTTATTCTAAATTATGATTCCTTGATCATCCTATTTGTTCCTAAAAACCCACTTGGTTCCTATGACTGGATAGTTGGTTTTTATCTATATTAGTTACCAAACTTTATTTCCCTTGAACAGGTTTAACTCTTCCTGCATAACAATCATCCAAATATCATCTTCTAAGTATTCTTCAATAGTCTTAGGTTCTAGCTAGGATACAAAGGCATAGAATTCAACTAGTTTTCATATACTTCTTTTATTTCTAATACTAGTGTCAATGTTTCCTATAATAGTTTCTAAGGGATGGTTCTTTAGAAATCTAGGTTTTCTAGGTAGTACACTTTCAGGTTCTTTAGTTTCAAGTTCTTTTGAACTAGTTTGAAATTTATTAAAATCAGAATCAAAATCATTTTTAAGGGTTTCAAGTCTCATGTTATCAAAGGAGTCAGTGACTTCATCAATTTTATATGTTTTCTTAAAAGAGGTACTAGTTTCATTAAAATTCACATGAATTGATTCTTAAACAATCCTTGAATTTTTATTAAATACTCTTTAAGCTTTAGAAGTAGAAAAATATCCCAAAAATATTCCTTCATTGGATTTTGGATCGAACTTACCAAGATTATCCTTGGTGTTCAGGATATACACCTTTCATCCAAAAACATTAATGTACTTTACTTTAGTCTCTATGTTATTCCAAATTTCATAAGGTTTATTTTTGAAAATAGGTTGAATTAAAATTCTATTAATTATATAGAAGGTTGCGCTTATAGATTATACCCAAAAATAGGTAGGTATACTATATCCATTCAGTAGAGTCCTATCCATTTCTTGAATAGTTCTACTTATTCTTTCAAAAAATATTTTTTTTGAGGTGTTCTTGGTGTAGATAAGGTATGTTTAATACCCAGATTTGAGAAAAAATAATTAAATTCTTGATTCTAAAATTCACCACCATGATCACTTCTTAATGAAATTATTTTAAAACCTTTTTAATTTTGAAAAATTTTACAATTTTTTTCAAAAATAGAGAAAACTCATCTCTTAAGATTCAAAAAATAAACCCAGGTAAATCTGGAATAATCATCAACTAAAACATAAAAATATAATTAAATAGCCAAACTTGCTACTTTAGAAGGTCCAAATAGTTCCATATGGATATGTTCTAAATGTTTATATGTAGCAATTTTGTTAACCAATTTGAAATAATATTTGTGTTTCTTTCCAATTTGGCATGCATCACAGAATCTGTCATCATCAAATTTAAGACTAGGTAAATCAGAAACTAACTTTTTCTTAGATAATTTATGTAAAGCATAAATATTACAATGACCAAGTATCCTATTCCATATTCATGACTCACTTTTATTAGTAGATAAATATTTCAATTTTTGTTTACATAAGTAATTTAAGTCTAGGGTATAAAAATTATTAGTTCTAGGTTCTCTAAATTTAAGAAATTCATTTTTAAATACTGAGAAAGAATTTTTAGAGAAATCAACATAAACACCATCATCACAAAGCTAAGAAATAATTATAATATTATGCTTCAATACTTTCACATAAACTACTTTTTTTATGGATATGATTTTTTTTATCTCCAACAATTTTAATTCCAATTATTTTCCCCTTTTCATTATCACTAAAAGTGAAAAAACCACCATTCATTTTAGTCAATGTGTGAAAATTTGATGAATCTCCACTCATATTCCTTGAGAATCCACTGTCTATATAACAAATAGAATTTATATTATTTTTTCCTTTTACTTGAAAAATCATTTAAAAAAATGTTTATTTTGGTACCCATATATTCATGGGTCCCGTGGTGTTAGCTAGCAGAGATATGAGAATCCAGATCTGCTTTGTTTTTCCATAACTCATATCATTTTATTTAGATAATTTTTTTGAAATAAAATCAATTTTAATGCCATTGAGTTGGGGATTCTTTAAATAAAAATTATTTGTTATAAGTTATTTTGTTCCAAAAAAATGACAATTAACACATTTTGAGTTGGGAACAAAATAATTCTTATACAACTTAGATTTTCACCCTTACTTCATATACCAAATCTTTCTTTTTTATTGACATTATTAACAAGAACTTAATTTAGAATATTTTATCCCTTTGTAAGGAAAAGAGAATCACTTTTATAAGTTTTTAATTCATCCTATAATTCTTTAATCTTATTCTCACATTCAAGAAAGTTTTTAGTAGATGGTTTAAATTTGTCAACTAACTCCTGATGTTGTTTTATCATGAAATCTCTTTCTCCTAAAACAAAATTATGAATATTATTTAAAGATTTGTGATTTTTTAATAAAGTGTCATATTTATATTATAAAATTGTGTAGTAGGCATCCAATTTATCATTTAAACAATTTGAATCAGGATCATAATTAGATGAATAATAGGTTTATACCTTATCTTGTTCATCCATGAAGCACATATTTGCTTTCAGATTTGATTATGCCTTTTCTGAATCATATTTTTATGAGATGATGGAGTCTTTAGAAACACTCATTTTGGATTTCATTTATCTTATGATTTTATGTTCATAATCTACATTTTTATGATATCTCTTATCTGAATTTCTCTTTTCATTTTTTAGGTGAGGAAAATTAGGTATGATATGACCCGATTTTTTGCATTCCAAGCATCTAAAATCTCTTGAGTCTTTATCATATTTTTGAAGTGATTTATGAATCCAATTTTCTTATTATAAAACTTGATGAAATTTCAAGCTAATTGTGCCAGTTCCATTTCAGAATCAGATGAATCTGAATTCTTTTCTTTTCTAACTTCTTGATTTATTCTTCTGCTATACTTCTGAGATGTTACTTTTAGAGCAGTATTATCCTTTTTCATAAGAATTTTATGATCTTTAGCTTAGTATTTAATTTAATCTTCATATATCATTAAAGTCACAATTATTTCTTTCATTTTCAGATCTTTGACAGGTGATGATTGTTAAATAGAAGCAAATATGCCATTCAATTTAAAAGGCATTACTCTCAGTACTTTCAAAGCTTAATCATATTTTTTGATAGATTCACCTAAATACTAATACAAATAAGGATTTTAAAGGTGCTAGAAACTGATTTTAATAGCACTGTTAATCGCGGTGAAGATGGGGGGGGGGTCCCCTTTAATAGTGCTAAAAAAGCACTGATAAATGGGGCCCTTTATCCGTTCTAAAAAAATCACTGATAAAGGTCCCCACTTTATCAGCACTTTTTTAACATGGATAAAGGCATAATGTCCTGTAATGTGATGTTTATTTAACAACACACCCAACACCTGTACATCTGCACAAAACATCACCTGTACACAAACAAAGCACAGAAGAACGAAACATCGCACACAAGAGTTTCACAAATAATGCTATATAAATTTACTTGACATCATGAATACACAAAAACACACTGCTATATAAATTTAAAACAATGTTTTATATGGTTACAATTACAATTATCCAACAAACTGTTAAAAACATTAATGTTTCATCCTTTGACATCTGTGATCCCCTCTTAAAAATTATCGTCCACGGTATTAGTTGCCGAACAAAGCATCCTAACTCAAGAAAAAAATACACCTATATAAGAAAAAAAATATTATGTTATTAATACAATAATGAAATAAATTAAACATTAATACGAAGGAATACATTAATAAAATGTCAATTTTTAATGAAAAAGACACATTTGGAGTTATACCGGTCACACCGTGAATTGTATTAAGGTGGGGTTGATTTCTACACATCACAAATGAGTCATAGATCGTTATTTTAAAATATTAAAATAATATGAATGGGTTTTCCCAGTTTTGAGTATGTCACTTGTTATTTTACTGAAATTAATATCAAATTTAAATGACACATTTGGATTTATATCGATCACATAATTCATTAGATTAAGGTGCAATTGATTCCTATACATCAAAAATGACTGATGGATCATTGTCTTAAAGCATCAAAAGAATCTGAATGTGTTTTCTCGGTTTGTAGTATGTCACTTGTGTTTTTTTAAAATTAATGTCAATTTTAATTAAAAAGATACACTTTGAGTCATACCAGTAACATTTTGCATTGAATTGAGGTTCGGTGGATTCATACATGTGAAATATTACTTATGGATTATTTTCCTAAAGTATCAAAACAATCCGAATGTCTTTTCTCAGTTTTTAGTATGCGAGTTGTGTTTTTTACTAAAATGTCATTTCAAACTGGAAACATGCATTTTGAGTCATACGGGTTACATCATGTGTTGGTTTTATATGAGAATACTTCATACATGTTACAAAGAACTTATGAATAATTATCCTAAATTATGAAGATAATTGGAGAGAGTTTTCTTGGTTTTTAGTGAGTGACACATTTTAAGCTAAAATGTCAATTTTAAACTGATAACAAACACTTTTAGCCATAATGGTCACACCATGCATTAGATTGAGGTTCATTTTATTTTTACATGTCCAAAATGTCTCATGTATCATTTTCCTAAAGTATCATAATAATCTGAATGTGTTTTCTTGGTTTTCAGTATGTCACTTGTGTTTTTTTTCTAAAATTAATGTCAATTTTAAATAAAAAGAGACACTTTGAGTCATACCAATATCATTGTGAATTTAATTTAGGTGAGTTCAATTAATACATGTCAAAAATTACTTATAAATCATTTTAATAAAGTATAAAAACAATCCAAATGTTTTTTCTCAGTTTGTAGTATGTCAATTGTGTTTTTTACTACAATGTCATTTCAAACTAGAAACACACATTTTGAGTTATACCGGTTTCATCATGTGTTGGTTGGATATGATACTACTTCATACATGTCACATAGAACTTATGAATCATTATCCTAAATTATGAAGACAATTGGAGCAGGTTTTCTTGGTTTTCAGTGAGTGACATGTTTTGAGCTAAAATGTCAATTTTAAACTGATAACAGACACTTTTAACCATACCATTCACACAGTGCATCAGATAGAGGTGATGTTTATTCTTACACATAAAAAATGACTCATGGATAATTTTACTAAAGTATCAGAATAATCCTAATGCGTTTTATTGGTTTTCAGTTTGTCACTTGTGTTTTTTTCTAAAATTAATGTCAATTTTAAATAAAAAGAGACACTTTGAGTCATACCAGTCAGATTTTTCATTTAATTGAGGTATGTTTGATTCATAAATGTCACAAATGACTTATGTATTATTTTCATAAAGTATCTAAACAATCCTAATGTGTTTTATCAGTTTGTAGTATGTCACTTATTTTTTTACTAAAATGTCATTTCAAACTGGAAACATGCATTTTGAGTCATACCGGTCACATAGTGAATTTGTTTGATATTATAATGATTCATACACAACAAAAAGAACTTATTAATCATTATAATAATTTATTAAGACAATTGGAGTGTGTTTTCTTAGTTTTCAGTGAGTGACATGTTTTGAGCTAAAATGTCAATTTTAAACTAATAACAGACACTTTTAGCCATACTGGTCACACCGTATGTTAGATTGAGGTGAGGTTGATTTTTAAACATCAAAAGTGACTCATGTATCATTTTCCTAAAGTATAAAAATAATCCAAATGCATTTTCTCGGCTTGCAGTATGTCACTTGTATTTTTTTCTAAAATTAATGACAATTTTAAATAAAAAGAGACACCTTGAGTCATACTAATCGCATTGTGCATTTAATTTAGGTGAAGTAGATTAATACATTTCAAAAATGACCTATGAATCATTGTAATGAAGTATAAAAACAATATAAATGTATTTTATTAGTTTTTAGTATGTCAGTGGTGTTTTTTTACTAAAATGTCATTTCAAATTGGAAACACGCATTTTGAGTCATACCGGTCGCATCATGCATTGGTTTGATATGAGACTGCTTCATACACATCAAAAAAAAAAACTTATGAATCATTATCCTAAATTATGAAGACAATTGGAGAAGGTTTTCTTCGTTTTTAGTGAGTGGCACGTTTTGAGCTAAAATGTCAATTTTAAACTGATAATAGATACTTTTAGGCATACCGGTCACACTATTTGTCAGATTGAGGTTCAATTGATTTTTTCACATCAAAAATAACTCATGGATAATTTTCCTAAAATATAAAAACAATAAGAATTTGTTTTCTCATTTTCCAGTATGTCACTTGTCTTTTTTTCTAAAATTAATGTCAATTTTAAATAAAAAGAGACACTTTGAGTCATACCAGTCGCATTGTGCATTGAATTAAGGTTTAGTCAATTCCTATACGTCAAAAATGACTTATGGATAATTGTTATAAATTATAAAAATAATATGAATGTGTTTTCTCAGTTTATAGTATGTCAGTTGTGTTTTTTTACTAAAATGTCATTTCAAACTGGAAACATGCATTTTGAGTCATAACGATCACATCATTTATTGTTTTGATATAATAATACTTCATACACATCACAACGAAGTTATGAATATTTATCCGAAATTATGAAGACAATTGGAGTAGGTTTTCTTGTTTTTTAGTGAGTGACACATTTTGAGCTAAACTGTTAATTTTAAACTGATAACAGACACTTTTAGCCATACCGGTCACACTGTGCATCAGATTGAGGTGTGGTTGATTCGTACACATAAAGAATGACTCATGGATAGTTTTCCTAAAGTATAAAAATAATCCAAATGCGTTTTCTCAATTTTCAGTATGTCACTTGTGTTTTTTTCTAAAATTAATGTCAATTTTAAATAAAAAGAGTCACTTTGAGTCATACCAGTTGAATTATGCATTTCATTGAAGTTAAGTCGATTCCTAAAGGTCAAAAATGACTTATGGATCTTTTCTATAAATTATCAAAACAATCGGAATGAGTTTTCTCAGCTTTCATCATGTCACTTGTTCTTTTTACTAAAAATAATGTCAAATTTAAATAAAAAGAGACACTTCATACCGGTCGCATCGTGTGTCATATTGTAGTGGGGTTGATTACTAAAAATTTCAAATGACTTATGGATCATCTCCCTAAAGTATCAATGAAATTTAATGTGTTTTCTTGATTTTGAATAGGTTAGTTACTCTGTGATTGAGCAGCCACAACATCGTTTCTCTTCCTGCAAAGGCATGTCACATGGAAAGAAATCTTCTAAAATAAACAAACCCTACAAGGAATAATAAAAATAAAATCAACATTTAATTATATAATTTTTCATTAAAATAGATATATTATATCTGAACATTACCTTTACATATTTCCAAAGGGTTTCTTTGGTCTAGATATAAGCTAATAAAAAAACTAATGATTCTTTGTGTACTTCACTACTATTGGTTAACTACCATTTAGCATAGCATCTAATCTGAACTTCTGCTCCAGTGTCCCCGTGACACTCTAATTCAACACCATCTCTATGATATCATAATTCGGTGTTAACTTTTCCTTCTCTTCCTATACACATTTACCTTGAAAATGGGTGTAGGAAGAGAATGAAAAGTGAATGATGAATGATGATATCATAGATATGGTATGGGATGAGAGCCTCAGAGGATGTCAGATCAGAAGTTTAGATCAGATGCAATGCTAAGTGGTAGTTAACCAACAGTAGTGAAGAATCCTTAGTTTTGATATTAAAGTCATGATTGACGCACAACCAATATTCTTCCAACACACTACATCAGTAGAAACAACAACATAAATGACCAAAATATAGAATATAAATGATCTATGCCATTATAGTTTAGGTCTTGTGATTTTGGAAACATGGAAACATAAAGAACTAGTTCATAAGGGTCTCTCATTAAGTTATTCTTTACTAGAAAGGAAAATCATTTCTAAAACCATTATTCATAACCTAAGGATATAAAACATAAGAAAGGGTGATCATAGATTCTCAATAAGTGTAAACAAGGGAGATATCAATGATCATATAAGGATAACATAAGTAGTAGGAATTCACCTTCATCCTATTTGTGTACAATCTTCCATCATGTATGTTGCCCATTCATTTATAAACACATCTATATCATCTTGTGAATATGAGTTTTTGAGATAGTGATGGTAGTATTGAAAAATGTAAATACACAAAGTATTAATAAATATTTTAAATGAACTAGTAATTATTTTCAAATATACCTCTTTAGGGATGCTAGTTTGTTGATGAAATATGATCTCTTTCATAAATTTATAAACATAATAACCACAATCCTTTCCTTTTGTTTGTTTTTAACAATAAAAAAACATTGATAAAAATAAGTAATTTGTTTTGATATGTGTCTGGATTGTGAAATATTATTATATATACCATGATACTTGTCCAGTTGTAGATCTTTTTGGCATTCTTGTCCTTAGGAACTGAATTCATTCCATGAAGTAGATGATATTGATGCACCACCCTATCATAATAGAATCCTCATTAAAAGATAATATAAATTATATAACTATATTTTTAGTTCTATAATGTTAGATTTAGTTTATTAAAAATTGACAAAAGACATCATGGGTTGTCAGTTTGTAGGATATCCATGCATTGAATCCTGAAAATATATCTTTGGAGCATCCAAATTGACCGCAATGAGCATCCAATACTTCCTAAAAACAAAAAATGGAATAAGTAATGAAAGAAATAAAAATATAGTTAATATGATTAAATTTTAGAGTTTTAACCTTACATCATTGATATTAAAAAGATTCTATCATCCATAATTTTTTTTCAAACGATTGGAGTAGTGATGACATTACTTCACCCTCTTTATCGGAATTTATTTATTCTATTAAAGAGGTGATGTGAGGAATAATATAATAACCCTGCTCTTTATTTCACACTTAAAAATAATTAATTATATAAAATATTCACTTGATAGACTATATAATATTGATATTTCTAGTGTCTTTGGGGCTTTGGAACATTACATAACAACTTAAAACATGAAATACACATCTTTATTGAAAACTTCTTTTACATGACCACACATATTCCTTCATACTTAGCGTTGCATGGGATAACTTGCGGACATTAATAAGAAAAGGGTGAGCTATAAAGCCAATTAAGGGAGTAAAAAATTCATAACATGAAGAATACAGTACATGTTAGGAAATAGGCATATCAATGGATCATAAGAGAAACATGAACATAAAGGCACGATATAACATTATTATCATAACATGGAAATGTGGCATCAACATTAACATGATATTAGCATGAGCCAAGGATAATTGGACATGTATCATGAGTAAATCCTTATTGAACTTGAATTATAATGAGTAAAACCTCATTAAACTTGATGTATCGTGATACTAATCTTTACCCAATGCATTGGAGTGCTATCAGGGCACACCCTTCTTAATCATTTCATTTCTTGCATAAGTGTGCCACATGGATCATATAACATGTATTAATTAAACATCATAATTTATTCAAAGATAAATGAATGTGGAATTAATACATTAAACTATATAACCAATTAGTATATGTGAATAAAGGTAAATACCCTTAATAGATAAATGAGCATGGTATTCACTACACAATGACTTTGGCTTTGAAAATTGCGGTGCAATTTCGGCTGCATAACAGTGTGACATAAGAGTTAATAAAAATGGTTGATGAGAGAGAAAGGGGTGTCTCATCATATGTAAATAAAATGGATAGTAATGGGGTCACATAGATACATGTCCCAATATATGTAATGGAATTTATATTCATAATACAAAAGAATTGCTTGAATGTAAATGAGAAGAGAGAAATTCCTTATTGAATTTTGGCATGGTAACGGGTGTACATGGGAGGAATTAATGAGATAGAAAGAGGTATATCATCATTAAAAAATATATAGGGAAGTATGGGGGAGGTTCCAAATCATACCCCAACATTTTTAATTAAAAAAATGGTATAACAACATAATGAAATTTGGAAAAAAATGAGAAAGGAAGAAATCCCTTACTTGGAAGTGTGATCCCAAAGGCTTGGGAGAGGATTGAGAGAGGATTATAGGTAGCTTGGGGCATGTTGAGAGGATTTTAGAAAGAGTAGGGAAGATTAGGGACGTTCTCCAAGGGTTTTGAGTGAAGGGAAGTGGGAGCTTCGGTGAGTTTATATTTAAAAATAGAGGAAATTATTTATTATTTAGGTTTTGGACATTGCACATTAAACTAATCAAAACCACAAACCAAACAATGTTTTTTGCCCATGGTTTTTTATAAAGGGGAGTTAAAAACATTATTTTATAATTACAATGTCCGAAATTGTTAAAATATTAGGCTTACTTATGTAGAGGTGAGTCACAATCTCAAAGAAATCATTTTAAAAGTTAAAATGTTTCATAAGTCTTGGAGGGTCCACTAAGGCATCATAAAATTAATCAAAAAATATAAAATCACATTATTTTAAAGGTAAAACATATATTGGATGAAAAACCCATTTATATTACTTTTATTACATCATTATTGGGTCATTATGATGTCATAAGGCACATTATATAATTAAACAGTACTTAATTTTTACCCAAAAATTTGACTGTCGTAGAAAATTATGAAAAATTCACCATTAAATAATTTTGATTTCCTAAATCAAAAAATGATATTAATTTTATCTAAATAATTTTGTAAATATGTGATTTTTTACTTTTAAAATAAAAACCGACATTTATAAAAAATTCTTAGGTTTTGGAAAAAATAACTTTCAAACCTTAACAAAAATTAAAATTGTATTCATAAAGATTATACGATCATTTATATTTAATAAAAATTAATTTAGTAATAATATTTCATTAAAATATTATTTAATTCAAAAATCCATTAATTCATCAAAATAGATTTCTTAAATGAATATTAACTAAAAATGCTATTTGTACTTTAAAAAATATTTACAAAGTAAGAATAATAAAATGAATATATATTATTTATTATATACAAAAATAATGTACATAATCATAGTGATAAGGTCTTGTTACATAACCCCTTATAAGACCGGTATAAGACCGAAGGGTAAGGTGTGCGATGGTGGCAAACTCTTGGGGTGGCTCAGATAACATCGCTCGGGTGGTAATCTCTATCAACTTACACTTCTACTATAGGAAGTTCTATTCAAGATTAATGTGTTGAAGCTTGGCTTGGGACTAGTCAAGAGAGAATCCCAGTGACACCACCTCCTTTACGAGCTTCGACAAATGAGCTTCGTACAGAGAAATTCAATTGGATGAGGCCATCGCTTCCTTTGTCTAAGTAAATTAGATTTGTTAAAACCCTATATTTATACTAATCATGTGATCAATCTTCAACAACTATATTAGCAATGGTAAAAATTCTTAATGGTATTTTTAAATCCAAAAATATAAAACCAAGGAAGTGCATATGTTATATAACTATTTTACATTATAATACATTTAATTGGATCAAGATTAATTTTCATTAATAAATGTTTGGGTCGTTACAATATTCCCCCCTTAAGAGATTTCACCCTCCAAATTTCCTTTTCCCACATTAAAACAGATGTAGGTAAATATACTTCATCACTTCCTCCAATTCCCATGTTGCTTCTTCAAACTTGTGTTTTTGCCACAACACCTTGACGAGGGGAATTGTCTTATTTCATAAAACTTTTTCCTTACGATCTAAGATCTTCACCAGCTTCTCTTAATAAGAGAGGTTATTCTCTAATGGTACCACCACTGTATTGAGTACATGCGATGGGTCAGGTATTTACTTCTTCAAGAGTAATACATGTAATATATCATGTACTTAATATAGGTTCCGTGGGAGTGTTAGTTGATAGGCCACTGCTCCAATGTGATCAAGGATCTCAAAAGGGAAATGTACCTTGGAATAACCTTTAACTTCTTCCCAAATCTCATAACTCTCTTCTATGGTGATATGAGGAGTAATACCATGTATTTTACATCAAACTCTAGGTCACTTCGATGATTATCAGTATATCTCTTTTGTTGACTCTAAGTAGCTTTAATGTGCTACTGGATGGTATTAACCTTCTCCACCATTTCTTCGACCATTTCTGGACCTAGGAGTTTCCGCTCCCCAACTTAATCCCAACATGATGGTATTCTGCACCTCTTCCCATAAAGGGCTTCATAAGTAGCCATTTAGATTCTTGAGTGGAAACTGTTATTGTAAGAGAACTCAACCAGAGGAAGATGTTGATCCGATGCTCCTTTAAATTTCATTGAGCATGCTCTCAACATGTCCTCAAGTGTTTAGATATTATTATCAGATTGGATATCATTTTGAGGATGATAATACATACTAAAGTTCATCTCAGTATTCATAGAATGTTGAAGACTATTCCAGAACTTAGAGGTGAATCTTGGATCTCGATTGGATACAATAGATAGTGGTACTCCATGCAGCCTTAACACTTCTCTGATATATATCCATTCCAGTTTATCCAATGAGAAATCCTCTTGAATTTCAATGAAGTGTGCAATCTTTTTAAGACTATCCACAACAACCCAGATAGAATTCTTTCCTTTGGATGTCTTCGGAAGTCCGGTGAAAAATTCCATGGTGATGTTATCCTATTTCCATGATGGTATGGGTAGTGGTTGCATCATCCCCTTAGACTTCTACCTCTCATCTTTCACTTTCTAACATACTAGGCAATTTGATGTATACTCAGTGATCTCCATCTTAATTTTATTCCACCAATAATTCTCTAGGAGATCTTGATACATCTTTGTGTTTCCTAGGTGAATGGAGAAATTCAAACTATGTGCATCATAAAAAAGTTCATTCTTTAACTCCAAATTTTATGAAACACATAGTCTTGTCCCAAATCTCACAATTCATTCTTCATTAACATTTAACTCTGAGGATTTCCCTTTTTTAATAGTTTCCACTTTCTTCTGAATTCCCACATCACTCTTTTGAGAATCCTTTAACCTTTCCAAAAGAGACAATTGGGAAACAATTTGTGAAAGGATTGATTATGTTCCCTTTTTTATGATTCCCATATCTATCTTCATCAAATTTAAGAAGATTAGATCCTTTTCAATTCTCATCAATGATAGAATCATTAGGTTTTTTCTACTTAGAGAATCCTCTACCTTGTTCGCTTTCTCAGGGTGGTAATGGATTGAGAAGTCATAGTCTTTGATCATATTTAACCATCTTTGTTGGCACATGTTCAACTATTTGTATTTGAATATATACTTGAGGCTTTTTTGATTTGTATATATTTCACACTTCTCCCCAAAGACATAATGTCACCAAATTTTTAAGGATAAGATCACTACACCCAACTCCAGATCATGTATTGGATAGTGTTTCTCATGAACTTTCAATTTAATTGAATAATAAGAAATGAATTTATCATTTTTCATTAACACACTGCTTATTCCCTTTTTCAAAGCATCACTAAATACCACAAAAAGTTCCCCACTTGTGGGTAGTGTGAGAACTGGTATAGTGATAAGCCTCCTTTTTAACTCCTTGAAGCTATCTTCAAATTCATCACTTCAAGAAAACGTGACTCCCTTACGAGTTAGATTGATAAGAGGGTTTGAAAATCGTAAGAAATTTCTCAAAAATCACTGATAATATCCAGCTAACCCTAGGAAGATATGGATATTCATCACCAATATTACCCTTTTCCATTCCTCAATTACAGCTGTCTTGGAGGTATCCATAGATATCCCATTGCTTGTGATGATATGAACCAATAATGAGACCTCCTTCAACCAGAACTCACACTTGATATACTTTGCAATGAGGTTCTCCTTTTTTAAGGCCTCTAGTACAGTTCTTAGATACTCCTCATGCTCCTCCTTGGTTTTGGAGTATATTAGAATATCATCTATAAATTCCACCAAAAATTTGTAGAGGTAATATCTAAAGACTCTTTTTATCAAGTCCATGAAGATTTCTAGAGCATTAGTGAGTCCAAAAAGAATTAATATGAATTCATAGTGCCAGTACCTTGTACAAAAAGCAGTCTTGGGGATATCCTCCTTCACCATTACTTGGTAATATCCCGACATCAAATCCACCTTGGAGAAGTATTTTACTCCACGTATATGATCGAACAAGTCCTCAATTCGTGGCAGAGGATACTTGTTCTTTATTGTGATTTTTTTGAGCTCACGATAATCAATGCAAAGGCACATTGAACCTTCCTTCTTAACAATGAGGACTCATGCACCCCATGGTGAAGTACTTGGGCATATAAACCCTTTATCTAGATTATCCTGTAGTTGTTTCTTCATCTCCTCAAGATCCACAACAAGTATTCTACATGGAGTATTTGATATTGGTAACACCCCAGGTATACGATCAATTGAGAATTCAACATATCTTCTAGGAGGAAGACTAGACAATTCTTTGGGAAACACTTTAGTGAATTCCCTCACAATAGGCATGTCTTCAAGGATGATTTTTTCATTAAACTCAATCATATGAGCAAGATAAAAATTCTCATAGGGTAATAATATCCATTCTTGAGATGATTGCGCTAAATAAGATTCATCTTCCTCCTTGCACTTGTACAAAATCTGGGGTCAATTCACCATATGGAGAGTGATTTCCCTATCACAATAATTTATGTTGGCTCTATATAAGGAAAGCCAATCCATGCCAAGAATTATATAAAATTACACTAGAGAGAGTATAGTGAGTTTTCTTGGGAAGTTCAATCCACAAATTATGACATGGGAGGAGTTATATTCATGGGATTCAATGATTTCTCCATTTTCCATTCTCTCTGAAATATGTACTTCCATGATATGTGGTGGTTTTGGGATTGTTCTACTAAACTTTCAGAATATAAAAGAATCTGTATAACTAGAATAAAAAAGTATGTTCGCTATTATTGAATGAATAACTAATTCACCTATCACCACTTTGTTTTAGGGGTTCACTTCGGTGGTAGTGATGGAAAAATCTCACCCTTTCTTCCTTGGAGGTTGTTGGTTGCCTAAAAAAACCCTTGTCTTGGGGCACTGGTTTGCAAAGTACCCTGGTTCTTTGCAGTTGAAGTAATGAACAATGCGTTGAGGGGAAAATGGATCATTCCTCTCCTCTATCACAGCTGAAGATTTTTCTTGTTGGCAGTTAATGTCTAGGTTCCCTTCTCTTCGACACCTAAATCATTTCTTCTTCCACTTTAGGCAATTTCTAGGGTGCTTCTTTCTGCACCTTTATCAAGTGGGGTGCTGGATCTCCATTTTGATTTTGAGGGAATATCAGACAATTTCCTCATAGCTATTGAAGTCATGGATCACGAGGGCTTTCCGTAGGCTAGGTTTTATCCCACCAAAGAAGCATCCAACCTTGTATTTGGGGGTAACGACAAATCTAGAGGTGTATCGTGCAAGCCTTATGAATTTTTCATCGTACACTCTGACAGATTCGTCATCTTTTTTCTTAAGGGAAAGTAATCCCCTTTCTATCTTAATTTGGAGGGTGAACAATAAATATTTATCAAATTTTTTTTTCTAGAAATCCTTCCATTCAATGCCTTGATCTCCTCCTCAGGCTTAATATATTTTTTATCAATGTCTAACATTGATCAGCTTCACTCTCCATATGATATGTATCTAGAAGAACCTTCTCTTGTTCGGAACATTTAAGGATAGATAAGATCTTTTCAATAAAGTTGATCCATTGTTCGACAATTAAGGGATCAGATGATCCATTAAAAGTAAGAGGACTTTGTCTCATGAAGTTGTCGATTACAACTTTTTCTTTATTAGCGGGGTTGAACATTCCTCTTGACCCATGTTTCTATTCAAAACTTGAGTTAACTGAGAGATTATCTTGAAAATTTTTGCAATTATCACTCCCATCGGATTGGGAATCTCATTATAATAGTCATCATATTGATATTCACATTGGTTGTTAGTCAGAGTCCTCCTATTACCTACCATTGGATGGAATAAAATAAAATTTAGGGGAAACACATAAAGGGTAATCCAAATAAAAAATAGATGGCTTATAAATTACTTTTATTTCCTTAACTTATGAATTTATAGGCTTCAATCTATGTTATCCATGTTCTAGTTCCCAACATATATTTTCAGGGGATTTTTTTTGTTCCCTTAATAATGGTTCATACTAAGATTATGAATTTACCAAAATAATATCCCCTGGGAGTTTCATAACCAAGAGTGAAGCAAGGCACGTTGTCATGCACTAGTTCCTATTCGAGTCTAGCTCAAAGCTGTGTTTTCAGGTTTTACCCCTAGATACATCTGTGCCAGAACCACCTCTACCTACTCGTATCTAGACAAGGATGTATTTTCTTGATAAAGAACTTACTCAATACTCACCAAAATTTAGGGATGTTTTTATTATAGTTAGTCTTATCCCTAAGGCTTTCACCAGGGTTTTCTAATCCTAATCCCAAAAATAACTAAACCTATCATCTGATACCAACTATAATAACCCTACTCTTTATTTCACACTTAAAAATAATTTATTACATAAAATATTCACTCGATACAACATATAATATTGAGAGGTTTAGTGTATTTGGGGCTTAATAACATTACATAACAACTAAAAACATGAAATACACATCTTTATTGAAAACTTATTTTACATGACCACACACATTCTTTCGTACTTAACATTGCATGGGATAACCTAAGGGCATACATAAGAAAAGGGTGATCTATAAAGCCCATTAAGGTATTAAACAAGGAATAACATGAAGAATAAATTACATGTTAGGCAATAGGCATATCAATGGAGCATAAGAGAAACATGAACATAAAGGCATGATATTGATTGATTATCATAACATGGAAATGTGGCATCAACATTTAACATAATATTAGCATTATCCAAGGTTCATTGCCTATGGAGAATGAGTAAAAACTCATTTAACTTGAATTATAATTACTAAAATCTCATTTCAGTTGACGTATCATGATAATAATCTTTACCCAATGCATTGAATCTCTATCAGGGTACACCCTTCTTAATCATTTCATTTCATAAATAAGTGTGCCACATGGATCATATAACATGGATTAATTAAACATGATAAATTATTGCACGATAAAGGAATGTGGAATTAATAAATTAAAGTATATAATCAATTATTATATGTTCATAAAGGTGAATATCCTTGATAGATAAATGGGCATGGTATTCACTACACAATGACTTTGGCTTGGAAATCACAGTGCAATTTTGGCAGCATAACATCATGACATAAGAATTCATAAAAATGGTTGATGGGAGAGAAAGGGGTGTCTCATCATATGTACATGAAATTTAAAGTAAGGGGGGTCATATAGATACATGTTCCGACATATGTAATGGAATTTATTTCATAATACAAAATAATTGCTTGAATGTAAGTGAGAAGAGAGAAATTATTTATGGAATTTTGGCATGGTAACAGGTGTACATGAGAGAAAATAATGAGAAAGAAAGAGGAATAAAATCATTAAAAAATAAGTAGGGAAGTGCGGGGTAGGTTATAAATCATACCCCAGTATTTTTAATTGAAAACAAAATGGTATAGTAACATAATGAAATTTTTAAAAAAATGAGAAAGGAAGAAATCCCATACTTGGAATTGTGATCCCAAAGGCTTGGGAGAGGCATGAGAGAGGCTTATATGGAGATTGGGGAACATTTGGGGGATTTTAGAGAGAGGATGGAAGATTATTGATGTTATCCAAGGGTTTTTAGTGAAGATAAGTGGGAGATTTGGTGGGTTTATATAGGAAAAGAGAGGGAATTCTTTATTATTTAGGTTTTGGACACTCTACATTAAAATAATCAAAACCACAAACCAAACCATGGTTTTTGCCCATGTTTTTTGCTAAATGGGAGTGTAAAACATTATTTTATAATTCCAATTTCATAACTTATTAAAATATTAGGCCTTGATTATGTGGAGGTGAGTCACACTCTCAAGGAAATCATTTTAAAAGTTAAAATGTTTTGTAAGTCTTGGAGGGTCCACTAAGGCACCATAAAATTAATCAAAAAAATATAAAATCACATTATTTTAAGGGTAAAAAATATATTGGAAGAACATACCATTTATATTATTTTATTACATTACTATTGGGTCATTATTATGTCATAAAACAAATTAGATAATTAAACAGTATTTAATTTTTACCCAAAAATTTAACTATCACAGAAAATTATGAAAAATTCACCATTAGATAATTTTGATGTCCTGAATCCAAAAAATGATATTCATTTTATCTAAATAATTTTATAAACATGTGAATTTTTAATTTTAAAATAAAAACTGGCATTTATAAAAAATTCATGGGTTTTGGAAAAAATAGATTTCAAACCTTAATAAAAATTAAAATTGTATTCATAAAAATTATACAATAATTTATATTTAATAAAAATTAATTTAGTAATTAAATTTCATTAAAATATTATTTAATTCAAAAATCCATTAATTCATAAAAATATATTTCTTAATTGAATATTAACTAAAAATACTATTTGTGCTTTAAAAACTATTTACAAAGTAAAAATAATAAAATGAATGTATATTCTTTATTATATAAAAAAATAATTCACACAATCATAGTGCTAAGGTCTTCTTACAAAACCCTTTATAACACCTACATAATACCAAAGGGTAAGGTGTTCAATGGTGACAGACTCTTGGGGTGGATCAGATAACATTGTTTGAATGGTAATCTCTATCAACTTCCACTTATCCCATAGGTGGTTCCGTTCAAGCTTAATGTGTTGAAGATCATCTTGGGCTTGGTCAAGAGCGAAGCCCAGTGAAGCCACCTCCTTTATGAGCTCCAAAAAAATGGGCTTCGTACAAAGCGATTTTACTGGATGAGACCATTAATTCCTTTGTATAAGTAAATTGTATTTGTTAAAGACCTATATTTATACTAATCACGTGTATGGAATCCCTGCCTTTTTGTTACATAAATTTTCATTACATTTTACAAACAGAGGATCATTAAAGTCTAGTGTCTTGGAAATAAGGAACAATAAAACATGAAAACTTAAAATACACTTTTAAATACCATTGAAAAGATTATTTAAAAGTTCATCCAATGTACAATTACTGCATCTCATAACCTAGAGACATACATCAAAGGAAAGGGTGTGTTGAAGGTCCAATAAGGAAAACAAGGGAATCAGTTTACTTGTGATATCTATAAGAACTTGATGAAAACCATAAGACATGAGCAATGGAAAAATAGGAATATCATAATAAAAATAAAATTAATCATAAATTTAATATTTGGTGACAACATTTCATTTATACATTCATGAACATATCACCAAGGTTTATCTCCAAGGTTTCATAAAAAATTTACCAAGGTTATTCACCAAGGTATCATGAAACTTGCCATCTCTAGAGATTAATTCCTTACCCAATGCATTGGAGCACTATCAGGGTGAACCATTAACATGTATTTATTTTCATGTGATCCACATAGATCATAGTCAAACATTTCATAAATAACCCATAGAGAATAAAAGAAATGGGTTTTGTTTCAAAATCGTGACGTTTTAAAAGTTCTTAAAAACATCATCGTTATGTCATTTATAACCCAAGGAAAGGGGGTGAGGGTTATATGTATGTAAATTATAGAATTAAATAGATAAATTTTATGTATTTATGAATACCCCTATAAATGAAAATATATTTGGGTATTCACATAAATAATACAAGAGAATTTCTTGAGAAAAGGAGGGAGATTTTGAGACGAAAATTCTGCAGCATAACAACTATATAACATGGTTTTAGAAAACAATAAAAAGAGAGAGGAAAAGGATATACCATCCATAAATGAATCATTTTATATTATAAGGGAATAATAAAATAGAAATAATATCATGGTTTGGAATTACATACCACATGAAAAGGAAACTTGAAATAAAAGAGAAAATGCAATTTATTTTATGAAAATTAAGTAGCCTAATGACATCACTTAAAAATTCAGAAAATAAATTGGCCAGAGAACAAAGTGTTTCTAATAATTTTTACATGAAATGGAAAGTAATATTAATATATAAGAACATACCCCCATAAGAGGATGGAAACTAGAAGACATAACTTAAAGGAAATCATGACTAAAAGAGGAGGGTGGAAGGTTCCCTTACCTTGAAGAGTGACTTTCAAAGATCGAAGGTTGGGACCTTGGGGGGATTGAGGGAACCTTTGGAAGAATACTTTGGAGGTAAAACGGCTATAAGTTCATTGAGGAGGATTTTTGAATGAAAGGAATGAGGGAATGACTTGGTATTTATAGCAAAAGTGAGGGAATATTTAATTAATTTCCAAGGGACACCTCATCAGTGGTATTTGAAAAACCATGGGCTTGCCCATGGTATTTTCCCATGGTATTGGCCAATTGGGTAACCTCATAACATATATTACTATTCACAAGCTGACTATATTTATTACATCATGATTACATCATTAATGATGTCATTAAACACACCGAAACCTAAAAATGTATTTTTACCATTCACTGAAAACCAAAACATTTTATAAACATTTCATAAATTCACCCTAGTCGAATATCAATGCATTGAATTAAAAAATTAACTCCAATTTATGAAAATAATTTTCTAAATATTTTTAATTTAATTTTTAAATAAAATCATTATTTATTAAAAAAAACTACTCTAAAACTATAACTTGTTTTGTAACACCTTGAAAACTTAATCAAGGGCCCATAAAATTATAGTATAACCATAATACAATAAAGTAACAATTTATGATTAAATTTTATGAAAATAAATTTCAATTTTAAATTATTAAATTAATTATAAAATTATAATTAAAATATTTATAACATACAAAAATACCAAAACTTATACTATGATCGTTTTTTCACTTTTAAGATGTCTAAATTTTATTTATACATTCATGGGTGAAGTTTCTATTTTTTTGGCAGATTTACTATTTATTACTATTCATAAAGGTATGTTACTATTCACACTTTACTAAAAATCAAGTTGATCTTATTAGACTCTAATGTTTTTACTGATCACAACTGTAGAAGACCATTTTTTAAAAATCATTTCACATTATTAAATTTTTAAAGTATATAAAAATATTTTAAAATAGCCTTTTTCCAAAATTTATCAATAATATGGAACTTCTATAAATTCATCCAACATTTATTCACACATTTGAAATTCAAAATTTTTACATAATAATAAATAACAATTTTATTTATACTAAAGGATTACACAATACAACTAAGGTATCATTACATATCCCCTTATAACACCTACATAGGACCTAAGTGTAAGATGTGCTATGGTGATAGAATCTTGGAGATTCTCAGACAACATTGCTCGAGTGGTGATTTCTATCAGCTTGAACTTCTACCATAGGCAATTTCGTTCAAGCTTCACATGTTGGAGTTCAGCTTGGGCTTGGTCCAGAGAAAATCTCAGTGATGCAACCTCCTTCCCAAGCTCTGACAGATGGGCTTCATATGGCCCGAGCTACTAGATGAGGCCATTGAATCCTCTTTCTGTATTAATTAACCATGATCACTTGTATTTATAAACAATAATCATAACGTTAAGAATTTAGTTTCCAACGATCATATTGACCAATGGTCATATACCAGTCAAAACCCAAAGGTATCATTTTAATTATACCCACTTCATTACTTTAAGGATATATATTTGTTGAGTATTAAATAACACACAAAATTTAGGAAACAAATATTATTCAAAAGTTATGTTTATTACATTCTTCCCCCCTTAAAAAATTTTGCCCCTGAAATTTTAACTTGTACCCTCTGAAGAGAAAAGGCATGGGTACTTTTGCCTCATAGAATCCTCTGTTTCCCACATGGATTCTTCACATTTGTGGTTCCTCCACAACACCTTAATAATGTGGGTCATCTTGTTGTGTAGAACCTTATCCCTACTATCCAAGATCTCCACTAAATTCTCCTCGTAAGAGAGTTCATGTTCCAGTTGTACCACCTCTAGATTTAGTATATGTGAAGGGTTAGGTATGTACTTCCTCAAGAGGGATACATGGAAGACATCATGAACTTGTGCTAGATTTAGAGAAAGTGAAAGCTGATAGGCCAATGCTCCTACACAATAAAGGATTTCATAGGGGCCAATATACCTAGGGATGAGATTTACTTTCTTCCCAAACCTCATGAATCTCTTCCAAGGTGAAATATGAAGAAATACTTTGTCACTAGCATCAAACTCCAAGTCCCTTCGACGATTGTTGGGATAACTCTTTTTCCTACTATGAGCAGCCTTAATGTGTTTCTAGATGGTGTGGAATTTCTCTGTCATCTCTTGCACAATATTAGGCCCAAGAAGCTTTCTATCACCAAATTCATCACAAAAAGTAGGAGTTCTACATTTCTTCCCATAAAGAGCTTTATAGGGTGCCATTTGAATGCTCGAGTGGAAGGTCTTGTTGTAAGAGAATTGAACTAATGAGAGATGTTGATCCCATCCACTTTTAAATTCCATTGAGAATATTATCAACATATCCTCGAGTGTTTGAATAGTACTTTCAGATTGGCCATCAATTTGGGGGTGATAGGACATACTGAAATTCAATTCAATACTTAGATCATGTTGAATACTTCTCCAGAATATTTATGTGAACCTTGGATCATGATCATATATGATAGAATGTGGAACTCCATGCAGCATTACCACTTCCTTCACATAATTCCTGGAAAGTTGATAAAGAGAGAAATCTTCCCTAATGGAGATAAAATGGACAGTCTTGGTTAGACGGTCCACAATAACCCATATTTCATTGTTTCCTTTGGAAGTTCTTGGGAGACCAATGACGAAGTCCATAGTGATATTGTCCCACTTTCATGATGGTATGGGTAGTGGTTGCAATACCCCTTTAGGAAGTTGTCACTCTGCCTTCACTTGCTGACATACCAGACACCTTGAAGTGTATTCAGCAATCTCCCTTTTCATATTATCCCACTAATAATGATCACGAAGGTCTCTATACATTTTTGTGCTTCCTATATGTATAGAGAAATTAGAGCTATAAGCTTCATCCATCAGATCCTTCTTTATTTCCGGAATAGATGGAACACTTAGTCTTGTAATAAATTTCAGTACACCTTCTTAATCAATATTTAACTCAGGAAACTTTACATCCTTCATAGCCTCAAACTTCTTTTGTAACAAAGGATCTTTTTTCTGAGTTTTCTTGATATTCTCTAGTAATGACGGTTGAGAAATTATTTGGGTTAGTGTTGATAATGTCCCTTCCCTTATAATTTCCATGTCTAACTTTATTAGGTCATTGATCAAAGGATCTCTTTGAATCCTCATCATGGATAGAACAACTGTTTCTTTCCTGCTTAATGCCTTATCAATTTTGTTTTCTCTTCCAGGATGATAATGAATTGAACAATCATAGACTTTAAGAAGTTCCAACCATCTCCTTTATCACATGTTCAATTCCTTTTGTGTGAAAATATACTTCAAACTTTGATGGTCTTTGTATATATCACATTTCTCCCCATAAAGATAGTGCCTCTATATATTTAGAAAAAAATGACCGCAACTAGTGCCAGATCATGCATATGATAGTTTTTCTCATGAGACTTTAAGTACTGAGATGAATAAGCAATGTCCTAGTCATTTTTCGTGAGGGCACACCCAATCCCTTTTAGAGATGCATCGCTAAAAATAATGAATCCTTCTCCACTTGAGGCCATATTTAATAGGGGTAAAGTAACCAATCTCTTCTTCAGATCTTGGAAACTTTCCGCACAATCCTTTATCCAGATAAACTTGAACCCTTTTAGAGTTAACTTGGTTAATGAATTAGAAATTTGTGAAAAGTTTTTCAAAAACATCCTATAATATCCTGCTAACCCAAGGAAACTATGAATCTCAGTTATTGTTGTATCCTGAGGCCACTTCTCTACAACTTTTGTCTTTGCAGGGTCAACTGTGATTCCTTCATTGGTAATAATGTGACCTAAGATAGAAACTTATTTCAACCAGAATTCAAATTTTCTAAACTTCCCAAAAATCCTCTCCTTCCATAGAGTTTGAAAAATAACCCTTATATGATCCTCATTCTCCTCGCGACTTTTGTAATATATCGGAATATAATCAATAAAACATACCACAAAGTTATCAAGGTAATAATTAAAAGAATCTATTCATCAAATCCATAAAAATATTAGGTGAATAAGTCAGTCCGAAGGGAATAACAACAAACTCATAATGCCCATATCTTGATTGGAAGGTAGTTTTTAGAATATCTTATTTCTTCACCCTCAATTGATGATAAGTTGATCGAAGATCAATTTTAGAGAAGAATCGAGTCCCATGAAGTTGTTCAAATAACTCATTAATTCCTTGAAGAGGTTATTTGTTCTTAACTGTGATCCCGTTCAGTTCTCTATAATCAATACATAACTACATTGATCCATCCTTCTTCTTCACAAAGAGATCTGGTCCTCCCCAAGGAGAAACACTCATTCAGATAAAACCCTTCTCCCAAAGATCTTGGAGTAGCTTCTTTAATTCCTATAACTCCACATTTTCCATCCTATATGGGGTCTTGGATATCATATGAGATCCAGGTATGAGTTCAATGGAGAACTCTACCTCTCTTTCTGGGGGAGGTCCAGGAAACTCCTCAGAAAATACGTCAATGTTTTCCTAGACGATGGGGACATTTTCTATACTTACACTCTCATTTCTTTCCTATTCTTCACCGATAAACTCCATAAAGAAAGATATAGGAGGTTATTCTAGACAAAGATTAGGTTGAAATATAACTCCTTGGAATATAACCGTAGGTTTTCCATTCAAGACTACTAAGATTTCCTTACTTCTGAATTTGATCTTAGCATTATAATTTGAGAGCTAGTCCATCCATAATATAATGTCAAATTCCAACATGGGAATGAATACTATATTTGCGATAATATTGTGCTCACTAAAGTAAATACTAGAGTTTTTAAACATAGAAAATGCTTGGATAATCCCACCAGGAGTCTTGATTGAAAAATATACTTTTAGAAAATCGGGGGTTGATTCTAAATTCATTGAAAACTTGGAGGAAATAAAGGAATGCGTAGAACCAGAATCAAACAAATTACTTGCTAGCTTTGAGAGAACAACACGAGTACCTGCCACGACATCATTTGGAACTTCAAATTTAGCCGTAGTGATAGAAAAATCACGAACTTTCTCCCTTAGACTATGATGAGGCTGATGGTGATTCTCCTCCATTACCTTCAGATTTAGAAATTGATTGGAAAAGTGCCCAAGTTTTCCACACTTATAACATTGAACATCAGGTAGGGCTTACACCATATTGTCCTTGTTTCTAGTGTTGGTAAGCTGAAGCTTCACCTCACTATGAAAATTCCACGTGATATGGCCATCTATTCCACACTTGTAGCACTTCCCGCCCCCGAGCAGGCAGTTCCCCAAATGCTTCTTCCCACATTTATTACATATAGGACGTTGTACTTTCTTTCCTCCTATTACCTGATTAAAGATCCTCTCTAAGCTTGGATCCATCGATCTCTTATTGTCATTGGATTTATGAGACCACTGCATCTCACCAAACTCTAGTTCAACTTTCATCGAACTCCACACAATCTCCTCATAGTTGTCAAAGTCTTGGTTGGATAGATTCTTCGGCAGATGAGGTCCTAGTCCACCAAAGAATCTATCAAAATTCCCACTAGAATCCATGAAAAAGCTTTAGGTTTAATGGGAAATCCTTGTGAAGTCCATCTCATAGCATCCCATAGATTTATTCTCCTTATGCTTCAGCTCGAGAAACTCCTTCTCCATTCTTGTTCTCATGGAATGAGGGAAATACTTACTGAAGATAATCCCTCTAAAGTCTTCCCACTCCATAGCTTCAACCTCCACTCTTGTACTTGTGTTTTTAATCAGTTACCACCACTGATCAACTTCTCCCTCTAAGCGATAGACAACCAGGGTGACCTTCTCTTTCTTCAAACAATGGAGCACAAAAAATAACTTCTCTATAGAGCTGATCCACTATTCAGAAATCAATGGGTCGGTCAATACACTGAAGTTTGGTGGTCTTTGACAGATAAAGGACTCAACATAATTTTGTTCCCTTTATGGTGAGATTGGTATCTCATATTCATTCAAGTTATTTCCCATAACTTGAGTCAGTTGGTTCATCATTCACATGAAAGTTTCCATTCCGGCTTCCATCAGAGGGTTGTCAACACATGGTCCATTGCGGTCACCATTTGAATGGTTCCTCCTATTTTCCACCATTTTATAATAGAATAAAACCTTAGTGAGAAACTTATTTGATTTTATAATCTTTTAACTATAAAGAATTTTATGTCTTAAAACTACATGCTTTAAACAATTACATTTCTCTATAAATCCTTTATAATGATTCATAAAAAGCTTATGATTAACCAAACATATACCCCAAGAGTGTCTCAACCAAGAGTATAGAAAGGTCTATTATCATGTATCAGGATACCCTAGGTCAAGCCCAAAAATCCTTGTTAGATTTTTCACTCCTAGGTACATCTTTACCAGAGCCACCTCTACCTGCACGTATCCAGAAATTGATGTATTTGCTTGATAAACCACTTATTCAATACTCACCAATATACCAGTAAGTTTTCCTATATTTAAACTTTTATATAGGGTTATTAATAAAGTTTTCAAATCCTAATTTCTATAAATAAATAAACTAACCTTTGATACCAATTATGGCATCCCACTTTTCATTACATAACTTTTCATTACATTTTACAAACAGAGGATCTTTAAAGCCTAGTGTCTTGGAAATCAGGAACAATAAAACATGAAAACTTAAAACACTATTTTAAATCCCCTTTAAAATATACATTAAAATTTCATCCTATGTACAATTACTTCATCTCATAACTTGGAGAGATACATCAAAGGAAAGGATGAGCTGAAGGCCCAGTAAGGAAATCAAGGGAATCCATTTACTTGTGATATCAATAAGAACTTGATGAAAACCATAAGACATGAGAAATGAAAAAATAGGAATATCATAATAAAAATAACATGAATCATAACTTGAATATTTGGATACAACATTTCATTTATACATTAATGATCATATCACCAAGGTTCATCCCCAAGGTGTCATAAAAAATTAACAAGGTTATTCACCAAGGTATCGTGAAACTTGTCATCTCTAGAGATTAATTCCTTACCCAATGCATTAAAGAAATATCAGGTATCACCCTTAATATATATTTACTTTCATGTGATACACATATATAATATTCAAACATTTCATAAATAACCCATATAGAATAAAATAAATGGGGTTCATTTCAAAATCGTGACGTTTTAAAAGTTCTTAAAAACTTGATCGTTATGTCATTTATAACATATGAAAAGGGAGTGAGGGTTATACGTATGTCAATTCCAAAATCAAATTGATAAATTTGATTTATTTATTAATACCCCTAGAAATGAAAATATATTTTGGTATTCACATAAATAATATAAGAGAATTTCTTTCGAAAAATAGAGAGATTTTGAGATGAAAATTCTGCAGCATAACGACTATATAACATGGTTTTAAAAAACAATAGAAAGAGAGGGGAAAAGGGTATCCTATAAATAAATGAATCATTTTACATTAGAGTGATATAATAAAATATAAATAAGATCATGGTTAGTAATGACATACCACATGAAAATGAAACTTGAAAGAAAAGAGAAAATGCGATTTCTTTTACGAAAATTCGGCAGCCTAACGACATCACTTAAAAATTCAGAAAATAAATTGTTGAGAAAATAAAGGGTATACCATAATTTGTACATAAAATGGACATCAATAAGAACATATAAGAACATACCCTGATAATAAGATGGAAACTAGAAGACATAACTGAAAAGAAATCATGACTAAAAGAGGAGGGTAGAAGGTTCCCTTACCTTGAAGAGTGACTTTAAAATCTTGAAGGTTGGGACCTTGGGGGGATTGAGGGAACCTTGGGAGGACTCATTGGGAGGTAAAAATACTATAACTTCATTGAGGAGGATTTTGGAATGAAAGTAATGATGGAATGTCTTGGTATTTATATCAATAGTGAGGGAATATTTAATTAATTTCCAAGAGACACCTCATCGGTGGTATTTGCAAAACCATGGGCTTGAAATTGGTATTTTCTCATGGTATTATCAACTTGGGACACCTCATAACATATATTACTATTCACAAGTCGACCAAATTTATTACATTATGATCAAATTATTAATGATGTCATTAAACACACCAAAACCTAAAACTGTATTTTTACTATTCACCGAAAAACAAAACATTTTATAAAAATATCATAAATTTACCCTAACATAATATCAATGATTTGAATTCATAAATGAACTCAATTTTATGAAAATAATTTTATATATATTTTTGATTTAATTTTTAAATAAAATCATTATTTATTAAAAAACAACTCTAAAACTATAACTTGTTTTATAACACCTTGAAAACATAATCAAGGTCCCATAAAATGATTGTATAACCATAATAAAATAAAGTAACAATTTATGATTAAATTTTATGAAAATACTTTTCAATTTTAAATTATTATATAAATCATAAAATTTTAATTAAAATATTTATGACATACAAAAATACCAAAACTTATACTATGATCATTTTTTCACTTTTAAGATGTCAAAATTGTATTTATACATTAATGGGTGAAGTTTCTTTTTTTTGTGAGATTTATTATTTATCATTATTCATTGCTATTCACAAGGGTATGTTACTATTCATAATTTACTAAAAATCAAGTTGATCTTATTAGACTCTAAATTTCTTACTGATCACAACTGTAGAAGACCATTTTTTTGAAAATCATTTCACATTATTAATTATTTGAAGTATACAAAAATATTTTAAAATACAATTTTTGCAAAATTCATAAATAATATAGAACTTCTATAAATTCATCCTATATTTATTCGGACATTTGAAATTCACAAATTTAACATAATAATAAATAACAATTTTATTTATACAAAAGGATTAAACAATGTAACTAAGGTCTCATTACATAGACCCTTATAACACCTACATAGGTCCTTAGTTTAAGATGTGCTATGGTGATAGAATCTTGGGGATTCTTGGAAAAAAATTACCCGAGTGGTGATTTCTATCAGCTTGAACTTCTTCCATAGGAGATTCTGTTCAAGCTCCACATGTTGGAGTTCGGCTTGGGCTTGGTCTAGAGAAAATCTTGGGGATGAAACCTCCTTCCCAAGCTCTGAAAGATGGGATTTATATGGCCTGAGTCTACTGGATGAGGCCATCAAATCCTCTTTTTGTATTAATTAACCATGATCACTTGTATTTATAAACAATAATATTAACGTTAAGAATTTAGTTTCCAATGGTCATATTGACCAACAATCATATAACAATCAAAACCCAATGGTATCATTTTTATTATACCCACTTAATTACTTTAAGGATATAGATTTTTTTGAGTATTAAATAACACACAAAATTTAGGAAACAAATATTATTCAAAATTTCAGGTTGTTACAATGTGATCACTATTTAACAACTATATTAGCAATGGTAACAAATCTTAATGGTATTTTGAAATCAAAAAACATAAAACCAAGGAAGTACATATTTTATATAAAAATTTTACATAAGAAGACATTAAATTGGATCAAGAGGAATTTTCATTAATAAAATTTTGGGTCGTTACAACTAACGAGTTCATATTTTTGTTCATGGGGAAATCCCTTCAATTGTTTTTCATATATACGACTGTAAAAATTATGAAATTTATTTAGTCATAATTATCATAGTATATAAGATTTTGTAAAATAAAATCATAAAAACATACCTCATGTATACATTTACAACTGAGGCTCCTAGCCATCCATACTTGAGGGTTTCATTTACATTTTTAGCACTAATGTAATATGATTCTTCCCCTATGTACATATTTTTTTTTCATAATCAACTTTGTGAGTATTTTCATCTATTAAATTGGTATCCACATGATCCTGCAATGATATTAAATGTGGATATAGAATGGGAGGGGTCAAGGTGCTCTCAGTAGGTCATTTTGATCGGTTGGTTGATCTTTGAGATAATTTTGAGCCTATCTTTCATTTCACCCCATTTATTTTTTCATTTTGTAATAACATTAATAGATTCAAAACTTTTTTAATTAAATGTTAAAGGTTCATCTTGAAAAATAAATTTTAAATGAATACCTCCTTGTCGACATGTTTTTTTACAAGAATTGACGACCATGTTATTGATGTTACAATAGCTTGTTCGACTGTATGAATGTTATCACCGTAATTTAGAATAGGTAGCTCAATGCTCTACTCATGAGCTATGTTAATCGACACTATGACATGATCTGTTGGAAGTGGTTTATTGTGTAGCATGTCGTTCTTCATATTGAACACTGTAGCCCTCACTACAAGGAGATGAGTTGGAGTTGATAGATATAAATCATTGTCATTTTAACCTTTAGAATATTAGTATACGAAAGGTATCAGTGTCTATGTGATTCACCTTTAAAATAAACAACTATTAGGACATTGATTAACTCATCTAAGTTAGGTTTTTTAGGGGAATGGCTCGCCTCAAAATTGGTGGGGGGTGGGGGCGAGATCTTCACGCACTAGTTGTTCTTGAGTTGTTTCTTCTCTTTGCCTTCCCCCATCTAAATTTCTATCAGCTCTCTTTGGTATTGTAATTCTTGTTGAAAAATAGCTAATGTTTCTCTAATATTTTTAATTTCCTCAGTTTGATCATATGCTTGTTTTTATTTTTGAAAATATATTCTGGGTGTCACCCCAAAACCCGCACCTCTGATGAGGCCATACTGTTCTGATTGTTTCAAGGCTTCTAAAAGTATGTATACATCTGGTGTAAGTGTTTTTGATTCCAATGACTATTTCAAATATAAAATATTAAAAAATAAGTAATCATTGTTATGTAATAGATATTTAAATCAAAAAAAAATTATATTATGTCATACATACACATGTTTCCCACACTTTTTGTGTGTTTTCATCTATTAGTATCCACTCTTTATTTACATGAGCCTCCTTCCATAGCACATGGCATGGGATGGAACTGACTTTCAATTTAGATTCAGCAATCTGCATATAAACAGAGGAACATAGCTATGGTGTTGTTTTATGTCACATAAAAGTATTATAATAGATTTAAAATACATACAAATTTTTTCTCAAGTGAAACGTACCCCATCCTTGCTTTACGGTAGGGGTATGCCAATTTTTCTACCAATTCCTTATTTTCAGCACTTAGTTTCTATTTCATAAATGAAAAACTGTGAATCAAAGTGATTAATACAAGAAACGTCAAACAACGTATTACCCGACACAATGTACCTGAAAAGTCTGCTCCACACGACAGCTGCTAAACACATCCCACACTTCTTGGGATATTAAGTGTGCATAAAGAGGAGGTGGGTGTGGCTTGATTTTCCCTTCATCATATTTAAGATAATATTTCATTAAAATTGTGCGAAAGCCTCTATGAATCCTTCCTAAAACTATTAATACATATTACGTATGCTAGACATCTATTATAAATGCACTCTGCAAGAGATGATGAAGATTAAGTCAATGTTTTAGTATTTTATTTTATTTTAATAAATTAAATAAATGATATCATAATGTTACCGTAATATCTTCCCAAATTAGCGTCTTAATCCTGGTGAAAACATAGTGCCATGACTATACATCAATTGTCACACATTGCCAAGTGGAGATTTTAATGTAGTTACTAAACATGGCTGTGTTTGGGTTAACATGCTGAACTCACTTATTCTATCCCACCTCAAATTTGATGCCTTTTATTTTTGCCTTAATTATTTTGTCTAACACTGTCAAACTACGACGCACTTGTTTTTTTTTTCATTTCCAGGGTTTCATTGCCTACCATTTCCTCAGTTTTAGAATCATCATTATGTTTCTCTGGAGTGCTAACATCGGCACCGGGGTCAACAAAAATAGGTTGAGAAACCTATTGTACCTCCGAACTAGGACCAACAGCAACAGGATGAGAAACTAGTTGTTTCTCTACACTGGGACCAACAGAAGTAGGTTGAGAGACTTATTGTGCCTCTGGATTGGGCGCATCAATAGGTGAAGAAGTCATTATCTGTAGAAGTGGTTTAAAATTTAATTTAGATTATATAAAAGCATTAGTGAACATATAATAACATAAGGTAACACAATGTATATTACAATAAAAAAATAACCTGATTATTGAACACTTTTTTTAAAGGATGAAGAGATTTGACCCCTATATCGACTATGTAAATCCCTTTATTTTGGTATCCTTTGACATAAAAAATGCTGTCTACATTGGGAATATTGAGAAATTATTGCAAAGTCCCAATGAAAGGGTTATCCTCTGTTGAATTTTCATCTTACCCTTCAGTTGTTTTGGTCGATAACAGAACAATTAACCAGTTTTGGTTTGCGGGATCTGGAACATAAAATACTTGTACTGCCTGTGATGCTATTATAAACGGTTCATCTTTCTCCACTTCCTTACTAAAATCAGCTTTCACGAATCCCAATTAATCTATTTTATTAGGACTCCTATTATCAACCCACTTGCATTAAAAAATAAGAACTTGGAATTTCATATAATCCAACTCCCATATTTGTTTGATGATTCCGAAGTATGAAATATTCGCATAAATTGGATTTCTATCCTTAGCACTAGAAACATGCATCGCTTCAGCCACAAGTGTAAGCCCACTATTCGTCATGACACTCTCTTCATCATTTTCATTAGTATATAATGTATAACTATTAACTACATAAGCATTGTAAGATAATACATACACACTTGGTCCTCTGGCTAGCCATCGAAGTTGTTCTAAAATTGAGTTTGTTTTTTCATCTGAATTTTTAAAAATATGGTCCCAAAACCATCCTATAAACAATTGATTATGTGTATCTGATATCCATTTTTTATCCCTATATGGATTCAAATTCCTAAGAGTTTCTTTGTGGGTTTGAACATATGGGTCAACTTCAAAACTATTATACAAAACATAATGGTGGTACTGATCCCGATCTGTAATATTGATTGTGACAAACACACTTTAAGAAATTATTTTATCCTCAAGCCACCCCGTGTGATGAGATTTTGGTAGGCCAATTATTTCCACACTAGACAAGTATTTAGTACAAAATTCAATGGATTCCTCAATAATATATCACTCCACAATACAACCCTCTGGCCAACTTTGATTTTTGACATAACCTTTCAAAATATTCATATATCATTCAATGTGGTACATTAATCTATAATTTATAGGACCACATAATTGAATTTATCTAACCAAGTGAACCATCAAATGAACTATCATATCAAAGAATGTCGATGGGAAGAAAATTCCCAATTCCCATAATATGACTGCAATTTCTCTTTCCATAGTTGGAAATTTCTCCGGGACTATAACTTTTCTTCATATAGCTTTGAATAAGAAACAAAACTTCATTAATGTATGACATACATTCTTGAAAAAAATGAAACTTAAAGCTATAATAATTAAATCTTGCATCAAAACATGGAAGTCATGTGATTTCAGACCCTTTAACTTTATATCGTTCATTGAAATGATGTTCTTGATATTTGATGAATCCCCCTATGGAACCTTTACATCATTCCAGAAGTTTAAAAACTGATATCTCTCATGCCTAGAAAGTGTGTAAGCAACATGAGAAGAAATGTTCATTTTTCACCTTCACTAGTTCCAACTCTTCTCGTATTTCCATCTCAACCATGTCCAACCTAGCCTTAATTCCATCCTTTGTTTTATTGGGTGCATTTAGCAACGTGTTGATGAAACTATCACATACATTTTTTTTCAACATTCATAACATCAATAAAATTTCTGACATATAGAAAATTCTAGTATGGTAATTCAAAAAAAAATTGATCACTTTTTCCAAATGGTTTTCCTAAGTTTTTTGAAAATAGTTTACCAAAAGTAGTATCCACATCTTTTACTTTCTTAAACAATTTATCACTTGTTAGTGGAGACAGTGCTGCACATTCTTCTAAACTTACATCAAATTATTTTGTCCAAGATCGATACTTATGTCATTGGGGTATAAATTTATGATGTCCTAGAAACACGTTTTTTGATGAATTCTTCAACCTAATTGACTATGTACCTTGTTCACAAATGAGACACCCTTAAGTTCCTTTATTGCTTTATCCTACAAATTTTCCATAAGCATGAATGCCATTTATTATCTCGTATACTATGGCTCTCAAAGTGAAATAATCATTTTTGTAAGAACTATACAACATAACACCTGAATCCCATAATAATTTCAAATACTCGATCAATGGATCCAAATAAACATCAATATCATTATCCGATTGTTTTGGTCTTGATATAAGCATAGATAACATGATATATTTTCATTTCATGCATAACCACAGTGGTAAGTTATAATTTACCAACATAACCAACCATATACTTTAACTGCTTTATTGAAAACCAAAAGTATTCACTCAATTTATAGATAACACAAGATGAAGGTTTCTCAGCTTGTTTCCAAATTCAGCATACTCATGACCAACTCTCTTCCACTAAGGAGAGTCTTCCAGGTGACGTAGTTTCATATCTTTAATTCTTATATCTGCATTCTATGTCAATTGTCCTACAGTCTCCTCACTTCCATATAGGCTCCTAAACCTTGGAATTATTCGAAAGTACCATAAAACTTCTGTAAGACTAGAATCATCTTTCTTGTATTGAGAAGCACCACACTTTGGGCATTCTTTAAGTGATTTGTGGTTCTTTAAAAATAGTATACAATCATTCGGGCAGGCGTGTATTATTTCAGATATCATACCCATCAAGAGTAGCATTCATTTGAAATCATAGGTTTGGATCGTGAGATCATTATCTTATGGGATCATGTCATTCAAGAGAGAAAGTAGTTCTGTAAAACTAGCATCACTCTATTCGTTTACTTTTTTCAAATTATATAGCTTCAGTACGACTGAAAATGATGTATATTCAGTGTAACTAGCATAAAATGACATATTTTCAAAACTATTTAACTTCTAAAACAATTTTGGGAAATCATGAAGTTCATCTTCAACTATCCTTGTCATTTACTCAATATGATCGTCATCATCATTCACATCTATAATCATATCCTCCATACAACCATCTTCATTGTTCATGCTTGTAATCATATTAGATGATCCATAAAACAAAGTGTTATCCCATCCACTACCTACATTCATTTTTCTCAATGTTTATTCTAACATGTATAAATTCGATCTATTTTGTGATAGATCAAGTGTTCGTCCAGCTCATCTGGACTAATTTGTCTTGTATAACAACAACATAAACACGAACAAAGGATTTGAGAAGGTTCATATGCAAGATCTTTTTCAAACTTGATAAAATCTTTCACATCATCTTCATTATATTTTTTCAACTGATTTTCATTCATCCATTATTTATTTATATTCATCCTATTTAATTTAGTAATATTAATACTTAAAAAAATAATGACACAAAAGATGTTAAACTAGGGTCATCATCCAACTATAATCAATGGAACTAGATATGGTAAACAATACCCTTACCTCTCCATGCATTACTCCGGACCAAAGTAGATCACACCCATCTTCCCAACCACCTGATCAATGATACTAGCTATGAGAATCCCTTTCACAAGAATGTTTTAGTATCCCACATGTGATCTATATGCATTGTTGTAAACCAGTTTTTTAGTGTTTCTCTAGAAACATAATTTCTCGAGTCAAGAACTATGGTACTAAACTAATAGATGGTTTGATTTTCCATAGATTTCTTGCAGGTGAAGGGATTAATTACATGTGTTGTTATGGTTATTTGACTAGGGTGTATATAAAGTGTCCCATAGAGTCCTCTAGTGAAGTGGTTTTCTAAGATTTAGTAGAATTGCACTAGGAACAATGTGGTGGTTCCATTGAAATGGGTAAGTTTCGGATTGATATTCAATGGTAGAGGAACTACAACATAGAAAATAAATGGCATACCAATCATTCCAACAACCAAAACACCATAAAAACACACAATCATGCACAAAATCGCAACACCATACAAACCAAACAAACACAATTTTAGATTTTACAAAGCATCCCTTATTCAATTACACTTGTTAATTTAGGGGTTATCACAAAATTTTTATCATCTTGGGGCATTAATTCATTATCCAAGTATACGTAAATTACAAATTTCTATATTCAAATGTTCAACAGGAACCAACAAACATGAAATTAATTTAACGCACAAACAAGGACCACCGAAGACCATGATTTTCAATGGGGTGTTTAGCCCATACAATTCACAACATAGCCATCAATATAAAATAGTAATAACATACGAACAAGAGGAAACCAATGAGTAAGAGGAGAAAACTCACCACGAAGGTGTCGTTCAAGACATGGTGGATGTGCATTCGTGGTGGAGGAGAGGCACACAACAGAGGAAATTTCCAACTGAAAAGAAAACATAAAATGAGAACTTATATGTTATACCTATCCAAAATAGGTCCAATGAGATTTTGGAATGGGACATATCTAGTTAAATAGTTTTATTAGTCAATAGTTGGATTTTATTTTCCATATATGATATCTACTTCTTATTTATTTATTTTTTGCGTATCTACTATTTTCCTATATGTTCAACATATGAATGGGACATGTCTAGTTTTCAGGAGAAAGATCATTTTTAATTTACTCTAATTTAGGGGTAAAAATTTCCACATTAATTTTATCTTTTTCCCAGGGGATCCTTTCTATCCTCTAGGGATCATGAACGCCTCTTAGGTTAGTGGAAAGTCAGGTCAGTTGTTGGTTATGATACCAACCAGGGCCATATCATTACATTTACAATTGTAACTGACCCATGTGCATTTAAATATAGGATTGGGGGGGGGGGGTTATAAACTAATATATTCCCAACTCTACTAGAGTTTCTATGGGGGTGGGTCTTGATAGTATCATATTTGATAAATATTTTATAGATTGGACATTAGATTAGTCACTGCTAAGGATTTTCTCATTTGTATAGTAGTAATGTTTTTTGAACCTAGTGTGTGAAGTAGACATCAGAAACTAATAGGTGATTAAAACTTATGTGATGAATTCATAACCTACAGACAAATATATAGGAAATATCTTACAAACCTCATTGAATCTTAATAGGTTTGGTTTCATTCATCATATAGTTACAAGTGATGTGGAACATGTAAATGATAAGCTTGGGGGGGATGAATGATGTGGAGATGTTGATGGAAAAGATGATGTGACAGTGTGTTTAAATATTCATTGTATATTTTTCATTAGAGTGAGGTTGGTTTATGTAATTATATTTAGGTCGGTTGTGTTATTCCATCACGAGGTTCAATAAGAAGAGGTGCATCAAGCATCCAATGATGTGCATCATAGACTAAAACTAGAGGCTAGGAATGTAAAACACACAAATCATATGAAAGTTCCAAATGTGCCCTTGAGTTTCAAACATAGACACACCAAAACATTTCACAATTTCAAAAAGGGACCTTATATTTTACAAACACACACCAAATCATTTCCATAAAAAACCCATCAAAACTCTAAAATGACGACACCTTTATAAAACAAACCAAAATATTTAGCAACAATTGTACAAACAAACCAAACAATTTATAAACAATTATATACACAAATCAACCAGTTTATAAACAATTTTATAACAAGCTAACCAATTTTTGAACAATTTTTTTTGCAGGACAAACAAAGTATAAATAATTTTATTAACAACCCAAGTCAATGTGAAAGTTACTTTGAAGTACAATGGAATTCATGATAGAATCTATTGAAACCTGTAATTCTATTGTGACCACTGAATATTTCACCATCTACCACTGATTTTTAAAAATACTTCACACAAACAATATTTCTCATCCTTTATTCCCTCTCACTATAGTTCACTCATGACACACATGCATCAGATTCGTTCTTCTAGTCATCTGATCCCTTATATTCCAATAATCCTACTTCCAAAGCTTAAAACTGTCCACACTTCCCATAACCTTGAATACCCCATATGTGAAACTGCCACACCCTTAAAAAAAACCCTCTACTTCCAGCAAATCTTCTTCTAAATAATATCCCACACACCTTCTGATCCTCTGTCCATATTGATCCATCAAATTTGAAAGATTCTGAAAAACATGACACCAAATACCACTCAATGGGAGTACATTGATTTGAACCCATAATCCAAAGTCTAGACTAAATATTTGGTCTTTGAAAATCACTTGGAAATAATTTCAGTCACCCCCTCTAGATGTAGTTTATAGGAACCTCTAAAATTTGAACTTATATGAAATAGATCCTTTGATGTTCCATTGATAATACATGTGCTTGCTGTAATAGCCTTAAATATTATTGTTTTATACTTCAAGCTAATGTTCCCATATATTGGAACACTGAGATCCTCTAGGAGTAGTGAACCAATGAACTCCAATATCTGAATCTTCCATAATCATGTCATTAATCCACTACTATCATAACTTCAATAATCTTTCAAAAATCTATAGAATGCCACTCGATGAACAGAACATTCCACATGACACCTACGACCAGAAGAATTTTGATATCTGGGAAAACCCAGGGTACTACCACCATCTTCTAGTGAAATTTTTATAAAAAACTAATAAACCATCTGATCGTTGAAACCCAATAGTCTTCCAGCCAAACTTTTTTTGATTATTTAAAAAACTACTCTACAAAAAACTCTACATTCATGCTCTATCATTGATCACTACAATCAATTTTTGAGACATAAAATAGGAACATAAGATTTGATACCACTTATTGGGGACAAGTGTAAATTTTAAGATCATTGGTAGTTTTTACTACTGATTCTCCAACATAGTGGAACTTCATCCAAATGTCTCATATTATCCACTGATACTTGCATCCATCATGACTTCAAATACCAAAACTGGGATGACCACACACCCCGACCACCACACCTATTTTTCCTCCAACATAGATTCCCCTAGTTTTAGTCATCTCAGTATCCTTATTTCAATGATCATACAAGCAAACAAGCATACATAGAATATATAAACATGTAAGGAAAATATACAAAGAACATTTTATATAGGGATTATTTGATTCATACTTTAATCTAATGTGTATGGTAGAAAAACAACATCACATTTTTATTCCATTGAAAAAAGAGAGCACGAGTTACAAGGTAAATTCAATTTTTGAAAACCCTAATTAGTTCTCTAGAAGATGTATCACCAATACCATATTTCAATCATTTCATATACTCTATGGTCCTTATAGTTATTTGAACATAGCCCTTTTAATTTCAACCTATGGGAATCTGGATGTGCTTAAGTGTGATCCTCTTACTATGGCCACCTACTTTCAGTACTTAGGCCTCATCAGTGTTGGTCAAATCACATATTACATTTATTTATACAAGAATCTATACTTACACATGTAGTTCATACCATTCTTTGCAGTTGTCCTACACTGATCATCTAGTCACAATTTCCCTCCTATAATTTTATGCATCCTTCCATTGGCATGAGTAATTGTTGATTTCTAGTAGAAACATCATTTATGACCACCAACATCGGTGATTGGTGCATGCCATATAAACTTTACTCTAATGACTTTGATGAAATATTCCTTTTTCATTTTATAGGAGATAATTCCATACATCATCATTAGAGTTTATGGAACTCATGGACTTCTACACATCCATCACCTCCTTTGGATATTCATTCAAATACCAGTAGATTCCCCTACCATTCACCTCACTTAATTTATTTAGATCCATAACCTATGTCATGGGTACTTGCATAGAATTTTCCACCTCAATATTTCCACACTCATACTCCACTATACTTCATCAACTGAACTCATTCATCCAACTACTCATTCTGAACTTCTAGTAAAGGAACTCTTGCTGAACATTCAGTGAAGGAACCATTTATCTACCTATATCCAATGAGATAACATTTTAAGGATTCATTCAACTTTAATTAAACTGAAATTGATACTATAGGTGAACTAATAGATCCAACTTCTAAACTTCCATTGAACTGAATTGAGTTTCCTTAACTAATAATTCAATGGTTCTAGTGAACTTCTCTTTATCCAAGATCTCCTAATTGAAATTTCAAAGAATGAACTTATAGATATTTGACACTTCACCAAGAAAACAATTATCACACCAAACCCCAACATAGGGCTCATCAATGGGTGGAAAGTAACTAAATAAATACCCTTTTTATCAAGTTCCATACAATCCTTTACTACATATACAATATTCATACATTTGAAAATACCTATTTAAAACCATTTGAAAAAAGTGTAAATCTAAAAGAATACAACAATAACACCAAAAAAAAATCACAATCAATCCATAGAAGTTATTAAATAATTCCATAAATCAAACACACACCCCTTTAATAATATGTAAAACCCCTAAACCAAGAATAACCCCACTTTATAAATTTTCATTGTTCCAATAAACCATGAAAAAATAATTTATCTTCTAAAAAACCATAATTTCTAATTTATTAATCATTTAGAATAAATGAAACAAAATTTTGAATAAAATTATCATTGAATTATTAAAATACAACAATTATATCAAAGAAAACCCAAAAATGATCATGGAAAATCTTTGAACAGTCAAATTTAGATAACATATACTACATCTATCTAATTTAAAATCATGTTTAGAACATATAGCATCAATGGAAGTCTCAAATAAATGGAATGAAATATAATTACCTACATCGACTGATGTAAGGGTTCAACAAAACCCTATGTACCCTATGGAAACCAGAGAAACCACAATAGAGACTCATCAAGGGGAATCCCTGCACTGTAGAGGAGGCTGCTGGGATAATCGTCAGATGAGGAGAGCACACCGGATAAGGTCAGGTGGACAAGGGGGGCACACAAGGAGGAAGAGGAGAATGAGGCGGAGGAGGAGGAGGAAGAGGAGGAGGTAGCAACAGCAATAGATGAGGATGAGTTGGCGGCCACAGAGGAGGAGGAGGAGGTAGTGGTGGCAGAGGAGGAGGAAAAGGATGGGTTGTGGAGGAGGAGGACTCGACAATGGAGGAGGGATCAATGGCGGAGGAGGGATCAACAGAAGAGGAGGGCTTGATGATGGACGACTCGATGGTGGAGGTGGGATCGACAATAGAGGAGGGCTCGATGGTGCAGGGGTCAGCTTTCACGAAGTCTTGAAAGGGTGCGAGGGAGGAGGGGCATGTTAGGGTTCTTTTATAAAACCACTAGAACCTTTATCATCGCTAGTTAAAATCACTGATAAAGGTATGTTTTATCATCACTAAAATAAAAAACTCTGATAAAACATAACTTTATCAGCGCTTTTTTAGCGCTGATAAAGTTAGGCCTTTATCAGTGCTAAAAAAGTGCTGATAAGGTATAGTTTTAATAATTTATTTATATTATTATATATTTATTTAAAAAGATATATATGATGTATATATATATATATATTTATTAATAATTATAACTATAAATAAATAAATAATTATTTATACTTACAGAATTATTATTTAAGTAATTATAAAATTATAAGCAATATTCTTATTATATTTATTATTTAATGTAATTTATTATAATCTTATAATTATTTAATTATATATATATATATATATAATTAAAATATTAGAAATAATTTTTTCAATTAAAACATTATATGTATATTTTTGAATTATTAAAAAATATATATTAATTATAAACATTTGTTTTTTATTTAATGTATATGAATAAACCTTATTTTTCAATATAAATATAATAATTTTATATAAATTAGTAATAATTTTTATTAAAAACTTTTATCAGCACTAATAATAGTGCTCATAAAGGCCTACCCCTTGATCAACGCTTTTTTCTTAGCACTGATAAAAGGCAGTGCTTCCCTTGCCCTATTTTGTGGTAGTGAAGGTTATAATATTATTGATAATTTCTATAATCTGTACATTCATATGTGTGATGATTTCTCCATCAAATATTCTGAATGTGTCAAATTTTAACTTGACTATAGCATAACTCATCTATCTCACATTATCCATCCCTTCATATGAAACTGTAATAGTTTTCTATATTTCATAAGTAGTAGGACATTGTAAAACTCGATTGAACTCATATGGTCCTATACTATAGATAAATACATTAATATATTTTAAATTCATATCATATTCAGCTTCAGTTATAGCATCCCATGTTTCCGGTTTCTCAAGAATCTTATAGTAAGTATTAATCTTAGAATAAAATCTAAATCTAAGATTTCTTAAATAAATGATCTTCCTTCATTTCCAACACCCATAATTTTCACCACTGAAGTATGGAGCATGAACCATGGAAATCACTTCTCTAGGATCATCCATTTCCATCTTTGTATAGAATTTTAAACTTTCTTCTTTCTATAGATTTATCCAAAAGCTTTCCTTTGATACCATTTTTTGGTTGGAATATACAAAACATACAAGGTGGGGGGGGGGGGGGGGTGAATTTTGTCTTTTCAAAAACTCTTCCACAATTCGGATTTTAAACACCCTCTTTTAATTAGTGCATATATGATTTTTTACATATGATAAAAGAATAATCAAAAAAAGAAATAAAAGACACAACTTTTTATAGTGGTTTAGGGCACAAATATCCCCTAGTCCACTCCACCAGAAGCTTTCTCTACAAGATTGGTGAATTTCACTAGTCTGGTCCTCTTATCAAAAGACCAAAATTCCAAAAACTGAGTGCAGGTAGTTGACACATTTATAATTAATATTAAATAAAGTCTTCTAGTTCTAAACATAGAACCGATTATCCACAGCTTAGATTGAGAAGTTGACACTCCACTTCAATTGAGTACGAGCATTCAAAACTTAAATAAGTCCAAAATAGATTTAATTGGTTGAAACATATTAATCTTCATAGTTGCAGCAGCACAAAACTAAAAATTGATAGATCCTATACTTTATAAAGACAATATTCAAGATGAAATAATTCTAAATAGATCCTATTGCATAAGAGATCTTCAATTTTAAGAACAATAAAAAAATAGAGTAGCAGCGCACTTATAGGATTGAACATGTATGTCACTAAAGCGTATTCCTCTTCCTAATTCATTCATTCATTGTAACACTATTTATATGATCACCAGAAAGATTTAATAATAATAAAAATATTCTTTTATCTTGATCATATAAAGAAAATAATACTTGATGAAATATATAATGAGCCTACTGCTTCTAAAATTACAAATCCACAAGAGACACCTGATAAACCGTAGAAATTCAAAATTGAATTTATCAGGGGAGTCGTAAATTCTTTTAAGAATAGGAGTAAATTTCTCCATTGAATATGATTATTTAAATCAAATAAAATGATCTTCAAAAATTTCAAAAACAAGCTTTAAAACAGCCTGTAACTTTTTCAAGTCCATTGTAGAAACCATGGAAACTATCGGGAAAATAAATCTATGATGTTGAAAATTCAAACATAGGGTTTCTTCACAAAGTGAAAAAATACTGAATGTAGAGTTAAAAAACGTAACATCCATCTTCTAAATGTAAGGTTGACAACATAGGGTTGATCATAAAAGTATTATGGATGATCCATATGTTTCTATTTAGAACATAAGGTTCATTACATACGTAGGGTTCTTTAACTATACTTTATTCTCTTCCCAAACATAAGCTTCCTTTCAAACGTAAGGTTATTTTACCATAATTTTCTGATAATGTAAGGTTGATTAACCATACATACTAATATGAACATTGGGTTGAGAAACCACACTTTATTCTTCCAACATAAGGTTGAAGAAAAACATAGGGATCACAATCCATACACACCATACAAAGCATAAGGTTGATACCATACGTTACACTAAAGCATGTAGGGTATGAACAATGTTTCCAAAAAGCTCAAAAACATATCCCGAACACATTTAATAAATATTTATCTTAAATTTAAATCTTGAAAATAATTTTAGAATAAATAAAAAGAATATTAATTCCCTAAAATACACTTAAAGTAAAATCATTAGTAAAAAAATAAGGGTGTTTGTGAGCATCAAAATCATTAAAAATTATAGAGTATTGTTGAGACAATACATGACCAACATATTATAGAAATCTAACTCTCTTAGTGGAATATCTTTCCCAGTGGGTTTTTATGGAAGTGGCTTCTTTAGTATATAGAATTTATCCTCTTTCTTGAGAACAATTCTCAAGTTTCTATACTAATAAACAATATTTCTTCCATTCAAATTTTCTTTGTCCATGATAGATCTCAAGTTTAAATTGCTGGAAGATTCCATTATCTATGATAAAAAATCATCATATGAAAATCATTTTTTATATCTATTTGATAAGGTATTTTAATGATAGTGTTTCCACTAAAATTGATGACCCCATACATCATATACATTTAGTGAGTCAAGATCCATATTTTACTTATTAGTGAGTCCTATAGTGTTTTCCTCTCATCACTTAATTATTTAGGTATGGAATTATCCCAATCACAATAGTTCTGACTCTTGTATTGTTGAGAAGATAAATCTTAATCCAAATTGTAAAAACTAGGCCCCACTGACAGCACAGATACCCTACATTAACTTGGTCATTGAGTCCTGGCTCTCCAGGTACCACCAATTTCCCTACAGACATGTGGCCCCCTCCATGAGGTCCACCAATGTGCCTAAATGGGTTATTAGACTAATGAATATCCCAATAGGCTAACACATGTTCTTTCCAGTGTGATTTTTGTCACTCGCACACATCCTGGAAAACTTCCCAGAAGGTGACCCATCCTGGACACTACTCCAGTACAAGAATGATCAACTGTGGAGTTCTAATCAGGTAGGCTCCCAAAAATAAAGGTGCAATTTATTGACATGAGTTGTATTATTTAGTCTTTTAACTCCTTTTCATTTCGGGGTGTTACATTCACCCCCTCTTTAGAGCACAACACCTTCATTGTGGACCCTACATATCAACCCCGACAATGCATCGTACTTAAGGTTGGGTTCTTTCATTGATACTAATGTAACAATTGGGCCCTAGTGATAGTACATACACCCCGCCTTAACATGGCTATCAGGTCTTGGCCTACCATAAACTACCAATTACCCCGCAGACATGTGTTCCTCTCCTTGGGGCCCACCCATATGCCTAAAGAGATCATATGACTAATGAATGACCCCATAGTCTAACACATGTTCTTTCCAGTGTGTCTTTTCCTCACTCACACACACCCTGAGAAACTTCCAATAAAGTCTCCCAACCTGATCACTACTCTTGGACAAGCACACTTAACTATGGAGTTTTAATATGTTAGAATCCCAGTAAGAAAGGTGATCCTTTTTGACATAATTCATATCATTTAATATTTTAACCCTTTATCATTCTGGGGTGTTACATTGTAAGAACCCAGTTTTTGCTGCGAAAGACTTTGGAATATTCTTTATGTTATTCCAGAGCAGCGCCTTCAGAAGGCGTGTGATTCCAAGCCCCGGAGTGGTCGGAATTAAATTTTCAGTGCGTTCACACTAGAAACGCCAAATAAATGGGATAAATCCTAAACCGTGATCCGGATCAGGGATCTGAGTGTATGGATGGGTCCGGAATGGGGTGTTTACCCTAAGAATGACATAAAACTTATCGGCACAGGACGTTTTGACCCCTCGCCCGCTATCAGAATGTTAAACGGATAATTAAATTAATTAATTTACTCGTTTAATGTTGAAACGAAAGTATCTATTAAGAGATGGCTCCGATTGGAAAACTGAGGGCACCATTGAGTTTGGATCATGCCGTTTACCCTAAGAGTGGTGTAAGTTTTGCGGGCGCATACAGTCTGTGAAAAATGGCCCGAGGGGTGTTTTCGTAATTTGGCGGCTGTGGGCGTTGAGTTTTATAACTTTTGAATGGGGCCTAGGATTAAAATTTGGAGACCGCCTTTGTGTTCATAGCATGGTTTTTTCCCAGGGGAGGCTTAATCCCAACCTCATCGGGAGTTCGGGTTTGGGCCGACGGGCGGGTGGTTAAGTGTTTTCCATTTCAACACTTAACCCACCCCCTCCCTCTGTTTCTTCTTCTTCTTCACCTAGATGGAAGCAGGCGGAAGCCCCTCCCTCTCCTCCTCCACACCGGTGAGGCAGCTCCAGTGATGCGCGACAACTCCGGTGAACCCTTGCGAAGCTTCGGGCGAAGCCCATCGAGGTAGGCGGTTGTTGTTTTCGTTTTAAAAATCCCGAACCCATCTTCGAATCACAATTTTAGCATCAAAACATTGTTTGATATTATAAAAAATCCTATAGGTGAGTATTAATGGTTTTGAGATTCCCAACGGTTTTCTCTGATTTAAAATCCGAGTCCCGACGTGTCCGCAAAGGCCCGACGAAGTTTGCGGGTTTTGATTTCCGGCGGCGGACCAACGAGCAGCAGGCGGCGCATGCCAAGGCGGCGGTGGCGCGGGTCAAGGTCAGGTGGCGGTGGCCTTAAGCGGCAAGTGGAAGGGGGGATCCTCCAGGTGAGCTGGGTTGCGGAGTAGAAGCGCCGGCGGGTTGTGCCGGCCGGTTGACGCAGAGCCCGGGGTCGCGGCGCACGACCCTGCTCGGGAGGCAGAGACCCGCTGAACGCGGGTCTCTGCGTGGAAAAGTGACCGGCCTCGTGGCCGGTCGGTCTAGAGGCACGCGATCCGCGCAGATGAACCGCGGCCGTGGTGGCTCAGCCGGTAGAGCCGCGGACCGGCCGGCTTGGTCCGGTCCGGGGGGGGGGGTGTGGACCAACCGGACCGGTCCGGTCCACCCCCGCTTGCGTCCGACGGCATTAAAATGATGTAAGTTTCAAACCGTGGGTGAAAATTGTGTGCCGTCTACGGCGACGTGATCCTTAATTAGAGACACAATTTTTGAGATGGTTTAAGGAATTTTTAATTCCCAAAACAAGGGGACTAGGAGGCGTGACGCGTCTTTAAGTGATTTGACGTTCTTCAGAGGAATCTTGTTTTGGACGGCGCGGATGCATCCGACGTTCGTTTTGAGTGTCGTCAGTGGAGTTGGGACCCTAACAATGAGGCGTAGCTTACCAGTGTGGTTTCAGACATTGAGGCTGAAGTTAAGGTACGGGCCCCACGACCCGTCTTTTGAGCTGCGTGTAGCGTTTCACGACTTTCTCATCGGGTGTCCGTTCGGGGTGTATGAACAGTCGATTCTTGATGTTTTTACGAGAGGATTTCAATGGTGCAATACATCTACTCTTTTTCAGTACGATGGTGTAGGGCCCAAGAGGGCCGTTTGGGCGTCGACGGTGATTTTTCCATCTTTATCACCGGGTGACTGTTTTGGAAAAGTGAATAGTCCATCCTGTGTGCTTTTTTGAGAGGATCGCAATGGCGTGATCTGTTCATTGTGTTTTGGGATCGGGTTGTGGGTACAACAAATCACCGCTCGTGTGCGGTGCGTCGGAATGAACCTTTTTCTCCGGATATCTGTTGCACTCATGTGAGTAGTGCTTTTGACGTGTTTTTCCGAGGGGATCACATTGGTGCGATGCGCCCGACTGTTTTCGGGGCTGAGGCTCGGGATCACGGGACGCCGTTCGGGCGTGAGGTAGTGTTGGAAACTTTTCCATCATATATCCATTTTAGGCGAGTAAGTTGTGTATCTCGCATGTATTTCCGCGAGGATTACAACAGTTTAATCTATTCAGGCGGGCAGATCCTCTTACGCAATCTTATTAAATGTGGAAATGTGAAGGTGCCCCGGGGGTGGTTTTTCTACTATGTTTGTAGAGGATCCTTGGCATGTGATTGCGTGCACTACCGTGTGAGTGAAGTAATGCTTGAATAGATGTGGTTGGGCATGCCCCAGTCATTGATGTCGCAAGTTGGAGGTGTTATGTCACGACTTCACGTTGACATTGGGTGCCGTGTGAACGATAGCCCTTGGGCTGAAAATGAGGCATACTCTGGGAGTATAAAGGAGTGATTGGAGGTACATGTGTTTTGTACCTGAGACGTTCATGTTCTTGGTTTGGGTTAACTTAGGGCCACATGTAGTGTGGGCCCCAGGTGCGTACCGTGCTCTGCTTTGCGTACCTTTGACCTCTCGCGATGTAGAAGGTCCCTCGGTTCTCGTTTATTGACCAGCGGGGTTGAGTTTTTCCCCCGACTCTGTGCTCATTTGTTTGACCAGCAGGGTTGAGTGGTCTCCCCCTGGTTTCATTCTCGATGGATCGGCCGGTAGCGGTGCTAGTGACACCTAGTGATGGAACATGCGCTGAACCTCTATTGGGTGAGTTGTTCTGGAGTTGGGTGGTTGCGCGATACCCACTCAGTGCTCGGTTGACCAATGTTATACCATCCAGTAGGGATAGCTAGAGGGGTTTACCCTCCAATAGGGCTAGGCAGTGGTTTTCTCATCGACTTCTCAGGGTTTACCCTCTAGTAGAGACTAGGCAGTGGGTCACCCGACGACTCTTTAGAGTCTACCCTCCAGCAGGGCTGGGTAGTGGGTTGCTCATCGTCTTGATTTAGGTCTACCCTCTAGCAGGGCTAGGCAGTGGGTTGCCTGTCGACTTGTTCCGGGTTTACCCTCCAGCGGGGCTGAGCAGTGGGTCACTCGTCAACTTCTCCTAGGGTCTACCCTCCAGCAGAGACTAGGCAGTGGGTCACCTGACGACCTCTTAGGGTCTACCCTCCAGCAGGGCTGGGAAGTGGGTCGCCCGTCGTCTACTTCCAGGTCTACCCTCCAACAAGGCTGGGCAGTGGGTCGCCTGTTGACTTATTCTAGGTTTACCCTCCAGTAGGGCTGGGCAGTGGGTCGCCTGATGATGTATTAGGGTTTACCCTCCAGCAGGGTTGGACAGTGGGTCACTCGATATCATATTATGAATTACCCTCCAGCAGGGCTGGGCAGTGGGACACCCGTTAGTATTCCAGACTCAGTCATTTCTACTAGGCTAGTTTGTGGCTTTCCTTCGTGATTACCGGAGCGGGACCCTTGGTTGTGTGGGTTAGTGATGGAATGAACTTGACTTTGAGGAGACCTCTCGACTGCGGGGCAGTGATGAGGCATTGTTTGACTTAACCCGGAACTCTCAATTACGAGAGGTGCTCTCCCCCACCGAGACACGTCCTTGTGACATGACCTAAAACCGTGCAGGCGAGTGAGTGTTTCCCAAAACCTATAGTGTCGAGGTGCGGTGGTTTGAGCCCCTTGACTTTTAGTTTGGGGCAGGCATGCGAGATGCTAGGCATCGATGGTGTTTACTTCTAGGACTGTTGGCTACTCTTTTCTTGGGCTGAGCTACAGGATGGGGATCCCCTTACGATCTTGTTCGGGATTCTTATTGAGCATATGTATTTGTATATACCTTGTTCCAGTACCCACTTCTTGGGTTTGTTTACTCTCCTTCCAGGAGAGGTGAAGATGCGTGGGGTATGCCACGTGCTTTCCGTGTCTAGCTTCTTGTGGCTGGATGATTCTACTCTCCTACTATAGGTAGAGAAGACTCGATGAGAAGTTCATCTTCTCACCATTTCCATCTCATTATGTATGGATGATTCTACCTTCTTTCCTCTTTTTGGGTTGAGCTGGACTCTTTACTGTACTCCTTACTACACTTTCGGTTGTACTCTTTTACTTTTCCCTGTTTTCTCTACTTCTCACCCTTCGGTACCTCGTTTTTTTCTCCCTCGATCCTTCGGGGTATCCTACTGAGTATTTTTATACTCACCCCTTCTTGGGATTTTCCCACACCTGGCGTGCCCTTGTAGACGACAGACAGGTTGGTCGTGACTTTAGTGGAGCTTAGGAGATCAGGAGTGTGGACCACGTGCAGTGGTCGGAGTCGGGTTCCAGGTGGGGGACCCTTCTAGCTATTTCCCTTTTTGTTTACCTGTTGCCGGGTTGTGGCACTTTTCTGGTTGGGCGCATGTTTTCCCCTTTTCTTTTCAGTTACTTTCAGCACTTTCTTTGTACTGTAGAGGTCGATGCACTTTGTGGTTCATATATATAGCAGTTTCACTTTACTCTTCTTGTCTTTTCTTTTACTCTGCACTTTTGCATTGAGTGTGCTGCATGTGTGTATATAGGTACTTAGGCAAAGGCCTCCCCGAGTTGTTGTGCCTTCGGCGCTGGTCGCCAGCCCCTGGCCTATGGAGGCGGGATTGGGGTAGTTTCGGCTCGAGCTCGGGTAAGGTCGGGTCGTGACATACATTCACCCCCCTTTAGAGCATAATGTCCTCTCTGTGGACCCTAAATCTCAACCTAAGTAGTTCCACCACACATAAGGATATTTTTTTTTCTGATACCAATGTAACAATTAGGCTCCGATAATAGCACAAACACCCCACCTTAACATGGTGGTTGGATCCTGGCCTACCAGGTACCACCTGTTGACCCGTAGAAACATGGTCCCCTCCCTAGGGTCCACCCACATGCCCAAATGTGTCATCAGACTAATGAATTTCTCCATAGGACAACACATGTTATTTCCATTGTGTTTTGTTTTCAATCACACACATCTTGGAAAAATTCCCAAAAGCTCACCCATCCAAGTCACTACTCTAGGCCAAACATGCTTAACTGTGGAGTTCTAATTAGGCGGACACTTGAAAATAAAGGTAAACCTTGTTGAAACGGGTCATATCATTTAGTCTTTTAACCCATTATTATTATGATATGTTACAAAAATCCATCGTATGGATAAACTTAACTCTATTCCTTTGGAATCCATTCCAAAGGTTTCCTAGATAAGTGTAACCCAAAACAAGCACCAAGAATAGACTAATAAAAGACAATCTAAGGGAACACTACTTGGGAAGAACCTACCCAAAGATGAACTAGTGTTATCTTTCACTTTCTTTTCTTTCACAATATAATTTAGGGGCGCCCTATAGGGGAAGAACCAACCTGGGTAAATAATTGAGGTCTTGAAAAGTGTCGTTTTGGAAAGAATCTCACACTTAGTATTTGAGGGGTTTTAGTCTCATCTTCTTAATACACATCATATGCATATTAAATTCATAACCATAAAATTATATGTAATCTTTATTATTTCATGTTTTATTTACTTTTGTGTATGAATCATTATAAAAACTTATTTTTTTAATCCCTATTCCAACCACCAAATTAATTTCTTCACACCATAATAATGTGTAACTCTTTACACAACCCACAAGATTGTGTTAATCACCCAAGAACAGAAGTCAAGTATATTCATACATATCTAAATTCATGATATGCATAAGGTACATTAATTCTTCATATAAATGGATATAATTATATAATACTGATAAACACCACATGAGTAAGCCTAAAGTGACATATATCCAACCCCATTCAGTTTCCTGGACAAAAAAATCCTCTAGGAAAGTAGGTGATCCAACCCCAAGTCCCTCTACTTGGGGATAATTTACTCAATATAGAACTTAATTAATGAATAATCTGACACCTAATATGCACAAACTATGCTCAACAATTACTCTTAAACTCATAACTATAATTTGAAATAGGGGTCATGATAGATGAAAACTAAGTTTTATGATATCAAACCTAGCATGATATGAAAGGATCTATCCTAGAATCAATTTATAATATAAATATACATACATAATATTTATATTTTATAAAAAATTTACAAAACATGAATATCAAGGAAATTTAACAAATAAATAAACAATTTATTTATTTTAAAAAACATGATACATTTATGAGATAATCATAAATAAATCTAATTATAAATTATTTATAATTTATTAATAATATAAACATTTTATATAATCTAAATATCATATATAATGTAATTTATAAACACTTTATAAATCACCTCCTTTTATTTTTAAACAAACAATTTATTTCTATGCCATTTAATATTTGAAAAGGTATTTTGAAATATTAACCTTTAATATCTTAGAAAACTGTTTTATAAATATTTATTAATTAATTATAAAAAATTTATAATTAATTAATTAATTTATAAAATCATTATAAGTTTAATATTCTCAAAATACATTTTAACATGATTTATAATAAATCTATAAACCGTTAAAAATATTTAATATATTATTTTTTTAATAATTTTATGTTTACGCATATGAAACACCCCTATTATGTGTAAGTATATCCTCCCTTTTACCCTTATGGATATGATCTATGTAAGGGACAATGATGTTTTATAAATCCCATGTAAAGTTAATATGCATATTACCTTTACACATCTCCCTTATGTAAAGATATTACCGTCACGCAACTTCTTTTTGTAAGTGTAATCTCAATATTTCAAATACTATAAAAATGGTAAGCATAAGGGACCTTTACATAGTGAATGTAATACCTTAACTTCTAAGGGTATGGTTACAATGAACCTTATGTAAACCCCTTTGCATAAGGGTAATACCTTTATGAAACACCCTTGCATAAGGGTACTACCTTTACACAACACCCACTACATAAGGTGTAACGACCCAAACTTTTATTAATGGAAATCCATCTTGATCTAATTAAATGTATCTTTATGTAAAATGTTTATATAAAATTTCAACTTCTTTGGTTTTATACTTTTGGATTTTAAAATACTGTTAAGAATTGTGACCGTTGTTAATATATCCATTGAACAATGATCACATGATTAGTATAAATATAGGTCTTTAACGAATCTAATTTACTCAGACAAAGGAATTGATGACCTCATCCAGTAGACGCGCCCCATACGAAGCCCATTTGTCAGAGCTCATAAAAGAGGTGGCGTCAATGGGATTATCTCTTGACCAAGCCCAAGACAAGCTTCAACAGGTTAAGCTCGAGTGGTACCGCCTACGAGAGAAGTGGAATTTGATAGAGATTACCACCCGAGTAATGTTATCCGAGCCACCCCAAGAGTCTGTCACCATCGCACAACTTAATCTTCGGTCTTATGCGGGTGTTATAAGGGGTTATGTAACAAGACCTTAGTACTATGCTTATGTACATTATTTTTGTATATAATAATAAATATACTTTTTATTATTATTGTTACCTTGTAAATAGTTTTTAAAGTACAAATAGTATTTTTAGTTAATGTTCAACTAAAAAATCTATTTTGATGAATTAATGTATTTTTGAATTAAATAATATTTTAATAAATTATTATTATTATAATTAAATTTATTTTTATTAAATATAAATGATTGTATAATTTTATGAATGAAATAGTAATTTTTATTATGGTTTGACAACCATTTTTGTCAAAACCCATGAATTTTTGATAAATGTCAGTTTTTTTAAAAGTGAAAATTAACATATTTAGAAAATTATTTAGATAAAATGAATATTATTTCTATAACCAAGACGTCGAAATTATCCAACGGTGAATTTCTCATAATTTTCTGAGACAGTCAAATTTTTGGGTAAAAATTAAATACCGTTTAAGTATATAATGTGTTTTATGACTTCATAATGACCCAATAGTGATTTAATAAAATACTATAAGCCTTATGTTCGGCCAATATATGTTTTAAAATTAAAATAATATGATTTTTGATTTGTTTGACTTATTTGAAAAAGCATTAATGGACCCTTCAAGGCCTATTAAACATCTTGTATTTTTAAATTGTTTTCCTTGGGAGTGTGACTCACCTCCACATAAGCAACCCCATTATTTTAATAAGTTCATAATTTGGACTTATAAAATATTTTTTCCACTTCCCTTTTCCAAAAACCATGGGAAAAAAACCATGGGATGATTTGTGGTTTGGATTAGTTTAATGTGAGGTGTCCCAAACCTAAATAATAAAGAATTCCCCCACCTTTACTATATAAACCCACCCAAGATCCAACTTTATTCCCACTAAAAGCCATTGGAGTTCGTCAAAACTCCTCCCTACTCTCTCTATAATCCTCCCAAGGTGACCCAAGCTCCCAAGAAGCCTCTCTCAAGCCTCTCTCGAGCCATTGGAAGCACACTTCCAAGTAAGGGTTTTTCTTCCTTTCTCATTTTTGTCCAATTTTCTTAATGTTGTTATGACCTTTTAATTTCAATTATAAATATTGGGGTATGGTTTCTCACCTCCCCCATAATTCCCTATTTATTTTTCAATGATGGGATAACCATTTATCTCTCATTAAATTCTTCCCATTTACACCCGTTACTATGCCGAAATTCCGAAAGAAATTTCTCTCTCTTCTTTTACATTCAAGAAATTATTTTGTATCATGACTCTAAATTCCATTTCAATTGTTGGGAAATGTATATATATGAACCCCCCACTTTCCATTTCATGTACATTTAATGATACTCCCCTTTATCTCTCATCAACCATTTTTATGAATTATTACGTCACGCCGTTACGCTGCCAAAATTGCACCGATTTTCCAAGACAATGTCATTGTGTAGTGAATACCTTGACCATTTCTCTATCAAGGGTATTCACCTTTATGAACATTTAATTATTGATTATAAATCTTCATGTATGAATTAAACATTCCTTTTTTTGTGTAATAAATGATTATGTTTTATGAATCCATGTTATATGATCCATGTGGCACACGTATGCATGAAATGAAATGTTTAAGAAGGGTGAACCCTTATAGCGCTCCAATGTATTGGGTTAAGAATAATATCATGATACGTCATGTGAAATTGATTTTTACTCATGATAATTCAATTGAAACAAGGTTTTACTTGTGCTTCATGTGCAATGAGGATTTACTCATGCTCCATGTGCAATGAGCCTTGGCTCTTGCTAATTCCATGTTAAGTGTTGTTGACACATTTCCATGTTATGATTATCATGATTTATCATGCCTTTATGTTTATGATTCTATTATGATCTAATGATATGCATATTATCTAACATTTATTTTATTCCTCATGTTAATCCATGTTTATTCCCTTACTGGGCTTTATAGATCACCCTTTTCTTATGCATATCCTCAGGTTATCCCATGAAATGCTAAGTACGAGGGAATGTAGTGGTCATATAAAGGAAGTTTTCAATAAAGATGTTGTATTTCATTTTTTAAGTTGTTATGTAATGATCCTAATCACCAAATACACTAGACCTCTTGATATTTTATGTTGTATCAAATGAAGTTTATGTAATAAATTATGTTTAATTGTGTAATAAAAGATTCGGGTTGTCATAGTTGGTATCAGAATATAGGTTTAGTTATTTTTGTTATTAGGATTATAAAACCCTAGTTAATCCTTAGAGACAAGACTAAGTATAATAAAAACATCCCTAAGTTTTGGTGAGTATTGAGTAAGTGGTTCATCAAGCTAATAAATCCCTGTCTGGATGCGAGCAGGTAGAGGCAGCTCTAACACAGAAGTATCCTATGGGTAAATCCCAAAACACCCCTTTGAGCGAGACTCGAATGGGAATTGATGCACGACAACGAGACTTGTTATAGTCTTGGTTACGACACTCCCAGGAGATATGCTTTGGTAAATTCACAAGCTTAGTATAAAACATTATTAAGGGACAAAAAAATTCCCTAAGAATATATGTTAGAAAGTAGATCATGGATAACATAGACTGAATCCAATAGATTCATATGCTAAGGAAATAAAATTTATTTATAAGTCATTAGTTGTTTCCTTGTATCACCCTTTATGTGTTACCTCTAACTTTCCTTTTATTCCATCTAATGGCCGGTAATAGGAGGACTCGGGCTAACAACCGATGTGAAGATCAATGTGATGACTATACTAAAGATATGCCCAATTCAATGGGAGCAGGAATTGCGAACTTTGTCATGCTTATCTCTCAGCTAACTCAAGATTTGAATAGAAACATGGGTCAAGAGGAATGTTCAACACCCCCTAAGAAAAAACAGGTCGCTATCGAGAGCATCATGAGACAAAGGCCTCCTACTTTTAATGGATCATCTGATCCCTCAATCACTGAACAATGGATCAACTCCATTGAAAAGATCTTCTCCACCCTTCAATATTCTGAATAAGAGAATGTTCTCTTGGCTGCTTATTGTATGGTGGGTGAAGCTGATCAATGGTTGACATTGATAAAAAAATAAGAATCATGAGGAGGAGATTGAGGCATTGGGATGGAAGGATTTCCAGAAGATATTTTTCGATAAATATTTTTCATGCACCCTCTGGATTAAGATGGAAAGAGACTTCCTTGCCCTCAAGAAAAAAGATGACGAATGTATTGGAGCGTACGAACCAAATATTACAAGGATTGCATGATACGCTTCCGGATTTGTCATTACCCCTGAATTCAAGGTTGACCGCTTCTTTGGTGGGCTAAAACCTAGCCTCCGAAAAGTGCTGGTGATCCGTGACTTCGACAGCTATGAGGAAATTGTATGATGTGCCTTCAAGGTTGAAATGGAGGTCAGAGAATCCCAGGGGTATCATGGGGATATGAAGCGTAAGGTAGAATTCAATGCTGGAGGTCTGATGAATAAATCCAATGGTGCCAAGAAGACCCAACACCACTTGCCAAAGGTGCGGATAGAAGCACCCTAGAAATTTCCTGAAGGGGATGAGGAAATGATTTAGGTGTGGAAGAGAAGGGCACCTAGATGTAAACTGTCGGCAAGAAAGACCCAAGGCTGCGACAGAGGAGAGGAACACTCCATTTGAACCTCAACATGTGGTTCATTGCTACAAATACAAAGAACCAGGGAAGCTTGAAAATCAGTTCCCTAAGCCAAGGGATTTAGGAGGCAACCAACAACCTCCAAGGCAGCAAGGGAGAGATTTTTACATCACTACTACCGAAGTGAACCCTAAAAACTAAGTGGTGATAGGTATTCTAGTTATTCATTCAAGAATAGTGAACATACTTTTTGATTCAGGTTCTACGCATTCTTTTATATCTCCAAATTTCAATAGAACAATCCAATCACCACCGTAAATCATATAAGTGAAGATGTCGGTGAGCATGACAAATGGGGTAATCATTGCATCCCATGAATATAAATCCTCCCCTGTCATAATCTGTGGATTAAACTTCCCAGAGAACCTCTTCATACTCCCTCTGGTGTAATTTGATACAATTCTCATCATGGATTGACTTTCCTTATATAGAGCCAACATAAATTTCTGTGAGAGGTAAATCACTCTCCATGTGGAGAATCGACCCCCGATTCTTTACAAGTGCAAGGAGAAAGATGAATCTTCTTTAGCTCCATAATATCAAGTGTGGATATTACTACCCTATGAGCACACGTATCTGGATCAGATGACTGAGTCTAAAGAGGCAACCATCCTAGAGGACATGCCTATTGTGAGGGAATTCTCTGAAGTGTTTCCCGAGGAATTTCATGGTCTTACTCCTAGAAGAGATGTTGAATTATCAATTGAACTTATACCTAGGGAGTTACTAATATCCAAGACTCCATATATAATGGCTGTTGTGGAGCTTGAGGAGCTGAAGAAACAACTATAGGATAATCTAGATAAAGGGTTTATACGCCCAAGTGATTCACCATGGGGTGCACCAGTCCTCTTCGTCAAGAATAAGGATGGGTCAATGTGCCTTTGCATCGATTATCATGAGCTCAACAAAATCACGATAAAGAACAAGTATCCTCTCCCACGAATTGATGACTTGTTCGATCAGCTGTGTGGAGTACAATACTTCTCCAAGGTGGATTTGCGGTCAGTATATTATCAAGTAAGGGTGAAGAAAGAAAATATCCCCAAGACTGCTTTTCGTACAAGATAAAGGCACTATGAATTCATAGTAATGCCTTTAAGACTCACTAATGTTCCAAAAATCTTCATGGACTTGATTAATAGAGTCTTTATATATTACCTTGACAAATTTTTGGCAGTATTTATAGATGATATTATGATATACTCCAAAACCAAGGAGGATCATGAGGATCATCTAAGAACTATACTAGAGACCTTGCGGAAGGAGAAGATCTATGAAAAGCACAAGTGTGAGTTCTGGTTGAAAGAGGTCTCATTCTTGGGACATATCATCAAAAGCAATGGGATATCTGTGGATCCCTCCAAAACAGATGCAATTGAGGGATGGCTGAGGCCAACATCGGTAATGGATATCCGTAGCTTCTTGGGGTTAGATGGATATTATTGATGATTTGTGATAAATTTCTCACGATTGTCCAACCCTCTTACCAAGATAACTCAGAAAAGAGTAAAGTTTTCTTAGAGTAATGAATGTGAAGAAAGCTTCAAGGAGTTGAAAATGAGGCTTATCACTGCACCCGTGATCACTTTAACCACAGGTGGAGAACTTTTTGTGGTATTCAGTGATGCTTCGAAGAAGGGCCTGGGATGTGTGTTGATTCAAAATGACAAAGTCATTGCCTATGCTTCAAGGAAATTGACATTTCATGAACATAACTATCCAACACCTAACCTCGAGTTGGCTGTAGTGATCTTTACTTTGAAAATTTGGTGGCACCATCTCTTTGGGGAGAAGTTTGAAATATATATGGACCACAAAATCTTCAAGTATATATTCACACAAAAATATTTGAACATGCGCCAATGAATATGGTTAGAGAAAATCAAAGACTATGACTGCTCAATCCATTACCACCCTGGGAAAGAAAACAAGGTGGTGGATTCCCTAAGTAGAAAGGACCCAACGATTCTATAATTGATGAGAATTTAAAAGGATCCAATATTCTTAGATTTGATGAAGATGGACATGGGAATCTTAAAGAAGGGAACATCATAAATCCTTTCACAAATGATTTCCCAACTGTTACTTTTAGAAAGGTTAAAAGATGCTAAAAAAGATGATGTGGGAATTCCGGAAAAAGTGGAAGATATCGGAAAAGGGAAATCCTCAGATTTTAATGTTAATGAAGAAGGAATTGTGAGATTTGGGAAAATACTATGTGTTTCATCAAGTCCTGAGCTGAAGAAGGAACTTTTGGATGATGCGCATAGTTCAAATTTCTCTATTCACCTAGGAAACACAAAGATGTATCGAGATATATGAGAGAATTATTGGCGGGATAATATGAATAAGGATATTTCTTAATATACATCAAAGTGCCTGGTATGTCAGCAAGTGAAGGCAAAGAGGCAGAAGTCTAAGGGGATGATGCAACCATTGCCCATACCAGAATGGAAATGGGAGAACATCACCATGTACTTTGTCACCGGACTTCTGAAGACATCCAAAGACAACAATGCAATCTGGGTTGTTGTGGATTGTCTTACAAAGGTTGCACACTTCATTGTTATTTGGGAGAATTTCTCATTAGATCAACTGGCACAGATATATATCAGGGAAGTGGTAAGGATGCATGGAGTATCACTATCTATTATGTCCGATCGAGATCCAAGATTCACCTCTAAGTTTTGGAAGAGTCTTCAACATGCTCTGAATACTGAACTTAACTTCAGTACGACCTATCATCCTCAAAATAATGGCCAATCCGAGCGGACTATTCAAAACTTGAGGACATGTTGAGAGCATGCTAAATGGAATTTAAAGGAGGATGGGATCAAAATCTTCCTTTGGTTGGGTTATCTTATAATAACAGTTTCCACTCAAGCATCCAAATGGAACCATGTGAAGCCCTTTATGGGAAAAGGTGAAGAACATCGGTGTGTTGGGATGAGGTCGGTGAGTATAAGATGCTTGGACCAGAAATGGTCGAAGAAATGGTGGAGATGGTGAAAACCATTCAACAGCATATCAAGGCAGCCCAGAGTCTACAGAAGAGTTATACAGATAACTGGTGAGGAGACTTTGAGTTTAAAGTTGGATACATGGTAATTCTATGCATATCTCCATGGAAGAAGGTCATTAGGTTTGGAAAGAAAGGGAAGTTAAGTCCAAGGTATATCGGCCCCTTCGAGATTCTTGATCGTGTCGGGGTTGTGGACTATCAACTAGCACTTCCACCTACCATGTCCAAATTACATGATGTATTTCATGTATCCCTCTTAAGGAAGTACATACCGGACCCTTCACATGTACTCTCTTCAGAGGTGGTACCGTTAGAGGATGATATTTCTTATGAGGAGAAACTAGTGAAGATCTTAGATCGTAGAGAAAAAGTTCTACGAAATAAGACAATGCCCCTCATCAAGGTGTTGTGGTGAAACCACAAGTTTGAAGAGGCAGCATGGGAATCAGAGGAAATGATGAGGTAGAGTTACCCACATCTGTTTTAGTGTGGGAAAAGAAAATTTCGAGGGAGAAATTTTTTAAGGGGGGAAGATTGTAACGACCCAAAATTTCATTAATAGAAATCCGTATTGATCTAATTAAATGTCTCTTTATGTAAAATGTTTATATAAAATTTCAAATTATTTGGTTTTATGTTTTTGGATTTTAAAATAATGTTAAGAATTGTGACCGTTGTTAATATAGCCATTGAACAATGATCACATGATTAGTATAAATATAGGTCTTTAACGAATCTAATTTACTCAGACAAAGGAAGTGATGACCTCATCCGGTAGACGTGCCCCATAAGAATCATATTTTTTAGAGCTCATAAAAGAGGTGGAATCATTGGGATTCTCTCTTGACCAAACCCAAGCTGAGCTTCAACAGGTTAAGCTCAAGCGGGACCGCCTACGAGAGATGTGGAAGTTGATAGAGATTACGACTCGAGCAATGTTATCCGAGCCACCCCAAGAGTCTGTCACCATCACCCACCTAACTCTTCGGTCTTATGTGGGTGTTATAAGGGGTTATGTAAAAAGACCTTAGAACTATGGTTATTTACATTATTTTTGTATATAATAATTAATATACATTATTTTTATTATTGTTACCTTGTAAATAGTTTTTAAAGCACAAATAGTATTTTTAGTTAATGTTCAACTAAGAAATCTATTTTGATGAATTAATGGATTTTTGAATTAAATAATATTTTAATAAAATATTATTATTATTATTAAATTTATTTTTATTAAATAAAAATGATTGTATAATTTTATTAATGCAATATTAATTTGTATTAAGGTTTGAAAGCCATTTTTGTCAAAACCCATGAATTTTTGATAAATATCGGTTTTTATTTTAAAAGTAAAAATTAACATATTTAGAAAATTATTTAGATAAAATGAATATTATTTCTGTAATTAGGATGTCAAAATTATCCAATGGTGAATTTTTCATAACTTTCTGAGACAATCATTTTTTTGGGTAAAAATTAAATACTGTTTAAATATATAATGTGTTTTATGACATCATAATGTACCAATAGTGATGTAATAAAATAATATAAGCCTTATGTTAGGCCAATATATGTTTTACCATTAAAATAATGTGATTTTGGATTTGTTTTACTTATTTTAAAAAGCATTAATGGACCCATCAAGGCTTATTAAACATCTTGTCTTTTTAAATTGTTTTCCTTGGGAGTGTGACTCACCTCCACATAAGCAACCCCATTATTTTAAGAAGTTAAGACTTTGGCCTTATAAAATATATATTTTTTAATTTCCTTTTCCAAAAACCATGGGATGGTTTTTGGTTTGGATTAGTTTAATGTGAGGTGTCCCAAACCTAAATAATAAAGAATTCCCTCACCTTTCCTATATAAACCCACCCAATCTCCCACTTTATCCTCCCTCAAAGCCATTGGAGTTCATCCAAAATCTAACCTAATCTCTCTATAATCCTCTCAAGGTGCCTCAATCTCCCAAGAAGCCTCTCTCATGCCACTCTCAAGCCTTTGGAAGCACACTTCCAAGTAAGGGTTTTTCTTCCTTTCTCATTTTTGTCTAATTTTCTTAATGTTGTTATTCCATTTTAATTTCAATTATAAATATTTGGGTATGGTTTTAAACCTCCCAAATACTTCCCTATTTATGTTTTAATGAGGGTATACCCCTTTATCTCTTATTAAATTCCTCCCATGTACACCTGTTACTATGCCGAAATTCCGAAAGAAATTTCTCTCTCTTCTTTTACATTGAAGCAATTATTTTGTATCGTGACTCTAAATTCCATTTAAATTATTGGGAAATGTATCTATATTACCCCATTACTGTCCATTTCATGTACATATTATGATACACCCCTTTCTCTCTCATCAACCATTTTTATGAATTCTTACGTCACGCCGTTACACTGCCAAAATTGCACCGATTTTCCAAGCCAATGTCATTGTGTAGTGAATACCATACCCATTTCTCTATCAAAGGTATTCACCTTTATGCACATTTAATTATTGATTATAATGTTTCATGTATAAATTCTAAATTTCTTTTTTGTGTAATAAATGAATATGTTTTATGAATCCATGTTATATGATCCATGTGGCACACTTATGCATGAAATGAAATGTTTAAGAAGGGTGTGCCCTTATAGCACTCCAATGCATTGGGTTAAGAATAGTATCATGCTAAATCACATGAAATGGGTGTTTAATCATGCTAATTCAAGTGCAATGAGGTTTTACTCGTGCTTCATGTGCAATGAGGATTTACTCATGCTACATGTGCAATGAGCCTTGGCTCATGCTAATTCCTTGTTAAGTGTTGTTGGCACATTTCCATGTTATGATTATCATGATTTATAATGCCTTTATGTTTATGCTTATATTGTGATATAATGATATGCCTGTTGTCTAACATGTATTTTATTCCTCATGTTACTCCTTGTTTATTCCCTTACTGGGGTTTATAGCTCACCCTTTTCTTATGCATTTCCTCAGGTTATCCCTTGCAATACTAAGTATGGGGGAATGTAGTGGTCATGTAAAGGAAGTTTTCAATAAAGATATTTTATTTCATGTTTTAAGTTTTTATGTAGTGATCCTCTAACCTAAAGACACTGGACCTCTCAATCTTATATGTTGTATCAAATGAAGTTTATGTAATAATTTATGTTTAATTGTGTAATAAAATATCAGGGTTTTCATATAATGGTACTACCTTTATACAACAAGTATGCATAAAGGTAACAATGATATGAACCTTACATATACCTTTTGTGTAAGGTTATTATATAAGGGTAAAGGAATATCTACCTTTATGTAAAACTTCTTTATAAGGGTACTACCTTTACACAACTCATTTTCATAAATGTAACAAAGATGTCACCCTTACATAACTGACATGTGAAAGGGTATGTGAAGCGACCCCCAAAAACGAGGTGCTTAACGAGACATGATATACTTAACATTACATCATTACAAGATTAAATATCATGTCTCATCAGAACAGAGGATCGCGAGGCTCATGATTATGAGAAACCAGCTCCTTCTGATTAGATTCATTAATATCAACCGTGCCTGAAAAAATTTAAACAAAACGTAGGGTGAGAAAAAATGCCCAGTAAGGGGTTTTAAAACATTTTATGAAAGTCCTTTCTTAAGTCCTTTTGAAAAGAATAAATCGTACTTTGCTAAAACAAAACATTTTCATTTCTTAAAACATGAAAACCATCTGTGTTTGAAAACCACTTTCACAAAGAAGCACGTACTTGAAATAAGCTCTAATGTAAACATGGTCAGAGTGCGCAATATAAGCAGAGTAAGCAATGCATAAATTTTAAAACAAGGTTACTTTAATTCCAAGGGAATTTCTATGGCTATGTAGGAAAACATGCATATCATGGTTCGTGAGTAGGATGCAGTTCATTTAACAGTTTACCATATGAAAAACAGTTCTTGTCACATTAATTAGGGTTTCATGATCATGGGAGCTTTCAACTAGGGGTTGTCCTGTTAGTTGAACAAACCCCTGATTAACCTTTATCATTACATGTAGAGGGAATGTATAATCCTGGACTTTGTCATGACTTTTCATCATGACCGTAAAACATACTTAACGGGTCAAGGCTCACTGCCCACCCCGTTTCCTTTGCTCAAGCCAAGGCTAACTTGCCAAGACCGCCGCACATGATCGTCTCATGAGACTCTTGCTTTACCCAATGCATTGGAGCGCTATATAATTCCGGGCGCACCCGTCACATGTAAGTCCTATACATCCCTTACATATCTTGACATGGCCATTCGTTCATAGGGTTCCATGCATTCTTAATTAAACCCCATTTTCACATACTTGTTCATTACATGAAGACCATTTAAACATTAAGAACCTGATGACATGCATGCTAAAACTTCGTTCACATAACAAGTTTCCATGCATTTAAAAGCATGGGTTTCAAGAGAACGAACATATTACTTAACATTACATAACATCATAGTATCTAATTAAAACATAGTCGCTTGCACCTATAAAGACGAATGGATATTGAGGATTTTTACCCAAAACTGTCTTATAAAAACAGACTTAAGTACACACTCATGAATACATGTATGCATTTGTAAAAACAAAAGAAATCAAGGAGTCCAGGTTAACCATTTTCACAAAAATCCTCATTTATCCTGAGCAGTGATAAATGAAAGTTCTCAGTTTCACGAAGGAATTTGAAGTCCAACTAACCCATAAACCTCGTAATGCTTTATAAAAATTGTAAACATGGTCTCTAAATTAATATTGAGGTATATACACATACGTGTATGTATATACCACAATAATATACATCATTCACCTGCACAATTTCACATATTCACCCATTTACTTAAAATATCCATTTTATAGAAGGAACGAAGAAATCATGGGGTATAAACATTTAGAAAATGCTGCTTATTATCCTATAATATGTGCGATTGAAATTATATATATTGATATATCAAGTATATACAAGTATATACATATTTATATAACAACCGATTCTTGTAAAAGAGATACCCAACCAAAAAAAAATTATAACAGAATTCTCTTCTTGCTTGGAGAGGGGATGCAGTCAAGGTAAAAGAAACCGATGACAAAAATAGATGGTATACCCATATATATATATATATATATAATGTATACATATATTTAGATGAAAACCGCAGCTTTCATAAATAATATAGAGAGCAAATCTTTACCTTGGCTTGGGTAGGAGAAGAAGGAAATAAAAAAAACGAGGTATGAGAAAACATGGGGGGTTTTCACCCATATATATATATATACACAACTCGGGTAAGCGTATATATGAATTAAGACCAAAGTGTAAAACAAAAACTTTAGAACCGGTTGTTCCTTACCTGCTCGACGGGAAGGAGGAGGAAGATAACGAGGAATCGGGTGCAAAACCATAGATTGTGCTCCCATACACATAACACATATATATGGGTGTATATATATACAAAACCGAAACTGTAACAGAAAAAGAAACCAGCAAAACCTTCTCCCTTACCTTAGTTCGACGAGGAGGAGGAGGAGAAAAAGGAAGGCCGGAGTTGTGTCAGCGTCGCCTGAAGGTCGGAGAGTTCAGGAGCCGATCCTTCGGTCCTCGGTGCAACAGGGGGGCTTAAAAAAAACGAAGATGGAGAAGAAGACTTTGGGGGAGGTGGGGTGTCGGAGTCAGCATGTGGAAAGGAGGGAGAGGCTCGAGTCTTCTTCGCCAGCCTAGAGAAGAAAGCAACACCCTATGCTACTGGTACAGCGACAGAAAGAAGAAGAAGAGAAAACCGCGGGGAAGAAAACACGAAAGGAAATGGACGGCCGAGATTAGGGGGAAGTGAATCGGGCGGCTGGGGTTGCACCGCGGTTTTAAAAACGCGGCTCCCGCAGTAAAAAAAAAGAAAAGTTGTTTTTAATATTTTATTTTTATAGTATTAAACATTTATTCCAGTTTTTATTATTATTGTCATAGATTCAATAAAAAAAATACCAATAATTCATAATATGCTATCTTTATTATTATTAAACCATTTATATTATTTTAGTAAAAACATTGGTCAAATAAATTTATAAATTGATCAAAACATCTTATTATATGTACATACTTATATTTTTCATTTTTTTAACAAAAAAAAATGCAAATTTTAATTTTATTATCATTATTGTTAAACCCTATTTATTAACTACATAGTATTTCATTATGAGAAATAATGATCGAGAACATTGAATAATAAAAACATAACACAAGTATATATATTTTAATTTCCCTTGCTAGTTAACTATCCTAATTTTCTGAATTAATTAATATCATTTAATGCAACTATATTTTATCACACATACAAGTGTGTTGATGAAAATATTATTACCAAGAAACACACAAGTGAAAGAGACCATAATTTGAAGTAGTTTCTAAAATAGTTAATAAAAGGTTTAATCATATGAGAAATAATATATCAAATTTGATGTAATAAGAATATATAACTTATAAAAGAAATCCACCAGGTTTTGATATAATTAGAAGAAACAAAAAGTTTAATTGTTCAGATCAAAATGTAGTGGAAGAAGACAATAATATTAATTTTTCTCCATTTCAAACATAAAATAAAATTCTTATTTTGGAAAACAAGAGATAATTAACATTGAGATCATTAAAGCAAAACTACACATTTATCATTTGGATCATTTCCAACGGTCAAAATGATCATTGGATTCTTTGGGAACCAACAGTCGGATTTATGGCCGTTTGAGGTCCAACAGTCAGATTTGCGGCCGTTTGAGGTCCAACGGTCATCTTTGGTGCTTATAAAAGGGTTTGGTCTCGGGTGTCCCTTACTCCAAGTGACCGAAGAAGAACGGAAGATGGTTCGTGTGATCCCCTTGGTGTTGAGCACGATCGCGGTGGTGTCAGCCATACTTACGTTCCTTATGATGGATGCTCGAAATCCCTATCGCATCCTCGGGCTCCTAGTAGTTCTAAGAAGTCTTCCTGTCATTGTAATTGGGTTCTTGGTTGGGATCTTTGGTTAGTGATGTTTTGATCGTGGAAAGTTGTAATCGTCAAGGTGTTTCTTAATAAGGAGTATTTCATTCATGCTTGTTGCTACGGGTTTTCATTTATTTTCATTTTCTTTTTATAGAAAGATGGTCCAATTAAAGGGGAAACATATCATTAAATGAAACATGAATTCTCAGGTTGTTACATTATCTCCCCCTTAAAAGAATTGCGTCCTCGCAATTCTATTCATAAAAAGACAAGGAAAAGACTTTGGTCGCACAACATTACCAAAACTGAAGGCCTGGCTCGGTTAACGGGACCCCTAAACTGGTACACAGCTCCGCTGTTTCCCTGACCCAGATACACTTTGAGCAATAAGACTTGTACTCCTGCTCATGGGCACTACACACAGGCTTCCACAGGGAGGCCCGTGCAATAAACAGCTCTGATACGTCCGAGCGGATGAATCCCCTAGTAACCCTTCGAACTTCATCACGCTTGAGGTATTTGAGGGGGACGACGCGATTGAGAAGGCTGACGTTCAGGATCTGGAACATGTAGGCAGCTCTGAGGTTGCCGTCCTGAGCTGCTATGAGAAAGCAGGCTCTGGCGGAGAAGTTCCGTGCCATAGAGAAACATTGAAAAAGCCCTTCATGGTATCTCCCCTTCGCCTATAGTAGGGAAGCTGGGTGGTGGCAAGGAGGTGAATCACATGTTCATTCTCCTGACATGCACAGAGAATTTCCGGACTATTTGCTATATCCAGAAAACATTGGCAGGACCCTCGTAGGTGGAGAAAAGAGGGAAAGTCCACCATACAAGTTCTGATCAAGACAACCTCTACTAACTCGTCAGGTAGAGACGAGAGGTTCATCTGACTTGCCATCTGGAAGAAAAGGTAAACAAGAGAGGTCACTTAACAACACTAAGAAGAAAGAGATCATAAAATTTTTAATTAAGAAGGTTTACACATTAAAGTCTGAGTTTTCCAGACGGACACCACAAAGAGAGGTGAAACTCTCTAACTCCACAAACCATACACAAGATGAACATACAAGACTAAACTCATGGGAACATTTATAACGCCTCTTGAGTTTCGCGTGAGGGGTGTGGAGTTGGGAAACATCGGTGTACACTTCTTGCCTAAGAGACACACGGGTGGTCTCATTTTCCAACGCTCCGAAGTCCATTAACTGGCCCCAGAAGCCGTAGTGTAGGACCTGGCACAGATAAGCCGCTCGAAGATCTCCGGCAGCAGCAACCTCTTGGAAAGGGTTATCTAGCATTGTGCCAAACTCCTCGCCAGCTGTAAACACTCGAAAGAGTCCTTCGTAATACCTTCCTCGACATACATACGAGGGAAACTGGGTCATCATCATTAGGAGATAATCCATCCCCATTCCCCGGTGGAGACTAAGCACCCTAGATGAGTTCGACACATCGTACAAGCGCTTATACGTCATGCGAATGTGAGCATATTTCAGGAAGTTTTCACGGATAACTAGAGACATAATGTTTTCTAGAGCCTCTGTGGGGAGTGACAAAAGGCCAGTAGGTACATCAGCCATCTGAAAATCATAACGTTTTTACTTAATTAGTCTTAGCAATGCATTTATATCACCTGGTTTTCCAGAGTTTCCTGAACCCATCCTCTGATACCAACTGAAGCGACCCCCAAAACCGGGGTGCTTAACGAGACATGATATACTTAACATTACATCATTACAAGATTAAATATCATGTCTCATCACAACAGAGGATCGCGAGGCTCAGGATTCTGAGAAACCAGCTGCTTCTGATTAGCTTCATTAATATCAACCGTGCCTGAAAAAATTTAAACAAAACGTAGGGTGAGCAAAAATGCCCAGTAAGGGGTTTTAAAACATTTTATGAAAGTCCTTTCTTAAGTCCTTTTGAAAAGAATAAATTGTACTTTGCTAAAACAAAACATTGTCATTTCTTAAAACATGAAAACCATCTGTGTTTGAAAACCACTTGCACAAAGAATCACGTACTTGAAATAAGCTCTAATGTAAACATGGTCAGAGTGCGCAATATAAGCAGAGTAAGCAATGCATAAATTTTAAAACAAGGTTACTTTAATTCCAAGGGAATTTCTATGGCTATTTAGGAAAACATGCATATCATGGTTCGTGAGTAGGATGCAGTTCATTTAACAGTTTACCATATGAAAAACAGTTCTTGTCACATTAAGTACGGTTTCATGATCATGGGAGCTTTCAACTAGGGGTTGTCCTGTTAGTTGAACAAACCCCTGATTAACCTTTATCATTACATGTAGAGGGAATGTATAATCCTGGACTTTGTCATTACTTTTCATCATGACCGTAAAACATACTTAACGGGTCAAGGCTCACTGCCCACCCCGTTTCCTTTGCTCAAGCCAAGGCTAACTTGCCAAGACCGTCGCACATGATCGTCTCATGAGACTCTTGCTTTACCCAATGCATTGGAGCGCTATATAATTCCGGGCGCACCCGTCACATGTAAGTCCTATACATCCCTTACATATCTTGACATGGCCATTCGTTCATAGGGTTCCATGCATTCTTAATTAAACCCCATTTTCACATATTTGTTCATTACATGAAGACCATTTAAACATTAAGAACCTGATGACATGCATGCTAAAACTTCGTTCACATAACAAGTTACCTTGCATTTAAAAGCATGGGTTTCAAGAGAACGAACATATTACTTAACATTACATAACATCATAGTATCTAATTAAAACATAGTCGCTTGCACCTATAAAGACGAATGGATATTGAGGGTTTTTACCCAAAACTGTCTTATAAAAACAGACTTAAGTACACACTCATGAATACATGTATGCATTTGTAAAAACAAAAGAAATCAAGGAGTCCAGGTTAACCATTTTCACAAAAATCCTCATTTATCCTGAGCAGTGATAAATGAAAGTTCTCAGTTTCACGAAGGAATTTGAAGTCCAACTAACCCATAAACCTCGTAATGCTTTATAAAAATTGTAAACATGGTCTCTAAATTCATATTGAGGTATATACACATACGTGTATGTATATACCACAATAATATACATCATTCACCTGCACAATTTCACATATTCACCCATTTACTTAAAATATCCATTTTATAGAAGGAACGAAGAAATCATGAGGTATAAAAATTTAGAAAATACTGCTTATTATCCTATAATATGTGCGATTGAAAGTATATATATTGATATATCAAGTATATACAAGTATATACATATTTATATAACAACCGATTCTTGTAAAAGAGATACCCAACCAAAAAAAAATTATAACAGAATTCTCTTCTTGCTTGGAGAGGGGATGCAGTCAAGGTAAAAGAAACCGATGACAAAAATAGATGGTATACCCATATATATATATATATAACGTATACATATATTTAGATGAAAACCGAAGCTTTCATAAATAAGATAGAGAGCAGATCTTTACCTTGGCTTGGGTAGGAGAAGAAAGAAATAAAAAAAAACGAGGTATGAGAAAACATGGGGGTTTTTCACCCATATATATATATATACACAACTCGGGTAAGCGTATATATGAATTAAGACCAAAGTGTAAAACAAAAACTTTAGAACCGGTTGTTCCTTACCTGCCCGACAGGAAGGAGGAGGAAGATAACGAGGAATCGGGTGCAAAACCATAGATTGTGCTCCCATACACATAACACACATATATGGGTGTATATATATACAAAACAGAAACTGTAACAGAAAAAGAAACCAGCAAAACCTTCTCCCTTACCTTAGTTCGACGAGGAGGAGGAGGAGAAAAAGGAAGGCCAGAGTTGTGTCAGCGTCGCCTGAAGGTCGGAGAGTTCAGGAGCCGATCCTTCGGTCCTCGGTGCAACAGGGGGGATTAAAAAAAACGAAGATGGAGAAGAAGACTTTGGGGGAGGTGGGGTGTCGGCGTCAGCGTGTGGAAAGGAGGGAGAGGCTCGGGTCTTCTTCGCCAGCCTAGAGAAGAAAGAAACACCCTATGCTACTGGTACAGCGACAGAAAGAAGAAGAAGAGAAAACCGCGGGGAAGAAGAAGAAGCGGGGAAGAAAACGCGAAAGGAAATGGACGGCCGAGATTAGGGGGAAGTGAATCGGGCGGCTGGGGTTGCGCCGCAGTTTTAAAAACGCGGCTCGCGCAGTAAAAAAAAAAGAAAAGTTGTTTTTAATATTTTATTTTTATAGTATTAAACATTTATTCCAGTTTTTATTATTATTGTCATAGATTCAATAAAAAAAATACCTATAATTCATAATATGCTATCTTTATTATTATTAAACCATTTATATTATTTTAGTAAAAACATTGGTCAAATAAATTTATAAATTGATGAAAACATCTTATTATATGTACATACTTATATTTTTCATTTTTTTAACAAAAAGAACGCAAATTTTAATTTTATTATCATTATTATTAAACCCTATTTATTAACTACATAGTATTTCATTATGAGAAATAATGATCGAGAACATTGAATAATAAAAACATAACACAAGTATATATATTTTAATTTCCCTTTCTAGTTAACTATCCTAATTTTCTGAATTAATTAATATCATTTAATGCAACTATATTTTATCACACATACAAGTGTGTTGATGAAAATATTATTACCACGAAACACACAAGTGAAAGAGACCATAATTTGACGTTGTTTCTAAAATAGTTAATAAAAGGTTTAATCATAAGAGAAATAATATATCTAATTTGATGTAATAAGAATATATAACTTATAAAAGAAATCCATCAGGTTTTGATATAATTAGAAGAAACAAAAAGTTTAATTGTTCAGATCAAAATTTAGTGGAAGAAGACAATAATATTAATTTTTCTCCATTTCAAACATAAAATAAAATTCTTATTTTGGAAAACAAGAGATAATTAACATTGAGATCATTAAATAAAAACTACACATTTATCATTTGGATCATTTCCAACGGTCAAAATGATCATTGGATTCTTTGGGAACCAACGGTCGGATTTATGGCCGTTTGAGGTCCAACGGTCAGATTTGCGGCCGTTTGAGGTCCAACGGTCATCTTTGGTGCTTATAAAAGGGTTTTGTCTCGGGTGTCCCTTACTCCAAGTGACCGAATAAGAACGGAAGATGGTTCGTGTGATCCCCTTGGTGTTGAGCACGATCGCGGTGGTGTCAGCCATACTTACGTTCCTTATGATGGATGCTCGAAATCCCTATCGCATCCTCGGACTCCTAGTAGTTCTAAGCAGTCTTCCTGTCGTTGTAATTGGGTTCTTGGTTGGGATCTTTGGTTAGTGATGTTTTTATCGTGGAAAGTTGTAATCGTCAAGGTGTTTCTTAATAAGGAGTATTTCATTCATGCTTGTTGCTACGAGTTTTCATTTATTTTCATTTTCTTTTTATAGAAAGATGGTCCAATTAAAGGGGAAACATATCATTACACGAAACATGAATTCTCAGGTTGTTACAGTATGATTGTTACATAGCTAAAAATCATAAGGGTATGACCTTTACATAATCGGTCTACATAAGGGAAAATCAAATTTACTTTTACACAACTTATGTATGGGTATTTAATCCTCCTCCAGTTTTACAAAAATGATCTTCTATTCATTTATTTGAAAGCCAGTGATTCAAACACATCAAAATTAGGAAGAATCTTCCTCTGATATAACTGATGGGTTTCAAATGAAAATCTAATAATCATATATGACTAAAAAATCCCAAAACAGAAGAGATATATCTTTAATAAATTAACGTGTAAATAATTTAGAAAACAGAGTACTTGGAATTCATGTCCAAAATTAGTTTCCATATTCCTTTCATAGAGAGTGTTTGAGAAAGATCATGAGGAGAAGTAAACAAAATCACCCTACCTCTGAGGTATTACATTGACTAATGGATCCATGAACACTTTTTGAGGACACCCAAGTAACTAAAATGGTGCCAACACCTTTTCGGGTGAGAAGAATAGTGATTGAGAAGAAAAGAGATTTATAATAATCTTATACACCTCACACACCCAACAATAGAGGATATCATTCTCTTATATAGATGAAGAATGAGGAATCACCTATTCATAATACATCGTATGCATTTTTTTCTATTGTGTATAATTCATTGAACGATTTCAATAAATTTAACGAAAAACCTTTAATAAATTCACAATGGATTGTAATTGATGAATAAAAAATTCAAGGTAAATAAATAATATATATATATATATATATCACACACACACACACATATATATATTATATTCATCCATCATATGAATTATAAAACATATAATATATATAATAACATATATCAAATATATACTCCATGCATTATATGCATATGCACACACATCTCATCCATGAACATTTTAGCACACATTTGAAATTAATTAAATCATATTTGTTAAGATATATATGAATATGGTTCTATAATAAATTTATAATAAATATATATTTATTATATATGATATTTTAATGCATATGAATCAAGATGATACTTGAGGTAAGGGGGTTTCTCATCTCACTTTTATTTCTTTGAGACATATACCATATTCACCAATTGCTTCTTTTATGTGGTGTATATATTTCCTATGAATATATTTTCTGATTATTTTGATGGAAATTATAGGGATTTATAAATCCATCTAAGTTTCTACCTTTTATGATATTTTTACGCAGATATTACTAAAGTGTTAAAGGATTTATGTTTCAATCCCATTTTAATCAGGATTGTTTATGCTTTGATTTCCATTTAGAAAAATTATATTATATTTATATGATAAGCCACTTCAATTTTATTTTCCTTTTTTATTCATGTAATTTTCAATTAATTGTTTAATTTTCCTCTCTTTGGTACTTAAAATGACTGGAAAAATGTTTTAATTAAAATAGACTTTATTTCCTCTTTGGTCATGAATCTTTTTCTTCTATGCCCATGTTACATTTAAATTTTTTTCATAATTTTATTACTATTATTCCATGATTTTTGAAAGTAATTTTATCCCATGTCTTACTTTATAATTGTTTTTTCAAAGGAATCTACTTATCATTTAAAAACATTGTACTTTTGAATTTTTACCGAAAAAAAGAAAGGATTTTTTTTAACATACACAACATAAACAAAACTTTTCACCATCATGAAAAATAAATGTTTTTAAGATTAAATTATAATTTTATATGGTTATTTTCAAATAAAATGTTTTCCATAATATTTTTTAAATATTTGGATTTTAAATAAGCAATTTCAAAATGAAAATGGTATGTTCCTTAGGAAATATATGAGTGATCTTTTAAAGGAATTTTTCATTTATGATAGCTTACTTTGATGTTAAATAAAATTTATTAAGGATATAATCTAATGATAATATCCTTGTACTTTATTTTTATGGTTTATGATTATGATGATTAGATGTTTATGAAACTTTTTTATTTTAATTGGCTTATGATATCATGAAATGTTTATGATTTTTTTCTTTTCCATAAGTTATGATATAATGATATGATGAATGTTTTATGATCTTGTGACACAAAAATGTATGGTTTCATTATGTGATGGGTGGGACTATAATTATACATCCCTTTAATGCATTAGATAAAGTTGGATATCTCATGAGATAATAAGAATTGTAATGGGGAGTGAACCAAGTTTACTAAGGGACTCTGTACACTACGATAGTCTTGGGAGTAAACCTTGACTAAGGATATGATGGAATGTGGGATGAACCCAATTCACTATGATAATATTAATAGTGAAACTTGATTAAGGAAATTATTTTCTATACGTATGTGTATGACACAAAATTATGTCTTATTCCAATGTTATGATCTCATGAATTATGTTATTTGATTCTTTATGATTCATGTCTTAAAAAGTACCATGTTTTATTCCATGATCATGCTTATGATCTATGATTTTTTGGGTATGGTTTTCAAATGTTAAGATCATGTTTTATACCCTTATACTCATGTTATGATTAAAATATCATTTATATCTCTCTTGTTTACCCTTACTTAGAATATGTGCTCACCCTTTATTTTGTATCCTTCCCCCCAGGATATGAAGACATTTTTTAAGTATGATATGTATAAGAAGAGTGATAGTTGTGAGGAAATAAGTGAGATATGATGGAGATATTTTATGAACTAGATGTTTATGTATCCAAGTTTCCAAATACATTAAACCTTTATTGTTATGGCCTGAATCATAGTGTTATGTATTTGATATTAATCTAATAAGAAGTAATATCTATGTATGAAAGTATTGGTCACCACATTTGGTATCAGAGTAGGTTTTAATTAATATTTTGTAATTAGTATTATATAAAATTATAGAAAACCTTAGGGATAAGCATATTTATAAGGACCCAACCTCAAAACATTACATAATATTGAATTAAATGGATAATTCACATTGAGGATATTTTTAGGTTTAGAGTTTTAGATAATTAGGCCATAACTATTACATTACATCTCAAAAATTACAAAGTAGACACTTATACTTAGTTTCTATTTTTTTCATAAAATAAAAACACTTGAAAAAAAGAGTCATGTCTAGTTCCATGTTTTAGATAACATGACTTTTACTTGATCCCATCCTTGACCCTATTCATCTTCAAGTCCTGTGAAAATCATTTCAAAACTTGGGATGAGAAAAAAAAGATCCGTAAGGGTTATAAAAAAAAGAAAGAAAATATTAGTTCATCAATACCTACTTAACATAATCTCTTTAACATACCTCATGAAATCATAAGATTTATGAATAACACAGAGTAATCACAAATCATAAATGTAACTTGTGGCATTCATAACATAATTACATTGTAGATTTCACAACCACGTAAGGAGTTACATTTGGAATACCCATCACAGTATATTCCCTAAATCTCTTAGGAGAAACATTAATGTTTATCTCTATCACATTACCCAATGCATTGGAGAGCTATCTCGGGCTCACCCTCCCTAGGTTTATCACGGAACCACCCGTATACGTAAATAATTCCCAAGAACCATAACATATTCATAGCACATAAAACAAACATAAAAGAAAGATAAAATTTACACATTTCAATCACAATATATCATTTAAATATATTGACATAACAAATCCATTATCAAAACCATTTTCAATACCAAAATACATATAAGAGTATATGATATTTATTTTCCTTTTAAAAACATTATGGCTTCTTAAGGAAGCCATAGATCAAATAACACTCACGGCGGCAGAAAAGGTCCTTGTCACCGCTTACGTTAAAGGGAATTTTTTTTCGTTTAGTAAAACACCTCATAGAAAAATATTCCCTTTGAATGAAATCAAAATTCAAAGGTGTTTATTCACTGTAAAAATGAAAGTCACGTATAAAACAAAATATTCCTCAATGAAAGGAGATTGAGACGAAGTCCCTTACCTCGTGTCCGACTTAAATCGTTCATTCTTTAATATTCAGAATAAAAAACTAAAGTTAATTTATACTTGCTTAATAACATTTTTCAAGTTTATTATTCTTTATATATCACTTATTTCCATGTTAAAAAAATTATGTAATCACTTAAGTTAATAATGGTCATTTTTTCGATATTTGGTACTTGAGTAAAAAATGAACTTCTTATATTTACCAGTTGTCCATGTGGTCAAAAGTTAACTATCTAAATAATGATATTAATGATTTAGATATAATATATATCATATATATCCCGTATATATATGTATTTATAATAGTACATAACATTTGGAGGTAAGAAATGAAATGCACCATTCATGGAGACGGTAAGTCGTATGTACACATGAACGCTACTTTCATTTCTATTTCGTATTTTTAATGGAATGAAAACTCAATGATTAATAGGTATATTATAATTAAATTATAATATCATATATAATTTCATTAACTTCATCCTTTATACATTCCACATATGACATGAACGAGTCATATCACTTTGAGGGGGCGGTAGTCCGCACTTCCTCAAATGAGATTATCGCATTTACCCATTATGGAAACCATAAAGGTATGCTATAAATGAAAAATACAGAAGCATAGAGACAATATAAATATAATATATATCACATATAAATACATTTCCATCATAATGGACACCATAAGAGGTGGTGGGAGAAGATTGAACAATCATAGTTTTGTGAGGCAGTAGTTTGCCGTCCACAGAAACAGTATGTTCCTTATCCATTAGATGGAGGTGTGTGTATGTGAAGTTTGAATTATTATCATAAAAACAACCTAGTATATTGAGTATACTAGTGTTTTTATAAAATAAAAAAGTAAAAAGAGTTTAGGGGGTTGGAGGAGTAAAATATAAGAAAAGAACTTAAAAGAAGATGTTACCATTAAATCTGGTAACTCCCTTTGGTTTGAACCAAAATGATTTCTTAAAGTACATTCTGGATAAGGTAATGATTCTAGGTAGAAGAGAGGGATCTTGAGAGTTTATTTGGGTAGATTTTGGATGAGCCAGTGGGATTTAGAGGTGTGAGTAATGGGTTAGAGGTGAGGGATTTTTATAAGGGGGAGGAGAGGCTCTTTTAGAAAGTTTGAAAATATTATTTTATTATATAATGATTTCAGTTTCTAAAGGTCCAAAACTTATTAAAGTCAAATATAAGATGAATATTGTTTGAAATAAAACTGTACAATTATAATTTGATAGGTTTTGGATATTGTTTTAATTTTTATATTCTTATTTATTTAAATAATTCATTAATGAGGTAAACACTGCATCATTATTGTGTCATAAATAATTTTATTTATTGGGTGTATAAAAACTATAAATAAGATACCATGATTTAGGAAATCTTTTTATCTTTATAATGAATATTTATAGTTAGATATATCAATTATATAACCCCACATTAAAATTGTTTTAGCAAAACAATACATGTTTATGATATTTTTATTTTTACTTTAAATAAAAAGTTATTAATATCATTATCTTACCCAAGTGGCTTTCAAAGGCCAAAAGTCTCACCCAAGGATTGTCTTAGTCGGACATTACTCCTAAAATAAGGTTAGGACAAGTTATAAGGTAATTTTATATTATTATAATATTGTTTTTACTATGAATTACCCTATTTACTTTTAACCGTAGTAAATAAAAGTCAAAATTTACTATTTACCAAAAACTATTTTCATCTTATTGAACCAAAATTTACTTAATAATAACAACCATGTATGTAGGATTTTTTAAATTCAATTCATCGAAGCGGTAAAATTTCATTTAAATGAAAAAGTCAGTTTTTTTAACTACTACCCAGTGTTTGTACTATTCATCAAAAATTGAAGTTTTTTAGAAAAATAACAAAAATTAGGCCTAAGATATATTTGATATTACAAATTCAAAAATGATGTCTATTTTAAAAAATTAAAAACATAGAAGTTTCATTAATTAATTCAAAATTAATTCCTGTTGTCAAAACAAAAAGCGTGGTTTTAAGAAATAATAACTATAAAAAGATTGACACTTGTTTATGTCCAATTTCAAAATGAAATTACTTCCAATGTCCAAAATTTGATTAAATGGTAAATTTATAATATAATTACACTTCAAAAACAATTTGAAAGATAATATAACCATATAAATAAATTATATTAAGAGGCAGTTTTTAATCAAAATACAATATTTTTCAGTATTCATTAAAAAATGAATTTTATCAGAAAAATACCAAATATTTACCCAAAGTAAATTTCGATGTCCCGATTCTAAATAAGAATTTTATTTTGTCAAATATAACATTTAAAAGTGACCAAAACTATATTTAAAGAGGGTTCACCATTAAAAGGTGGTAAATCGACCTTTTAAAGAATATTAGAGTATTTATGCTTAAAATTAGATTCATTCACATTTGAAGCCTATAACTTTAATTGGATAAATGTGAAAACATTTAAAAACATGTACAATCATATTATAGTTAGTTCTGTTCATTTTTTATATTATAATGGCTAGGCATTAACTACCATTTAAAATAATAAAATAATCATATTATTTTTCTGTATGACTCAGCATTGTGTACAACATAAGATTTAAAAGAAATCCATTGTTGCGTATTGGGTACACCAATGAACATAGAATCCCCTTTAAAATAAAATTAATATTTAATTAAAAAATATTAATAAATATGAAAATGTATTATTCTTTATTTACTTGGGTTGTTACATCCTTCCCCCCTTTTAGAAATTGCATCCTCACAATTTTTATTCACTTATCAAATAAGTGGGGGTATTTATTCCTCATAGTATTTTTAAGATTCCCATGTTGCCTATTTAACCATATGAATTTTCCACAAAACCTTTACCTGATGAATTACCTTATTCTGCAATAATTTATCTCTTTGGTCAAAAATCTGAACTGGTTGTTCCTCATAAGAGAGATTCTCTTCCAACTGAACTACCTTTGGGCTCAAAACATGAGATGGATCTGGAATATACTTTCTCAACATTGAAACATGAAAAAAATTGTGTACTTGGGATAAACTTGGAGGTAAAGAAACTCTTTAGGCAACTGATCCAACTTTCCCTAGGATTTCATAAGTTCCAATGAATCTCAGACTCAACTTTCCCTTCTAACCAAAACACATCAAACTTTTCCATGGAGAAAATTTGAGAATGACTTGACCACCAATCTCAAAATAAAGATCCTTCCTCCAGTTATCTGCATAACTTTTCTATCTACTCTGATCTATTATCATATGCTTCTGAATCAACTGAACCTTTTCTGTCATCTCTTCTACCAATTTTGGTCCCATCAGCTTCCTTTCACCTACTTCATCCCAAAAAGTTGGAGTTCGACACCGTTTCCCATATAATGCCTCAAATTGATCCATCTGTATACTGAAATAAAAACTATTATAATAAAAAAAATTCAACCAAATAAATATGTTGGTCCAAAATTCCCTGGTAATCTAGTTAACAAGCATGTAGCATATCCTCCAAGGTCTAAATTGTTCATTCTGATTGCCCATCTAATTGAGGATGAAAAACTGTACTAAAATTTAATTCTGTACCCAACAACTTCTAAAGGCCTTTCCAAAAGTTAGAAGTAAACCTGGGATCATGATTAGATTCAATGTAGAGGAGAAATCCATGCAACTTGACTATCTCTTTAACATACAACTGAGAAAGTTGATCCATAGAAAAAGTATCCCGAATAGGGAGGAAATGAACCAATTTAGTCAATCGATCAACAATAACCCAGATTTCATTATTACGTCGAGATGTATTTGGTAATCCCAAATTGAAGTCCATGAATATATTTTTCCATTTCCACTCTGGAACCGGTAAAGAATGAAGTATCCCTTTAGGTAACTTCCGCTCTACTTTAACCTATTGAAAAGTCAAACACTTCACAGTAAAGTCAGCAATATCTCTTTTCATTCCATCCCACCATTAATACTCTCAAAGATCTCTGTACATCTTAGTACTGCCAGGATGAACTGAAAATAGAGAACTATGAGCTTCACATAATAACTCTTTCTTAAAGTTTTAATCATAAGGCACACATAATATCTTTCCAAACCTCAAAACACAATCATTATCAATGTTAAAATTAGGCAACTTACCCTTCTTAACCAACTCTACCTTTTTCTGCAACTCACTGTCTTCCTTATGCACTTGCTTAATTCTGTCTGATAGAGATGATTTTAATGACACCTAAAACAAAACAATGGAATTTCCAGCACTAAAAAATTCTATGCCAAAGTTCATCAAATCAAAAACTAAAGTATCTCATTCTAAACATAGCAAGGTTAATAAAGCATTACATTTTTGAATCAAAGAATTAGCCACTTTATTTGCTTTTCTCAGATGGTAAAGGATCATGCAATCATAATCCTTGAATAATTCCAGCCATCTCCACTGTCTAATGTTTAATTCTTTCTGAGTGAATATATACTTTAAACTTTTGTGGTCAGTATATATTTCACATTTTACTCCATACAAATGATTCCTCCAAATTTTTAAAGAAAAAACAACAGAATCTAATTTTAAATCATGTGTAGGGTAATTTAACTCATGAGGTTTCAACTGATATGAATCATAAGCAATTACATGATCATTATGCATAAGGAAACAACCAAGTCCTTTCAATGAAGCATCACTTTAGATAAAAAACTCACCATTTCTTGAAGGTAATGCCAAAACAGGATCATTCACCAAACTTCTTTTCAATTCCTAAAAAAAATCATCACATTATTTTGTCCAAATTAACATAAAACCTTTTTGAGTTAACTTAGTCAGTGGGCTAGATAATTGTGCAAAATTTTCAACAAAACTCCAGCAATAACCTGCCAAACCAAGAAAACTACGAATTTTGGTTATATTTGTGGGTATTGGACGTTCTTCAACAACTTTGTTTATAACAAGATCAACATTTATGCCATTTTTTGAAACAATGTGACCAAGGAATGAAATTTTTTGTAACTGAAACTCACAATTTCTAAATTTTCCAAATAGTTTATTTTCTTTTAAGATTTTAAATAAAAACTTAAATGACTTTCATGTTCCTATTTACTTTTGGAATAAACCAAAATATCATCAATTAACACAACCACAAAATTATCTTAGAACTCATGGAAAATTCTATTCATAAGATCCATGAATACAATAGGTGCATTGGTTAACCTAAAAGGCATAACCACAAATTCATAATGGCCATATCTAGTATGGAATGCGGTCTTTGGAATGTCTAGTTCCTTTAATTTCAACTGATGGTACCCCGACCTCAAGTCAATCTTCAAAAAATACTGAGCTCCCTAGAGCTGATCAAAAAAATCTTCGATATGAGGCAAATGATAATTGTTCTTAACAGTGATGTTATTCAATGCTCTATAATAAATGAAAAGTCTCATTGAACCATATTTATTTTTAACAAACAAGACAGGAGCACCCCATGGTGATGTGCTAGGTCAAATGAAACCTTTATCTAATAACTCTTGAAATTTCTTCTTTAACTCTAAAAGTTCAATTTGAGCCATTAGATAAGGGGGTTTTGAAATTGGCTAAGAATCACAAACTAAGTGAACAATAAATTCAACTTCCCAATCAGGTATTATATTAGGAAACTCATCAGAAAAAACATAAAGATACTCATTTACCACTGGCACATCATTAATCTAGACAGTTCCTTTGTTTTCAACAATATGTGCAAGGTAACATTCATTTCCATATTTTACTAGTTTCTCAGCTTCCTGATGTCATCAAAAGTAAGGGTTCATTCTTGTACACAAAATGAAAAGCTTTCTAAAAATAAAGGTTCTTATAATTTCTTTTTGTCTCAATATTTCACCCTAGTGTTTTTACCATAAGTTCAGGATTCATATCTTGAGATGGAATTCCGAATTTACTAGAAAACTTATTAGAAATGAGTGAATGTGTAGAACCTGAATCAAACAACACATTGGCATAATCTGAACAAACAAATAGTGTACCTTATAATACTTCATTTGATGACCCAACATCTGCTGAAGTAGTTGCAAAGGATTTCACCACCCCTTTCTGCTTGTATTTTGGCTACTTTCCCTTAGTTGAGTTCTTCATTGGACACTCATTTTCATAATGACCTATTTCATTTCACTTAAAACATTTTACTAATAGTAAATCATATTTTTTTCTTACTATTAAACTGATCTTTTTAGTGCAATTACGAGCCTTATATCCCATTTTCCCACATCGGTAGCACTTACCAGAATTAAAAAGACATTCCCCAGCATGCGTTTTACCATAATTTTCACAAACTATAAACTTAAGTTTCTTACCATCATACTTTTTTGAAGAGTTCTCCCCTTTTGTATGCCACCTCGACCCTTTATTATGTTATTTGTCAGAGAATAATTAATCATCGACAAACTCCATTTCCACCTTCTCTGCACATCAAAAAAGTTTTTAATAACTTTTTAACTAACAAGTATCTAAATCCCTTCGATACTTTGGATTTAATACTGAGTAAAAATGGTTGATTTTACTATCAAGATCTCGTATAAAATTTACAGCATACCTTGACAGTCGAGTGAATTTTTCTTCATAACCAGCCACTGAGTCATCCTCCTGCCTCAATTATAGGAATTGTTTTTTTCCATCCTAAGACAAAACAAATTAGGAAAGTATTTCTCAAGAAACATACCTTTGAATTCATCCCAATCAAGAGCATCAATATCCTCACTATCCCTGATATTTTTCACCATTGACCACCAATGATTGACATCACCTTGAAAACGGTAAACAACAAGAGTTATATTTTGATGTTCTAAACACCCCATGACATCGAAAATATTCTCCAGTGCTTTAATCCACCCTTCAGCTAGCACAGGGTCAGATGATCCTCTGAATGATGGAGGATGTTTTCTCCTGAAATTCTCTACTATTGACATCTTCCTCTGTGGTTGATTTGGATGATCTCGTGCATGGATACCACCACGATTTATAGTCTGATTCAACTATTCCATCACTCCAACAAACTATTCAGTTCTGATTTTGACCATCTCAGGTTGCTGAATTCAAAGGTTGTCTTCCTTTTGATGTATCCCCATCACAACTTCCCCGTTTCCTATGTGGAAAACCATTCTGAACACAAAAAATATCTTAGGTGAAACAATATGGTAATCTATAAATGCTATATCATTTCAATATTAACATAAATTAATTTATGGATATTAATTTTATAATATGCTAACTCCTAAAGTTATCTAAACGGACCTCTGATACCATCTATAAGGACCCAACCATAAAACATTACATAATCTTGAATTAAATGGACAATTCACATTGAGGACATTTTCAGGTTTAGATTTTTAGAGAATTAGGTCATAACTATTACATTACAACTCAAAAATTACAAATTAGAAACTTCTACTTAGTTTCCATTTTTCATAAAATAAAAACTTTTGAAAAAAAGAGTCATGTCTATTCCATGTTTTAGACAACATGAATTTTCCTTGATCCCATCCTTGACCCTATTTATCTTTATGTCCTGTGAAAAACATTTCAAATACTAAGAAGAGCATAAAAAGCTCAGTAAGGGTTATAAAAAAAGAAAGAAAATATTAGTTCATAAATACATATAACATACACTCTTTAACATACCTCATGAAATCATAATATTTATGAATAACACATAGTAATCACAAATCATAAAGGTAACTTGTGGAATCCATAACATACTTACGTTGTAGCTTTCACAACCAGGTAGGGAGTTACATTTGGAATACCCATCATAGTATATTCCCTAAATATCTTAGGTGAAACATTCAAGTTTACCTCCATCACGTTACCAAATGAATTGGAGATATATATTAGGCTCACTCGTCCTAGGTTTATCACGGAACCACCCGTATACGTAAATAATTTCCAAGAAACATAACATATTCATAGAACATAAAACAAAAATAAAGGAAAGATAACATTTCCACATTTCAATCACATTATATAATTTAAATATATTGAAATAATAAATCCATTTTCAATACCAAATTATGTAAAAGAGTTTATTCAATTTATTTTCCTTTTAAAAACAGTATGACTTGTTAAGGAATCCATAGATCAAATAATACTCATGGTGGTAGAAAAGGTCGTTATCACCACTTACATTAAAAGAAACATTTTTTTAGTTTATTAAAATAGATCATAGAAAAAGATTCCCTTTGAATGAAATGAAATGTAAAAGGTGTTTATACACTATATAAAATAAAGTCTTGTATAAAACAAAATATGCCTGAATGAAAGGAGATTGAGACAAAGTCCCTTACCTCGTGCCCGACTTGAATTGTTTGTTCTTTAATATCTTTAATAAAAAACTAAAGTTAACTTATACTTGATTGAGAACCTTTTTAAATTTTATTATTCTTTTTTATATCACTTATTTACATTTTAAAAACATTATTAAATCATTTAATTTAATAATGGTCATTTTTTCGATATTTGGTACTTGAGTCAAAAATGAACTTCTTATATTTACAAGTTGTCCATGTGGTAAAAAGTTCATTATCTACAGAAATATATTCATGATTTATATATCATATATATCATATATATCCATTATATATATGTATTTATAATAGTAAATAACATTTGAACTTATGAAATGAAATGCACCGTTCATGGAGACGGTAAGTCGTACGTACGCATGAACACTAATTCATTTATATTTCGTATTTTTAGTGGAATGAAAAATTAATGATAAATAGGTATATTATAATTCAAGTATAATATCATATATAATTTCATTAACTCCATCGTTTATATATTCCACATATGGCATGAACAAGTCATATCACTTTGAGGGGGCGATAGTCTGCACCTCCTCAAATGAGATTATCACGTTTACCCATTATGGAAACAATAAAGGTATGATATAAATGAACAATAAAAAATAATATAGACAATATAAATATAATATATATTACATATAAATATATTTCCATCATAATGGATACCATAAGAGGTGGTAGGAGAATAATGAACAATCATCATTTCGTGAGGCAGTAGTTCGGTGTCCACAAAAACAATATGTTATTTACCCATTAGATGGAGGTGTGTATAAGTGTAGTTATAATTATTCTCATAAAAACATCATATTATATTTATGATATTGGTGTTGTTATAAAATAATGGAATAAAAATAGTTTAGGGGGTTGCAGAAGTAAAATAAAAGAAAGAACTTAAAAGAAGACGTTACCTTTAAATCGGGTAAGTCCCTTTGGTTTGAACCTAAAGGATTTCTTGAAGTGCCTTATGCATAAGGTAAGGATTCTAGGTTCAAAAGAGGGTTCTTGATAGATTATTTGGGTAGAGGTTGGATGAGACAAGGGGTTGAGATATTTGAGTAATGGGTTATAGGTGAGGGCTTTTTATAAGGAAGAGGATGGGCTCTTTAAGAAAGTTTGAAAATATTATTTTATTATATAATGTTTTTTGGTTTATAAAGGTCCAAAACTTGTTAAAGTATAAGATAAGATGACTCTTGTTTGAAATAAAACTATACAATAATAATTGGACTGGTTTTTGATATTGTTTTAATTTTTACAATCTTCTTTATTTAAATCATTCATTAATGAGGTAAACACTACATCATTATTGTGTCATAAATAATTTTATTTATTTGACGTCTAAAAATTATAAATAAAATACCATGATGGAGGAAATATTTTTAGATTTATAATTAATATTTATAGTCAAATATATCAATTATATAACCCCACATTAAATTTTTTAGTAAAACAATACATGTTTATGATATTTTTATTTTTACTTTAAATAAAAAGTTATTAATATCATTATCTTACCCAAGTGGCTTTAAAAGGCCAAAGGTTTCACCCAAGGATTGTCTTGGTCAGAAATTACGCATAAAATAAGGTTAGTGCAAGTGTTAAGGTAATTTTATATTATTATAATATTGTTTTAACCTTGACTTTCCCTATTTACCTATAACTGTGGTAAATAAAAGTCAAAAGTTACTATTCCCCAGAAATTATTTTCATCTTATTGAACAAAATATTACTTAGTAATAACAACCATGTATGTCATATTTTTGAAATTCAATTCACAAAAGCAGTAAAATTTCATTTAAATGAAAAAGTCAGTTTTTTTTAATTACTACTCAGTGTTTTTACTATTCATCTAAAATTGAAGTTTATTAGAAAAATACCAAAAATTCGGCATAAGATATATTTGATATTCCTAATTCAAAAATGATGTCTATTTTACTAAATTAAAAACATAGAAGTTGCATTAATTAATTTATAATTAATTCCCATTGTCAAAACAAAAAGTGTGTTTTTAGGAATTAATAACTGTCAAAAGATTGACACTTGTTTATGTCCAATTTCAAAGTAAAATTACTTTCTATGACCAAAATTTGATAAAATGGTAAAAATATAATCTAATTACACTTAAAAATAATTTAAAATACAATCTAACAATATAAATAAATTAGATTAAGAAGTAGTTTTGAATCAAAATACAATATTTTTTAGTATTTATTAAAAAATGAATTTTATCTGGAAAATACCAAATATTTACCCAAAGTAAATTTTGATATCCCGATTCTAAATATGAATTTTATTTGGAGAATAGAACATATAAAAGTTACGAATATTATATTTAAAGAGAGTTCTCCATTAAATGGCGGTAAATCGAACTTTTAATGAATATTAGAGTACTTATGCTTAAAATTAGATTCATTCACATTTTAAGCATCTATCATTTATTGGATAAATGTAAAAACATTTCAAAAACATGTATAATCATATTTTAGTTAGTTATTTTGATTCCCACCATTACAATGGCCAGGCGTTAACTACCATTTAAAATAATCATATTATATTATTATTTTTCAGTATGACTCAGCATTGTGTGCTACATAAGATTTCAAAGAAACCCATTGTTGCGTATTGGGTACACCATTGAACATATAATACCCTTTAAAATAACATTAATATTTAATTAATAAATATTAAAAAAATATGAAAATGTATTATTATTTATTTACTTGGGATGTTACAATATGTATAGGATAACATTCTAACGTTTTGGTAAGTTAGACATTATATGATTTTATTAGTAATAAATCCATGTCTGGATACTACAAGTGGATGTGTTTTTTTATGCATATGCATATAGGGATAATAAAAATGAATATAGTTGGTTGTTTATATCTTGAACATCAATATAGTTCATGATGAATGGGCCTTTAATGCACACATAGTTTGAAATTCCCAAGGGATATTTTTGGGTTAATTCAATTTTTTATTTATAAACCATTATAAATTATTTGAATAGATAATGACCATGGATGACCTAGTTTAAACCCAAGGTGTCATAGAGTGAAAATAATGTGTCATTATTTAGACATCATATGAATGATATTTCATTATTTCTCACACTATGATTTTGGTGTTACTCAATAGATGGAACTAGGAAGAATCTTGTTAACACTAAATATGATGGATAATGGAATGATTATCCTCATGTAGAACCAAGTGAAATGGGATTTGGAATGTGAAACATTTTTATTATTCCTAATTATCTATATCATTATATGATAAACAACCTCAACTTTTATTAGATTTCTGATACACCTAATAAGAGAAAAATGGTGTTTCATGGGATTTTAGTTAATGAAGAACATGAAGGATAAAAGATTCAGCTTCATACATGTCAAGAATGTGGGAAAAAGCACACAAGGGAATGTATCAAAGGAATGAGAAGATGTTTTATTTGTGGAAAAGGAGGGTATAGAGAAATTAATTTCTATGATAAAAAATGAAGAGTTTGATGGAGGGAAATGAAGTTTATCTTAAGTTACCATTTATATTTCAATGTATTGTGTATGGAGAATATGGGAACTATCCAATTCAATTCTCTAATACATGGGTTGAATTATAGACCAAGGAAGGGTCTATGCTATGCCAATTTTCTAAGTGTAATGATTAAATTTTTTATGCACTGGGATTAGAGAAATATGTTGTAGAAGTGTTTTATCAATAATATTCTAGTTATAATAATCCTGATACATCTATGATTTGTTTTATAATAGTTTTTATTTAAGGATTTAAAATCATATATTGAATGGTAATAGAAATGTGACTTAGTGATAAAGTGGTATCGTTTTTGGAAAACACACAATTGAGGTGTAGATAACCCTTAATATGTGCCAGTTTTTGTGATAATAATGTTCAGTTTAGATAAGAGATGATTTATTTTGATAATTTAAATTGGATAGTATTGATGAACTTGGAAGTTATTAGTGATTTGATAAAAAAGTGATTTATGATGAATTTTATTACATTTTTGGATTTATAAAATATATTAAATAACCTATTATTTTATTTAAGAAATAAGGATTGAGTTAATGTATGGAAGAATATATGGTTTTATTGTGGTTTTATAGTCATTTAGGTTATTTTGGAAAAGGATCAAAATATTTTAAGAGAATATATAATCATGTTATTAATTTTTTTGGTATGTGAAATTATGAGATACTTTATATTATATGATAATAAATGATAAAATTGATCTTTAAAAAAATACGTGATCAAATATTTTTGATTTTTGGGTTTTGAATCTAGCTAGACATATTTTCGAGGAGTTTTAAGGATAAATATTTATGGAATGGTTTAAGTTAAACATTGGGTATTATTATTGAGGTTTTAGAGACCATTGTATTATTTCATAAAATGAAGATTTATCCATATTGGATAACTTGTTCTAACCATTTTGGTTTTGGTAAATATCTTGGGATAAAAGGAATGACTTGTTATTCTTTTATAAATACTATGATCCATTAAAAGTTAATTTTAGTGCTTCAAAAATGAAAAATTCATCATGAATATTAGATAGAAGTTGAAATGGATTGAAAAAAACCAAATGATGAAATTTTTCTTATAAAATGGAAATAAATCAAGTATGTTATCTCATATTCTCTACATTGATGGTAAATTATTCCCTCAACTCAAGTAATAGGAAGATAAATCTATCGAGTCTTATGTGGAAAGTATCTATTAATTTTCAAGGAATGTTTTTATAAACCCATGAGTCTTATAATGATTCATACTTAGTTTTATAAATAATTAAGAAATACTATGTTTCTTAGTAGTATCATAGAAATTAGTTATCATGATAGAATCTACATCAGATTTTATAATTATGTCATTATGTACTTATTCTAGTAAGTGATAATTAAAATTTTATGGAACAATTTATTTAAGTGTGGTATAATATAACTTCTCTAAATTTTGTTAAAAGAATAATAAGCTCAATATATTTCTTTACATGAAACACCGATCATTAAGACAATTTTGATATAGTATAGTAATATTATTATTTAAATGTGTCCATTATAACTTAGCCTTTTAATTGGAAGGTGTTGGTCAGTGTAAGACAATCAAGAGGGGGGTGGGGGAGGTGAATTGAGTTCCTATAAACATTTTTGTCTAAAACACTTATTTAAAAGTTCCCCAACATAAAAAATAAAATATCCAAGTTAACCAAAGTAGTATATTTATAAATGTTTTGATATTTTTAAAGAATTATCAAATATTGACTAGTTCTCAGTTAAAATAACATGGATCATCACTTTAACTTTTGAAATAAATCTACTAAAACATATTATAATATAAAAACTATCTAAGATTAACTATCAAAATAAATAAATAATTTCAATAAATAAAGATAAAATAGTGAAAACAAAACATTGAAAGGAATTACGTAATAAAAATAAGAGGTAGAGTCTCAAGATGAGAATTAGTCCTCTCCACTTGGTGATAACCTGCCAATAATAAATTTATATAAATAAATATGGATCCACACCCTAGATCAGAGTAAAAATAGTATACACACTTTCCAGGTTCACAGGACCTCTTCCACAGTTTTCAGGGGAGTGAAAAAACAACTAGTCCACACAAGGACCTCTTCCACTATTATCCATGGGTACTGTGATAGGAAATATATGGTTTATGAATATATCAATGTATCTTATAGTTTGGAACAAGATTCAGTGTGTTTTTATAATACATAAATTCACAAACCCCTCAAAATATAAAATAGTACACCATCAAAGTATAAATAATGAGATAAGAGTTAGAAAGATTTGTCTGTTTGGAAATGAAGCTTGAGACTCTTGAAAGATATCTTGAAATGAAACTTGAGTAAATTTATAGAAACCACCAAAAAAATAGAGTATTGTGAGAGATTTTGTCTTCTGCTTCTAGTGAGGTAATGATGTGTTCAATGAGTGTTTTTTTTCATTTAATGCTTCACATGTTCTTTAATATTGGTTCTCAGCAATGTCTTCATGTATGCACAATAGGAAGTTCTTCTTGTGTGTTTTTTGGATGTGCGACTTCTTATATTTTTTCAGCTCTCTTTGTCTTTTGGATCAGGTTTAGGATTTAAACACTATAGTTATGACAATAAGAATGATCTATATCATGTGATGGTACCTCATACCTTGTACTCTGACATCGATATTAATGTTTTCTAAAAAAGGTAGAAAATGTCATTAAAATAAGCCTTGGTACTAAGTTTCAAAAATATGACCATTAGAAAGAAATTTAAATTTAAATGAAAAAGGAAGGAATAATGGAGTCTCAGGATTGGTAGCTCAGGAATGATCAATTAGGATCAGTAGGTCACTCTATTAGTAGGTTGAATTGATGGTGACTCAACTATCAGTAGGTCATTATAACGGTAGGTCCACTTGATTGCAGGTCCACTATCAGTACCTCATACATAGATTTTTTTTTGAATATCGGTGATTCATTCTATCAGTAGCTTGAGCTAACGGTGACTCTTGCCATCGATATCTCCACTTGAATGGTGAATCATTCTTAGCAAAAATTCTAAAAAGCTATCTGTAGCTCAATGCGACGATGACTTAGTTATCAGTAGGTCAAGCATCAGTGACTCATACCAGTGTCTTTTCCTTTTCTAGATTTTAGTATCTGTGATGACAGTGAGAAATTTGATAGTGAGACATATCATCGGTAGGTCTAACAGTGAGTCCACCCTGATAGTGACTCAGCCTTAACAATTACTTATCCTCAATGGTTACTTATACTCGGCTAAATTTTTCTAACCATTCATATGTAGTAAAACAGTAAAAGAATAGATTAAGCTTATACATAAGCATAATTAAACATAAATAAACATAACTAAACATTATGAAATATTATTAGACCTGATTTTTTAGCCTTCAAATTAGAAGAGTCCAACAATCTCCCCCTTTTTGATGATCACAAATCATTGCATTGACAATCCATTCATAAGGATCAAAGGAACAATTCGCCTTTACATAACATACATATTATGCGAAATTAAATCATAATAGAAACATAATCAAAGAAATAATATTAAATCCAATTAAATTCATCTCATTATCTAAAAACCATAATGATTCTCTAGTTAATTTAAATTAAAAATCATATTTATCCCCATTTTGAGATTATTGAAACGGGAACAAATAAAAATATATAAATAACATAACATGGATGAAAAGATATAATATATTTCATGATCAATTGAAAGTAAAAGTAAGTAAAATAGAAAAAATTAAATCCCTATCAAAGATCAATCCGATTAATTATTCTTCAAAGAACGATCCATCAATCCTTTTCCCTTATTAGTAGAAGTAGTACGTGGAATAACAAGAGGGACAAAAGGAGAAGATGTATACAAATGATGAATTGGAACTCTAGAAGGTACTTTAGGTGTAGTAATTTGAGTAGAATATGTTGGATCTACAAGTTACCTATAGATTAAAGGTATTATATGACTAAGAGCCTATGCTGTTGACATGATAAATGGTTGAAGGGTTGTAGGTAGAGGAGAAAAAGGATTTATAGTCACAACATCTTTTAACTAGGGATCAACTGACCAGTAGATGGAGCCCAAGGGAAAATTCTTAGTCACTAGTTGAATGGTGAATGACACTAGTTCTAAAATAATAGTACTTTGACTATGTAGGTAATTATTGAAAAGTTTTATAAAGTCCATGATTATCTTCCCACCTTTCTCTATATTCTTTTTTAAGTCATCCTTATTCTCTATAAATTTATGCAGGGTAAGAGTTAGCACCTTGAGCAGTTTTACTTGTTCTGTGAAGGCTTGTGTAACAAGAGGTAGCCTCAAATTCTCAACCAAATATCTAAAGTGATTATCTAGATGATGCTTGGTGTAAATTCTTTTGAATTAGTAATCTAATTTCTTTTTAATTTCCTCCTAAGAATTAGTAGCCCCATTTGTGAAAAACGTTACCATATCATATATATAGTCACAGTTCTGCCAAATTTTTCTTAGGATTTCTTGATTAGATTTACCCATCATAGTTTGAATCTCTTATTTAATCACTGTTATGATCATTTCAACATTAGGAGTCTGAATAGAAAGAGAATCTGAGGTTGAGGCTTCATTAACTGCATCTTTTTCTAATATTTCAAAATTTCTAGATCAAGAGATGGAGGAAGAGTATGAGTATCTTACTCAGAAGATGTATCCTCAAGAGTGTTTACAACTTTTTTTAGGTATTCTATATACTCAGCTGACATACCTTTCATAAAATGAATGAGTACAACCAAATCATCACTTAACTTTTTTATTTTTCAATCTCACTTCTTGATGTTTTGAATCTAACTAAGGTTGAATCTAGGAAACAACCTTTTCTGAAAGCATAATTGCATCTGTTTCACTGAGACTTACAACTCGAGATGGTTGATTTGGGAGGATAGATCTAAATACCAAGCATAACTCTTCCTTAAACATTTTTATATCATTATTAGTCACATAATTTATATGTACCGGTGCAATAGGAGAAGCATAAGCAGAATCATGAACTACTACTGGAGTAGGTTCTATTTCTAGTGTTGTTCCAACTGGAATTCTTCGAGCATGAACTGCTAATTCAACCAATAATACCTTAGGATCAGATGCCTCATCATTTGAATCAGTATATTATAATCCAAGAGTGACATATTTAAGATATTTTTCCCATTCCTCAGTTGTCACATCATAAGGAATGAGAGTATCAATTCTTTCCCTTTTCGTATGTTGCTCCCCCTCAACAGATACTTCCTCTTCAATAGGTGATCTCTTTATTACATAAACAAGTTCTTGAACTAGATTAACTGGAACTTATTCTTCAACATGAACTTACTCATGCATATGAACATCTGGATCTCTTTCCTCAACTATAACTAACTCAGGAGCTTCATGGGATTCCAAAATTGATTCATATTCACTTAAAGCAGTATCAGTAGGATTTTCAGGCTCAAAAGGATATAGAGTAAGATCATTAGATTCTATAATAGGATCTTAATCATCATTAGGATGGACTAATCCACTATCATATTAACGACTTCCTTCTTCTTCCTTATCATTTACATCATCTTTATTTTCTTCACTAGATTATTCTCTTTAATATTCATCTTCTTCACTATCATCCTCTTATTCTCTATCATTGTTACTTTATTCATTTTCACCATTTGACTTTTCATATTCTTCACTACCACGTTTACTAACATATTTAAAATTTTATGATTCTTCAATATCTTTATCATCATATTCTAACATGAGATATTCTTTTTTAAGAAGAGTATTAGGAGGGCTAGAAGGTCTATAGGTCATCCTTTCTGGACTTTCTTCAATATCTGGGTCACCTCTATCATCAATAGAAAATTATTATCCTTTATTTACTTCATCTTATTTTTCATCATTAGAATAATACCCAACTTACTCATGTCCTAGAACAAGATCAACCATGTCTCTTGGCCTTGATGGGTGCTCAACAGGATTGAATTACTTATAAATATTATCATTGTATTCAACCCATTGTTTATTCTAAGGATTACAATTGATCTTCATTCTCTTAAAAATGAAATTTTTGATGAAAAACCCATCATAATTAGTTACTGGTTCTTCATCCTCATTCACCAGACCTTTGAATTTCAATATTGTAGAAAAAAACTTTGGATAAATTAAGGAATTGGACTTGGATTGAGGTTTCATCATTTCATTCATATACACAGTTATATACCCGTACAAGTTAATATTGTGTCATTAATTCATCTGATATAACAAATATAAATCCTGGTATTTGAGATAGGAAAAATTATTTTTTCTTGGACATAACTGGTGTTGAATAAATTTGAACAATAACCTACATTCAGCATCAAGATCTTTTTCTATTGGTCTTCTAGGAAATCTATCTTCAGTGAGCTTTGAAAATGCTTCCTCAAAACTAAAAATATCACTAGTAGGAGGTGGAATACCTTGATAATCATTGAAACTACCTTCATGAGGTACTTTGAATCATCCATACCACTTCTTTGACGAAAAGTAACTATTGAAAATATGGCCTTTATTAGTGTTAGAAAATGGAATTAACAATGCTAGAAAAACACTGTTAATCAAGGCGAAGATAAAGGGGGTTCCCTGTTATCAGTGCTCAAAAAAGTGCTAATAAAGGCCCCTTTTATCAGTGCTAAAAAAGGGCTAATAAAATGTGACTTTATCAGTGATTTTTTAGCGCTGATAAAATACCCCTTTTATCAGTACTTTTTTTAGCACTGATAAAAGTCAAAAAAATAATTAAAATGCTTACAATGCTTTTAAGAGTATGCGACCCCCCTTTTATGAGTGCTAGGAGAACCCCCTCCCACACTTTCGCGCGTTGCACTTGCGTGTGCTTCCCACACTTTCCCATGAACCCCTCCCTACTTCCACCCAAACTCGAACTCGAGACCTCCCCCCTTGCGCGCCTGCACCTTTACCACTAAGCTATTTAGTTTTTTTCTCTATTTGATGATATATATATATATATAATTATATTTATTCATATATTAATATCGATTCATATTAATATAAATATATTTAGTTATATTAATACATATATATTTATTCACATATTAATATATATATTTATTCATATATTAATATATATTAATATATATTTATATATATATAGTTATATTTATTCGTATATTAATATAGATTCATATTAATATAAATATATTTAGTTATATTAATACATATATATTTATTCATATATTAGTATATATATATTTATTCATAAGTTAATTTATATATATATATTTATTTATATATATATTATTAGTTATAATTTTTTATCCGTATATTTATTTGTATATTAATATATTTTTATAATATTAGTTTTAAATAAATTTATAAAATATGTTTTTTATGTGTGTTTATAAATAAATAAATAAATAAATACATACATATATAAAACACAAAAAACACACACACACAAATATTTACAAATAAATACATATATATGTATATTTAAAAAAGCCATCAAATGTTAAAACGACCATAACTTCTAATCCATAAGTCCGTTTCAACTCCACAACTAGTAAAATCGAATAAAATAAAAAAAATATTTGATATGATATGTGGTATAGGCCTAGTGGACATCCAGATTAGATGTTATACCTATTTAAATGTTAAAACTTTGGGGTATCCCGACTAAAAACTCAGTTTTGGAGGCATTATGGGCCTTGTTAGGCCTAAAAAAATGTGAAAAAAGGTTCACTTAAATCACTAGCACGTAAAGATCCTCACATGCTTGGATTTGATATGCTTTAGAGGTCAAGCGGACATCAAGATCAAAAGTTATGGACGTTTGAAGTTTGAGTTACATTTTTAACTAATTTTTGATCTTTTATTATTACTATTTTATTTTTTTCATTGTAAATTTGTTATTAAATGATTATTAATCGATGATAATTATCAAATTATTAATTAATAATATTTTTAAAATATTTTAAATCCATTTTCACTAAATTTATTATATATTAAATGTAACAGTCTATTTACACTTATCTAAAACATATTTAAAAAATATATATTATATTTATATCAATATAAATATACTTATATAACAATATATCATTTTTCATGATTTTATTTTGAAATATAAACTTTATCAATGCTAGGAAAAAATGATGATAAATCCCCCCATTTATCAGTGCTACTAAAAAAATATTTAATAACGGGGTCCCCTTTATCAGTGCTTGTTTTCGCGCAGATAAAGGGTGGCACTGTAGAAACCCAGTTTTGTGGTAGTGAAGAAAATCTTTCACCATTTATCCAAGAATTAATGCAAATCTCTTATAATCATTCCAAAATAAATTCCCCAAGAAAATAAAACTCATGAAAAATATTAGGATAAAATGATCTCATATTGTTGGAGAACCACTCAAACCACCCTTATTCTTAAAACACATTCAACAAGAGAGACTTACTTGACAATAACCATTATGAATGAACTTATTTTCTGGGAGTGATGATTTATATTGTGAGTTTGGGATAGATAGGCTTTGGTTTAGGTTTACTGGATACACCTTTCTGCTTCTTAGAAGGATGCAACTCATCCAAAGACTTTTTAGAGACACACTTAACTCGGTCCATTGGTGAGATTTGAAGGTTTTAGTTGAAAGGATAAGGGAATAAGTTTAGGATAGAATAATTAGAGATCAGAAGTGTGAGAGTGATAAAGTAAGTTGGATCAATTTGAGTTTTATCCATTGGGGATTTAGAAATCATAAATCAAGAAATTTGGATTAAAGTAAAATGAAAAAAATAAAACAATGATGTTTTAACTCTCAAATAGAAAAATAATGATGTAAAAAATAGTTTGAAACAATGGTGAGTCCTATTAGTGTGTCATCAATGATGAGACACAATGGAGAGACATCAACAGTGAGACATAAATGGTTAGACACAACGATGAGACATCAATAGTGAGACATCAATGATGAGACATCAATGATGAGACATAAATAGTGAGACATCAACGGTGAGACTTCAAAGGTGAGACATCAATAGTGAGAAATCAATGGAGAGATATCAATAGTGAGTCACCAATAGTGAGACATCATCGTTGAGACATCAATAGTGAGTCATCAATGGCAAGACATCAATGTCGAGACATCAACGATGAGACACCAACAATGAGACATCAACAAAGCATCATCATTGGTGAGACAACAATAGTTAGTCACTCAAAATTGATCATCCCTAAGTCACGTCTGATGTAACTCATTCTATCTTAATTTAAAGGCTTAGTAAAAATATCAGCAAGCTGATGTTCAGTGCCAATGAATTCTAAAGTTATATCACCTTTTTGATAAGGATCTCTCAAAAAGTGATGTCTTACATCAATAGGTTTTTTTTGAATGGGAAACTAGATTCTTAGAAATTTTAATAGCACTTGTGTTGTCACATTTTATAGGGATATGTCTAAATTGATATCCATAGTATAGTAATGTGCGTTTCATCCAAAAAAACTAAGCACAACATCTACCAGCAACTATGTATTCAGCTTTGACAGTAGATAATGAAACAAATTTTTCTTTCTTATTACACCATGAAACTAGAGACTTTCTAAAAAAATGACATGTTCCATAGGTTATTTTTCTATCTAAATTGCAACCACCAAAATCAGCATCATAATAATTAACTAATTCAAATGGTTTTCCTCTAGGATAGAACAATCCTAAGTTGATAGGATATTTGAGGTATTTTAAAATCAGTTTAAAATTAAGTAAAAGTGAATCTTTAGTATTTTCTTGAAAATGATCACACATACACACAGTAAACATAATATCAGGTCAGCTAGTAGTTAAGTAGATAATAATTCCAATCATACCTATATAATTGGTTTGATCTACGGATTTTCTATTTTCATCAAGATACAATTTCGAGGTAGTACTCATAGGAGTATCACTACTTTTAGTGCTATCCAAATTAAAATGTTTTAAAATATCTTTATTATATTTACATTGATTTAAAATAATACCTTCTTTATTTTAAAAAATTTGAAATCCAAGAAATAATTTGACTTTACCCATTAAATTCATTTCAAACTCATTTTACATCATTTTTGAAAAATCAATACATAAATAATTTTTTTGAAGATCCATAAATAATACCATCAAAATATATTTGAATAACTAAAAAATATTTAGATTTTTTTTATAAAAATACTTGGACCATCAATTCCATTAGTAAAACCTTTAGAAATAAGAATAGTTTTGAGTCTATCATACCAAGATATTGGATCGTATTTTAAACTATACAATGATTTTGTTAATTTAAAAACATGATTTGAAAAATGAGGATTTTTAAAACTAGTGGGTCTGTTAAAAAAACATCCTCAACTATATAACCATTCAGTAATGCACTTTTGAAATCCATTTGATACAGTTTGAAGTTTAGATGTACTGTATAAGAAAGTATTATTGTAATGGATTCATGTCATGCTACAAGTGAAAAGGTTTCTTCATAGTCTATTATTTTCTCCTGATTATAACCTTGTGTAACTAGTCTAGCTTTATTTCTTGCTATTGTGCCAGCTTCATCTACTTTATTTTTAAACACCCACTTAGTGCCAATTTTCAAGGTGTGTTTGGGTCTATCAATAAGTTTACATAATTTGTTTCTTTAAAATTGGTTTAATTATTATTGCACAACCATCATCCAAAATTCATTATTTATTGCATTATTGATGTTCTTAGATTCAAGATGTGACAAAAAGACTTGATGTTCAACCTAGTTTCTTAGAGAAGCTCTAATATGTGTTACTTCTTCTATGCATCAAACTACAACATCTAAAGGGTGGTTGTTAAGAGTTCTAACAGATCTAGAGAAATAAGGGATAGTTACTTTAGGGTCATCTATAGGTTTGGGTTCCCTTTGGTTAGAATCCGAAGAGTTTCCAGAACCAGATTTTTCTACTTCTTTAATAGCAGAATCAAAAGCTTTAGGATTTAATTCTATATTCAACATATTTTCCTCATGATTTTATAGGGAGGATTTAGACTCATGAGGATCTGTTTCATCAAAATTGACATGAACTAACTCTTCCACACACTTAGTTCTCTTATTATTGAATCTATAGGCTTTACTAGATATTGAATTACCTAGGAAAATTTCTTTGTCACTCTTGGAGGAAATTTTCTCAAGATTGTCTTTTGTATTGAGAATAATGACTTTGCAACCAAAAGATTTAAAGTAATTAACCTTGGGTTTCCTATTGTTCCACAACTCATAGGGAGTCTTCTTTATGATAAGTTTAATTTAAACTCTATTGATTATATAGCAAGCTATATTTACAGCTTCTTCCAAAAAATAAATAGGTAGATCATATTCATTAAGAATAATCTAGGATATTTCTTGTTTGGTTTTGTTTCTCCTTTCTAAAAATTCATTATACTGGGGTGTCCTAGGAGCATTTAAGTTATGACTATAGCCATTTTGTGAGAAAAAAGATTCGAACTCTTGATTTTCAAACTAACAGCCATGGTCAATTCTTAAGGATTTGATTCTAAGTGCACTTATGTTTTCTACTAACATAGAATACATGATGAAATAAGATAAATCTTCACTTTTGTGATCTAAAAAGAAGGTCCAACTATACCTAGAAAAGTCATTTACTAGAACATAAACACAATTCTTCCAATTTAAACTTGAAACTCTAAAATATCCAAACAAATCCATGTGAACCTACTCAAGTGGTTGAGAAGTTGAAACTTATTTCTTTGGATTGAAAGATATTTTGTGTTTTTTTCCTTTTTGACAAGGATTAAAAACTTTATCATTTGGAAACTATAGTTTAGGTAGATCCTTGACTAATACTTTTCTAGTCATCTTTCTAAGTGAGTGAATGTTATAGTGTCTTATTCTCCCATGCCAGAGCCAAGACTATTTATGAAAGGCACTTATGCAAGAAAATTTATATGAAAATAAAGAATCCATATTTACAGCATTTACATTTTCATTTCTAGAAGTAGTAAATACTAATTGATTCTTATAATTGAAAAAATTACAAGCATCATTTTCAAATATAACATGAAATCTATCATCACATAACTATGAAATGATAATAATATTTTACTTAATACCATCAACATAAATAACTTTAGAAATCAAAATTGAGTTTTTGTTACTAATTTGGCCAAGGCCAATTATTTCCCCTTTTGCATTATCACCAAAGGTGACATGTCCACCATCAATATTTATGATGTTTTTGAAGCAAGAGTAGTCCCCTATCATGTGTCTTGAACATACACTATCTAAGTACCATAATATCTTACAATAACTCTTCAAGTATCTTTCCTACAAAAATAATTTAAACAAGAAAATACTTTGGTACCCAGACTTGCTTGGGTCCAATAATATTAGTAATTAAAGCTTTAAGAACCAAATTTTCCTTATGGTTTTTCTATAGATATTTTGTAAAGTCTTAGAAAAATAAACTATTTTTGGTCAAGAAGAACTTAAAGTAGTAAAAGAATTTCCAGTGCTGGAACTTATAGAAAATTTTCTACAAATGGGCATAAAACCATATTTTTTAGATTTAAATACAAAGTTGGTTTTAACAAATTTTCTCTTCCCAGGTTAGTAACCAATATTAGTAGTTTATTTAAGGGAAAAATATTTTCCAATAATTTTAACTAAGGTATTTTTACCATTTGTTAACATCTCGATATCCCCTTTTAATTGCTTATTTGAAAGTATAAGTTTTGTATTATCATTAGGTAGTTAATAATTCTTTTCCTTTTATATAGTAAGTTTAGATTTAACAGTAACAGTAAGAGCATGCTATTTCCTGAGAGACTTATATTTATCTTTCAAATCATTGTAAGTTTCATCTAGCATTTTATAGTATTCAAACATTTCTTCAGTAGTTATATTTTCAGAATTTTCTGATTCAAATTCATCTCCAGAATAATAATAATTCTGTGTAGGAGATTCTAGGGTTACCTCAGATGTGTTTTTCATAAAACACATGTTGGCTTTGTCAGATTTTTCATCATGATATGATTCTGAGTCATTGGATCTATCCTTATATGTTCTCTAGGTAGCCTTTATAGCCTTCATGTACTTACCATATTTTCCATCATACTTCTTCATATACTTTAGTTTTGGACATTCGAATTTCACATGTTCTTTTTTGTTTGCATTCATAAAAGACTTTCATTTGTGTTATCACCCCTTTTCCAATCCTTTTCTAGTTACCTTTGTTTCCATACTTCCCTCTATATCTAGGATTTCTAAACAATTTATTCTTTCTATAGAATTTATTAAATCTTCTGGCTATTTGACCCATTTCATCATCACAGTCACTTGAATTATCTTCATCACTGGAACTTTCAGCATGAACTTAAACTTTCTCTTTTTGTTTGGATGTAGTGGTTTTGAATTCCACTTACTTTCTTTTAGGTTCATCATCTTCTTATCTATTAACTTTCAATTTTTCTTCATACATCAAAAGATTTCCAATCATCTCCTTTAAAAGTAGTTCATCAATGTCACAAGGATCTCTAATTGATACTGAGTTCCCTCTCCACCTTTCTAAAAGACATCTTAAGATTCTCATGATATGTTCATTTGCAGTGATTGTATTTCCTAGAGAGATCATTGTATTCAAAATCTCATTGAACCTGATATACATGTGATAAATAGGCTCATCAGGATTCATTTTCAAATAATTATATTTAATAGTATATGTATTAAGCATCATTTCATTATCATTAGTGGTTCCTTCATGTGAAATAGCTATAGTGTCCCAAATTTCAAAGGTTGTTTTACATAAAGAAATCTTATTGAATTATTTATCTCCTAGACCATAAAATAAGACATTAATAGATTTCAAATTATTATTATAGGTTGCCTTAGTGGAATCATACTGAGTGTTTCTAGCAGTAGTAGGAATCTTATATTCATCAACTATAGTAGACTATATTTCAAAACCCAAGCTTTCTAAATGAATTCTTATTTTCAGTTTCCACTGAGCATAATTTTTTCATTACAATAATGAGGTATATTTGTAAAAAAAAATTCTTAACTATTGTCCATATTAAATAATAAAAAATAGTTTTAAATAACTATAAATTTTGAACTGGTAGAAATTTTGAGATCTTTAAAACACAACTAAAATCAGAGTAGAAAAGATATTTGAAAAAGATTTTAATCCCATGATACAAAATATTAGTCAGAGTAGGACACTCAAGAGGGGGGGGGGGGGTGAATTGAGTTACTATAATTTTTTTCTAAAACGCTTATTTAAAAGTTCCTCAATTTGGAAAATAAAACATCCCAATTAACCAAATTAGTATATTTATAAATGTTTTAATCTTTTGAAAGAATTCTTAAAGAGTGATTAGTTATTAGTTAATGAAATATGTATTATCAATTTAACTTTCAAAATAAATCTACTGAAAAAAATTCTAGTATAAGTACTATTTAAGATTAACTATTAAAGTAAAGAAATGTTCCCAATGAATAAAGATAAAGTAGTGAAAATAGAACTTTGAAAGGAAAAATAGAATAAAAATAAGAGGTTCAGTATCAAGCTAAGAATTAGTCCTCTCCACTAGGTGATCACCTTAAACTAAGGAATTTATATAAATAAACAAGGATCTACACCCTAGATCAGGGTAAATAATAGTATACATATTGTCTAGGTTCACAAGATATCTTCCACAGTTTTCGTGGGAGTGCAAAAAACAACCAGACCACGCATGGACCTCTTCCAATGTTATCTATGGGTAGTGTGATATGAAATAGATAGTTTGTGAAGATATATATATGTATCTTAGAGTTTGGTACATGAGTCAGTGTGTTTTCATAACACAGACAGTCACACACTTCTCCAAATATAAAACAGTACATTATTAGAGCATAAATAACAAAATAAGATTTGGAAGGCTTTGTGTGTTTAGAAATACATCTTGAGACTCTTAATATATGTCTTGAAATGAATCTTGAGTCAATTTCTAGAAATAGCCAGCAAAACAGAGTATCATGAGAGATTTTTTCTTATACTTCCAGTGAGGTAATGATGTGTTCAATGAGTGTTGTACTCCTTTTGTTTGATACTGTAGATGTTCTTAAATTTTTCTTCTTAGTGATTTCTTCGTGTATTCATAGTAGGTAGTTATTCTTGTGTGTTTTTTTGGATGCATGAATTCTTATATTTTTTCATCTCTCTTTGTCTTTTGGATCACATGTTGTCCTTAAACACTGTAGGGATGACAAGAAGAATGGTCTCGATCGTGTACTGGTACCTCATACCTCTTATAATGACATATATATTAATGTTGTCTACAAAAGGCAGACAAAGTCATTAAAATAAATCAAGCTACAAAGTCTCATAAATATGTCCATTAGAATGAAATTTAAATTTAAATGAAAAAGGAAGGAATGACGATGTATCAGGATTGGTAGCTCAAGAATGGTGAGTTAGGATCAGTAGGTCGGTCTGTCGGTAGGTCGACATGATGGTGACTCGGCTATTGGCAGGTCATTCTAATGGTCGGTTCACTTGACGATAGGTCAACTATCAGTAGCTCATACTTAGTGAAAATTTTGAACATCGGTGAGTCATTCTATCGGTAGCTCAAGCTGACGGTGACTCATGCCATCGATAACTCGACTTGAATGGTGACTCATCCTTAGAAAAATTTCTAAAAATTTGTCAGTAGCTTAATGTGATGGTGGCTTAGATATTATAGGTTAGGTATCGGTGAATCATATTAGTTTCTTGTCCTTTTCCAGATTTCAGTATCTGTGCTGACTGTGTGATATCTGACAATGATACATATCATCGATAGGTCCAATAGTGAGTCCACCCTAAAGGTGACTCATCCTTAACGGTGAATTATCCTCAACGATAAAATATAATTATCCAAAGTTTGATAACTAGTCTTATATATTAAAAAATTAATAGAATATGTTAATCTTATATTTAAACATAAATAAACTTAAAATAACATAATGAAAATTGATGAAATATGATTAGGGACGATTTGTGAGCATTAAAACTAGAGGAGTCCAACAAAAGGTATGAATTTGAGTAACCAAATTTTGAAATAAATTTATAATATTTCCAATAAATACAAATTTATTTATAAATTGTTATAATACATTCAGTCAATTTTTAGTAAAGTCATTTATGCTTCAAAAATATGTTTTCTTCAAAAATGGTCTTTATTATATTTTTGTGTGTGAATATTATAATTAATATATATAAATTTTATAAATACTATATGAAAAGATTAATATAATTTTTAAAATCATCATTTTAATATTATATTTGGGTGGTTTTTTGGTATTTTTATAAAAATATTTATTTTTCAATTACTAGTGGAAAATACTGATATGTAAAAATATGTTATTTTTTATATAAATACAGTAATTTAAAAGAACCATAATATTTTTTTATTTGGAAATAAAGTTTAATATGGTTAATTTTATTTATAATAATATAATTAAATCCATTTTATTTTTTTAATATTCATTATTTTGATATAAGTTAATTTTAAGGAAAAAAGTTTTTCCCCAAAAATTATCTTTCATTTTAATTTACACATTTACATTAAAATTAATTTCTACCACTTCTAGATATTGAATATTGAAAAATTGATACCATATTTGGATTCATAAGGTTCAAATTTGGTAAATATATCCCTTTTATTTTTTGTCATTATGAATAGTAACCGTGGTAAATATTTGTCACATCAGTAAGAGTAAAATGGATAAAAAATGGTTAATACTATGAGATAAGGTTTCCAAATCAACACAAAACTTGAATTAATTTCATTATATAAGATTTATTAAACTATATAATACCTAAATTATAATATATGTCATTTTAGTTCCATTTTACTTTGATAATGACATTTATATTATTTTAAGTAAAGAAAATCCCAAAATGTCATTCTCTTGCTTTTAATTTATCTTATATGTTCAAATAGGGATAATAATATGTTATTAATTAATATATTTTTTATTTTAAACATTATTCATTAATTTTTATTATGTTAATTTATTTTTAGTTTTTGTGATAATATAATTACCTTAAATTCTTAGAGAATGCTGACACAATGCTTGTGCAAGCAATAGAAAAATCAAAGTAAATGATTTAAAAAACAAAAAAACAATTATTTTTGAATGAATTTTATCATGAAATAAATTTTATATGTAATTATAATGTATAAGTGATAGTAAAATGGTCTATATTTTAAATAAAGTTCTATCTTCTGAACATTATTTTCAAATTAAATGAATAGTTCCAAAAATGACATTAATGATATTTTATTTTAATAATATTTTATTAAATGTTTTAAAAATCATAAAAATCTTGAAATAGGACATGGGAGATTATATATGGTATAAAATTTCATCCATTAACCATTTTTTTACTAATTGTTTTCTTAGTAGTAAATTTTTAACCCTTAATGATTGAAAAACATGTTACTTCAGTTAAGGATAAAAAAAAGTTTAATAATGGGTAAACTAAAAATATTAGGGTTAAAATGACCTAAAATTTTATCTAAATACTATATTATAAATTTATTTCAATAATATATCATATTTAATTTGAAATTAATGAAAATTTGGAATCACTTTTCCTTGAATGTGACTTTATAATATTTTATGGTTTTGAAAAATTATAAGAATGACCCTTCCATCCCTTATAAAAGGATACCCATATTTTCTCTTATTTACACCACATTTATCCATATATCTCAATAAAAACCTGAAAATTTATCTCTTAATATTTAATTTATAAGAATTATATGTTTTTGTTTTCTAAAATATCATTCCAAGGGTGTTTAAAAAGGGATCTAAAGGAGGTCTACCAAGGAAGAGGTGATCTTCTTACCCGACCTATTTCAAATTATTTCTTTTTATACGTCCTTTAAATATATTTAATTCATCATAAAATAACAAATTCAGTATTATAAATTCACAAAAATTTATTTATGATTATGGAACCACCATTATCCATAATCTTTTCTATCAAACGAGAAATGAAATTATTGCTCGTGCGTATGTGTGGACTTCTGCCTCCACGTAGCAATATGATTCATCTTCCATCACCATAATGAATTGTTGGTTATTATAATGGATTTAATCTTTATATATTATATATATGATATAATTATTCTTCTAGTAACATAATATCTTATCTACCATATTACTATTCCATCTACTGGAAAGTGATAATGTCACTTGTGTGTATGTCTGAACTACCACCTCCACGAAGTGATGTGATTCATTTTTCATTTATTCTTTACATGGATGGTAATACGGATAGATTTAATGAATACATATAATATTTATGATATAATAATTATTATATAAAAGATAAATATTAATTAACTTTATTTTTTTCTAACCATCAAATAGTGGAAACATCACTCATGCGTACGCACGGACTACTGTCTCCACGAAGTGATGTAATTCATTTTTTATAAAACAATTTATGAATAATAATAAAATTATATATTATGAATAAATAAGATAATTATGTAATGATAAATATTCTATATATTATGAAAGTATGACCATGTTATAAGTACTAGAACCATCTAAGAAAATCATGCGTGAAAAACAAAGCAGTTATCACATAGAATCATGATTTTAATAAAGAATTGTTAATTTACAATCGATAATATGTTATAACTAAATAATTTTTTTATTATATGATTTAATTTGACTATATAATATATTTATAATAAATATATATTTATTATACAATATATTTTAATTTGTACAAAGCAATATGAGATTTGAGGTAAGGGGATTTCTAATCACACTTTTATTTTTGTGATACATATGTCATATTCACCACTTATTTGTTTTTTGTTGTGTATATAATACCCATGAATTCAGTTTTTGATTATTTCTCTGAAAATTATGTGTATTTAAAGATATATATATGGTTATATATTTTATGATATTTTGATTCAGATATTACTAAAGTGGTAAGAGATTTATGTTTCAATCCCATTTTAATTGAGATTGTTTATGCTTGAATTTACATCGAGGGAAATTATATAATTATTATATAATAAACCCTTTTAATTTTATTCCCCCATTTTTATTCATGTAATTTTCAATTGATATTATAATTTTCCTCTCTTTAGTGCTTAAAATTATCAAGAATTTTTTTTAGGAAAACAAACTTTATTTCTTATTTGGTTGAGAATCATTTTCTTCCTTGTCCATGTTTTATTTAAAATGTTTTCAAAAATATTTTTACTATTCTACTATGATTTTTTAAATTAATTTTAACCATATTTTAATTTATACAATTTTTTTTATAAAGGAACCTTTTAATTTTTGAATAAGGTACTTATGAATTTTTATTGAAAGTTAGAAAGGAATATTTGTTTTAATATACACGACATGAATGAAATTTATTTCCATCACGACTGCTCAATGTTTTGAAAACGCCTTTATAATTTTTCATATTTATTTTCAAATAATTTTTTTCTATAATTTTTTGGTAATATTTGGATTTTAACTAATTGATTTCAAAAATGAAAAGGGTATTTTTCTCAAGAAATATTCTAGTGATCTTTAAAAGTAATTTTTCATATATGAAAACATACTTTGATGTTAATTTTGATTTATTGGGGATATGATCCAATGATACCATACTTATATTTTTTATGGATGGTTTATGATTATTATGATGATATGTTTATGAAACCTATTTATTTTCTATAGGTTATGCTATCATGAAATGATGAAATGTTTATGAAACCCATTTTTTTCCACTTATTATGATAAGATGATGTGATGAATGTTTTATGATCTTGTGTAATTCATATATATGGCTTTATTATGTGATGGGTGAGCCAAAAATTATATATCCCCCTTATTCTTTAGGTAAATATAGATATCTCTTGACTATATTTCCTTTTCTCCAAGATATAAAGAAATTCTTTAAGTATGATATGTCTAAGAGGGGTGATAGTTCTGAAGAACTAATTGGGAGATGATGTAGATCTTCTATGTACAAGTTTTTTATGTATCCAATTTTACAAAGACACTAAACATTTATGGTTTTGGAATGTATCATAATGTTATGTAATGAATATTAATCTAATAATATATAATATTTATATATGTAAATTGTGGGTCTTTACACTTATGCTATAAACATAAGTTTCCTTGATGTGATCATGGGATGCCTTGGGGTTCTTACCTAAGAATCCTTATGTCATAGGAATAATATGACCTTAATTCCAATGATGAAGTCTTTAAATATTCCCAATAAACCCAATGCCTATATATTCTAGAGAAACCCAACATCATCATTAGCTCTGATCATAGGTAGATTCTTTGAGATGACAGTAAGTAGTGTAATTAAATAGTTTCCACTAGAAGATGGTGCTGGGAATGAGAGTCTTGGACATATATTAAATCTATGAAGGAGACATAGAATATGTAATGAAATATAATGAGGAATCCATTGAAGGAGGAATATAGAAAGAGAGAGATAAATAATAAAATATAATGGAATTCTTTATTAAATAGAAAGTGTGAGTTAAAATAAATGAGAGAATAAAACTATAGAAGTAGAAAACTAAAATATCAATCCTTATCCTAGTTGGGTGATCTCTATTCACGAGTTCATCAATGAGCCCTCATAATTATAAAGGGAAAAATCCTATCTATATGAGTTTAGTATCTTATTTTTATCTCAATTAATGTTTTTTTTATCTTATGAGTGAATCTGAGATTTGAATATATAGATTTTAAATCATCATGTGGAATATAAAAGGATATCAGGTTTTTAATATCAGTGTGTATAAAAACTTAAAAAATTGCCAATATAATTTTGACATAAATTATTCTTCATTAGTTCATCCTCTACATAGCTACGGCGTAGCCAACTCCTCCATGACCATATCTTCCATCTCCCTTGAAAACATTACACTTCCAATATGAATACCTCCATGGTGTAGAGTGACACCCTATGATGCATCTCCATATAGTATATCTTTCTTATATACAACTACAACATAGAAACTCATCCCAAGAAACAACTCTATCTCATGTGATTTTCTTATTCATGGCTACGATGTAGCCGATAAACCATGATTGAAAATATATTCTCCATCATTTTTTTTCTCACTACCATTTTTGGCACCTCCAAGAGGAAACCCAACCCTTCATGGTGAAGATGAACCCTCCTTGGCTATCCCATGAAATGATGGTGGTGGAAATGACATAGGGATCCTCATTAATTCCATTTGGCCTTCATAGTGGCCAGATAATGATCCTGTTATAACAGATGGATACATTCTATTTGAAATGAGATTAATTGAATTTTATTGAGTTTCCAAAGTTCATTAAGGGTGATCTTGAGCCTCAATTGTTGTCCTTCACTCAAGGTAGATCTTTACAGGAATCAACCATGGCAGTTCCCAGTGAGCTCAAATAATGGTATAATGATGTAGAGGGAAGAAGATGTGGAATAAGGGACATTGGGGAAATTAATTTTTGGAAGGGTTACTTGTCTAGGCATGAAGTGACACCATTTTTGAAAGTGGGGAACAATAACCACTTCAACTATGTCCCACATCGGAGTTCCACAAACTCGAGTGCTCGCATATAAGTTATCCCATGGTTCCCTCAAATTAGAAGCTTACTGTGGGGATAAGATCCTACTCACTTTCTCACAAAACACAAATGGGACCCTTCCAACATGCATGGGTTTGATAGGCCATGGTCTAACCTCTACATGTTTTCACTATTCATGATATGACTTCTTCCTGCTTCCTCTGTGGGACTTCTTCTTGGGATTTCTTAGTTGGATGAACCTTCTTTGTCTAGTTAAGTCTCTTTCATCCCCTCGGGTTGATGGATAACATGTATTGGTACATTTTTTAACCATATAACACAATTAGAAAATTCCAACCCAAAATTCATAAGTAAACTTTAAACTTCCAAATTTGATTTTTTTTTTATTTTAATTTAAATTAATTCTTCAATTTAAATTTACCCATATTTTAATAAATAAATTATTTATATATTAAAATTTCCTTTAATAAAATTCCTATAGCGGCAAAGTCACAGTAGCAGCGATGGTACTGTAGCATCCCGGGTACTATAGAAGTACTATTCGCCGAGGGGCCCTTTGGGAAAAAAATGGCTTTTCAAGCCTAGTTTTAAGACCACTTGGACTTGGGACTTTGGGATATGTAATGGGTATCCCTCTACCCAGTCTAAATAGGTCTTTTCTTTAAATAATAAAATGAGGCTTTGGCCCCAACCTTTAAAAAAAATCATCCTCATCCCACCTTCCCCCACTCATCGATACAAACTTTGGAGGTGATAATTATATTCTCCCACATTTTCCCATTGGTTATGTGGGATCATAGAAACCTTCAGGTTACACACTTGTTTAATTAACACATCAGTAAAGTGTATCAAATCATGGGAATCACACAATCCCTATTCTGAAAACCATGGGTCTCCAAGGTGGCTGACACAACATTTTGATCCCAAACCATCATCCATTTTCTGGAACTATCATAGAAATTGGAATTCTTCTATTATTCAGTTATTTATAAAACCATGAATGAATCTTGTGGGATTAGATATTTATAGTTGGTTGTATTGTTAATATGATGGATATGCAATAAAATAAAAACAAGATAAATTGAGGAAAAAAATTTATTACCTTAAACAAATAGTGATGAGGAAGGCCATACATGGGATCGAACCTCTCCCTTGTTAAAACATAAGTTCCCCTATGGCTCGACATGAGATATTGATTTATTAAGATTAGAAAGTCTATGCTGAGTCAAGTCCATGATTCCATGCAGCTTGGCTAGCTCTGTACGCTTCTATTCAGCCTAGGGACACACCTTGACCATATGCATGTGAAGAATACCCTATTTGGATTTTCATCATAGTATCTGGGAATAGATCTTCAATAGGTCAACTTGGGTTGCTGCTAGTTGAGCCTCTGGTTGATAGAATGCATCCTCCTTGGATGAAAGGATTACCTACTATTGAAACACCTACCACTCCAATCAGACAAATTCCTTCTTCTCCACCCATAAATTTGAAAAAATTATAGCTAGGGAATCTATTTACACTCTAGGAACAATCGCTTGACCAGGAATTCCCAATCCAAGGCATAGAGTGCATGACAATACACTCCAAAAATCCCCAATGTAACAACCTAAAAATTTCTTCTATGATTAATAAAAGAATTATTTTTCACAATAACTATTTTATTATATTGGATAATCGAAGTAAATATAAATAATATTAATATATACATATAAATATACATATACATATACATATACATATACATATACATATACATATACATATACATATACATATACATATACATATACATATACATATACATATACATATCATATAATAATACCAATTTCAATAGCTAAGACTAGTACATGGATGTAAAAACAAAAAAATTATGACCACACAATGGTGTACTCCATAGGATCAAAATCTCCCAAGAATATTAAAAAATCCTTGAAAACCATTAAAAGAAAAATAAATGTTAGAAATATAATCAAAATTATCAAAGGAATTGTAAAAACCTTTGAGAAAAAATTAGTGAATGTTGATGAATGGTGGATTACATATAGAGTATAATGGGTAAAGTGATCATTTAGATCTTACTATTGGCCTGTACGACCATTGGTCAATTTCACAGTTGGGTATTATGATTGTTGGTAATAATCTTACTATTATAACTAGTTTTTATAAAGTTTAATGAAAAATGATAATTTATGAGGAAAGTAGAAACAATGGACTAAATTTGTAGAGTGATACCTTTTGAAGCACATTTGTCATAACTTGGGAGGGAGGTAGCGTTAGAGGTTTTTTACCTTGACCAATCCCAAGAATAGATTCAATAAGGTATCCTTGAATGAAATCAACAATGGGATAAGTTCAAATTAGTGCATATCACAACTAGGTTAATGTTTTATGATCCACCCTATAAAACTATCACCATCGAACACCTTACCCTTAGGGCACATGCCAATGTAATAAGGAGTTATATATCTAGATCTTGGTATCATAAAATTAAAATTCCATTTTTATAAATGAAGTAGTCCTTTCATCAATCCCATTTTCAATATTATTTTATTAAATAAAATATATGTGAATATAGGATGAATTTGATAAATAGATTTTTGGATACAAATAAAACAAAATTGTATTTTCAGAAAATACTCACTTTATAATAAAATAAATTATTCTAAATAAAAATTAATTTTCATGAAATAGTCTTCAAAAACACTATTTATTTAAATATAAATGATAATATAATTTTATTATGTCATAGTAAAATTTTATAAGTGTATGAAAGTTGACTATGTCATAAAAACTGACATATTTCAATAAATAAGGATCATTCATTTAAAAGATAAAGTGATCATATCTAGTAAATAATTATGATAAAATAAAAATTATATTTTAAATCATTACATCTATACATGGTTAGGTTTAAATTTTTATATTTTTCTAAAATAATTTATTTTTAAATGAATAGTAAAAATATAGTTTTGTGTTTTATGTATGTTTTATGAATTTATATGTATATAATAATGATATAATAATTAATTAAACATAATTAATGACTAATTTTTTTTATTAATATTATTTATTTTAATTTATTTAAATCAATTTAAAAACCTAAAAATGTTTTTTCAAAGTCTAAAATGGAAATTATGATTTTAAAAACAATATTTTATGGAAAATTTACATTTCCATGTTCAAAGTAATATTAAAGAAATATGGTTATTTGGATTAAAATATTATAAAGCATGAATTAAATTACCATATCCATGAAAAAGAACCTTGATTAAGCCATTGGGTTTTCATTTTACACCCTAGAATTCCAAGAACAATAGTTAGAAATTATTAAATAATTCCTCCCCTTTTACAATAAATATCCAAAAATAACACAATTAATATTAAATAAAAATACATTATCCACGAATTTATAGTTATTTTACCTCCCAATTAGTCTCTCTAAGGTTTTCTCTATAGCCTGAAGGTTCCATCCTCAAGTTATTTAAAGAAAATTTTCAAGGTAATGGAACTCTCAACTTACTCTTTTCCATTCGAATACCTCTTCTGTTGTATATACCTCTTCTGTTGTATATTTTATAAGTGTTGAATTACTTTGTTCTTATAACTTTTTTATTATTAAATTACTTCAAAAATAGTGTTTTATCAATTTTATACCTTAATTACCTCACATTATTACCTTTCCTTAATCCAAATTGTATATTGTTATCCTGTCAAATTTAATTATTGAATTTCACTCTTTTACATTAAATATTCTTATGTTGTGAATACTCAAAACCCTTCCTTATACATGGGTATTCACCTATATGTAAACATAATTTATTTATTGCGTAAGTTACATTTATTAATCTCACATTCCCTTTTCATGGGTTAAAAAATGATTCAATGTTCAATTCCATAATCAATTATATACTCAATGATTTTTTATGAAATCCCTTATTTAGTTTCCATGGTTTATTGGTGAAATGTTTTTATGATGTTTATGACACACATGAATTAATATTTATGAAGGGTTTTAATTTATATCAATCTAATGAATTCGGTAATGAATTAATCTATAGATATGACATGCTTTATGATACCTTGGTGAATAACCATGGTAATTATGATTTACGACACCTTGGTGATATTCTTATGGATGTATTAATTTTATATTGTAGCCATAGTTACATGTTACATATCATTTACTTATGATTATTCTCTCATTTTATTCCTCATTTATTATCCATGATGATTGTTCATGGTCCATTTCATTTTTTATCCCTTACTGGGCTTCATGCTCACCTTTTCCCATTAATGCATCTCCCCAAGAAATTACATACAGTGAGGTGACCTAATAAGTATTAAAAAATGAGTCCTTAAAAAGGATAAAATAGTGTTTATGATTATGTTTTACTTATGTAACTCATATATTATCAAACTAGTTTCAAATACACTAGACCTACAAATATCCTTCGAAGTTATTAGTGTAATATTTTTTAAGTTATTATCTTAAAATTCATGTATTAAAAAGAGGGATTTGATTATTGGTATCAAAGGTAAGGTTTATTTATTTATGGAAATTAGGACTATAAGAATATTATAAAAAACCATAGGGATATGTATAAATATATAAAAAATTCCATAATGTTTGGTGAAGTATAAAACAAGTTTTTTTAATAAATGAAATCCCATGTTTGACACTAGAAGTGGATGTTTCTCTGACACAGTTTCACCTAGGTATAATAACTCCAAAAGTGCGCACTTGGATTTGACTTGATTATCACTAGTTGTACGATAAAGAGGACTTTCTTCAAACCCTATTTGAAACTCTTGGGGGATATACTTTTGGTAATCACATGATTTTTATAGACCATTATAAAGGATATAGAGATAATGTAAATTTTTTAAGATTGATGTATATAATCCTATAAGCATGATATTAGAATATTTTAGTATTAATATTGCTTTATAATTCTAATTATAATATTCCAAATATTAATAAATTTCTTACTTAGGTTTTATTATTCTAGAAAAATGGCAGGAAATAGAAGGAATCATGTAATGAATATATACAACCAACAATGTAATAAAGGCCTTCCAAATATGGGGGGGGGGGTGGATGGAGTTGAAAAATTCATGAAGATGATGAATTATTTATTTTGGGTCATGAATAATAACCTAAACCATGTGGATCATATATCTTCATCATGGAAGGAATAATTTTTGGTTTAATCTTTTATGTTTCAATGAACAACTATCTTTAGTGGAACCTATGATTCACTGATTACTGAAAAATGGGTCAATACTATAGAAAGTATATTTTTTTTACTCAATTTTTTTTGACCAAGGGAAATTTATGTGGGTATTATATCACTTTAATGGAGAATCTGATTAGTGGTGGACACTGATCAGGAACATGAAGACAAGGGATGATGTGGAATCCATAGAATGAGAAGACTTCAAAAAAGCATTTTTCAACAAGTATTTTCCTTATACCTTCCACATAAATATGGAGATGGAATTACTTGAGTGTATACAAATAGAATATTAATTGGTCAAAAATTATGAGATGAGATTTACAAGTATTGCAGGATACACTTCAAGGTTTTCATCGATTCTGATGGGAAGATCTACTGATTTTTGGGAAGATTGAGACCCTATATATAGAAAGCATTGGAAATATTAGACTTTGGGAGTTAAAAAGAGATATTAAAATGTGATCTAAAATTTTAAATGAAGTTTAAAGATACCCATTGGACTCAAATACATAATGACCAAAATTGAAGGATGGAGAAAATTTTCATAAATAACTTGGATGGGAAAAATGTACAACATCCCATTTGAAAAAATGTAGGAAGAATAATTAAGTGAATTGTGTAGTGCCCCGACCCTAGTATCTTGAATCCAATATTTACTTTTTTACATTGGGATAAGATATAAGGAATAGAATCCTAAAGGAAAGAATGTTTATTAGTCTTTATAAACTAGATACATACTTGAAATTCTTATTACAATTGGAAACATAAAATAAAAAAAATATTTTCTCTGAGATAAATATTACACACTTAGTATATCACTGTATATCAATCACAAAACACTTCCTGGTATCATGGGGAAAATAAAACATAATAAATAGGTTATATTAGATTCTTAGTTTGTCTAAGAGTATAATAGAATCTATAAATAAGTAAGGTATAATCAATATGACATGATAAATAACTAAAACACTTTCCATTTAATAAATAACTTGAGAATAATATCGAAGGAATAAATTATGATCAAATAAATCCATATAAATAATTACATGAGCTTGAAACCTAACCATGGATATTCTAACTAATAAAATAATCACATGAGATATCAATAACAGAATTCATAACAATAGAATGGATAATGATAGACATCTAAAACATTCTAGAGAGGTATTGTTCCAAGAAATATAAATACCTTCAAGGCCGTATGCCAAGAAATGTATATAAATGGGTAATCCATTGAGAAAAACCCAATAAAGTTTGTCTCATGATACTTACCAATGCATAAAGGGGCTATAGTTGCCCCTTACTGTCACATACTAAGTCTAATTTATTCCTTATATGAAAGTGTTGAAACATAATACACATAACAATTAATATTTAAAAAATCATACATAATGTTAATAATTTCCCCAATCAATAAACACAATCATAAACTATATAGAGTAAAGTGAATGGTATCAACATAGTACATCCCCATTCAAACTGATCGTAAACCATCCAAATAAATAATTAGGATGGCATCATTAGAGTATATCCCCATTAAAGCACAAGTAACATCAAAGAATGTTTTATTATATGTAAAATCATTTTAAAATATATCTTGGAACATTTATTGAGGAAAATAACTTTTCTTTAAAAATCAACCTTTTTATTTTAAAACTAAAAAATTCATAAAATATTATCGAAATCATTTTATTTGAAAATAAATTTTTAAAAATAATAATTTAAAAAATATTCAGAAAAAAATTTATTTAAAAAGAACCTTGTAAACTTGAAATGGGATCTTTAAATAAATTATTTTCATAATGGTGGGTAATTTTTTATATTCCATATAAGTTAAAAATAATATTCTTTTTTCAATGTAAAAAGTTTAGAAAAGTTTCGCATTCATAAAATGACCAGAAGTTTACTTTGATTTTTTTTGAAAAAATTAATATATGAGTAAAAATTTATTTAATAAATTATTTTGATAATGATCCTTTTTTAATAATTTTTATAAAACATGGTTTTGGATGAAAAATGATTTTTGACCAAAAAGATATATAAAGTTAGATTTTCTTAAAAAAAATTCTTTATCATTTTAAGTTCCAAAGAGAGGAAACATGGTACTATTACTTGAAAAATATCATTAATAAATATAGTTAAATAGAATAGATTTATTTTAATATATAAATATCAAATAATTCCCCCAAGGGAGGTTTAAATATAAACAATCTTGAATAATGATGAGATTGTGAAATAAATCCATATAACTTTGGTAACTTTTGAATCATAATCCCCATAAAAGAAATGACATAAAATGAAACTTTAAATTCCATAAAGATAAATACATTCATAATATAACATATCAAAGGGTAAATATAGAAAACACACAAAGTAAATAAGTAGTGAATATGTCATTTGTTATATAGAAGTAACAGTGAGACAAGAAACCCTTACCTTGAGTCTGAATCATCAAATAAGTTCTTTATATTCATGAATAATAAAATTATTTTATTTATTTACTTTATTAATAAAAAATTTCAAGTTTATTATTCCTTTTATTTATCTTATTACCATGTTATATATGATTACTTAATCAATTTAGTTTACATTAGAGTTTTTGACGATATCTTGGTTTTGTGTCCAAAATGACTTTGGTAGGCTGACTATGGTCAAAGAGGTCATCATTGAAACATCTAAATAATAATAATCATGAAATAATTATTATATTCATACATAAATCATAATTTTAAAACAAGTCATTAAATATGGTTATGAAAAGTGAACTACATTACAATCATGAAGATATTACGCCATATATACACATGAGTAACATTTCCATTTTTCAATGATCATTATGAAAAAAGATAATAAATATTTTATAATTATAGAATGATAATAATATCATATTTAAAATATTATTTATTTAAATATACTTACTTATATCATCCATGTGGTGTTGTTATTAAAATAGAGTCACATCACTTCATGAAGGTGGTAGTCCACACGTACATGAACGACACTATCATTTTTCAGTGTAAGAAAGAAAATGATATATATATATATATATTAAGTTTTCAGAACAATAAATATTTAGTGAGTATCATAACTATTTCATTTATATCACATATATTTATTAAATTTATCCTTATTACCTTCCATGTAAAGAGTTAGTGAAAAAAGAATCACAACGCTTCGTGAGGCGGTAGTCCGCCATACACACGAGCGGCGTTATTGTATCCCATATAGAATGGAAAGTAAAAAAAGGTATATATGATATAATGAATCCATATGTATAATTATTTTATAAATATCTTATATATAATTTATATCAATCATCATAGTCAACCGTGAGAGGTGTTGATGGAAAACGTGTCACATCGGTTCAAGAAGGCGGTAGTCTACCGTACACATAAGCTACATTATCATTTCCCATTTGAGGGAAGATGATAAGGATATATCTCACTACATTAACATAATAAAATATCATTATATGTTAGATAATTGTGCTATTATATAATCATAAATGAATAATATTTTAAAGAGGTGGAATAAGAAATAAAACAAAAATGCATAGTTAGTAATTTTACCTCTTCTCGAACCACCTCTTTATGATTATAACTAAAGTATTCATAGAATATATTTATGAAAAAAGGATTATATTATGAGGTAATGTTAGTTTTTAAGTGATTTTGGTAGGTATTTTCTGAACCAAAAGGGTTTGAAGGTGTGAATAAGAGATGAGAGGGGGTGTCCTTTTATAAGTGAGTTGAGTGACACACTTGTAATTTTTGGAAAGAAAAAGGCTTACCCACATTAATAACCTGAAAAGGGTCAACAAATAGATAATTATAGATAATTAGATATTATAAGGTCTAAATATGTCCATAAAATATATTTTAGGCACGTTTTTAGGTCATTTTGACCCTTACATGTTTAGTTTAACCTTTAGTAAACCCATTTTTAACCCAATCATGATAATTGATTTTTACCTTTTTCAATATTCATTTTGGCCAAAAAATAAAGTCCAAATTTTTAGGAAATTAAAATTATTATGATTAAAAATAATGAATCAAGTTTTCTAAATTTCATTCAAAAAATTGGTAAAATTTAATTTAAAATAAATCCTGTAGACACGATGAGAAAGTAGGCTTTCAAAGAGAATGTGTTCAAAAGTTTACAATGTTTTTATGTAAAATTTTAATATGAAAATTATTAAAATGACATAAATTGGATTAATAGTTATATAATTGAACTAATTTTATTTTAAAATTATTTTAAAATATAATTTAACTTTATAAATAATTGAAAAGGAAAGGTGGTTTTCAATTTTAGATTTATTATTTTTTACTATTCATCAAAAAATGAAACATCTCAGAAAATTACCAAAAGTTCATCCTAATATAATTTTGATTTTATGATTTAAAAAATTAAGTTTATTTTGTAATGTAAATATTATAAAAGTAGAAAAAATTAATTTCAAATTATGTGTAAAATATAAAACTAATCCGCGTTTCAGAAAAATATAGTTCTTCAGAAAAAATTTATTTCTCTTTAAAATCATTATTATTTTATTTATAATAAATATATAACCATTGAATTTATTTTATACATGTTTATAAATTAAATTTTCATAATTTAGTTATTAATATTCATACCCACCATTTTAATGGGTAGTTTATAATGGTAATGTTTAAAAAATAACATTTTAATAGGGTATTATGTTTTGTTCATGTTTTTAGAGCATAGGCTTTTCACTAACCAATATCCAAATCAAATGATACAGGAGGGTAACCACCACCAACATCATCATAGGGAAAGTGAGAAAGGTCATGCATTTTCAATCATGTTGGATAAATTAGATGATTTAAATTATGTTGTAGTAAGTACACTGATCATACATTGAAATCTATAAAGTACCTGGTTTGATTCTGGTTCTAACAATTCTTTTATTTCATTCAAGTTTGCAATGAACTTTAAGTTAAATCATAAACTGCTGGTGGTAGAATTATCAATTAAAACCCTTGGAGGAACAATTAAAGAATTAAATTTATATATGTATTACCACAATATATTTTTTTAGTGAAATATCTCTACAAACGTTTTGGTTCTTTTAATTGCGGAATTTGACATCATACTTGGGATAGATTGGTTTTCAATGTATAATGCCAAGATTAATTATAGAAGTAAGTATATTTATGTTATCTTGAAGGGTTAACTTGAGGTTATATTATAATGAGAGATATCCCAAACCAAGTATTTTTAAGAACCACATCCTATTTCCTTATTTATATAAATTATTAGTGAATAATGAGAACGAATAGAAAGTCTAAAGATTTGTGATGTACCCATTGTTTGGGAATACACTAATGTATTTCCTAAATAGATTATTGAACCTCCCCCAGAAATAAATGTTGAGATCTCAATTGAATTCATACCTAGATCCAATAAAATATCCAAGACCCCATATATAATGGAATATGAAGAGTTAGAAGAACTAAATAAGAAACGTTAGAATCTTTTGAATAAGGATTTTATTCAACCAAATGTGTCTCCTTGGGGAAAACCTATTATCTTTGTGAAAAAATAAATATGGATCAATGAATCTTTGAATTGACTACATAGAGCTCAATGGGACCAAAATAATGAAAAAATACCCTCTCCCAAGGATTTATGATTAGTTTTACCAACTTTGTGGGGCTCAATTTTTCTCTAAGATTGACCTCTGATCTGGGTATCATCACTTAAGGGTAAAGAAAGAAGATATACATAATAATGATTTTTGAACAATATATGGGCATTAAAAATTTGTTTTTATGCTCTTTGTATTGACTAATTATCCTTATATATTTATGTATATAATGAATATAGTATTTAGGAAGTAGCTTTATAAATGTTTGATGGTATTTACTGATTATATAATTATATATTCCAAAAGTCATGAAGAGAATGAGGATTATATAAGGGTCATATTAAAAACTCTTAGGAAGGATAAGTTGTTTGATAAAATCAAAAAATATAAGTTCTAGTAATAACAAGTATCATTCTTGAGAAATATGAAGACCACTAGAGGAATATCAGTGGATCCAAAGAAAAAACATATCTTGGATCAGTGGCCATGTCCTACAACCATAACCAATATTTGTAGTTTCCTCATTCTAACATGATACTATAGAAGGGTTGTGAATTTTTTTTTCACATATTTCTAATCCACTAAACAAGTTAATTAAAAATGGAGTTAATTTTAACTTGATAAAAGAGTGTGAATAAAGTTTTCAAGAACAAAAAAGGAGGCTAGTTAGTGCTCCTGTGATAAATCTTCCCTCCTTTGAAGAAGGATTTATTATCGAAAATGATTCATCTCTAAATGGTCTTGGATATTTTCTCATGAAAAATGATTTGGGGATCACCTATGCATCTCAATAGTTAAATCCGCATGAGTTATTTTTTCCCACTCACGAATTATAGTTTTCTACATTCATTTTTTCACTGAAGATATGGAGACACTATCTTTATGGGAAAAAGTGTGATATGTACACATACTATTAATGTTTGAAGTATATATTTACACAAAGAATAACTGAACATGAGACAAAGGAGATGATTATAGTTTCTTAAAGACTATGATTGATCAATTTATTATCAACCCAAAAGAGAAAACAAAGTTAGATATCCATTAATTTGGGAAAATATTGGTGTTCTTACAATGATAAGGATTGAAGTAGATCCATTGATCAAGGAACTAGTAAGGTTGGACATGGGAATCATAAGGGAAGACATATCATAAATCTTATCCTAAATTATTTCTCAACCATCATTACTAGATAAGATCAAGAAATATAAATGATATGATCCTTTTATGAAAATGAATATAGAGGTTGTAAAAAATGGATAGTTTCTTTAATTAAATATCGATCAAGAAGGTGTATGAAAATTTGATACATGGATATATATTCTATCTATTATAGAGATAAAGAAAAATATGATGGGTGAATATCACAGCTATACATTCTCTTTACATCCTGAAAGCACGAAGATGTATAAGGACTATTGTGATCATTATTGGTGGGATAATATGAAAAAGTATATTGCTGGTGCATAGTGTGGAGACAAGTGAAGAATAAGTAACAAATTTCTAAAGGGGTATTACAACCACTACCCATACCTATATGTAAGTGAGATAATATCACTATGAAATTTTTCTCTGGCCTTTCACAAACATCCAAGGGTAACAATTATATATGGGTAATCATTTATTGATTGAAAATTTTTAACAATTTAAACTCCATAAAAGAGGATTTATCCCTAGAACACTTAGATTACCTATATATTCAGGAAGTAACGACACTCCATGGAGTACCACTATCCATTTTTTTACTGAGATCCAAGATCCACTTCAATGTTCTAGAGGAGCCTTCAAAAAGATATAGATATAAATGTAAACTTGAGAATGACCTATCATCCTCAAATAGATGGGCAGTCTAAGAGGACTATGAAAATAATGGAATAAATCTTATGGGATAGATCACATTATTTTCAACGGATTTGGGACCAAAATATTACACTTGTTGAATTATCTTATAAAACAGTTTCCACTCAAGAATTCAAATGGACCCTTTTCAAGCTCTCTACAGAATGGGGTGTAGAAAACCAACATTTTGGGATAAAGATGGAGAAAATAAAATTTTGGGACTATTCATTATGAATGAGACTGTAAAAAAGATATAAGTTATTCATAAACACATCAACACTACTCAGATTTGATTTAAAATTTATTCAGATAAAGGAAGGATTTAGAGTTTCATGTAGGGATCATGTATTTCTAAAGATATCACCATCACAAAGGGGTCTTGAGGTTTAGAAAAAGGGTAAAAAGGGTGATTATCCACTGAATGAGTATAATATTCTTTCTTTATATTTTAATATTCTTTCTTTAGGGATCATGTGAATTTTATTGATTTTAATTTAATATTTAATTATAAGGTTTCTAATTCCATTGTAAAAAATTCATCATTTTGGATCACTTGGATATTCACTTTAGAAGACCACCATTTTGGACATTCAACCTAAAAAATTCTAGGCGAAGTGAATTGGACAACAACCCATTAAAATGACTGTAGAGATCGTGATATAAGCCCAATGTATCTGAAATTTTAAATGGATATATAGAAAATATTTGGCAACATTTCATTAAACTGAGTCCAAGTATAAACAAGTCATTTGGAAGGAGATCTAGGTGGACCAATTTAAACATTAAATTCCAGTTCAGATTTCAAGGCCTAAAATCCATATCTCTATTTTGGGAATAACTCTTAAATGGAAGATCCAATTGGGATATAATTTTTACAAGATTCATAATAATTCTAGATATACATTATTTTATTCTACTACCAAGACAAAATATCTAAAAACAAGGGTCTTTATGTTGCATCAAGAATGAGAGAGAATATTCTTGCATGCTATCTTGGAAATGATGAAAGATTAATTGTCCACCCACTTTTTTCCACCATTTGGACTACCCTAGTTAATAACTCAAATTTTAGGGGTCTGGGTTGAACAAAGGGAATTCAAGGCTCTATTTAAGGTTGAATTTGGGAAGAAAAAAAATGAGTAAGTGGTGTATGTTTTCATTTTAATGTTATGCTACCAATTTAATACTGTAATCACATATATTTATCATGTAAGTTGTTCAAACCACCTTATTTTTTTATAAAACTTATTAATTTAATATTATTTTGTATTATTAAAAAAAATTATACCATTAAATTAAGTTTTGAATTTATTTAAACTAAAAATTTTGAAATTCCTCACATGAAGGTTGAGTGTTCGTTATTTCTTTATTTTTACTTTTTCAATCCTGGTTCTTTAAGTTGATTGTCATATTACATTGAAATGTTTGCATTGATGGTAGGATAACCATTTTATTGAATGATCATAGGGAGTTTCATGGGGTCTTATTTAACATTATTTCATGTGATTTTATATTTTAATTACTACATTATTTTAATATTTCTATTCAATGAGTTATTTTCATCTTCGTCTTCCCTAACTTTAATGATGTCACATTTTGAGTGCTAGTATTATCCCATTCTTGGAGCGCTCAAGTAATCATATAAGTGAATTGGTGATTAGCCTTGTAATTTTGTAAGGATTAAATTTATGAATGATGTTTGGGAATTACCTCATTGTTAGGATTCATCTTGAATTAGTGATATGAAATTCTACAAGAGAACAAATACATAGAATTTAGCCCTAGAAAAAATCTAGGATTGACTCATATTTGTTAATTATTTCTATCACAATTTTTAGTTTTTTCAATATTAAAATAATACCATTCTATTAGAAAATTTATTGTTCTTATATCCCAATTGAAATTAATCCCAAATTTGTACACCTCATAGCCATAATACCAAACAAATCAGAGTGTCTTAGGGTTACTTCTTTGGTCTCTATGGATTAAACCCTACTAGTACTAAAATGACCACTTATACATGTAGGGTAAATTTGGGTGAGATAAAATTTTGGAACCATTGCTGGGGATCCAAGTAAGTCGTCTTTACACTCATTCTATTATACCCCATTTCTATTTTCTCACAAAATTTCTCTTATCTTTTCTCGTTTCTATTTATGTGTGTTCAGAGAATCTAGAAACCTAATTTCAGTATACTCAAATATAGTATCTTTCACATTACCCCATTATAAAATAATTCTTGAATCAGATGATAAATAAATATTTGGAATCCCGTAACTTAGGGAATCTCATTGGTTAAACCTTGAGTGATTACACTACACCTGGTGAGATGTATAATCATTGGGATGATGAATATTTAAACGATAAATTTATATCTCTCTCAAGGATGGTTGAATAAATCAATCATAGGGAGGTCCATGATTTTTAAACACCTATAAAATATATTACTCATAAATTGATTAAACTATTGTGTAATGTAATGGAGAGAATAAATTTTTAGCTTTCATCTTTGAGATTATAACAACAAAGAATCAAATATTATGAGGCATCCATCACTACATTTACTATCCATTCCTTACCCTTATGTAGAGTGTCTAGATTCCCAAAAACCTCTCATGAAAATAATAAAGAACAAAATTTTTAATTTGGGATAACTAAAGAGGATAATGTAATTTTTGACCAGTGTTTAAATTAATAGGAAACTAATTTTCTCTATTCATAAGAGGGAAATTTCACATCATGGAATGAGTGTCTTGAATGTTTCTGTAAGAACCCAATTTTCACTCATGTATGGATCCTTTAAATTTCAGTATAATTTTTTATTTTGGACCTAATATGGATGCCTAATGAGTTATAGAAGGTCTCAGGGGTGTTTGGGGAACATTTGGGGCTCAGAACCCAACTTTTTTGAAAAAATGGTCCTGTTACACAATTAGAGTAAACTGTGTGGGGAGGATGAACGATTAGTCTTAACCATGCAGGTGGCATGATTTTTTGGGAAGATCCATCTCACATGGTTTCCCTAACCATTAATCCAAACTATGTGAGTTCCCCATCTTCTCCAAGTAAAGGTACTGGGTTTTGACATGGTTTGTAAAACCATGTGGACAAACCGTGCATAGGATAAATTTTGGGTAATTTTACATTTTTACCTTGATGATCTAATTAAGACAATCCTTCTTCCCTAATACGATACCCAATGGGATTTACCTCTATTTCTCTCATTTTGGAGCTTCTGAAGGCCTAACCTAGGGATCAAGGGATATCCTTTATCCAAGATCCATTTGAGCTTCTGTTCATCACATTAGATGCGCAATGGTAAGTACTTGAGTCAGTTTGAGCCATTATTCATCTCTCTTTCTCTCAACCTAGTTACTGTGGTGTAAGCGTTTTTACCCTTTTCTTAGATTTACTCTATTCCAATCCGAATTAGCGGATAATACTAAATAAGGAGGGTCATAAAATCCTAGGGTTGGTGGTATATAACTCATCCCTCAAGTTTGTTTACTTTATAAATTACATGTGGGCCCCACTGATTTCATCAGGTGTCATTTATTGAATTTATATGCCATGATTCTAATTATTAGAACCATATAGTTATGCTCTTTCCAAATATATGATTAGTTGTTAGTGTTTATGCCCACTACTCTGTCCATCTCATGTAGGATGGTTTTCCATAATTATCATTTTAGTGTTTTGACATGTTTGAGACACCATTTGGGTGTGCCTTGAATTAAACTTTCTAAGGGTAATATTTTCTATATTAAATGGATCTATTTAAATTTTTAATTACATAATGGAAAGTACCATGTATGTTCACCACTTTACCCGCCTAAGGTAAGTGCTTCAATTTGATAATTAAATGTGAAATCGAAATTGGAAAGTAAACTAAGTATATGACTTGGACTTTTTAAATGTAATTTAATAATAGGTTTCATGTCCATAACACCACTTACCATGTTACTGAAAGGTATTGGAGTGAACCTTGATTTATGAAAATTTATTAAATGGATTAAATGAATGGTTTCATGATACTTGGCCTTGTTACACTAATGAAAGGCAAGACTTGAACCAAATAGAATTATTGATTAATTATGACTTGATTAAATGGTTTTGTGCTCAATTATCCTTGTTACACTAATTAAAAGAAATGTATTTAACCTCATGAATTATATATGACTTCATTATAAAAAATAGGAGTGGCCTGACTCGATCTCACCTTGGATTCTTGAGGGAATGCCTTGAGCATTTGAGGACCCCATTCTGAATTCAAGGATACAACTTTCTTAGGTTTATACCCACCTAGTACCTGATATTTGTATAACTTTGGATTCCTAGTATAATACCATAGGATCCGTCATTTAGTACTACAAGATTCCTTGGATACACTCCTTAGATCCATCCTTGAGAAGTAGGTTCCATGGTTATAGCCCATTGGGCCCAATCATTTCATAGCTCCATTTTACCTTGGATGAACTCCTTAGACTTGGTAGGCATATTTTTGTATAATTCCTTAGACTACATTCCTTGGATTACACTCTTAACCTTATCCAGTCTATAATCATTACCGAGTTGGTGACCCTTGATGTCTACGTTTCCTTGGTTGTTACCTGGGAACATCACTATTTTATATCATTATAGGTTTCCTTGTTACATATTTTAACATTCACCATTTCTAATATGTGACTTATTTATAAACTTTTAATAATAAAATAATGAATTAGTTACATGTAAAAACACAATTCGACGGCTGAAACAGGTCCTTGGGTATTTAGTTACATTGTACATATTTACTTTATATATGCATGCTTGGACATTGTTACATTTCCATTACATTGGCCAGATGTTATAAACATCATTGGTGGTGGCCCACTGAGATTTAACTCACACCCTCTCCATGTTCCATTTGATTCCCAGAGAATATTACATGAATTTAGGTGTTGATAAAAGGAATCATACATGTTCGAACACTTGATTGCTTGTTGTTTAGGATGGTGCTTGATAGAAGATGATCGAGCCGAAACTCGGGATTCTTAGGATAGTCTTTTGATTTCATTTATAATTTTTTGAAACATGTTATTTATGGTGTCTTGTATCCTTGTTTTCTAGTTCCTAGTTACATGACATATCATCATCGGTTATTCGAGTTGATTCAGTTATTTTTATCCCTATCTATCTATTACTTTTGTTTGCTTTTGTTGTTTACTTATATTGCTTCTGCTATTTACCTATGTTATTATTTATCCAATGCGCTACACTCTAGTAATGAGTGAATAATATACCCATAGACACACCCTAGGACCCCACTGCTAGTTATAATCCTCTGACATTTTGGGAGATGCACTTGAGGCCATGTGGCCCACAGGGATCAGGGCACCTATTAAGTAGCATCTGAGTTTAGGACATCAAAAAGTGTAATACACGGAGTATTCCTTTCTTGCTTTACTATTTTAAGACAATAGGTTGGAGATTAAGAATACTATGGGACTTGTTCATAAGCTGTTCTTGGGCATCGTGACCCATGTTTGAGGTAAAATCCAATTACCCAAAATATAATTGTTGTTCCATTTTTCCTATTACAAATGATATTATTTCACTATTAGATGATGCACATGTTGTGTGGTGTTGTTGATTATTACTTTGATTGAGGATTTCTCCCTTCCCTGGACCAATGATATGAGATCAAGGAGCATAGTTCATGCATCATTATAGGCACCTATAATTATTATGTCATGCATATTTCCATTCCATATAGGTGAATTTAACTACTTGAATTACTTGATATACTTGTGATTGTTGAGTGATGCCAAGATAATTAGATTATGATTGTGATATTCCTTGGTTGATATTGAGTGATTAACTATCTCAATTCATGTGGTTGGGTTGGGATGAGTAATTTACCAAGTCAATCCATTATGATATGAACAAATGGGTTTTGTTTTCAATGATAAGGTGTATGGTCACTGATTCAATGGGAATGACTATCCATTATAAAGTGAAACATTAAATCTAAAATGAAGTTGTTTCACATCCTTATCCTTCCTTATCATGTTTACAAAAGGTAAATGAGTGAACATATAATTTAAATATAAAATTAAATGAAACAGTTTCCAATAAATGATGAGGCAAGGTACTATTGACCCTTCATCTATTAGAATCCCTGAAATTTATACTTGAGAACTTACCAGTACCTGGGTGTCTTAGTTGGTATTTGGGGTAGTATACCTTGGGGAGAGAGAGTTTCCTTATTTAGCCTCTATAAGTTTTTATGTCAATATTCTTTAAGTATTTTATATGGAGTGGTCTTGGAATTTGTAGACCAATTCCACCATGAAATCCTCATATTGAACGCTAAGAGGGTGGAGATGACCATACGCCAGATGTGGTGGGCCCTGAGCTATAAGTTTTACCTCCAAGAGTTCCACATGGGGCACTACCTACTGTAAATTATTTGGGAACTAACACCCAAGTTTTTGATAGTTTTCTACTTCTGATGTAGTCCATGAATGGTGCTCCACAAGCTTCACCAACAATGGATGATTTGACTCATGAGTTCCAACTTCATCACCCTTCTACCTTTTTGGGGGATGGTGGTCCATAGTTTTCTGAGTCTTAGATGGAGGCCACCTTATATATATTTGATCATCTAGAAATGCATCCAGAGTAGAGGGTCAAGATTTACACATACATGATTCGGTATTTGGCCAAGCATTGGTGGGATGTGATTACCTAGGATAGTTTCCATCAAGATATGGTATGGGTTGATTTACAAACCATTATCTATGATCAGTTATTTTCTCAGATGCTGAGAGATAAAAAATATAGAGAGTTCATGGATATTGAGAAAGGTTTTATGATAGTTATGGAGTATTCAGCAAATTTCATTGAGTAATAAAGCGTTGCACCACTTCTAGCTGGTGATGAGATTTCACGTGCTAGACACTTTTACAATGGGCCTGTGTACACCATCTGTACACTGGTGAATGTGTTTTTCATACCTAATGTTTCTAAAATAGTCAATCATGATCTTATCACTAAGCACAACCTAGGATAAAAAATAACATCAAGCATAGAGGATCAGTTCTTTGGTAGGCTAGTAGTTCTTCTGGTGGCAGGAAACGTTCCCTCGTGGTTTTTTGTTAGGTAAGTGACAACCAAAGTACTCATTTTGATAAATAAATTGTGTGTCATCAGTGTAGGCGATGAGGTAATCTGAAGCCTCAGTATGATAGAGACCCAATAGAGTACCAATTTTGAAGCCTTTTGGGGCATATTCATAGATTTTGCAAGACATTTCCACATACTTCGAGTGGAAAAGGATCAGTTCCAACTCCACCATTATGAGAAGGTTTTTTACACCGCATCAAGAGAGGAGTTAGAATAACATCGACAGGATTGGACAAGGGGTAGGTCACACCATGGTATCCATACCCCTAATCACCAGTAGCACCAACAGAGCAGTTATGACCATGGTAGTCAAACTGTTTCACATGGCCATGGATGAGGCCAGTTTCATGCACTACAGATGATACCAGATGATTAGGCCATGAGGACATCTATAGTACGTGTTACAATTCTAGTTTAATCTATTATAGTATCTTCTCTATTTGATATAGGTGCTTCAAAATGTTTTATCTCTGTATCTATCGTGGAAATTATCAGTCTAGAGATACATTATTATTGTGGTTTAATGACCCTATATACACCATTATAAGTGTCTTTAGAGGGAATACGCTAATGTAGGGATTTTACCCTTGAGGTAGAAAGTTGCCCTTTCTTATGGAACCACTTTGTTATCAAGATGATGGGATTCGATGTCATTCTCAGGATGTATTGTTTGGTTTAGTATCATGATTTTTTTGGAATTATATTTCCACATGGTATTTTTACATCACAAAAGGGAATCAATTATCTATATAAGGGTGAGTGGGATGTCTAGGATATTAGAGAAGGACCAGAGCATCATGGGCTAGGTGGTGTGAAAACCAAGATTTCAAATCTCTTCATGAAGGATCAGGGTTTATGTCAAGATGATTTCCCTCCAGTATTAGAGCATGTTAGGGATGTTTTTCCCAATGACTTTTCTATATTACCTCCTATTTAGAGGGAGTTAGAGTTTATGATTGATCTTGTTCTAGGAGTAGCTACAATGTCCATTCCTACATATAGGATGACACCTACTAAGATACTGGAACTCAATAACTAGTTATAAGATCTGTAGGCCAAAGGTTTTATATAGCCTAGTACATCCTCTTGGGGTTCACCCATGATTTTCACCAAGAAGGGGGGTGTAACATTACACTTATGCATGGATTAAAGAAGTTTGAACCAACTTATGGTGAATAAATAGTATCCATTGCCTCGAATAGATGATCTCCTTGACCATATTTAAGTAGCTAAGGTATTCTCTAAGATCGACCTAAGGACATGATATCACCATGTGTGAGTAAGGGCATCATACATACCTCATACAACTTTATAGAGTAGGTATGGTATATATGAGTAACTTTTTTTATCTTTTGGTCCTATGAATGCACCTTCCACTTTCATGTATCTAATGAATAGGGTTTCTATCCCCATCTAGATTATTTTTTCATGGTCCTTATGGACGATATCTTGGTGTATTATCACATTTTTAGTGACCATTAAAAACACCTTGAAATCATTTTGAGTACACTAAGAGAGCATTAGATTTATTCTAAGATTTCTAAGTGCCACTTCTGGATTGAAAAAGTTCATTTATTGGGTTATATCATATCAGAATCAAGAGTATCTATTGACCCAGAAAGGGTTATTTATATAGTTTCCTAGGAGATGACTAAGAATGTGCTTAATATATAGAGTATCTTGGGTTTGGTTGGATATTACAAACATTTAATATAGTAATTTTCCCACCTTTCGTCACCTATTACTGGACTTATAAAGAAGGGTGTTAAGTTCCTGTGGTTAGAAGCATGTGAGAAATCATTTAAGGAGTTGAAAGGGATGCTTATCTCGGTACTTATTATTACTCTTCCAGAGCTTAGAAGAGGTTATATAGTCTTTTTTAATGTATCATGTACCGGTCTAGAAGTAGTTTTGATGTAGGATGATAGAGTTGTTGCATACAGATCTCGACAGTTGAGGCCTCATGAGATAAATTACCTAATGCTCGACCTCGATCTTGAAGCATTTTCCCATGACTTACATTTCTAGATACATTATATATTATGTGAGAACGTTTTATTTTACATGGAACACAAGAGCCTAAAATATACATTTTCAAAATGTGACTTGAATATCAGATAGTGAAGATGGGTCAAATATCTTTAGTCCATTGATTTTAGGCTTGTCTATATGACTGGAAAGGGAAATGTAATTGGTCATGAGATGAGTTGGAAAACTCAAGTACATGTTGTACGAGTAGCCAATTATGAATGGAAATTAATGTACCTATTCTCTGAGATTCATCTGGAGTTCCATGATAGTCATAAGTAGTCTTACCTCCCATCCTTGATAGTTACATCTTCCATCCTTAAGAAGGTGAAGGGTGTAAAATTTTTACATCCTAAGGGATTGGTTCTTAATGAGATTAAATTAGGAGATAACCCACCTATAGATTGGTATATGGATAGATACAACATCCTATGTTTTCATGGTCATGTCTAGGTTCTTACAGATATGAGAGATGAGTTGATGCAAGAGTCCCACACTTCTCAGTGGGCAGTTCATCTTGGATATACAAAATATATTGAGATATGTGATGCCAGTATTGGTGTCTTGGGATGAAATGTTAGATAGAAGGATTTATCTCTAGGTGTTCCACCCGTCATCTGGTGAAGGTGGAACACCAGAGACCTAAAATCTTGTTACATTTACTTCCAATCCCAGAATGAAAATGAGAAGATATTGATATAGATTTTATAGTCAACTTACCAAGTTTTCCAAGGGGTAGAGACACTATATAGGTAGTTATTGACCAACTAAAAAAATCAACCCACTTCACTCATATTTTGGAGACTTTCTCATTTGATGAGATATGAATATTGTATGTTTTTGAGATCATATAACAACACAGGGTCCCTCATACTATCATTTCAGATAGAGATTCTCTTTTCATTTCATGGTTCTAAAAGGTATTGTAGAAAGATATTGGTTTATAGTGTCTTCTATGCATAAATTTTCACCCTCAGATTAATGGAAAATCAAAACAGATGACATAGGTTTTAGAGGAAATGCTCCAAACCGTGTCCTTGATTTCAATATTTCTTGGGAGAAGCGTATCCCTCTCGTCGAGTTTTCCTATAATAATAGATTTTAGAAAAAAATCCAGATAGATCCTTTTGAGGCCTTATATGGTAGGTCAGGCCATTCACACCTGCGCTGGATAGAAGTAGGTGAGGTATCCCTACTAGGTCCTCGTCTCATTTATGAGACTTCAGAGTAGGTTCAACTAATAAAGAAGTGTATGAATACTACTTATTCTAGATATAAATATTATTCTGATCACCATCAATGACCTCTAGAGTTTGAGGTCAGGGATTGTTGGGCAAAAATCCCTCAAGGTAACATTGCAGCATTTTTGGGTTGATTGTGTTTGTTGAAAAAGTAGGTTTCTATGGTGAATTTTTATGGTCCAGAGATGTTGTTTACAATCTATGTTGAAAAATAACCATGACAAAGGAATGGACGATTTGGAGGTGGTATAAAAGAACATATACAAGGTGGTGTCGTTTTCCAATGTTTTCCAAATTTTTGGGGTCCAAAATTTGGAGTTTGGTGAGAATCATGAAATATGGATTTCCTTGAAGAACAAATCAAAATATGGAAAAGGCATGAGTTTCGTGAAGATGGTCTTCTTGATGTGGATTTCATGAAGACATGAAGAAAGTTGACGGCGTTCTTCGTGATTATGATGAGCTTCGCAAATGGAAGTGTTAGAGAGAACTGCGACGGTGAAGGGAATTGCAAGTGGAGATTCATAGCGAAGGCACGAAGGAATTGATATAAGACTCCACGATTACGACGAGCTCCACGATCAGAAAATTTCCGTGGTGCTTCACGATATAGAGATATTTTGGCAGAAATTTTAGAGCTTCACAATTTAAGATGACGTGGTGGTGAATTCGTGTGAAAAGTTCAAGGGTTGGTGAAATCACCTATAAATAGACCTCAACCCCCTCGATTCGCGACATCTAATCTAGCTCCATGAAAGTTGTGTAATCTGCGTTGGCTCAGTGAGATTTGTGAAGGAAGTTGCTCTAAGATGAATTGAGCTCCGTGACGGCCTGAGTTCTGCGAATTTGTGAGATTCATGAAATGGTAGGAGCTTTGCTAAGGCTTGTTTTTACTTCGTGAAATTAGGAGCTTCACGAAGTAGGGTGCTTTGTGAAGGTACTTCCCAAAGGTTATTGCCTAGTGGTTAGGGGAAAAGGGGTATTCATCAATGGATGAAATTTGGAATTCAATAGAGCATCTACATACAATGGAGGATGCATTCATTAGTGGTAATGAAGAGAACTATAGGTCTATAAACTGTGAGTAGATCTTCTAAAGAAGTAGTGAGTTCACTTCAGTTGAGAGAGAAGTGAGTTCTAAAATTGCGAGTGGTTGTAAACCAGGAGGGATTGTGAGTCCTCTTTTAACTTGTAAACATCAGTGTTCTTATAGTGGAATTGGTACATCGGAACACTGATAGTGTATGCTCCTTGGATGTATCCCAGTGAGTGTGAAACAAGTAAAAATGTTTTGTGTCCTATGCATGCTTTAATGTTAATTAATACTCTGCAATAGGAAGGAGAGAGAAAAGGGTTTTGTCTAATAGAAAAACAATATCAAAAGGGGATATTGTTTTAATATATCATACCCTAATTCACTACCTCTCAGGGTATCTAGCCTCGTGGACCTAACATTTTCTATCAAAGGGAAAGGTTGATATCAGTGTTTCTCTCTGAAATGGAGGTAACCAATCACAAAGGGATTCCAATATTCGACGGAAACAATTTCAAGCTATGGAAGAATCGAATGCAACACTACTTTTGATATTTGAGAATGGATGTGTTTACAACAGCAATGCATGGCATAATAACTGATATTAATAGTGATGAATTATCAAAAGCTGAGCATAGAGAATTGGATGCTTATTCCAAGGGAATTAATGCTTTAGGGATCCCTATCCAATGCTATCTATATGAAGGTGATTCCATGAAAAACATCGCATGCCATGTGGGAAAAGCTATTGAATATATATTAAGGAGATAAAAAGGTTAGAGAGGCAGAGTTGAAAGTGTTGTGGAACAAGTATGAAGATCTGAGAATGAACCCAAATGAGTCTATTGATGCATTCTTTGATAGGGTAAATGTTGTATTGGAAGACATGTGAGGTCTTGGAGAAGTTATTGAAGACATAAATATTGTAAATAACTTCTTGAGGAAACTTCCACCTCATTTCAATCCAAATGTTTTAGTTTTGGAAGATAAATACTCAAAAGAGATGAAATTGGATAACCTACATAGCACCCTTGTTTCATATAAAATGAGAAATGATGATAACAATGCTGTGGAAAAAGGGAAATCCAAAGAGGTGGAATTCAAGGCCATGAAGAACCTCACCATTGAAGATTCTCTGGAATAATAAGAGATATATGAGGTGATGTCATTCCTCTCCTCAAACCTTCAAAGAGGAAAATGAATGTTTAAAGGGAAGCTTCCAATTGCTTGTTTTTGATGTGAAAAGGTTGGAAATCTTGTAGCAAGGTGCCCCAAAAAGTTCCAAGAGGATGATGATGTCGATGAAATCAAAATTTCCAAGAAGAAGTCTCCAGCCTATAAGAAAGGCAAAAAATAGTTCAAGAGAAATTTATTTAATAAGAAGAAACTTATTTCAGAAGAATGTGACAGTTTAGATGAGTATGAGGTTGAGGAGGTTGAAGAGATAGAGAACTGTAGAGATCATGGAGAAAATGATATGCTGGTAGCTGTCGGTAGTTCTCAAAAGAAAAATGAAACTGAAGCTATTGAATAAGAATAATAAGCTGAGGGAAGAGTTGATATACAAGCTGAGTTAGAGGCTTCTCTTAAAAAGATAGATGTTTGGAGAGCCAAAAAAAAAAGAAATCCAACAAAGTTTTTCGTGATTCCAAACTCTATATGTAGCAATAGGAAGAATAGAAGTCTAAATTGATGGAAGAAATTGAGAAACTCAAGTCATCAACACCAAAGGCCTCAGAATCAGTTAGTGAGTATAAAATAAATTTTGAAGAATATAAAAGGGAGATTGATAACTTGAATAACAAAAGGAAAGATAAAATCAAGCATATTAAAGAACTTGAAAGAGAAGTTGTCGGTTTGTGAAAACAAGTTAAGGATCAAGAAAAACTCTTGACTCCTTCTAGGACATCAGGAAAGTAGATAACTTAGAAAACCAAGAAACTAAATGTGGAGAATAGTGATTCAACAGAAAGAAAGCATCAATTATATTCAGATGCTAAGGCCAATGGGGGGCTTGATCAAAAACAAAAAGCTGTTAAAATTGAAGTCAGACAGTAAGCAACCATTCCATGATTGAAGGTTGATTTGGGAATAAATAAGATCTAGATTATTTAGAGATCCCAAGGGGAAACTAGTAGTGCTGAAGTGACACAAAGGAATGCACCGTATATCAGGTGTTATTGTTGTGGAAAGATGGGACATTAACAGTATGTGTGTTCCATATCCAAGAGATATCGAAGGGCACAAGAACAGAGGTGGTATCCAAACAGAGAATTGTTCTCTAGAACATATTTTGAAGGACACTGTTTTTGGTTCGTAGGATTTGGGAACATGGATAGGTATTTTACTTTGACCATATAAAGTAATGTTCCAAAAGAGAATAAAAATGTTCGCAAGTAGTAGATAAATGAACCAACATGTGAGTTAAAAATGCAAAATAGATTTTAACCTTTTCATAATGACGCTAGTCCATCATACTATGAGAAAGATTAGAAGTCTCAATCCATGTTGAGTGTGAAGGAAAAAATATGGACCAAAAAGAAAAAGGATGAGAAGGCAGTGGTGGAAAATATTTCCCATAAATCATCAGACCGTTTTGGTGTGTGGATATTGACAACGGTTGCACATCTCACATGATAGGTAATATGGATCTTGTTAAAGTCATAAAATATGACAAAAAAATAGTTGTCAAGTTTGGAAACGATGAAGTCCTGAATATTATTGGCTCAGAAAAGACCATGTTTGGGGGCAAAGATATGAGACGTGTTGATGTCTTAGTAGTAGAAGGCCTCAGTCACAACTTGCTCTACATCTGTCATCTCTATGACTCAGGAAATTCTATAAGGTTTAATAAGAAAATGTGTATCGTCAAAGGAAGAGATGGGGTAGTAGTTCTATAGGGAAAACGAACAAAGGATAATCTCTACCTTGTAAGTGGAGAAGAAGATATGTGATTTCTGTCCAGAGAGGAAGAAAACAAGTTGTAGCATAAATGACTTGGTCATCTATGCCAACCATCCCTGGAAGATTTGGTAATGTGTGATACAGCAAGAGACCTCCCTAATCTATCACGTGATCATACTCACATGTGAGATGCATGAAAATAAGGGAATATCATCAAAAAGGCATATATGGAAAAGGAAAATAAGTTAACAAGAGTACTAAAATTGGTTCTGCTGATGTTTGTGGGCCTATCAAACCAAGAGAAATTGATGAAAAGAGGTACTATGTTATTTTCATTTATGAATATAGAATAATGGCATGGGTATTTTTTATTTCCCATAATTATGATGTATTCAGCTACTTAAAACAGTACCAGAGGGAGTGCAAAAGGATGCTCGAACAGAAAATTCTGAAGTTTCATACTAATAATGATATGGAATTCACAAACAGTCATGTGGAAGACTATCTCGAGAAACACAGGATAATTCATCATGTTTCCTCAGTGAGAAATCCTCAACATAATGGAGTGGTTGAAAGGAGAAATTGGATCATCAACAATATGGCTAGATTGATGCTCATAGAAAAAGACCCACCAGAGAAATTTTGAAAGGAATTGGTTTTGACATCGATCTACATTTCTAAGTGGGATCTATTGTGTCCAAAGAAAGGAAAGACTTTGTATGAGATATGGTATGGAAAGAATCCAATAATGTAATACTTTCTAATATTTGGAAGTAAGTGCTTTATCCTCAATAAGGAAAAATATAGGAAATATGTGTCACAAGAATATGAGGGGATATTCGTTGGATACTCAAGAAAAATAAAAGCATATAAATGCTTTAACAAAAGGTTGGGAAAATTAGTTGAGAGAAATGATGTCACTATAGTGGAGAATGAGGAGATCATTCAACAACGCAATTAACAATTTCCCGATGAAAGTGATGAGAAGGAAAACAATGCAGGGGGAGCGGAAGTTTTTTATGTTGATTCAGAAGAAGATACTGATGATGAGAATGAGGAAGTAAAATCCGTATCTACACAAAAACCAAGGATTTGAGCTGAAATTGATAGGAAAAATACCATTGGTGATCAGTCAGCTCCAGTTAAGACAAGAATAATGAAATCACTACAGTAGAAATATTTCCTATCTCAGGGTGAGCCGAAATTCTTCACTGATACAACTGAAGATGAAAACTGGATTCAGGAAATAAATGAAGAGCTTTATCATATTGAGAAAAATCAGAGGTGGGAGATTGTTTCGAGGCTAGCAGATAATAATGTCATCTGTACTAAATGGATCTATCACAACAAGATGGATGAAGATGGAGTAGTGATTCGGAACAAAGCACGACTAGTGTGAAAAGGATACTATCAGATAGAGAGAATATATGTTGATGAGACATTTGCACCGGCTGTGAGACTAGAGACAATCAGATTATTCTTAGCCATTGTAGTGCAATGGAAGTTTAAATTTTTTCAGATGGATGTCCAATCTGCATTTTTTAATTCGGTTCTTGAGGAAGAAGTGTACATCAAGAATCCAAATGGTTTTCTCATTCATGAGGATGAGAACAAGGTTTATAGACTGAAGAAGGTGTTATATGGGCTTAAACAAGAACCAAGAGCATGGTAGTCAAGGCTTGATTAGTACTTGAAGAAGCTTGGTTTCTAGGGTGGGTGGTAGATTACAATCTCTATTTCAACAACAATAGTAATAAAAGGATGATGCTCCTATTTAATGTCGACGACATAATTTTTGGCGGATCAGATGAAGCTCAGTGTAGAAAATTTTATGAATTCATGAAAAGTGAGTTCAAGATGTCAATGATTGGTGAACTAACATTTTTCCTTGGTCTACAAGTTACATAAGGAAGGAATGAAACATTAATTTCTCAATACAAATATTCCAAGGAGGTTTTGAGAAGATTTGGAAGGAAAAATTAAAAGGAGATGAAGACTCCATTTGCTACCCAGATGAAACTTTCCAAAGATAAGGATGGAAAGGTAGTTAATATCACAGAATACAGGAAAATCATTAGAAGTTTTCTATACTTGACTACGACAAGGCTGGACATTGTATTCGCCACATGCCAAGAAGTAAGATATCAGAGAAATATCAAAGAAATCCATATGCTTACAGTGAAAAGAATACTTCGGCATATCAAGGGTATGGTGGATTTCTTCTTGATATATAGTGACAAGTCTCAGTCAAAATTATTGGGATATACTGATGCAGATTAGACTGGTTCAGCAGATGATAGGAAATCAACATCAGGAGGTTCTTTCTATCTTGGTCGATTGTGTGTTTATTGGATAAGAAAGAAGAAATATTGCATTTCATTGAGCACCATAGAAGCTGAGTATATTGATGACACTTAAGCTTGCACACAGTTATTATGGATGAATCACCAACTTGATGATATGGGCATTGTAGTTAAGTCTCTAATCAGAATCTTGTGCGATAACTCAAGTACTATAAATCGTATCAAAAATCTTTTCCATCACTCAAGGATAAAGGACATTGAGATAAAGTATCATTTTATCAAGGAGATGGTTGAGCAAGGAATTGTAAAGTTGGAGTATGTGCCTACAGAACTACAGGTAACAAAAATTCTGACAAAGGCCTTACCCAAGGAAGCTTTTGAGAGGCATTGACTGGCTCTGGGAGTTTAGTAGACTCCCCACAGTTGAACAAGTGTGGATGTGGGACCCCCCTCTCCTTGAGGTATGGTGTGTTTTTTCTCTACTGTGCTAATATGTCTTCTTTCCAATGTCTCAGACCACAGAGGAGTGACTTTTGGGTTCATTGAAATAGGGGGAGAAATAGTGATTCCTTAAGAGGGAAAAACTGTGGAAAATAAAGGGAGAAAATTTCTTAGTTGAAGACACGGGAAGCATATGATAGGTGGAGCAGTGAGATAGGGGGAGATCAATGAGATAAGGGGAGAGTTTTAAATCTGATGATGCTAGAAGTGGCCGATCAAAGAATAGATATCACGATCGCAGAGGTTCATGATAAAAATAGAAGAGTGATGTTGGAATGATGTTTGAAGGTTTCTAGTGATTAAAAATTGGTATCAGTTTGGAAATTGGTATCAGTTTGGTGTCAACAGTTGGTGTTAGCAATGAAGTGATTCATTGATGAACTTTTCATTTACTCTTGTTTCTCACGATGAGCACTGCTCATGTGGGCTTAGAGTACGTAGTTAGTGAATATTTGGTCGATATCTAAATCTCAAGAGATGAATTGTGGTTGATGATGGATGGTGTCTCAGTGAGGTATCAAAGTGCAGAAAATAATTCTAAGAAGAGTTGTCAACAAACCCAAAGGGGGATATTTTTGTGCAAAAATCTCTTAAGGTAACATTGCAAATTTTTTAGGTTGATTGTGTTTGATGACAAATAAGGTTTCCATGGTGAATTTTCAAGGTAGAGAGATGTTGTTGACAATCCATGTTGAAAAAGAACCATGAAAAAGGAATGGACGATCTAGAGGTGGTATAAAAGAAAAGATACAAGGTAGAGCCGTTTTCTAGTGTTTGCCAAATTTTTGGAGTCCAAAATTTGGAGTTTGGTGAGTATCACGAAATATGGATTTCCTTGAAGATCTCATCAAAATATATAAAATGAACAAGTTTCGTGAGGATGGGCTTCTTGATGTGGATTTCACAAAGACATGAAGAAAGTTGACGATGTTCTTTGCGATTATGACGAGCTTCGCGAACAGAAGCATTGGAGAGAATTGTGGTACTGAAGGGAATTATGAGTGAAGATTTGTGGAGATGGCGTGAAGGAATTGATGGAATGCTCTGCGATTACGATGAGCTCTACGATCAGAAAATTTCCATGGAGCATCGTGATATAGAGATAATTTCAGCATAAATTTTAGAGCTTCACGATTTGAGAAGACATGGCGCTGACTTCGCGTGGAAAGTTCGAGGGTCATTGAAATCACCTATAAATAGACCTCGACCCCCTCCAGCAAAGTAGAGAGTTTTCCAAGAATATTTTGTTTCTCTTGTCTCATGAAGGTGGTTCGTGAAGGAAGTGTGATTTGCAAAAATAAGGAGCTCTACGACGGCTAATATAGCTCCGTGAAAGTTGTGTGCTCCGCGTTGGATCAGTGAGATTTGTGACGGAAGTCACTCTGTGAAGACTTGATCTCCACAACGACATGAGATCTGTGAAGGTGTGAGCTTTGAGAAATGGAAGGAGCTTCGCTAAGTCTTGTTTGAGCTTCACAAAATTGGGAGCTTTGTGAAGTAGGGTGCTTTGCGAAGGTACTTCCCAAAGGTTATTGCCCAGTGGTCCGGGGAAAAGGGATATTCATCAGTGGATGAAATTTGGACTTCAATAGAGCATCTACATACAATAGAGGATGCATTAATTAGTGTTAATGAAGAGACCTATAGGTCTATACACTGTGAGTGGATCTTTCGAAGAAGAAGTGAGCTCACTTCAGTTGAGAGAGCATTGAGTTCTCAAATTGTGAGTGTTTGTAAACCAGGAGGGAAAGTGAGTCCACTTAGAACTTGTAAACAACAATGTACTTATAGTAGAATTGGTACATCAACAAACTGTTGGTGTATGATCCTTGGACATAGCCCAGTGAGGGTGAACCAAGTAAAAAATTGTTGTGTCTTGTTCATGATTTAAGGTTTATTCATACTTTGCAATGGGAAGGAGAGAGAAGAGGGTTTTGTCTAACAAGAAAACAAGAACAAAAGGGGCAGTTGTTTTAATTTGTCATACCCTGATTCACCCCCCTCTCATGGTATCCAGCCTAGTGGACCTAACATGTATCATGTTCTCCTTTAGGTATCACCCAGTTTAGGGAATAGATATTTATAAAAGGAAGGAATTTCATCACCTCATTATGTAGGGAATTTTGAGCTTCTATAGAGAGTCGGTATTGTGGCCTATAGGTTGTTTTTACCTCAGAGGTATCGTGACATACATTATTTCTTCCATGTTTCATATCTTTTCTAATATCATGCCGATTTGTCTCATACCTTTTATCTCGAGGTAGTTGAGTTAGATGCTGATGCTACCTTTAAGGAGTATCTAGTATGCACTTTTTAATAGAGCACGAATGCTCTCCGAGTCTGGTATGTACCTTTAGTATGGGTACTATGACAACATGACCATGTTCATGATGATACATGGGAGAAGGAGGAAAAAATTAGTGCCTAGTAGTCTGATTTGTTCTCAGATAGTGTTTTACCACACTTGAAAGGTGAACTTGTGGACGATTTATATTTTAAGGGGGAAGAATGTAAGAACATGGTTTTTCACTCAGGTATAGATCCTTTATATTATGGTCTAATTATTTATTTTGGACCAAATATGGATTTTGAATGAGTTAGAGAAGGTCTCAGAGATTTTTAGGGTCTGTTCAGGTCAAAAAACCCAACTTTTTGGAAAAAATGGTTTTGTCGCACGATTAGAGTAAACCGTGTGGAGAAGATACACAATTAGTGTAAACTGAGTGGGTGGCATGTTTTTTCAGGAAGATCTATCTCACATGGTTGTTTCATTCTTTCCCTAACCATATGAGTTCCCCCTATTATCTAGGTACCCATGCATGGTTTATTCATAGTTTATAAAATCATGTGGAAAAACCGTGCATAGGATAAATTTTGGGCAATTTTATATTTTTACCCTTAATGATCTAATTAATCCCCTCCTTCATCCCTAATCTAATCCCCATCTGGATTTACCTCCATTTATCTCATTTTGGAGCCTTTTCAAGGCCTAACTTAGGGATCAAGAGATATCCTTCATCCGGGATCCATTATAGCTTTCGTTCATCATATTGGATGTGCAACGGTAAGTACTCGAGTTCATTTGAGCCGTTCTTTGTCTCTCTTACTCTTGACTTAGTTATAAAGGTGTAAGATTTTTTAAGTTTTTCTTATATCTACTCTATTACAAGACAAATTAGACATTAATACTATATGAAGATAGTTGTACAAGCCTATGTTTGGTGGTCTATAATTCATCCCTTAAGTTCATTGATTTTGGAAATTATGTGTGGGGCCTGCTGATTTCTTCAGGTGTCATTTATTAAATTTACATGCCATGATTATAATCATTAGAACTGTATAATTATGCTATTTTCAAATATGTGATTAATATTTAGTGGTTACACCCACAACTCCATCCATCCCACATAGGATGTTTTTCCATAATTGTCATTTTAGTGTTTTGACACGTTTGAGCCGCCGTTCGGGTGTGACTTGGCTTGACCTTTTTATAGGTAGTCTTTTCTATATTAAATTTCTTGATTTAAATTGTGAATTTCATAATAGAATTTACTATTTATGATCACCAATTGATTGGACAAAAGTATGTGCTTCAATTTAATAATTAAATGTCAAATGGAAATTGGAAAGTATACTAAGTATATGTCATGGCCTTTTTAAATGTAATTGAATAATATGTTGCATGTCTATAGAAACCCTTGATATGTTAATGGAAGGTATTAGAGTGAACCTTGATTTATGAAAATGTCTTAAATGGATTAAATGAATGATTTCATGTTACTTATCCTTGTCACACTAATGAAAGGAAATGCTAGAACTAAATGGACTTATTGATTAATTATGACTTGATAAAATGGTTGCATGCTAGAATAGCCTTATCACACTAATGAAAGGTAATATATTGAACCTTAATAATTATATATGACTTCATTGTCAAAAATAGGAGTGGCCTGACTTAAGCTCGCCTTGGATTCCTAAGGGAATGCCTTGAGAACTCGAGGACCCCATTTTGAATTCAAGGATACAACTTTCTTAAGATGAGACCTACCTAGAACCCAATCATTGTATAAATTTGGATGCCTGGTATGACACAATAGGATCCCTCATTTAGTACTAAAGGATGCATTGGATACACTCCTTGGATCCAACATTGCAAGTAGGTTCCATGGTTAAAGCCCATCATTCCCAGTCATTTCTTAGCCATGTTTTACATTGGATGAACTCCTTGAAATCAGTAGGTGTTTATTATGGAATTCCTTGGAATATTCTATTTGTATTACACTCTTACCATTGCCCAGGCTATAGTTATTGCTAATTTAGATACCTTTTAGGTATACGTTGCCTTGGTTGTTACCTTGGAACTTCATTCTTTAATATCATTATAGGTTGCCTTGTTACATCTTGCAACCTTCACCATTTCTAACATGACTTATTTATAAACTGGTAATAATCAAATAATGAATTGGTTAAATGTTCAAACACCAGCTAAGGGATAAAGTAGGTACTTGGGTATTTAGTTACATTGTACTAATTTACTTTATATATGGATGTTTTCACACAGTTACATTTCTTTTACAAAGGCAGGATGTTATAGACACTGTTGGTGGTGGCGCATTGAGATTTATCTCACACCCTCTATGAGTTTTGTTTGGTACCCAGAGAAGATTACATGAATGTAGGTGTTGTTAAAGGGAAGAGTATGTCTTCAATCACTTGATTGATTTCTATTTATGATGGTGCTTGATAGTGGATGTTTGAGTTGGACCTCATGATTCTTGGGATAGTCTTTTTATTTACATTATACATTTGTGGAAAATTTTATGCATGCTGTCTTGTATCCATGTTTTCTAATTTCTTGTGACAAGAAATATAATCATCAGTTATTCTAGTTGATTCAGTTATTTTTATCCTTTTATATCTATTACTTTTGTATGCTTCCACTATTTACTTATATTTATTCTGATATTTACCTATGTTATTATTTACCCTCTATGATACACTCAAGTAATGAAGGCATAATATCCCCATGGATGTACCCTAAGAACTCACTGCTAGTCATCAACCTTTGGAATTTGGGGATATTCAGTTGAGGCCATGTGGACCACCAGGCTTGGGGCACCTATTAAGCTACATTTGGGTATAGGAAGTCAAAATTTCTTTATTGATGGTTTTTCAGAACCAAAAAAACCAAACCATTTAAAAAAATCTTGAACTATTAGTCTATACTAACCCCTAACAATGAAATGGACAATTTTAGTGTTGAAACATATTTTCATATGGAACCAATTCTTTCAAAAAAATTATAGAATAAACTGAATTTATTCAAATTTCCAATCTTCTTTCAGAAATTTCAATCAACCCAAACTAAAAAATATTATCCTACCATCCCCACTAAAGTACTTATTTATAAGTAATAACCCATACCGTATTTCTATCTTTAGTTATTATTTTGAAATCAATAAATATGTAATGATCCTAGATGTCTTGGGAAATATTATTAAAGCAATTAGATCAACCATTTATTATATCCAACATATTTTACCACTCATTAGAGCATATATGTTTGTAATTACAAAAAATTCTAAACAAAGTATCAATCTAAATCTACTATAAGTGGTGAAAATTTTAATCTTTAAAATATTTAATGTTTTTATTGGGTAAGTTTGGGGGGGAGTCCAAGTCAAGATAATGACATTAAACAAAGCACTTTTTGAGAGGAAACTCGACTTTTACCTGTACACTGAATCATTTTTTGGAGTTCCAAAATAAAAAGGTATTTATTATTTCCTTTTTTCTATGTTTTTTTAACTCAATGAAACATCAAGGGGTTTACATTGTTTTGAAATTGTGTTGTTGTATAAGATTCATGTGATTCTGAAGTTGATGTATTTTTAAGAAAATCATTTTTCTTCCAAGAGTTCAAACACAATCTTCCATCATTGATGAGAAATCTCTAAGTGACATGGATATCAAAGGAGTAATCAAGAGAGTCATGAAATTCAACTTCAAACACCTTGTGACTTTGTTCCATGTTTCATATTTCAATTTCTTTTTTGAACTCCCACTTCTATACATCTACCCCTTTCTGAATTTTCTTTTATTTAAACACTTGGGACAGTGTTATAATACGTTGGGGAGGGTGAAGAGAAATAAAAAAAATCTTTTTATGTCAAAGAAATTTTTTGTGTGTATAAAAGGAAGAAAAAAATTATTTAACCTTGAACATGAGAACACACATTTCAAACTTTGAAACTGATTATCAAATAATTTGTCATTCCTTGTTTCTGATTTTAATCTATATTTTAGTTCCTAAGTATATATTTTGGAAAGTGTGGCTATCTAATTTAACTTTTCACCATTTATATTTTCATATATTTAATAAAAAAAAATTCACAATTCACATCAATTAAATTTTGGTTTTAATTTTGAGTTCATGGGTATCTTTCATCATAGAATAGGGCTTGGGGACACTTTTAGTTTATTTTGAGTATACAAAAATAAAAATAAAAAAAAGATTGTGTAGAGCAATGTTTTTTTTGAAATACAGTGTGTTTGACACTTGGGGATCATGAATCTATAGTTTCTTTACCCAGAGTTAGGCTTTACATCACTATTTTAGATCATGTAATTGAAAAAATGTGTGGCATCCGACACTTGGGGATCATGACTCCATAGTTTTCTTTCCCAAAGTTGGTATTTTCATCTATATTGTTGTAAAAAAAAGAAAAAAATTTGGATACTCATCTTAAGTTTTAATGTGATTCCCATATATCACCTCTATTTATTTTCCCCTTGAATAAGAAAATGGGACCCATGTCTTCTGTGATTCAAAACACATCATCATGCTTAATTAGAATTTGATAAAATGTTGCGATCAATTTGAACAGAGGAATGGTCTTGGGATTGAGATATGATTTTGGACCTAGATTATTTTAAAATTATTTTATAGGTTTGATGATTTTTTTATGTGAAGTCTAAATGGTATGCATGGTATGCTAAAATGTTCATGAAAATGGGAATTAAATTTTCATATTTTTGAGATAATTTTTTTCTCAGGACTAGAAAAACTCAAGATGGGGAGTGTGATTAGCCAGTTAATGAGGCTAATATTATTTTTTTATTTTATAATTTTCATGTGCTTCATTATTTATAAACACCATTTTTAGTGCATTTTAAAATTTGAACATTATTTCACATCATGATTGTAATTCTTGATTAAAGTTCACTATTACTTTGTACATTTTGATACACATTTTAAATCACCTATTAGTATTTATTTGAATTTAAAATTTAATTATCATTTTTCTCATTCCATTGAGAAAAATTCATCCTGTTGGAGAACTTGAATATTTACATTGGAAGGCCACCATTTTGGACCTTCAACACAATTGAAATCTTGGGTAACATTTCATTTAACTTGTTCCAATTGAAATTATTTCATTTGGAGGGAGATCCAGGTGTACCAATTTGAATATTAAATTTTAAGCCATATTTCAAGGCCCAAAAACCAATCTCACTATTTTGGGAATAAAACTTAAATGGATGATGCAATTGGGATGAATGTTTTACATTATTCATATTAATTATAGATACACATTTTTTTCTTTTAATACCAATCCCAATCCTATCAAAACAATAGTCGTTATGGAACATCAATTCATATAGATAAAATGCCCACATGCTCTCTTAGAAATGAGGAAAGATTAATTTTCCACCAACTATATTCAACCATTTGGCCTACCATAGTTAATGGTTGGAATTTTAGGGGTGTGTATCAACCAAATGGACTTAAATTATATATTTAATATGGAATTTGGAAGTAAAAAAAGGAGTAAATGATGTATATTTTCATTTTAATGTTATGCTTCCAATTTGATGTTGTAATCACATTTATTTCTCATGTAAGATTTTCAAACCACCTTAGTTTTTTTATAAAAGTTATTCATTTACCCTTATTAAATTGTTATTAACATCACATTTATACCATTAAATCAAAGTTTGAATTTATTTAGAACAAAAATTGTAAAATTCATCACATGACGGTGGAGTGTTAGTTATTTATTTATTTTCACTTATTCAATACCGCTTCTTTAAGTTGATTCTAATATTACATTGAATGGTTTGAATCAATGTAAGTATAACCATTTTATTGGTTGATCTTAGGGAGTTTATTTTTGTTTTATTGAATTTAATTTCACGTGCTTTGATATTTTAATCATTTAATTATTTAAATATTTTGAATCGATGAGTTATTTTCATATTTGTCTTCAACAACTTTAATGATGACATGTTTTGAGTGTTAGTACAATCCAATTCCTTGGAGTGGTCAAGTGATACTCTAAGTAAATTGGTAATTAGTCTTGTAATTGTGTAAGGATTAAATTGGTGAATGTTGTTGTGGAATTACCTCATTGTTTGGATTCATCTTGAATTAGTGATCAGAAATTTTCTAAGAAAACAAATTCATCCAATCTAACCCTAGAAACAACCTAGGAATGAATCTTATTAATTAATTGTTTGTAACAGCCCGAGATTTTATGAAAAATATTCTTTTTTATATTATTAATGTCTTGTGTTTTATGCTACACCAAAAGGATATTTCACAACACGCATCCTTGACTTTCCTTGCATTACACGCAATCGCAACCTTCCTCGATAGCGTGTGTAGTACGTAATACTGAGTTTCACGAAACAATGATATGCTATTAAAATATTATTAAAACTAGCCGTTATGAATAGTAATAACCAATTTTTAAATTTTAGAAAATTTATCTCTCAAAATGGACTTTATTTTTGGATTCGGTGTATCGAATTTAGCCTAAGGTGAAATTTTGGTACTTTTCGGATAACTTTCATATTCTGATGAATAGTGAAAATTACTAAATTATAATTAAAAACAAATTTTTTAATCGAAATAATTAATAGTAATAAATTATTAATTTTAGTGGTTTTAAAGTATATTTAGAATATATTTTTACAATTTAATACGATGTTGGTCATTGGATGTAATTTTACATTTAAACCAGACATAATCAAGTGTCAATCTTTTGGTATATATTGTTTCTTAAAAACACGCTATTTGTTTTAACAGCGGGATTTAATTATAAAATTAATTAATTCAACTTCTATGTTATGAATTTGGTAAAATAGACTTCATTTTTGAATTCGGAATATGAAATATAGCTTAGGATGAAATTTTGGTATTTTTCTGAAAACTTTCAATTTTTGATGAATAGTGAAACCACTAAGTGGTAGGTTAAAAACTGAATTTTTCATAAAAATTAATTTTACCGCTTCTGTGAATGGAATTTCAAAAATACGAGAGACACGGTTGATGTCAGTAAGTAAAATGTGGTTCAATGAGATGAAAATAATTTTTGGTGAATAGTAAATTTTTACTTTTATTTACCACGGTTAAAAGTAAATAAGGTAATTAAGGGTAAGAATGATATTAATATTACCCTAACACATGTCCCAATTCTATTGGAAAAGTGTATATCGACCAAAAACAACCTTAGGTGTAAAATATTATCATTTAGGCCCACTTGGATTAGATTAGGACATTTATTTTAATTTAATTCAAAGAAGAGTTAAAAGAGTTAAAATCAAAGTTTATTTAATAAAACATTTTTAAAATAGGGTTATAAATAAGATAAATTCGATTGTAAATATTAATTAGAAAGCTAAAACGATTTCCTACATAATTATATTTTATTTGTAATTTTTAGACTTTAAATAAATTAATTTATTTATGACACAACGATGATGCAGTAATTACCCTTTTTAAGGAAATATTAACATAATTGATGTTATAAATGCTCAAATGAATGTAATTTTAGACTTTTTATGAATTACACTAATTTTATAGGTTACTATGATATATTAGTGTTGATTTAATCAACTTGGTTCGAACATATAATTCTGTTATGACTTTCACAAAAATCATATATCAAATAGTGTCAAAATTGACACAAAATAGTTTTTAAATCAAATATTATATTATTAATTGTTATTGTATTCATAAAAATCTAAGGTTCGGCAAAATGACTTAGATAAGGATATATATATTAATAATAAACAATTTGGGGTTCTTTTGGCATGTTATAGTAAGTGTATTAACCATATAGTGAAAGAAAACAAAAAGACACGGTAAAAGTTAAATTATTTAACTTAGAGTTAAATCTAATTGATAAGGTTAAAATAATACCCTAAACTTGTCTAAATATTATTGGTTGATAGGATTTAGACCCATACCCACTTTATCTTAGAAATAAGACCCTTTGGAACCATTATAAACCGATTTTGACATTAATATAAAATAATATTTTGAGGTATTCCTAAGGTGCCCCTCTCCTCCCTTATAAAAGGACACCTCCTCCCCCTCCTCCTCACACAAATTTGAGCACTCAAGCTCGTCCAAACCCTGCCAAAATCTCTTCGCCACTTACCTATAAACATCCTAGAGGTTCTGGTCTTCCTCAAAGACCAATTTTAGTGCCCTAAGAGGAGGTCTCAAAGAGGCGCTTCAAAGAAGAGGTAATTACCGTTACCAATTCATTCATCTTTATTTCTTCTTCCACTTCTTCTTCTTAGGTTGTTTCATTATGAAGTAATAACATCAGTATCACTCATATAATGATATGTTATTTTAAGTATTAAACAACCCTATTTCACCATCTATCCATCCTACGGAAAAAGAAATCACCACGCGTGCGTACGTACGGAATACCGTCTCCACGCCGTGGTGTAATCCATTTTCCGCCACCACCTTAATAGGATGGGTATAATGGTGTAATGAGTAAATATATATGATTATTATAAAGTGATATTGATACTGAAATAATATTCATACACTTTAACACAATTCCACGACCATGGGAACGATATCATCGCTCGTGCGTACGTACGGACTACCGTCTCCACGACGCGATGAGATTCATTCTCCATGTTAACCATTTAAGAATGATTATAAAGTATATATAAGAAATAATAATTAAATATATGACATTATAAAGCTACTGGATTTATGTATATATATATATATGTATGTCATCTACTTACTTCCATTCAAGACAATAAGGAAAGGAAAACAGCGTTCATGCGTACGTACGGACTACCGTCTCCATGAACGGTGTTTTTCATTTCATTTATCTATCTATTATATATATATATACTGAATATATATGATATATAAATCATATTTTATATTCTGGAAGTAAGTAAATCATGATATAAGTAATAATAATGTCAAGAACAACAAGTCAAAACACCTACGATAAATGAAACGATTTTACCCAAAACGCTTCTTTAACATGGAATTTACAAAAGAACGGGTAATATAATGTCATAAGTGAACCATATATGATATCATAACAATGAATATGATTCTTTAATAATTCAATGAAATTATATAAACCATTATACAGGAGCTTCGGACACGTACAAAGAAAATCGGACCTAAGGTAAGGGAAAATACCACAATCTCATTTTTATCCGAGATTGTTTATTCGTAAGTATTTACTGGGGTGTATTTTACCATCCACATCCATGTTCCCTCAATATGTAATATCGTTTCCATCCACTTACAATAGTTTAAATCCAATTTTACCCTTCGGTGAGTTTTTAGTAAAGAATATGAAAGGAATCTTTTGTCGTTTTTTTTGTACGAGGTACTTTTTGACTTTTTCGGCAAAGGTACGAAGAATGTTTCTTTTTAACATATACGGCATGAATGGATTTTTAAGAAACTTACTTTACAAGTTTTCAAGTTTATTTTTAATCAACTTCTTTTATTTTAAAGTCGTATGACATGTTATGAAAGGAAAAATGTTTTTGAAGTAGAAATGATATTTTCCTCAAGAATGGAGTTCAAGTATTTTATCAAAATTATTTTCCATCTAAGATAATAAAAGGGTTCTGTTTTTATCCCTATTATTACATGGATTTGATTATGTTGTGATCGAAATATTTTTATGAATTCCTTTATCTTATATGAATTGTTTTATGATGTCATGTTGTTTAAGAATCCCATTTTTATTACATGGGTTATGCGATGATGTATGATTTATGATTATGTGGCACACATAAGAAAGGATTCATTATAAGATGGGTGGGACCTATATCTCCATCCAATGAATTGGGTAAAGATTTTATATCTCATTAGATAGACATGGCTGGAATGGTAGGTTATACCGGTTCAGTGAAACAGGACTGAAACGAGGGTTACTCGATTCAGAAAGGGACTTTGTCCACTAAGATAATCTTGGAAATGAGTCTTGACTAACAAGAAATGATTCTCTATGATTATGTGTGAATGCCACAAAGTTTCATGTTTTAAGTTATGATTATTGTGATTACATTTCACTACCATGATTTATCTCATGTTATGAATTTATGCTCTCTTTTGCAGGTTATGATTTCCAAAATGTTATGTTCTTATGAATACGATGTGATTGATATTTCTTTTGTTACCCTTACTGAGCATTTGAGCTCACCCTTTTATGTTTTCTTTTCCCCAGGATATAAAGAAAGGTTTTAGGTAAAAAAAAAGAAGATCTTTATGGAAGATGTTGAAGATCTTTCACCACGATTAGAAGATTTTATTCCGAGTTTCCAAAGACACTAAACTATTACGATCGTTGTGTGTGTGTTTTTGTTATGTACTAAGTATTCCGCAAAAGTAATGTAATGTCAATGTACGTTAGATTTCGGGTCTCTACAGTTGGTATCAGAGGAAAGGTTTAGTCAACCTTTGGAAACTAGGATGCGAAAACGTTAGTGAGATCCCTAGAGATATTTCTAAGGTATGTCTAGGGATGTCCCTAAGGATAAGTATACGTATAGGATATGGTCCTAGAACTACGGTAACGATCTTAGAATTTAACCTAAGATGTTAGATATTAAGGGTACTTCCCATTTACTATGTTGTTTTCCCTAGCATGATTTTTTCCTCTCACACTATTCTTTTTGGGTTTTAGACGATGGCTGGAACCCGAAGGAACCGTGTTGATCAATGCAATGGACAATGCAATGATTGCCCTCCTGAACAAACAAATGTTATGGGAGATGGAGTGCAAAATATTATTTCTATACTTACACAAGCTATGAATCATTCTGGACTTCCAAATGAGCAGAGAAGGGAACAATATTCTATTGAGTCCTTCATGAGGCAACGTCCACCTTCTTTCAGTGGGACTTCCGATCCACTTGTTGCTGAACAATGGATCAGTACCACTGAAAAGATATTTTCAGTTCTTCAATGTTCTGAACATGATAAAGTCATCTTAGCAGTATATCGTTTGGAAGGTGAAGCTGATCAATGGTGGAATCTTATCAAGAATACGAGGCCAAGAGATGAAATTGAGTCCATGGAATGGGACGAGTTCAAGAACTTGTTTTTCAGTAAGTACTTCCCTCGTATTCTTCGAACAAAGATGGAAAAGGAGTTTCTTGAGCTGAAGCAGAAGGATGATGAATCTATTGGTATATACGAAGTGAATTTTACAAGACTTGCAAGGTATGCATCTGGCATTATCATCCAACCTGAAAGTAAAGTTGATCGATTTTTCAGTGGCTTAAAACCAAGTCTTCGAAGGGCATTAACTATAAGAGACTTCAGTAGCTATGAAGAAATTGTGCGTTGTGCTATCAAGGTAGAAATGGAAGTTGGTGTTACATATCCATCTCATGGTTTTGACATGAAACGAAATATGGAGTTCAAGGAGAAATCTCAGAATAATGGTGAAAAGAAGATGAATGTTTCCTTATGCTCAAAGTGTGGAAAGAAGCATGGTAGAGATTGTCTTAAAGGGACTAGAAAATGTTTTAAGTGTGGAAAAGAAGGTCATCGAGCAGCTGAGTGTCGAAGTAATGGAAAAAGGGTTTCTAATGATGTGAATAAAGAAAACACTACAGAGAACGCACCACCAACACTTCAATGCTTCAAGTGCAAGGAGATGGGACATTATGCCAATAAATGCCCTAATCCAAGGGTTAGTGATGATCGACATGAGCAACAACTTAAGGCAAAGGACAAAGGGAAGTCACATGCGATCACAATTGGCGATGTTGAATATGACAACGATGTGGTGGAATGATTAAGTGTTTATGTAATGGGATTCCAAAATAATGTTGTATCATGGAGTATTGGAATATCTATGTATTGGTCTAATGTGGTATTCAAAGTGATTGAGATATTTTTGGAAATAAGATGATATGCGCATAATGAAGGGAAAACGAGAAAATTAAATGTTTAACAGTATTCATGAGCTCATGATTGATATAAGGACTAAGTGATATCATGGTTTGAGTATATATAATTTTGAGGATTTTTGTATATGGAAAGTGTTAACTTTTAACTGCATTCAAGTTTTCACTATGGTTCAATGGGTATTCAAGAGAGTACAAGATTAAGGCCTTTGAATGTTTGGATTGTGACCAATAAGATATATCTTATGATATATGGGGATCAATGATGGTATTAAATCTCTGAGAGTGGACGACAGTATTATGGATAAGCCTAAATATTGGAATGGATTATGTTAACCATAAGTTAGTATTGTTTATGGATAGAAGTTTTTTTCGATATTATTGATGGGATGTTATAGTAATATAGTTTTAGAAAAAGGACAACCTGTAGGACGGGCGACAACCCATCGCATCGGACAAGGATGTGGGAATCGAACCCACAACCGAAGTGCGACTGGCCTTTATCGCCTACCACTGGCCTACAGGAAGTCCCTGTTTAGTAGAAACTAGTTTTATTATATGACATATGATGTATAAGTCCATTTTAGGAACCATATATGATTAATCTCACTATAGAATGACTTATGTATATTTAATAACTTTTTGCTAACCTTTTGTTTGAGACAGATGGAATGACCCGTCATTCTATCACATGATCTGCTAACACTTCACGAATAACAAATTCAACTTCATTTATTTAAGAGATTAAGTGGAAATTGTTCAAGGCACGAACAACAGTGAGATTGTACCAAAATAAAGTAAGTATTTATTCTAAATAAAATTCTTCAACTTTAGGGAAATGATCTTGAAAACCAAAAATGTTGTCCTAGTGATCTTATACCTGATGAATCAGTTGGTACCTTATATCATCACAAATCTATGGATTTGTGATTACTGGATTTTCCATATCCATGTTCTCTACCACTCTCCATCAGAACATGATGGTTAGATTTCTCTTCCATATCCATATTTTCACCTATGTGGAAACCCAGTGATTAGTTTATTTGGGTAATCGTTACATTTCATATTTTAGTTTTTAAAGCCAAGTTTTGGTATTCTTTTTTACGATGTGGGTTTCTATTAAAGAAACTTTCGAATAGTAAACCATTTATAACCCCGACGAATTTCGAGGGAGAAATTCATTTTAAGGGGGGTAGAATGTAACAGCCCGAGATTTTATGAAAAATATTCTTTTTAATATTATTAATGTCTTGTGTTTTATGCTACACCAAAAGGATCTTGCACAACACGCATCCTTGACTTGCCTTGCATTACACGCAATCGCAACCTTCCTCGATAGCGTGTGTAGTATGTAATACTGAGTTTCACGAAACAACAATATGCTATTAAAATATTATTAAAACTAGCTGTTATGAATAGTAATAACCACTTTTTAAATTTTAGAAAATTTATCTCTCAAAATGGACTTTATTTTTGGATTCGGTGTATCGAATTTAGCCTAAGGTGAAATTTTGGTACTTTTCAGATAACTTTCCTATTCTGATGAATAGTGAAAATTACTAAATTATAATTAAAAGCAACTTTTTTAATCGAAATAATTAATAATAATAAATTATTAATTTTAGTGGTTTTAAAGTATATTTAGAATATATTTTTACAATTTAATACGATGTTGGTCATTGGATGTAATTTTACATTTAAACCAGATATAATCAAGTGTCAATCTTTTGGTAGATATTGTTTCTTAAAAACACGCTATTTGTTTTAACAGCGAGATTTAATTATAAAATTAATTAATTCAACTTCTATGTTATGAATTTGGTAAAATAGACTTCATTTTTGAATTCGGAATATGAAATATAGCTTAGGATGAAATTTTGGTATTTTTCTGAAAACTTTCAATTTTTGATGAATAGTGAAACCACTAAGTGGTAGGTTAAAAACTGAATTTTTCATAAAACTTAATTTTACCGCTTCTGTGAATGGAATTTCAAAAATCCGAGAGACACGGTTGATGTCAGTAAGTAAAATGTGGTTCAATGAGATGAAAATAATTTTTGGTGAATAGTAACTTTTTACTTTTATTTACCACGGTTAAAAGTAAATAAGGTAATTAAGGGTAAGAATGATATTAATATTACCCTAACACATATCCCAATTCTATTGGACAAGTGTATCTCGACCAAAAAAAACCTTAGGTGTAAAATATTATCATTTAGGCCCACTTGGATTAGATTAGGACATTTATTTTAATTTAATTCAAAGAAGAGTTAAAAGAGTTAAAATCAAAGTTTATTTACTAAAACATTTGTAAAATAGGGTTATACATAAGATAAATTCGATTGTAAATATTAATTAGAAAGATAAAAAGATTTCCTACATAATGATATTTTATTTGTAATTTTTAGACTTTAAATAAATTAATTTATTTATGACACAACGATGATGCAGTAGTTACCCTTTTTAAGGAAATATTAACATAATTGATGTTATAAATGCTCAAATAAATGTAATTTGAGACTTTTTATGAATTACACTAATTTTATAGGTCACTATGATATATTAGTGTTGATTTAATCAACTTGGTTCGAACATATAATTCTGTTATGACTTTCAAAAAAATCATATATCAAATAGTGTCAAAATTGACACAAAATAGTTTTTAAATCAAATATTATATTATTAATTGTTATTTTATTCCTAAAAATCTAAGGTTCGGCCAAATGACTTAGATAAGGATATATATATTAATAATAAACAATTTGGGGTTCGTTTGGCATGTAATAGTAAGTGTATTAACCATATAGTGAAAGAAAACAAAAAGACACGGTAAAAGTTAAATTATTTAACTTAGAGTTAAATCTAATTGATAAGGTTAAAATAATACCCTAAACTTGTCTAAATCTTATTGGTTGATAGGATTTAGACCCATACCCACTTTATCTTCGAAATAATACCCTTTTGAACCATTATAAACCGATTTTGACATTAATATAAAATAATATTTTGAGGTATTCCTAAGGTGCCCCTCTCCTCCCTTATAAAAGGACACCTCCTCCCCCTCCCCCTCACACAAATTTGAGCACTCAAGCTTGGACAACCCCTGCCAAAATCTCTTCTCCACTTCCCTAGAAACATCCTAGAGGTTCTGGTCTTCCTCAAAGACCAATTTTAGTGCCCTAAGAGGAGGTCTCTAAGAGGCGCTTCAAAGAAGAGGTAATTACCGTTACCAATTCTTTCATCTTTATTTCTTCTTCCACTTCTTCTTCTTAGGTTGTTTCATTATGAAGTAATAACATCAGTATCACTCATATACTGATATGTTATTTTAAGTATGAAACAACCCTATTTCACCATCTATCCATCCTACGGAAAAAGAAATCACCGCGCATGCGTACGTACGGAATACCGTCTCCACGCCGTGGTGTAATCCATTTTCCGCCACCACCTTAATAGGATGGGTATAATGGTGTAATGAGTAACTATATATGATTATTATAAAGTGATATTGATACTGAAATAATATGAATACACTTTAACACAATTCCACGACCATGAGAACGATATCATCGCTCGTGCGTACGTACGGACTACCGTCTCCACGACGCGATGGGATTCATTCTCCATGTTAACCATTTAAGAATGATTATAAAGTATATATAAGAAATAATAATGAAATATATGACATTATAAATCTACTGGATTTATGTATATATATATATATATGTATGTCATCTACTTACTTCCATTCAAGACAATAAGGAAAGGAAAACAGCGTTCATGCGTACGTACGGACTACCGTCTCCATGAACGGTGTTTTTCATTTCATTTATCTATCTATTATATATATATATATATACTGAATATATATGATATATAAATCATATTTTATATTCTGGAAGTAAGTAAATCATGATATAATTAATAATAATGTCAAGAACAACAAGTCAAAACACCTACGATAAATGAAACGATTTTACCGAAAACGCTTCTTTAACATGGAATTTACAAAAGAACGGGTAATATAATGTTATAAGTGAACCATATATGATATCATAACAATGAATATGATTCTGTAATAAGTCAATGACATTATTTAAACCATTATACAGGAGCTTCGTACACATACAAAGCAAATCGGACCTAAGGTAAGGGAAAATACCACAATCTCATTTTTATCCAAGATTGTTTATTCGTAAGTATTTACTGGGGTGTATTTTATCATCCACATCCATGTTACCTCAATATGTAATATCGTTTCCATCCACTTACAATAGTTTAAATCCAATTTTACCCTTCGGTGAGTTTTTAGTAAAGAATATGAATGGAATCTTTTGTCGTTTTTTTGTACGAGGTACTTTTTGACTTTTTCGGCAAAGGTACGAAGAATGTTTCTTTTTAACTTATACGACATGAATGGATTTTTAAGAAACTTAATTTACAAGTTTTCAAGTTTATTTTTAATCAACTTCTTTTATTTTAAAGTCGTATGACATGTTATGAAAGGAAAAATGTTTTTGAAGTAGAAAGGATATTTTCCTCAAGAATGGAGTTCAAGTATTTTATCAAAATTATTTTCCATCTAAGATAATAAAAGGGTTCTTTTTTTATCCCTATTATTACATGGATTTGATTATGTTGTGATGGAAATATTTTTATGAATTCCTTTATCTTATATGAATTGTTTTATGATGTCATGTTGTTTAAGAATCCCATTTTTATTACATGGGTTATGCGATGATGTATGATTTATGATTATGTGGCACACATAAGAAAGGATTCATTATAAGATGGGTGGGACCTATATCTCTCTCCAATGAATTGGGTAAAGATTTTATATCTCATGAGATAGACATGGCTGGAATGGTAGGTTATACCGGTTCAGTGAAACAGGACTGAAACGATGGTTACTCGATTCAGAAAGGGACTTTGTCCACTAAGATAGTCTTGGCAATGAGTCTTGACTAACAAGAAATGATTCTCTATGATTATGTGTGAATGACACAAAGTTTCATGTTTTATGTTATGATTATTGTGATTACATTTCACTACCATGATTTATCCCATGTTATGAATTTATGCTTTCTTTTGCAGGTTATGATTTCCAAAATGTTATGTTCTTATGAATACGATGTGATTGATATTTCTTTTGTTTACCCTTACTGAGCATTTGAGCTCACCCTTTTATGTTTTCTTTTCCCCAGGATATAAAGAAAGGTTTTAGGTAAAAAAAAAGAAGATCTTTATGGGAGATGTTGAAGATCTTTCACCACGATTAGAAGATTTTATTCCGAGTTTCCAAAGACACTAAACTATTACGATCCTTGTGTGTGTGTTTTTGTTATGTACTAAGTATTCCGCAAAAGTAATGTAATGTCAATGTACGTTAGATTTCGGGTCTCTACATTGTTTCTATCCAAATAATTAGGTGTTTAATTATTAAAATCAAACCATTATATTAGGAACTTTATTGTTCTTATATCGTAATTAAAATTATCCCTAAAGTTGACCACGTCATAGCCAAAATCCATAAAAAATTAGAGTGTCTCAATGTTACTTATTTGGTCGCTGCATATTTGACCCCTAATTGTACTACGATGACCACTTATACATATAGTGTAAATTTGGGAGAGACCACTGACTCCAAGTAACAATGTACCATTTTAAATTTTGGATCATGTTGGAGTGGATTATTATTGATTAACACTACCTCCAAATATTTCCAATATCCCCAATTTATTCTATGCGTCTCTATTGAAAAAGTATATGCATGGCCCAATATATATACTAGATATTAGTGGTGTGTATTTAGAACCTAAATTTTCTTAGTAAGAGGAACCAATAAAAAATATCTATAGAAGGGAAAAATTGTTGTGGAACAAGATACCCTGACTTGTGAAAGTATTATTGAGAAACCACAAGTTTGAAGAAGCTACTTTAGAACATAAATAAGTAGTTAAGAAAAAATACCCCCTTTTTTAGAGGTAAGAGTCAAAATTTGAGGATGAAATTTATTAAGGAAGAGAATTTAATGGCCTGAAAATTTATTCTATGATTAATAAAATAAATATTTTTTCATATTAAATATTTTATTATATTTCACAATGGAAGTACTTAGAATTACTATTACAAAATATATACACAGACACTTATGTCATGTGATAATACCAATTACAATTTCTATGATTAGTATATGGGTATAAAAACTAAAAAATAACAACCACCCAATGTTGTACTCCGTAGGATCAAACACTCCGAGGAAGATTACACCTACCATGAAAACTATTAAAATAAAAATAAATGTTCGGAATATAATAAACAATATCAAAGTAATTATAAAAACCTTTGGGATTCAAGTAGTAAATGATGATGAATGATAGAGTATATATAGAGTATAAAAGTGACCTTTTGGATTTAACAGTTACCTGAAGATTGGCATATATGACCATTGGTCAATTTGACCATAGGGTATTATGATCATTATTAATAATGTTACATTTATTATTAGAGTTTATAAAGGGTAATGGAAAATTATAATTGATGTATAAAGGAGAAAAGATGGCCTCATCCAGTAGATTCATGCCTTTTGAAGCCCATTTTTCAAAATTTGGGAGGGAGGTAGTGTCATTGGGTTTACCCTTGACCAATCCCAAGTGGAGAATCAAAAATTGAGACTTTAATGAAATCACATATGGGAGAATTTCAAATTAGTGGAGATCACCACTAGGTCAATGTTACCAGAGCCACCCCATGAAATTACCAATAATGCACACCTTACCCTTAAGGCATATGCCAGTGTAATAAGGGGTTATGTATCTTGACCTTTGTATCATAAAAGTTTAATTTCATTTTTAAAAATTAAATAGTTATTTATTTAATCCCATTTTATGTATTGAATTATTTAATAAAATATAGATGAATATATGATGAATTAGATAGATATATTTTTGGATACAAATGAAACAGAATTAAATTTTTAGAAAATATGTAAATTTTTATAATAAAATCAATTATTCAAAATAAAAAATATATTTTCATGAAATAGACTTTTAAAACACTACTTATTTAAATAAAAAAAGATAATATAATTTTATTATATCCTAGGAAATTTTTATAAGTGACTGAAAGTTGAATATGTTGTAAAAGGTATATTTTTTAAATAAATAAGGATTATTCATTTAAAAGTTATAATAATCATATTTAAGAAATTATTCTGATAAAATAAACTTTTTATTTGAAATAATCATGTCCAAATTAGGTTTATGAAACCCCCTGAGTCATTGGGTTTATTTTATTTTATATTATTTTTTAAGTTTGAGTTTTTTAAGTTTTCATGGAGTTTCGACCCAAACATGAGATATTTTAGAGGTTTTACCTCTATGAATTGTTAAGGTGAATAGCTTGAAGGAAATTTTTTTTATAACCCTTGAATTTAGTTCATTTTGAACTTACACTGTTGGGGTTTCTTGGGATCCACATGGTTAAGTGAAAAACCATGCATGTCATAGGAGTACAGTGTGGGTTCTATGTGAGTCTGACATAAGGTGCACTACTTATACATGGCCAGGTAAACCATGTGACAATTGTGAAGATCACATTTGTGTCTTGAAAGCTCCAATTCGAAAGGTTGCATCATATTTTTACAAGCATGCAAATCCTAGGAGAAATCGTGCGGGCAGGTTTTGTCTATACAGTGCCTTGCGCACAGTTGGCGAACAATTAGGTTAACCGCATGGTTTACTTGTTTTTCTAAATTTCATATTTAAATTTTATTTTATTTCTTTTTAATTACATCCATTAAAAATTAAACACCCCTTACCTTCTCTCCCTCATGTGACACCCCCTTGTCCACCCTCCTTGCGCACTATGCCCCCTAAGATGCTCCCTCCTCTCCCTCACATGTTTCCACCCTCCTCTCTTCATCCTCCTTCCACCATCGATTTTGGTGGTTCCTCTATTTCAATTTTTGAGTGGTAAGCCTCACCTTAAATCTTATACTTCCTTTTCTCTCTAATTTTAACTCTTTTATGAACACAAATCACTACCAGGACATGACAATGTTTAGGGATTATTATAAAATTATGGTTTTGGGTGTTTAGTACTTGGAGGAATGTGTTCTTTCTTATTAGAATCTTTTTAATTAAAAGGAAAATTAATCCAACTCACCACAGATGGCTTTCTGCTCATTTTCCATTGGTCTTATGTTGGTGTTTCTTTTTTGTTGCTTTCTATAACACGACTTTATTTTTTTTATTTTTTTAATGATTTATCATTTAAATTATGGATATATGTATGAACCATTATGGGCCTAGATATTTTAAAAGTTTTTGGAAACCTTTTCCTATAATGAGAATCGATTCCAAGTGTTTATGAGAATGTCCAGTTGTCTTTTTAATGATTTTTTTTTATATTAAAGAAGTAGAAAGCACCAGATTGATGTTTTAAAAGGTTTTCTTGAATTAAACTGGATTTAAAGCCAAGTGTTGTGTTCTTTGAAAGAATTTAAATATTTAAACATGCGTTTTGTGATTTCAAAGGGGAGAGTTAGATTGTGTGGAACTTAATTTTAAACTCCTTATAGATTTGAGTATTTTAAAAGATGATTTTAAAAGGAAATGGAAAAGAGATCTCACATATTATTTTTAAAAAGTGTTTTGATGAAATGGCTTGGCATTTGAAGCATGTTTTAAAGTGACATACCATTTTAAATTTTATTTAAATGTGTTTTCATAAATAGTGTGAGACCCAATTGGGCTACTTTATAGTTATTATAGATCATAATGTCATATGACCCTATGTGGGGATGTTTATTTTAATTCATTGTATATTCTTATTATGCTAGTTGATTTTGGGTTTATTTCTTGTGAGAGTGTGGGAGGTGAGGCATGCATTTTTTTTTTAAATTTTCCATGTGATACATGTGGTTGTTTGATTTTTCTCACCTATATTTTGATTGGTCATGGGAACATGGGTAGCTAAGTGGGAGTTTAGGCTTATACTATACTTGGCAGCCACACACTACTAGTTTCCCCTCTAGTTAGTGATAGAGATAGATGGGGTGTTCCATTTCGATGAGGATGGGTGTAGGATAATCAGGTGGTTGTATCGAGAAGAAATATATTTCGGTAGGTTGGTCCTTTGAGAGAATTATAGGATGGTCTCACGTTAGGACCTAGGGAAGAGGCGATGACACTAGGATTATTTTTAATTTAATGGATTTATATTTTTATATAGATTAAACCCCCTTTTATTATTTTATTTCTTGGAATATATGCTATTTTTATCTTTTATCCCTTATTGTATAACTTGAAATAGTGGTTCCTACATGTTTGATTTCTCCCTTATCTATGTGGTGTAATTTCAAAATGTTTGAAAAGAGTTTTTGAAATTTTTTTAAAGAATGAAATAAGAAGAATGATTTTTAAGGTACTTTCCACCTATTTCTAGAAATCACTTTAGAATGTGATCTCTTGTGAGAAAAATTGGAAATGGTTTGTTTTGGAACTCATGGTGTGTGTGAGTTTTTAAAATGGGTTTTATGCTATTGATCCTAGTTTTATGGAAATAGTTGGTTTTAAAACATGTTTTGGAAAAACTATGATATATAGAAACCTATTTTAGTTTTGAGCTGTGTATTTTTAAAAAAAGTGTTTGTAAAATGGTTTTAAAGTATGAATTTAAAATGGTTGTTTTGGATAAGCGGTTTGGGTCAAGAATACTATGTTCACCAAGTGAGTGTTTTAATTTAAATAAAAATATTGGAAAAGAGTTTTTAGCACACATATGATGTGTTTTTGTTTATTTTAAATCTTTATAGAAAATGTTTAACTTCTATTTTATTTCAAACTATCCTGATTAGGTTTTCATATAAAAGAAACTATTTAGTTTTTGTGGGTTGTGGTGGATTATTGAGTTCTTATGTGATCAAACCTATATTAGAATCCCAATTTTAGGTTATTGTATATCCTTCAGACTATTCTTTGAGCATTTATTTATCTAGAGATTCAAGGTGAGTCATTTATTTTATCACATTCTTTCAATTATGACTACTGCTTGGTTTTCGTATGACCTTCATTTATTTCATATAATTCTTGATATGTTTCCCTTTAATTGATCTACTTTGGCCAATTAGGATTTTATTAATTGCTTTAGTTATATGTGTATTGATATTTTAGTTTTCAAGGGCTGAGATTTTGGTGGGTTTCTTTTCCTTACAGGAGAAGAGGAATACGACGTTGAGGGAGGTTTTTGGTGCTTGTTGATGTTTACTAATATTATCATTTGTTATTAGGTTGTTGTTTATGTATTTATTTTGGTTTGGATTTTCAACATACAGATGGGTCATGAAATATTTTTATTATTTTCATAATATATCTTCTTCTCTAATTATTGGAATGCAAAATTCCCAAGTGTGTTCTTGTGATGACCAAGCACTAGTTTCCAACATGTGAGGATTGAGAATGTCCCTCAATCCAGTGGTGGGATGGTTTGGGAGTCCATTGAATAGATGAACTAGAATGGTTCATTAAAAATGGTATCAGAGCTTAGGTTATTATTTTTCATAAGAGCCTAATACTTTGAAGCACCTTTTTTTATTTGGATTGTTAAGACAATATTGAGTTAGAATTTTTCATGGGTACTCAAGAGGTAGGTGTATGGAGAGTCTAACTAGATCTTACCTTCCTTAAGCCTCAAGTTTCCATTGAAAGTGGTTTTGAATTTTAAATTCATATTTCATTAGGTTTAACAATGATCTTGTGTTGATCCTCATTAGCATAATTTAGTTTTCTTGGTGGTAAAATTGTATTTTTGTATGGTGTTGAAGAAGGAAGTCAAGATGTGAGGTTGGCTTGTAGGGTCTGAAAAACCATAAAACAACCAAACAATTGATTCTGGAAACTTGTTAGTGACCAATTAATGATTGAAATGTGGCTTTCATCCATGTGGATAAGTTGACCATGGTTCCACATCCAAGATATTTTGTTAATTAGACTACTTAACTCTTAGATTTCATTAATATTTTGGTCAGAAGAATAGGGTCCATGGTTGGTCTTATGATATTTTAGAAAATTTGGATGAAATTTTGGTTAAGTCTTATATTATATTTTTTTATGATTTGTGAATGTGATGTGAAATTAAATTTGTGGAGGTAAAAAATGGATTTCAAAAAGAAAATGTTTTTGGTTTTAAAATAAGACCTTATATATTATTTTTAAAATGAGGTTGGTTTCATAAAATGTTTTGAAATAGTTGATTTTATTTGAAATTTAGAAAATGTTTTACATGTGATTTATTTTTATAATCAAGTGAAAAAGTGTTTTAAAATATGGGTTTCCTATTTTAAGAGAAACCAATGATTTTCAAATTGATTTTTATGGCATGTTTTGATTTTACACATGGAGGGTATGTTTTAAAAGGGTAAGTGATTTGGAAACTATTTCAAAAAGGAAAGTGTTATATTTTATTTTGAAACATGGATTGGTGTTTTAGTTTTAAAAAAAGTGGTGTGTATTTTGAAATTTGTTTTGGAAATTTTTTTAAATTATACCATCCATGCGAGGGCTTGGGGTTTGAATTTTTAAAATGGGCTGTTTTGTTTCTGAATGAACGATGTCCCGATTTTAAGGGTACCATGGGTTTGAAAATGAGATTTTGGAAAAATACTTATTTCTTTAAAAAAATATAGTGTTTTGTTTTGTCTCTTGTGTGTTTTGGGATGGATTGATGTTACTTTAAAGATATAAACATGTAATGTTCTATTCCAGATGTTGTTATATGTGACCCCTCACAAAAGGTCTAGGGTGAAAGTTGAGTGTACATCTTAGAGGTCCTTCCTCCCTTTTTTACACTTCTCAGGATCTAGATGAGGAAAAATGTGTTATTTCCTTCTTAGAGTGTGTTTTTTGGTTTTATATGAGGTAATGTTTCTTTATTGGATCTTTTGAAGACTATTGGGTCTAGTGGTTTAGGCCCATGAGCCTTATCTTGATGAATGGATCCATGAGGATCATCTTTCTTGGATATTATTCTGTGAGATTTGGATTAGAGTGTTCCATTTGTTCTCTTTGGAGACATTGGAAGTATAATGAATGATATACTACTTTGAAGTGTGTGATCCTTAAGTTTTGAGTGTTGTGGCTTGAGTAATCCTTTCTCAGTGTTTTCTTTGGTTCTTCTTTGGTTTCCCATTGTAGGCAGTGTTTCCCTTGTTGATTTATCATGCATGTTTCTTAATGTTTGTTGTTTCTATTACTTGGTGTAGGCAATGGGATGTTTGTGCTCATTCCTTCAAACATGGGTGAAACATGGGGTGCATGATCAGATACTTGAGGTGTATCTTTGTTTCCCGATGGGTTGTATATTCCACTAGTTTGTGTTTTCCAACATAATTACCATGGGGTGGCACTACAAGAAAATATCCTCATAGCAGTAGTTTAAACTGCTACCTTATACTTAGGCAACAGTTTAATAAAAATACCACTAAATTGGGTGTCGGTGTACAATACATGATAGTTTCTTCAATTTAGCTGCAGTTTTGGTAACTGTCGTAGTAAACACATTTCACAGCGGTTATTGTGGTTTTCACGATAGTTATTGTGGTTTTCATGGAGGTTATTGTGGTTTTCGTGACAGTTTTCTGAGAAAATATGAAATCTTTTTTTATGGCTGTTTAAACCGCCGCTAAAAAAAATTTCATTTTATTCCAAGGAAAATTACACAAAATCCAATCAAACTGCTACGAAATGGTAATCAAAAATGATAAATGTTTAGCAGCGGTTCAAACTACAACAAAAAAAAGATTTTTTTTCACAATAACTGCCGCGAAATCAAAATAACCGCCACTAAAATTATAATGTTCATATCTATAGCGCCGGTTGTAACTGCCGCTGATAGTACGATACCAAATTATAGCAGCGGTTTGAAATGTTGTGAAATAAGGTCCATTTACATAGTGGCAATTTAAACTGCCACTAAAGGTAGATTTAAAATAAAAAATTACTGCAGATTCTGCAACCCTAGTACCAGTACCCTGAAAACATGTAAACATGTAATTCAGAAAATTTTAAACTTCCAAACATGCATTCCTTAAAACTGGAAATCATTCAACTAACAAACATTAAAACTAATGATTTTTTTTAAAAAAAACTAAAACCTATAATACTGAAAACATGGAATCTTCATACCTATATACAAGAATCCTACAACTTTAGAGATCCTTAAATATGATATATCCATGCTTAAAAACCTAAAATATTACAAACTTACTTATTGAAAACAAAAAATGTGCAAACATACAACCATTAGTGAAAAAATAAAAACATATGAAATCATAAAATTTCAAAGTCTACAACCTGAAAACATGAAAAAAATAAATATGAAATATATAAATTTAAAAATATGAAAACTAGATAAGATATTTCTAGAAATTTGATAAACTAGAATTCATGTGAACACATGACTTAAAAATATGTAAAAAACATATTATAAACATGAAAGCATGAAAAGTGAAAAACTAAACACTGGAAATGTAAAAAAAAATTGAAACATATAACATAAAATCCAATAAATCATTAACTTAAAAAAATGTATAAACTGTTAAATAAGAACAAAAAAGACAAAAAATATGTAACTAGAAACCTATAAACCTACAAAACTAAAAAAATTAAACCTAATACTTACCAAATTTGAAATCTAGAAACAAGAAACTTCTAATGATAAACACTGAATACATTAAACCCATATCTTTTGAACCTTTATACTATCAATCTACATGCCTATGAAACTAAAAAACATTAAACATCCAAATTTTCATCTAAGAGACTCCATAAACTAAATAAGTATAAACATATATTGTCCTATATTATCAAGAAGAGGCTAGGCCACATCCGAGATCCATGGTGAAACTATTCCTAAAAAAGGTATAACCACTAAAAACTCCACCATTAGCCTCTATGTTGAAGCCATTGTCCCTATGATAAACCTAAGATGATTTTTGAAAGAACATAAAAAAACCTCCTCCTGATCCTCTACACCATAGATATAACAACCTATATATTTTTACTCATATTATTATATGATTCATAAATATAAATATCCATTAATACTATATAAGGATTGTAAATTACTAGTGTCTTTGGATGACTGAGTTAATAATACATAAAAGGAAACATGAGAAATCAAGAAAATATTAGGTCATGAAAATATTTGGTGACTACTATATTCCACACATGATACATATACAAATACTATTCCCAACACCCTCTCCACTAATAACTATCCAATGATGAACATAACTCATCACCCTATCCACCTCCACCTCTACTTCCTGCTACCGACACCTGTAAGAACATTATATTGAAAATAAAATACTGTTGTATATTTATATTTAAACTTAAAACCGATAAATTTTTTCAAAATAAATGATTTTGATTTTTTTTTGATTTACTTGCTCACCACCAGTCATTGCAATACCACCCGGGATAGATCTAGTCATCTTCTGATATAAATCAGTCAACGCTTTTTGCAAAGCTGATATTAGAGTCCCCTATTCCTGATCTGTGTTTTGTAGAGAAAAAATCTCTCTCTGAGCATCTCAGGGTATGAACTGACTACAACTAGGAGTAGATATAACTATAATCCTTGATGACATACCAAAGACCTCAGATGGTATGGGTCCCAAACCCATCCCACACACACGACCAGGACACTCCTTCCCAAGGACTTTACCAATTGGATCATCCTGGGAGACTCAGTAGGACTGCGCGGTATAATCATCCCATATTTATTTAATTTTTACCTATAAATAAAATATCTGTAATATTAGAAACAATATATATTAACATATTGAAAACTAATAATAAGTTATTATAATGAAAAATGAGTTCATACCCCATCATCTTTGGAAGGTTCGTTAACAAAACTTCCATCATATATTTTGTGAACATCTAACTACACTTCTGTTCAGGATGCCAGGTGCCCTAAATTCTCTGACTGAATTAAACAAAGATAAATCAACAATTTAATATATTAAATAGAACATATTGTCTTATAAATATTTAAACTAATTAAAAGTTTACCAGAGTTGATCGGATCCTAGATAAACTCTTTGACCTCGTAGTGTGAGGAATACCTTGCTTAGCCCAGATTGATGAATTCTTCCTTGAAAGATCTTGAAATAAATAAAACCTAATTTAATAGTAATATATTCAATGTCATATCCTTTTCATATACATGTATAAATGTAAAATGAGATTAATATAATAATATATATTAAAATATCATTTTCTTCTCATCACGATGTCTATCAACAAAAATTTTCCATTTCCCTTTGGGTATCCCATCGGGTAGTTTGTCATAAATCTGTTGGGCTTTCAACAAAGAATAATTGACATCGATCCAAAATATCCATTTAAAGTCATTCCATTTCTAGCCTAGATTTCTCCAAACCCACTTTCGTGCTAGCACATGAGCAACCATAAAGTGGAATAACATCTATAAATAAAAATTCATTTTGAAAATATTATAATCTAATAATAAAATGATATTTAATTACACTATAATGTATTAAAATTAAATTTATTTGGGAATCAAAAACATTATTTTTCCAAGTTGAAGGAATATTCCTCCAATAATCATACGTAATAGGAAGAGAAACTGGCTCAACGGCTAGCTGGCCTAGAATCTGGCCATATAATCATGGGGCATCATCCGTAGGGACCCCATAGGAATCGAATGGGACAACCTTCTTCTCTTTAGTCAGATTCCATACATCTGAACATTTCATATTTATCTCCACACTTAAATTTTTTCCATATTTTATGAACAAACAGTTAGTATAAGAAAATTTCAATAAATTTATTCATATTAAAATTTTTACATGTAGTAGTCACCCTCCAGTATCCCTATGAAGAACTAGATGTGGTGACCTTCTCCCTCACTCTTGAGGCTCTTGAAAGGGAAGGTGATGATTGAGTAGCTGAAGGGATGCTCACAGAGGGTGTGAGAGATGGTGTAGGGGGGCAAGAGGATGGGGTCTTAGTTGCTGTAGGGAGGGAGAAAAATGGATTGTCATCTATTGGTGTAGTCGATGAAACAGTGCAATGCTTCCTCCTTAGAATTACTATCATTTAATCAAATAAAATTAAGTTAGGAACATATATTTCGAAAAATTTATGCCTAATTTTTTAAAAAATGATAATATATGCACAATACTAACAAAAAAATTATAATAGTTGAAATAAAATTTTAATTATTTCAATAATGTTCGAGTTAATAACACTTTTTTTATATTCCAGGCATGGAACATATAGAACTTAATTTAGGAAATTCATGTCCTACTACTTTAAGAAATTCAATGTCATACTCCTCTCAATAAATTAAATTCTTAAATTCAATTTAGTGAAATAAATTTGGAGAAGGATAAAATGGTTATGTGTTTGAGGAAGAGGTAAATGTGTTCATGAAGAATGTTGATTTTCAGTCCTTTGGAACATAGGATATTATGTCATCAAATATAAATGGGAAAGATGTGATGGATTCATCAGTGGATTTTGTTGAGATTCTTCATTTTCCCCATGAAGGGAAGTACAGTTTCAGTTATACATTGGTTGCTACATGTACAGTATGAATAAAATAGTTTTTTAAATTTATGTTTAGAACCTCTTCCTTTGAGAAGAATCTAGTGAAGGATTTAGAGAATTAGTGGAAGGTTCTATGCAAGTTTGTTCAAACTATTATTTCCCAGAGAGATTGATAAATAGAGAAAGTATTGTTTAATTATATTTATGTCTTATATATATTGATCAATAATCTAAAGTTGAACCTTCCAGGATACATGATGTGGTTTATGCATCATTGTTTCAAATTAAAATAAAAAATGAATGATTACCCCTATTGTATGTTGATCAACCTGGTTTTTAAGAAAAAATAAGTGGATATATGTTAGAGAGATGTAGTAAAATTTCATTAGACTAATACAATATTTTTCATGCTATTGGAGACTATTGGATAATACTGGGACACCAATTCAAACTCTTTGAATCATGTAGGTTAGGAAGGTGTGGGTTAGGGGGTAGCCATCTCAAATGTCACCACCTTGGGATGTAGAACCTCCTGAGACAGTGACTACTAGAGAGGTCCAGGAATCAAAAGTGACTACCAAAAAGACTTCGTTTCCATAGGTAAATGCTACAGTGTAAGAGGTTGGTTGGAGTCAAGGATCTAGAGTAATTTAATCCACTAAAGGAGTTCATTATGTTGATCTAGATGTTGAGACAACTATTTTAGTTCCGGAAGAAAGGCCAATTGAGATGGTTCTAGGTGTTTCATTTATTGAAGGAAGACCATAAAGATACATTTTATCATCATTCAGTGTATCCAATTATTCTTGGACCACCTACTAGTGAAGATAGAGTCATTAGTGTGGGTATGGAGACTACTGACTATTCTCATACACCACATATGTCATCACCACATATATTATATAAGGATTCACCATCGGTGAGTAAAAGATTAGATAGTTCTGAAATAAAATTATTTTCATCTACCTTGTTCACTGAATTTCATAATATCATAAGAGATTATAATAAATTAAAATAGTAGATGAGATCCTCAAAGTATGAGATTAAGAAACTCAAGGTGAATTCTTTTTATATCCCTTTTAAAATATTCAAAAACAAAATTTGTATTTATAAGGAATTAGTCATTGAAAGTAATTTCAATTTATTCAGGATACATTAAGGGATATATTTCTTAATAATCCATATGAGAATATCATTCATGAAATATAGTTTTTAGAATTGAAATTTGAGAATTATATTTTATTCCAAATTGAAATAAACATGGAAAATAAATTAGTTAGATGAAAAATAAATAAACATAAATTATATAAAAATTAAACCATTTTGAATCATTTCTTCCATATAATAAATTAATAGTGTAGTTATTTTATAATTAATTATATTGGAAATCCTACCTAAAATCATTAAAAACAAATACAATCGTTTTTATTCTATTCACTATGGAAAGATAAACTATTAAACCACCATAATGATCCCTAAAATAATGAAACCAATAAAGAAATTAGCTTAGTAGAAAATCCCTAGAAACTACATCCATATTAGAGGAAAAAAATATTGAAATTGTGATGATGATGTAGCTTGATGAATAGAGGAAGAGGTGTTTTTAAAATTTACTTAACTGTTATCACCAAGGGTAAAAATATTCCAGTAATGAAACCAACAGAAAAGGGGTGAAATGAAGGGGATATTCTTGAGTGTCCTAGAATTGTTCAATAGGAATGAAGATACCCTAATTTTATTTAAACTGATCAAGGTAAAATAGAAAAAATAAATTGTTTTAAATTTGAATCATGTACACTATTTAGTCATATGGTTTTGGGAAAATGTATCCCACCATGAAATGTTATTAGTTAGAAGTTTTCACTAACATGGTTAGGAGACACAATTACTCATAATAATGGAAAAATCATATTTGTCCAATACAATAATATTTCACCCTACTTAGGATTATGACACATTTTAACTCCTAAATAAGTTTTAACCCTATACTAATAATGAAAATTAAATCATTCTATATAATAATTGTCAGCCAAATTACTAATAAACACATGCACACCATGAGAAATAATATTTTCCCAATATTTCGAATATTACAAACTTAAAACTATATAATTTAATAAAAATAAGCAATGAAATAAAATAAAATGAATATGTTATATTGGGGCGTCATATAAAATAACATGAATGCTTTAACACAATGTATCATGAGCTATAGATCATGTGTGGAGAATATGGGTGGGTTATAAGATGAATACATTATGATATGAAAATCTTGGATCAATTGAACTATATGAAGAATATATGCATGAATATGGTAATGTTATAAATCAGTCATCTTCCTAAAATTATGTTACTGCAGAGAATACCGACTATAGTGGAGGATTCGAGGGCAGGAGAGGCATGATGATGTGCAGCGAGGCACGATGAGGGGCAGTGAGGGGCGACGAGGTGCGACGAGAGAGGCGAGTCACAATGAGGGGAGGAAAGGGGCGGAGAGGTATAGAAAGGTGTGGTAAGAGAAGAGAGGTGCGACAAGGGAGACGATGGGCGGCGACGAGGACGATAGGGCTTCAGGGATTCAGGGGAGTTGGGGGGGGGGGGGGGGTTGGGGGTGTCAAGGGAGTGGGAGAGTTTCGTGGGTATTAAAATATTTAATGGTTTATCGGTGATTTTTTTATAAACCACCTCTAAATAATTTTTTTAAAAATTTAGCGGTGGTTTATTGAACCACCATTAAAGAACCTCCACTAAACTATTAGTTTTCTACAGTGTGGTATTCTAAGGAGGTGGATTTAAACACCCTTCTTTTCCAGTTGTGAATCTTAGGTTAGAACCATATCTTTTCTTAACAAGGTATGTATTTCATTAATGAGATTATTGATTAAATGACTTGGTTTTAGGTGATTTGGTTTTTTGATCCTTTGTAATGTTTCTAGTAGTTGTGATCTCCTTATGGTTTTGAACTACTATCTTGTGGTTGGATCAAGCAAGTAAATTCTTATGACTCCCTTTAGATTTTTTAGGAATGTAGTTGTTTAGTGGTGTTATCTTGTTATGTGAGAATATGGTTGCAATTGATCCAATATTTTAGTTCATTTCTAAATTTTTGGAGATCTATGTTTGGTCTCTATTTCTATAGAACCTTTTTTTGATCGATGTTGATTGGTTTATTTTAGGATTTCACTTGGTTTTATTTGAGAAATCCATTTGATCATTAGAGGAATTGTCATTCTATTGGAGATTTTATTCAGAAAATCATTCATTTTTTAAAATTTACCATGAACTAAGACTTTCTTGTTGAATAAAGTGGTACGATGGGGAGTTTTTGACACCCACCATGTATATATGTTTGTTATATTATATTATATTATATTATTTTATGAGTTTGAGGCTCATTTTAGGTTTCCATGGATTTTTGTCCTGAAACTTGAAAATTTTAGAGGTTTTCTCTCTATGTAAGTTCAAAGTGAATAGTTTTAAGGAAAAATGTGTTTTCTGCATTGCATGGAGTTCATTTTGAACTCACATGGTTGCTGTTTTAGGGGATATGTATGATTAAGTCCAAAACATCTGAGTCTTAGGAGTAACTGTGCGGGTTCTCTATGAGTTTGGCCTAAGGTGAACAATTTTCACATGTTTAGGTAAACCATGTGGAAAGCATGTAGATAGATTATGTGTCTTGGAAGTTCCAATTGTAATTATTGGATAATGGGTTTTCAAACAGTGCGGTTCTTATGAGAGACTATACAAGGAAGGTTTTGGGTAGGTAGTGCCTTGCACATAGCTGACGCACGGTTTGGTAAACCGTGTGGCCTATCCATGTGGTTTATATGTTTTTTTTATTATGTATTTTTTATTTTTATTTTTATTAATTAAAAACATTAAAAATTAAACACCCCTCACCCCTCACCTTTTTTCTCTAACGTGACAACCACTAGCTTCCCTCTTTGCGTGTGAAACCCCCTCCTCTCCCTCGTGTGGCACCACACTCCTACCATCATCCTACTTATACTTATGATTCCATAGGTTCCCATCTTGATATTTTTAGTGGTAAGTCTCTCCTTCCGTACTCCACTTTCTTCTCCTTCTGATTTCCCCCTTTGGTGACCCTAATTGCTGTTGGGGCACAACTAGGCTTAGGGATAGTTCTAAAATCATATTTTTGGGTGTTTAGGCCTTGGATGTATGTTTTTTTACTTGAGGGAGACTTAACCTTTGAAGGCATCATTATTCATCTCACCACAACTGGATTCCAACTAGTTTTCTATTAGTCTGAGGTAGGTGTTTATTTACTATCGCATTCTAATAAGTGCCTTTAATTTCTTTGTGTTTTGTAAAATATTTATCTTTTAAATTATGGATATAGGTATGACCCAAGAGGGGGCTATATAATTTAAAATTGGTTTAAAATATTGGAATGTAATGAGAATTCAAGCTAGGTGTTTGTGAAAATGACCATTTGGCCTTATAAATAATTTTTCTAGTTCTTATAGCGGGGGTAATCATTATCTTGATGTTTTAAAAAGTGTTCTCGAATTAAATCAAATTTAAATCCATGTTTTGGGTACTTTAAAAGTGTTTAAAAATTTAAACATTTGTGATTTTAAATGGGTGAGTTAACCAATTTGGAATTTATATTGAAGATCATTGTGGATTTGAGTATTTTCAATGGCGATTTTAAAATAAAATAGATGAGTGAGTTCCAATTTGAGTTTCAAAAATGTTTTGATGAATTGGTTAGGAATTAAAATAATTTTTTAAAGTTATGATATACATGGAATTTTATGGAAATGTGTTTTAATAAATAGTTTGAGACCCTCTTGATCCCCGTTGTGATTATTGTGGCCCATTATGGCATGTGACCCCATGCATGGATATTAATTTTGATTTATTATATAGAATTATTATACTTGTTGATTTTGGTCTTTTTTCTTGTGAGGGTATGAGAGGTGAGTCATGTGTTATTTTCAAAGTTTTGTATATGATTCATGTAGTTTATTGATTTTTCTCACCACCATTTTGATTGATTATGAGAACCTGGGTAGGTAAGTGGGAGTCTAGTCTTAAGCTGTACCAGGATGGCACACTCTGCTAGTGTCCCCTCTAGTTAGTGATTAGGATATATCAAATGTGACATTATGATGAGGTTGGGTGTAGGCTAGTCAGGTGGTGTTATTGGGAAACAACATACGCAAACAAGTTTGTCCATTGAGTGAAGTCTAGGATGGTCTCACATTTGGACCTAGGGTAATTCCCATGTTAGTAGGATAGTTTTTAAGATTGTTTAGGGTATTTAACTTTGTGTATCAATTGAATCACCATTTATTCTTTTATTTATTTGAAAATATTCTCTTAAAAATTTTTATCCCTTTTTTATGACTTAACATAGTGGTTCCTGCTATGTGATTTCACCAGTATTTTTTATGGTTTACATTTCAAATGTTTCAATAGTGTTTGTAAATGGTTTTTAAAGAAGGAAACAGGAAGCATTGTTTTTAAATTGTTTTTAAACTTTTTTTAGAAATGCGTTTTAAAGGTGTTATCTTATGATAAAAAATGGGAAATATTTTTTTTGGAACTCCTGTTCTATATGAGTTTTTAAAATGGTTTTTAGGCCATTGAGCCTTGTTTTATAGAAATGGTTGGTCTTCAAACATGTTTTGGATAAACTATGTGATGGATATAAAATTATTTGAGTTTTGAAATGTGTTTTTCTAAAAGAAGTGTTTGTGAAATGGTTTTAAATTGGGACTTTAAAATGGTATTTTTCCAAGTTGTTTTTGATGGTAAAATGGTTTCATGACCAGTAATGAAAGAGAATTTGAAGAATGAAACTTCATCATCCACGAAGGTTATAAATTGGAACCTCATGGACATCGATTTTTTTATAAAATAAAAGGGAGAGAGTAAGAATATTGATGATGGTTATTCTATTCACATGATATAATTCCAGTATATAGATGATACTAGATCTATCAAGCTCATTTGAATAGAGGAGGTGAGGAGAGAATAATAAAAGAAGATAAATTTAAATAGAACTAAATGAAAAATAAAGGTGCTTTACCTCTTGACATAACCTCCTTGAGAACCTCTTTAAGGGAAGGGATATTGGTCATTTGGAAAGACCAAGAGCTTTACAGTTGTGGGGAGTGACTAGGAAATATTCTTGGGCAGAGTTTAGACAAGGCTTGAAGCCTATGAGGTGTGAGGAAATGAGGGTGTAAAGAGTGGTATTTATAGTGGAGGGGAGATGGTATTTCTCAATATTATATCCATTAATATATTATTTATCCACAACAAAAGGAATAGTTAGTATTCCATGACCAAGAATAGTAATTTTATCATGTGAATTCGAATCAATTTGTCTCATATTAGCAGAACATCATACATGGCTCTATAATTAGTGTATATAGCTTATTTTGTAAATTATGGTATTTCACTATTCATAAAAAATTCAAGTATTTTAGAAAAATCCCAAAAATTCACCCCAACCATTTTTCGACGTGTATAATGAAAGAACAAAATCCATTTTTGAAAAATAATTTTATAAATATGATTAATTTAAAATGTAATTAAAATCATAATTTATTCTAAAAAAACAGTTTGAAACCATTTATTTACTTATTTCAAAACATAGGTATATCGTACTTCCACTTGAATATTATTTATATACTATCATAGGAAAGGTAACTATTCATTAAGGTATATCACTATTCATAAGGGTATGTTACTATTAATAAGGGTAGGTTACTATTCACCAAAAATTATGTTCTTTTATCAGACTCCAAATAACTTACTGATCACAACCGTGTATGTTAGATTTTCAAAATCCACACCATAGAAGTGAAAAACTTATGTTTAAGGGTCACATAACACTTAGTAGTTCATTATGTTGTGATTTCATGTGATTATGAAATATATATAAGAAATAAATTTCCATTGAAGAAGTATTGGGTCATTTCATTATCCCCTGCTTATAGACATTTCGTCCTAGAAATTCACAAATTGTTACCTAAAAAGATTATGGTATTAATTTAACATAAGCTCCTTAGGATCCCATGTCGCCTTTTCTAAATTATGGTTCCTCTAAAGAACCTTTACCAGAAGAGTTGACCGATTTCTCAATTCCTGTTCTCTGGTATCAAGAATCTTGATAGGCTCTTCAAAGTAATACAGATCGGGCTTAATTTCTATTTCTTCATAGGTGAGTACATGTGTTGGGTTTGGCATGTATTTACTTAACATTGATATGTGTAACACATTGTGAACTTTGGAGAGACTTGGTGTAATTTCCAAATAGTATGCTACGACTCTAATGCAATCCATAATTTCAAAAGGTCTGATGTACCTGTGACTTAATTTTCCCTTTTTACTGAATCGTATAATACCCTTACTTGGAGATACCTTTTAAGAAAACAAGATCTCATTCATGAAATTCCAAATCCTTACTTTGTATATGAGCATAGATCTTTTGCCTACATTGAGCTGTTTTGATATGGGTTTGGATAATCTTCACATTTTCCATTGTTTCCTCAACAAGTTCTGAGCCTATGAGCTTTCTTTAACCAAAATCGTCCCAGTAAGTTGATGTATGACATCTCTTTCCATATAAAGCTTCATATGGTGCCATCTAAATACTTGAATGGAATATATTGTTTTAGGAAAATTATACGATATATAAATACTGATCCCACATACCTTGAAATTCAAGTGAACAAGACCTCAACATGTCTTCCTAAGTTTGAATAGTATGTTTTGATTTTCCATTAGTTTTTGGGTGGTAGGCAGTGCTCAAACGAAGATCAGTATCTAGGGCCTTCTGAATACTTTTCCAGAATTATTATGTAAAATAGGGATCATGATCAAAAACAGTTGATAAGGGTACACCATGAAGTCTTAAAACTTTATTAATATATATTCTTGCTAAATTTTCAAGTGGTAAATCTTCTCTTATAGCAAGAAAATGTGATGATTTTGTAAGGTGATCAACAACGACCAATATTGTATCATTCTTTCTTGGTGTCTTTGGTATCCCCATAAAAACATACATTATAATATCATCCCATTTACAAATAGGAATAGGAAGGGGTTGCATGGATCCTCCAAGATTTTGTCTTCCAGCCTTCACCTATTGAAAAACCAAACATCTCGACACATAATCAGCAATCTCCCTCTTCATGTTTTCCCACTAAAAATGTTCCTTTAGATATCTATACATCTTTTTGTCACCAAGGTGTATAGAGAAATTAGAGCTATGAGTATCATCCAATAGTTCCCTCTTTAGCTTAGGAATAGTAGGAACACAAAGCCTCTTTATGAATTTCAAAATACCACTTTCATATACGATGTCAATCAACGTCCCATTATTTACAGCTTTAATTTTCTTTTGAAACTTCTCATCATCATCCTGAGAACTTTTTATCCTATCCAATAAAGAATGTTTGGAAACCATTTGAAAAAGTAGTGATGTGTTACCTTCCTTGGTAATTACCATATCTATATTTACTAGATCCATAACAAAGGATACCATTAAACTCTCATATTGTTCATAATTCTATGGTCCTTTATACTCAAGGCATATTCCACCTTATTTTCCTTCCCCGGGTGGTAGTGTATTATGAAATCATAATCGTTGAGTAGGTCAATCCATATCCTTTTTCTCATGTTGAGTTCTTTTTGTGAGAAGATATATTTCGAACACTTATGATCTGTATATATCTCATATTTTTCTCCATAGAGGTAATGTCTCCAAATAATCAGAGAAAATATTACCGCTGATAACTCAAGATCATGAGTGGGATATTTTTGTTCATGAATTTTTAGCTGCCTAGATTCATAGGCAATCAATCGATCCTTCTGCATAAGGACACAACCAAGTCCTTTTTTGATGCATCGCTATAGATAATAAACCCATCATTCCCCGATGGTAGGGTTAAGATATGAACATTCACAAACCTCAAATTAAATTATTCAAAAAATTCTTCACATTATTTTGTCCATATGAACTTAACCCCTTTTCTGGTGAGCTTGGTTATTGGGTTGGATAAACGGGTGAATTTCTGAACAAAACGTCGGTAATAACCTGCTAAACCAACAAAACTATGTACCTCGGTTATGTTCATTGAAGTATTCCATTCTTGCACATCCTTTTTCTTCACAGGATCTATAGATATTCCATTCTTAGAGACAATGTGAACTATAAAGGAAACTGATTGGTGTCAAAAATCACACTTTCTAAACTTTCCATATAATTCATTTCTTCTAAGAGTCTTCAGAATTGTACAGATGTGTTTTTTCATGATCTTCATTACTTTTAGAGTATACCAAGATATCATAAATAAAAACCACTACAAAGTCATCAAGATATTTATTGAAAACTCTATTCATTAGATCCATGAAAACAAATGGTGCATTAGTTAGTCCAAAAGGCATTACTGTAAACTCGTAATGCCCATACCTGGTTCAAAATTCTATTCTTGGAATGTCTTCCTTCCTCACAAGAAACTGATGATATCCAGATTGATGATTAGTCTTCAAAAAATATTAGGATCCATGAAGATGATCAAATAAATCAACAATTTGTGGTAGAGGATACTTATTCTTTATTGTAATAACATTGATTTCCCTATAATCAATTCACAACCTCATAAACCCATATTTCTTCTTAACAAAAAGAACATGGGCTCCCCATGGAGAAACACTATGTAGAATAAATCCTTTATCACTCAATTCCTCTAGTTGTCTATTTAGATCCATTAACTCCATAGTTTCCATTATATAAGGGGTCTTTTATATGGGACTTGAAACAGGAATTAAGTTTATGGAAAACTCAATTTCTCACTCTGGAGGATGTCCAGGTAAATCCTGTGGAAAGACATGAACATATTCTTGCACTACATGCACATCTTCATTTTGAAGATTTATTTCCTTGCCCATAGATATTGGGTTATATTCATCTCCAATAATTGAATTTAGTAGAGCTACTGTGGGTGGATCTAGATGAGAATTAGATGGTGATGTTTCTACCCTAAAGATAAGGGATTCTATAGCATTCTTAAAAATTGTAACTTCCTTCTTCTTGCAATTGATATTTGCATCATAATTTGACAACCAATTCATACAGAGAATTATATAAAATTCAGTCATTGGTATGATGATAAAGTTAGCAACTAAAGAAAATTTATGTGTCATGAGGAGGAATAATTGACATGCGTTTGTTGCAATGATACATCCACTAGGGGTTTTTATTGATAACTCCTTTATTAAATCAAATTGGACATGTATAATTTTCTTCAAAAACTAGGAAGATATAAATGAATGTGATTATATAGAATCAAATAAAGCATTGGCTATGTTTGATAAAATGATCAATGTACCTTCCGTAACTTTGTTAGGAACTTCAACCTCTGCGGTTGTGACTGCATAAGCATGGCCTTGCTTTCTTGGCCTTCTTTGGTGAATGTTTCCTTGACTCTTTGGAAATTCATGTGCATAATTTCCCATCTCCCTATAATTGTAGCAATGAAAATTGGTAGCTTCTTTCTTCCCCTTACAATCTCGAGATAGGTGGCCATTTTCTCTGCACTTGTAACAGACTCTTATTCCCTTTAGGTAAGTGCCATGGTGTTTCTTCCAATAATTATTGCAGGATGTAAACTCAATTCTTACCTTCTTCCCCATTTCATTATATCCTTTTCTAGAGTTTTTTATACCCTCTTCTTCTCTAGTTTTCCTTTAAAATCATACGACTTAGAAAATTCCTTTTCTGTTTTGATAGCACTGAAGACAATACCTTCATATGATGAAAAACATTGAGAGACTAGATCCCTTCATAGAAATGGTTTTAAAACATCAAAAAATCAATTGATTTTTCTCTATGGATTATGTTTGTATTCCGTAGCATGCCTTGCAAGCCTTGGAAAATTGGCTTCATACTTGGCAACATTTTTATCCTTCTTCTGCCTTAGATTCAAGAATTACATCTCCATATCTTCTCACTGCTTACGAGGGAAATATTTTTCTAGAAATATTTCCTCAAAATGACTCCATTACATATCTTCTATTTAATTCAACTTATTTGTGTTTTGGATAAATGAACACCATTGATCCCCATATCCCAATAGATGATAAACTTCCATGAAAACATTATCTCTTTCATTATATCCCAAAGTGAGAAATATCTTCTCTAGGGAACATATCCACTGCTCTTCTACAAATGAGTTTGTATTTCCATTGAATGATGGAGGCTGTTGTTGCATAAAGAGATCTAACATAGCTCCTCTATGTGGTGGATCCGGATGCTCCATATGGGTAAGATTATTATTCATAACCTGAGAAAGTTGTCCCAGTATAGTTATAAGTTTCTCAGCACCAGTCACAACACTAGATCCAACATCATTATCTTGCATTTGAGGGAAATCCCTATAGGGGACACGAATATTCGTGTAGTTTCCATTCCTTCCACCAGGATCCATCGCTAGATAATGAAATACACTAGATTATGTTATGAATCAAAATCTTAACTTAGAAAAATACTTAGCATAAATTTAAATCCTACACATGCCTAACCCTATAATCACAAAAATGGATTCAATAAGGAATAATTTACATTTCAACCCTTCATAATGGATTATAAAGAAAATATGAATTATCCTAAAAATATTCCCTAAGAGTGTTAATACCAAGAGTACAACAAGGCCCTTTTTCATGTACCAGGATACCCCTGGTCAAGCCCGAAACTCCTTGTCAGAGCTTTCACTCCTAGGTACATCTGTTCTAGAGCCACCTCCACCTGTTTGTATCTAGATAGGGATGTATTTTATAGAAAGATACAAATAATATATTCGTTACCAAAATACTAGGATGTTCTTGTATTCTTATCCTCATAGACTATCTTAGGGATTTGTTCCCTAATCTACGTTTTCTAAATATAGATTCCAATATTTCTACTAAACTTATAATGATACCAACTGTAAGGATCTGACCCCAGTTTCCCAGAGTCAGTGACTTATTTGATTACATTGGAATACAAACAAGGAATAAGAATCCTGAAGAACCAAGTAGTTTAGTATTATTGGAAACAAGATACACACATAAGTTCAACATTACACCTTGGAATGTAAAACAACATAGAAAATCCTTAGACAACATCCATAACTCCTAGGTTATTTCAGCCTGTCATTCATAACAAAATTCTTCATGTCCTGAGAAAATGAAACATAAGAAAGGGGTGAGCTCAAATTCTCAGTAAGAGAAAGAAATACAGTGTAAGATAATATAAACATTAGACATGGTGAATAATTGAAAACTCATGCCTTTAAAAAGAAACATGAACATAATATGGCAGAAATATGAGATGAGTAAATAATGCAATAATATAATGTAATCATGGGTATTATACTAGTAGAATAACCACATGAACCATCAATACTATTTTCATACTGAGGGAATCCATAATGCGGGAAAACATAATCATATCGTCAGGGCCTCGTGCCAATACCATAAATAATCATTTTCTCAAGGCCTTGTACCAAGACTGTAGTTTGTCTCATGAGACTTACCAACGCAATGAGGGGATATAACAGGCCCCACCCAGCACGTTCTACGTCTAATGAATTCCTCATATGAATGAGTATAAATAGAAACAACTTATACATTCATATTAAAACCAATATATGAAATGTAAATAACTTTCCCCAAACATTAAGCATAAACACTAACCATTCAGAGTAAATTGATGAATGGTTTTAAGATAGAAAATCCATATAAAAAATAATAATAAAACATTAAATTAAATACAGTAGATGATACCATGAAATATTAATCCCAATAATACATAAGAATCAATAATATTTTTGAAATATATGAAGATACTCTTATAAAATCTTCAAGTAATTCTTGAGATAAATACACCTTTTACTATGAAAAGAAGAGTTATTTTGGAAAAATATTTGTATAAAAATAGAAGTAAAGAAACATAGTATTTTCATAATAAAATTAGTGATTTTATAAATAAAATGGTTTCCAAAAATAGATTATATACTGCCCTTGAAAATACGTAAGAATTGGAGAATCTCCCTTGAAACAGGCTTGTATTTCGAAAATAATTTTGAAAGTACCTTTTAAAATATTTAACTATCCATAAAAAAGGAAGGATTATGGTTGGTGGAAATATATGGAATAATCACATAGAATTTATGAGTACATAATAATACATAATAATTTTATTGGGGTAATTAGACAATCAAAGTAACTCGAATGAAAATGGGAGTTCGGGTGGAAAACCCTTACCTTAAGTCCGAATGTGTTCCGCTCTAAAAATTAATCTCATGAAATATGAAATCAGACATATTAATAACTTATTTTATAACCTATTATACATGTATTTAGTTTATCATAATTTTTTAGCTCATTTATGCCCTTAGTGATAAGTTATTATATTGAATTTCATCATTCTAGAGTGTCTGTTTTCTTTATTTTCATAATCAGTTCACTTGTTCTTAAGTAGTGGATGTAAATATCCAGAATTGAAATTACATATTATTTATGAGAATCCAGAATTTATAATGTCCATTTATATCATCTGGTTTACATGTAATGAGGATGAATTATAGATGAAATATTAATGACATTCACTTAGATTATTTTAGCGGTATTTTGATTATTAGGAACAATTTTCGTCCTATGATTTAATAATATGTACTTATACTAGTTCCTGAATGTTAATTAGTTTGTAATAAATATATTATAGTCTTGTTAAAATATAAATATGGTTTCATGATCAATAATGAAAGAGAATTCGAAGAACTAAACTTCTTCATCCATGAATGTTATAAATTGGAACCTCATGGGCGTCGATTTCGTTTATAAAATAAAATGGAGAGGGTAAGAATATTGATGATGGTTATTCCATTAACATGATATAATTACAGTATATAGATGATACTAGATATATAATTCTCACTTGGATAGAGTACATGAGGACAGGATAACAAAAGAAGATAAATTGAAATGGAACTAAATGAAAAAGAAAGGCGCTTTACCTCTTGAAATAACCTCCTTGAGAACCTCCTTAAGCGAAAGGATATTGGTCTTTTGGAAAGACCAAGAGCTTATTGGACATGGGGAGTGACTATGGAAGATTATTTTTCAGAGTTTAGACAATCCTTGAACCTTTAGAGGTGTGAAGAAATGAGGGTGTGAAGGGTGATATTTATCGTGGAGGGTAGAGGAGATTTCTCAATATTATATTCATTAATTTATTATTTCTCCACACGAAAAGTAATAATGAGTTTTCCATGACCAAGAATAGTAATTTTATCATGTTAATACGAATATATTGGTATCAAATCAGCATAAAATAATACATGACTCTATAATTAGTGTATTTAGCTTATTTTGTAAATTAGGGTATTTCACTATTCATTAAAAATTCAAGTATTTCAGAAAAATCCCAAAAATTCACACCAACCATTTTTCGACATGTAGAATCCAAAAACAAAGTCAATTTTTCCAAATTATTTTTCTAAATATGACGAATTTAATATTTAATTAAAATCATAATTTATTCAAAAAAAGAGTTTTAAAACATTTATTTACTTATTCCAAAACATAGGTATATCGTATTTCTACTTGAATATTATTTATATAATATCATAGGTATGGTTAATATTCATTAGGGTATATCACTATTCATAAGGGTATGTTACTATTCATAAGGGTAGGTTACTATTCACCAAAAATTAAGATTTTCTTATCAGACTCCAAATAACTTACTGATCGCAACCGTGTATGTCGGATTTTCAAAATTCACATAACAAAAGTGACGAACTTATGTTTAAGGGCCACATAGAACTTATTAGTTCATTATGTTGTGATTTCTTGTGATTATGACATATTTATAAGAAATGAATTTCCATTGAAGAAATATTGGGTCATTAAAGCAAACCTATAAATGACTTTCTAAAGACTAAAATGGAATCTATGATTAAAAAAAATATTTTGTTCAAAATTTCATTTTCCATGCACAAAGTAATATTAAAAAAATTAATTTCCATCATTATGGATTAAAATATTATAAAACATGACTTAAATTCCCCAATCCATGAGATAAAACTATGGGTAAGCCATTGGTTTTTCATTTTACACACTCTAGAATTCCAAGACCTATATTTAGAAATTATTAAATAGTTTCTCCACATTTATTATAAATACCCACCAATCACACCATTAATATCCACTCAAAATAAATTATACATGAATTTAGGGTCATTTTACCTCTCAATATTTCCTCCAAGGTTTCCCAAAGGTCATAAGGTTCCATCCTCAAGTTCTAAGAAGAATCTATTCAAGGCAAGGGAATTCTTCGATTACTCTTTTATATCCAAGTACCCCTTTTTGAGGTATGTTTTCTAAGTGTTTAATTACTTTCTTCTCATAACTTTTTTTATTGTTCTATTATTGATAAAAATAATTTTTTATGAATGGGATATCTTTATTCCCCACTATTATTCCCTTTCCGTAATCCGTGTTGTATATCATCATGTTGTCAAATTCATTTATTTAATTTCTATCTTTTACATGAAATATTTTTATACCATGAATACCTAAACAACTTACTTATCCGTGGGTATTCACCTATATGTAAAAATATTTTATTGATTAGGGGATTTACATTAATAAAACCCAAATTCTATTTTCATTGGTTAAAAAATGAAGTAATCTTAAACACCTTAAGCACTTATATACTCAATGATTTTATATGAAACCCATTATTTATTTTCCATGTGTTATTGATGAAATGTTTATTATGATCTTTGTGGAACATCTGAATTAAGTCATATAAATGGTTCACCCTAATAGTTCTCTTACTTATTCGTTAAATAATTAATCTCTTGAGATTACATGTTTTATGATACCTTTGTGAATAACCTTGGTAATTATGATTTATGAAACCTTGTTGACAAACATTGGACATATTCTTATGAATGTCTCAATTTTATGTTTGTATAAAGTTCTATGTTATGTATCATGTTATTATGATTATTATCTCTTGTTACGTCTCATGTATTATCCATAATAATTTTTCATTTTTCATTTCTTTTGTTGTCCCTTATTGGGATTTAAGATCTCCCTTTAATATTTATGTATGTCCCTAATAAATTATTTCAGTGAGGCGACCTAGAAAGGATCAATAAAAGAGTATTTCAAAAGGATTAAATAATTATTATTTTTATGTTTTCCTTATATAATTAATTTATTATGTACCTATTTTCCAAGAAACTAGACCTCAAAATATCCTTCAAAGTTGTTAATGCAATATTGTTTAAGAAATTATGTTAAAAGTCATATATAAAAATATAGGATTCCATATGTAGGTTTACTTTCTAGTGATGGAGGGATCCCGTATGACCCATAGCTCTCCCATTCACATGAAAGTGATGAAGTTCTAGATGCTTCTACACTCCTTGGATTGGAAAACTCGGTTATCCTCATCCAAATCCGATCATGGGCTGTCTATTTCCTCTGGAGAAATCTTGTACTCTTGGAATTCCAGGACTCCTTATGCGGTGGGATCAACCTCAAGAAATCGATGTCCAATGTCGATGAACTGAAGGAGATCATCCTAAAATTCCTACATAGAGGCTTCCTATCCCATCTCAACTATTACAGAGGGTTCTTCCTCTACCCCACTCATGACAATAGAATCTCCTGAGGCTGCCCTTCAGTAGATTCAATCACGCTGTCATCAGAAAAAAATGATGATTCCCCCCTCTTATATCATCACCAGAATATGGGAACACCCTAGATATTTCAAAATCTTCATTAGGATACAACGACTTAGAGTTCATCTATACTATTATGGCATCTTCATACACCACCACTAACGACCCAACTTTGATAGTCCCCAACTTAGCTGCGGGCTACATTTTATAAAACATCACCTTAGGTGGATAGTTCACCGATATAGGAAGAAATTTTATTATGATTCAAGGTAATGGAGACCTAACTCATGGTTGGGAAAGAAAAATGAAATATTGGTGGAATACTTACAAATGAAATATAGGGCATAAATATTTAATTGATGAGAATTCTCAAGAGTATCTTCTTTTAGAATACCACTTTAATCCACCTTATCCATTTTCTTATGAATGAAATTGGCTACCACATTGAGAAAACAAATCAAGATCTAAAGTGCCTGATTAAGGAATTTCTAATGGAAAAATATCTACATCAACTGGCACTTTAAAAGACATCAAAGGTTGATCGATAATAAACCAAACATGTTCTGCCCTGAAGGATAAAAAATTTCAATGCCAATAATTATGACATGGAAACATGGAATTAAGGGAAAATATTTAGAGTTAGTATAAGATCCTTAAGGTGGTTGAGCCATTAGTTTAACCACAAGTGCCACTTTGACGGTGGATGGTTGTCCACCTTCGACCATAGTGTCGAAAGGATATTCCATTCTCACCCCTTTTAAGGCATTGTGTTTTTGTATCCTACCTTAGAGATTTATCATAAAACCCCCCTCTACACCTAATTATCCCTAAAGAAGTGAAAAAAGTAAGTTATGAATCCCAAAGGATTGAAAATAGTCTCAATCCCACCATACTGATTGACTTACATCATGAATCAAACTATATTCTTCCTTGGGGTAGTTTATATAAGCATCCCTTTCCTAGAAATTGTCATTATTAGGATCCTAACCTTCCCTAACTCTGGATAATCCTCTCTTTGAGAGATCACCAGGAGAATGAATTTCCAGTAGTACGTACACCAAATTGGTCATGGACTGTTCCATTCCACAGAATTAGATCACACTCTTTATCTCATTTATATTGAACATGAAATCCATCAGGGGATTTGGAAATTCATACTTACTATGGACTAGCCTAGAAATATAAATTTTATCCCTATGAAGTTGTATCCATTCCACCTAAGAAGTGTTAAAATGATAGAAGATGTACCAATGATCCCATGCACCAGGGAATACTGTATCACTGGGTATATAAACCATATGACATACTCGTTTCCTTGGGGAAATTCTAGGTTTCCTAGAATCCACTCTAGAAGCTTCACCTTGCTCTTAGGTTCATTTCCCCAGGAGTCTTGATACTTCCCTTGCTCCTTTTTTAGGAGCCACAACCCATGGTGGTATAGGACCACCCATCGTGTCCACTACTACTACCCCTATAGGTTCACCAATTATTCCTTAGTATGATCGTCTAACCTCAGTGTTATACCCTAGAAAACCTTGGGAGGGGATGGGTGAATCAGGGTGTTAAGTTTTTATTTGAATAAGATAGATATTTTCTCTAGGTTATAAGAACCTGTTAAATCAGTTTTATGGTACCATTAAATTAATAAAAACACATATACTAAAATATAAACACAACACATTAGTTTTACATGGTTCAAACTAAGGCATAGTTCATGGATCATACATTAATAATGTTTTTATCACACCTAAATCCCCAAAGCTTCACTAGATTTTCTAGACTAAAATTTTTCGGTCATAATCACTCCATGCCTAAAACACTTCCTTTATAATAAATTTTAGTTATGGAACACTACCTCCCTTGAATCACTAATTTTGATTGCCCCTTGATATGCAACAACCAGAACTATTATAAATAATATTTCCCTCATGATTTAATTAAATGTATTATTATATAATATGGTTATAGAAAACATATATACTTATTTGGTTTTATCATATCACATCAGATTTAAATGACTGTTTGGTGTCATTACCATTGATAATAAATCCATTGTATAGTGATCACATGATTAATATTAATATAGGGTTTTAACAAATCCAATTGACATAAACAAAGGAAGTGATGACCTCAACCAGTAGGATTGTACCCTATGAATCCCATTTATTGTACATTACAAGGGAGATAAAATCACAAGGCTTTTTCCTTGACCAATACCATGTTGAAATTCAAAAAATTAAGCATGAGTGAAGTATTTTATAGGATAAGTTCAAGCTCATTGAGATCATAACCCGGACCATGTACACCAAACCACCCCATGAAAGTATGACGGTCACACACCTTACTCTTAGGGTGTTTGTTGGTATATTAAAGGGATATGTATCATGAAACTATAGATACGAGTATTTACATTATTTTTATATAATAACGAGTAAAGTTTTATCCTATTATTATTACTTTATAAATAATTTTTATTTTGATACAATAAAACACAAATAGTATTTTTTTTGGTAATATTTAAATTCAATTAAAAAATTTATTTTGATGAATTAATGGATTTTTGAAATAAATAAAATTTTAATAAAATATTATTATTAAATAATTTTTATCAAATATTAATTATCCTATAATTTTTATGAAGTCAAATATAATTTTTATAAGGGTTTGAAAACTGTTATTGTTAAAAACCCCAAAATTTCTTAATAAATGTTGATTATTATTTTAAAAGTGAAAATAAAAATATTTTTAAAGTTATTTTTATTAAATGAATATTTATTTTAAAATTATAATGATCAAATTATCCAACATTGAATTTTTCATAATTTTCTAAGGCAGCTAAATTTTCGAGTAAAAATTTAAAAATGTATAAATATACGGTATGTATTATTACATCATAGTGACCAAAAAATGATGTAATATATAATATAAAATGCATAAATGACTAAATATATGTTTTCTACTTAAAATAATGTGAGTTTAATAATATTTTATTAATTTTATAAAGCCTTTATGAATCCTCCAAAACCATTAATATATTTTGAGGTTTTAAAATCATTTTTAGGAGTATGAATCACTTCCAAAAAAGTAAGAGTATTATTTTTATCAATTTCATACCTTTTCCTTATAAAATAATTAAAACCACTCCCATGTGGAAGAAAAAATGGGCAAAAACCATGGGAATATTTGTGGTTTTAGTTATTGTTTTATATATATTCCAAAACCTATGTTTGAGAAATGATAAAGAATTCCACACTTATTTCCTATATAAACCCCCCAAAGATCCAATTTATCTTCACTAAAAATCCTTATACACTTTATTAATCTGAACTCCCCTCTCTAGATTCCTCCTAAGGTTCCGCCAAACACTCAAGAAGTTCCTCCCAAGCATTTGGAGTCACGCTGTCAAGGTAAGGGATCCTCCCTTTCGCTCCATTATTCAAGAATCTTTTTCATTTTATGCCCTTTTATTTTCAATTCCTAATATTGGGGTGTGTTTTACCACATTACCCATATGATATTTATTATTTATAAATGATTGTAGGCCCCATTAATTCTCATTAATCACTCCCATTAACATTTATTTTCATCTGTTATGCTGCCAAAATTTCACTACAGAATTCCATGTCAGAAAAATGTGTAGTGAATACCCATACACAATTCCTATCAAGGGTGTTCAACTATGTGAACTTATACTTATTTTACTTTGTACTTACATATATTTATTCCACACTCCATTATCATGGAAATTGTTTTGATGAAAAATGATTCCATGTTATATGATCTATGTGGAACACTTAATCATGACAATGAAATCAAAGTGATGGGTTCTCCCGTAACTATATAACACTCCAATGCATTGGGTAATGTTTAGTCTCATGAGACATCATGTTGGGATAAGGAGTAAACATGATCAATTTATGAAACTTTTTCCATAATTGTGTCATGGAAGTTAGCTTTGACCTATGTTTATGATACAATTTTTTAAGTTGTTTCTATATTTCCCATGTTGCATTTATGTTATCATGATACATCATACCTCATTATTCATGTTTATGATATTTTTATGACCCTTTGATATGACTATTTAATATCTTGTATTACATTATTTATGTTATGACATGTTTATTATCTTATTATGATTTATAGCTCATCTTTTTCTTATGTATGTTCCCAGGATATCCCATATAGTTTTAAGTACGAGCATATTAAGGAAGTTTTTAATAAAGACGATGTAGTTACTATTTTAAGTTGTTATAAAATGTTCCTAATTAAAAAATACACTATAATCATTCATATTTCGAGTTGTTTTAATTGTAATATAATGTAATAAATAATTTATTAATTTGAAATACAGAGCATAGTTGTTATAGTTGGTATCATAGTAAAATTATAGATATTTTTGGGATTAAGATCAGAAAACTCTAGTGAAGCCCTTAATGTTAAAACTATGTATAATAAAACATCCCTATATTTTTTATGTATAGTGTAATTAGTTTTTCAAGATAATTTATCCGAATTTAGATACTACAAGTGAATGTGGCTATCATACACATATACATAGGGGTAAAACCCAAAAAACCACATGGAGATAGACTCAATCGAGAACTGGTTCCTAGAAATGGGTCTTTCTGCACACCTAGTTTGAAACTCCCATAGGATATGCTTTGGTAAATTAATACACTCATTACTAACCATTATTAAGGGAAAAAATTCCTTTAAGAGTATATGTTAGAAATTAAATCATTGATAAAATATATTGAAGTCTAGAAATTCATAAGATAAGGAAATAAATGTAATTTATAAGTTATAACTTTAATGTCAATGAATTCTTATTTATGTGTTTAATAGTTTAAAAATAATCATCCCTAATTTTCTCTTTATTCTACACAATTTACAGAAATAGGAGGAATCAGGTAAACAATTAATACGAAGGGAAATGTGATGACTACCCCAATGAGACACCCAACCCAATAGGAGAAGGAATCACAAAATTTGTGACAGTACTCTCTCAGATGACTCATGTTTTCAATATAAACCTGGATTAGGAGGAGTTAAAAATCCCCATAAGATAGAACAATCTGCAATTATGTCCTTTCTATGAAAAAGGCCTCTGAATTTCAATGGATCATTTGACCCCTTAATCACAGAACAATTGATCAACTCCATTTAGAATATCTTCTCCATCCTTCAATATTCTAAATAAGAGAATGTTTTATAGTCTATTTATGTTATGGAGGGAGAAGCTAATTAGTGGTGGACATTGATCAATAATATAAATCCTAACAAAGAGATCAAATTGATGGGGTGGAGGAAATATGGAACATGTTTTTCAGTAAATATTTTACCAACACTCTCTGAATTAAAATGGAAATGGATTTTCACTCCCTCAAGAAACAAATATGAAGAATCTATTAGAGTGTATGTGGAAAACTTCACAAGACTTTAAAGATACACCTATGGATTTTTTGTTACCCTCAAATAAAAGGTTTACCAGTTCTTTAGTGGGATAAAAACTAGCCTATGAAAATCCCTGGCAATCCGAAACTTTGATATCTATGAAGAAGTTGTTCAATGTGCCCCCAAAGTTGAAATAAAGATCAATGAACCTCAAGGGTATCATAGGGAAAATAATAAGAAAGTGGAATTTAATTCCAGTTGCCTAATAGAGAAATCTAATGGTGCCAAGATATTTTAGTATCCCACTTGTTAAAGGTTTGGAAATAAACACCCTACAAATTTCCCAAGGGGGGCATGCAAATTCTTTAGGTGTAAGTCAAAAGGACACCTAGCTAGCGATTGTTGATAGGAGAAACCCAATAATATGATGGAGGAAAGGAGTTATCCATTCAATCCTTATTTTATTGTTCATTGCTTCAACTACAAGGAACCAAGGCACTTTTCAAACCAATTCACTAAGCCAAGGGTTTTCAGAGACAACCAACAACCTCCAAGGAAGCAAGAGAGATATTTTTTCATCACTACCATTTAGGTGGATCTAGATAATGATGTTTTGACCAGTACACTTGTTATTCATTCAAGAATAGTGAACAAAATTTTTTATTATGGTTTTATGTATTCCTTTATATCATGAATGTTTAGTATAACTATTCAAACACCACCACAAATTATGGAAGTAGAGCTGTTGGTGAAAATAGAAAATGGAGAAATTATTGCATCCCAAGTATATAACTCCTCTACTATCAAAATTTATGGGCTGAACTTCCCAATGAGCCCTGTTATACTCTCTTTTGTGGAATTTAATTTAATTTTGGGTATGGATTGGATTTCCCTATATAGAGCCAATATAAACTATCGTGAGAAGGAAATAACTCCCTATATCACAAATCGACCCCCGATTTTGTACAAGTGCAAGGAGGCGGATGAATATTATTTAACACCAAAATCTAGAGCATGGAAATTATTTCCCTATGACGAAGTGTATCTAGCTGAAGTTATTGATTCTAAGGAAAGAATAAACCTTAAAGACATTCCCATTGTGGGGGAATATGATGATGTGTTTCTTGAGGAATTTCCTAGTCTCCCTCCTATCCAAGAAGTTGAATTTTCAATCAAGCTTATACCTGGAGCATTTCCAATATCCAAGAATCTACATATAATGGTTATTGTGCAAATTGAGGAGTAGAAGAAACTAATAAAGGGGAATTTGGATAAACAGTTGATACACCCATGTGATTCACTATAGGGTGAACCAATCATCTTTATCTAGAAGAAGGATGAGTCAATGTGCCTTTGTATTGATTATCATGAGCTCAAAAAGATCATGATAAAGAACAAGTATAATGTTCCACTAATTGATGAATTGTTTGATCAACTATTTGGAGCACCATACTTCTCCAAGGTGGATCTATGGTGGGATATTACGAAGTTATGGCGAAGAAGGAGGATATCCCCAAGACTGGTTTTTGTAGAAGGTATGAGCACTATAAATTCATAGTAATTCCATTTGGACTCACTAATGCTCTAACAATCTTCATAGACTTGATGAATAGAGTCTTTAGGGATTACCTTGACAATTTTTTGGTAGTATTTATAGATGATATTCTAATATTCTTGAAAACCAAGGAGGAGAATGACCAGCATATGAGATCTATTGTAAGAACCAAGATCTTATTTTTAGGTATGTTTTCTTTTTTCTGGTGTTTTTGAGGAAGAAGAGGAGTTTCTAGAAATTTTTGAAGTACACACCGTGTACTTTATGAGTACACACCATGTACTCGGTTACCGTAGGTAGCTTGTTGCTGGCCATGTAGAGGCCATGCACACGGCCGTGTGTGGTGGCCTGGAGACCGCCTAATGTAGGGGCCGGTGAAGGCAAGTACATGCTAGGTACTTATAAAGTACACACTGTGTACTTTCTTTTTTTGATTAAACTGACCTATGTCGTGTCTAATTGGCTGAAACCCTTTATTCCTTGACCGACTCATCTGAGAGCATTCGTATGATGTCAATTCTTCCTCGAGCCCCCAATCAAGTGTCTTTTCTCCAAATCAACTGCCATCAATTGCATTGGGATTGCCTCGGTAAGCTCTTCCTTCTACTAGAGCTTCATTTCCTGATTCTTCCTCTTTCAAGAGTTATCCTCGGTTGACTGTTTTGAACGTTTTTGTAGATCTATGGTGTTATTAGGAGATTCAAGGATTGAGGTTCATGTATAACAATCCTAAAACACCGAGGTAGGTGGTTTTTTCCTTTTTGTTGAAATTCTTTGAGTTATATGTGCAAAAGTGACCAATTCCCTTGAACAGGGTATTGCGTATTTATTGTTTTAGCCTTGTTAATTGTATTCTATGATTGTAATCTTTAATAAAGGTTAATTGAATGTGAATAGGATTAATTTCTATGATTTGGAAGTGTTTTCCCATGAATATTTTATTTATGATTGTTTGGTATAGTTTTCTTGTTAGGCTGTTGTTTTCGTTCCATGCCTAGTATTGTAGGATGGAGTGATTTTTATTATCTTCTATGCTGTTATGCTGTAGAATGGCTAGCCAAGTAGTTATTGAGGTTTACTTTGGCCACTTTTCCTTTACATGCTTGTTTAACATACCTAGGGCCGTGAAAACCTGGTGTAGTGGACCATAGAGAGAATAGATGTAAGGGCTTCTCCAGAGTATCCATTATTATTTTATCATGCTGTGAGACCATAGGGGGGATTGACGTTGAGTGCTCCCTCAGAGGGTCTATAGTTACATTACGAAGCCCCATGAGGAATTGACATTGAGTGCTTCCTCATAGTGCCTGTAGTTTCTATTAAAAGACTATAGGGGGAATTGATGGTGAGTGCTTCCTCAGAGAGTCTTTAATCAAACTTGGCTATAAGGGGAATTGACATTGAGTGCTTCCTCAGAGAGCCTTTGCAAAAGCTGAACCAGAGGGGTTAGACTGTGTGTAAATCCCATAGGGTTACCTGTTTGTGATTATCTATTACTTTATATGTGGAATTGAATGCTTTGAAACTATAGGAATGTTTAATGCCGAACTTCCTTATTTTCTGCTTATTTTTACTTATTGCCTGTCATATATATTCACTAACTTTTAGGCACAAATCTTTTGGTGGTTGCCTACTAGGATTAGTCTCAAAACCTATTTGGGTCATGATTTTGGGCCCAAACGGATTATATTTTTGCAGGTATAGATATGGGAAAGCACCCTTCTACTTCAGGTACTTGACTGCTTTGGAGCTGCAGAGCATGGGATTAAGCTAAGACCTGCGATGCTGAGGAGCTATTTACTTTTTTTCTTGTAATTTGTTTTAGTTATATATTTCAGCATTGTTAATTGTTTGGATGATTTCTTAGACATATATATCATGCATCATTATATATATGTGCTCCAACAGCTTATTACTTTTAGTCTTCCACTGTTTACTGTGTATGCTATTGTTACTGTTTCCTCAATTGTATATCTATTTTACTTCTGCTATGTTACTTTTCCAATGAGGGCATAGTTTCCCCAATATCTCACCCAAGGCCCTCACTACTAGTCGGCAACCTCTGGCGTTAGGAGAAATTCGCTTGAGGCCATGTGACCAACCGGGTACGAGGCGCCTCTAGGAGGCATTCAGAACCAGGACGTTACAAAGTGGTATCAGAGGAATTATTTTCTCTAGACTTACTATTTGGAGCCTATAGACAGGGATAAGAAGGAATTGGTACTTTGTAATAAGTTGTTCCTAGGAGTAGCTAACCCATGTATAGGGAAAATCCAATCTACCTCGTTTATTGCAAGTTTTATGGTTTTGTAATATTAAATTTGATTTGATTTCACCATGAGTGATTCACATGTATTGTGTTGTTATTATTGTTGTTGTTAAGTTTCTATTTCTATTGTAACCTGATGAGATGAGGGTATTCCATCTCATGCATCATATAGGAACTGGCTAGAAATCAAATGTCATGCATTCTTGCTATGACATTTAGGTTGCATTAGCAATTCCGTGGTTTTGTGATAGATGTTGTGCTAGATATTCATGCTATTGTGATAGATGTCTTGATAAAAATACCTGTTGTTTGATAGGGTATTCGTTGTGTACGGTTTTTTTTGAATAAACACCAAACTTTGGTTCTTGAGGAGTTATGGGCCCTCATGGATTAGAATTTGGTGGATCATTGCCTTGTTTTCCTCATATATGACATGTATAAGATTCCAAGATTTGATTCGTAGGGAGTATGGACCCTCACTGATCGGAATTTGAAATCTTAATGTTCGTTTCAGTGTTTTTATAGGCTCCGGAGTAGTTTTTGACGCTTACTATCTGGAAAATACCATAATACATGCCGTGTAATGTTGAATACATGCCATGTGTTCTTCTGTTTGGGAAGAAACTGTTTTTTCTTAAGAACACACCGTGTAATGTATTTACACGCCGTGTAGTCTCTAATATTGTCTTAGACTATGTGGGCAGGGACACAGGGTTTGTAATATTTGGTAGGACACACTATATACCATATGTACATTTCGTGTTATAGAACCGTGAGCCAACCGTGTCACTAACAAAACAGGTCGGTTGAGTCTTCTTTAATACACGCCATGTCTGTCTGGAACATGCCATGTAGTGTAACCTAAGTACCAGCCATGTAACGAACATCACGGGTTGGAAAAACCTTCCTAGTACACGTTGTGTCCATCTAGAACATGCTGTGTAGTGTGAGCCGTGTATCTGGCCGTGTCACTAACAACACGAGTTAGTGAAGCTCATCTAGTACACAACATGTTTGGCACTAACACGCTGGGTAGTCTTGTTCTAAGAGAACCGTGTGGCCTAGCCATTTAAGGGAACTTAGGCAGGGAAAAAGGATTCATGTACATGCCGTGTGTAAGGACAACACTCCGTGTATGGGGTGTTACATGACCAGTTTTGGCCGAGGTACACGCCCATGTGAAAGGCTTAAAGGAACACAACGTGTAGTCAAATATACATGTCATGTATCCTTGTTTTAAAAAACTTGAATGATTTTTTTCTTCTATTTTCTCCTTACTATTCTATTTTTCATCCCTTGATAATCTTGATCTAAGGTGTGCGCTTGAACTTGCAGAGTCATGCCATCGAGACGTCCTCCGGTTGTATTCCAGTTACAGAGAAACAATCAGAAACTGGACATGACTAATCAAGGACTACCAGGAGATCTTCCAGTTGTTCCAGTCTTGGAACCATCCTTCATTCCAAACACAGGTGCTAACACATAGTTCTGAGAGGGCTTTATGAGGTTTATACAGACCTTCTAGGGAGTACCGCCTCCTGTCCTGTCGATGGCAGAATTGACGCGAGTCTTTCAACAAAAACATCCTCCCACCTTCTCAGGGGATGGAGGACCTCAGGCTGCGGAGTCATGGTTAGAGTCCATGCTTATGATCTTTGAGCATATGGAGATGCCTCCATAGAGGAGGGTCAAGCTCACTACGTACATAGTTCGGGATTCCTCCAAGATATGGTGGGATGTGATCTCACAGGCGGGACGCCAACAGGATATGGATTGGGAGGAGTTTAAGTGTACCTTCTATGATTACATCTATCCAGAGACTTTGAGGGCCGACCGAGCCTGAGAGTTCATGAGTTTGGAGAAGGGTACTCTTTCTGTTATAGAGTACTCTTTTCACTTCATCAAACTGCAGCGCTTTACACCCTTTCTAGAGGGAGATGGGTTGTTCCTAGCAAGGATGTTTGAGGGTGGTCTCAGAAAGGAAATTTGGGCTTAGGTGAACATCTTTAGGTTGACCTTGATATCCTCTATCATCATCCAGGGACTGATCACAGTGTGTAACCTAAGGGATTCTGGAGCTGTAAGCCAGGTCAGTCCAGCATCCAAAGTTAGTGCTTCACTGGTTGATAGCAGGAAGCACCATAGGGAGACTACTCGTGGAGATCTGAGTAGACGGGATGCACCTTCAGGTAGTCTGGTGGTATGCTACCAGTGTGGGAAGGTCGGGTATATGAGTCCACATTGCTCAAAAGACCCAATGGAGTGCCGATCTTGTGGAAAGATGAGTCATCTTTAGCATTTCTGTTAGATCTTCTCACCAGCAGCTGGTGACATGGGGTCTTCTATGACTCCCCGTTCAGGAGCAGTACCACCAGTTTCTCATCAATCTGGGAACTGGAGTTCTTCTGGCCGTTCAGCCCGAGGTGGAGGTCTCATCTATTGTAGTTAGTCTCCAGGTTTTCAGCGATAATAGGGTGAATCAGCTCAGAGTGGTCAGGTAGGGTCACCGGGCTGCGATGCAGGTCAGACTTTTGCAGTGGAGCAGACCCAGCATGAGAAAGATCTCGAACCATCTATAGTTCAAGGTATGATCTTAGTTGTCTCAGTTTTAGCTTCTTCTCTTTTCAATACAGGGGCTTCCCATAGCATTATATCTTTTTTTGTTGTGGAGATCCTTGGGATTTGTATCTTTAATTTTGTTGATGTCTTGATGTTGGACACACCGTTGGGGACTAGAACGGCTAGTGTACGTTAGTGCAAGGAGTGCCCTCTTGAGGTTGGTGGGTGTCACTTCTCGTGGGACCATTATGTCCTAGAGATGACAAGATATGATGTCATTCTCGGAATGGACTGGTTACTTCCCTTCCAGGAATTTTTCGATTTCTATCACTATAGGGTGAGTTTCACATCACTAGAGGGCATATCATTTCTTCATAAGGGTGAATGGGATGTCCAGGCGAGCAGAGCAGAACCTGAGCATCATGGGTTGAGAGGAGTTACAACCCAGATTGCTAGTCTATATCTGGATGACCAAGGGACATCTCAGATGGGCTTTCCCTCAGTGGTGGATCATTTCAAGGACTTCTATCCAGAGGAATTTTCAGGTTTTCCTTTGGAGTGAGAGGTATACTTTTCTATTGAGCTTGTTCCAGGAGTGGAATCAGTGTCTATTTCTCTTTATAGGATGGCTACACCAGAGTTACAGGTGCACAAGAAGTAGTTGGAGGATTTGTAGGCAAAGGGTTTTATCCGAACCAATACTTATCCATGGGGGTTTCCTGTCCTGTTTGCGAAGAAGATGGATGATAACCTAATAATTTGTGTGGATTATCGGAAGTTGAACCAGTTAATGGTCAAGAACCGATATCCCTTTTCAAGGATTGATGATCTCTTTGATCAGCTTCGAGGAGCCTGAGTGTTCTCAAAGATTGACTTGAGATCCGGTTACCATCAGTTGTGCATTAGACCATCTGATATACCTCTTTCAGCCTTCCAGAGAAGGTATGTTCTATACAAGTATGTGGTTATGTCGTTCGGTCTCAAGAACACACCTTCAGTCTTCATGGCCCTGATGAACCGAGTGTTCCATCTATACTTGGATTCTTTCGGGGTGGTTTTTTTGGATGATATATTGGTGTACTCACACACTCGACATGGCCATGATACCCATCTTGAGATCCTTCTAAGTACACCGAGAGAGCATCAGTTTTATGCTAAGCTCTCAAAATTTCACTTTTGGATGAATCAGATTCACTTATTGGGTTATGTTATCTCAAAGATAGGAGTATTAGTAGACCTAGAAAAAGTGAGAGTAGTAGTTTCTTAGGAGAAGCTGAATAAAATATTTGATTTATAGAGTTTTCTAGGGATAGCTGGTTACTACATAAATTTCATACATGACTTTTCACTCTTAGCAGTGCCACTGATGGGCCTGACTAAGAAGGGTGAAAAGTTCTTGTGGTCAGATTCTTGTGATTCATCCTTTCCGGAGTTGAAATAGAGGTTGTCTTTAGCACCGATACTAGATTTTCAGAGCCAAGAAAGAACTACATAGTTTACTGTGATTCATCAAGTATTAGGCTTGGAGTAGTGCTTATGCAGGGGGAAGGAGTCGTTGTATACGAGTCTCAGCAGTTGAGGCCACATGAGAGGAATTAACTGAAGCACGATCCTGAGTTGGTTGCAGTTGTCCATGCCTTACACTGTTGGAGACATTATCTTATGGGAGAGCATTTTGTGGTTTCCACCGACCACAAAAGTCTCAAGTATATCTTCACTTAGAATGACCTGAATTTGAGACAGCGAAAGCGGGTTGAGTACCTTCAGTATTTTGACTTTGAGCTTTCCTACACGCCGGGGAAAGGCAACGTAGTGGAAATGCATTGAGCAGGAGGACTCAGACATAGGTAGTTCAGGAGGCCAACAGTGAGTGGCAGCTTATGGCTCTATTCTCTGAGATGGATTTGGAGGTGCACGATAGGCAGGGGAAAACGTTTCTCTCTTCTGTAGATGTTATCTCTACTCTTCTTGATCGAGTGAGAATGAGGCAGCTATCAGATTCTGAAGTCCTAGTCCTACGGGAAAGCATGTCAGGAGAGGAACCTATTCCTAGATGGACCATAGAAGAGGATGAGATCTTGTGATTTCATGGGCGCGTAAGGGTGTTAGAAGACATATGCGAGGAGATGATGTGGGACTTTCACTCCTCAGTCTGGGAAGTTCATCCTACTGTCACCATGATGTATCGTGATCTATTCCATTAGTTCTGGTGTCCAAGTATAAAGAGATATGTTTATAGTTTCTTTATGAGGTGTTACACCTGTCAGCAGGTGAAGGCGAAGCATCAACGACCAGTAGGGATTTTTCAACAGTTACCCATTCCCGAGTGGAAGTGGAATGATGTCACAATGGATTTCGTGATAGGTTTACCGAGGTTGACTTGAGGGAATGAGGTTTTTTGGGTTGTCATTAATAGACTCATGAAGTTTTCACACTTCTTGTCGATCAAGGAGACTTTCAGTGTTGATGAATTGGGAAGGTTTCACATCTAAGAGATTGTATGTCTACATGGAGTTCCTCACTCCATTGTTTCAGACAGGGATGCCCGTTTTACTTCTTAGTAATGGCAGGGGCTTTAGAAGGCTTTGGGTACACATGTATTTTTATTACAGCATACCACCCCCAGACTGATGGCCATTCTGAGTGTTTGATTCAGTTTCTTGAGGACATGCTTCGTGCATGCATCCTGGATTTTGGAGGTTCTTGGGAGAAGCACATACCTCTTGTGGATTGTGCCTACAATAATAGTTTTCAAGCAACTATTCAGATGGCACCTTATGAGGTTTTGTATGGTAGGCCATGCCGATCACCCTTATGTTGGCTAGAGGTAGGAGAGGAAGTTATGTTGGGACCTCGTCTTGTCCAGGAGACCACAGAGAAGATAGAGTTGATTTGGAAGAGGATGGCTACTGCACAATCTCGACAGAAGTCTTATGCTGATCAGCAGAGATGACCTCCGGAGTTCGAGGTTAGGGAACAGGTTTTTCTGCGTGTCACACCGAGGTTAGGACACTGGAGGATTATGAGATAGGGTAAGTTTTCACTGAGGTACGTTAGGTTGTTTGTGGTTTTGGAGAGTGTTGGTCCTGTTGCCTATCGGTTGTAGTTATCTCTGAGGTACCATGCTATGCACGATGTTTTCCACGGTTCTCAACTTCGATATTACTTCTCAGACCCATCTCATGATCTTCAACCCGAGGATGTTGAGTTATAGGTGGATGCCTCGTTCGAGGAGTATTTTATCTGGATTGTTGATCACAGTACGAAGCATCTCCATGGATGGTCTGTTCCTTTGGTATGAGTGCTATGGCGGCATGGGTGAGTATAGGATGAGACATGAGAGAGGGGGACCAATTTACGATCATAGTGGCTGGAGATTTTCGAGGATTATTATTCTACGCCGCCTTGCTAGGGAAATTCAGGGACAAATTTCATTAAGGTGGGAAGTTTGTAAGAACTCAGATCTTCTTTTCAGGTATATTATCATTTTTCAAGTGTTTTTGAGGAAAAAAGTGGAGTTTCAAGAAATTTTTGAAGTACACACCGTGTTCTTTATGAGTACACGTTATGTACTCGGTTACCATGGGTAGTCGGTTGCTAGTCGTGTAGCGGCCATGCACACGACCATGTGTAGTGACCTGGAGACCGCCTAATGTAGGGGACGATGAAGGAAAGTACACACCATGTACTTATAAATTACACACCGTGTACTTTTTTTTCATTAATCAGACTGAGGTCATGTATAATTGGCTTAAATCCCTCCTTCTTTGACCAAATCATCTGAGAGCATCCATACGATGCTGATTCTTCCTCAAGCCCCTAATCAAGTATATGTTCTCTGAATTGACTACCGTCGATTTCAATGGGATCTCCTCGGTATGCTCTTCCTTCTGCTAGATCCTCATTTCCGGATTCCTCCTCTTTCAAGAGTTATCCTCAGTTGAGTGTTTGGAACGTTTTTTTGTAGATCTATGGCGTTCTTGGGTGATTCAAGGCTTGAGGTTCATGTATAATGATCCTACAACACCGAGGTAAGTGGTTTGTGTTTTCCGTTGAAAGTCTTTAAGTTATATGTGCAAAAGTTCCCAATACCCTTGAACGGGGTATTGCGTATTTACTATTTTAGCCCTGTTAATTTCCTACTATGCTTGTATGCTAGAATTGAGGTTAGTTGAATGTGAATAGAGTTAGTTTCTATGCTTTGGAAGTGTTTGACCATGCATATTTTGTTTATGAATATTTGGTATAGTTTTCCTGTTAGGCTTAGGATTTCATTCCATTCCTATTATTGTAGGATCGAGACATTTTTATTATATTCCATGTTGTTATGCTATAGAATGGTTATCCAAGTAGTTATTGTGGTTTACTTTGGCTGTTTTTCATTTCCATGCTTGTTTGACTTACACAGGGCCGTGAGAACTTGATGTAGTGGACCATAGGGAGAATAGACGTAAGGGATTCTCCATAGTGTCCGTTATTATTTTATCACGATGCGAGACCATAGGGGGGATTGATGTTGAGAGCTCCCTCAGAGGGTCTATAGTTATGTTATGAGGCCACATGAGGAATTGACATTTAGTGATTCCTTAGAGTGATTTTAGTTTCTGTTAAAAGACTATTGGGGGAATTAACCATGAGTGCTTCCTTAGAGAGTCTTTAATCATACTTGGCTATAAGGGGAATTTATGTTGAGTGCTTCCTCAGAGAGCCTTTACAAAAGATAAACCAGAGGGGTTTGACTGTGTGTACTTCCCAGAGGGTTGCCTGTGGTTTCTAGGTAGGATCAGAGGGGATAGGTTTTGAGTACATCCTAGAGGGTTACCAGTTTGTGATTATCCGGTACTTGCTATGTGGAATTGAATGCTTTGAAATTGTGGGAATGTTTACTGCTGATCACTTCCTTGTTTACTGCTTCTTTTTACTTATTACCTTCCATATATATTCATTAACTGTTAAGCACAGATCTTTTGGTGGTTTCCTACTGGGATTAGTTTCACACCCGGTTTGGGTCATGCTTTTGGGCCGAAAAAAGATTATATAGTTGCAGGTATAGATAAGGGAAAGAATCCTTTTACTTCAGGTACTTGACTGCTTTGGAGCTGGAGAGCATGGGAAAAGGCTGAGGCTTGTGATGCTGAGTATTTGTTTACTTGTTTTCTTGTACTTTGGTTTAGTTCTGTATTTCAGCATTGTGACTTGTTTAGATGCTTTCCTATACATATGTATCATGCATCATTATATATATGTTCTCCAGCTGCTTATTACTTTCAGTCTTCTGCTGTTTACTATTGTATGCTATTGTTACTATTTTCTCTATTGTATATCTGTTTTACTTCCGCTGTGTTACTCTGCCAATGAGGGCATAATTTCCCCACTATCACACCGAAGGCCGTCACTACTAGTCAGAAGCCTCTGGCGTTAGTGGAAATTCTCTTGAGGCCATGTGACCAACCAGGTATGGGGAACCTCTAGGCGGCATCTGAAATCGGGATGTTACATCTATGTTAAAGACCTTATGAAAGGAGAAGATTTTTGAAAAGTATAGAAAATGTGAGTTCTGGTTGAAGGAAGTAAAATTATTGGATAATATCATCACAAGTAATGGGATTTTATGGTACCCTTTAAAAATATAAGTAATTAAATAATATATGAGGCCACCATCTCTGAAATATATCTGTAGTTTCCTTGGATTAGCTGGGTACTATCATCAATTTGTGAGAAATTTCTCATGATTTTACAACCTTCTAACCAAGATAACTCAGAAGGGATTCAAGTTTTCCTGGAATGATGAATGTGAAGATAAATTCATGTAGTTGAAAATGAGGCTTATTTCTACACCATGGTCATACTACCCACAAGTGGAGAACTTTTTATGGTATTCAACGATGCTTCAAAGAAGGGATTGGGTTGTGTGTTATTGCATAATGAAAAATTCAGAGCCTATACTTCTAGGTGGTTGAGATTTCATGAATATAACTAAAGAACACATGATTTATATTTGGATGTAGTGATATTATCTTTGAAAGTATGGAAGCATTATCTATTAGAGGAGAAGTTTTAAATATATACAAATCCCAAAATCCTCAAGTATATATTCACATATAATGAGATAAATATGCACAAATGAGGATGTTTAGAGATAATCAAGGATTATGACTACTCAATTCACTACCATCCTAGGAAATCAAATAAAGCGGAAAACTCTCTAAGTATAATGTTTTCAAATATTTTATCATTGATGAAAACTAAGAGGGATTCGATATTCTTATATTTGGAAAGGATTGACATAATAATTATAAAGGAAGGAATATAACCAATCATTTCATAAATGATAGTTTAACCGTACCATATGGAAAAGATAATGGATGATCATATAAATGATTTGGGAATTTAGAAGAAAGTGGAAACTATAAGAAAATGGAAATCCTCAAAGTTCAATGTTAATGAATGAGTTATAATATTTGAGTTATGAAAATGTGTACCATCAAATTTTGAGTTAAATAAGGAGCTATTGGATGATGAAAAAAATATACATCAAGATGTCTTGTATTCCATTAAGTTAAATCAGAAAGTAAAAATCCAATGGGATGATGCAACCATTACCCATACCTATATGGAAATGGGAAAACATCACCATATAATTTTTCACCAGTATTTCGAATACATCCATATAGAATATTGTTATATGGGTTTTGTTGGATCATCTTATAATGACTTTTCACTTCATTTCAATTTAAGAGGATTTCTCACTCGATCAATATACAAGGATATACACCAGAGAAGTCATGAAGATGAATGGAACACCACTATCAATTATATCCGATTGAGATCCAATATTTACCTCTATGTTCTAGAAAAATCTCTAACATGCTATAAATAATGATTTTAACTTTATCATGACTTATCACCCTCAAACTAGTGGACAATATGAGCAGACTATCCAAACACGTGGGGATATATTGAGAGTACACTCAATTGACTTTAAAAGAGGATGGGATCAACATCTTCATCTTATTGAGTCCTCATATAATAAAAGTTTCTACTCAAGCATCCAAATAACTCCTTAGGAATTATTTTATGGGAATAGGTGTAGAACACCTACATACTAGGATGAAGTTGGTGAATGAAAACTTCTAGGTCCTGAAATGGTTGAGGAAATATTGGAAAAGGTTAAGACTATTCAACAACACATCAAGGATTCTCAGAGTCAGAAAAGAGATATATTGATAATCTCTGATGAGAAATATAGTTTGATGTTGGAAACATGGTTTTACTCTACATATCTCCATGGAAGAAAGTCATGATATTTGGGAAGAAAGGGAATCCTAGTCTAAGATGCATCGAACCCTTTGAGATCCTTGATCAGATCAGAGTGGTGACTTATCTACTAGAACCCCCACCTAACATATCTCCATTATACGATATATTACTTGTATCCCTCTTGATAAAGTATATACCAGACCTATCACATGTACTCAATCCATATGTGGTACTGTTGGAGAATGATCTCTCATATGAGGAGTAGCTTGTGAAGATATTAGATCATAGAGAAAAAGTTCTATGAAATTAGACAATGCACCTTGTCAAAGTGGTGTGGAGAAACAAAAAGTTTGAAGAAGTGATGTGGGAACCAGAGGAAGTGATGAAAAAGAGTTTCCCTAATCTATTTATGTGTGAGAAATGAAAAATTCATGGGAGAAATTTCATAAGGGGGAATATTTCAATGACCCGAACTATTATAAAAAATATTTTCCCTTATGATTTAGTTAAATGTCTTATTATGTAATATAGTTATAGAAAAAAAAATTAACTTATTTGGTTTTATTATATCCAATCACATTTAAATGATCATTAATCATTATTATCATTGATAATATAACTATTGAAAAATGTCAACATGATTAGTATAAATATAGGGTTTTAACAAATCCAATTGACACAGAAAAAGGAAGTGATGACCTAAATTAGTAGGATCATACCCTATGAAGACCAATTTTCAAAGCTTCTATGTGGTATATCATCATTGGTCTTTAACCTTAACTAATCCCAAGATAATATCCAACAACTTAATAAGTATAAAAACTGTTTACTAGAGAAGTTAAAGCTCATCGAGATCATGACCCAAACCATGTACACAGAATCACCCCATGAATGTCTCACCATAGTACACCTTACTATCACAGTGTTTGCTAGTGTATTAAAGGGATATGTATCAAGCACCTAGTGATATGAGTATGTATATTATTTTTTATAGAATAATGAATAAATTTTCAATCTATTATCGTAAATTCATAGAATATTTTAATTTTGATATAATAAAACACAAATAGTATTTTTGGGTAGTATTCATATTAAATTAAGAAATTTATTTTAATGGATTAATAGATTTTTGAAATAAAAAATATTTTAAAAAAAATATTATTATTAAATAATTTTTAAAAATATGAATGATCTTATAATTTTTATGAATTAAAATTTAATTTTTATAAGGGTTTTAAAACTATTATTGTCAAAAAACCCAACATTTCTCAATAAATATCAATTATTATTTTAAAAGTGAAAATACACAAATTTATAAAATTATTTTTATTTAATGAATATTATTTTTAGAATTATAATTTCTAAATTATACAATCGTGAGTTTTTTATAATTTTCCAATACATTAAAATTTTTGGATAAAAATTAAATACCATATAAATATATGGTGTGTTTTATGGCATCATAATGACCAAAAAATGATGCAATAAATACTATAAAACGAATCCATAAAAAAGTAGATGTTTTACCTTTAAAATAATGAAATTTTATGATTATTTTAATAATTTTATAAAACCTTTATGAATCCTCTAAATCCATTAATATATTATAAGGTTTTAAAATCATTCCTATAAGAGTATGACTCACTTACACATAAGAAAGGGTATTATTTTTTTTATGTTTAGAACTTAGCCTTATAAAATAATTAAAACCACTCTCCTTTGGAAGAAACCATTGTAAAAAAGAATGTAAATGTTGGTGTTTTTTATTTTTTTATATAGATCCCAAAACTAATGTTTGATAAATAATAAAGTATCCCCCACTCATTTCTAATATAAACCCACCCAATATCCCATTTATCTTTATTAAAAGTCATTGGATAACATACATACTCTACCCTATCCCCTATATATTCCTCCCAAGGTGCCCCATGCTCTCAATAAGTTCCTCCCAAGAATTTGGAGTCACACTCTCAAGGTAAGGGATCTTACTTTTCTTCTATTTATTCAAGAATCTATTTCATTTTATTGTCTTTTATTTTCAATTCGTAATGTTGGTGTATGTTTTTAAACATTCCCTATACCACCATTATGATTTATAAATTATTAGAGACACCTTTTAATCTCATTAATCCCTCCCATGAACATTTATGTTCCCCTGTTATACTGTCAAATATTTAACTACGGGATTCCATGAAAAAACATTTGTAGTGAATACCCATACCTAATTCCTATCAAGGGTTTTCACCATTATAAACTTATAATGATTTTATCAGGTACTTACATGTTTGTCTTCCACATTTCATGATCATGGAATAAAATGTGATAAAAAATTATTCCATGTGGAACACTTAATAATGAGAATGAAATGAAAGATATGGGTGCGCCCAAAATTATATAGTGCTGTGATGCATTGGGTAATGTTTAGTCTCATGAGACTTCATATTGGGATAGAGAGTAAACATGCTTCATTTTTAAGACTTTTTCTATCATGATGTCTTGTTATTTAACCTTGAACTATGTTTATGATGCTGTGTTATAAGTTTTTGTCACATTTCTCATATTAAATTTATGCTATCGTGCTATATCATGCCTCATTATTCATGTTTATGATTCTTTTATTCCCCATTGATATGCCTATTGTCTAACATGTATTACATTATCCATGTTATTACATGTTAATTCCCTTAATAGGATTTATATCTCACCCATTTCTTATGTATATCCCTAGGTTATCCTATGTAGTTGTAAGTATGAACATGTTAAGGAAGTTTTCAATAAAGATGATATATTTCCTTATGTTTTCATGTAATGTACCTAATTCAAAAATAAACTATACTTATTGATCTTATGGGTTTTTTAAGTGTAATATTATGTAATAAATCATTTTTAATGTGAAATAATGAGAAGGGTTGTTATATGATCACTACATTAGTTGAATCCTTCCTTTGTTTATTGACTTAAAGGTAAATTTCATGTCAGAAAACATGATGATTATGTTTTGAATCATGGAGGTATGATAATTATTCTTCAATACATTAAACAATATTTTACCATGTTCATGTACTTTCATGTAAGTATCTTTCATGAAAGATCCTTTTTGGTGAAACCCCATTTTTTATTTCAAAGTTCTGTCACCTTTCACAAAACTACCAACTTTCACAAAGAAACCAACTTTCATGAAACACCCAAATTTCATGTAACACCCAACTTTCAAGAAACCCCTTCACTGAAATTCCTTATCACCAATTAATTCTCGACCACTATTTTCATGAGATTCACGTTCATATAAAGTTTCCAATTCACATAAGAATTAAATTTTGATAATACCTTCTCAAATTTAGGTAAATAAGACCTCTCAAAACATTGATCCATCAAATAAAGAGAAAAGGCCCATTTATAGGTAAAAAGAGAAACTTCTCAAATATCCACATCATTCGTGAAACTTCACATCTTTTATAAAAATATTTATCTTTTGTGACACTTCATCATGCCCAGAAAACATATAGCATCAAATTTTCCAATGTCAACCTATTTTCACGAGTTCTCAAAACATGATCTTTTTCAAAACTCCATACTTTCAAAAAAAAAATTCCCATGAGACTTAAATACTTTATTGGTTATTAAAACTTGACTTTTGTGAAGCTTTTCCTTTCCACTGGAGTTTTAGGGAAAAAATTTGAAAAAACTGGACAACTATGCCGCCATCAACACCAAAGCCACCTATATATAATGATCACTTAGCCTGAAAACTCCTTGATCAATCTAATATGGATTACCAAAAAACAAAACATTATCTCCATTACTATCTATGGACACTCGTGGTTCCAAAAATCTCTCACTTTTGGTTTTTTGGTAATATAAAGTGAAATTAAATAAATAAAACACCATAAAAAACGTCTTGATAACATTGAAATAACTCATTAATTTCTATAACTCTATGTGAACAAATCTTGGTATAGAAAAAAAGAGTGTTAGGAGAGAATTTCATACTTTAGGATACATCTCCTATCCCGAGAACACTGAAAAACTCTACTCCTTTGGGAGACATGGCCTATCTTATAAACACTACAAACATATACTCTATCCCATTCCATTGAATTTTACTATTCTCCCCCTTTATTAAGAAACCCAAAGAAACCATATTTTTCCCCTATAGCCCAAGAAAAACACACCTAGATCGTATCTCCCTTTAAAACCTACACCACTTCCAAAAACAAATAAGAATAGTTAACAAAAAAAGAGATGGGTTAAAAATGGACCTCCTTAAGAAATGGGTGGTGGATGAACATTGAGGTTCAACCAATGTTTCTCAAACATTGGAGTAGCCAATTTCTTAGTCAGAATATCCTACACTTGATCATTAGTTCAAAAAATCCCTATTTAAATGATACTCTGTTCAAATTTATCTTTGATGAAGTGATATTTGATTTCGATATATTTAGTATGAGATCAATGGAATAAATTTTTCATGATATCGAACATGATCTTGTTTTCAAATAATATCACCCTCAGTTGTCTCACCTCATCACCAATATTAAAAAGTTGTTTTTTTCATCCACAACAGTTTAGTACATGAATTTGTCACATAAATATTCTCATCTTAAGTTGTATTGAGGGAAAGGATTTTCCGATTCTTTCTCAACCATTTCCCACATTTTTTATAATGAAGAATTCACCCCTTTTGTACATTCAATCCACCACATCTCCAGCCTCATCAACATGAAAAAATGATGATGATTTACTACCCTTTCCTGATTCAAAGTCTAAGAAAATTTTTAGAGTACCTTGAATATAGCCCATGATTATTTTAACCACTATAAAATGATCTTACTTCATATTAATTTGGAAGAAAATTTATAAACAAGTTGCAAAGATGATTTCTGGGTATGTTTTAGTAAAATATAGTAAGATTCAAAATATCATCCTATACAGGGTGGCATCCACATATTCCCCATCACCAAGATTCCCAAGTTTTATTCCAACCAAAATTAGATTTGATATTGTTTTGGAATCATGCATGTTGAACTTCTTTGTCATCTCTCTTTCATATTTTTATGATAAATTAATGTGAATTCCTTCTTTTGAATCACCTACAAACACAAAAATTATGTGATTTCACCAATTTTTGATAGTTCAAATTATTATTTCATGTGATTAGAAATTTTTTCCAATGATTAATGCTTACTTACAAAAAATATGCTATCATCCACATACACAAGAACCATACATTGATCTCCCTAAGATTTATTCACATAGATATTATGGTTAAAACCACCACTTTTAAATTGATGCTTCTTCAGATAAACTTCTATTTGATAATTACATTCTCTTGGTGCTTACTTTATACCATATAGATCCTTTATCGATCTATAAAGATTTGTTACATAATTTAAAATCATAAATCCCACTGGTTATTCAATATAAACTTGTTTGTCAAGAACACCATTTAATAATCCTATTTTAAAATCCATCTGATAAAATTTATACCCCCATTGAATTTCCATGGCTAAGAATATTCTGATGGAATATAGTTAAGATACTATAGAAAATGTTTCTTTAACATCAACACCTTCATTCTATGAATATACTTTACACACTAAGTGTTCCTTGTTTCTGATCACATTTCCTTGATTTTTAAATTTGTTCTTGAAGATCTACTTTTTTTTACAATAACATTTTCATTTTATAGCTTCTCAATAAGATCACAATTCCAGTTTTTATCAATATGTTTCAATTATTAATTCACGTCATTAACACTTTATTCAACCTTTTCTACTTCTTTAAATGAGTTTTATTACATGACTGACAAGGGAGAAGAATGTTATTCATTCCACATTCTCCATGTCCATATAGTTGTGGTCCAATCCCCATTGATGTTGGATTGATCGAATTATATTCCCATACTTATCTTGTGAGGTTTCTATTGAGTTTCTTCAATAACATTTTCCTCTTATGATTTTACTCTTGAATCTTCATCATTTGTATAACCCTGAATATTAGGTAAGGATTCCACAATTGTTGTACTTAAATCTATCCCTTATCCACTATCTTATTCATATTAAAACATATCAATATATTATCTCCTCCTGATTTTCATAATTTTATCCTCAATTAGTTTGACATAATTACTCTTAAAAATCATTATGGAATGATTATTTTAGAATTTATAGGATTTAATCTTCGTTGAGTATCTTATAAATATTCCTTCATTTGCAGCAACACCATACTTTCCATGATTTCCTTATTTTTTTGTTTGAAACATTTACTTCCAAAAACATAGAAATACTTGAGGTTTTACTTCCATTTCATATATCATAGAGTGTCATTTTTTCTTCTAGACTCACTCATATCTTATTTTGAGTGTAAAAAGAAACTTGAACAACCTCTTTTCAGCAGTATCAAGAAACACTAATCTCTATCAATATTGTTTTGGCCATATTATTCACCTAATTATTTATGCATTCAACCAAACCATTTTGTTGATGTGTTTTCAATGAAGATACCTCATTATTAATACCATGTTTTTATGATTTAGTTTTATAATTCAATGTATATTTATTCTGTTCCATTATTAGACAATAATATCTTGATTGTGCAGCCAATTTTATTCTTAACGCCTCATAGGTATATCTTTATACAATCAATTAATTCTCATTTACTCTACATAAAAATCACACATTCCATTATACTATAGTAATAAATGAAAAGTATTAACTACCACTCTATATATGTGCAATCACATTCATTGGACCTCAAACATCATTTTCGGAAAGATCAAGTAGATTCATTTCCCTTTTGTTCCTCGAACGATGAGAATTTCAGACCATCTTTCCTTACATTCAAGTATCACATGTATTTTGTCAATCAAACTTCAGATTGGTAATTTCAAAAACATACTTATTCATGGATATGGTTTCAATGCTTTGTTGATTAATGTGACCCAAACTCAAGTGCCACATTCTTTTTCCACTTTAATTGTGAAGATACAATTGTTTTATTTACTATCTACCTGATATAAATTACCCTTTGTTATCAAGAATTTCATAATAGAATCAGCATAATTTCCTTTAATGGTTCACCCTTTCTAATTAAATTTAATTACCAGTCTTGAGTCCCTTAGTTGAATCACACTTAGTAGATTGTGACACTGGCTATCCACATAGAGCACTTCAATTTTATTTGGCTCATCAGTTTTTAATTGTGTATTTCTACTACCATTAATATTTAAGGAACCAGCATTTCCAAATATCTCTATTCCATAAACTATTTCCTTAAATGTTTTCAAAAAAAATTCATTTCTTGTCATGTACGATAAGAATACACTATCTAGAATCTAGTAACTACTCTTTTTGTAGCTTTGATAGTGATCTTAGCAAGGTTATCTTTCTCAATCTTCTTATTTTCCTTCTATGAGATTCCTGATTGAGTGGAGTCATAAGTTAGCCTTTACAATATCTTTTTAACATGTTTGGTTGAATCATACTAATATTCTCCTTCTATAGGACAATACCAACTTTAAAGGGTATTTTCTCTTAGTTGAACAGTATTGACTTGTCTTGGTGTTTTGTAATTATGGTTTCCACCATCCGTCATCCAATAGTGAATTTATTTATGGATAAAGTTAGAATAATGAAAAAAATATCCATAGAAATTATTTCTTATATATAATGAAGAATATAGTCTCATTATACTTGGTTTACTTCTATGTGCTTCCCTATTCTGAAAACTCCTTGTATCTTCATATTAATACATGGAATATCCCAAAAAGTCACTGAATTGACATTTCATAAGATGAAATTTCTTTTCACTCCCATTCCTCCACTGTAACATTATTTTGTATAGGTATCTGGTCAATTATTCTTTCTAGATAATTAATTATTATTTTCAATTCTCTACTTTGTATGGTTTCAAACTATATTTGTTTGTACATCAGTCACATTTGCGATATGACCAACTTTCTAATTTCCTTTTTTGGATCATTTCATTTCTATCCATTGATTTTTTTCATATCACTTCCAATTACACTTATTCCCATAAATTTGGGTCTTTGATTATTCTAATATTTTTCTACTCTTTTAGATACATGTTTGAATCTTTCCAAAATCTCTTCATCTAAGAACATTCCAAACTTTAATTTCTCCTTCAGTCCCCCTAATTTTGTTTTAGTTTCCAATGTACTCCTTAAGGTAATGAATTCTTCTTCAAGGATCTCAATTATATTATCCTTTTCCTCCAATCTCTATGTAATTTCATTGTTATCTTTTACTTGTTATTCGGTATGTAGTTCAAACTCCACAACCTCTTCCAATCTTTCAAGTATAGTCAAGTGTTCTTTAGCCATTCCTTAAAATTTATCAATCTCCTCTTCAAGATAATCCACATACTCTGATGTTTCTTTCAACAAAGATCTGATATTCCTATTTTTATTTCTTTGGGTGTCGAACCCATCAAGAGAACCATCAAGTTCCACCTTGAGATTGAAAACACCACCCAAATAATTATCTTCCTATTTCATATGTTCTACATTTTAAACTATAGACATCATTGAATATTTTTCATCAACTTTAAACTCTGGTTATACATATTCTAGAAACATTTATCATCATGTTCCTCTTGGAAAACAAAGATCTTCCTCCATTATTTCTATCATTATTTGAAGTCAATTTTTTTCAAAAACCTCACTTAAGGTCTCTTTATGATTTCTAGTTCACTTTATATGTCATTGAATTTTATTGAGCATCATGTTTCAATTTTCCTTACGTTACCACACTAAAAACATTCTTAAGGAAGCCTTCCTTCAAATATTCTTTTTTCCTCTCTTGAATGTTCTAAAAACAAGAGAGAGAAATTAATCACCGTCATCATCTATATCATCACTACCTTTGGAAATGTCAAATTTTTCTATGGATTTGAATAAAATTTCTTTTATAGCTTGAATTGTTGTCTATTATTATTTTATTATCATTTCATAAGTCACTATACTTATTATCAAATCAACAAGAGAAATATTAGACAGATCCATTTCCTCAAGGGAAGACACTTTCAGAATATATAGTGGTGGGAAATTTCTTAATATTTTTTTCACAATATCAATATACTTATTTTCAACCAAGTCCTTCAATTTCTCTAACAAATTCAATAATCTGATTAAAGAAGCTATCTTTATTTTCATTTGTTTGTATTTTTAGATCATCAAACTTGTTGTGTAGAACTTATAGTTTGTCCTCCTTCACTTTGTTATCCCTTCATTTTTTTAGTTTCTACCACATGGACTACAATATAATTCAACCCCTCACCTTCAAATAGATTTGATCAGATAATGCCATAGTAAGAGAGTTCTGATATTTGGAATCCACATGAATCATTTTCCTATTTTTTTAGTAATAGACAGCCCTGTCTCATCATTGAACTGATTACCATGAACTGTGGCATATATAACATCAATACCAAGAGATTTCAGATGTAATCTCATTATATTATTCCAAATCTAGAAATTTATTCCATCAAAAGGGTAACTTTTATTACATTTATTGAGTTTTCCATTACAATAAAACTAGAATAATGATTTAATTCCTACAAACTTATGCCTATGATACCACTTGTTATACCATAAAACATCATGATATGGTAGGGGTGAATTATCATGTCAAATTTTTCTTTAAATAAGATGGATATTGTCCACATGTTGGTTGGAACTTGTTAAACATGTGTGACAGAATCGTGAAATTACTAACACTACAACAAATATGCCTTTTATCAGTGATAAAAATGGCCTTTAACAGCACTAGAAAAGTGCTGTTAAAGCCGGTAAAGATAAAGGGAGGTCCCCTTTATGAGCGCTCCGAAAAACGCTGATAAAATGGTCCTTTATCAGCGCTTTGCATTAGCGCTGAGAAAAGACACCTTTATTAGCGCTTCCTTTATCAGCGTTTTCGTTTTAGCACTGATAAAGGACCCCTTTTATCATCAATTTTAAAAAAGCACTAATAAAAGGTAAAAAAATTAAAAAATTAAAAAAAATTAAAAAAAAATAAAAAAAAATAAAAATATAAAATAAAAATATAAAAATACTTCCAATCAAGGGGGATTTTATAGCGCTTGATCCCCCCCTTTTACAACACTTTTCCGCCACCCTACAACACCCCATGCACCCCCTCTACCCTTTATCAGCGCTTGCTCCCATATTCCCCCATGCGCGCATGCCCCCGCCCCCCCAGGATTTGAACTCGAGACCTCCCCCTTGCGTGCCTAAGCCCTTACCACTCATCTATTTTGATTTTTTTTCCATTTCATGATTTATATATATATACTTATATTTATTCGTATGGTAATATATATTTATATTAATATATATATCGTTATATTAATATATATATAGTTATATTAATAGATATCTATATATATATATATATTGTTATATTTATTCGTATAGTAATATATATTTATATTAATATATATATATTTATATTAATATATATATTTATAATGATTTTAATATATATATTTATAGTGATATTAATATATATATATATAGTCATATTAATATATATATGTAGTTATATTAATATATATATATAGTTAGATTAATATATAGGTATATAAATATTCATATATTTGTATTTTAAATAAAATGGGTATTATTTATTATTTAGATAAAGCTAATATATTTTATATGTAAATATATTTTATTATTTATATTTATAATTAAATTTTTCGGTGTGAATATATAAAAAATATGTACATATAGTCATATATTTGATTATAAATAACAGTTCATTATAAAAAACGATTAAATTTCAATAAAATAATATCAATATGAATGTAATACCTTGGAATAAATTCATTCCCCACAAAAAAAATCCAATAATACCCCCTTAAACGAGGCAGAAAATCCACAAAATGTTAAACAATCGTGGTACCCCGACTAAAAACTCAGTTTTGGAGGCCTTTTGGGCCATTTTTGGCCTTGAAAACCCCTTTATCGGGGTTCTCTCAAGTCATAGCAATGTAGAGCTCATCGTAGGATTTTATTTGATATGTGGTAGAGCTCAAACGGACTCCCGGATCAAAAGTTATGGCCGTTTGAAGTTCGAGTTGCATTTTCAACATATTTTGGATCTTTTTTGAATTTTTTTTAATTTTTTAGTCTTCAAATTGTTTTTAAATGACTATTACTCCATAATAATTAGCAAATTATTAATTAAAAATATTTTTTTAATTTTTTATAAGCCATTTTCACTAAATATCTTATATATTAAGTATATTAAGTGTAAATGTATATTTATAATTATCTAAAATATATTTAAAAATTATATATTATATTTATATAAATATAACTATATTTATATATTTATATATTATTTTTAATTATTTTTTTGAAGTCGACCCTTTATCAGCGCTACTAAAAAAGCGCTGATAAAAGGGGTCCCTTTATCGGGGCTAAAAAAAAGCACTGATAAAGGGGTACGTTTATCAGCGCTTTTTAGCGCTGATAATGGGACCCTTTATCAGGGATTTTTTTTAGCACCGATAAAGGCACCCCCCTTTATCATCGTTTTTTCGTTAGCGCTGATAAATGTTAGCGCTGGAAAAAACTGTTTTTGTGGTAGTGTGAATTCCCATATGATAAAATAGAAACACAACACAATAGTTTTATTTGGGTCACCATAAAGGGATAGTCCAAGAATAATATTACAAAAATGTGTCAATTGTACCTAAATACACTTAGATTCAATAGATTTTGTGGATTATAACTGTTTGATTCTAATCAATTCATTTTAGGAACACTTATTTTATAAAACATTTTAGAGATGGAACACTGACTCCCTCAGTTCACCTCCATTGACTCCCCTTTTCTCACTGCTTTGGGTGAAGCATTCCTTAGTTTATTTACTTGAAGGTTGCTTCTATATCAGAGAAAATGAAGATGATGTTTTATGATATAGAGGTCGAATTATGATTCTTCAATACATTACAAATTTCCCCCCCAGTTAAATTACTTTTCTGTAAGTAACTGTCATGAAACACCTTTTTTGTGAAACCCCATTTTTGTTTCAATGTATTGTCAGCTTTCAAGAAAATACCAACTTTCATAAAGCTATCAAATTTCATGAAACTCCAAAATTTCATGAAGCTCCATATTCCATGAAACTCCTTCATTGAAATTAATTAGCATCAATTTCTTGTCATTCATTAATTTCACCAAAAATGTGTTCATATAAAAATTCTGATTCATGTAAGAATTACATTCAGGTAATACTTTCATGAATTAAAAGTGATAAGACCTCCTATAAAAACTTCGATCCATCAAATGACGAGCAATAACTTATTTATAGGTGAAAATAACCCTTTCTCAAAATTCCTTGTCTATCGTGAAACTCCATATCTTTCGTAAAACACCATATCTTCTAGAAAAAATTTCGTCTATTATTTTTTAATGTAAAACTATCTTTTGAAAGACTTTGAAAAATGAACCTTCAAGAAACTCCATACTTTCATGAAATAAATCCTTTGAGACATAACCAATTCAAGGTTGTAGGCTATAGGGGTGTCACGATGTGACATATGGGTGTCACACCTTGACACATGTGTCCCAATCCCACATGTAATATTGGAGGTGTGTTGGGAATTGTATAAATTCCTTATCTATCCTGCTCACAATAATAATTCCTTTTAAGAGGGGGATTGGAAGTGAGCCACTCTAGTGGTTAGTGAACCCTTATAAAGAACACAACCATGAGGGAGTGACCCAAATCATACAATATTATGATGGAGGGTCCTGACAACCCAATGTAGACCCTATAATTTATAGGGAGGTCACTAAGGGAGGATTTTTGGTGTCCTAAATAAGTGAAATATAGCCCTATGGATCAATATTTCTAGCTATAGGGGTGTCATAAGGTGACATTTGGGTGTCATGCCGTAACACCTATTTCCATGTTCCATATAGAATATTGGATTGGTGTTGGTAATATTATATAATCCACAGCTACCCCCTCCCCATTACAAGGCCATTAGTGGGCCACCGTGGTGGACAGTGCGCCTTTCTCAAGAAAAAATATGGAGGGAGTGACACAAAGTTGACAATATTGTGATGGAAGTTCCTACATAAAAAATTTATATCCAATAATTCATATTATAATTGGTATAAAAAATATAATTCATAGGAAAATTATTTATGGGGAGTTTTTGGAGTCCCAAATAAATGCAGTGTAGCCCTATGAGCCACTTTTTCTGACTGAAGGGGTGTTACAAATTGAAATATGTGTGTCATGCCATAAAACATGTTTTACTATAACACATGGAAGAATAGATGGGTTTTGTGAATGTTATATAAGACCCACCTATCCCCTCCCCATCATAAGGCCTTTTTAGAGGGGAATGGGTAGTGATCCACCATTGTGGACAGTGAGCCCTATTGAAGAACAAACCGATGGGAGAGTGACCCAAAGCAGAAAATATTATGATAGAGGTTGATGCTACACCAAATTAGATCCTAAACTTAGAATTCCACCCTTCTACACTAATGTGAGACCTACTCTTTAAAATCCACCAAGATCACATACCGCCTCAACATCTCCCTATGATTAGCACTATCCCAACATTACATGTAATTGTGGAACACCTTGAAAGAAGAATTGACTGAAAAAATCTCATCTCTTTCTTCACTACCCTCCCATTAAAACTTGTTCAATAGTTTCCAAAGGACCATGGGGTGGTAGGCGAGTCGTACATAAGTATAAACATGTGGTGTCAATTTTTGGAGGTAAAACAATTAACAAGTAAACTGGTATGGGTTATACGACTTGAAAAAAATTTTCAGTCAATTCATGCAACCAATACCTGACTTCAAAAGACTAGAAGTCATTCTGACTACCCAAATAACCCCATACCATTATCCATTATCATCCGTATCGTGAGGAAGAATTGATGAATTATGAATTTCTTCGTCATCCCAACCCTTATAATCACCCAGGCTCTCTCTAGATGAATGCGACGACTCCAAAAAATGTTTACCAGGGATGGAAAAAATTTGGTTCTAAGAGGGTGTATGGGGTTTAGATACTCATAACACCTTATGTGTGTAGATATATAGATGTAAGGAAAATGAAATGGGTCAAAAATATATATGGGGTCTTCCATCTGTTGATGTGCCTCAATACCTTATATTTTTTCAATCACTATCACTACTAGATTGATATGATACCCCATTTATTTCATTTATATGATAAAAAACAAGCTTGAAATCCTCCCAAATATGAATAATAAATGGGAAGCATCCACCTATAAAGAAGCTCTACTATGAACTTAGATAAACTAACCTTGCATGTACAGAACATCCTGTTACACCCCTATAGATGAAATTAGCTTACCTCCAGGTGTACCCTATACAAACCGTCCTTTCCACACTAATGTGCCCCTAGTCACCATTGAGGCCTCCATGTAATCTAAACCTTGGGATAATTCAATAAAATCTAAAACCATTTCTTAAATGGCACATCCTTCATGCTAGGCTTCTTCCACCACCTCTTGTACTACATACAACAGTGCCTTAGGACGAACTGTCAATTTCTCTTAGTATTCTCATATTTTCCCTATTGGGATAAAATATTCACAAATATCCCCCAAAATTGGGATCCCGTCAACATGGTAGAGGTACCACAAGATGATTTCGACCTCTCCCTAGTGAATATTTAATGAGTTAGTTTATGGATACCACCTACTCAGCAGCTCTGGAATGATGTTTGGGTTGGTGTAGATGTGGGACTGAGAATTCCAAACAACTTCATAGAGCCCAAACCTATTGATCTACTACTTAAACTCATTTAATGACCTGAATAACTAGTATATCCATGCCCACTAATTTATAAAATGTTTTACTTGGATTAAATCCTATTATTCTATCCAGCCCTAAAGACACTCTAATAATCTCACCTTGAAAATGGTCTCATACTATGGAGGATATGTTTCCAAAGCTGGATCTTCTTGGATTATTATATTTATGGGGTTCCATAGAGCGTAATATTTTATAGATGTACGTTACATAAAACAATGACTGGATAAGTCCAAATTCCACTTGTGTAGCCCTGGAGAACTCTTGAACTAGTAGGCATGGGAATCCCAATCATCCGATAGAAAGAAAACATAATCATTTATCCTAAAACTATAAAACAATAATTTTTTTCATAATAAGTAATCTCTTTTATTTTCTATTAACAGTTTATATAGAATTTCATGATCTGACACTCTTCATAAGCTCTATTTGATCTGGATGTTCCCTATCATCTCCATTCATCTTGTAGTAGTAGCTTAGACACCTTCACAATTCATCTTAGAGTCATTGAATAAGGTTTTATGTTTTTTATGAAGGATTTTTCATGAATATTCAACCTTGGTAAATGAATATCCTTGAAAAAGGGGTGGGAATGGATGTAAAATCACACAATATTGATCAAGAAAAGTAAAAGTATCCAAAATTCCGAGTATCTAGATAAAATAATGATCATGAAGGTCTCATTTTTTCAAGAAGTGAGGATCAACCAATCCTTTATGAGAAGCTCATGGCTCCTAAGTCCCCTTATTCCTATTTATAATCCATGAGTGGGTTGAGTTTCATGAACCAAGCTACTCCCATCACTGGATTTTGGTGATCGGGCTTTAGAATATGATCTTTTTCTTCCACGTCATTTACTATTCTAAGGGGGCCATTTTTTAATTCCAAAAGAACATTTTATGGGAGGAGTCAAGGTTTTGAACAACCATTCAAGGAAAATATGGGCCGAAATGTCCTCAAAACTCCCCAAAGGGTCTGGATTCAAAAATGTATCCTCCATGAAAGACCAGAGTTTCATGAAGGTGTGTTAGAGTTTCAAAAAGCTTCATCAGACACAAATATGGTAATATTTTATGCAGTTTATTTCCAAACCTCTGTGTAACATATAAATGCCCCTTTACCCATCATTTTAAGGGGATCTGTCCTTTGGACTTGCAACTGAAGCTCCCAATTCATGAAACTACAAAATTCACACACAAAAGAGGAAATTGATTTCTATAGGTAGGGATCCTTCATGAACAAAATCCATTTTATCCTTAATAACTTCTTCTCATATTGGAGTTTAATTTCATGAAATACCACATCCACTATGCTAGAGGCATATGCCTCATGCTGCTTTGGGTCTCGATTGAGATCTATCTTCCATGAAACCCCCTCCATGGGAACTAATACGGCTCTATTATGTAGTGAAGTTGTGTCTCATAAAGATATTGGATTCATGAACCCCTTAACCTTCACAAATCCAGTCCGATAGTCCCCTATATGATTCCTCATTTAAGAAGACATAACATTTCAAAAGTTGAGAGCTCTTGGGTCCTATACCCATCCAAGACATATTTACTCATACCTAAACAATCTTCATGACTTGTATCCTAGACCCTCACACCCATACCATTTAATCCAAGGATGGACAAGGAATCCTGATTTCTTTCTATTCCTAATCATAGACACCCTATCACAAGGACCTTGACTTTATTCCTAAAATGGGAAGTTTCCATGTCTTTTTCACTCTAAAAAAATATATGTAGTGGGAATCTAATCAAAATGTGTGAATAATTAAGTGAAACTAACTATAATTCCCCTCGATGTATGTAGGTGGGATCCCCATATCCTTCTCTCCTCCCACCCTAATTGGGAATGAGACACTCCATGTGTAAGACCCAATAATATTTTAGTTTCATGATGATAAACTACACAAAAATTCACTGAACACATGATGTGAAATTATTGTCTTACCCTATTTTACAAGAATAAGATGCATCATGTGAAAAACATGGGATGACACCCTACCTTCTAGGTATCTTCTATGCATAACCCCCACACCATCCCTTATTTTCATTCCATCTATGATATGAGAATCTTTATTACATGATGTTAAACTGTATGGACTAGTCCTACCACATGACCATAAACTATATAGTAATACTATTTGGATTTTTAACCCTTTCTACAATTAGGGTATGCAGGATGCCTCCCTGATGTTCAATATTGACATACCAAAAATTATATCAAGTCTATCATCCCCTTGAAAGGTAGAGACCTTGAATTTTGATCACCTCTCATGAATATAATCAACCCCCACCATCCAAACCTAAGGTCCCCACTAGACATTAGCATCATCATGTGATGTTTATCACCCTGTACTAGTACATGATGAGACTACATGGGAATCTTCATTACTAGTATTTAAACCTATGGCCACACATACATGACAAGAGTATATGGAATAATCTTCACTAGACTCTAAATATGTGACATACCCTTGCTTGAATTTAAACAAGTGACCCCTTTATGCATCAGAACCCTAGATCTTGGTTACAATCCTTGAGTAACTTACTTGATGAGCCTAAGAAGTGTATGTGATGAATATAAAATCCCAACCCCACTCATGTGATGATCCTAATTCCTTACCTCATTTTATGTGAATGGGATTACCTAGGTGATAAACGTAGGAAACCTAATGTGACAAGAATAAGTTTCCTAGAACGATGAGTACTTGATGCCTCAAATTGAATGACTCTCCTTGTGTGATAAGCATGAGATGCAAGAGGAAACACGACTTGGATGAATTACGCACTGAACATAAGTTTCCTCATGGTGATCATAGGATGCCTAAAGTTTTTAACCTGAGAAACCTTATGTCATATGAATAAGATGTCCTCAACACCAATAATGAATACTTTTCAGATTCCAAATACAACTAATTACTATAGATTCCACACACACTCAACATCATCATTAGTTTCAATTGAAGGTAGATTCCATATCATGAAATCAAGAAGTGTAACTAATCTATGTCCATAAGAATATGGTTATAAGAACGAGATTAAAAAACATGTCTTAGATCTATGAGGGAGACTCAAACTAGGCGGTAAACTCCAAGGAGGAATCCATGGAAGGAGTAGCCAAAATCCCATCATCTCATTCTGATCAAGGAGTTTACATCATCTTTCATGGTGGTAGAGGCCACCAACCTTTGGAATGTAGGAATGAAACTAGGAAGGGGCCATGACTAGTCCAAGGATGTAGACCATTCCATCTAGTGCACCAGATGTACATCCCGATAGAAGCATCATAAAAAAAATACATTTTTTGCATATTTTTAAATTTTAAATGGAAAATATTACAATAATAATCATAATTAGGTTAAAAAATGTGAAATGGTGTTTACATTTCATTTTAAAAAATTTCACAAAAAAAATTATACCACTACAAAATATTTTATGACACTCATATATGTGATTATTTGAATAAAAAAATACACAGTTAAATATGATTTTTTCTCTAGTAGATACTACCATCACAGATCCCATTGAGCTTGAAATCGATTACAAATAAACTTCACACCACCTGACTTGTTATGGTTGATCTCATGGTGCTCGATCACCCATACCTGAGGATCACTGCTCTTAATTTCTCTTCCCCCAAGCATGGAATACCATTAATGGGTTTTATAAATTATTTAATGTCTTATTTTGACAATGTTGATTGTGAATTAATTATCATTTTATGTATGAAATGATAAATTATATGTCATAAGAATTTAAATTTAATCAAATATAACTTTATTTATTAAAATTTTGGAGTTCTACTAATAAATTCATTTTTTTGATTTATTCACCATAAGATACAACATATAGTTAACAAAAAGAAACATTTAGAGCTCCTAAAAAATAAAGATAATGAATTTATTAGTAAATTTATCTTAAAATAACTAATATAGTTAATTTTTTAAATAAAATATTTAAATAAAATAATAAAAAATAATTATAATATTAATTTAATTTTTTCTTATATACTTAATGTTTCTGTATAACATAGATAATTTTCATTTCAACATGTTATTTTTCATAATTATGTTATAAATTTATCATGCAAACATTATTTGATTTATTTTATATTAAAAATTAAATTTTTATTTTTTCACATAACAAATTTTTCATTATTAGATGTTATAATTATTATTGTTACCATAAAATGTATTCTCTTTACTAGAAGAATACAAAATTTTGATATGTGAGGAAGCTGATGACTACTATAAATGATTTTCATTGTTTTGTATGAGGTATTTGTTTGAAAAATTAAAAAGTAATTATTTAGAAATATTTAAAATTTTGTCTATTTATATTTCATAATTTTTATACTCATCCAGAATACATGCTTTGTAATCTTTCAAATTTATCTTGATTTTCATTTTAGTAATTAACATTTTCAAATTTAAAAAAAATTGTTGAAATTATACTAAAATATTATCTGCTTACTTATTTTAATTCCTATAGAATCAATGTATGATATGGGAAAGAGTTGGATCGATATTCCTAATGTGTTGTGTAAGGAATATTTATAGGTTATTAAGTAGTTCATCACTATAATGAGGGGGATTGATGATATTCATATTGGTCATCCCTATAGAAAACATACGAATAGAGAATTTGTAACACAATATTCGAGAGAAAACTTGTATTCTGAATTATTTTTTGAATAATTATAAAATATGTAATTGACATGAGGAATATTGTGATTCATATTGCTAAGAAGAAACCATTGACATAGATTCATATTCAAAGGAAAATGTTTATAAGATCTTTGTAACAACTCATTCTAGAACACCAATCTAAGTCAGAGGGCTATATGACCATAAGTGTGTATCCATATATTCTATAGGTTTCCTAATATAGGCGAAGTCCTAAACCATAAATTGGGGAGAATATGACCTTTAATTAGATTAATGAACAATGAAAATAAAAGATACAAAAAAAATCAAAGTATACATAATCAATAAAAACATAATTCTATAACAAATGAACCATGTGGAAGAATATGGACATACATCAACATTGATTTCCCACTGGGTCAATCCCATATAAAAAAATAAAAAATTAGATCTACTACCATCCCCAAGCTTCATCTCAATCCCAATATCTAATACCATGTCGAGATGCTCTATTCATATCAATTTAAATTCATATTCTCAACCTATCAAGCATATAGAATGTCTTTATGTGAATCAGAGTGACCATGAAGGGTGTGAGAAATATATACTTGTAGGGTATCACCATGTTCCCCCAATATACACCATTATATGTGTGCATGCATAAGGAAGTAAATGGAATAAAATAAACATGCACGTCAGGTAATCATGTTCAAACTAGGCCACCATGATACCTAACAAAACCTACTTTGGCATATAGTAGAATCCACCTCACACTAAACCAAAAATTCTCCACCAGGCTTTCGTGTGTTAAAAATTACACCACAACACTTGAACATACATTAATTATCCTCATTTCATAATCTAGTCACCTTGCATCACAATCATGGATCCGTACTGGAAGATTCATGGTAGGGAATACATGTCATTTACCATAGACAATCCCATTAGGGAAGCTTACCCTAAATAGTCCCTTGGTCTATTCTCTTTAGGTAAGTCCACAATTAATAATACCCAACTAATTATCCTTAGGTAATGGAAAATTGATATATCCCAACCAATTCCCTTATTAGAGAAGGGTGCACTAAAAGTAACCAACTACTACCCATCAATACAGGGTAGAACACACATCATAGATCCCAACCGCTACCCATCGATATAGGGTAGGGCACACATCTTAAATCCCAACCCATTCCTTTAGAAGGGAAGGGAACATTGAAGTGCCCAACCCAATGAATTTTATAAAGGGTGCACATAATTTTGGAATCCAAACCTTCTTCCCCATGGTTGGCTCAAAATTCAGTCAATTATCTGACATCAAAACAATTATGAACACACAAGAAATAATGAAAGGGTACACAACTCATCCCACAAGCTCACCAGCTTGTCCCAGGGTGTTAGTCACTAAGGAAAAACCCCCAAACCATGATGCACATCTCATTGTCCATCTAGCATAATGGGATAATCCACTCAAGACCATCCTAGATGCACAAAATACCACTCCAAACCCATTTTACATAACATATTTCCTATAAGAGTATTCATCAAGTCTATCAGACTCCACTTAGTCTCTTATCATCAGCACCAATCCACATTCACACCCCTCAGTGTTCCCTCAGCCCACATGCTCTATCCAACCCAGAACTAAAAGGAAAGTCTATACCATATCAAAATCCCATATTACACTTAGTCCCACTGATGAGGGACTTTTCTAAGCTACCATGCACTATACCCCATGGAAAACCCCATGTCAATCCCTCTAACACTTCCCAGGATCCATACTGGGTATATCTGACATCTCCCTTAGGAGATCTTTAAAGCCTATCACTCGAAGGTGACCCCTCTCTACCACAACCCATACATCCTTAGAGTACTTATACTAATCATAGCATACAAAAATCCCTATCTCCCCCTCAATAGGATGTCCCTCATCATACTTGAGATGTATTGCCACATCACCAGTCCCTTCTATCCCAAAGCTTCTCCTGCCCACCCAATCGACTTAGGAAACCCTACCTAGGAAACCCATGTCAGACCTCGCATCCAAATACCTATTAAAGGTCTCTTTTCAACTTAACCATCACCCATTCTCCTTGAAAATATAGTAAATGGGTGATCCAAATCACCCAAAGTTCTAAGGGGCACTTATTCCATACATAGGAGGCTTAAATCCATAAAATCTCTTTTACCCATGGCACTCTCGATCCCTATCCATTCTTATAAAATGTGAATTATCATGTAGGCATGAATTATAATTTATAAAAATACATATTACTTTTTATTAAAGAGATAAACTATATCTAACATGGAGTTACCATCCCCATGATGCTATATTTGACCTCAAACATTCCCATCCATGCCTCGTCCAAGATCATACCAACACTTGATCCACTATATCATTCCATAACACCCAAATAATATATTATAAAATTTTCTAGTTAATTATTAAATTTAATACAACATGGAATAATAGTCAAAAGAGTCACCAGACATTGTCGTGTCATGAAAACAGTGAGCAAACACACCCTGAAGGTCCATAGCATTCCCCTAACACGATCATAAGAAAATGACATGTCATCTAACACCCATCCAATTTTCAATTTCATTTAATCTTGTAAAACCCATAATTAAATTAATTAGGTAACACACCTTGAATGAAATAGTGATAAATGACATACGATCATCGTTACATTATGTTATCAATCCATCACATGAAAAAAACCCATCATACTTACCTAATTCCACCGTGATCTAGTGGAATAGGCAGCAAAACCATAGCCTGAATCACACCAAATTGGAGGGATAGAATGAGAACCCAAAAACATAGGAAAAAATAGGGAAATAAATACCAAAAATGATATAGAATCATCCCTAAAACCAAAAATTTTAAGGGGGAATAAAATATGGAAGAAAGAGAGGGAGGATCTAGAAAAATATCCTTCCATGAGAGCCTCCCCAACATAAATTATGAGGGTCCAAACAATAAATTACCAATATAATCCTTATAAAAAAACAACTCAAGTTTTATACCCAAGATGATACTATTATTGGTAAATACTACATCATGAAATTATTTCACAATGCACACACTAAAGAGACATTCTTCATTTCTTTATTCAAAAATTATTTTTTAAAATTTTAAATTGACCAAATTAAATTATTTTATGAATTTATAATATCAAAAGTTTTCTTGTTATGAATTTTTGAGTTTTTTCTCAAAAGGATTATTTTTAGATGAAAATACAGTTTTTATGAAAATTACTATTTTTGTGATTTTAACATTATTTATGAATGAACTAAATGATTAAAAAAACCTTTTATGTAACCAATTATGAATTTAAAGAATAACATAATAAATTTTAAAATATTATTTGAACTGGTAAAACCCACAACCAAAATTTTTAGAATAAAATTAAAGCACTACATTAATAAAAAATTATTTTGAGGTCTTTTATTTAAATCAATAATTTTTACGGTGAGATTCAGTTTTGTCTTTATTTTAAATCCTCATACATTTTATTTGTTTTATATTAATCAATTTATTACTTGGAAATATATAACTATGATTATTTTATCTTAGACATATATTTTAAGCTTAGAAACAAGTTTTGTTTAAAAAATGTTTTTAAACAATTACGTATGTTTATTTTAAAATTAAAATGTTTACACCATTATAAATTTTATATGATGAAATTATTTTTAAATTTTAAATTAGAATGTTCAAATTAGGTAATAAAGTCAATTTTATTTATGTAACACCCTGAGATTTTAAAAGATAAGTATCATGTTTGATATCATATATGACATGAAACACCAATATTAGTAGATAATGAAACCCCATAATACTTTATGATGTATTTATTTTTATATAAATTCAATCTCTTCAATATGTTTCAGTGCATGAAATTCTTGGTTTAATTGAAAAATGATACTCTATTAAAATTTTATTATTTAAACATTACTATTATAACTTTTCCGTGATGTTGGTGGGTATGGATAAGACTAAATAAATTATAAAAATTATATGGTTTTCAAATTTAGGAAATTAATTAAATTGTTATATATTGATAATAAATAAAATAATAATCATTTGAAATAAAAATAAATGTTTTCTGAAAAATGATATTTTTCTAAATGGTGGTTTAGTCATGCTTTGCGGAAATAATTTAAATTAATTTTTTTATCACTTTTAGAAAATTTATTTGACAAAATAAAATTCATTTTTGAAATCTATATTTCAAAATTATTTTTTTGTGATTTTTGGAGAATTTCTTGAAAGGATTAATTTTTCGATGAATACTGAAAAATATTGATTTTTATGAAAACTGTATTTTCATTTAAATTATTTAAAATGTTAAATTATATTTTAAATTTGTTTTAAAGTAAAATTAGTTCAATTATATTAAGTTTTAAATAATTTATTTCGTTGGGATAAATTTAATTTGAAATTATAATATAAAAACTATTTAAACCTTTGAATTTTTTCTTTGGAAAATCTATTTTTTTGATGCATTTATGGGCCTAATTTTATATTCAATTCTTTAACTTTTTTGAATTTAATTTGGAAAAATGGATTCAATATTATTAATTTTCTTAAATTATATTATATAATAATTTCCACTTAATTTTTTTCCGAATTGAATCATGAAAACATTAAAAATTAATTATCGTAATTTAGGTGAAAATGGATTTACCAAGGGTTAAAATAAGACAAGGGATGAAATGAAAAATAAAATTTTCTAGTTCCCATTGGATGAAAATATTTAGAAATTTTCATCTCTAAGGTTTGATAATGACCCATTTTTTAAGCTTTTTCGTGACAAAGAAATTTGTGTAATTCATTATTTTCAAAAATTTCAATTGTGTCATCTCCCCCACTTATAAAAGCCCACCCATATCCCCTACTCTTCAGACTTAAAAAACAATTTTTTTGGGAATATAACTAACCAAATACGTTAATTAATCATATAAAAACATCATATAGGACTTTATTTGATCATAAATCTAACCTAGGTAGGCTTTTGGCACAAACCCAAAGAAGTTCCTCGAAGAAGAGGCAATATTCTTAAACGAGCATTTTTAATATATTTCTTCTTCGAATTCCTTAAAATATTATTAAATAATGATAATACAATAAATCTAGTATATAAAATATATTTATATTTTATTATTTTAATTTTATAACCTATATCCATCTCCACTTCTATAAAATGTAAAATGAAATCGTTGATCATGTGTATAGCAGATTACCACCTCACAAACCGATGTAATTCATTCTCCATCACCAACTTTTAAGGATAATTATAATGATGGTTTTAAAATATTTATAGGATATTAATTAAATTATTATACTTACGTAATTATTATATCACATATACCTTATTAGTTTCCGTTTCATGGGGGATACAATAACGTCGCTCATGTGTACGATGGACTATCACCTCACAAAGCGATATGCTTCGTTTTTCACCAACACTTCACATGGAATGTAGTAAGGATAAAATTAATGAATATATGTGATATTTATGACCTAATAATTCTTATATTAATATAATATCACAAATAAATTCTTTACCTTGAATTTGTTGGAAAATAATAACATCGCTCGTGCGTACGTGTGGACTACCGACTCTTTGTAGCGATGTGAAATGTTTTTCATTTTATTTTTACATGAATGGTAATAAAGATGTTTTTGATAAATATAATTTATATATATATATATAAATAATTATTATTTAATGTTAAATTATTATTTATTTTTCTTTTACTCTATCCTTCTAGAAAAAATAGAAACAACGTTAATGGAAACGTATGACCCACCATCTCCATGAACAATGCAATCCATTTTATATCTCTATATTTTATATATTAATATAACTAAATATATAATGAATATATATTATATTTATATCATGTTTAAAATTATGGATATGATTTAACTATGATCAAGGTAAAAGGACCAAAATTATTGAACCAAAACACACATGAAAAACGAAGAAATTATTACCCGAAATAGTTAGTTTAACAAAGAATTGTTAATAAATATGTAATAAAATAATATAATTAAATACTATATGTTATGATATATATAATTATGGTTATGTGATATTTGTAAAATATACCTATATTTATTATACATTAGGATCATATACAAACGAAGGAAATCGATCCTAAGGTAAGGGTTTGTCATCTCACTTTTACTTTCGTGAGACATATTTCATATTCACCACTTATTAATTTGGTGTGGTATCTATAATAAACCTTTTTATATTTTATATCATGAATATATTTATATTAATGGTATATAATATTTCATTTGATGTTATCCCTTTCATTGGGATTACGATTCCAAAGTTACCAAAGTGGTAAGAGATTTATGTTTCGATCTCAATTTAATCAGAATTGTTTATATTTGAATTTACATTGAAGGAAATTATTTGATAATTTTTTAATAATACAATTTTATTTTATTATACTAAGGTAATTAATGAATTTTACAAGTAATAGTACCATATTAATCTCTTTTGTACTTAAAATTGTTGAGAAAAATACTGTAATTAAATATGACTTCATTTTTATCTTTTTGTCGAAAATCATTTTCTTCAAAAAACATGTTTTTTAAAAATGTTTTAAAAAATATTTTTAATATTATAAAAATGATTTATTAAATTAATTTTTACCCATGGTTAAATTTTTTTAAAGGAATATTTATGATTTTTTTCCAAACAAATCATGTTTGGATTTTACTGAAAATATGAAAGGAATATTTGTTTTAACATGCGCGACATGAATAGAATTTTATGCCATCCTAAACACTCAATGTTTTAAAGATTCCCTTATAATTTTAGAGGTTTATTTTAAAAATATTTTTCGAACTTTTAGTTTTAAAAATACTTTTAAAGTGAAAATGTTGTTTTCCTCAAGAATGTTTTTAATGACATTTCTAGGGTATTTCTATTCATCCATGACCTCAAAACATTATTATACATATAATACACTTGTTATATATTGAATTGATATCATATATATTAATTTTTGGATGGTTTATGATTATTTTTAATGGGTATGTATAATTTTACTACCATTCACCATATTACTCTGAATGGTTTATGATTATGTTTATTTATTGGGGTAAGTATTAACATTTCATATATTTGTTTTTCAATAAAAATGTTTATGTTGATCATGTTTAACCTCTTCTATATGAGTAATGAATTTGACTTATTAAGTGATAGGTGGGATATATAATTACATTTCCCCTCGATGTATCGACATGTCTCATGATACAAATTAGCTGGCCAACTTAAATGGGGTTTTACCCATAAATTTAAATTTTCTTGTGAAAGGTATTGACAGTATGTTTTAGATGTCCAATATTACGCATTCACTCATTATGAGATCAGTTATTGATGTCTATGTGGTTATTTTATTAGTTATAATATCCATGTATAATTTTTGAGATCATGTGATTATGTATACGGATTTTTCTGATCATCATTTATTCATTCCATATTGTGATCTAATTATTGTTTAAAAGGAATATATTTTAGTTATTTAGATTTTTATATTTATTATTCTTATTTATTCATGATAGATTTTTATGTAAGCTTACCCTTACTGAGAATATGAGATCAACCATTTCATAGGTTCTATTTTCCTAAGGATACCAAGAAGTGTTTTATGATTTATATGTAGGGATATTCTAAGGGGAATAATGAAATTTTTAAATAAAACACTTTGGTTATTTTATGTTTTGAAATTTAATGTGAGTTTCAAGTGTATATCTAGTTTAAAAAAATTCCAAGCTATTAGGTCCTTTATAATTTTATTTCATACATACTATTCCAATTCAATAATTTAACCATGGAATTTGGGCTACTAGGGTTAGGGTTTTTTAATATTTGGCCATTAAGATTAATTAACAAGGTTAAAAATTAGTTACCCTAGTAAAAATCAAAATGGTAAAAAGGATTTTACTAATGGGAAAGGAGAAAAACTTGTTAAAAACATGTTTTAAAATGGATGATTGAGTTTTTGATCACAAAAAACTCACCCCATTTCCTCATTTTATCTTTTTTATTTCCTTTACCCCTTAATAGGGAAATAAAATTATTGAAATTCAATGGGTATGCCCAAAACCACCCTTCTCTTCACTTATAAAAGAGTAACACCCCCACCAATTAAACACTCACATTACATTAGAATTTTTCCTTAAAAATATTCCATTTTTATCCTCATATAATCCTTTATCACATCCTAAATCCTATAGTTACCATTACTTATCATAAGGCTTTCATTTCAAAGGATAATATATAGTGAAAATTTAAGTCCCATATGTGAGTATCCTCTTCTTCTTAGTGTTTCCCTATTAATTTTTTTTATTTTAAACTTATATAACCTTATTAATATAATTTTATTTTTTAAAAAAATAATAAATAAATGAATTTATATTAATTAAAAAACAATTATTCATTTTATACAATCTAATAACAAAAACCAAAACATCGATCATGTGTACTTGTAGACCACCGCCTCTACGAGGAGATGTTTTTTTTCATCACTTCCTCTCATAGATGTTAAAAAAGATAAAGTTTAGGAATAATTATGGTTTTATGAAATAATTATCATTTTTAAATTATAAATTATTATATATCATCACTCCGTCCATTCATTGAGAAATGATATCGTTAATCGTGCTTACAAAAAGATTACCACCTCCATGAGCAACAGACTTCTTTTATCATCACCACCTATCATGGATGGTTCCAAGAATGAATTTAATGGAGTTATATGATATTTATTACATTTTAATATTCTATAAATTTCATATTATAATTATATAAAGACAATTACTTATGAATCAAATAATTATAAAATGCTTCTGTTTGAGTTGGTTTTACCCCCAATATGAACGATGTTATAATGTTTAGATCATGAATGATTGATGAATTTAATACATTGGTAATATAATATAATAATTTTTTATTTATGATATATTAATGTTTCTTAAGTGTTATATTAATATTTAAAATAATTATTAAAAGTACACCTTTTGATTATTAAACACACTGAAACTAGTTTACCAGAAATATAAATTTTTTCACAACCCATATTCATGTATTTCACCTAAATAAAATGGGATTTAATAAATCATTGAAAATATATTATTATATATTAAATTATCTTAAAATTATGGAATTAAAAATTAATTATTTAGAATATACCATATAACCTCAAATTTCTTTTAAAAAATAATCAAATGTTTTAAGCACCTAATGATAAAAGTAACTACAATTTAGTAATATATTTATAATAGTTGATTATAAATATAGTATCTAAAGGGTAAAAAATTTATTAAGGTTTTTAATTAAGTAATTAAGATAGTTATGTTCATTATACATAATTTTATAACATGAATGAGTTAGCGTGAATTCAATGTACAAGTCTTTTCATCTTAAATCCATTTTATTGAGAAATATATTGTATTATGCACCTCATTTCAATTATATAGTGTATAATATGCCTATTTGGTTTATTACATCACAAATTATATTTTTTATGATATTTTATGCTCAATTATAATCTCTATATTTCGAATGGGTTTGATTGAAATGTTACCTTAGTCTCCATAATGGCAAAAAATCCTAAATTTTTGAATTTAGAGTGCATGTGGTTTTCATAGAAAATAAACCCCTATATATATTGGAAAGTGGATACAAATTTGAAATAGATATACCTATAGTTAATTATCCCAAAAAGGTTTGGTTGAGAATTGAATCAATCATTACTTTTATGAATGATGAGTGGTCCAAAGACTGCACACCTGACTAGACACTCTTGATAGATATGCTTGGATTGTTTACATGATTTTTACTAACCTTAAAGAAGTATTTTCATACTAAGGATTTAGTCTAAAATCATTAAAAACTACTGAACTCAATTACTATCTTCTAATGATAACCCAATACTTTTAAAGTACCTTATCCACCACCCTATCTTTATTTCATTGAGAAGGGTACTCGATATAACATTGAGAATACCCCATAGTTTCTTATATGATTTTTGGACATTCTCCTAGATAGCCACATTATTCTATTGAATATGGAAATATTTTTTTCCCATATTTCCATCATATGGATATCCATTGTTCTTTTTATCTAGGACTATGTAATAGTTTCTATAGGATATGTTATGAATTGTCTTGTTAACTTAGTTTATGAATGCATTGGACATAATTAGAAATGGCTAGGTCCTAGTATAGATAACACCACTATGTATTGGTAGGTCTAATGAGACAATATATATATATGGTATTGTTATATTCCTTACGCATTCATATGTGATGTATTAACAAAATAATTTAATAGTATGTTTATGATATCTAAAATTATACATTCCATTAGTATGAGATCAGAAAATATTATCCATATTTTTATTTATTGAAATGGATATGGTATTCCTTCAGTTTCATTTGATTATGAAATTATTTTGATCATTTATTTTTTCCATACTATTTATACCATGCTTATGTTATTATGATAGTTTTTATTGTACGCTACTCCTTACTAAGTAACTGAGCTCACCTTATTTTGTTTTCCTTCACTCAGAAAACCTAGAGTATAAATATGTGTAATTCTCAAGGATATGATAGAGTATATAATAATTTTTCATGGTGTTTTTATGTTTTATTTTAATATTTAAAGTATAATGTAAAAATATTAATGTATCTAGTCTTTTAAGACTACTAAGTTGTTGAGTCTACAGGAAATATTTTATTTTGTACCAATAATATAATACTAGAACCAAATCTAGGTTGTAAGATCCCGAATTGTTATATTTGGTATCAGATCAATTTTAGTAAAAACCATGGGGACTATATTTAGATGAACATATTTAGATATCACAAATAAAATATAAACCTCTTAATATTTTAAGGAGTGTTTTTCTATAAAATGTAATAAGAATTTATTTTATAATTCAATATCATGCACTAATTATATGTATGCAATTATTTAGATATAGTTACTAATAGAAGTAATTAAAACTAAATCAACACCCATCGTTAATGTAGAGATATTTTTCCTAATAAGGTTAATGAGGCCAAAGTTGGAGTTGATCATATGCTAACCATATCAGGGATGTAGACATTGGTTATGAAAAATAACCTCACCCATAAAGATAAACCCACCAGTCTACAAGGTAGTGTAACTATGTTAGAAAACTTCATGTGAAAACAAACTCCATCATTCAATGTAAATACTAATCTTTTGGCAGATGAGTAATGGATCAAATCACTAGAAAAGTTATTTCTCACTTTGGGAAGTAATGAAAGGTAAAAACCGATCATGTTGGTATATTTTCTATGATAAGATACAAGTAAATAGTGGTCACCAATTTAGAACACTAAGGAGTAATTTCATATATAACACATATAATAGATAAATTTTAATGAGATATTCAATGGAAAATACTTTCCACATTATAAAAAACGTAAAATGGAAAGGAATTTCTTCAATCATAGCTAGAAAGAGAAGTAAAATATTATCGTGTATGAGGATAAAATTATGAGGTTATCTAGACATATTATACACATTTTAGATAGATAAAAAATAAAGATTGACCAATTATTTGATGGGTTAAAACCATGACTTTGAAGTGTGTTAGTATCTCATAAATTTTCATTATATGAGGATATATTATCAAGTGACAATAATATGGAAAAGGTGTTTTCCAAGACTTATGTGTTCAAAGGATATTCAGAGAATAATAAGTATGATGAGAACCATTGAAATAAAATTATGTCAAAGGGGAAGAAAGGAAGATTGTGATTTCTTACATGTAATAAATGTGGAAAGAAACACTCTCAGACTTTCTTGAAGGGAATGAGAGTTTATTTCACATTTTGAGAAAAATACGATCAATCTTGAGAATGTAATGTAAAGGTAAAAGTTTCTATCTATCAATGCATTAATTAAAATAATATAGGGAACTATACAAACAAATACCCCAAACTTTAAGGTAATTTACATAAAAAAAGGCTAAGGGAGCAAGGATGAGATTATGAAATCACTATAGATGAGGTTGAATTCCAAAATGATTTGATAACAATTACATTGATCCTAAAATCAAAGTTAGAAAATTATTTATTTGATTATGGATCTACACACCCCATTATATCATGCATTTTTTCTAATAATATTGAATCATCCCTTAATAATCTAATATTGGAGTTATCAATTAAGATACCTAATGTGATTCTTATTACAATGATGACTTATTGACCAGTCTTTATTGCGGTTCATAGTTATTCCATAGTGGTAAAATTAATTTTTATTTATATAGTGGATTTTTAATTAATCCTTAGTATGTATTGGGTCTCAATATACAATGAAATAATTTATTTCAAAGAGAAGGATATTGCTATTTGTGAAGTGGTCATAAAATCCTTTTTTTCAAGGGAGACTTCACCTCTTGAGTCAATTATAAACACACCTAAAATAGCACACCATAATTAAATCATGGGATACGAGGAAGAAAAATAACTATCTATTAATGGGAATGGAATCCTAATGATAATGGATATACCCATTGTGCATAAATTCATTGCTATATTTCCAGAAGAATTACTTAGTAATCCACCAGATCATAAAGTATTGTTTCCATTGAACTCATTCCTGATGTAAGAAACATATCTAAAACTACCTATATAATGACACCAATGGAGTTGGTAGAGTTTAATAAAAACTATATGGGTTATGTGATAAGGGATTTATGAACCTTAGTGTTTTACTAGGGGGAGACCCTATTTTAATTGTGAAAATACTGATGGTTTCATGAGGTTGTGAATCAATTATAGGGAAATCAATTCCATTTCTATAAAGAATAATTATCCTTTATCACACATTGATGATTTATTTTACTAACTTCAAATAGATCAATAATGTTTTATGATAAATCTTCACTACTGTTATAATTTGTTAATGGTGAAGTGGGAATATATAACAAAGGTGAGATTTCGTATGAGGTATATACATTATAATTTTATAATAATTTCATCAATATTGATTAATGCACCTTATATTTTTATAGATATGATGAATTTTGTATTAAATTATTATCCTCATAACTTCAGGGTGGGGTTCATTGATGAAATATTGACATACTCTAAATTTTATGAATATTGAGAGAACCATATTTAAATGATTATTGATAACCTCATAGAAAAGTATTTATATCATAAATTTAGTAAGTGTAGAGTTCTGAACTATGAAGTTTATTTTCATGGCCATATTGTCTCCAAAGATGGAATATATATTGACCATTTAAAGAAAAATGTAGTCAAAGAATATCCTATATCGAGGAACATAATCGAGATCCAAAGTTCCTTAGGGTTAAGATGTTACTATCAATAGTTTTCTCAATATTTCACTAAGTTGGACAACCCATTAACCAAGTTAACATGTAAAGGGGTTAAATCCACATAGTCAAGGGAATATGAGGAATGTTTTGAATATCTGAAGAGGCGACTGATTAATGCACCACTGTTGACTTTACTAGTATGTAAGGAAGTGTTATCAATATATAGTGATGTATTGAAGAGAGGAATGGGTTGTGTCCTTATGAGGAATGATAGATTGGTTTATTATGAATAAAAGAAATTGAATATTTATTTATAGAAATATCCAACTCATGACCTTGAGTTGAAAGATATAATATTATCCTTGAAGATATGGAGGCACTATCTCTATAGAGAAATATGCAACATATATAGAGACCACGAAAATTTGAAGTATTTTTTCTCTTAGAAAGAGATCAACATAAGAAAATGATGATTGTTATAACTATGTAAGGACTATGATTACTCAGTACACTACCTCTATAATATGTTGAACAAGTTGGATGATTAATTGAGTAGTAGGGACTATAAATCTATGACCATGATAAGGATTAATAAGGATCTAATATTCTAGGATCTAGTAAACATGGATATGGTAATTTTTAAGAAAGTATAGTCATCATTATTTTTCAAAAAAATTTCTAAAAAACATTTATTAGAAAAGATATAGAATTACCAATAGGATGATAAGGATTTATAAATGAGTATTATAGTATCAAATGATGGGGAATTACTAGAATTCATCTATAAAGGTGGAGTGTTGAATTTTATAAAGAGGTTACATTTTCTATATATACATTAACTTAAAAATAAAATACTAGGTAAATGTCATAGATCAAATTTTATTATACACCCTAGCAGAACAAATATGTATAAGGATTTAATTGAACATTTCTAGTGGGATGGTATGAAGTGAGAAATTGTAAACAATGAATCTAGATTGTTAGTTTCACATCAAGTATAGGATTGAAGACAACATCCTAAGAGAGTCATGTAACCAATTCTTATACATATATAGAAGTGGGATAATATTACATTGAACTTTTTCACTATACTTCCAATGTATCCAAGAGAGAATAATATTATATGGTACATCGTTAACCTCCTTACCATGTATTTTCATTTTTACGAGTAATGGGGGATACACCCCTTGATCACTTTGTCCTTATCTATATCAATGAAATTGTGAGACCTCACAGGGCATGTATATCAATTATATCTGCTCATGACCCTCAATTCACATAGAAATTATTGAAATGAATTCAAAATTATCTTGATATAGAGGTATATTTAATCACTATATATCATATTAAAATTGATGGGATGTCTAAAAGGAGTTTTCAAACTCTAGAAGACATGTTGAGATCATGTTATCCTGAATTGAATGGAGCATGGGACTAGTATCTAACTCTATTGGTATTTTCATACAATAGTAGTTAACATTTCAGCATCTAGATGTCACCGTAAGATCCATTGTTTGGTAATATATTTTTTACTCCAACTTGTCATAGAGAAGTTAGAGAAAGTATGTTAGTGGAAAATGAACTTGTGTAAGAGACACTTGGGAAAGTATATACTATTCATAATTATATCAAATAAGGTCCAAGAAGAAAAAATATTTATGCTGATAATTGAAGGCAAGACTTGGAATTTCAAGTGGGGGATCATGTATTCTTAAAGGTTTACCCTAGGAGGGAGATGTAAGATATGGTATAAATGGGAAGTTATGACCTAGGTATATTAGGCTATTTTAAATTCTAGTGATAATTTGAGTTGTAACATATTGATTGGCTATGCCACCCAAATTTTCTAAAGTTCATGAAATTTTTTATGTTTCATTATTGAGGTAATACATACCATATCCAACACAAATATCCACATTTCATAGAATGGAGTTGGAACCTAAATTTCCTTATAATAAATATTTGGTCTAGATTCTTGACACTAGAGAGAATGTGTGATGGAATTAGACAACTTAGCTGGTGATAGTCTTTTAGAGAAATCATAAACTAGAGGTGGATATATTGGAGCCCAAAGAAAGTAAAAGGAAGGAATAACCATATTTTTTTAGTATATAACATATCCCAATTTCATGGAATCAATTATATAATGGGGGAATGTAATAATAGTGACACTATTATAAAAGGTAAATACTACAACCCAAAAATATTTCATAATGAAAACTCTAAAGATATTTTATTCAGAAATTTATTTATAAGTTAAAATATATAATTTAAAATTGACCAAATTTAAATTAATTTTTAATTTAGAATGTTAAATTTATCTTAGTATTAAATTTTTATTTTTCCAAATAAGATTGTTTTTTAGTTGAAAAACATGGGTTTTTATTAAAATTATGATTTTTATAATTTTATCATTATGTAAGAATGAACTATAATCCAAAAAAAACCTTTTAAGTAGTAATGTATGTATTTAGGGAATAAAATTATACATTTTTAAGTATTATTTGAAATTCAAAAACTCATTTTGAACTTTTTTAGAACTAAATTAAACTATTACTATAATAAAAAAATGTTTCCTTTATTTTTTTTAATCAAGAATTTCTGATTTTTTATTATATTTGTGATTTATTTTAAATACTAATACCTTTTCTTATTATAAATCAATTTATTCCATGGTAATCAGTAACCATGATAATTTTACCTTATACCTTATTTTTAAGCTTAAAACACATTTTCCATAAAACTTTTCTTATGTGATTATGTGTGTTTATTTTATAATTGAATTTTTACACCTTCAAAAATTTTATATGATAAAATAATTTTAAAATTTAAAATAATAAGGTTTAAATTATTTAATATGGTCAATTTTAATTTTGGTCATTAAAATTAATTACTAAGGTTAAAAATTAGTTACCTTGGTAAAGAGAAAAAATGGTAAAAATTATTTTAGAAAGGGAAAGATGAAGAAATGTTAAAAAATGTTTATAAAAGGATGGTTTAGGTTTTTTTTGACAAAAAATAACCACCTTTCCTCATTCTTAACCTTTTTAAGAAATTTAACCTATATTAGTTAAATAACATTATTGAAATTCAATGGGTATTCTCAAAACTGCCCCTCTATTCACTTATAAGAGAAGCATCCCCACCCCTACAAGAAACAAACTATATTACAATTTATCCTTTAAAATATACTAATTTTCTACTACTAAAAACTTATCCCACTTCCAAAATCCATTAGTCACCATTAGTTTTCATGAGGCCATCATTTTAAAGGAGAATACCTAGCGAAATTAAAGTCCCTAACATGAGTATCCACTTCTTCTTAATGTTTCCTTCTTATTTTTTATTATCATATAATTATATAACCTTATTAATACAATTAAGTAAGTATAATTATTATAATTAATTATCATTATATTAATTTAAAAAAATTATTCCTTCCATTCTATCCACTAATAACAACCAAAATATTGATTGCACTTACTTGCGATCTACCACCACCATGAATAAATGTTGTTAATTTTCCATCACCACATCTAATTAATGGTAAAAATGATGAATTTTATTAATATTATTTTTTTATTTCACAATTGTAATTATTAATTGATAACTTTTTATATCCCATCACTATTTCCATTCATTGAGAAATGAGATCATTAATCATGCTTACACGTGGACTACTGCCACTATAAAAAAAACTTCATTTTCCATCACCACCTACCATGGATAGTTTGAATAATGGATATAATGTTTATATATGACATTTATGTAATGTTAATATTTCTTAAAAGCTATATTATCATTATATAAAGTCAATTCCTTATGTATTAAATCATTATAGCATGCTCCCATTTGGGTTGGTTTTACCCCTACATGAATGATGATAAAATGTTTAGATTATTAACGAGTGATTAATGTAATATAATGATAGTATAAAATAATAATTATGTATTAATTATTTATTAATGGTTCTGTAAGTTTTATATTAAAATTTCAAATAATCATTCATTTTACACCTTTCAATCATTAAACATGCCAAACTGCAAATCTCTATTTTTCATGACCCATATTAATGTATTTCACCTAAAAATGAGAATTAATAAATAATTGAAAAAAATGAATCTATCTTACATTATCTAGGAATTATTAATTTAAAAATCACTTAGTGATAATTGATCTCATCACTATGAATTTTTTATGAAATAAACAGCCAAACGTTCTAGCGACTGATGATGAAAGTAACTACAATTAAGTAATATATTTATAATATATGTTTATAAAAGAAGTATTTCAAGGATAAAAAATTGAATAAGTAACAAAATTAAGTTATTAAGTTAGTTATTCTCATCATACAGAAGGTTATAGCACAGACAACTTAGTGTTAATTCAAGGTAAGGGATTTTTCATCTCAAATTTATTGTCTTGAGACATGCATTTTATTGTGAACCTAATTTCATTGATATAGTGTATAAACTACCTATTTGAATTATTATATAATAAATTATATTTTATTAATGTTATTTTAATCTCAATTACAAGATATATATTTCAAATGGGTTTTTATGGAAATGTTACCTAAGTCGTATTATTCCCTGAAGCCATAATTTTTGGAAAGTAGAGTATGCGTGGTTTTCCAAGAAAATAAATCCCTCTCTATATAATAGAATGTGGATGTGGATGTGGAATAGATGTACCTAAGGGTAGTCACCTTAAAAATTTTATGTTTAGAATTGAATTTATCATCACCCTAATGAACGGTGTGTAGGCCTAAGACTCCACACCTGGATAGACACTCTCAGGGGATATCTTGGACAATTCACATGATATTTATTAACATTAATAAAGTATTTTACTTGAAATGATTTTTCCTACTACCATTTCAAACTATTCAAATCAATTACTATCTTTTATTGATAACCCAACACTTTGAAAGTACCATCTCTTTCACTTTATCTTTATTTATTTGATAATGGTACTTCCTATAACATTAAGAATTCCCCATAGTTTGTAAGATGATTATTAGTGTATTCTCCTAAATAGCCACAATATTTCATTGAATGGAGAAATATTAATTTTACATATTTCTATCATATAGATATCTATTATTCTATTAATCTATGATTATGTAATATGTCACTTAGGGAATGCTATGAATTTTCTTTTTTAGCTCATATTATGAATGCATTAGAATTAATTAACGACATGTGGGCACCAATATTGATATCCCCTTGATTCATCGATATGTCCAATGATACAAACTTTCTAGGGTATTATCATATACGTTAATTGTACATGTATGATATCTTAGAAAAAGGCCTTAATGGTATGTTTATTATGTCCAAAATTATGCATTCCATTAGTATGGGATCAATAATAATAATTAATTAATTATTTTCATGGATATGGTATACCCTCATATTCATTTGATTATGAAATTATTTTGATCATTTATTTTTACCACACTATTTATACCATTATTATGTTATGATAACTTCCATTGTATGATATTCCATACTCAGTATCTGATCTTACCCTTATTTTGTTTTCCTTTCCATAGAAAAAAAAGATTAAAACTATGTATAATTTTAAAGGGTATAGTAGAAGGGATAATAATGTTCTCATGTGATTTTTGTGATGTATTTTATAATTTCAACTGTAATGTAAAAATATGTATGTATCTAGTCTTCCAAGATTAATAATATATTACATCCTACAAGAACTCGTGTATTTCATAATAATAATACAATAAATCAACCGACTCCATTTAATTGGATTATGGGTTGTTAAATAGGTAATGTTTCGCAGTATGAATATGCTTTTCATGGTGAAAAGCCTCCTTTCCAAGTCCTCATCGTGATACATCCCTCTTGGTTCATGAAACAACCACCCCAAGTAGAGGGACCGACCCTTATAATTTCCTTAATCATGACGTGACCCCTCCTTGTCAACATTTCAACCACCCCATGTAGTGGGGAAACTTCTAACCAACCACCATCGTGACACGACCCCTCTAAGTCACAATGTGACACACATTTTTATAGGAAAGTCACAAACTCTTATAGTATGACCTTTGTTCATCTGACTATGACCCCTCCCTCGCAGTAGGTCATTACAGTGTGATAGGTTGTACCTATATAATTTCAGCAAGACCACCGTGCCTTACCCCAGCACTCACCCAAGATCCCATAACATATATTGGGTCTCAATTCACTTTTAAAAAAATCTCATAGAGATGTTATAACCTTCATAATTATTATTTGAATCCTATTTCTTGAAATGTCCATTTCTCCCGGACTAAGATTTCAAATTTCCACTAAAATCAATGACCCAAAAATCATAGGTTAATTATAATATTAATGTTAATTAATATTTATTTAGAATTCATAATTGAATGAATTTATGTTAATATTTATGGGGAGGGTGGTTTTAACCACTATTCAGGTGAAGATGGGGAGGATATATATTTTTAAAAATACTTGATGATGCATGAATTGAATTATACCCTACTTATATAAATTTTAGTAAGTTATCATCTATCATGAAGTAGTTACTCTTAAAATATCTAAATCATTAGGAAAACACTATAATTAACCATAACTAATAAACCTGATTTTATAATATTTCCATTAATTAAAATCACCTAGGTTCTTGTTCGAAGTTTTTGAGTTTTGGTTTTTGAAAAGGCATATTGAAAAAATCACTGAATGATAAATCCTGATATATTCCAAAATCAAGGGTTTATATAGGTGTTTGGACCTTTCTTAGTGTTGGTTATAAAAATATCTGAATAAAATGAAGAATTACCATGAAATAATTATGTGTAGTTGAGAAATTTTAATTTGACTATAGGGGATCATGAAATAATTATAAGAATAAATAAAATATTTATATGGGTGTTGAGAATCACTAAATTTTCATGTCATTGAAGAATCTAACGAATTATTTATGTGGTGGAAGGAAATCATCGATATTTAATGAAAAAGATTCATCATTTTCAAGTATAAGGTAAAAGAGATGTATGGACTGTGAAAGGTAGATATTATGTGGGTGATGTGGGAAATGAAACATATAATATCACTTTTATATGAAGCTTTTCATCTAAAATTAGAAGGCATCATATTTTAAAACCCTAAAAATTTTATTTAGAGTGTGTAGGTCTGTATATTTTTCCTAGAAATATTCCACTAAGAATCATGTAAAGTAGAGATGTATTAAGTGAAATAAGAGTAGAGTTAATCACTATATATTAGAAAATTGGGGAGTTTCCTGAAGAATTATCAAGAATCATTTTCTTGCGCAGAGAAATTATCTAGACCAGGGTATACCATGAAGAAATCGCACAGAAAATGTTATCTCACAAAGAAATTATATATAATAGAGGAAGATATGTATAAATTACATGAAAAAATGATTTCTGTGAAGAAATTATGCATGGAATGTTAATTGAAGCAGATTTTACATGGAATAAAATTTTCACAGATAAAATATTATGTAGTAAATAGGAATTCATAACTTTGATGAAAGATGAGATTCGTTGGACACCAATGGTAGTGTGAATAGTTTCTGTGTGAATTAAAATAATATAAATAATCTTCTAGAGGAACAATTATTACCCTTTAGTTGAGAGAGTAGTGCATACTCAATCGCAATCAGTTTTAATCTAGGGGGAGAGTGGGTCTACTCTAATATTGTAAAAAAATCCACTTTAGTGAATTTTTTTAAACCAATATATTTCTATGTCTATTCTATTTAGATGTAATACAGTAAGGGTAAACCATGTAATCATTATTATGTATGTTTCATTCTTTTATTTTTATTATTTACTGTTGTTTGAGATATAGAAAAGTGTGTTTCATCTTTCAATAAAGGTAGATCAATAGGGGTATTATTTTAAACCACCATATCTTAATTCATCCCCCTCTTAGGATATTTTCCCTAGTGTAGGACTGAAAATTTTAATCAGCGTTGAAGGTGTAGATTAATGGATTTTTTATCACTTAAAATCCATGGAACAATTAATCACAAATGGATTATGATCTTTGTTGATTTTTTTTAAATTTGGTTGAATAAAATGAAACACTACTTATGATCCTTAAGCACAGATATTTATACAAATTTTATTCATGGAATTTCAATCAACATAGACATAATAAAATTATCATAAATATATTTTAAAGAGTTAGATTCAAAAACCCTATGAATTAATGTGTGATTATACAGGGATGATTGACCAATGAAGGGAGTGGGGGGAGGGGTTGAATCAATGTACTTATTTTATGAACTCTCAAATCAAATTATTTAACTTAATAAGGTTCTTGATCCGCTAAATTATTTTTATTAGGATAAAATTATGTTCAATAATAAAAAGACAGAGATGAAAATATATGATTTTCAAGGTTTTTCCTTAAATAATAACTCTTTTTCATGATTTGATATATTCCCCAATCACAAATTAACCATTATATACGAAAGCAGTTTAACAATAGATAGATCGATTATGATCAAGATAGAGTCCACTATATTCATTCTCCATGTTATTATTTATCCTCCCTAGTTACATTTTCCCCTTTCTGTGATTGGTTAGACACCCAAATCACTATTGTAGTCATGATCCACAATAAAAAAACCTTTTTCACACTCCATAATTCTTATGAATCACTTGATATGATCTTAATCCTTATATAGATGGATCAAAATGTCTACAAATATATAGGTCTTCAATTTTTTTACACTAATTCTTTCTTTAGGATGAGGATATCCAATTTTATTACTTATCTAAATATTCACACGATCTTATTCTTCTCAGCACTTTGAATACTCAACCAGTATGCCTTATTCCTCTTAGATATCTCCAAACTCCAAACTCTCTATCTTCCTCTTTTGATACAAATATGTATCAGGTTATTAGTATTTTTCCACACATTGTTTGTGATTTCTCTAAATTATTCACACCATCATATTTGATACCAAAAAAATTTTATTCAAAAAATAATAACATGAATATTGCCTTATATTTTTAAAATAATGAGACAACTTGATCTTCTTATGTAGATGATCTTCTAAATTAAATCATTTAATAGAAATTCTGTTTCTACTTCCCATTCAAACTCTCTTGAATTTTAAAAAATATATTCCTCTTAAATTCCTTGAAGACTCAACATTGTTTCCTTTTTTACATTAACCATAAATCTACTACATTTAATTCTTTGATAAAATCTCCACATGCATGGAATCATGCTCAGTTACCACATGAACCTCCTTCTTACAAGATAGATCTCCTCCTAGAAACACAATCTTTAACCTCCTATGGTTATCTTTAATATTATCTTTAATCATTCTCTATACATGATCAAATGTTTTATCAATGGAGTTAGTTTTAAAAGAATCATCAAAATATAATATTTCATTATTTAGAATTCAAAATTCTAAAAAATTCATCTTTGAATAAGAAGAGTTCACAAATTATAACTAAGTGTTACAAAATCTACATTGAGATAGATATACACTTTTTAGTTTCAAATAAACTTTATGATTCACTCCAAAAACTCTATATTATCATTCTATTTTCATTTTTCTTCATTAATAAACTCTAAATAGACATATGAACTCTACGTTCAACTATACATCAGCCTTGAAAACTCTACATAGAAACACTATATCTTATTATTTTATGAATTTCCGCTCTGGATAAACTCTATATTGGCCCCATCAACTTTGTGTAGGAAGTATACATCATCCATAAACTCTCTATCACATCTCTACATTAGTGGATTTATGAAATTACTTCCCCAACACTCAAATTATAGACTTGAATTATTTAATTCTTGACTATTTTTAATCATTTTATGGACTCATCAAACTTCTCCAAAAAATCCAAAATGTTTTATACCAGTATAACTTTATCCACCAACACTTTTCTTGATTATATATAAGAACAACACATCAATATTCATAAATTAAAAATTCACTATTTTGAAGCTATCCAACTAAGATAATCATGTAGTGGCACAACCGATATTATATTTTATACAACCAATGGGAGAAAATCACTCAAATTTCTCCAACCAACTTTGAATAAACTTATTCAAAAACATATTGACAAAAAATAAAACTTCAATACAACTAGAAATTATAATCTCTTATTTAGTTTTGTTTTCAATACACCTTTTAAATTTCTCAACAAAATTTGTTTTTATCTCTATTTTTATTCTCCCCCTTATTTAAAATGAATAAATAGTAATGTATAATGGTATTCAAATTTCTTCTTTTTTACTTTAAAGACTCTCAAAGAAAAATTCACTTATCTTTATTCATATACAAAAATAAACTTGTTCCACTAGAGAGAGGTATGATATCACATGGATTTCATATCAATGAGACTTTATGTAAGAACATAAGTCTAGAAAGGATATCCCTTTATAGAAAAAAGAGTAAATAACCAAGGTTTTTAGTTTTTTACAAATAATCAACCATATAATTACATTCTTAGATTCTAAATTCTCTTTGAAAAAAATAAATTTATCAAGAAAACATTAAATCCTTCATGAACCTCAACAAAACCATTAAAATAGTTCATATAAAAGTCATAAAACCCTCTCTCTTTTTCAAAATTTCACCAACAAACACTCTCATGTTTTAAAGGTACTTGATAAAATAAAAAATAAGGGGTTTAAGTGTGATTGAATAAATTATTCTATAGTTCTAATTAAGTTGTATAGAAAATCATGATTCATATAGATTTTGAATTTATAACATCTCCATATCAAGTTTTCTACCCATCAAGGGATAAAATCATTTCCTTCATCACATAGTAATTAAAATACACTATAAATATAATATTTTTTATTGTATAAGAGTAAAAAAATCAATATTATCCTTTAATTCCCTTTAGGTTAACACAAATAAAAAATGTTTTAGAGAACAAGGAGGGAAATCTTTATTCCTTAGAAGAAACACTGTGATTCAGAGTTCCCTCTCAACCTAGGCTTCTCTTTTCATCCAAACTCATAAAGCATAATGCTATTATTCTTATTAACATCCTTTATTGGTTGTATATTTGTATTCCTCCAAGGAACTATTTATTCATGTGGGGATGAGTTATACCCCTTAGTGATCAAATTATCTTACTTGCCTTGTGATTTTATTTTTAATTTCATCAATTCTTCTTAGGATAAAAGAATATTTATACAATTATTCACAGCATACATTGTTTTCCACATTACTCAAATAACATTGTTTTTAAATTTAAAATATGTAGTTATGGAAAGATTCTTATAAAAAATATATTTATCATGTGAAATCAATTACTTTACTTTAGTTCTCATCCATGATTTATTCTTTTTTTTCATCAATTTTTGATTTATCTGGGAAAAATATCAATAACTATTTCTTGAAATGATCATTTTATTTAGGTTACCCATAAGACTACTTGGTAGAATAAAAAATATATGAATTCCATTTCCCATCATAGTAAGACACTCTAGGAAGTCTAGTAATTTACACCTCATCTTTGAATCCTCATTGATCACATCTCCCACGTGCTTCTTCAAGACACAAAAATATATTTTGGGTGGATATATTCAATATATTTCTAACACCAACTCGTTTGTTTTTAAAACATGTCTTCAAATACCCACCAAATAACCCTTGATTCATAACTATTTCCTACAAATGACATATTAAACTAATAAGTATATAATTTGTGTCCATACCATCTATAACACTAGAAAAACACTTGAAACATTGATCTTTTATATTGTTAATAATTCTGTACAGAAAACTTCTGATGCCCATCTATAATATAATAATTCTTTTTCCTAAGGGACAATTATCTCTTTGTTATGTTCTTACTTTCCTTTAATGGTGAAAATTACCTATCAATAAATTCCTCAGTGAAAAAAAGTCCAAAATAGCATTTATCACCAGCTCTATTATAGATAATAGGCTTGAATTCAAAAAAAAAATTGGTTCATATTTTTCTTCCTTGTTAGAATACCTAATTTCACCAGCTTGAGAAGATCATATTCTAAGATCAGTGGACTTAGTGAAGACTTATCTTACTTTTTTTCATCTCATTTTTAAATCAAGATATATTGATTATGTATCATACATTTCTTCTTCCATCGAAGTGAGATTCTTCTCAAAATCACTCACAATCTTCTCATCTTCAACTTATCTATGCTTGTGCTTCCTGATCTCACCAATATATGGTTCTTCATTTATAGATAGATCTTCCTTTTCTCTAGTGACATTTTACCTCTTCTGGATAAGTGTCATATTTCCTTTATTGTGAAACCTAATCTACTCAAGATATTTTTTTCCAATTATCCGTTCATTTATCAATCAATTTCAACACATTATTCTCCATCATCATTCCTAAATTAATTGAAAATACTATCAACATTCGGAAAGAAATTTAATTCATCATCCAAGTTACAACTTGATTAGTCACCCTTTTCCTTCTTGCTCATAACACTTATTTTCCTTCATTTGAACTTATTATCACTTTCACTCTTTTTTAGATTTTGATATTTATCCTCCTCCTCATCTAATTCAAATTATTTAACTTGATTCTGTAGAAAATCCTTTTCAATATGCCTAATATCATCACAATTATAACATCTTACAAATTTATTAACATGGACTTTCCATTTAGCCTTCTTGAATCTCTTTTAAAGAAGACCTACAATTTGGTTGAATTCTTCATCATCCTCATCATCATATGAGTCAATTTCTCTTATAACTTCATATTATTTTACTTTTAATTTTCTCATGGATTCAAATTCCATATCATCTTTAGATTTCTTCTTGAAAGATGAAACCTTTATCATTTCATAAGCTATGATAATTTTACGAATCACATCGAATGAAAAATATTCCTGGTATTAAAAGGATAAAACTTTAGTATAAAATGTTTCAAGAAAATTTCTCATAATATTCTTAATAATGGTGGATCCTCCAGTTCCTCATAAACCCCCTAATATGACTTATATTTTCACTGAATCTTATTAAATAATAATCAATGTTCTCATCATCATCCAATATAATATCTTCAAATATAATCTTATAGACTTGTAATTTGGATTCATAAACCTTGATATTACCATCATAATTGCTAATCAACTTTTCCTAAATCTCATTTCTAGATTGAAGTACCATCAATTTTTTTAGACTTTTTCAAAAAGTTATATAAAGATAGTGTAATGACCCAAGATTTTTTATCCTTTAAATTAATACTATATTCAATAGATTATGTCATAGGAAAAATTAAAATAACCTAACACCCAACTAAAAAGATGTGACATATTAAAAATAAATTAATAAAAAGATAATAAAACATTTAAATAATTAAACATTAATATTTATCTATGATTAATATTTTAAAAAGGATGCATTTCAAAGAACTGTTTTAAAAACATGGTATAATATTTTACCTTAATAAATTAAATTGATCATAGTTGAAAAGTTTATTATAATAGATAATTTTTAGATGTATAAAATAATATTTTAATGATCAATTATTTATAAATTTATATAAAACAATATTTACAACACTTTCTGTTTAAAAATGTTATTTTTTAATAAAAGAATTTTTCCTTTATATTTTTATTTTATTTTAAAAGATAAATTTAGAAATTTTTTCAATTTAAATTTATAAAATTAATTTCATTTTTAGATTAATCATTACAATATTATCTTAGGATATATTTTTTAGATTTTTTGAAAAAAATATTTTTTAATTGATTGCGACTGTCCTCACATGAGAAGACAACATGTTGCCAGAATTTTTTAGACATGTTTAATGCAACTCATTGTTTTGGTTTGCTTCTCTTGTAAATTTAATCTTGTACTCCCCAAAATTTCTTATTGTTGTATGGTTTTTACAAATCATGCTTGCATTGTAACCTTTTCTTCTTTTAATAAATTTCTTAGGGCATGAATTGGTTGACCAATTAATGTCACTACTTTTCAGAAGTATTAAAATGATTCATTTAAAAATAAAATGTTGAATTTATAAAATTCATGTTTAACGTTTTGAATCTTAGTATTTTCTTCTAAAAACTATTTTTATTCTCTTATATTAAAAATTAGTTATAATCTCTTATTGAAATTAAATATATTAAAATTTGTTTCATATTTTATTTAATCATGCTAATATCATGTAATAATTCAAATTTCATTTTTAGTCATAAAATTATGAATAATTGTATAAAATTTAATTACTGTGATAATGGTATAGCTGACATTTTTAAATAATTGTTTTATTATTATTTTTTAATTTTATCTAATGAATTAAATTAATATATTTTATATGATGACTCTAATATATTTTTTAAACTTATATATAATTATATTAACACTTATTTAATGTGTGATCAACACTAAATAAGATACAAATGCATAATGTTTAAAATATCATTTTTTTTCTACGAAAACATTTTTCCCTCTATATTATACATTTTAAGTTAAAATTAAATTTTGTAATATATAGATATTAATTTGGATTAAATAGAGGTTATATATAGGTTTATAACACAATTTCCTTAAGAGTTTTTATTTTATATTTTTAGTAAAACATATATTATTTAGTTAAAAACAAGTTACCCAGGAAAAAAAGGTAAAATATAATAAACAAATAATGGTAAATTAATTAAAAAATGTTTAAACTATTTTTAAAAATTATTTTTATAAGATATATTGACCTTATATCACCCTAAAATATATTATTTTTCATTTGTGGAACCATTTACCCTTTAACAATGTTATTCCATTAATGAAAAATAATAGGCGCTCACAAAAGTTCAATTTTCATGACTTATAAAAGCTGGTCACTTCCACCATCTCAAAGTTACACATAACCTTAAAAATTTATTTGAAAACCTACCTAAATTTCATCTCCTAGAATTTACTTACATAACCAAAATCCCATGGTCAATTTAATTTATCCTATGATCTTTATTTCCATGGAAACTTTCAATAGAATGTTCAAGATCCCCAAGTGAGTATTACTTAATCCTCATCATTTTTTTGGAATATTTATCTTACAAACCTTCCCAAACCATATTAATATGAGGATATCATAATAATTATTACAATTAAGTGTTAATATATTAATTTAATAACCATGATCTATTTCTTTCTATACAGTAAGAAAAAATAAAGAACATTGATCTTGTGTTTGTACAGACTACCGCCTCCAGGAAGTGGCATCTTCTGTTTTTCAAAACAACCACTCTTAACTAATTATAAGGACATAATTGAAGAATAAATGAAACATATATAATATAATTATGATTATAAATGAAAAACTTATAACCCACCTTCACCCCTTCTCATTTTTTGGGAAATGAAACATTAACCATGCATTGTGTGGACTCTCACATCCACAAAGTAATGTTTTATCATTTTTTATATTTTCAATGTTTATTAATATATATTAATATATGACTCAAAATAATATAATTATTATTATTTTATAATGATATTTAGTCTAAATAAAAAATTTCTTAACCATACTCACCCATCAAAATATGGTATGTTCTTGTTTGGGCTAGTCTAACCACCCACTTGAATAATATTATAAAACACTATCATGGATAACAATGGGAAATTAAATAATAATAATATTATGAATAAATAAAAAAATAATTATTGGTTTATGGGTTTTGAAGGTTTATAATAATTATTTGTATTATTATTAAAATATCAACCTTGATCCCTAAAATTTCTGAAATAAGTCAAAATCGATTTAATTCTCATGAAAAAACAAAAAAACAATTATGGAATGAGATAATATATTTATAAATAAATATAATTTTATATTATAGTAACTTAAATTTTATAGGATTTTTGAACTTGGTATCATATAATTGGTATCAAAATCAATATCATAAATCATACGTGAAACCAATAAATTCATTTACACCTGATGGTAAAAAAATAAGTTATAAATACCTAATATATTCATAAAAAATGATCGTAAGTTATGTTTATACAATTTAATGTATATGAATAAGGTTATGAAATATAATATTAAGATATTTATTTTTGTTATACCGGATATTATAAAGTATTCAACTAATCATGGAAATAAGGTAAGGGTTTCTTATCTCAAATTTAATTTCTTGAGACATATTTATTATTATACACCACTTTTTATATGGAATGGTGTATCTACTAGAAATTTAAAATTTTGTATCATGATCCTCTCATTATTCATGATATATAATGTTTCAATGGAAATCATATCACTCAATTCGTTTTAGTTTGAAAGTTTCTAACGTTTTAAGGGGTTCATTGTCTCAAATTTAATTTATTGAGACATATTTCTTATTATATACCATGTTTTATTTGGAATAGTTTTTCTACTACCCCTTTAATATTTTGTTTCATGATCCTCTCATTCTCCATCATATTTAATGTTTCATTTTAATGCATGTCCTTCAAGGGGTTTTGTAATGAACCATGTATTTATAAAATAATACATTTCCTTTTCTATTAATATTTATGAAAATGATATTAATTTTATGTTAAAGTGGATTCTTTTTCCAATAGTGTACTCGACACACAACAATGGGTTTATCTGAAATCTTACGCTGCACACGACATTGAGTTATACTGAAAAATAATACAATAATAATAATATTATTTTAAAGAATAGTTAATGCCTAGCCATTGAGATAATAGGAATGAATAGTATATATTGATTTATAAAAATATGGTTTACACGTGTTTAAATAATGATTAATTTGTTACCAAATTTTTTATAAATGGAAATAAAAACCAATTGAATATAAATGATGTGTTTTTATGAAAACCTATTTAAAAAGAGGATAATTGTGTTTATAAAATCATATCACAATTTATAAATTTTTATTTAATTACAAATATATGTTATATATTCACTAAAATGTTTTAAATTTATCTTATATTTTTTCTAGATATGATATAAGAATAAATTCAATTTTTTGGATAAAAGAAGTATTTTTCAAAAAATGCTGTTTTACCGCATTTTAAGAGAAAACCTTATTTAACTTTTGTTTTTTTATCTTTTAAATGTTAAATTTGAAAAAATAAACTTCTTTTATTGAATAGGAACAACAAAATTTACTTTGGTTAAATTTTTGGTAATTTTCGGATAAAGTTCATTTTTTAATGAATATTGAAAAAATACTGCATTTTAATTCAAAACTTAATGTTCATCTAATTTATTTATACAATTAGATTATCATTTTAATTGTTTTCAAAGTGTAATTGGACTATATTTTTATAAGTTAATCAAATTATGGTCATTTTAAATAATTTCACTTTTAAATTGAAAAAAACACAAGTCAATCTTTCTATAGTTTTTATTTCTTAAAAACTGCCTTTTTAGTTTTAACAACATGAAGTAATTTTAAATTAATTTATCAAAATTATATGTTTTGAATTTGGAAAAATGGATTACCTATTTGGAATCATGAGGTTAATTTTTTTTAAATATGTACCTTTTATTTTTGGACATTATGAATAGTAATTTTGATAATTATTTTATTTAACATGGTTAAAGGGTAAATCTGGTAAATAAGGGTAACAAATAATATTATAATAATATTAAAATACCCTAAAAGATGTCCTAATATTTTTTTATGAGATATTTCTGACCATGGGCATCCTTGGGTCGATTTTGGGACCCCATGGAGCCACTTGACCGTAAAAATTACATTTTATAAGAATTAATTTAAAGGAAAGAGAAATATAACATAAAGATATATATTAAAAAAACAATTATAATATGGGGTTATTTAACTGATATATTTGAAAAAAAATATTAATTAGAAATATAAAATTATTTCATACATCATGGTATTTTATTTATAATTTTTATATATTAAATAAATAAATTTAATTATGACACAATGATGATGCAGTGATTGATTCATTAATGATGGAATCAAATAAATGATATTATAAATATTGAAATAAATATAATTTGATTATTTTGATGCCATCCACGAATTTTATGGATTATATTGACATATTATATTTGAGTTAATTCCTTTGGTTTAAATGAATAACATTTGTATAATTTTTTTTAAAAAGTCAAGTATGAATAGTGTCCAAAATTGACATAATTCATAACTAAAAACATAAAATAGTTTATTAAAAGATATTAAATTCATATAAATATAAAATTCTGAAAAATGGTTAATAAAAGTCCAAATATTTTATAAATGACTTTTTTGTGGTTTATTTGACATGATATGGTATTTACATTAACCCACAATGTGTAAATAACCTGATATCACTCTAAGATTAAAAAAGGTAAAATAAGGGTTAAACCAAAAAGATAAGGACAAAAAATATTCAAAACTTGTCTAAAAATTACTATATTATGGGTATTCGAACTAAAATCATATTATATTTGAATTAAATTATATTTGGCCCATTTTTAATCGAAATTAAATTTATAATAAATTAATAGTTCTAGACTTTCCTAAACTGCCACTCCACCCTCTTATAAAAGGTCACCAATGATACCCACATAACCCACACCTCTCAAGACCCTTATATCATCCAAATTCTGCCGAAATAAGCTCCCAAAATCCTCCCTTACTCTGATAATCCTTACTTTGAGCGTAAGGCAATTCCAGAAAGCATTTTATATCAAATCAAAAGAAGTTACCTGATTTAGAGGTAAAATATTATCTCATGTTACTCTCTTTTATTTTCGTTCTCCACTCCCTATGGTCTTCTTATTATTTGATTACATAAAAAAACCAATATAATAAACATACTAAGATTTTTTTTATGATAAGGATTAGAACTAAACTTACACACACCTCCTTCTAATGGATACAAACATACTGTTTCTGTGTACGCCGAACTACTGCCTCACGAAATGATGATTGTTCGATTTTCTCCTACCAACTCTCATGGTGACTATTATGATGGAACTATATTCATATATGATATATGCTATATTTATATTTTCTCCATTATTCTTTATTTTTCATTTACAACATACATTTATGCTTTTCATAATGTATAATACGATAATTTCATTTGAGGAAGTGCATACTACCATCCCCTCAAAGTGATATGGCTCATTCATGCCATACATAGAACATATAAAGGATGGAGTTAATGATCATATGTAACATATATAAAATATTATATAATACTTGAATTATAATATACATTTTTATCATTTAGTGTTCATTCCTTTAAATATGAAAAAATAAATTAAAGTAGCATTCATGCATACGTACGACTTACCGTCTCCTTGAACGATGCATTTCATTTATTATCTCCAAATGTTATGGACTATTATAAATACATATATACTGGATATAAATACATATATATTGGATATATATGATACTTAAATTATGAATAATATTCTAGTGATGATTTACATTTTACTACATGGATAATTTACATAAAAACAAGTTCATTTTCGACTCAAGTACCGAATATCAACAAAATGACCAATATGAATTTAAATAATTATGTAATTTTTATAACATGTTGATAAGTAATATAAAATGAATAATAAACTTGAAAAAGGTTCTGAATAAATTAAAAATTAACCTAATTTAATTATTCAGGACTATAAAGAACAAACGAGACAAGTCAGACTCAAGGTAATGGACTTCGTCTCAATATCTTTTCATTGAGGCGTATTTTCATTTATACACGGCCTTATTTTATACAGTGTATAATAACAACCTTTTTCTTTTAATTTTAGTCAATGTTTTTCAAAATGAGTCTTTTTTTTATAATTGTTTTTACAAAACTACAAAGGGGATGTTTCTTTTTAATGTACGTGGTGAAAATGACTTTTTTGGCACTGAGAGTATTATTTGATATTTACCTTCCTTAACAAACCACATTGTTTTAAAAAGAAAATAAATATCATACACACTTTTTACGTCTTTTGGTATTGAAAATGGTTTTGATAAAGTATTTATTATGTCAATATCTTCAAATGATATATTGTGACTGTAATATGGAAATATTATCTTTCCTTTTGCTTATTTAATGTGTTATGATTATGTTATGGTTCTTAGGAATTGGTTTTGTAAATGGGTGGTTCCATGATAAACTGAGGGTGGGTGAGCTCGAGATAGATCTCCAATGCATTCGGTAACGTGATAGAGGTAAATGATATAGATTATCCTAATAGATTTAGGTAATATACTATGATGGGTATTCCAAATGTAACCATGAAGGTTACTACCTATGTGTCTGTGAAATCTGAAATGTAATTATGTTATGCCTGCCACAAGTTACAATTATATTTTATGATTTCTATGAGTTATTCATAAATATCATGATTTCCTGAGGTATGTTAAATATCTTATGTTTTATGAGTAAAAAATATGATTTCATTGATTTGTATGTATTCATGGAAAAATATTTTCATTACTTATTTTATATCCCTTACTGAGTTTTTTAGGATCATCCCAAGTTTTTAATTTTTTTTCATAGGGTATAAGTAAGGGTATGAGAAACGAATAATTCAAGAATATTTTTATCAAGAAAATAAATCTTTTTTTATTTATGGAGTTTTATTATTGTGAAATTTTTTGATAGAGTAGAAGTGTCTATTTCGTAACATTTGAGACATAATGTAATAGTTATGGACTCATTATCTAAAACTCTAAACCAGAAAGGTTCCTCATTTTTAATTCTTGATAAAACTCAATATTATGTAATGTTTAAGGTTGGGGCCTTATAGTTGGTATCAGAGGTTGGTTTACATATCTTTAGAGGTTAGGGTGTTATCTGGGTGTAGGTAAAGGATCCCATATAACCATGAGGGTTATTATCATATGGAAGCTTTTGGAGGGTTATGGTAAAATAGGTTGATTAGATAAAAACCTGAATAATAGAGATATAATTAGGTTGATGTATTAGAGTAATATAAAAGTTTTTATGTTTTCTTCACCCTATGGAGGATTTTTTTAATAATAATAATTCGTTTCATGTTTAAGTGTTTATTATTTTCAGCAGATTAAGGATCATTTGTCAAGATGGAAGGAATGAGATCTTGCACAACCTTCTTATCCCTCCTTGATGATTTGATGAACACTATTATAGAAAAATCCCATTCGAATGATTTTGACGGCTTCTTGAGCATTCAAATCACCTCCAAGAAATCGTTTGAGTTATCCAACACCTACTTTTTTCTAAAAAAAATTTATGGGTCATGGTATATTTTTTATATGATTTCAAGATCTCAACTTTTCCAACTCTATTGAAAAGTGAAATTACAGAATTGGAGCGAACATTTACTTTTTGATAGTAAGACAACATGCCAAAATAGAAAGGGGACATCCCTATGATCATGATATCTGGATTCAAGGTATGAATAATTTTATTATCCATAAATAATAAATCATCGTTGGATTATTAATTATAAATGACAGGGATATTCAATCTTCAGGAAATATGTATTAATAAATAAGTTGAAAATTTATAGTCAACGGATTATGAAGAACACTGAATGATTAAGAAGTCAAAATATAAGGGATTAAAGAATTATGGTAGATTGTATGATGATTAAATGTTTAAAAGAATTAATGACCTTTTGATGATGGGATTACTTTAGAAGAATTTTTATAGTATGTGTAACCATATCATTTTATTTATGAAAATTTTATTCAAGGAAGAATTATCTTTTCTTATGTGGACGTAATGGAAAACCTTAGGGGTTCACATGATATTTTTTTTTGAGTTGATTAATGGTTATTACATTTTGGGATGCAAAATAAAAGGTATTAGATTACCTTTGAGGATAAAGAGGGTTATGGTAATTTGTTCTTAAATTATATTATTTTTTAGAATGTTATAAGAATGATATGGTTTTAGAAAAAGGATAAACCACAGGATGAGTGGAATCCCATTGCATCAAGAAAGGCCATGGGAATTGAACCCGCAACTGAAGGGTGATAAGGGTGCATCGACTACCACTGGACTACGTGAAGTCCCTAGTTAGTATGATTTATTATTTTTACTTAAGTGATTTTATGGATCAAGAATTTGACGATTTTGGGAACTTATGTTTTATCAAATGAATATCCTTAGTATAAGAAAAAAATTTGGTGATTAAGTGATAAATGTTATTTTGGAAGATGTTCTCTCTTTTTGGAACACTATATAACTAAGGAAAATGGAATACTATGGGGTTTTATTTGTGGAGTAATGGTTGAAATATTATTTTAGAAGAATCTATGTTTTTATTTTATACATATGGAGATTTGGGTTATTTATTGAAATGATTAATCTATCATAGGGAATATGTGATTAAGTTAATTACTTTTCAGTATGAGACTTTAAGAGTAGTCGATGTTATTTGGAGATAAATGTTAAGATTTATCGTGGAAGACTATGTGATCAAATCCTTAAAATTTTTGGGTTTCAATCTTATTTTGGATTATTTTTAATAATTTTAAGGGAAATTGTGTATTGAATGGTCTTTTTTGAACTTTGAATATTTTTTGTTGAATTTTGGAGATTAAGAGTAGTATTTCTTTTTATAATGGATTATCCTTTTTGGAGATTATCTGATCTTGTTCTAACCATTTTGGTTTTGGTTAATGTATAAAGACATGAGAAATATATAGTTCATATTTTATGGATTATGTGATTATATAGAAGACCATTCTATGACTTTATATGTGACTAAGTCATCTTGAATACTCATCGTTTGTAGAAAAGTTGAGTTTGCGGTAGGAATTTATTAAAGGATGAGACTCTACTTGAAAAATAAGTATATTTCTATATGTTCTTAGTAAATATCATAAATAATTTACTAAACATTATTAAAATTAATTTAAACAATTTTTTTTCCATTTAAGTTTCTTACTGGGGAATCAAATATTGTTTAACCCATCACAGGTTTATGATTTTCTGGTAGTAAACTTTCTTTTGATCATGTTTTCTATCACTCTCCATCAGAACTTGATGGATAGTTTTTATACAATATTAATGTTTTAATACATTGAATACTTTTATATGTTATCTAGGGTGACCTCTTTTTTACTTCTCTTTATTTATTTTAAAGTGATAGTTTTATTGACTTTTTTTTTCTGATGTGGGATTTTTAATGCAGTTTCTGAGACGAATTTTAAAATTCTTAGGACACAATTTCCAAAAGGGAGAATGATGAAATAAACCGGGTATTTATAGAATACTAATTCTTATTTTCTATTAATATTTATGAATAAGATATTAATTTTATTTTAAAGTTGACACTTTTCCAATAGTTTAGTTGACATGAAACAATGGGTTTATCTGAAATCTTACATTGCACACAACATTGAGTTATACTGAAAAACAATATAGTAATAATATTATTATTTTAAATAGTAGTTAATTCCTAGAAATTAGGACGGATTGTATGAATAATATACAATTAATTATGAAAATATGGTTTACACATGTTTAAATAACGATTCATGGGTTACTATATTTTTTATAAATGGAAATAAAAACCAATTGAATAAAAAGGATGTGTTTTTTTGAAAACTTATTTAAAAAGAGAATAATTGTGTTTATAAAACCATATCACTCTTTATGGATTTTTATTTAATGAAAAATATTTGTTATAGATTAAATTAAATGTTTTAAATTCATGTTATATGTTTTCTATATATGATATAAGAATAGATTCATTTTTTCGGATAAAAGAAGTATTTTTCTAAAAATGCAGTTTTACGTCCTTTTGATGGACAACCCTTTTTAAATTTAGTTTTTGTCACTTTTATATGTTATATTTGGAAAAATAAACTTCTTATATAGAATAGGGATACCATAATTTACTTTGGTTTATTTTTGGTAATTTTCTGATAAATATCATTTTTTAATGAATAGTGAAAAATACTACATTTTAATTCAAAACATCATTTTCATCTAATTTATTTATATAGTTAGATTATCATTTTAATTGCTTTTAAATTTTAATTAGATTATTTTTTTATAATTTAATCCAATTATGATCATTTTAAGTTATTTAAATATTAAATTGGACATAAACACATGTCATTCTTTTGATATTATTTATTTCTTAAAAACCAACTTTTTAGTTTTGACAACTAGAATTAATTTTAAAATAATTTATGAAAAATATGTGTTTTAAATTTTGAAAAAATGTATTCCATATTTGGAATCAGGAGGTCCAAATTGTGTAAATAGGTATATTTTATTTTTGGACATTATGAATAGTAATTTCAGTAATTATTTTATTCACTATGGTTAAAGTGTAAATCTGGTAAATAAGGGTAAAAAATAATATTATAATAATATTAAACTACCCTAAAACATGTACTAATACTATTTATGAGATATTTACGAGAATATGAATCCTTGGGTAGATTGTGGGACCCCATGGAGCCACTTGGATTTGAAAATGACATTTTATAAGAATTAATTTAAAGTAAAGAGAAATATAACATAAACATGTATATTTTATTAAACAATTTTTATATGGGGTTATATAAATGATATATTTGAATATAAATATTCTTTATAAATATAAAATTATCTCTTAAATCATGGTATTTTATTTGTAATATTTAGATATTAAATAAATAAATTTAATTATGACACAATGATGATGCTGTGATTGATTCATTAATAATGGAATCAAATAAATGATATTATAAATATTGAAATAAATGTAATTTGATTATTTTTATGACATAAAAGAATTTTATGGATGATTTTTACATATTATATTGGAGTTAATTCCTTTGGTATAATGTAATTAGGTTGTTATAAATTTTTGAAAAAGTCAAGTATGAATAGTGTCGAAAATTGACATAATTCATAACTTAAAACATAAAATAGTTTATTAAATGATATTAAATTCCTAAAAATATAATATTCATCCAAATGGTTACGAAAAGTACAAATATTTCATAAATGACTTTTTTTGGGTCGTTTTACATGATATGGTAATTACATTAACCTACAATGTGTAAATAACATGATATCACTTAAAGATTAAAAAGGAAAAAATAAGGGTTAAACCAAAATGATAAGGATATAAAAATATTCAAAACTTATCTAAAAATTATTAGATGATGGGAATTTGAACCGAAATCATCTTATATTTGAATTAAATTTGTTTTGGACCATTTTTAATATAAATCAAATTAATAATAAATTAATATTTCTAGACTTTCCTAAAGTGCCTCTCCCCCCTCTTATAAAAAGCCACCACCTCTACCCACATAACTTACACCTATAAAGCCCATAGTATCATCCTAATTCTACAAAAATAATCTCCCAATATCCCTCATTTTCTCTTAGAGTACTTACCTTCGGTGGAAGGCAATTCAAGAAATCCTTTTGGAAGAAATCAAAAGAAGTTGCCCGATTTAGATGTAATGCCTTCTCTCAAGCTCTTTTTGTTTTATTTTTTTTATACACACTCTATGGTCTTATTATTATTTTATTACCTAAAAAACCACTATCCTAAATATTATATCATGTTTTTATGAGAATTATTCGCACTACACTTACACACACCTCAATCTAATGGATACGAACATACTATTTTCGTGTACGACGAACTACTACCTCACGAAATGATGATTGTTAAATTTTCACCTAACAACTATCATGGTAGCCATTATGATGGAACTTTATTTATATATGATATATATTATATTTATATTGTCTCTATTAATATATATGTTTCATTTACATCATACCTTTATGATTTTCATAATGTGTAAATATGATAATTTCATTTGGGGAAGTACAAACTACCGCCCCTCAAAGTGATATGACTCGTTCATGCCATACATGGAACATATAAAGGATTAAGTTAATGAAATTATGTAAAATATATAAAATATTATATTATACTATAATTATAATATACCAATGTATCATTTAGTTTTAATTCCTTTAAATATGAAAAATAAATGAAATTAGCGTTCATGCGTACGTACGACATACCGTCTCCATGAACGATGCATTTCATTTCTTATCTCCAAATGTTATGGACTATTATAAATACATATATACTGTATAAAAACACATATATAATGGATATATATGATACTTGAAATCAAGGATAATATTCTTGTCATGATGGAATTTTGACTACAAGGAGAATTTACATAAAAACATGTTTATTTTCAACTCAAGTACAGAATATCAACAAAATGAGCTATATGAATTTAAATAATTTTGTAATTTTTATAACATGATAACAAGTAATATAAAATGAATAATAAACTTGAGAAAGGTTCTAAATAAAGTAAAAATTAACCTAATTTTATTATTCAGGAATATAAATAATGAATGAGACAAATCAGACTCAAGGTAAGGGACTTCATCTCAATCTTCTTTCATTGAGGCAAATTTTGATTTATACACAACCTTATTTTATAAAGTGTATAATTACACCATTTTTCTTTTAATTTCATTCAATAGTTTTTAGAAGTAATATTTAATTTTATGAAGTGTTTTACTAAACTACAAAGGGATTGTTTCTTTTTAATGTATGCGGTGACAATGACCTTTCTTCCACCATGAGTATTATTTGTTATTTGGCCTACTTAACAAGACGTAATGTATTTAAAAGGAAAATAAATACCATATAACATTTTTACATATTTTGGTATTGAAAATGGTTTTGATAAAGCATTTATTATGTCAACATCTTGAAATGATATATTTTTATTGCAATATGGAAATGTTATCTTTCCTTTATGCTTGTTTTATGTGTTACGATTATGTTATGGTTCTTGTGAATTGCTTATGTATATGGGTGGTTCCACGATAAACCATGGACTGGTGAGCCCAAGATATCTCTATAATTAATTGGGTAATGTGATGTAGGTAAACAATAAATTTTCCCTTGAGAGGTTTATGGAATATACTGTGATGGGTATTCCAAACGTAACCATGAAGGTTACTCCTTATGTGGATGTGAAAGATATAATGTAATTATGTTATGTCTGCCACACGTTACCATTATGTTTTATGATTTCTATGATTTCTTTAATAAATCTTATGATTTCATGAGGTATGTTAAAGAGATTACATTTTTTTGAGTAAAAAGTACAATTTCATTGATTTTTATGTATTCATGGTCTAATTGTTTCTTCCTTATTTTGTATCCCATACTGAGAATTTTATTCCCATCCCAAGTTTATGAAACTTTTTTCATAGGGTATAATAAAGGGTAAAAGAAAGGAATAATTCAAGAGCATTTTTATCAAGAAAATAATTCTTGTTTTATTTATGGAATTTTATTGTTGTGAAAAATTTGATAGAGTAGAAGTGTCTAATTTGTAAAATTGGAGATGTAATGTAATAATTATGGCCTAATTCTCTAAAACTATAAACCTAAAAATATTCTCAATGTTAATTATTTATATTACTAAAGATTATATAAGGTTTAAGGCTGTGGCCTTATAGTTGGTATCAAAGGTCGGTTTAGATAAATTTAGTGGTTAGGGTGTTATCTGGATGTAGGTAAAGGATCTCATATAACCAAGAGGGTTATTATGATATGAAAACTTTTTTAGGGTTATGGTAAAATAGGTTGACTAGATAAAAACCTGATCAATGGAGATATAAGGATGTTAATAGATTAGAGTAATATAAAAGTTTGTATGTTATCTTTACCCTATAGAGGATTCTCTTTTTAATAATAATTCATTTCATGTCTAAGTGTTGATTCCTTTCAGCAGATTAAGGTTAATTTTTTGAGATGGAAGGAAAGAGATATTGAACAACCTTCTTATCCCTCCCCAATTATTTTATAATCATTATTACGATGAAATCCCATTTGAATTATTTTGACAGCTTCTTGATTATTCAAATCACCTGTAAGAAATTTTTTGAGTTATCCAACACCTACTCATTTATATAACAATTTTATAGGATATGATATCTTTTTCATATGATTTAATGATATCAACTTTTCAAACTATATCAAAAAGTGTAATTATAGAAGTGGAGTAAACATTTAATTTTTGAAAGTAGGACAACATGCCGAAAGATAAATGGAACATCCAGAAGATCATGATATCTAGTTTCATGGTATGATTAATTTTCTTATCCTTAAAGAATGAATAATATTTGTATTGATCTTTATAAATGACGGGGATATTCGATGTGCAGGAATCATGTAAAATAAAATAAGGTAAAAATTCATAGTTAATGGATTATGGAGAACACTTAATGAGTAAGAATTCTATATATAAGGGATTCAAGAGTTATGGTAGATTGTAATATGATGAAATGTTTAAAAGTATTAATTCTCTTTTGATGATGATATTATTTTTGAAGACTTTTTCTAGTATGTGTAAACCTAAAGTTTGATATGTGAAAATTTTATTCAAGGAAGAATTTTCTTTTCTTATGTGGACATAATGGATAACCTTAGGGGTTCATATGATCTTTTATTTGAGGCGATTAATGGTTATTAAATTTTAGGATGAAAAATGAAAGATATTAGATAACCTGTGAGGATAAAGAAGGTTATGGTAAATTTTGAGGAAATTATCTTATTTTTGAGAATGTTATAAGAATTATATGGTTTTAGAAAAAGGAAAACCCACAGGATGGGTTACATACCGTTGCGTCTGATAAGGCCATGAGAATCGAACCAGTAACCAAAGGGCAACAAGGGCACATCTCCTACAACTGGCCTATGCGAAGTCCCTGGTTAGTATGACTCATTCTTTTTAGTTACATGGTTTTATGTATCAAGAATGAGTTGATGTTGAGAACTTATGTTTTATCAAATGGATATCCTTATTATGAGAAAATGATTTGGTGATTAATTGATAGATGTTATTTTAGTAGATGTTTTCTCTTTTGGGAACACTATATGAATAATGAAAATAGAATATTATGGGATTTCATTTGTGGAGTAATGGTTTAAATATTATTTTGGAATAATCTATGTTTTTATTATGGACATATATAGATTTGGGTTATTTATGGAAATGATTAACTTATCATAGAGAATATGTGATTAGGTTAATTACTTTTCAGTATGATATTTTAAGATTAGTTGATGTTATTTGGAGATAAATGTTAAGATTTATCATGGAAGACTATGTGATCAAATACTTCTGAATTTTGGGTTTCAATCTTAGTTTGTATTATTTTAAATAATTTTAGGGGAAATTGTGTATTGAATGGTCTTTGTTGAACTTTACGTATTATTTGTTGAATTTTGGAGCTTAAGAGTAGCATTTCTTTTTATAAAGGATTGTCATTTTTGGAGATTATATGATCTTGTAGTAACCATTTTGGTTTATGTTAATGTCTAAATACATGGGAAATATGTAGTTCATCTTCTGTGGATTACGTGATTCTCTAGAAGTTGGTCGAAAACTGTTTTTTATTATTCAAAAGGAGAGGTCTCCATACAAAGAAGATACAAATCAAAGAGGTCTAAAGTAATGGATCCTAAGAGAATCCCCTTGGACAAAATCATTACACTCCCAAGGTAAAGACACCAAGCTAGAGAAAATTACCAAGGGATCATCAGGACTACTCCCCCGGGAAAGGGAATCCACAACAAAGTTAGAATCTCTTGAAATATGAATAACCACACATCCATTAGGAATATCCAAGCCACAAATTATAGCCAGTTAAGTCAACTTCCATGGTGGGTTAATTTTTTCGTGCAAGGCTCGAATCATCACCTCAAAGTCCGATTCCACTTCTAAAAATACCAACAATAAACTTTTGTAAAGCTTGACACTAGTGTGAAATGCCTGAGCTTCTGACCCTTAAAAACTACCTTTACCATAGAAACTATTATAAAAAAACACCACTGAACCATTCTTGTACCACACCATGCCTCCTCTATATATCTGGCCATTTATCACTGACCCATCAAAATTATGTTTGAAACCGTTCTCAAGCAGATTCCATCTAATCCAACACCTCTGGGATCTTGGATGTTTCACTGGTCTATTGAGAAGATAGTAAAGAGTGTAGAATTGCTTCCCACCATTAATCAACGAACCAAGTTCAAAAAGAAGAGTCTTTATTCGCACATGCAGTGAAGGCATCAGTGGTTGGACCTCTATCCTTGCTTTTTTCCTTACCTCCCAAAGTGTCTAGAATATCACTGTAATAATGAGACATTAGATATTTGACTCATTTTCTTGCGTTCCCAAAAACCAACTCATGAAGAAGTCATGAAGGGATGAACATAATGCATTATAAGTACCCATTTATCGATTATAGACCAAATGTTTAACTCCCATTCACCCTTGATAAATATATGGACCATCGATTCCACTTGGGGGTTACTACAACAGTAGACATGAGAGGCAAGATGAATGCCCCTTCTTTGAATATTACCCTCTGTAGGTACAGCTTGATTACATGCTCTCAAAACTAGGAAACACATCTTCGTGTGGACCTCCTTACTCTACAGGTGTGATCCCCACTCATCATGAACTACTTCGTGCTGAATCAGCCTTCAGTAATCTCGTCCATTGAAGGAACCAGATCGTGACTCTGAAAAATAGCAACGGTTGGTATCTTCAGAGAAAACAACCTCATTAAAAATAATCAACTATTCTGGGATTAAAATGGCTTCAATCATAATTTTGTGATGGATGGCTTCCCTTACTGACATGTTCATTCCGGGGCAGTTTGAAAAAAATAGTTTCTCCCCCACCTAGTTATCCCTCCAAAGATTAATATACCCTCATCCAATCATCCAACAAGAATAAAACTAAGGTATCTCTATGTGAAACACCAAAGTTCTCCCCAAACTGAATAGTTTCCAAAATTCCCTATCTTCTTAGTAGTTTCCATACATAGTTCTAAGAGTTTTGGCCCACATCAATTCTCCAACAGAGAAATCCCATGCCTGCTAAGCCTGTATGGAATGCATGGCAGTTGAGACCTCCCAAAGACCAATGCCTCCTTCCTCCACCGGTTTCACTACCCTATACCAATATACCCAATGATCTATTACTAAGGCCTTAGTGTCCAAAATAAAGTTTTCCCATTATCTTTTCCATTGTTGAGATAATCCCCTTGGGAGGAGTGATAATGATCTTGATGTGCATCAGAATCAAATAAATCACACTATTAATCAACACCACACATCCACCCAAGGAGAGAAACTTATTTTTCCAGTTAAGAACCCTTTTCAAAATTCTATTAATGTGATTTTCAAAGAATATATTTTTCACTCGGCCATTATAAATAGGTTACCCAAGATAAATCATAGTAAATTGTTTCCATTGGATTCCCATAATGTCTTGGATATACTGAATACTTCTTCTTGTACATTTCTTTGATATGAAAACATTGATCTTCCTGGAATTGACTCGTTGGAAACTTATATTACCATAAACCAACATAAGTTTCATGTAATTCATAAGGGATAACATCCTTCCATTTAAAAATATGAGAATATCATCAGCGAACATCAAATGATAGAAAGAGCCATCCGAAGCTTGAGAATGGGATGATAGAATTATCCGTTCCACCAAGCATCTGTGCAGATTTTGCAATAGGGACTCCTGTGAAATTATGAACAAGATGGGGGATAGAGGGTCCCCTTTCCTCACACCACTAGAATTTTTTAAGAACCTAAAACCTTTTCCCATCAGTGAAATGGTCAGCCAAGGAGAGGATAAACATAAAAAAAATTGATCACAAACCCACTCATGGAAACCCAACTTTCTCATCACCCGGATTTTGAAACTCCATTCCATATTTTCAGGTGCATTCCTCATGTCAACCTTAATAATCATGTTGTACTCGAACACCCTATTATTCACATCCTCTGACAATTATTTAGAGATTCCCACCACCACTTGAATAATTATACCTTCAATAAATCCATGTTGTTCCTGAGATATAGCCTTTAGAACCACTTTGTTCAACCTCTGAGTCAAAACACATTCCAAGATCTTGTAAGAAAAATTGAAAAGGAATATCTATTTATATTGGTTAATGGAAGTGGGGTCTCTAACTTTGGGTATGAGAAACACCCTGGAAGAATACGTACTCCTATTAAGGGACCCCCTAGAAAATAATCCTGCACCGCCTCTATTACATGAGGTCCCACAAAGTCCCACAACGCTACATAGAAGGCTCCTGGAAACCCATATGGGCCTAGAGCACTATCTAGTCACATATTTAAAACAACCTCCAAAAACTCCTCATCATATGGTAAACTTCTCATGGTATCATTATCCTCATCATCAATATTCCTGGAAATACTCCCCCTGAAAACCTCTTGATCTAATGCTAAGGCTTTTTTCCCATATGGTTCTGAAGGACCACCTTCTAGAATAATTTCAATGTGATTCAAGGACATCCTTCCGACGACATTAACATCTAAAGAAAACAAAAAATCCTCAAGCCTGTTGTTGAGTTTCATATTATGACATTACTTCAACATGCATGGGAAAAACAATTGTTTTGGTCACCCTATTTAAGTCATCTAACCCTAGACCTTTGCTTGAAATCCCTATCAATATCCAACAGTCTATGAGCCAGAAAATAGTGATTGTTACATACCAACATGAAGGTAGGGCCATCCCAACTCTGTTGTAGCCTGTCTTCCAATCCTTTGATCTCCTCCTACAGTGATTCCACTGAATCATCCACTGATGTTTTCTTCGTGAACCATATACCTATATTAGACATGAGTCGATTCAAATGTCCAGACAACACAACCCAAGATCTACCCTCTATCTCATATTCCCAGGATTATTTCATCATCTCCATGAAGCCATCCACATTATGCCAATTAGCCGAGTACATGAATGCCTTATTCTCCCAACTCCCATGATTAAGGTCCACCATTACTAGAGTGTGGTCTAAAAGGGAACAAGTTAGATAAGTGATTGAGGTCCTAGAAAAGGACTCTAACCCCCAAATATTAATAATAAATCTATCCATCCTACTCCACATATGACTACAACAATTGTGATTATTACAACAGGTTTATTTTAACCCATTAAGGCCCAAGTCCAGCAGCCCCTTACCAAAAATGAATGAATTAAACTCATGCATACCATTATTGTATAACCCTAATCCAAATTTCATATCCAAAATTTCCACCATATAATTGAAATCCCCACCTAAAAAACAAGTTAATCTGGATGCATTTAACGAGTCAAGACAATACAATAGGATCCTTCTTTTTGAAACATCATTACTGGCATATATAAAAGAGAAAAAACTCTCCATTCCCCTGAACCCAATTTTCACAGTGATACATTACTCCATAACATGCACCAACTATACTTGCATCAAATTATTCCATAGAATCCAAACTTTCTTATTAACTAGGTTCCCATGAAGGTGGAGACAAAACCCCATTTTCATAGAAAAGGATCTGATCCCTCTAGGACTTTGTTTAGGTTCCCAAATGAACACCATCAACGACTTACATATCATGGAATCAGAAACCATAAAGGTGCATTTTTCATGCACCCCAAGACCCTGAGCATTCTAGAATATCAGTGAAGACATTAAAGGAAATAGTTACTGGCCCTTTGGCCATTGCAACCTGGTCTTGGCACAAACAAATTCTTGTAACACCCCTCCCCGGGCATGGAGCGAGTAACCAGTCTAGAAAAACTTTTAGAGGAACAACCCTTCTTTGGTACGAGGAATTTATTCTTTAATGGGTAATCTGACTACTCCAACAAGGGGAGTCTGTTCCCCACCTTGACCGGTGGAGAAAAAGGAGATGCCTCCTCCTAAAGCATTGAAACTATAACCATTCGGGTTGGTGAATTACGGGAGGTGGTAATTTCCTTCTCCACCCCATCTAAGAACAGAACCCTTAGTGCATTCTACTACACATCCTTTCAAAACCCTATCATAGCCAACATAGATATCTTCAACAAAGTCGAAGATAGAAAGGAAGAAAACCAAACCTCTAATACTGGGAGAGATAATCCTTTATGGAGGAAAGGTGAGAAGGGAGAAAAAACTTTCCCCTTTCCACTGAAATGAAAAGGAGACACCAAAGAATCTGCCACCTCACACAAACCACCTTCGGTGACCTCCATTGTGTCTATTCGAGCAACCAATGGTAATATTTTGGGAATCTTGATAATCTATAACAAAGGGTTGGAGCCCTATTCCTCATCAGAAAAGGCGATATGCATTTCAGACTTAGCCCCGATAACTTTTGAAATCTCAACCGTTCTTGTTGGGTCATTGAATTTATCTCCCCTAGATGATGAAGAAGATGGCTGGTCCCATGAAATTTCCGCTGCACCAGTGCCACCGAGGAACCCTACCTTGAAAATGTAACCCGCCACTGACTCAGGTGCCGAGTCCGATTGAAGGGAATGATGCATGTTAGTGTTCCCCCATCCCCGAAAAATTCCCTTCCAGTTCATAAAAAACTCCACTGCATGGCCTTGAAACCCACATGTAAAACAGAACCTCATAGGATCATAAAACCCCAAACACTGCCCCTAATTGAACCCTTCAGGTGATCTGATAAGGACCCAAGGAGGAAACTTCCTTGAAAGGTTCATCTCAATGCAGATCTGCGGGTTCTCTATGTCTATAAACCTTTCTGTATTCCCATCCTCATAGAGGATTAAACTGAAGGAGTCACCCACAACCTCTAGGATCGAAGGGTTATGAAAGGGAAGATTCATACCCGGTATTTTAATCCACACCATGCCTATATAGGATTCTTTTCCATAATGGAATTCTCAAGACCAACGAGAAAGGAAAAAATAAAGGGATCCATAAAATCTTTCCTCTCTCACCCAAGCATGCACAAAATCATCTCTATTGAAGAGATGAATGAAACACGCAAACTAAGAGAGTTATGAGACTATTGTTATATGATTGAGCCTCCAAGAGTCCACAAGATCTCTGAACACGTCCACCAGAGGTTTTCTAGGCCCGAATTTATCAACCAATGAAAGATTAAAAAACATCGTAGCACAATGCATCTCCTTTTTTGAAATCACCACCAATGGTGCTCTGTCTAAATATTCCGACCGTTGTTTTTCCAGAAGAACTAGAGGGATACAAATATGACCCACAACACCTTCAAAAGAAAATATGAGTTTGTGGTAAAAATTTATTAGAGGATGAATCTCTACTTGAAAAGTAAGTATATTTCCTTATGTTCTTAGTAAATATCATAAATAAATTTCTCAAATTTATGAAAATAAAATTCTTTATGGTTAGTTGTTCCTCCATATACAAGTTTTTATACGTGTAATAATTATATGTGTTAGCTTAGGTGACCTTTTTACTTCTCTTTATTTATTCTAATGTGATAGTTTTATTGATTGTTTTTCGATGTGGGATGTTCAATGAAGTTTCTGAGCCTAATTTTAAAATTGAGAGGACACAGTTTCCAAAATGGGGGAATGATTTAATGACCCATGTATTTATAGAATAATAAATTTTCTTTTGTATTAATATTTATGAATAATATATTAATTTTACATTAAAGGGGATGCTTTTTTCGATAGCGTACTTGACACGAAACAACAGGTTTATCCAAAATCTTACATTGCACACAACATTGAGTTATACTGAAAAATAATACAGTAATAATAATATTATTTTAAATAGTAGTTAACACCTAGCCATTGGGATGGAAGGAATAAATAATATCTATTGAATTATGAAAATATGGTTTACACATGTTTAAAAAGTGATTCATTGGATACCAAATTTTTTATAAATGGAAATAAATACCAATTGAATATAAATGATGTGTTTTTTAAATTTACCACAATCATTCTTCTCACATGGAACCCTTATATATTTATCATATTTAATATACATATTCATAATTAGGAATAATGTAAACATAAAAAAGGGTGAGCTTGCATGCTCAGTAAGGGTAAACATGGGAGATAACATTCAAATATATTAAGTAAGGGTAATAAGAGCATAGGAGTATGAGAATATAAAGGTCTCACCCATAGAAATAATTATCAAATTATGAGTCATTGAATAATGATCCAACATAAAATAATACATGTTTCATTAGAATGTTGGTCGTAAAAAAAATCATGATTCATGAGCCCAAAATAAATTTATTATATAGTAGGCTTGGAATAACCACTCATGTACCTTCTTGGGATTAGGTTAACTACCCATGTACCATATTGGGACTAGGATAACCGTCAATATACCCTTTGATATCATGAGGTATAAAACCTTAACCAATTCTTTGGAGGGATATAACATACCCACTCATAAAAAAAAGATAAACTTCTCATATGTATACCACAATAACATGAAAACATTCATCATTATTTCAAATCTTAATTACCTTATGGGAAAAATGAGTTTAATGATATTTTAAAACATCATAATAAGACATCTAGAGAAATAAGGTGGATGGTATCACTATTGGATATACCAAGTTAAGAATAATTATTATTAAAGTATATTGACATAAATGAAATAAAATTTTATAAAATAATTAGAAATACACTTTAAAAACAAGAAGAAGTTTCCATTTCTTTTGGTAATTTCTTTAAAAACAAAAACACTCCTTGAATAATGGGAATATTATTTTATTTAAAAAATAATGAAAACTTATAAATAAAACATGATAAAAAGTAATAGTTATAATTGAAGTAAAAGTAAATTATGTGGTAAACGTTAAAAAACATTCTTTTCCCTCTTTTATAAAGAAATTAAAAATTGACCCATATTGTAAATGTTAAAAATATTCCTCTATCAAAAAATTATAAAAAGAAAAATATACCTAAAAAAATAATCATTTTAATATATAGAATAACATTCTCAAAACAAGATAAATAACATGGATATGAAAGAAAAATATTCCCTGCCATAAATAAGAGATAAGTATAAATTACATTATAATATTTATTTTTAGTTTGTTTTTAAACCATACGAGAATCAAATTGAATAATACATGTAAAAAAATAATAAATAGAGGAGAGAAAATGTATGGGGTTTAATATTCATATATTAGAGAATTTTCCAAATGATAATTTAAACATTAAAAATCTTGATTAAAAGTAAGATTGCAACATTAACCTTTGCCTCAATATTCCTCTAAGTTAAATATGATTTAACTTAATTTATAATAAATTTATATTTATTATAAATCTATATAATAACCATATTTATATTTATATTAATATTTCCATTCAAATATACATTCTTATAATTATTTTATTAATAAATATTTGTTAAAGTCAGTATTTGGGTGTTAACTGTTCCATTTTCAATGCATGTTTTGAATCACAGTTCCATTACTTTCATTATGGTCATATATCAATTTTTTTATTTCAGAATTTTTTATTTACAATTTTAGAACCATCTATGTAAGTCAATGATAAAAAATGTGATATGTCATTTATGGAGGTGGTAGTCCGAACATACAAATGAGCGATGTTTCCATTTCCAATGAATTATAGGGTAGGAAATAAGAAATTTTTTTATATTTAAATAATAATTATGTCTTAAATATCAAACATATTCATTAAATACCTATTTATAACTATCCATGATAAGAGGTTATGAAAAATGAAATATATCACTTCGTAGTGGAGGTAATCCACACACACATATGAGTAATTTTATCATTTTCTATTAGATGGAAATAGGTCGGTAGATAATTATTGTTACATAAACATAATAACATTTAATTATAATAATGAAAATGATTTTATTATTTTGACGTAGTTATATAATATTTTTTTAAGGTGAAAGAATAAATAAACTAAAAAGAACTTGATTTAGACAATTACCACTTACTTGGGGATAATTCATTGTGCCTCTCCTTAATCTTTATTGGGTTGGTATTATAGAGTGATAAAAACCTCTAGAACATTAAAATGATATTTTTTAAGTGATTTTGTAATATCTTACTCAAGATAAGTTTCTCAAAGTGTGTGAATAAGTGAGGAAAGAAATTTACCTTTTATAAGTGAAAGGAGTGAAACCCTTGTAAATATTAAGAACGTTTGAATAAAATTAATGTCATTATAAATAGAAATTGGAACAAAATGGAAATATTTTCAAAGATAGAATATTAGGGGGGGGAGGTATAAATCTACTCATCCAAAAAAATTAGGCATTTTTAGTGATATTTATGGCCATAACTCTAAGTTTACCCCTTTTCCACATTTTACCTTAACCATAATAACTTTATTTTTTACTACATAACTTATTTTTTAGAAAAAAAATGAAATTTAACTTATAAAAAATTATACATGATGATTGAAAATAAGGAAATTATTTTAAAATATTTAATTTATAAAGTTGTAATAGTTTAATTCAAATATCCACACACAAAACATGTAAAAATAATTTTAGAAAAAAGATATCTTTTTAATGTAAAAATTATTTTATTATCATTCATTTACAAGTGAAAACTATTAAATAAATATTATTTTATTTTATTTAATATACTATCTACATATTTCATTGTAATAATTCTTCAATTTTTATTAATGTAATTTATTAAGGTAATAATACATCATGAACCTAAAAATAGCTTCAAAAAAATATTTTTACCATTATTTAATGTTATATTTATTTATAATGAATTTTTAATAAATTTATGAATGACAATTATTTTTATACTTGTATAAAAAATATTTTTAAATATATTGAAATCCAAAAATAAGATAAATTACCTTTTAAATAAAAACTTATATCAATAAAACAATATTTGTAAAAAACATTTTCATTTATCCAATAATTATTAGATTGGTATTTCCATAGATTTCATTATGTTATTTTATTATTCTGTAAATATATTTTATCAATATAATTTCATAAAATTTTTAATTTAAAAAAAATCATAATTTTAAAAAAATTGTTCGAAATAGTTTCTATAGAAAAAATTTTATTTTTATTTATTAAATGTCACCCCTTCTATTTTATAAAATAAATTATTTTATAATTGTCATAATGTATTTCATTATTCACTGAAGTTCAGAGCTGCGAGCATCATAGGCCATCAAATGCATCAAATTTACTAAAGAAGAAAATATATTTTGAAATCACATGGTGTTACATCCTACCCCCTTAGAAAAATATCTCCCATTAGATCCTGTCACTTGGATGAAAAAATGAGGATTCTTCTATTTTATTACATATCATATTCCAACTTAGATTCCTCGAACTTATTATCGCTACACATAAAATTGGTCAATTGGGTTGTTATATTTCTTAAAACCTTATCTAATTGATCTGTAATGTCCACTAGTGGTTCCTCATATGATATACCATATTCCAGATGTACCACCTCTGAGTTTAGTACATATGAAGGGTCAAGTATGTACTTCCTTAAAATAGATACATAGAAAACGTAATTTATTTGAGAATGGTTCAAAGGAATTTCCAAATGATATGATACCATATTGACGTGATTAATAATCTTAAAGGGAATGATATATCTTGGTCTCAACTTCCTCTTCTTTTTAAATATCATAACCTTCTTCCATGGAGATATTTTAAGGAATAAATTAGCACCAAATTTAAACTCTAAATCTCATCAATGATTAACATTATAACTTTAATATCAATTCTGAGCCACCCTGATGTGATTTATAATAATTATAAGATTATCTACCATTTCTTTAGCTAGATCAAGTACCAATTTCATTAATTCTATAACTTTATCTCAACATGTTAGAGTTATGTAATTATTTCCATATAAAACTTTATAATGAGCCATCTAAATTTTTGAGTGAAAGATATTTTTTTAGAAAAGTTGAATATAGGAAGGATTTTATCCCAAAAATATTTTAAATCTACAAACTAATATCTAAAAATATAGTCTAGTGTGTAAATAGTCCTCTTAGATTGATCATCTTTTTTAGGATCAATGCTAAATTTCCACTTTGTATTCAATTCTCACTAAATAATTATCTAGAAGACTGAGATAAACCTAAAATCTTGAATAGATACAATTGAAAGTGATACTCCATGAATTGTTTCCACTTTCATATGGTATATCATGAAAAGTTGATCCAGTGATAAATATTCTTTAATAATAACAAAATGTGATGATTTCACAAGGCGACCGACTACAACCCCAATGGTGTTATGGACTTTAGATGTGACAGGGAGTCCAATGATGAAATACGTGGTGATATTTTATAATTTTTATATAGGAATGTGTATTCTATTCATAATCCCCTTTTATATATGATGTTTAGCCATAAAATATTGACATACTAGGCATCGATATACATTTTCTGCAATATCTGTTTTCTTTTTGTCTAACCATAAATGCTATTTGATATCAATATACATATTTTTACTGATAAGATGGATAGAGAATTGTGAGATATGTAATTTATCCAATTAATACATTAATTATTATATTAAATTTACACATATTCATGTATTGAAATTTATCATTACATTAGGATTAAGGTTGAACATTGAAACATTCCTTACCTTCTCTTAGCACTCTGAATCCTTTAACTTTATTAATCTTCACATGGATGGATGATTCAACATTCATTTGAGAGAGATAGGATTTATTCCCTTTACTCATTATTTCAAGGCATATCCTTTATAAATCCATGATTATTTGACCTTTTTCAATCCTCGTCATAGAAAAGGTAGACTGATTATTCCTTCTTAGAGTATCGACCATAATGTTTTCATTCCCAATGTAGTATTCTTTTGAGAAATCACTATCTTTAACCAAATCCAACAATATCCTTTGGTTCATGTTAAACTCCATCTATAAAAATATATACTTCAAGCCTATATAATCAGTATATATATCAAACCTTTCTCTATAATGATAATGTATCTTTGTTTTCAATGAAAACATTACTATTTCCATATCTAAATCATGAGTCGGGTAATTTTTCTCATTAACCATCATTTAGAATGATTCATATGCTACCACCATATCATATTTCATGAGAAAAGATCACAATAATTTCTTTGATGCATCTATTTATAGAAAAACCCTTCTCTACTACAGGTTAGTGTAATCATAGGTGCACTGACCAACCATCCCTTTAGTTCCTTGAAATTTTCTTCACATTCATCTATCGAAAGGAACTTGGATCCATTCTAGGTAAACTGAGTTAGAGGTTTTGATAACAATTATAAATTATTTTTAAATAATCAATAGTATCTAGAAAATACAAGAAAACTATGGATATTAGTCACGTTGTTTTTTCTAGGCCATTGTTCAATAACCTCCACCTCTAAAGGATCCACAAATACTCCATTTATTATAATTACATAACCAAAGAATGATACATTTTGTATCTAGAATTCACATTTAATAAGATTGGAATAAAAATTATCCTCTATAAATATCTTCAACACAATACTCAAATTATCATCATCCTCCTCCTTATTCATGGAATATATGATAATATCATCTATAAAGACTACCACAAACTGAACATGGTAATCTCAAAAAATTCTATTCATTATATTGATGAATATAATGGGGTAATTTGTATTTTTGAATGAAATAGCTATAAATTCATATTTTTCGTACCTCAAACATAACAAAGACTTGGGTATTTCCATCTTTTTGAACCTTAATTGATGTGATCTTGATCAAAGGTTAATCTTTGGGATGTATTGTGATCCTTGTAATCGATCAAAAAAATCATCAATATGGGGAATGCAATACTTATTCATGAAATTGATCTTATAATGTTCATAATAATCAATGAAAAGATGCATTGATATATCTTTATTTTTTTAAAAAAATAATCGATTTACCCACTGGTGAAACACTAGGGTGTATTAATCCCTTTTCTATATTATATTAAAGTTTCTTCTTCAATTATTACAACTCAATTGGGGAAATTGTATATGGAGTCATTAAAATAGTTATAACATTATATATGATCTATAATGAAAACTCAACTTCATGATTTAAGGGAATACTAGGAAACTCTTCAGAAACATACATCAGCATATTACCACACAATAGGCCTATGTTCAATATTGAGTTTCTCCCCAATAATTTGTGTAATATAACCTTCATAGATAGGTATTAGGAACCATATAATGGATGTAATTTCGATTAGAAGTTCATATTCATCCTCACACTGATTGATGGTCAGAATATGATTCAGGATATTATATGCAACCAACGTATCTTAGTAATTGTTATGGGATCTATATAGAGAGCTGATAAATGCCCAAAATCACATCAAATATGACTATATGGGGAACAAAAAAGGCTTAAAAGAAGCACATTCATACAAAATTAAGTGAGAGAATAGTTATATACTGATATGTAACCATCATACCATTAGTATTTTTCACAAATAATTTGATATCTAATCAGTGAGGTCATGATATGATACAATTTGAAAATTCATCCGATGTAAAACAATTGGAAGAAACTAAATCAAAAAGATACATTTACAGTTCTAGAGTGTAAAATTTCTATACCATTTATCACTTTTTTTATCATGGACTACTCTATTTGTTGGGATAACATGGGCTTTCCCTTTTTCCCTTTGGCAGAATAGGTTTCTAATGTCGATTATTTTCATTAACCATTGGTTTAGAATAAAGGCTTTAATATTTTCCATATTCCTTATAATTGAATAATTAGAGTGTGGATGACGATTTTAGATGATATTTCTTTTCACCCATATCTCCTCACCATTAATATGCTCAATGCCATATCTTCCATACTTTAAGCATTTACCTATCCCTTGGAGAAAATTTCCCCATGATTCTTTCCAAATGTTTGGTATGAAAGAGGAATAAATTTATTTCTCCCATGGGATTTATTCATGGAATTTACTTGAAACTACATCTTTATCTTCTTATCAGAAAAACCATGAGAATAATTCAAGTCTCGTATCTCTATTTATATATAGGGAGAACAAAAAATTATTTATTCATTTCTATCAAAGTCTCTAATATCAAATTCCTTTTAGAGACTTCGTTTTAAGAAACTAAACAACTGATAATTTTTTTTAGTTTTGATGATAAAACTAGAAACATGACTTGCATTTATTGTGAAATTTTCCTCATAGGTACAAATGGATTCACTATCCTTTTTTCTTATTCTAGTAATTCCATAATCGATTTAGTGTTAATTGTTATTGGAAAATACTTATTTAAAATTACCTTCTAAAACTCTTCCCATTCCATGAAGTAAATTTCTTCTTATTTCCATGTAATGTTAATAAGAGTCCACAATTTACCTGCTTCACCTTCCAAATGATACACAACCAAGACAACCATATCATCATCCAAGCACTAGATAATGGAAAATACATTTTATCTTGCATTGATCCATCACTCCAAATTAGTGGATCAGATGAACCACTGAAGGATGGTGGAAGATACCATATAAAATACTCAATGGTGAGTTTCTCCATACTTTGGTCTTTCATATGATCAATTTGGTTTACATTATTATCAATATATTGAGATAGTCAGGTGAGAATAGTCATAATATTTTTTATCCCAACACCCATTCCATTTGGTTGTTCATGAACATAGTTATTTCATTGGCTAACACATTCATTATTCACATGAATCATCCTAATTTTAACCGTTGAATAAAACCAAAATCATCAGTATCAGTATAAATCAACCTTAATCAAAATAATAAATAATATAATAATGAAAATAATTTCTAAAATGTCTTAAATTATGACACCTTTATTCAACCCATGACATTATAGGTTCATCCTATATTAATTTCACCATAGTTTGTTTTAGTTTCAACTCTATATTCTTCATATCTTAAAATTAAAGAATTATTAATCCTTACTTGGATACCAACTATGGTGACCCAAACAAATAATAATTAAATATTATATTTTTTGATGAATATTCAATCCATATCACAATAATACATTACAGATAACCATAAAGGATTAGTATATTTAGATACTAGATACACAACCAACATATTTATGAAAAATCTTCAAATCCTAAGGGATTATCAGTTGAGGCCCCAATACTCTTGGTAAAACAGCTTCAGGGGGGGTGAATCTTCATGAGTTGTCTTGACGGAACTTTTTGTGGCTCCAAGGAAGCACTTACACCATAAATTGGTTCTTAAATACATGGTCTTCAATAATGATTGAAGTGATTGGGAGATTTTTTTGGAAATTCAAAATGATCTAGGAAATATGGATAAATTTCTAAAGTGACAAGATTCTCCATGCTGGGATGGGACACATCAATGCTAGATTTCTAGCTCCTCAGTTTTATGCGATTCGGTGCTTGAAGGTTTTGGAAGATATGATCCACTCCCATGCGTGGAACTCCCCCTTACCGACTGGGTGAGGAAATTATTGTACAAACCTTATACTAAATATCTCTCCGGGGGATGATTGGTTGAAGAGATGGAAAGGGAAGAGATATTGTCTTGGGATTAGTCCTTGGGGAGTGATTTATTCATAGACTCCTTAGATGAAGAAGACTCCACTACGGATCTTGTAAATATCTGATTTTTTTTGGGTTTGATCATGTAGTAATTCTTTTGGGTTTTATGAATTGTTTTCCTTGACCTATACAATGATCTACTAGTTTATAATAGTGGAATATTCATGAATTTTCTATAGGGAAGGATGAATAGTCCATGAACCTTGAAGGAGAGGATGTGGTACTTACCTATGATAGTGTGATCACATGAAGATAGTTACCCAAAATCGAGGGGCATCTTACGATTGAAGTAATAAATTAACTACCCTAGGGAATTTTTGGTAACTTATACTCCTTTCCAAAATTACAATGTACCTATTTTGATGCTTCTTCCTTACATTTTTATTTATTTTAAACAGATCCAACATTTTTCAATTTTAAAGAAACTTCTAGAACTTGAGACATAAATTTCTACAGAGGTGTCTTCACCTGCAGAGCCTTCGATAGACATCTCCAATCTATCAGTTGTCATTTACATTTACTATAAGTATTTATCCATATTAAATTTTTTCTTTATCTACAAAAGATTTATTATAATAAAATTATATCTCAATGGAAGTAAAAATTTCATTGGGGGCCCATTCACTAGTGGTGATGCTCGAGCAGTTGTAGCCTACAGTTGAGGTGGCTATAACCAATGATGTATCCCCAACATGGGTGACTCGGGAGACTATAATGGTTGATCCTTAAGTTAATGTATCATTGGAGAATTTTGAGGCTTCTAGTATGGTATAAGTTGACCCTCAATGGACATGGATCCTAGCCCATCTGATGTGATTCCTACTTATGATACCATTGATGATATTCTTGCGGCCTTTCCTAAGTATGAGCCAGCACCAACGGAGGATATCAGAGATAAAAACTACAAAATTTCTAAAGAGAACCAGATGGTTTAATGTAGGTCATGGATAATAATTAAATAATTCATCATCCACACCCCATCTGATGAAATTATAATCCAAATGGGGTTCATACACGATTGGATGGTGAATCTAGGGACCACCAAGGTGGATTATCTTGGAATTTACAAGAAAAAATAATATTTCTTTACTACACGAGTGTGTGAAGAGTGGTAGATGTTTTAGTTCACCTAGTACTAGAATACCATGGAAGGAAAAAACTCACCATGGGTGGCTGAACAAGATTTCTCACAACTGGAGGGGTAGGTACAACAATGTGGGACTGACATCATATCAAATGGAGAGATCATCAGCCATATTAGGGGAGAGATGGAAGTAGTCAAGGATGAAGTAGTGGGATCAACATCTTTGGTGGTGAAGTGTAGTGCTAGGAGAAAATAAACACTGATGAGGTTCTCCATGAAGCTTTTAAAAGGAAATAGAGTTCACTAGGTAGCGATAGAACCCTAAGGATACCAGGAAGGGGATGAATGAGATGGGGTAGTCACTTTCCCAAGATGATCCATAGGGGTATTTATTTTTTTATTTTAATAAAATAGGGGATCCAAAATTTTGATGAAAACCATCAAATAATTCAATAAAAATTATTTCTTTCAATTCCCTATTTTCATATTTTTTAATGTATCTCAATCAATTCACAAGGTGACCAAATATAAAATTCTAAGACCACGTGAGATATGATTGATGCGAGAAACTAGTGACAAATATTTCATTTATCACTTATATGATTTTTCTATACAAGGAATGATACCGGGGTTGGAATGATACATCGACCAAAGGGATTGTCCCAATTTAGGAGACCTTGGTTGGAGAGAGATTATTCAAAACCAAATTTCTTACCCAATGTGCAAGACTGAATGAATGGGTAACACCAGAGCATTAGATTATACTCAAACATAGGGGAATGGGGAACATGTATTGAGACATCTAGGAATTGTGACACAAGGAAGGATGATAAGAAGATCGAGGATGACTATTGACCTTATTTGGAATGAAGGTTCTAAAATCATATTTCTAATATTGGAGACACACAAATGATGTTCGAACACTGAACATATTTGAAACACACGAGTCACCAATTTTTTGATAGAATCGCTTTGAGATGTGTTTCTAGGATGGGAGGTGAGATAGTTTTTCTAGGCACTATCACCATTAGGGGATCCTCTTCAGACATGGAAAATGGTAGGAATCTATGTTAAGGAAGATGCGATGTGTAGGGTTGAACTAAGGAAATGTTCAAATAGAGTTCAATGATTTGGTAATTATGCCACCGTAGATCCAAGAACATTAATTTGGTGTATTGGATTGAGAGAGAGTCAAACCTACATTCTAATGGGATCATCATCATGGTTTCCATGTGACAATCAAGGGACTCAAGCATTGTGGTAGGTGACCAACACTAAAGTGGGGGGAAGGGCCCTCTTAAGAAAGGGCACAATACCATTTTTTGTTTTACATTATGAAATTTGGATGAGAAACATATATTTTAACATCTCACAAAAAGGAAACAAATTTTAAAATTTAATGTCATATGGTGAGTATGATGCGTGATACATTTTAATTTCATGTAATTAGGATGTACGTAGAATAGTTTATCATATTATGACATAGACATGAAAACTGATGTGAATAAAATCCTCCCATTCCATGTACCAAGATGTATAATTGGGGAGAACAGAGGGTGTTACCTCATGGAAGACTTTATAAAGGGGTGAAAAGGATAGATAAGGTTTGTATATCACTTTCTCTTGAACTAGTGGGTCTAGAAAGTGATACCATTTTTTTGAGGCCCTGTGATGAGTATTGCAGTATTTTCACCTTTTCTATTTTTGACCTTACTTTTTTCCAAGTCACGTAGGTGAATTGGAAAGTGAAAGAATGATTTTTTCTAAGATTTCAATTATTTTTTTTCCAACCTGATATACATCTATTCCTATTTTCTTGTGTAGTGTAGGTTCAGGCTAATAAGACCAGATGATCACACATTTAGGGTGGTATGTTTAGATGATTGCACACTATTTACAATCCTGATGATTGGACCAAGGATGCTAGTTTAAGGTCATAGTTCTTGACCGAAAAACATGGGTGTTTTGGAAAGGTTCATATAGAATGGGATAGAGCATAAAACCAACATAAATAGAGGGAAAATGCGACCTTTCACCAAATAAAATCTCTAAAACAAGTTGAAAATAGTTTATGTTCATAATGCTTGGAGAGATGATTGTGTAGAAAAAAAGGTATTATAAACTTGAAATAAAGAGATATCCAAGAAAGCCTATTATCACACAATTTTTCACATATTTTAAGGACATAATTCTTATACCATATCTATTTGAGCATCAAAATTCATTGGTATGTTCAAAGGAACTAAGATCTGAATTGGGACAAGGGGTTACAAAACAAGGTGTGGGAAATGAGTGGATTTGAGAATGGGACCAAGATATGAGATTCAAGAATATTTATATATCTCACGTAATTAGGAATCAAGATATACACTATCCTAGAATTTGGTTTTGTAGGATACCATCACCCTAATGGGAAGTCCTCTCGAGTGAGGATGCAATGAAAAGGGGGAATTGGTTTGCTAAACACCACAGGTGATGAAAACCAAAGGTGGATTGAGGGATATAGAGAGAATAATGAAATAAATTTAAGGACACAAGGGATGGAAAAAATTGGTAATTCTGGAGAAATTTCTGCAATACGAGAGAGAGTAACAACCCAAACTAAAAGGAGGTCCAAGAAGGCCCTGTTCCAAAAAAAACAACTCCATGAAAAGTTGCACATTGTTTAAGGTCATGATTATTGTTCCATTAGTGAGGGTGAGATAGTTTTTCTAGATAGTATTGACAAATATATTATGAATAGAGGTATAGAGGGAATTCTAGAAAAGACAATCTCACCTGATAGAGGCATTTATAGATGAGCCTGAGACAAGGGGTATAGGTTTCATGATGTATCATATGGAGTTGAGAATCAGGCGACACATAATTCTACAATATGGTTTAGTAAAAGATAAATTTTGTAAGTGGAGAGGGTATATCCTAATGAAAGGATGAGAATCCAATTATTTAGTATAAATTCCATATAATAAGACACTATCTATTCATTTTAAGGTCATATATCTTGGATCGTGGTTGTCACACAATTCAACATCTTATATGAAGTGAATTCTCTCATAGTTTAATGTCACACGATTGAGATTATGTTGTGTAACATTAAATCATGTGACTAGGAAATTTGTTGTAGTTTTTTAATGTTGTATAACTTTCATTAATGATTTTCCCATTGTTTATGGTCCTAGTTCTTGGAGAATTGGTTTTACTACTAGTTTAAGTTTGTAGAATGTGAACCATACAAGGTGTGTGTTCTGGGGATGTTTTGGTATTGAAAAATAGTAGAAACCAATATGAATAGAGGGATATGGTGGACTTAAACCCCAAAAAATATCTCTTAGAAAAGTTTCACCCAGTTTAAGGTCAAGATTATTTGACCAAATAGGTTCGTTTCCAATTTAAAGTCACAGGTCATGGACTGAGTAGGGGGTGAAATTTTATTGAGGAACATTTTTACACCTCAACAATGTAGGGGATGATTCCACCAAGACTCCTAAGATCACATGATCTGTTATTGGTTCATGAAACAATAAAAAGTGTAGAGTCCCCCTTATCATAAGAGATGGGATGAATAAAACAAAAAGAATCTAACATCATAAGGTCTTCATGATGCCAACTTTCTTGGACGTCATGCATTAATGCGTGGGGAAATACACTTGACGTGTTAAAACTCCACTAGAATAAATGGAGGTGGAAAGGAGGTATATCACAACATTCAAGATCTGGACTAGAAAAGGGGATGAAATATGGGTAGAAAATTACTACTAACCAGGTTCGAAACAAAGGTTCTACAACTTCATCAATCAAGGATGGGGTGATTGGATTCAGAATCGACTATTAACTATGTTCAAAACATTGGACTCATAATTTATCACCAGAGATCATCCAAGGCATTTAACTAGGATGGGAGATGAGATAGTTTGGCCACAAAACATTATATTTAGGGGTACTATTTGGATTTAAAGGATGAAGAGGATCTAGACTGAGGATGGTGAAAATTTTTTAAGTGGAAATGATAGAATGTTCAGGGGGAAGTTAAATACTGTATGAGTTATTCTACCACGTGCTTGGATGTGTTCTAAGGGTGTATCAATAGGAAATAAATAAACATGTTCCCAAGGATAGATGGCCCTAAAATAGGTAGGTAGTTAGGCTGGTTCAAGGATGTTAGATTTCAGTGACACTATGTGTCCATAAAATATGGGAATCAAGACTTGCATAGTTTTATAATGCGGTGTGTTAAGATATAGACACCAAAAGGAGGGGATCCTCTCTAGTAGGGGTAAAAAGTATCATGAATTTTTATATCTTATGATGGGGATGTAAACTATATAGTTCAATGTCTTGCAATAAGGAATTTGGAAAAAAAATTAACCTCATGTTGTAAGGATGAGGGTTTCTATTGTTTAAGGTCGCATAACATTAATCAATGTTTATTGCTAGTTTAAGGTTTTAGTTCCAAGAGTGAGGGTTTATGTATCTTAAGGATGTTTGTGCAGCACAAAATAATGTAAAATAGATCTAAAGGTAGGAATGATAATGGATTGAACAACCTAAAATATCTCTAAGACAAGATTCACACATTTTAAATTCTTGATGCTTGGACTAAGGGTAAAATTATAATTATGAATGTTTGTGCATGTCTACCATTATAAAGAATATCCTACCATGTATCCTAGGACTATGTGAGCCATGATTGGTGTGTGAAACAATGAGCAATGAGGTGTTTACTTTGTCACATGAGAGTGCATAATGGGGACAAAATAATCTGGATTGGGAGGGTTACAATGTCTCCAACATGCTTGGTCATCATACATGAGTGCATAGGAGAATAACCCCAAGGGTATTAAAACCATATAATAAAAGGGAGGTGAAACAGAGGTAAATGGTGACCCTTTAGATTCAAACCAAAAAAAGGGATGACTGATGGGTAGGGAATGACTTCTTACCATGTTCGAAACAAAGGTTCCATAACCGCATTAATCAAGGGTATGGAATGAAAATACTAGATCAAATGTTGAATGTGTTTAAAATAAAGGAATCATAATTTTTTATAAAATATACTTTAAGGCATGTCTCTAGGATCAGAGGTGAGACAGTTTGGCCTAGAACCATTTCCATTAGTGGTCCTGTTCAGATCAAAAGGGTAATTAGTATCCAAATCAAGGAAGACCCAATTTTTAAAGGGGATAATGGTGAGATTCTTATGGGTGAGCTAAATACTATGGGTTCTAATCTATAACATGCTGGGATTCACTAGATGGGAATATAAGAAGGTGATAATTGAAGATTTTACCATGGGGGGTGACCATAAAATAGGTTGGTAGTTGGGATGGTCCCACAATGTGAGGGTCGGGAATCTTTATGTATCCCATTAAAAAGGAGAATCAATCCATAAGTAGTTCTAGTATAAAGTGTAGTAGAATAAAAAACCAAAAGGGTTATCTCCCTCTAGAAAGGGTTCAAAGTATCACATATTTTTACATATTATGGTGAGAATATTTACCATACATTTGAACATCATGTAGTGACAACATTGAACACAAATTTTAACATAATGTGGAAAGGAAAAAGGTTTTTGCAGTTTAAGGTCACATAGATTTGACCATGGTGTCATATAATTTAATGTCATGTGACCAGGAAATTGTCTTATAGTTTAGTGTAATTTAAATAGGAAATTATTTTATAGTTTAACATCTTGTAACTAGGACAATGTTATCCATTTCTATGTCATGTTACAAGGACTTATGTTAAGATTCACAAAAGTACCACTTTAGTAACCATTCATTGGTGTGAGTTGTGATATGCTCCCTATCCATGGTGATAAATGAGTACGATCCATTTGAGTATACCTTATAAATTATGTAAGGACCATCCCATTTGGTTTTTAGATTCAGGTGATTCTTCCCATGTATCATTGGCATCCTTGGATTGAATACCATATCACCATGAAGGAAGGAGTGGAGGAGAAACTTTTTTTAAAACCCGTGCAATGTGATTCTAGTGTCTTTATGGGTTGTGCAATGCCTAGAGCCTATATTCTTGGTGGGAATCCAACTCATCTAGGTGAAATTCAACTCTTTTTTAGCATCTATTAATCGTAAATTATTATTAAATGTGAATAAAATAGAACATATAAATAACAAATTTCTTTTATAACATAAACCCAAGAGTATAGTCTCACGTGAGTGGAATTTCGAGTTATCATTCAATAGGCCCAAAGGTAATTGGAGAGATTTTATTTCCAACCATTCTTATTCTGGACCACCATATTCTGTAGGATGTTAGAGAGGGGTTTTTAAATTCCTTGATATGACCATTCACCTATATATGATAATGGGTGGTGCATTTGGACTAGATGTTATACTTTTCATACATTTTATTCATCATGTAAAATCTAAAATTGGTGTCATGGTCAGTGAGAATAGTGCGAGGAATCCAAAATTGATGGACGATGTGAGAATTAAAAAAATAAATCATAGATCATGTCTTGACTTCTTTAAGGGGTTGAATTTTGTCTACTTTGATAATAAGTCTAGGGTAGTAATAATGAACCTACACTATTGAGCTGTTGCTGGTGGGTTTGGGTTTACAATGTCAACCCCCCATACTGCAAAGGCCCATGAGTTCTTGTTGGAATGGATAATCTATGGTGGATAATGAATGAAGTTGGAATAGATATAGAATTCTTGAAACTTATTGGTGAACTCAATGCAGTCCTGAACTATTGAAGGATAGAAATACCCTACTCTATGAATTCGGTGAGAGAGATTCAATCATGCTTGATGATCCTCACATAACCTGACATGAAATTCTTGTATAACCTAGGGAATCTCCTTCCCTTTGATACAAAAAGAAGGATTCAATTAAAACCATAATTTAATAGATTCTTCTAAAGGGTGGGTCCATCCTAGAGGGTAAACATCACTGCACACCAATGAATCTACTCATGCTCATCTTGGTCTAGAAGGAGAGTCCCATGTTTGAGATACTAAAAAAAGTGAGTTATCAAATTGAGTTATTATTTGACTACTTAGGCATTTGAGGGATCTATGAAGAAGTTATGTTGACTAACTAATTTACATATTGGTCCTCATAATCAAAAGTGATGGGGGTGATCACCCTATTCTAGACCACATGAATGAACAAGTAATATTAGTTAGGATATGAGAGGGATATGTCTAGGACTGTCAATACATCGACATTTTCATTCCATGATTGAGGAATGTCTGTGACCTTCTGCTGGGATGGGAACCAAACCATTAGATCACGAGTCCACCCCTATAAGGGGATGGGTTTTTCCTTCCTAACAATATAGTCATAATTGATTTTTTAATGACCACTTTGGAGTCTCCACTTACATGAAACTGGGGGAATTTAATATCAAGGTCCAACAAATGGATGATGAGAAGAGCCTGTTACTCAGCCTCATTATTGGTGGAACCTTTCAATAAAAGGAATGAGAAAGGTAAGATATCTTATGTAAGAGCGATAATGAAAATCTACATGCCCACCGTATTGAGATTATGGTTATTAATCAATATCTTATTCAGGCTATGAGAGGCCCCATTGAAGTAAATATTCCAACATGGAAATACCTAATCCACATAGAGGATGGCCTCATATACGAATTCAACATCTAGTAATAGTTCCTTAGGGTTTAGATGCATGAATAAGAAATAATAAAGTTACATGAACATGATAAATTTATGGGGAATAAAATGATGTATAATTGTTACATACTTAAAAACCAGTAAAAAAATTACTCTGTTAAAATGGAGATATTTAGAATTTACATTTACGGATCGATGTAAGATAACAACTATATCTTTTGGTACTATAGGTAGTATCATAACTTTTTGACTGCAAAGACTAAGGCAATACAACCCTTATTGATTAGATAATATTTAGTCTCTATATTAAGTAACTTGCAGTTGAGGTAGTAAAAGTTTTTCTCCCAACCCTCTTTTTTCTTATGGGCGCCAAGAGGCCATTCTAGGGTGGTTACATAAAAGAGAAGAGTCTTTATTAGGATGGGAGACATTATGACTTAAGGATGTAACATATACTGCTTTATGTCATCAAATACCTTCCAATAGTATTAATATCATTGATCGGTTATTACTTCCTTTATAAGAGATGAGAAGAGATTATATATTCCAGTTAGATTCACAATGAATCATCAGATGTAGGATAGGTAACCTTAGAGTATCCCAACTATTAGTGGTTACATAGAAGAGGTATTTGGCTGATGGTCATGATCTTATCTATATTGATCATTATGCATATGTACCAATCAATGAACCCATGGAACATTATAGTGGTAACCCCAAAATCGAATTTTAGGGAGATCATCTTTAGGTGATGGAATCAGAGGATGTTGAACAATATGTCATGATACAAGAGTTGGTCTAGACTCTGGTGGGATTTAACCACCAAATGATCCACATAACACTCCAACAATATCTTGAGGAGCGATTTGAAGATGTGGTGTGTGACACATTGGTATTTAGTCCAAGTAATATTCAAATAAAATGGAATCAATTTTTAACTAAATATTCCCTAAGGTGATCTAAATTTGGCATATTCTTTATCATTGGGGGCCACCCATGTTGGATTATATCTAGAGTATCCATCCATGAAGTAGATTCTTAGAAACTAACTATCACTTCTATTAGAATCCATGTCACTAGAATAGGAAATCATCCTTTTGTAAATATAAGTTGAGGTCTCAAAAGTTGATGCAGAATCTAATCTGTCCATTCTTCAACTTGACCAAGATGATGTTTTCCATCCATTTGGAGAACTTTACTTCCTCAATGAATATGGTTTTGATAGTCTGGTCAACATCAGTCTACTATGGCGCCATGAGAAGGGAGAATATTCCAAGGAGCCTAGTTGATCCCATGGTGAACTATTGAGAGTACAAGGAGATGAATAAAAACATAGGTATTAATAACTAGTATCTCATTGGGTTTAGTCGAACATGTTGCATTGCTACTTCAATAAAGACACATATTTCTACTGGTCCTCAGGAGAGATGGATGTACTGATCAGTGATGGTCTCAAATATTACTCGGTATCGATATTTAACTAGGTAAACTATTTTCTAGTGGTTAAGAAACCCTCTTCAAAGGAAGGAGAGGTTTCTTTTATACCCTCTTCGTCATTTGAAGCATGAGGATCATAGGAAGGAGGGGACTCCCCTAAAGCTATCGATAGTGAAGTAGTGATGTTATCTTCTTCGTAAGGAATAGAATAATTATTGAAGAATTATTGTGATGTGGAGACCACAGAGATATAATTTTATGAGACAATAAAGCGTGTTTTTAGAAAATGAGATCCACCATTGATATAAAAAAGGTGATGATGGGTTAATCCCCATGGATTCATCTCTACTCTTCAGAATATGCAGTGCTATTAAATATTGGTGACCAAGGGGAAAACCTATTAGTATACAATAAGAGAAGTGTTTTTTGGTTTCAACCATGAATATAACACATATTAATATGCTATGATCTTCAATAATTCATTCTTATTGGGGTCTATAAAATAGATCCTGAGATCCGAGGGTTTTGGTTCTAACTGGTAGATTGGAAAGATAAATCTATCTTTCAAATTTTCCCAAGGATTATATTAGGTGGATATAAGATCATGGGGGTGTTAATACAATCAACCATTTTAGTATTGATTTGAATTACATCCCTCTTATAGTTCCCAACATCCATGTATCAGGCTTTATAGGAGTTTAAGTGGGTATCATCCCCTAGAGTACACCTACTCGACCATTGAGGAAGTATTTGAGGCACTGATAGTATGAAGATGGGACCACTGCATGTAGATGATTCCAGGTCCTTCCCAACTAAATTTTTTAAACATCGTTCTATGAGACAACCGTGAATTAAATGTTTTCTACCAGGTCACTGAATTGAGCCTCTAATAGAATCTTGCTGTGTGGATTCTTTTCGCTCTTGTTATACCCCTAAATTGTTTGGTTGGAGGGATTAAAATTGGATTCCATGAGTCCGATATTGTGGAGAATCCAAGTTTGGATGATATTGATCTTAAATATAGTATCTACCCGGAAATTATGTACTTAAATTTCATTTTACTAGAATGTGGCATACAATGGGGGTATATTCCCCTAAATAGTGCCAACCTCATCCTATTCCGATAAGGGAATGATGGTTTGAAATTATTCCTACTCAAATTACTCTATATGATAGGCCTCAGTGGTATATATCCCAGAATGAAACTGAAGGGGTCTCTTTAAGGCCTTTATAAGAGACTCATGCAACTCCTTTGATAGGCATAATTCATCAAGGATCGAGAAACTCACTGGTATACTAGTAAGGTGATTCATCACATCAAACTTCAGAGTAAGGATCACATTTCTGCCTACAAAGGGTCACTCTTTAACATGAAGTATCACGAATTACATTGGATGGGGTGTTGGGGCCTAGCTATTTCTTTCCGAATTTCACAATTGATTGGATGACTTAAGATGAGCACTAGATGGCTGAAATCAAGACTTGTATGGATGTAGTTGTATGCTAGGATACTGTGGTTAGGCCATACGATCAACCGATATGGTTAGTTTTTTGAGGTGTGACTAATTAAGAATCCTCAGAAAAGTATTCATGAGGATCCCAAAATGAGGATTTCTATCTATTTTTGATGTCTTGACCATTTACTTCTGATGTAATTGCACAGACATCTTGCTTTCCAAAATATCTCTTTCCCTTCCTTTGATGGTGTTGGATAAAGGTTCTTGATGGGGCTATATAGAGTTCCTATTTATTGATTATTGAATAATAATCCACCATCATGATATAATTCATAGAAGCATACTCTTGATCTTCATTTGTGGAATAATCTAGGATAGGATAGATTCGGTGAGCTTCTCCTAACTCAGGGAGCATAAATTCACTGAGAGTACATGTAGGTTTAGAAATTGGTAGGGGAATCTGATTGCCTTGGTTTTGTTAGAACTATTCCTAAAAGATTTGGTAGGATGTGATTTCAATCTGGTGGTTAGTGAAGATATGGAGACTACAGAGGGTTTTTTTCCTCTAAAAGTCACAAATAATGTTATGGGAGTGACCAAACACTTTATGATCCAACTAGTCATTATACTTCTATGTACCTAATCAAGGAATGTGTTTCAATTAACTAGTGTCATCATCATCACTATCAAGGGAGGTACAGACCTATTCCAACTATTTTGAGACATCACCAAACTCTACCATGACACAATCTACCTAGACATAGAAAAAATATTTAATGATGAAGCACTTTGACGATGTTTCCAAAGAACCTATGGTACAATTAGTAATAGACATGACTAGTGAGTTCACCTTCCCAAGGAATTATAAATTTTGACAGTTTCCAGTTGTTTTTCTCCATGAAAAAAATGATGTACTTGAGGAATTGTACATTTTTATGAAGTAGACCATATTTTTCCTCTCTATAAAGAAAATTCTAGGTTCTTGGCCCAGATGGGGAGTTTGTGTGGTATTGTCACAGAGTGGCTACACTTGGTGAGGCCTATCTTATAGAGGTTCAGGAAAGAGAACCAACTATAGGGATTGAGTCTGTACCATGGTGGTTGTTTCTACCTTAATCTTTTGTTTAGTATCTAGATGTGATAATGGGTTTGACCACTACTTGGTCCACTATAATTATTTTTCTAGACACTACTTTCATTCAACAAATTCTCAAAAACCATATGGATATATCAAATAGGTGAGGGTAAGGACTAGCTCATCATAGAAATTCCCCACACACATATCCAATAGATATTCCTACGAATGTTTCATATCAATAGAGTGCATGAGTCCATTCCATTAGAAAATAAAGTATGCAACTTGGTCATCTACCCTCTACATACAATTAATGCAGTTAGTGATACTGGTTTTGCGTAAGGTGGAGTTGAAATCATAGAGAAAATTCCTATGAAGATATTCCCATCTAGAAATAGATCTTTGGGACAACTGACTATACCACATGAAATCATGTCCTTCCTCAGTCTGGATGGAACACATAAGCTTAACAGATTCTTGCTACTCTAGAGATTCTAGCATTGGGCCGTATCATGAGGTGAACTGGGCTAGATGGTGAAGTGGATTTCTGGTCCTGTTGAATTGGGTGGAGCTAAGATTATTGATATTTGGGGATGGTTTCACATGGTCCACCCATGTTGGATATGAATTTCCTTTAGGTGGGATTTAACTCTATTAAATCTCTAAAGCCTCAATACATATGGTTAGAGCAGTTATCACATCCTCATGGTGTGGGTGGGCAGTCACCAATTTTTTAATTGATCAAATGGATCAAGAAGAAAAGAGATCATGGTCCCAATATGGGAGGCCCCACTACTTAGGTGGTGTTGGTGGGTTATATCTTGGATGTTTTCTGGAGCCAAAAACACTACCCTAATTGGGTGCGTGGAACATCCAGCCTTTTCCTTGGGCGCCTAACTGAGGAAGACCATATGCTTTTCTAGAATAGGGATAAGGTCCCCTCGAACATTATCCCACTCAGGGAACTATTTGGGGTGGATCTTGGATTTTCTCCTCTTGTATACATTTATCTCCTATAGAAAAAATGGATAACATGGAATCTCACTCAGTCTCTTGAATTGTATCAGATAGGTCGATGGGTTCATCAACCCCATTGCTCTGGTCAAGGAATCGATGGGTGAGAAATAATTCCTTAGTCAGGGGAATTCTAAGGACCAATGTATATCTGTATTGATGATTTTATATTCATATTAGAATATTTTTTTGGTATTGTGTATCCCCATTCATGGTGGAGGTGTTTTAAGGAGAAGATTCATCATCAGAAGGTCGGTTAGCTTGATGATCATATTGTTGTCATGGAAGGGCACTAAAATTGAGGGTTACTTATAACCTGAAACATCTAATTTTCAAATGTTTAGATTTCTATTTCATGTCATGATGAAGTAATTTAAGGCTCCTAATATAGGTCTACATAAAAATTTGGCGATTCCTATAGGAGTTGGGATGTTAAGGTATTGAGAGTGAAACAATATCAACCATCCAAAAATATTGATTGATAGCCTTGAGATACTTAAGGATTATTGGATAGGCTAGCTAGAGATCTTGAATGTGTTTTAATATTTCTTAAATGCTTTGGTGGATCTAGGATTCATAGTATATAGAGAGGATCTCTAGGATGGTGAAGTGCAGAGAGATAGGTAGCCAAAAAAACTAACAACTAGTCAGTGGCCAAACCTCCCACAAGCCTTCCTATTGCTCATTTTTTGGTGAAACATCCTACTGTTGATCACCCCAAGCTCCAATAATCATTGTTAAGAACATTGGGTTGATAGTGACTCATTACATCTATACTACTAGTTTTCTAGCAGAGGGGTATTACAGGGCTAAATGTCCCTGAAACATCGTAGTGTATTCTTGAGTTGGGGATAACTTCATGACCATATCCATATAGGGTAATTCATCAATAAAATCTAACTAATTGGTGTGTAAAAAATGCCATTAGGGATTATAAGAGTGTCCACCATCATATGAAGGTGGCAATCATGACCCTCACATCTCCCCTACTTTCAAGGTGGAGGTAGAGATAAGGGAAGCTGATAGTGGTAGGGATGATTGCACAGCGAGTCCATGGAAGGGAACCAAAAATTTATCCACATGTAGGTTCCTACATAGGTATATAGGGAACTTGTGGACTTTAGCCTCAGATATGGTTATCCATAATCTATGGGATCCAGGCTCCACCACTAGTGGTAGATAAAGAGGTGGTACTATAGAGTTGTCTATCACCTCATATTTCGAGATGCCAATTATTACTTTTCATTTCCTATGTTCCTACATCTGACAACACAAGAGGTCCCTAATAATGAGCCTCTAAGGGTCACATGGATTTCTTCTATGCGAATTATATATAGATATTTTGGTAGGGACCCTAATGTTTGTTTCTCCCTCCTTACCTGGGATAGATATTCCGGATAGAGGAAGTATTTGGCAAGGGAAGGACATTTGTGTCAGTTTATAATGTTATAGGGAGGAACTCCATGGTGAAATTATTAATCATTGGATGTAAAATGATAGTTTTTAATGATTCCCATGACGGGGAGAGTCAACTTGGCCTATTTAATGAGAAGATGGGGTTTCGATCCCAATTTGGTGAAGATGTGCCCCCACACAGTGGTTGTGAGGGCATGAACAGGTGTACCGATGGTGGAAGATTCCACCGGAGCTATTGGAGATGCCTTGTATCTAGAATGGTTGGTGACCTACCCCTAACATCAGTGCCAATTATTTTGGACTAAGTCTAGTCAGAGGTGGGATAGTATCAAATTGCTCATTGACCTATGGAGTTGGTTAGTGTTATCAACATGGAAGAGTGGGAGTCATCCCTGATGAAAACCAAGATATGGTTGTGATGGGTGTGAATCAAATATCACATAAATACTTAGAATAGGGGAGTTATGTGTTATATAATTTTGGAGAGAGTCTCTATAAATAGTTCACTATTGTGATAGGGGGTTTCCCCCTATGAACCCATTTAGAGAGACATTATTGATGTATTTTCAATGCTTCCAAGTCCTTTCAGAACATGTACCTGGTTAGGATGAACCCTTACTATTATTATCAATGAACCATGGAATTAATGACCCTCCTTTGTATAATCATATAGTGAGATATGGTTAGAGGGAACCCTTTAACTTTGGGAGTGGTGGCCACTATGGCAGGGGTGTCGTTGTGCATGATTTCCAAACCATTAGTTTTTCTGCCCCCACACCTATTAACGATGGGTCATCATGAGTTTCCCACAACTTGAGATTTGTAGGATATATGAGTCTAATCATCAGTAAATGTTTGAGGAAGGTGATTTCCAATATTCCCAACATTATTCATCCTCTCCAAGGTGTAGGAGGGATCCATGTAAAAGATGTTTCAGACAGGGGATTCCCAATCTTCTTCATTTCCCCCAGTTAGAGGAGAATAATTTCACATCGACCCTGGTGTTGTCCAAAAATAGTGGTGTACAACATTAATAATCTCAACATAGTTGAAGGAGAAGATTTATCATCAAGTCAAGCTTAGTATTTTGTTTTTCAATGCTTTCATCAAGTCATACATTGGGTTCATATTCCTCTCCTAGATTGGTTCACATCCTTGGATTACTGATAACACCTCAGGTTTGGTTTCTTTGGATTCCTTTTTCCAATTGAGGGTGACCTCTACCACCATGATTGATGATCTCAGCTCCTTGATCAGAATGAGATGGTGGGTTTTTAGTTTCTACTTTTATGGATTACTCATTGGTGTTTCTTTCCTAGTCAGGGTCTCCTTGATAGATTCTAGAAATTCTCATGAATCTCATTCTCAATTCCATCTTATAGCGGAAACTGGTTAATTATTCTACATCTATCGCGGCAGGGCAGCTACCTATGGTTGAAGTTAGTGGTGATGTCAGAAATGTTGAGAAACTTATAGAAATTGGGTGTGTTGGGAATATATAAAAGTATTCCTATTTAGATTTTTAGGGAATAAAATGTATAAGGATTATTATATTTAATATCTAAATAATCTTGTCCCAATTATAGGGAAACTTAAACTAGAGGCATATGTAATCTGAGGCCAGTTACCATCAACATATCATGCTATTCACATGAGGTGATGATTTTCGTGAATCGGGAGGAAACATAGGTTTAGGGTCTTATGGGAACATGATCCCAACTTTATGTTCTTCTGGGGATATGATAATAGGTTTAAATTCTGGCAGGAAAATGGTCATATTTTTAAAGTCTTCTGCGGATGTTTCTGTTAGAGTTGGTTCTCTAAAACCATCTTCTTTCTACTTTATGATAGACTTGTATTCATGGTTTTTAATATTAATATACTACTTGTCAAATCATTATTATTCTTCTATGTGACATAGTATGTCATAATATCTTAAGAGTAGCCATCACACAAAAGGTCATAGTTGTTCCCCGTAATGATGGGAACTCGTAAGTGCTACGACACTATTATTTAATAAATGTTCAATAGCTTGTTGATACCATTTTAGGGACACAAATGATACAAGATATCAGGGGTGAAGACTTAAAGTACATTGAGGAACCTTCTAATGGTGTATGCCTTAGAAATATCTAGTAGGATACTATAATAACGAGCCCCACTTGTAGAAAATACACATTTCTATGTGTCATTGGATGTTCCTATCTACAGACATGTGTGTTGATCCTTAGACATTAAGATTATTATTAATAGGTATTTTGTCTCACAAATCTAGATGTATTGATGAAAACCATGATGACAAATGTTAACAGTGAGGTATGATATGTTGGGTGTGTCACGAGTAATATTACATTAATGAATAATGCGATAAATGATTTATCTCTTCAATTTTTTAACGAATGTTAATATCTTTGTACCCTTTGAAGAAAATTATATTGCGAAAATAAATCCATTTAAATGGGGATAAATTGTCATGTTATATTTCTAGAAAGTCCAAGAAAGAGATACCAAGTATATAGGTTGATCGAAACTAGCATGAAACCTTCTCTATTAGATATATTGTTATAAAGATATTATATTATACAATAATCATTCTTATAAGGTGACATGTCATTAGAGCATTGAATTATCTCTCTATGGGTTCCTTGGAGTGTAGCTAGATGCTGACCTTGGAATTTAGGATGCTTCACCTAATGCCACTAAGAAAGAGGCCTAGAAGGTCACACATTAAGTGTATCTAGAATCTTAGTAAAATAATATATTATTATTTATTATTTAAGAGGTTGAATAGATATTATTCCCATGCATGGTTTAATAATTATTCATGCAAGATTGATCACATATAAATATTTATTTTCTATTTATAAATATAATATTTATTTATTTATTAGTGAATAAAGAAGTGATATTTATTTAACAAATAAATAGGCATTATTCATGGCCTGATAAATATTATGGAGTAATGGAAGATCGAGTTTAACGATCTGATGATAAATGATAATATTTTATATTATTTAATTAAATAATATTCAATTATAATATGAAATTTCAGGGTGTGTTGAGAAATAATAATATTTATGTTATTATTCAACATGGGGTTTTTCTATGATTAAATAAATAATAAGGGAACTTGTGCAATTATTTTATTTTAACCTTATCAATATAATTACAAAAATATATTATTTTCTCATTAGACTATTTGGATGTGTACAACAATCGGGGAGAATCTTCTAAATCATAGAGACCTCCCTTTCTCCAAGAATTATCCCAAGAAGAGTGATCAATCCTCCTCCACCAGATCCAGAAGAATGATTTAGATGAAATTCTTGAGGTGATCAAGGTTGATGATGCAATTGCAAGGGTCTTTCGTGCTAGAACCTACATACTCATTATGCGATGTATAAAGAAACCTGGAACACATGTGGATCACCACTAGAAAAAATTTACACTTAGTTTCTACAACACAATGATAGTGCACCACAAATATGTCTCCAAACTCATCAACAATGAAATAATTCCTTAGAGGTAATTCATTATCCAATTAAATTAATTATAGAAAATATGTGTTGATCTCCTCTCTCTCGGTTCTAGAACAATTGTTCTTTGAATATTTATTTGAAACAATTATATTGATCATAATTTTCATCATCATATAAATCTCATATTGGTACCTGATTATGAAAAAAATTAATGTTGGGAACCACCCATCACACGCTTCTACTACACCTTGAACCTACATGTGTTATTAGAGCCTAGTACATTATTATTTATAATTATTTAAAAATAATTGGTGATTTAAAAATTTATAATTTAATCTTCCAATTCAGGTTTAATCATTATTTTAATATAAATAACAAGATAAGTTCTTCCTCTTTCGTTTCTCATAGACCTAATCAAGAAGTTAAATTTTTTAAATTAAAATAAAATCAAGGAAATCATTTGTAGGAGCCATGTATTCTGCCCAGATAACACAACAGTACATACCGTGTAACCGGAGTTACAAGTCATGTAGTTGTGTTCAATGCACTATTGGTTAATTAGGAAATAACTCAATCTGTGAGAAGTAATGAATCAAAGTGTAGTTAATCCTTACACTGCTTGTTGACTGGGACAGACAGGTGCATGATCACTTGGAGTGCACGACGTGTAGTCCATGTACATGACATATAGTCCCTTTACACCAAAACAAGTTGTGTATTCAATACACGACCTACCTGACTGGTGACCATGTGACATAGAGTCAACACAACATGTGGACCATTGGACACATCATGTACTCCAAATTTTATGAGACCCAAACTACACGCTGAGTCCCGAGGTGTGTATCTCAAATAGATGGAGAGAGATGTATGTCCCATGTAGATCAGATCTACACATCGTGTACTTTTACCAGTTACACAGATTTAAAATTTATTTATTTTACTATTAAAACCTTGAGACATGTACTTGTGCATGGTTGAAAAGATATTACATTCCTTGGGATGGATTTTAATATTTATAAATATTTAAATGTTTAATTAATATTTACCCAATGTTTGCATTTTTAGACCATGTATGAGTCATATTTAAAGTTTTTACTCTATGTGCATTTAAGCATAACAGGTGACCGAAAACCCCTATAATTCATGTAATCATCTGTGAATTACTAGTCATGAAAGTACGTGATAATCCATGTATGCTATATATAGCAAAGAATAAATAGGTATAAAAGTATAATACATGTTGGGTAGATTTGGATAGGTATTCAGCATGTTTCCACCATGGTACAAGTTATGTACACAATTAATTTTAAATAGATTTTTTTAATTTTTTTAAAATTATAGTTGATGAGAATCTCAATGAAATTCAGATAAGAATTAAGAAAATAGAATTGATTAATTAAATATAATAATTAATCAATTTGAGCACAATCTATCTTAAATAAATAATGATTAAGAATTGAAGGGTAGTTTTAATAAAGGTGTAATTTTGTTTTATGCATGTGGATGATCACGAGATAGACCAGACCTTTTATATATGATTATTTTTGTTTAATTTATTATTAAATTAAATTGTTGGCATGCATGCCTTCACTATTCATTATTATATAGGGCCTACGTTCCCATGGTTTCTTTGATGTAAAACCATTTACACCCTCACCTACATGTGAGTAAAATCAATATGTAATTGATATAACTCCCAATCTAGTGGAGGGAGTTCAAGTTAGGAATTGAGATTAAACCGATCCAAGGAGATACAAAGGTGGGAAAGTGGAAAGTTGTAAACATGAATATAGATTGGTTCAAGGTGTTTCTCCCCTAGGTAAATGGTTAGTTTTTCAACCGATAGATAATCTAACCATTATTATAAACTCATGATCATACCCTTTATTTTGTTTCATTATGGATGTCTTTTTGTGATCACATAAATAAGGAATTAACAAGCATGAAAGATGGAACTAAAATAAACTGGATTTTGCATAAATATTATCTAAGACATGGTTAATCACTTAAGTAATCCCATGTAATATTAACAAGTATGTAATAACGATAATAATTAGAAATTTAAACATAAAAAAATAGAATCACTAAATAAAATATTATGTCGGAATAGCCTTCCTTTACTTCAATTAGAATTGAACCATAGTTAAAATTTCTTAACCAGCCAAAGGTGGGGTGCTTTCAATTATTTTGGAATTCTAACATGATGTTTTGGGTTGAATTAACATGGTTCAAAATAAGGTTTGACTACCAAAGCATGAATTAGTGTAACTAAGAGGCAAAGGGTGAGGAAATTTAAAATTAAGGATTTCAATATTGGAGATTCCATTCAGCAGATCAAGGAATTATGAGTTAATATAGTTAGAATTTGGAATGCCTACATAAAACTATTCAAGTTTCTTCAACAACCAACATTGGGGTAATGAGAAGGGTAATATGAATCCTTTCCACTAGGATGTCCAAGAAATTGGATATCCTAAAACCAATGGTGAGGGGTAATGTGTTTCGATAAAATAGTGGGAGACTAATAAATTTAATATTTATTTATTTTTCTAAATTTTATCAGATAAAGTACTAAAATTCTGCTCATCTTATTTTGTAGAAACTACAATAAAATGACATCAAACATATCATTGTGATCTGTAATTGGGAAAGAAAACCTTCTCAATGGCACTAACTTCTAGGAGAGAAAAGGAACCTATGGGTCATCCTTCTCCATGAAAGTAAATTGTATGTACTGGAAGAAACTCTACTAGTTGTGCTTGGAAATGAGGCAAGTGATGATGAACTATCTCACTATGATAAACATCTGAATGATTCTATTTTTTTAAAAGGTAATGCTTCGGTCAAAAGACCAAAGCACAAGATATATAAGAAAGCAAGAGGATTACAAAGTTCGGAAAGATGGGATTTTGTTACAGTCTCTCTCAAAGAGAGGCAATAAGTCAGCTGGAAGATTGTCAAGCCAAGTCATGCTCTGCTGAATACCTTTGTTGGCGAGAGCATCAACAATAGAATTCGCTTCACGGTAAGCATGAGTAGCAATATAATCTAGCCCGTGAAGCGAGTTCAGACAGTTCATCCAGAGAGTGGTAAGCGGCCAAGCAAGATGAGTGTCGCCATTCCATATGGCCTGAAAGATGGTTGTGGAGTCACTTTCAATCCAGAGCTTTCTCCAGCCTCTTTGAATGGAAAAATCAATAGCATGGATGACACCAAGCATCTCAGCCTCGAGCGAAGAAGAAAGACCACAGCCAGCGTAAAAACAGCCTTGACAGTGACCAGATGAGTCTCTGAAGATGGCACCACAACTAGCAGGACCAGGGTTGCCTTTGGAAGCGCCGTCAACGTTCACTTTAATCCATCCTGACATCGGTGCTTGCCAGAAAACTTCAAAGAAACGCTTGGGTTTTGGATAGATTCCTGGGACACCGAGGCGGCGAAGAATAACTAAATCGTTAGCCGAGTTGTTGCAAGAAGCTTTTTGGATTGAAGCGGCTTCATGAATCGCAATAAGGATCCGAGCTTTACCTGCATTGAGACTAAAAGAGTGGTTGTTATGAATAAAATCATTACGGGCGTACCAGATCACATGCAAGAGCTCCGCTACTACTGCAAGGAAGATATTCTTTATCTGCAAAGAGGCATCATATCTGATGCAATATTTAAGAAACATACAAATAGAATCAAAAGTTGGCCATCTGCAATTAAAGAGATCCAGAACATATTTCCATAAAGCAGAGGCTGTCGCACAGGACAAAAAGAGATGGTTGGCATCCTCCCTATGTTGATTACACATGCGACATTTAGAGCAAAGTTGAATGCTAAAGATTTGAAGACAAGCATCAGTGGGAATTCTATTGTGAGCTAGACGCCAAATGAGGGTGAGTCTAGAAGGTTTTATCTATGGCTTATTAAAAAAACTCATCCATTGATAATTGGGATCCTCTCGAGAGAAGCAGTGATTATAGAAGGTTCTAGAATCGAGGATGCCATTTGGAGCAGGTTCCCACACCAGAAAATCGCCGCCAGGGGAGAAAGGATGATTATTAATGATCTGAGCAATATTATCTAGGAGGGTGTGACGATGGGATCGCAGGACTTCCTTTATAGAAAGACTAGTATCTCCAGGAGAGGTATTCATAGAAAGCAAGGAAATCAAGGGGTTACCGCGCCAATTGTCACACCAAAAATTAATAGAAGAGTCCGCACTGACCATCCATCTAGAATTCTTCATGATAGAGTGATACGAGTCTCTAATGGCGGGCCAGATCGAGGAGTTGATGTAACAAAAATTCCCTTTTACGAGTTTAGGAAAAAACCTATGCTTCAAGAACTCCGAAGCTTTAGAGGAACCATTAATGATGCGCCAAGTAAGGCAGGATTGGAGAGAATTATTGAAAAGATTTAAATTTTTTATACCAATGCCGCCTTTATCAAGAGGTTTACAACAAGAATTCCATGGAATAGTGACAAGCTTCCTTTCTAAAGTGCTCCCTGTCCAAATAAAATTTTTGATATAGGTATTAATCTTTTTAAAAATGCCGGAAGGCCAATTGTAGATCATGAGCGAGTATACCATTTTGGAAACAATGGTTGATTTGACCAGACATATCATGCCGGCCATGGAGAGTAATTTCCCTTTCCAAGTGGAGAGATGTTTAATAATTTGATCAGTAATGTTGGTGAAATAGCAGGCTTTAGGACGACCCCAAAATAGAGGGACGCCTAAATAATTGAAAGGGAGGAGGCCCTCTTTGATACCAAGAGAAACAGTGATGCTAGGTTTTCTTCTAACAGGGAAGCTTTTGCCAAAGAAAATATAAGATTTATCCCAGGAAATCTCTTGACCAGAAACCTCTTCATAATGATTAAGGGCTTGTTTTAGAACATGTATATTTTTTTGATCACCTTTGAGAAAAAGGATAATATCATCAGCATAGAAAAGGTGAGTAGGTGTATTGAGATTCCTGGCAGCTTGAATAGGTCTGAGCTTGCCTTGATCAACCAGGTGAATGAGGAGTCTACTTAAGTAGTCTTCAGCGATAACAAAAAGGATAGCGGAGAGAGGGTCACCTTGTCTGACACCCTTAGAACATCTGAAGAATCCTCTAGGGGAACCATTGATCAGAACAGAAATAAAAGCTGAGTTAAATAAAGTTTTAATCTTTAAGATGAAAGCATCATGAAAGCCAAAAGACGAGAGTACATTGAAAATAAAGTTCCAGTCAATGGTGTCAAAAGCCTTCCTAATATCAAGTTTGATGGCCACACATCCCCCTCTAGAACTTTTGTTAAGACAATTAGTACATTTGGAGGCAAGGCAAATACAATCCTGGATGGACCTACCCTTAATAAAACCGAATTGATTCCACGAGACAATTTTGTTGCAAATAGGCATAAGTCTGTTCGCAATTATTTTGGTAATGATTTTATAGAGAGTATTGAGCAGGGCAATTGGTCTGAATTGATGGATCTCCGAGGCATTTTCAACCTTGGGAATTAAAGTTAGGAATTGGACATTTATTCCATGAGGAAGCGAACCATGTATAAAGAAATTCTTAACAGTGTTACAAACATCATTGTGGATAATATCCCAGTGTTTTTGAAAGAAACCATTATTGAACCCATCCGGTCCGGGCGCGCTGTCTGGATTCAGACCAAAGACAGTATTTTTAATTTCATGATCTAAAGGAGTAAATAGGAGAGATTCATTTTCCCTTTCATTAACCAAGGAAGGAATAATGCCAGATCTGAGATCAGCACTAGTCTTCGTACCATTAAAAATATTATGAAAGTACGAGATGACATGATCCGCTATTTCCTCTTCAGAGTCAAGGATCAAGTCTTGATAAGTAAGCTTAGAGAGAGGGCGTTTAGCCTTTCTGACTCTTTGAATGGAGTTATAAAATTTAGTATTGTGATCGCCATCAGTGAGCCATTTAGTCTTAAACATTTGCTTGCAGATGTTTTCTTTGAGGGTAAGCAAATCATTTAGTTTGAGAGAGAGATTAGCTTCTAATTGAGGGTCCATATTAAAATCAGATGAGGTACTTTGGGTTTGGACCCGGTGCAGCTCCTCTTCAAGAGAGGAAATATCAAGGTCAATTTGAGAGCTAGCAGTTTTACACCATCCTTTCAGGGCCTGCTTTAAGGTTTTCAATTTGTACATACAGGCAAAGGAATCCTTGTGGTAATTCATGGAGGTCCATGTGTTATGAATAAAGGAGACACAGTCGGGTGTAGAAGACCAAGCATTATTAAATTTAAAAGGAAGGGCAAGCTTGCGACTATTCATACTGAAACTGAGGAGGATGGGGTGATGGTCAGAGTTGAGACGAGGTAGAGTAGTACTGGAGATGAAATCCCAAGTATCAAGAGCCTTCATGCTGACAAAAGCCCTGTCAAGCTTACTAGCAACCGTTTTATTATAATGCTTTCTGTACCAAGTATATTTGGCACCAGTAAGATTTACTTCAATGAGGTCACAGTCTTCGATAGTAGATCTGAATTCCCTAGAGGATATAGAGAGGTGAGAGGGACCTATTTTCTCACCCGAATTAAGAATGGCATTAAAATCTCCCATCATAACCCAAGGGTCATGGATGGAGGGAGCCATATCAAGAAGGTCCTGCCATAGAGTTCTTCTTTCTTGATAACTATTATTAGCATAAACCATGGTGCAATAGGTATGACGACTATTCCATAAGAAATCGCATGTGAGTTGCTGGTCAGTGATTTTAAAAATGTTGATATTTTGAAGAGAATTGTGATAAAAAACCACATAGAGTCAGTTTGAGAAGTATTTTTACAGGAGCTTAGAAAACTATAATTAAGGGAACCAAATCTCATGAAGTTCGTCTTATAGTTGACTTTAGGTTCAGAGATAGCAAAGAGACGAGGCTTATGAGTGCTTATAAATCTCTTAAGAGTTGTATAAGTATCGTTATTGGCCAAACCTTGGCAATTCCAGAAGAGAAAATTCACCATTATTTATGTTTTGGGTTAGCACCCTTCTTTTTTTTAGATTTTCCAGCACCTTTCTTCCCTTGGGCACGAGTGACCATAGGTGTGATATGAGGTTTTTGTTTGGAATTGTGGTCAGAAACTGGAGTAGCATGAGAAGAGCTGTCCAGGGGATGGCCTTGTTCAGAAATAAGAACAGGCAGTTGGACTGAGGGCAGGGACTTGTCCAGGTCCTCTGTTCTTGGTGAGTGTTGTTACTGGCTTAAAGTGAGAGTAGAAGGAGCAGTGGTTGAAGATGCAGTGGCTATGGTGCAAACAGTGCCAAGGGGGGCAGCATTTGCAGGATTTTCAGACGAAATAGGAGGGATAATTTCAGCAGTGTTGGAAAGAAGAATAGCAGGTGTTGGAAGGGTCATAGCAGATTTTTTGTGGACCATGACAGTAGTGGAATCTCCTTTGCTGGCACTTGCAAACGGCTGGACTTCAGCGTGTGCAGTGTTGTGAGCACCATTCTCAGCAGCACTAACAAGAGTCACAACATTATTAATCAAAACAGGCAGACAAGGGTCAAGAGAGAGACCTTCTTTTGGTGCTATTTCCATGACATCATGTGGAACCATGTCAGCAGCATCGAGGTCTTTTAGCTCCAAAGGAACCAAAGAAGGACACTCTAAATCATTAGAAACCTGTAGGTTAGCTGTACCAGAGGTAGAGGCATGATTATCTATACCTTCTGCAACTAAAATACTTTTTCCAGTGTCAATGATTTCAGGTTTTTGTAAAGGCTTTTCTTCATCAACTAGTTCCCCCCAAGTTTTACCCTCTAGAGATGCAGGAACATAGGATTTTTCGATCCAAGTATTTTGTGTCTTTTTGGGTAGATCAGGTTTATCCAAGTTGGATTTCCCTATTTTACCATAATTGACAACCTTCCAGTCATTAGAGATTGGGGGTTCCATTTGTTTTCTAACCACTCTACAATTTGAGAGGTTATGTCCAACTAGTTTGCATACCTCACAAAAGGGTGGTTTCTTTTCATATTCTATTCTAAGTTCAGTTTTATGGTCAGGAGCATTAAAACCAATACAAAGTGGAGGTTCAGTGGCCAAATTAACTTCCACCATTATTCTAGCATATAGGCCAAGCTCACCATTCAAAGTCCTGTGATCAATTTTAATAGGGGACCCTATGCAGGAGGCAATGTCATTAAGAATTTTTGGGTGCCAGTAATACCAATTAAGTCCATGCACCCGAACCCAAACATGTGCCAAGTGATTTTTGTGTGTGAATGGATTAAAAGCAGCATCCCAATCCATGATTCTAAGAAATCCAGGCTTTAGTTGAAGATTACCTATTTTCCATACCTGGTCTAAATCACCTTGCGAGTTGAAAACGATATGATAATAGCCTTTACCAATTGGCACCATCTTCCATCTGCTTGAACCCCAGAAATTTGCAAGTCGGTTCTTTAAATCAGCAGAAGACCATGGCCGGTCGCCTGTGCTGTAGGATACCCGACCAAGAATCGAGAATTTACAGAGTTGTTCACGCTGCTTTAGAGCCTCCGGATCCGCATTAACAATGAAACTCCCATCATCGAGCTTTTTGAAGTATTGTTGTTTGTCAACTTTTGCACAGCCGATATCAGCTCCTTGAATCGCATCGCGGAAAGAGACCGGAAGAAGCCGAAGAGGTACATCGAGATTACCCACTTCAATTTTTGACGGATTAGATACCAGAGTAGCAGAAGCAGGAGATGGGAGTTCCCACGCCGGATCGAAACCAGCCATCAACGAAGATTTAGGGGGAAATGGCAGTGATAGCTAGGGTTTTGGTTCGCCCGTTGAGGAGCGTTGCGCGAGATCCATCTCTCCCAATAGCTTGGTTGAATGATGATATATATGTTTAGTGCTTCATGTTATCATCCATTTCTAATGATCTTTTAAAGAAACATGAGGATGTGGATGGATATAACATGATGTCTCATCTTCAAGATCTCTATCAAGATAAGGATAGAAAAGAGAGGTATGAGATCTCTAATGTTTTGTTCACAACTGATACTAGAGAGTCTTTTCTATATGGGCCTTATGTAGTCATGCTCATTGGCTATATTGAATGCTTGGACATCTTAAGGATTAAATTCCCAGATGGGTTGTGTACAGATCTCATACTTTCATAAATTTCTAAGACATTCTCTAACTTTATTATGAATTATAATATGAGAAATATTGAGAATATTCTTTCAAAACTTTTGATCTTGATTCTCCAAGTGGATAAGGACACGAGGCGAGCAAAACCCATGGTCCTTATGGTGAATTTGAAAAGAATGAAAACAGAAAAGGGGACAAAGACCTATAAATAGTCTAAATCTCACGAGCACTATCCTTCCAACAGGGGTAAGATCTAGAGGTATGGAAAGGAAATGGAGGCAGTGTGTTTTCCATGTGGAAAGCCAGGCCATTGGAAGAGGAACTCCACCTAAAAGCAAAGGGAAGATAAATGTGCATTCATTATCGAGTGCAATCTTTCCATTTATACACATAGGGTATTATATACATCTTTTTGTGATCACATATGTATCCAAATGCATAATCCAAGAATATTCTGAAATATTTATATAAGAGAGGTGGATCTGTGAGATTCTAATGATGTGAGGCTGGTTTCCCTAGCAATTGGTGACTACAACCTTCCATTTAAAATGGGAATGATTTTTGGTTTTAAGAGATTGTTATTATGTACATATAGTTACCATGAAAATCATTTTTGTGTCATGTTAAGATACATATGGGTTTATTTTAAAATTTAGAAACAAGATTTTCTTCTTTTATAAGGAAAACATATGTTATGGTATGCCACATTTAATTAATGGTCTTTATGTATTAAATTATGTAAATGAAGTGTTGTAAATCAATAGGGAATAATGTTCACATGAATCATATAACACCCAACTCTGGCATCACCGTCTTGGTCATGTAAATGAGAAGCATTTGACAAAGATCTATAAAGATGGTTATTTAGACTCTTCTGAACTGAAACCGCTTGATAGATGTCATGTTTTTTTACAAGGAAAACAACCAAACCACCATTCAGTAGATAGTGTGAGAGGACCATAAAACCTTTAAGATTGGGAAACACTAATGTGTGTGGACCTTTTCTACTAAAAGGTAGAGGTGGATATTATAAATTAACTACTTTTAATGATAAATTGAGTAGATATGGCTATATCTAATTGAAGAGTTATAAGTCTATGTCCTTTGAGAAAGTCAAGGAATTAAAGAATGAAGTAGAGAATCATCTTGGTAAGAAGATACGGAAGATTCGATCAGATCAAGGTGGAGAATATCTTAACCAAGAGTTCATTGACTTTATACGAGAGTTTGGGATTCTATATCAGCTCACACCACCTTACACACTATAGTGTAATGGTATTGGTGGAAGGAGGACTCATACCTTGTTAGACATGGTAAGGTTGATGATGAGTCATGCAGATCTTCCATTATCTTTTTGGGGATATGCATTACAAACTGTGACATACACATTAAACTGAGTACCAACTAAAGTATAAAATGGAATTCCCTTTAATCTATGGAGTGAAAATAAACCCATTTTATTTTATACACATGCATGGGGTGGTGAGGAATTATTAAGGCCTTATAAGGAAACAAACTAGCACCATAGGGCCTAAAATGTATCTTTATAGGTCATTGTAAGGAAACAAAAGGATACTACCTATAAAACCCCTAAAAAAGTGACTATTTCTAGAAAATATGTCTTTATTGATGGGGATAATATTCTCAAAAGGATAGAGGGATCAAGATTTACTTCGATGAAGTTGATTCTTAAGGTACACAAGAGTTGGTATATGAATAGGTTCCATATGTCTCTGTGGAAGAAGTAGTTCTTAAATCACAGGTACTAATTAGAAGCATATGTGTGGCAAGAGAACCATAGAGATATGGTTTTCTGGTCATTGAGGACGGTGAATCATTAGTGGTTGAAAATGATAGAATTATCTCATACAAGGTGGTAGTAAAGATATTAGAAGCTTCAAGATGGCTAGAAGATGTGAATTCTAAAATGGATTCCATGTATTAGAACCAAGTTTGGGTTTTGGTTGATTCTCCACTTGATGTAAATACTATTGGATAAAAATTGGTATTCAAGAGTAAACTGGACGTTGAAGGTAATATAAGTAATAATAAATAAAGGATAGTGTCTAAAGGGTTTAAACATCATCAAGGAATTTACTATGAAGAAACCTTATCACCCGTTTTCTTTTTTAAATCCGTCAGAATTATAATTTCTATAGAATCTTACCATGACTATGATTTTTGGAAGATGGATGTCAAAAATGCATTAATTACTGGGAAACTTAAAGAATATGTCTCTATGACACAACCAGAAGGGTTTGTGACTCCAAGTGATGCCAAAAGGATTTGGATGTTGCAGAGATCTATTTATGGATTGAAGCAACCTTCCAGTTCATGTAACATTTGATTCGATGAATCAATAATAGAATTTGGATTCATTAATAATGAATGTGATATATGTTTTTCCAAGAGGTTTAATGGTAATGAATTTGTTAACCTAGTAGTATATGTTGATGACATTTTATTTATTGAAAATGACATACCCGTCATACAAACTATTAAGGACTGGTTAAACAAGTGTTTCTCCATGAAGGAGTTAGGCAAAGTAGCCTATATTCTAGGGATCAAAATAATTGATGGTAGATACAATAGGATACACATGCTAATTCAAAATAAATATAATGACTAGGAGTGTTAGTATGGAACAATCTAAGAGGGTATTGGTTCATTTATAACATGTTTTACACCTTTCTATGAAAATGTGTCCCTAGACACAACAAGAGAAAGAGAGAATAAGTAAGATCCCATATGATTTAGTGATAGGATCAGTCATGTATGCCATTTTATATACTATACTTAACGTTTTCTATGCATTGAGAATGGTACGGAGATACCATGATGATATAGGAGAACATCATTGGACTAATATTAAGGCTATCATTAAGTATTTGAGAAGAACTAAGGATATATTCCTGGTGTTTGGAGGAGATGAGGAGATGGTCATCAAGGGTTATATTTATGTTGGTTTTCAGAAAGATTAGAATGATCTGACATCTCAATCAGGATTTGTTCTCTGTATCAATGAAGGAGCTGTGAGCTAGAAGAGTTCAAAGAAGCTAGTTGTCATTGATTCTATAGTGGAGTTTGAGTATTTATAAGCTTATGATATAGCCAAGTGAACCATTTGGAATTAGAACCTTTTCCACATTCTTGATGTAGTACCTATAAGTATAGACCCTATCACATTGTATTGTGACAATATTTAAGTGGTTAATCTTTCAAAAGAGCCAAGGTCTCACCAATAGACAAAGAATATACTCTGTAAGTATCACCTCTTTATGGATTTCTATCAGAGGGGTGAACTTGTAGTGAGAACAGTACCCATGGAAGATAATTTGGAAGACCATTTGACTAAAGGCCCATCTTAGCAGAAGCATGAGTATCATGTGAGAGCTAGAGGACTGAAGGTTGTTATCAGTTGGCTCTAGTTAAAGTGGGAGTCTGTTGTATTTGGTTCCCTAGAACCATCTTCTTTGTACAATACGATAAAATTTTATTCATGTTTTTGAATATTAATAAACTACTTATCACATAATAATTGTTTTTCTACATGACATAGTATGTGGTAATGTCTTAAGAGTAGCTGTTGCACTAAAAGGTCATAGTAGTTCCCCACTGGGATGGGAACTCAGAAGTGCTACGAAACTATTCTTGAATATATTTTATATAGCCAGATAATATCATTTTAGGGAAATTAATGATACAAGCTATTAGGGGTAGAGACTCATAGGACTTTGAGGCACATTCTCATGGTGTATTCCCTTGGAAATATCCTATAGGATACTATGAGAATGAGTCCCACCATTATGAAGTACACATTATTATGTGTCATTGGATGTTCCTATCTATATATGTGTGTATTGGTACATATACTTTAAGATTATTATTATTGAGTATTATGAGGAACAAGGGTAGATGTGTTGATGAAAACCATGATGAGATATGTTTGTAGAGAGGTAGGACATGTTAGGTGCATCACGAGTAATATTTCATTTATAAATAATGTGAGAAAGGATTTATCCCTTTCGTTATTTAATGGTAGTTAATATCTACATATTTTTTTATGGAAATGATATTTCCTAAATAATTCGATGCCCATGGTGATCAATAAGAAAGTTATATTTCCAAAAAATTAATGAAAGGGATATCAAGCATATAGGTTGATGGAACTATCATGCAACCTGATCGATTAGAGATATTGTGATAAAGGGATTATATTATATGGTTAGGATTTGTATGATGTGACATGTCATTGCAACATTAACTTATTTTTCTATGTGTAACTTAGTGTGTTTCTAGACTCTAACCTTGGTCTTTAGGATGATTCGCCTAATGCCACCGAAAATGAGTCCTAGAGGGTCACACATTAAGTGTATCTAAAATCTAATTTATATAATATATTATTATTGATTATTTAACTGACCGAATAAATATTATTTCCAAACATGATTTAATAATTATTCGTGTATGCTTTATAGCATACAAATATTTATTTACTATAAAGTAAATATAATATTTATTTATATATAATGCAGTGATATTTATTTAATAAATAAATTGACATTATTCAAGGCCGGATAAATATTGTGGAGTAATAGAGAACCAAGTTTAATGGTCTAGTGAAAATTGATAATATTGAATATTGTTTAATTTAATAATATTTAATTATAATTATCAAGTTTAGTGCATGTTGAGAAATAATAATATTGCTATTATTTTTTGACAAGGGGTTTTTATAGGATAAAATAAATAACAAGGGAACTTATGAAATGATTTTACTTTAACCCAAGAAATAGAAATACCCAATTATATTATATTCTCATTAGCCTATTATGTTGTGAAAAACAATCTTGGAGAATACTTTCAATCCTAGAGAGATCCCTTTCTCCAAGAACTCTCCCAAGAACAGAGAGAAATAATCCTCCCCTAGATCAAGGAGAATGATTTGGAAGCAATTCTCGAGGTCATCAAGCCAGACAACACAAGCACAAGTATCTTCCATGATATCACCTAGAGGCTCCTTTAACAATGTCTATAGATTCCTGGATCATGTGTGGATAACCACTATAGTAAATTTACACTTGGTTTCTACAACACAAAAATGGTGCACCGTAGATCTATCATCTGAATCTTCAATGAAAAAACAATTCCTTAGAGGTAATTCTTTATCAAAATATATTAATTATAAACAATATCAGTTGATCTCCTATCACTCAGTTCCATATCCATTACCATTTTCTATTTCTTTGACTCAATTATGTGGATCATGGCATTCATCATCATATAGAGTCTGGATTGATAATTTATTATAAAAAAACTAAAATTGGGAACAACCCATAACACACTTCCTATACTCCTAAAACCTACAGTTTCCCAATAATTTTTATCACATTCTAGAAATTATATAGTTTAGTTCCACATGGTGATGCCAAATTCCAATAGGGGCCTTAAATTTAGATGGTGAGAGGTTTGGTTATGATCCGATAAGGTCAAAAGTTACCTCCTCCTAGGGTAGTTTATATTTGTGATGGATGTGAGGATTGATCCTTGGGGTGGTGTCCTACATACATTGTTAAGAGGTAGTTATTAAAAAACCATCTATTTCTAGTTCATAGTTTAAGGTTATGTGATAGGAATAGTGCATGTACTTTAAGATCGTGTGATAAAGGAACTTATGCCTTGAGAGGAGTGACAACAAGGGATGGTATGAGAATTATATATAGAATTTTCATAGAATATGTGGTTTTTTATCACATGAGGCATCCTATGTTCATCACCTAGGGTAAGGCTATAGTATAACATCATTCCCTAAGGATATCTCCATAAAGTTTAACTTCATGTATCATAAATGTTAGTCTTTGCAGTTTAAAGTATTATATCTCGGACATGGTTGGGAATTACACATGTGGAATACTATTCTAATTTAGGGTAGGAGGAGAGGAGTATACATCACTATCCCTCGTCAAAGGGAAAATAAATTGGATTCCCTTGATGATATAACTACTTGGGATTATGTATCCACCACGAAGGTTGCTTTCTATAGAAATAGGAATGGTCATTTCCATGTTTGGGAAATATGCAGGGGTACTGATGTTAGGGTGACTATTCTTAGGAGAAATATGTGACAATATTTTGCATGAAATTATTTAAAAAAAATGGCCTAGACATGAGGCTAAATGATCTCATTCATTCAGGTGATCATGAAACAAGTGAACCTGACATAGATAGAAACAACTGCCCGAGGCACTCAAATTTGGAGAAACTATGTTTTATAAATGGAGGAATTGTATAGGTGTATGGTAGGTGAGTTTCTTAAGGTAACAAGGGTTCAAAAAGGTTGTACTTTTGAGGTCGAGTCCTTCATAAAACATGGATTCCCTTCCTGGGTGTAGTTTCTTGGTTCCCATGGGATGGCTTGCGAAGGATATAGGCCTTATAGAACTGTATGTCGATGATTAATTTTCCAATATCTTATAGGGAATGATCCATCATGAAGTAATCTCTACCATAATTGTATGTGATGAGGTACTCGTGATAGGATATTCATGAAAAATGGATGTCTATAGGAATCCATTTCAAATTTGGTTCATGAAGGATAATGTTTACTGAATTCAGAGATTATATAGAAAGTCCAATGGTAGAGGTCCCCTTAAATGATATATAAAGGGGATGTTTGTAAGAACTATGGAGGTTGGGATATATATATATATATATGTATATATATATATATCATGAAAGATTATTCTATTTAAGTAATATAGAATTTCATAGTTCTCGAACAACCTTTATGATGCCCTTCATATTCCTGAATGATTCATCTTTTATTAATCCATCCCCTTAGGAGGATTATGACCCCATTTCTCCCTATATTCATTTTAAATCATCCATGAACTCTTAAAATTCACCAATAATATGTTTTTTGGAATCAAATTTTTCATTACACTAGGACTCCCCTATATTGCATCACTTTTATTCCCTTTATACTGAGACAAAATTCAATGTGTTGTAGGAATAAGGTGTGTCTTCCTTTTCTCTATAGTTAGAGAAATATGAAAAAGTTGATTTTCTCAATCAAGTAACTCCCTTCTATTCATATTTATTTTTCTTTATACTTTCATGCTTGTTTTTTGTATCACCAATATTCTAAGAATGTATGGGTTTCTTTTCTTTGTTTATTTTTAATTTTAACCTTGTTTGGAATTTTCTCATTAATAATTTCTTGTAAGGAAGATTATTACTTATTTTATTTTTATTCAATTTTACTTGATACTTCTAATAATTTTTTTTAAAAAATCCACACCAAGCTTCATAATATGTTTTTATTTTTATTTATATCAAGTTTTTTTCCTTATTTTAATTTTTGTTGAATATTTATATCCCAAATCTTGTAACTCTTTATTCATGATAAAAACAAAAACCAAGGAAAATATTTTAATGATGAACGCGACCCATGCGCTCCCGCTCATTTCTTCTTATTTTGCTTTTTTGAATATCCCTCCGGCGCGGGCTTCTTCTCCAACGGTTTTTGATCCAGGAACTTCGGTTTTCCCTGGTTCTTAGGGGTCTGTTTCTCCAAATTCGTGGGGTCTTCCGGGATCCTTCAAGGATGTTCTTTGTGGTGGTCCTGCAGCTCTCCCTTGCTTTCCTGGGATTGCTACGTTCAACCCACATTTGGAACGTGAAGGGTCTCGATTTTGCATTGATGTTCTGAAGTCTACTTTTGAAGAGGCAGTGGATTGTTTGCAATGGACTCTCGTAGCTAGGTTTGGTGGGGTGAAGCCATATCTGTCTTCTTTTCAAATATTTGTGGCTTCTTGGGGTCTTCATTCTCCGGTCAAGATCTTTGCTATTCATAAAAAATCTTTCTGCTTAATTTTGGGTTCCTGGGAGGATTTTCTACAGGTATGGTGCTTTTCCCCTAGAGTGTTTGGTCGATGGTGTTTCAATCTTTCCAAGTGGTCTATAGATGCGCATTGTGGGAAAGAAAGCTCGGTAGCAGCGGTTTGGATTTCTTTACCTGGACTCCTTCTCCCTTTTCAGAATGAGGGTTTCTTGAGGGTTATTGGAGACTCCTTGGGTGGATTCCTCTGTTTGGATTCTAGGACCTGTTCTTGTGATGATTTTTCGGTGGCTGGAATTTGTGTTGAACTTGACCTCTCTATCCCAGTTCCAGAGATAATTTCTCTTCGTGTGCAGGATTCTTTCTGTTGGAATCAAGACATTTGGTATCCAGTGTATCCAAAATTTTTTCCTAACTGTCTACTACAGGGTAATTGTAGTGTAGTTTGCAGGAAAACTAAGTAGCGGTCTCATCCTGTTGTCAGTCAAGGGGAAAGGACCATTGTGGACCAGTCTCCCCCTGCTGGGATCCTTTCTGGTGGATCTTTGGAGAAGGATGGGTTGCAGAATTCTGTGTCTTCAGATTCTTCTCAAATTATTCAGAAGGATGTTCGTAATGTTTGTTGGGATATTGTGCCTTTTGTTCCACAACCTATTCCCCAAATCAAAGTTTTAATGGCCTTGTTTCTGTCTTGGGTAATTTGGTGCATAACCTTTTGTTTAACAATCAAGTTGTTTCAGCCTCTCAGGCCTTAACTCAGGAGCCTTTATTTTTGTATTTTTTTTGAGCCCTTTGAGGATTCAATAGTGGAGGAGTTTTCTAGTGGTGAGAATATTATTGAGATCTCTGATAGTTTGGTTTCCTGGATCCCTTCTACTTTTTCTCTATGTTCCAGGGGAAAAAAGACGATTTGTCCCTTCTCAACATGAGTGTTTGGGAGGACTGGAACCCTTCTGGATGGAGAGTAAGATTTGGTTCTTTTTAAGGGCATGTGGGGTTCTAGCCCTTTCTATAAAGCTTTTATGGTAAAATATTTATCACGGTTTGAAAAGGCAGTTAGCTCTGGAGCCAATCCCAGAGCCCTTCTATTTCTATGATCCCTAGGATTATATGGAACACCCGAGGTCTTGGAGCCCGGATTAAGAATAATTTCCTTAATTTTGATATTGTTAAACATAATATTGGTTTGGTGGGTATTCTTGAGCACAAACAGCATCCCTCCAGGATTGATGAATTTTCCAAAAGGATTAAGATGAAGGGGTTTCTTCATGCTGACCTAGGTAATAAACATATTTGGATATTCTTGCATAGGGACTTTAGGGTGGAGTTGTATCATAAAGGTGACCAATTTATTACTGTTAGGTTATCTTATGAATCTCATTGTTTTTTCATGACATTTGTTTATGGTAGCTGAGATCATCTTCAAAGGCTACTTCTTTGGAATAGCCTTAGTTCCATTGACCCTGGAGATACCCCTTGGTTTATTGGGGGGGGGGGGGATTTCAACATTATTTCATCCCCTGGGGAAAAAAAGGGAGAGGTCCTTTTCCTTGATAGGCTTGCCTTGAGTTTAATCAGTTCATGATGGGAAAATGACTTATTGATCTTGATTTTTCTGGTGATCAATTTACTTGGAGTAACCACCAGCAAGGAGACCATAGAGTTTGGAGCTGTCTGGAAAGATGCCTTGGTGATCTTCAGGACATTTCCTCTTATGCTAATATGAAGGTGACTCATCTCATGCGAGGTATTTCTTACCATTCCCCCCTCCTGGTTACTTTATCTACAGCTACAGTTCATCATGAGAAGTTTCGGTTTTTTTCTTATTGGGAGAAATGTCCAGGTTTTTATGAACTAGTTCGGAAGTCCTGGGAGGATCTGTGTGAGGGTAATTCCTAGTCTTTAGTGCACTATAAGTTTAGACGGCTCAAACATAGTCTTCTAATATGGTTGAAGGATATTCTTCCTCCAGACAATGACATTCAGGATTCTATGGACATCATTGATCGACTAAAACAGAGCGTGAAAGGAAACTGGGATCCTGGTGTTTTTGGAGAACTGGCAAACATGAAAGTCCATCTAGTAGAGATGGTGCTCAAACAAGAGAGGCTGGCTAGAGAGAATTCTAGAGTCAAATGGCTAAAAAAGGGAGACAAAAATACCACCTTTTTTCATGCCTGTATGAAGGAAAAAAAAGTTTTGTGAAACCAAATGTTGTGCTGAAAGATGGGTCTATTACTGATGATAGGGGGACTATTGGAGGTCTGGCCAGTTCTCATATATGGGAGCTGCTGGCAGGTGTTAATCATTTGATGGAAAATGGTTATCCATGGGGTCCTACAGATTTTTTTGATGTTATCCAGAGATGTGTTTTTGATCAGGATAATGGTTTTTTGGGTTCCATTCCATAGGAGAGGGAAATCTTTGAGGCCATGATGAAATTAAATCCGGATTGTGATACTGGCTCAGACTCCTTTCCTTCTTCTTTTTATAGGTCATTGTGGGACATAATTAAGGGGGATATTTTCAAGGCTGTCTGGGATTTCTTTTTGGGAGCTCAATTGCCTCGTGTTTCTAGTGCCACAATCATTGTGATTATCCCCAAATCAAAGGATCCTTCTTCTATTCTGAAATTTAGACTTATAATCATGTGTAATGTACCCTATAAAATCTTGGATTGTATAATTAATGCTCATTTATCTGTCTATTTTCCCAGGTGGATTTTGTTAGAGCAGCAAGGGTTTGTGAATGGTCGCTATATACAAGGGGATATTGTTTTGGCCCAAGATTTGATCAGGGATATCAATATTAAAACCAGGGGGTCTAATATGGCTATAAATTTAGATATGAGTAAAGCCTGTGATCGGATGGAGTGGAGTTTTATTAACAACGTTCTGGAATGTATGGGATTATCTCATAGAAATGTTGATCTTATCTAACGATGTATTTCCTCTCCTTGGATGGAAGTTTCTTATATGGGAAAGACTTATTGCTTTTTTAAATCCACCATTGGTCTTAGTCAGGGGGATCCAATATCTCCAAGCATTTTTATCATTTCTTAGAATGCTCTTAGTAGGAATTTACATTTAATCTTGAAAAATAGAAGCTTTATGGCTTATCTAAGAAGATTGGGGGTATCTATGGTTTCTCATTTGATGTTTGTATATGACTATTTGATATTCATGAATGGCTCAAGTAGATCACTGTGGGGTCTGAATAAAGTTTTAGATGATTATTTCCATTAGAGTGGTCAGTAGGTTAACAAAAATAAAAGCTGTTTTTATATTTCTAGCAGATTCACTAGTGAAAGGATATCTCTGGTGATCTCTCATCTTAATATACAAATAGGTGTTTTTCCCATGGAATATTTGGGAGCCCCTCTTTCTTCTGGGAGGTTTCATATTCATGATTTTAATCATCTTTCTAGTAAAATCTTGTCTTGTATTCTGAAATGGAAGAATTTTTTCCTATCCTTTGGTGGGAGGATATCTTTGAATAACAGTGTTCATTTTACCTCTCCAATCCATGCTGTTTTTTCTATTAAAATTTCCAAGTGTGTGATATGAAATATTGAGAGGATTCTTTCCTTGTTTTTATAGTATCCAAAGATGGAAGGGAAAATCCACTAGGTTGCATGGGGGATGTTGGCCCGACCTATTATTAAAGGAGGTGTTGGTGTGAATAGTCTTGAGGGGACTATCAAATATATGCAGGCCATGTTAGCCTAGGAAGTCTTGGAGGGTCGCACACTTTGGGGGAGGTCTATGATGTGTTATCTGGATAGTAATAAGGCTGCTCCGTTTTATCCTTTTTGGGTTGAAATTGCTTTAATTATCACCTTTCTTAGACCTCATTACTGCTGGATTGTTGGGAGAGGGGATATTTATTTTTGGAGCAACAATTGGTGTGGGGAGATCCTTGAATTCCCAGGATGTTTGGTTCCACAGTTTTCTTTCAATGAAGCCTGTTAGTATCCAGGTTTATTTAAATCTGTTTTAAACAGTGATCAACTATATTTCTTTAACCGCATGTAACTTTCCCCTGATGAGGACAAGCTGATATTTTCTATTTCCTCATATGGATCCTTTACTTCTAAAATTATAGAAGGATATCTTCTATTCTGGATAAGGACAGTGATAACTTTGGAATTACTTGGGAAAAGAAAATTCCATTAAAGTACAACTTTTTTATCTGGAGGATTCTGATGGGAGCTTTGCCTACAGATGAAAACGCGAGACACTGTGGGATTTTTCTTGTCTCCAGACGTGTCTGTTGTAATAGTCATAATGAAGAAATATTATAACATCTGTTTTTCTATAGCGAGTGTGCTCATGCTCTATGGAGTTTCTTTGCTGGTTTTACTGGGTTTTCTTCTAATACTATGTCTAATGGACCATTCCTAGAATGGTGGTTTTTTGTTTTGGGTTCTAGTGGTATTGAGAAAGATGCTCTCCTTTCCATTCTTCTTACTGGTTGCTGGTGCTTGTGGCAGGCAAGAAACAGTTGGCTGTTTAAGGAGGTATCTTCAAATAGTCGTGGTATTATTTGCAGAACCAGAAACCTCCTTCTTGACCTGGTAAAAGCTCTTGGGTGTGGGAGAGATTCACCATCATTACAGGGACTCCTACCTATCTCGCTACTCTGCCTCTGGTTTATAAGAATTTTCTGGGTTCCTAGATCTGCTAGTCTCCTCCTCAAAGTGGCTTGAAACTTAATTGTGATGGTTCCTATGTCTCTAGATCAATTAATGGAGGGAGGATTGTATGGGATTATAGTGGTTTGGTGTTTATGTCCTTCTCCATCATTCATGGTTGTGGGAATTCTCTCCAGGTAGAGGCCTTGGATTTATTCACTGGGCTGAGATTATGTATTCAGAGGAGGCTCAACATTTCAGTGGTGGAAACTGATTCTATGATCTAGTATAATTATCTTTGTGGTAGAGGTAATTTTCCATGGTCCATCTTATATACTATTCGTAAATGTTGGAATATTATTGATGATCATATCAAGGTGTCCCATACTCGGTGAGAGGGTAATAATGCTGTGGATTTTCTTGCTTCGATGGATTTTCCAGGCTTGGAGCGTTTATTCCTTCATGATTTGGTATGTCTCAAGGTGTAAGGTGTTTATATCATTAGGGGTGATGCTCTTGGCCTTTTCTATTTTAGGCCACCCTCATTCTGGTTCCGTTTTGGTCCTGCCTTTATGGGTATTTGTATGGTGTTCTTCTTTGTCCATTCAATATAAAAAAATGATTTGTGTGTGTGCAACTCTTTATTCACTAAATTCACCTTTCCAGATAGTACAATTAAACAATTTTCAAGACTATATAAAACCATATTACAAATTATACATAGATTATTTCCCTCTAATGGGTTACACTTTTGTGTTAATTTTTGGTTTGTTTGAGCTTCTTCATCATATATGTATTCCACTAAACCAATCCACTTATTTCTTTTTTAAACTGATTCAGTTGGTTGTTCCATATTTCTTCAATTATCTTGATTAAACACGGAATGTTTTCAATTGTGTATGTAGTGAAATTTTCTTACATAATAAAAGTATCTTCTATTAGTGAGGACATATTTAGTTTCCTTCTTCTTGGTATAAATTCCTTTTGTATTTTTTTTCATACACCTCAAGGAATACTTCAAATAATTCCTTTATAATTTTTATTCAGTTGGTGTGGTATCCTTCCATTAGTTGTTATTGAGTTATGATTTTTAGTTTTATCATAACATTAACCATCACCATGACCAATGTTTCCTCAAACGTCACATAAATTTTCAATATTATTTTAATATATTGGGCATCAATAGATTTTTATTATTGAATGAACTTTGGATAGAATTTAATGAAATTCTTATTGCTTATGTTATGCTCCCCCTTAATTTAAGACTTATTCATCTTTTATACCATGGAATCTTAACACAATTATCAATAAATTTATTCCCTAAAATACCATAGAAACAATAGTATAAAACATGTTTGGTATTTATATTATGTTAAATTATGGCTTGTTGAGTTAACTTTGTACCTTTGAGTGACTTATCCTTTCTTTTGGGAACATTGTGGGCAAACCATATTTCCTTTTTTTTATTCCACCTTTATAAAAATGATTGGTTTCTATAAATATTTTTTGACCCAAATTTATTTACAATTTCAAATTTAGCCCATCATATTCAATGAATAAGAATTAGTTAAAACTAAATTTCTAGAACATGGGGTTACTTTTCTCTTCAATCCCATTGAAGATATATTTTTTAACTGATTCAAATTATTCCAATTGATGGATTGAATTATATGTGAAATAAAATTTTCTTTATCAAATTTGGAAAGGGATCTTCTCCGAGAACCGTAAGATGATTTTACCTGAAATTAATCCATTTTTTATTTTTTTCTCCAACTCAAGGCACTTTAAATTCAATGTTCTTTTCTGATATTCAAGAAATAATAATTTTCCTTAACATTATAACTTTGTCTTATAAATATTATCTTTATGAAACATCCTTTGCTCAAGTATACAATTTTCATGCTCCTTTATCCATTTAGCTTTAATATCCAACTGGGAATTCAAGATATTAACATTAGTTTCTATGCATGGATCAGTTGTTTAAAAAATTTCCCAAATGAAACATTCTCAAGAATACACATTTTAAATTGTTCATTGACTAAGGACATTTTTTCCTTGAAAAATAATACATATTTTTCTTTTTGTACCATGATTTTTATGAGAGTACATTTTTTGGAACTTCATGGACAATGCATCTTACATCTCATGAAGTTCTGATTCTAGCTGTCATTTTTATTCGTATAATCTCTTGATAAATGATAGTTTGCATTTAAAAACTTCAAAAAGGATATTTTTCATAAAATCCTTGATTTCAAAGTGATTTTTTATAATTTTTTCAATATATTCATACTCTTCAAAACTTTATCTTACTTTATCTGTAGTATTATTTTGAATGGATTTAGCAAAGAAACTTTAAACCTTATTATCTTTTGATGATGGAGGATTCTAATTTTATAAAATCTGAGAGGTAATACTACAGAATAGGCCTTTAAGAGAACTAAAAATGAATATTATGAGTGCTATAAAAGTCCTGACTACCTAAGCAAGATTAAAAACCTTGGTATTTTATCAACATTAAAAATTGTAGATAAAGTGACTTTTATTAGTGATTATAAAGACATTGATAATGTATACCTTTATAAGAAAATTTTAAAGTTATTTAAAATAAATCATTTATCATATATTTTAAAAGAAATGAAAAAGGACCATACTTCAGTATGCTGCAACAACACACAATAGCACCAATGCAATTCCTTATAAAAACACACCACAACACCAAAAACACAACATATATCAACCAAAATAAGTCCCAATATAGAATACTAATGAAATGAAATTTAAAAGAAAAATAAAATAAAGAACACTGTATTATAGACATTTCAAACATTTGTTTATATAATTAAATAAATAAAAATTATTACGTATATTAAAAAACATCAATGTTTCTTTGAGTTTTAATCCTAACCCTAACTCATGATATTTCTGAACAAATCACTCCTTATCAAGAAAAATAATTCACCTATCTAAGAGAAAAATTATCAGGTTAGTAATAATATAAATAATTAAATTAAAAAAATTGTAAATTTTACTAGAATTGATGTTAATTTTACTAAAATTTATGTCAATTTTAAAAAAAATACACACTTGGAGTCATATCATTCATACTATATGTCAGATTGTGGTGTAGATGATTCCAACGTATCTCAAATGATTTGTGGATTATTATCTCGAAGTATCAAAACAATATGACTGTGCTTTCTTAGTTTTGGGTACATCAATGGCCTGGTTTACTAAAATGTCATTTTAAACATGAAACATGAAATTTTGGCTCATTTCAATCACATAATGTATCTGTTTGACATGAAACTGATATCCTACATATACAAAATGACTTATGAATCATTTTCCTTAATTATCAAGTAAAATTTGAGTGCCTTTGATTGGTTCTCAATGAGTGATTTTTTGAACAAAAATATCAATTTTAAACTAATAAAGGAAACTTTAAGTCATACCAGGCATATAATGTATTACATTTATGTGTGGATGATTTCTACATGTGAAAAATGATTTAGATATTTATTTTAATTTTAAAACCAATCTGAATTTGTTTTCTCAGTTTTGAGTATTTCAGTTTTCTATTTTACTAAAATTTATGTAATTTTAAATTGAAATAAAAACTTTGAGTCATACCATCACACCATGGTTCAGATTGAGGGGACTATGATTCCTACATGCCTCAAATAAATTATGGCTCATTTTACTAAAGTATCAAAATGATCCAAATGTGTTTTCTCAGTTTTGAGTACATCAATTGTCTTTTTACTAAAATGTTATTTTAAACTGGAAACACACACTTTGACTCATTCCAATCACATAGTGTATCAGTTTGACATAAGACTAGTTCCTACATATAAAAAATGAATTATGAATCATTTTCATAAATTATCAAGAAACCCCAAGAAAATTTTATTTATTTTTATCTAGTGATACTTTTTGAACTAAAATGTCTATTTTAAACTGATAACGAAGACATTGAGTTATACCAGGAACATCGTGTATCAGATTGAGGTGTGGTCGATCCCTACACAACAAAAATGACTGATGGATCATTTTCTTAAAGTATCAGAACAATAAAAATGTGTTTTCTCAGTTTTGAGTAGGTTATTTTTCCATTTTATTAAAATTGATGTCAATTTTAAATAAAAAGACACACTTGGAGTCATACCGGTCACACCATGCACCAGATTGAGGTGAGGCTGATTCTTACACATCTCAAACTATATGCAGATTTTTTTCCTACTGAATAAAAAAAATTGAATGTGTTTTCTCAACTTTTAGTATGTTAGTTGCCTTTTTTACTATAATGTCATTTTAAACTAGAAGAAAAAACTCTTGACACATTCCAATCACATCATGTATCAGTTTGTTGTGAAATTGATTCCTAAACACAAAAAATGATTTATGAATCATTTTAATGAATTATAAAAAAAATACGATCATGTTTGATTGGTTTTTAGTGATTGAAACTTTTTGATCTAAAATATTGATTTAAAACTAATAACGGACACATTTATTCATACAGGCACATCATGTACCAGATTGAGGTGCAGATGACTCTTACACATAAAAAATGAGTTATCCATTATTTTTTCAAAGTATCAAAACAATATATATATATTTTTCTATTTTTGAGTATTTCTATTATCTATTTTACTAAAATTAATGTCAATTTTAAATAGAAATAAGTACTTGGGGTCATACCGGTCACACTGTGGAGGGAACTTGAAGTGTAACGTCCCGGTTCTGGAATCCACCCATAGGTTCCCTATACTCGGTTGGTCACACGGCCTCAAGCGCATTTCCCCAAACACCATAGGCTGCCTACTAGTAGCGAGGGCCTTAGGTGTAATAGTGGGGAAACTATTCCCTCATTGGATGAGTACACAACGGAAGTAAAAAAACAATAGTAGAAGCAGTAAACATCCATACAAGAGTAAACACTGAAAGACTGAAAGTAAATACAACTGGAGCACATATATAAATGATGCAAGATACATATGTCTAGGAAAACAGCCAAACAAGTCACAATACTGGAATACAACAATGATAAACCAAAGTGAGAAATAAAGTAGATAAACTCCTCAACATCATAAGCCATAGCTTGGTCCTATACTCTACAGCTCCACAACAAGTCAAGTACCTGAATTAGATGGACACTTTCCCTTATCTATACCTACAACAATATAATTTGTTTGGGCCCAAAAGCATGGCCCAAACAGGGTGTGACACTAAATCCCAGTAGGTAACCACCTGAAGATCTGTGCCTAATAGTCAGTGAATATATGTTAGGTAAAAGTATAGAAAATAGTAAATAATAAAGTTCTAAACAGTAAACAATCCACAATTTCAATATCATGAAAAAGGTGAAACAAACAGCTAAACCTCAAACAGGTAACCCTCTGGGAATTAATCACAACCATCCCCTCTGGTCATAACTAAGAAGTACAAGAAACCCTATGGGCAGTGAACTCATCCTAACCCCACTGGTTCAGTCATAAGATTAGAATAAGAATCTCTGAGGAAGCACCCACATCCAATTCCCCTTATAATCAAAGGTAAAGCAAGACTCTATGAGGAAGATCACATAGTCCATTCCCTGTATAGTTCAGGGTAGTCAAGGACTCTCTGAGGAAGCTCACAAGGTCAATTTCCCTTGTAGCCTCAAGGTCTAGGACTCTCTGAGGAAGCTCACTCGGTCAATTCTCCTTATTGATCAGTTCATACAATTCAAAAAATACTCTATGAGGAAGCTCACATGGTCAATACTTTTATAGTCTAAAGAAAACAAGGACTCTTCGAGGAATCTCACTCAGTCAATTCCCATTGTATCCCCAAGTGGTTAATGGCTCTCTGAGGATGCTCACTCGGTCAATCCCCCTTATAACCTAAAGTGCTCAAAGACTCTCTAAGGAATCTCACTCGGTCAATTCCCCTTATAGTCTACTAAATCAGGTTCTCATGGGCCTGTGTAGGTCAACAAGCATAGCAGTGCAACATGGACAAAGTAAACCTAAATAAATACTTGACTAACCAGTCTACAACATAACAAACAAGTCAAAATACAAACTCTCCATCATACAACAACAGGTATTGAAACAGGAAACCCAGCCAAACTGGATAAACATGACCAATCGGTCATAAAAAGAAAATGCAATGGAAAAACATCCAAAGTATAGCAATTATCCATTTTCATAACCAATTTACCTCTACATAGGCATATATGCATGGCAGGAAAACAACAGTGGTAAAATGGTAAATACGCAATACCCCGTTCAAGGGTATTGGTGGAATTTGCACATAATACTCAAAGACTTTAAACGGAAAGGCACAAACCACCTACCTAGGGGTTATAAGATCAATATAATTGAACCTCGAGGATTTAATCTCCTTAGAATGTAATTGATCGATGCGATTCCAATGCAACTGATGGTGTTCGATTCGAAGGATGGACAGAGGCTCGAGGGCTCATCGAAGATCCACAGCGGTACGAGTTCTCTTGGATGAACGAAACCTAAAAGAAGGTCAAGGTTGTTACAAAATTCCCCCTTAAATAAATTCATCCCTGAATTTCCCTAGCATGGTGTAGAGGAAGAAACCCTGAATAGCTCTAGCCACTGCGCTTGTACATCAGCCTCCCTCTCCCAAGTCTCGTCCTGCACCCGCCCGTGCTGCCATAACACTCGTACCAGAGGAACAGACCAGCCATAGAGAACCTATGTACTGTGATCCACAATCTGAATAGGATGCTCTTCAAAAGACGCATCCACTTCAAGTTCAACCTCCTTGGGTTGAAAGACATGATACGGGTCTGAAAAGTAATATCGAAGTTGGGAAATGCGGAAGACGTTGTGCATAGATCGGTACCTCTGAGGTAACTGCAACCGGTAGGCAACCGATAGGAAACCGGTAGGCAACCAGCCCAACTCTCTCTAACACCTCAAACGGCCTGGCGTACCTCAGTGAAATATTAGACTATCTCATAATTCTCTTGTGTCCCAACTTTGGTGTGACACGTAGGAAAACCTAGTCCCCGACTTCAAACTCCAGTGGTCATCTCTGCTGATTAGCATAAGACTTCTGCCGAGACTGTACAGTAGCCATCCTCTTCCCAATCAACTCTATCTGTTATGAGGTCTTATGAACAAGATGAGGTCCCAAAAAATATTCCTCTCATGCCTTCGACCAATATAAGGGTGAACGACATGGTCTACCATAAAAATCCTCATAAGGTGCCATATGAATAGTCTCTTAAAAACTATTATTGTAGGAAAACTCCACAAAAGGTATATGATTCTCCCAAGAACCTTGAAAATTTAGAATGCATGCTCAGAGCATGTCCTCAAGCACCTGAATCATATGCTCGGACTGGACTTCTGTCTAATGGTGGTAGTCTGTACTCAAAAGTACCTGTGTACCCAATGCCTTTTAAAGCCCCTGCCAGACCTGAGAAGTAAAACGAGCATCCCTGTCTGAAATAATGGAGTGTGGAACTCCATACTGATGTACAATCTATCGGATGTACAACCGTCCTGGCTCATCAACACTGAAGGTCTCCTTGATTAGAAAAAAGTGAGTAACCTTCATGAGCTTGTCAATGACAACCCAAACTGCATCATTCCATCGGGGTGAACTTGGTAAACTGGTCACGAATTCCATCGCGGCATCATTCCACTTCCAATCAAGAATGGGTAACTGCTGTAAGAGCCCTGATGTTCGCTGATTCTCTTCCTTCACCTACTAATAAGTGGAAAAACTCATGATGAAACTAGAAATGTCCCTCTTCATACCTGGCCACCAATACTGAAGATCTAGATCACGATACATCTTGGTGAAACCAGGATAAATTGCCCAAACCGAGGAATGAAAATCCCGCATCAACTCCTTGCGTGTATCTGTTGGAACCGATATGTGTCCCTGGAAATGTAAGATCTCATCCTCCCCTATGGTCCACCCAGGAAAATGGTTCTCTCCTAACATACTTTCCCGCATGACTAGGCCTTCAGAATATGATAGCTTCCTCATTCACACTCAATCAAGAAGGGTAAAGGTAACAACTATAGAAGAAAGAAAGGTCTGCATCATCCTCAGAAAGCCCTCCCTAAACTATGCATCAGCACCTATGTCAGGTACAACGGCAGGTTCCAAGGCTGGAATAATGGGAGGATCTCTAGGTAGTCCCTGATCGACCATGTCTTGTGTCTGATCACCCTCTGGTAACTGGCACACAACCGGAGGACGTCTCGGTGGCATGACTCTGCAAGGTCAAGCGCACACCTTAGATCAAGATTATCAAGGACTGAAAACAAGGAGTGTAAGAAGGGAAAGGGAGAAAGAAAGTACTCATGTTTTACAAAACATGACTACACAGTGTGTACATTTTCTATATAGTGTGTTCCCTAAAGTCATTTACATGGGTATGGCCTAAACTGGTCGTGTAACACCCCAGACCCACGACGTGTTGTCTTAACACAGGGCCTGTACTTGAGTCCTCTTTCTCTACCTGAGTCCTTATACACGGTTAAGACACACGAATCTCCTAAGAAAAGACTATATGGCACGTACAATTCTTACACGGTGTGTACTATACAAGATTCACCTGGCTCGTGTCGTTAGTGAAACGACCTGACACACGGAACACACCACACAGTGTGTTCTGAATGGACACGACATGTTCGTGAAGGGGTAACACCGACCTGTGATGTTCATGACATGGCTGGGTACCTGGGTTAGACTACATGGCATGTTAAATGCTGACACAAAATATAGAGCTTAAGGTATTATCCATCCGTGTTGTTGGTTACATGGGTAGACACAGGTTCGACACTACATAGCGTGTTCTTCTGGTACCTGGCGTGTTCCAACCAGAATTTCCCCATCCCGTGTCTCTGCCCACACGACCTACGACATGGCCAGAGACTACACAGCGTGTACATAAAGTACACGACATGTAATTAAGAAAAATAGTTTCTTCCTGAACATAAGAACACATGGCGTGTACTTAACAGTACACGACATGTCTTATGGGTTGTTCTGGATTATAAGCCCCATAAACTACTTCGTAACCCATAAAACACTGAAACGAACACTGAAAGTGCCAAATTACGATCCGTGAGGGACCATACTCCCCACGAATCAAATTTTGGAATCTTATACATGTTATAACAAGGTAAACAAAGCAATGATCCACCAAATACAAGTCCATGAGGTCCCACAAAACCTCAAGAAGCAAAGTTTTTCATCCATTCAAGAAAAACAGTGCACCAAACAATACCCTATCAAATAGCAGGTATTTTTATCAAGGTAACTATCACAACAACATGAATATTTTACACAACATCTATCACAAAAACATGAAATCACTAATGCATCCTAGATGGCATAACAAAAACGCATGACATGTGATTTCTTGAAAGTGCCTATATGATGCATGAGATGGAATACCCTCATCTCATTGGGTTGCAACAGAAATAGAACCTAAATAACGTCAATAGTAATAACACAAAAAATGTGAGTCACCGTTCGGTGAAATCAAATCAACTGTAATAATTGAAAAAGTAGAAAAATTGTTATTAACGAGGTAGATTGGATTTTCCATTCACATAGGCTAACTACTCCCGGACACAACTTACTACCAAGTACATATTTCGGCCTATCCCTGGATAAAGGATCCAAATAGTAAATCAAGAAAAAATAATTCCTCTGATACCACTTTGTAACGTCCCGGTTCTGGAAGCCACCCAGAGGTACCCCATACCCAGTTGGTCACATGGCCTCAACCGCATTTCTCCAAATGCCAGAGGCTTCCGACTAGAAGTGAGGGACTTGGGTGTAATAATGGGGAAAATATTCCGTCATTGGCAGAGTACACAATGGAAGTAAACAAAAGAAATAGAGGAAGTAGTAAACATCCATACAAGAGTAAACAACAAAAGACTGAAAGTAAATACAGTTGGAGAACATATATAAATGATACATGATATACATATCTAGGAAAAAATCCAAACAAGTCACAATGCTGGAATAAAATAGTGCTAAACCAAAGTGAAAAATAAAGCAGATAAACTCCTCAGCATCACAAGCCATAGCTTGGTCCTATGCTCTCAAGCTTTACAGAATTCATGTACCAGAAGTAGAAGGGAACTTCACCTTATTTATACTTGCAACAATATAATCTGTTAGGGCCCAAACCCATTGCCCAAACAGGGTGTGAGACTAAATCCCAGTACGCAACCACCCAAAGATCGGTGCCTAACAGTCAAAGAATATATGGAAGGTAAAAGTACAGAAAATAGTAAATAGAAAAGTGATCAGTTGTAAACAATCCACAGTTTCAATATCACGCAATAGTGAAGAAAATAGCTAAACCTCAAATAGGTAACCCTATGAGAAGTACACAAATCCATCCCCTCTAGTCCTACATAAGAAGTAAAAGAAACCCTCTAGGAAGTGAACTCAACCTAACCCCTCTGGTTCAGTCATAATATTATAATAAGACTCTCTGAGGAAGCGCTCAAAGTCCATTCCCCTTATAGTCAAAGGTTAATCAAGACTCTCTGAGGAAGCTCACACAGTCCATTCCCCGTATAGTCGAGGGTAGTCAAGGACTCTCTGAGAAAGCTCACACGGTCAATTACCCATTATAACCCCAAGGTCTAGGAATCTATGAGGAAGCTCACTCGGTCAATTCCCCTTATAGCCCAGGTCGTACAATTCCAACATAGACTCTTTGAGGAATCTCACACAGTCAATACCCTTATATTCTAAAGCAAACAAGGACTCTCTGAGGAAGCTCACTCAGTCAATTCCCTTTATTGCCCCAAGTGCTTCAATGCTCTCTGAGAATGCTCACTCGGTCAATCCCCTCATATTACCTAAAGTGCTCAAAGACTCTCTGAGGAAACTCACTTGGTCAATTCCCCTTATAGTCTAAAACACAAGGTTCTCACGACCCTATGTAGGTCCAAAAGCATAGTAGTGTAACATGGCCAATGTAAACCCACATAAATACTTGGCTAACTAGTCTACAACATAACTAGCATGTCAGAATACTAAATCTTTATTCTACAGCAACAGGAAAGGATGCCAAACTGGCTAAACAAGACCAATAAGTTGTAAATAGAACATGCAAGGGAAAAATATCCAAAGAATAGCAATTATCACTATTCATAACCAATTTACCTCTCATAGGCATAAATCTATGGAGGGAAAAAACAATGGTAAAACGGTAAACACGCAATACCCCGTTCAAGGTTATTGGTGGAATTTTCACATAATACTCAAATACTTTGAACAGAAAGGCACAAACCACGTACCTCGGGGTTAGAAGATCAATATACTTGAAGCACGAGTCTTGAATCTCCTTATAACTCCATATATCTCTGTGATTCCAATGCAACCAATAGTTTTCGATTCGGAGGACGTACAGAGGCTCAGAGGCTTGTTGAAGATCCGCAGAATTAAGAGTTCTCTTAGACAAACAAAACATAAAAGAAGGTCATGGTTCTTACATTAAGGAAAGTGATAAATACAACACTGCATGGGTGAAGACATTTTGAGGGAGAAGAAGTATATATAAATTTTAGTATAGAAAGGAATGAAATAAGGGTGGACCATCCTGACTTGAGAAAAATAATACACCTATACAAGAAAAACTTATTATTGGGTAATACTATAAATAGATAATTTAAACCTAAACATGAAAAAATACATTAATTATATGGAAAATTATTTTACTATGAAAACATCAAGACTAACTTTATGATTGAGTAGAGATAATTTCATTTCTCTTCTTGCAAATGCATGAAATATGGAGAGAAATCCTATTAATAAAATGAACTCTACAATGAATAATGAAAATTAAATCAACATTCCATTACATAATTTTTTTGGCAAAATAGAGAGATTATATCATAACATTACCTTTACATCTTTACAAAGTTTTTCTGTTATTATAGTTTCATCTTTCGAGGGATTGGTAACATCATCATGTGTAGAAGACATTTTCGGTATGAGTATCCAAACATTTAATTTAGATTATGTTAATGTAGTAGAGAACATATAATGTTTTTAGGAAAAAAATAGTATATAAAAAAAATACTTTAACCTTATCATTTAACTCCTTTCCTTTATTTAAAGGTTTCAAGGATTTAGTTCCTCTATCGATAATCCAAATCCCCTATTTGTGGTATCCTCTAACTTACAATACATTGTATACATTGGGACCAACATTAAGTGATTGTGGTATCCCAATAATAGGGTTGTCCTCAATTGAATCTTCATCTAAATAAAAATTTATTTTAGTCACGAATAAGAGAATTGAGAAATTCTTGTTTGTGAGATCAAAGACATAAAATGCATGCTCTACTTTTTATGCCATTATGAACAAATAATCATTTCCCCTTCCACATTGGAATTCACCTTCACGAATCCCAATTCGTCCACTCTCACTGAAATGATATTGTCAACCCAATTTTAATGGAAAATCAACACTTGAAATTTTGAATAATATAACTCATATATCTATTCGATAATGACAAAATATGACATATTTTCATAAATTGGATTTCTATACTTAGAACCAGATATGTACATTACTTTATCCATAAAAATAAAACTATTATTTTTCATCGTACTATAGTCATCATGTTCTTTTTTATAGAATATAAACCATTGATTACAAAAAGAATGTAAGATATAACATTTTCATTTGGTCATCTGGCTAGACATTGAAGTCACTAGACTACTGAATTCATATTTTCAGATAAATCCTAATAAATTTGATATCATAAACATCCTATAAACTATTCATTATATGTATTTGATATCTATCCTTCTACCCTTGATAGATTCAAATCCCTAAAAATTTATTTGTGGGCATCAATGTATGGATAAAAATCTCCAATGTTATGTAAATTGTAAAGTTGATCTAGCTCCCGGTCAATCAAGGTAATTATAACAACTTCTACAAAAAATCACTTCACCCATAAGGCATTTGCTGTAATGAGACATTGGGAGACTAATGTTGTCAACATATGATAGGTAATCGGAACAAAATTCAATAGCTTCTTCAACAATATATTATTCTACAATACAACCCTCTGGACAAATTCTATTGTTAACATACCCTTTCAAAATCTTCATATACCATTAAATGTTATAAATCCATCTGTAATGGATAAGACAACATAGTTGAACCACTCTAACCAAGTGAACCATCTGGTAAACCATTATATCAAAGAATGACGGTGGGAAGAACATCTATAATTCATATAATATAACTAAAACCTTCTTATTCCTGATGGAAAACTTTTCAATGTCTATAATATTACTTCATATGGATTTGAAAAAGAAGTAGAGTTTAGTTAATGTATGTTGTATATTCTGAGGCAGAATGCAATGGAAAGAAACAAGCATTAAATCTTTCATTAAAACAAAAAAGTCATGTGATTTTAGTCCTTGTGTCTTTAAATTAACCATTGAAACTACATTCTTGATATTTGATGAATACCCCTATGGAACTTTTGTAGAATTAGGAAAAAAGAATGATTTCAATTTTTTCTATCTATATAGAGTGTCAGCTACTAGAGGAATAAAATTTTATCTACTACCCTTCAACAGTCCAACTCTTCCCTTATCCCCATTTCAATCAAGTCCAACCTAACTTTGATTCTATCTTTAATTTTTCTAGGAACATTTAGTAACATTCCAATAACAGTATGAAATATTTTTTTTCTACATGCATGATATCACGAAAATTTCTGACCTACAAAAAATTCCAATACATTAATTCAATGAAAATTGATATCTTCTTCCAATATGATTTTTTAAGGTTTTTTGGAAATGGTTTAAGAAAAATAGTTTCAATATATTTTTAGTTTATTTTATAGTTTATCTCATATTACTAGATATGTTGTTGTACTTTGTTCTATATTCCCATCGAATGCTATTATCCAAAACCAATATTTATGTTGTCAAGGAAAAAATCTCCAATGTACTAAAAATACGGTCATCGAGGAATGTTTCAACCGAACTGAGTATGTGATTTTTTTTCAAAAATTGGATACCCCAACATTCCTTTAATCTTATATCTTGATAAATTTCCAAAAGAGGGGAATTCATTAAAAATTATATACAATATGAACCTCAATGTGAATTCTTCACTTTTATGAGCATTATACATTGTAACACCTATATTCCCCATCAATTTAATATCTTCAATCAATAGAGCCAAATCAACATCAATATCATTACCTGGTTTCTTTGGTTGAGATATAATAAGAGACAATATAATATATGTGCACTTCATGAATAACCATGGAAAAAAGTTATAATTTACTAATATGATGGTCCATGTACTGTGAGTACTACTCTATACACCGGAATGATTTATTTTATCTATAGATAATGCAAGATGAAAGTTTCTCAGATCATTTCCAAATTCAAGATACTCATACTAAATTTTATTCTACTAAAGAGAATATTCTGGATGACATAGGTTCCCATCTTTAATTCTTGTATCTGCATGCCATGTCAACTGTTTTGCAGTTTCTTGACATCCATATATTCTTCTAAACCATGGAATGATAGGAACGTACCATAAAAATTTCTAAGGACTTGATTCATTTTTCTTGTATCGATCTGCGCAACACTTAAGGAATTTTATGAGTGATTCATGGTCCTTGGTAAACAATATGAAATCATTTGGACAGACATGATTTTTTAGAGATCATTCCCAATGAATGAAACATTCGTTTAACAACATATATTCAGCATGATAGTTCATTTTCTTCTGTTATCATATATTTCAAGAGACCAGTAGTTAGGTAAAGCTAGTGTAATTCCATCCACTATCAGCCTACAAATTATATAACTTCAATATAGCTGGCAATGTTGTGTATTTAGTACAAGCAGTATAAAATGGTTTATTGGAACACTTATTTAACTCCTTAAGCAATTTTAGACAATCATGAAGATCATATTCAATTTATATTTTCATTTAATCCATGTGATCTCCATAATAATTTTCACCAGTATTAATATAAAAAAATCCATAAACCGCTGTATCATCCTAACCAGTGTACATGTTTATTTTCCTCATGTTTAGTCCAAAATTTATAACTTTGATCTATTCTTTGAAAAATAAAATGGTCTTTGAACTCATCCAGACTAATTTTTCTTGAATTACAACAACATAAACACAAATAGAGGATTTGAAAAGGGTCATATGAATGATCTATTGAAAACTAGATGAACTATTTAACTTCATCCTCATACTCTTTTGTCAAATGATTAACATGCATCCATTTTTGATTCATATCCATACTGTTAGATTCATAAAAGATTAGTTTTTTACAATAATTAAATAAATACACATAAGATATTCATTATCAAAGGTGAATGTTATATACAATTATAATAAGGTAAACTCAATATTTGATTATTTTAAAGAATCTCATCATATTGAAGAAAATTGGTAATTTGATTAAAGAAAAGAATTACTCCACTATGGAAGGTGTTATTCAATGAATTCATTCGAAGGTGAAAGTTATAGACAACAAATCCTCATTAACTCATCTCATGGACATTTATCATTTCATTTTGTTGTTTGAAACATACTGGATCTATTGTGGACATGAACCTATGTTTCTTGATATAATCTAAGTAGTATTTATATATGGGATGAAAAATGAATAAAGTTGTAAAAGAAACATAAAACAGACAAGGGGTGAGTTTCAAGAAACAAATTACAATAATTACAGTTTGTGATATGATGTTGATAAGGATGGCATGTGTCTATAAAAGATATTGGGAATGAGTCTCAGAAACAAATTTCAATAATAACTACTCTTTGACACATAATAAGTGTTTCTTTAATCCCCTAAACAAATGAAAATATAATATATACAACTAAGGTGTAATAAGAATCCCAAATATTAAAATAAATAATAATAAACTCTCATTCAATCAACTAGAAGATATAAAGATGTATTGATAAAACATTTTTAATAAATAAAGAGTTATTTAATATATATGGATAACAATCATAGATTCCTAGGGGTGGAACCCATACATGTTGACCTAAAATGATGAATACCTTAAAATAATTCCTAATATTTAGAATTGGATCGCTTTCATTATATTTTTTTGGAACATGTGATGTGGAAAACTAAAGAATTATTACATTTAAAATTTATGGTATATCAAATACTTGAAAAAATCTCAAGACTCTTGGGATGTCTTATCACCACACCAACCCATCGTAAGGATTCTAGGGAGGTAATAACATAAGATCTACCAATATTAAGGATTATAAAGAGGCTATATAATACACATTGACCCATCCTTGAGATTCTCAAGAGGTCTATAAAGAATTTTTCATAATGTTATAATACACATAAAAAAGATATATCACAAACAAGGGATAAAAACACACCAAAACTTGGAATGTCTATCCCATACACATTTAAACATATATATATATATGGAATTTATAATAAACATAATTGTAAAAAAATCACATTTAAATATAACTTTTAATGAAAATAAATATAATCCCTTCCTAATTTATAAATTCAAAACCATAATTTGTGAATAAATAATTATAAAATCACCCTTTAATTATAAGTTCTAAAAACAGATATAAAAAGATATAAATATATATATATATATATATATATATATATCTTTAATAGATAAACATAAATTGATATAAATATATGTAACCCTTGTAGTAGAATATCATAACATAGTTAAATAAATACAACCACATACTAATTTTGAAAATAGAGTGACATTGAAAATAAAAAAATATGGTATAACCATTACTAAGATTTCTCTTAAAATAAAGAAAAAAAATTCTATGAAAATAAATTTTTAAAGAAAAACCATTAGACCAGAATATTAAAATAGAATTTAAATAAATAAATTCCCTTACATGAATTTCATAAAATCATCTTTTTTTACTGCTTCACACAATCACTAAACTTATAATTGGGTTTTCAAATAAATTTTATCGTTGGTTTAAGGATTTTATATCCAAAAACTCCACTATTTATAAATGGGAATAAATATTTATTTAATTGGTTTATCTGCAGACCAGATGTGATTCTATAAGATTTCAAAGTAGTGAAAAAATTAAGATTGGAGAACAAGCTGGAGAATAAATGTATACAATGAAAAAAATTGATTCAAAACAACAATTTAAAAAGAAAAAAACTAGATATTCAAATTAGTAGTCAAGAAAACAATGAATCATAAAGAAAAGAAAAATAAGAAATAAAATGACTAAATCATAAATAACTGATGACATCATCAAAGAATAAATCAAAATAAAAACTACAAATATAGAAAGAAAATGAAAAAAAAACAAAGGAAAAAACTGGCCTACCTCACTAGGTTGATGAAAATATAACACCCTTATATCCCGATTTCAATATTTTCTTTAGAAACCCTAACTTCAAGTGAACACCAGATGTCCGAAGATGTTCGAGCAACTAGAGGTAGTGGGTTTTTGTGATTCGAGCTTCGATTCACTAAGGAGGAGCACTGATAGTGGATAGGTTCCATGGAAGGCTTCTAATATCATGTCTGGTTCAAAACCAATTAGTTTTTTAAATAGATTAGGTAAATTTTATTAGTTCTTTCAAAAAATCAATTATAAAGAGTCTGTTTATCAGCGCTTAAGAAATAAGCTCTGATAAAAGGCATATTTATCAGCATTTTTTTGACATTGACAAAGGTAGGTCTTTATTTGTTCTAATGTTTTAGTGCTGATAAATATTGATTTTATCAGTGCTTTTTGTAGTGCTGATAAAGCCTCATCATTATCAACATTAAGAAAGCACTGATAAAGATTTCTTTTATCAACACTATTTATGTAAGCAGTGATAAAGGATTTATAATTATAAATATATATATATATATAATTAATATATATATATATAAATATACATATAGTTAATATATTCCTTATTTAAATATATTTATTATAATTTTATAATTATTGAAATATAAAATTATTTATTTATAAGTATATAAATATTTTTAAAATATAATATTTATATCATTATATATATTTCTATAATTATATATATATAATAAATATATATACATATAAATATATTAAATATATTCATTATTTGAGAAAATTTATTATAAATTTAATAATTATTTAAATATAAATAAATAATTATTTATAATTATATAAATACTTTTAAAAATTATTTATTAATTTATAATTATAAATATATAATTCTATACATATAGTATGTACATATATAAATATATTTATTTATAATTTTTTTAAAAAATACTTTTTAAATTTATTAAATAATATCTAATTTTAAGTGCATGCATGATAAAAATGAGTTAAATTGAATAAATTAAAAATAATTACTCTTTAACAATATTAAAAAATGGATAATTGTTCTATGTGTGTATTGTATATAAAAATTAATTAATTATTTGTATGTGAAATCAATATAACATGCATTTGATCAATGTTAAATTGAAAAATCAAATGACATTAAATTATATGTGCATTACTCTATGTAATTAGTGAGTATTTTTAATTCATATTAATTTTTAATTATAAACCATTATTCAATAAATATATGTCTATTTAATGTAAAGCGCATAAATATTTTTCAATATATAAATCATATTTATATATATTAATATATATCTATATATTTAATATATACTATTTATTAGCATTATCAATAATCATTTAATTAATAAAATTTTTAATATTTTTCTCAATTTAATTACTTTTAAATTTAATTTTTTTAATTTTTTTTCATATATCAATATATTTAATGCATAATATTTAGCATTATTTATAATTTTTATATAGTAAAATCAATTTATTCATTTTTATCAATAATTATTTAATTAATAAAATTTGTAATATTTTTTTTGATAAACTCAGTTTTTTATTTTTTATTTATTTAAATAGTTTATTTTATTTATTCATAACTTTATCAGGGCTAAAAAAGTGTTGATAAAGGATTCATTTAGGAGATCTAATAATATAGCTCTCGTCAATGGTTCATGTTTTCATCACTAAAAATAAAGAACAGATAAAGGGTACCCTTTATCAGTGCTAAAAATAAATTGCCGATAAAGGGTACCCTTTATCAGCACTAAAAACTAAGCATTGATAAATGGTCAAATCAATCAGTTCTTTTTTAGCGCTGATAATGATTCTATTTATCATCACTTTTTTCCAGAACTGATAAATACCAGCTCTATTGAAGACCTATTTTTTAGTAGTGAGGCTAATTTCCTTCTCTTTGGAGATTCATTATTCTTCAAACTATTCAATGCTTTAGATGAAACCTCCATGTTTTTATCACCCAGAGTACCTTCCATTCTATTTATCTTATGCATGGTTTTCTTCTCTTTCATGAAAAATATTTCTTCAACTTCTAGAAATATTCACTTCACATAAATCTTTTAAAAATAACTATGAAAAAAGTGCAGATCCAAACAGAGGTTACCTAGTTATTTTTTATACCAATAATTAGTCCTTGTGGACCATGGAGTCTACTTACGATGGGGGGAATCAAGGGTTACCAAATTTTACTAATTAATTTCAATTTTTTTCATCCTTTATGTTGGCCATAAATCTACCATTAGTTATGTTGTATGAATATTTGATATAGACACTCAACATATACTCTCACATGAAATATAGATAATTTAAAGGATACATCGCACACATATTTTTACAAGGTTCGATCATAGCATGGTAAGACAACTCCTTGATACATCTAGTTGTTGTCTTGAGTCATTTATTTTCACTATTCTTGTATGTTTTTCAATAAGACAAGTTATCATCCTTCACCAATGACAAATTTCTTTATCCTAAACTGTAATTACCAAAATATTACACATATATTTATGATATCTCCCAAATACTATTCTACATCTCGATAATAATGTGACATTACAACTTCATGATTCTTTACATGCATTATTAATTGGTAGTGATCAATCATTTGCCAAAATTAATGCATCTTGAATCATAATATACAACTGTGTTGTTTTTCTAATGGTAGTATAGTGAATGCAACATCTGTATTATTTTTCATTTATTTAGAATTTAGAATTCTATATTCTATGTAAATACTTTAATGAATCTTAAACTTTAAATCCTCATATGTGATTGAATCATTCATGGATACTCATACCTGAGTACTCTCCTTTCATGGATATCCTCTTCATGAATCACTATATGTGGATCCACCTTTGTGTGGGACCAATTTAGTATTCACCCTTAAATAGATCACCAATCCTACATCAACCATCCTTACATCAATTAATCTATCATTAATCCCTTCATGTCAAATAATATTTTTGTAGAACCCTTTATTTATATTTCCATATATCAAATACTTTAATTTAGATATGTATTTGAGAATCTTCTTACATGAGGTATTAGTCATTTTTCTAGCATGTTTCATAATTATGATCGTCCTTTCTTATTATACTTCTGATAAACTCAGTTTTTGGGAACATCCTCTTTGGATGAAAAATTGTGAAACTTCTGGTCAACTCATTTAAACCATCTTTAACTTAGATCGTTGCTCTATTAATTTTGGTATTCAATATCCCCATCATCTGGCTTCACTATCCATTCAAAATATTTTTTATAGAAATTTCACCTTAAACATTCAATACTTTTTCTTTCAATTGAAGAACAATTAAATAATCATAAAATGAATATTTTATTCTATTTCAAAATATATTGTTGACACAATGAACCATTCTTCATTTGTTAACATCAGTTAATACAACATAATTTCATACTTCCAGTGACTAGTCCCTTATATCATTCATATAGATTATCTAATCTTTGTCATTGGTTAACTTTTGTTAGTAAAACTACAATCTACTAGTGTCTATTCATCCGATGTGTGCACTAATGATTACACCTTTTAGTTTATGTACTTTCAATTCATTTACATTGGAAACACTAATAGGCATATTCAAATTCTTCTTCTATTAATATCATTGACTTCAATTAACCACAGTGATTGATAAAAAATACAATAACTCATCATTACTATTTGATGGGATCTTTACTCCCAAACTTGTTTAGGAACAACATCATCTTGTTCTACAAACAATACTAAAACATCAACTATTTTGAATCACATGATTTAAGATTTTATGAGTAGACAAATAAATACATCACTATCATTTCATAAAATCCTCATCCTATTTATCCAAAATATCACCTTATATATTAATTTTTTTAGGGTATAAAAATTTCCTAAAATAACTTCTTTTGAAAAAAAAAATATTCCTTTATATATATTTTTTTCAACTAAACAAACATAAATCACCCCAAATATTACAATGAATCATTATTAATTTATTCTAGTCTTAGTGTAGAAACATTATTATAGGAAATAGTAACAATGCATAATAATGAATAATGATGTCAAAATGTCCATAAGAGTAACTTACATTCACATCCAAATAGCTACTCAACATTCTCTTCATAACTCCTTTTTTTTCTAAAAACAATCAATATACATTTACTGAACATTTTTTATACACATACTCAATAAATATGTTCATGTATATATAATAATAATTTCTTATAAAAATACTCAACAAAAAAGGCCAAATAGTTAAGAAAATGACACAAACATCCTAAAATCAAAGATTCAGACAAAAATAACCACACAGTTACACTAAAGTCACACCTTTACCCTTTTGAAATACTCCCCTAAATATATACTTTACCAAAATAAGATATTTCACCCCCATTAAAATAATATATATCCTTGTATTTATATTTATAATCATCCCCTTATAAAATATTATCTAATGAAAAAGTAAGGTAGGTGATGAAATACCATACCTTAACCATGATAATGTCAAGTTTTAGCTCATAATACCAACCGTAATTTCATAAATGCATCCATGGTATTGGGTTGATAAAAATATCTTACACCTTTTCCTTAATAATAATATACCACATATTGAAAAATACATTCCCCACATACTCATTAATAAAATGGTTCTTGGTATGCTTAATTTTGTTTTTAAAATCACTTTGATTATTTTAACTCACTAAAAAGGGTAACTTCAATTTTACTTTGATCACTTTATGTTGAATCTTTATTCAGTTCAATTGATTTTTTTCTTGGGTGAAAATAATATATTAAAATTGTACTATGATCAAGGTAACAAAATACATTTCTTTCCGTGAAATATAACACACCTTTCTCTATTAAAAATCAATTCACCTTATATGGATTTCTAATCATCAACAATTTCAACCTAATCCAAATAAACACATATGAATAGTTCAATATTTACTTTACTGTTACATTTGAAACAATAATTTATACTTCCTTTGGTTTACATTATAATCCTCTTCTATATTATGAAATGTGATTCCTTTAGTGCACATTTATACCTTTTAAAAAATTTAACAACATTAAAAAAAATTGGACTTAAAATTTTCAAATAGAGTGAAATACTAATAAGTTTTTTTAACTCATGTCGATCAATCAAAATTCGATATTCACCTTTTTAAATATTATTTAACACTAAAGTTTTTTTAAAACCCATCTAAGAAAAATTTATTTATACTTATTAAACAATTATTGGACATACATCTCTTGATAAAACAATTGATCGTTCTCCAAATAAATTTGAAGTCTTAAGAAGTTATTCATGTCTTCCAACATCAAAATATAAAATAACTCCTTTATTTGAGTTGTAGATTATATATGATCATAGTATTTATTTCTCAAAATAATAATTTTATAAATATATATATAATAAAAAGTATCAATATCTTATTAATTTATTTGACGTATAGGTTTATCTCCACTCATAATTTCCTGAATTCCAATGAACTTAAAAATGATTCAAGATTCAAATACCACGATCTAAATTTTTTTTAAACCATAAAACTAATTATTCAACCTTTAAAATGATATTTATTTATCTAAATGTATAAATCCTTTTAGTTTCTCAATTTACACTCCCGATTAATCTTTACCATTATGAAAAATAGACTTTACCTCTAATTAGAAAATGTTTTATCTTCTTTAAGTAGTGATAAAAATAACACCCACAAAATGTCTTCATTACATATAATTATTATGATTTTGAGCATTGAAACTATATAAAATGTCTCACCAAATTAAGTTCCTTCATCCTAATAATACCCTCTACATATAAGCCTTAGATAATTCTTAACCACTTTTCTATTCTCATTTAACTTGTTATAGAACACCCACTTTAACTTTTAAAAAATAAATGTTTTCTAGATCTGGAACTAACTCATAAGTTCTTTTATTATTGATTTGATCTGATTCCATATTGATGTAATGAATCCACTCTTGATACTTCAATTAATTTTCACACTCATTAGCCGAACTTGAGAAATAAATGACGTGTGATATTTTTTACTGAAATTCCTTCTAGTTTAATTTTTTTCCTATGAGCATGAATGATGATTTGGAATTATAATTTTCTCCCCAAAATTTAATAAACTAAATTTATTTTATATTCATCACAAGATATGATTGAAAATATATATTATTTAGGCCAATAAATTTTTCTTTCTACACTTAAATAATTTTATACTTGTTATCCAACCAAATTTTCATCTTCATAATAAAATTTATAATTTTTCCTTACTATTTACACCCTTCAGATGAGTTATTAGACCATTTCAAATCAAAAAAAATAATTAATTAATTTTATATATTTTTTATTATAGAATTGATATAATTTTTCATTTTGGAAAACATCTAATGAAAATCCGTTCAACTCCTCTTTACTTAAACATACTCACATTTGTACTCTTCACTTTGATGATACAAGGGTTTCCATATCCCTTAAATACTTCAATACTAGGGTCTTCTTATATCACATATCAAAAGGATACCTATCAAATTTTAAATAATATAGAGATCGTTTTTTAATATAAACCATTGTTCCAATATATTTATTATAAATGAAATGTGAAGTACTATGTTTTTATACCATGTTTTGATCAATTCCAATCAAATTTATATTATTCCTCTTAGGTACATGATTTTTTTTAGGGTATACAGTATATTATCCTTAAGAAAATTCACATGAATAAATAAATAATCTAGAAAATTTTATCTTATATATTAAGCTCAATTATTCAAATTAAACCCATTCAAGGAATAACCATAATCACATTCTGTATTTTTTCGAAACTTATATACGTATTCAAAGACTTCTGAGATGAATATCAAAACCTTAACATAGGTCTCCATATAAAACTTGAAGTTGTGGGAAGGTAGGACATGGGATAGGTATGGGAGGAGTTAAGCGTCATCAAAATGTTCTCTATGATAACATTAAAGGAATTACAAATCCTTTGATTCATTGAATTTATAAGAGGATGAGTGAAGAGGGCCAGAAAGATGATCTATAAGGAGACCTAGGGAATATTAAAGAACATTTTGAGAAAATAATCCATAACTTGGTTAAATACATTCAGTATTACATATAGAATACTATGCTAATAAAGGGGTTGGATTACACTTTTAAGAGGCATGGGGAAACTCTTTATCATTTTCATGAGTAGATGTATGTGTACTTATTCTTTATCATTTTGTGATTGATCAACTTTATTTATATTTTTTTATGATCATCCTATAGTTTTTCAATGAAAATGTTTTGTACCTAAACCTCAGTAATGCTTCATATATATGTATCATCCACATTATTATTTTTATTTGAGTACATTCATCAATGAACAAGATAAATTATATATCGATACCCATTTATTTTTTCCTTATTAATCAATAACTATTTAAATAAAAAGTTTAAAGGTATTAGTTGTTTTATTTCCAATATTTAATATGAATTCTTCTCCATTTTTTACATTGGGCATGTAATTTATTAACATTTAAATTCTCTCTTCATAAATGATACATTAGGAATATTATCTCCTTGAGCCAACTTGTTCATTCTCTTTTCACCAATGTGGCCATGTCATCATTACTACAACTCATTTTCATCTTTCATACTCAGGTAATAATATTTTTAGCTTATCATAAATGAGGTAGGTTGAATTTAACCCTCCATAATTGAGTCATAACACATCCATACTTTAATATTTTCACTAAAATTCTATCTTTCTAAAATTTTAAATCATTTCCTTAAACACATAATTTAGAAACACTAATTGTTTTTTTTGTTTCAAACATTTAACAAAGAGAGTAATCTTTTTCATTTACTTATATCAAATTTTTATCGATATAATACCTTTTGTTTTTAGGGATATGGTATTAAAAAAATGTAAGGGACCCTTATTTTAACTTTTTAAAACCATTAATAAGTATCATATCACCTATCACATGTGACAAATTAACATTATCTGGTACCCATGTGTGTTTATTTTGAGATTATTTCAAATAAAACCCCCATATAATCAAATTTTTCTCTACTCATTTTATATTCTTATAAAATCATTATGTATTATTCAAACTAAATTTTGATAGTAAAAATTATTAGGCATTACTTATTTAAGTAACCTAGTATATCACATCTTCCACACACTTCATTTAGAATTTCAAACCAATTCTTCACAAGAATTCCTAAAATTTCAATCTCTTTTCAATATTTCATTCTTTGAGTGGTTTTCTTTCCCTAATAGTTTTCATATAATACTTATATAATTATTTAAATATGTATAATTAAACTAAAAATTACGTTCCATATTCCAATAGCCACCGTGAAACTAAAAGTATCTAAAAAATGAAAATACTCTATTATACACTGATTGTTATGCAAATCATGAAACTTTCCTTCCTCGACATTTATGACAACTTATATCAACATATTTTTGAGAACTAAAAATAATTGGTATTACTAAAATATTTAAATTCATATTGAGAAACTTTTTTATATTTTCCACTATGCCATTTAAAGTAGATTTAATCATTAAGTATCCTTTTCTAGAATTCTTAGAATTATAAAATTCACCATGTGAGGAAACATTATTTTTATATACATACTTTACCTTAAATCTTCATATACGTATTTTTTCAAATATAGAATAATACTTTTAGTGATTTGAGTGATCAATAATATTATTGGTTGTTTCACCAGTCAACTTACTATTACTAAAAATTTCACTGACTTTATTAATATATTTTTCAAAATTTAACGTTATCTACATTAATTGATCTTTATTCTTGGAAGGATTTGACTAACTGTAAATTAGTTCAATTTTATTTAACTTTTAAATTATTAATTAAGGAATCATTTAACATTTTCAAAAAAATAAGTGACACACTTGGGCTTTCAATTTATTTCACTAACTATATATCTCATTCTCTTTGAGATTTATTTATATCATTTGAAATATGAGGTAACTTTCCTAAATTCTTATTCTCATTCTCCAGTTTATATAATTTAATGATATATTCATTTAACTCTCATTTAATCACAAATTAAATGTATGTTTATTTTTTATATTCTTTACTAAGGATTCATTATCAATTTTCCATTGGAACCTTTAATTTCTCACAATGATTAAAAGATGATGAATCTTATTTTAATTTCAATATCAAAAAATTTTTCCAACACTATATTAGAAAATAAATATTATTTTTAAATTCTGAAAAGTTATTTTTTTCATTATAAGGATACACCATATTACTAAATATTGAATAACTAATTCAATATAAATAATTTGATAACACATACTTAGCTTCACTCACCTCTTCCTTAAATTTTGGGTAAATGTATAAAAAATATAAAATTCCACCATAGCTAAAAGACTTCAATGTTATTGTTCTATGATATTGATATTTTTACTTCTGTAAAATTCTTGGGATAAGTTACATTATATTTTAAAACATCACATAAAAATATTTATTCAAATATGATTATTTATCTCATTAATTTACCTCTTTATATGTATTATCATTATTCATGGAATTGAAAGATATGTTTGTAATAACCAATGATTTTGGACCCTTTAAATTAATAAAATCTTTACTGGATTGTGTCACAAAAAACAACAAACTAAAGAACCAACTATCTAAAATTAACTAAGAAATATTAAATTACATGAATAATTTAATAATTATTAGATAAATATATAATAATCAAGTAAATAACTATATATATTTTTTGATTATTATTTTAAAAATCATGCCTTTTGAAGAATCATCTAAAATGGGGGGGGGATGTATTTTAACTTAATAAATTAAATTGATCAAAGTAAAAAAGTTCATTATAATTTCTAATATTTATATTCATAAATTATATTTATCAATATTAAATTATTTAGAAATCTATATTAAATAAAATTAAAAAAAACCTAAATTTTAAAAATGTTATTTTTTTAACAAAATCATTTTCCTTGAATTTTAATTCAAAAAATAATTTATAAATTTTAAAATTTTAATTTTTACATATAACATCAATTTTGGATTAAAAATTTAATTATTAGTATGGGATTATGTTTTATTATTTTTTTAAAAAATATTGCTTTTTTGTTGAATAGTGAAAAATACCATTTTTATATATAAAATGACTTTTATGAAATTATTATTCTATAAGTATGAATTATAAATTCATTAAATATTTTTATGGAACCAAATATTTATTTTATAAGTTAATTTATAATTTTTGGAGTGTTATTTTTAATTTATGAGCCTATATTTTACATTTTAGGGCTTAAGCTATATTTTTCATAAAACTATTTTTAATATATTATACATTTAATATTTCAAAATTAATTTTCATCACTTTTATAAAATTGAGATTATAAAATTTATTTCAAAATTTGAATTATTAGTTATGAATTATGTAATAATAACCATTTTATTTTCAAGCATAAAGGATAAATTACTTTGTGAATAACTAGTTATCTTGGTGAAAATAAAAAGGGGTAAAAGGGGTTTAACAAATAGAGAAATACCACAACCATGTTTAAAACATGCATGAGGATGGGTGTTTGCGTAATTTATATAATTTAACCTTTTACCCCTCAACTAGTTTCCAATTTTGGAGCTAATTTCATTTACAGTGACTTCCCAATGTTAAAATGTTTTGGTATTTACAAAAATATTATCCCTTTTCACTAATAAAAGGGGAACTCCTCTCCTCATTTCCCCTCAACACAAAACCCACTTATTTATTCCAAAAATATAACTAAAACTACCCTAAAATTTATTATTCACTTATAATAGGTTCTTATATTCTCAAAATAACATACCTAAAAGCTCTAACCCCCTTTGCAAAGGATATAATCCAAATAGTGAGGTATAAATTTCTAACCGCTCATCTCCCATTTCTATTTCTTTATGTGAATATATTTTTACTAAAATAAAATTAAAATATATTAAAATTAAAACATAATTATAACTAATATACTTATATGTTTTTATAATGATGTTTTATGCATTAACCACCCTCCTTTCAATTTAAGAAGAAAATGTGAATTGTGTGTGTGCGCGGACTACCAGCTCCACGAAGTAACATGTTCATTTTCATTCAACACTTAATATGTATAGTTAAAAATGGAATTTAATTTATATTTATAATATTTATTATTTATTTCATATTATTAAATGACAAACCATATTTCTCCTCTGTCCCGTCACATGAAAATGAAATCATCATCAATGCATACGTGCTGAATATCACCTCTGTGGAATGATGGGTTCTAGTTTTCATTGCTTCCTTTCATGGATGGTGCTAAGATTGGTTTTAAATTGGTAAAAATTATATTTATTATATTAATAAGTTTATTTTAATACAAATTTAATAAACTATTATTGATATTAATGATAAAAGAATCATTATAAAATTAACTGTCTCGAACAAGTGAAAAAGACAGAAAAAACAATTAATACATACTATGTAACAAAGAAGGGAAAAAACTTTTATTCATAATATATAATTCATTAATTTAAATTAGTAAATTAACACTAAATTATATCATTATGCTATAAGTATAATGATATCACATCTAAATCATCTCATAATCATCCATTAATCATGTTATGTTCATGTTTGTGTCAGTTTTACCATCTACTTTAACAATGCAATGATATTGGAACATGGATGCCTATGAAAAATTAATTAATGGAATAATATGATATAAATATTTTAATAAATATTTTTCTACTTCTATAAATGATAAATTAATATTTAACTCAATAATTAAGAAAAACACCTTTTGTTTATTAAGAAAATCCTTTATGTGTGCTTATCGTCCATACAATATTCATAGATAAAACGAGAAATGATCATCAAAGGAAATGGAAAAATCATAAATAATTATAATACATAAATTATAATAATATTAATGATAATTTAATTATGATAATTGTAATAATTATAAATATCGACACTGCTCTATAAAACTAGTACAAACGGTAAAAACTATAAATACTCGATGTAAGAAAATAATTGAAAACTAATATACATGTAGATAATGATTTTAACTTTAATTTATAAATAGAATTAGTTATTAATATATTTATTAAATAATATATTAATATATTTAAATTTTTTATACATGATTATAGAGTGAATTCTACTAAGTGGAGAAATAACGTAACAATTTCTTGTCTAAATTTTCAATCTTTGATAAATAATTGTTATTATAAACTATGTTTTATTTGGAATAGTGTATCTAATTCCACTTAAATATTTTTTTTATCATGATCCTATTATTATTCATTTTATTTGGTGTTTCATTTGAAATCATATCCTTCTAGGGGTTTGTTTTGAAAATTTATAATGTTGTAAGTGACCTGGTATCTCAAACTCCATTCATTGAATTATATAATTTCTTATTAAAGATCATTATTATAATAATTTCCATTATGAATGATTTTATCTCTTTTATTATTGGGGAAAAAATAGTTTTTGTACCAATCCAATTCCATGATATTTTTTCTATTCACTTTTTTTAAAAGTAAACTTTTTTAAAAGAGAATCATAACCATGTATTTTACATTAATGGGTATAAAATGTATTCAAGGATTATATTTTGAATATTTAGTTTTTATTTTATTGTTTATATTAAAAATTTTCTATCTCAAATTGAGTTATGTTTCATGTTTCACTATATATTTTTATATTATTATGGGATTTTTTATGGTGATCAACTTTTTGGTATTAAGAGATTTAATTCATGATGTTATTTTATACCATTTGGATATTTTATGAAAACAATTTTATTCTTATAGGTTATTTATGAAATAAGAATGATTTTAATTTTGATGTTTTATGAAACCCATTTTATTTCCATGGGTTATTTTTTATTTGGAAGTGAAATATTTCTAATTGGAAATTGTAAGTATAGATGAATGACATGTAGGGTCTTATACATTCCTCCAATGCTTTGGTTAATGTTTTATGTCTCATGATATAATTATTTTGTGAATTGTTATAATTATGATTTAGCTATGCTCTCAAGTCTATGAATGGGAATAATTGAAGTTTAGTTATGATCACATGGTTTTGCATGGGTATAATTGTAGTTTATATATGCTCACAATGTTGTGAATGGGTGGAATTGAAGTTTACCTATGGTCACAAGGTTGTTCATAAGTATAATTGTGGTTTACATACTCTCACAAGGTTGTGCATGGGTAAAATTGTGGTTAATAGTTTATTAAAATATTGTGCATGAGTAATATTGTTCTTAATATATGCTCACAATTCTACACATAGAAATAATTTATGTTAAGCCATGTTATGGATGATATATTTTCTTATTACTATGTTTATTCTACACTCTTACGTATATTCTTATACCTATATTATGCTCTCATGAAACATCTTTATTGATGAATTTTTACACACTCTTGTTATTCACCACTTTTTTATGCCAAGACTTATTCTATGAATCATGATTTATGTAATATTTTTTGTGTGATATGATTTTATTATGTATATTGACTATACCCATATACTAATATCCATTAAAATATTAACTTTGATTATTAACTCTTATTTTTACCCTTATTGGGAATCTAATATCATACCTTTCTTATGTCCCCACCACCTAGGTTATAAAGAAGTGTGTAACTCATGAGGAGTCAAGAAGTGTTATAGTTTTTTTCGATTATAGAGTAATATTCAAAAGCTTTTAAAATTAGGCTACCAGTGTAAATGGTCATAAAATACATTAAATGTCAAATTATTGGGATTGTATGAATTTGTTGTGATATGTAATGTTTAGATTATTGAAGTGATGTAAAATAAAAAATTATTTTCCTCGAGTCACTTTAATATCTCTCTATTATTCACTTATCTTTTTTAAATAACTACATTTTATTATTTCATACATTACCAACACAATTTACATTACATGTAGTGGAAATATATTCAAATCACAATCTTCAAGATATGAAACTATTACATCAAATCAAATTAGGATATGAAGAAACTTCATGAGATTCATTAATTTTTTTCCCTAAAATATCTAATGGATTTAAAAATATAATTTAATACACTGATTATCCTTTAATAATATGAATATATTTAAATTGGGTAGGCCAAATTTTATTTTTTTATCCTTCACTCTATTATTACGTTCACGAATACTTCAAAGATTCTTCAAAATTAATTTTTTCTATCTTTATCCCCATATATTTTATGAAATATTTCTCTAAAATTAAGATTGAGATATTATTCTTCATATGTTAATCAATATCAATATTCCTTCTATTAATTTGATTCAATACTTCACTTTTTGTGACTAGAATAAAACCATTAGTTACAATGTCAACAACATTTATACTTCACAAGAGCACATATTTTAGAATTATATATGTAACACCCCAGTTAAATAAAGAATATGAAAATTTTACATTTATCCATATTTTTGAATAAAATATTAATATTACTTTAAAGAGGACGCTATGCTCGATGGCGTACCCAATACGCAACAACGAGTTTCTTGGGAATCTTACGTTGCACTCTAATAATAAAATAATATTATTTTAAATGGTATTTAACACCAAGCCGTTGTAATGGCGGGAATGAACATAACTAACTAAAAAATTATTATATTTGTTTGTCAAATATTTTTACTTTTTACAATAAATGTTAGAGGATTAAAAATGCGAATGAATCCAATTTTAAGCGTAAACATTCTAATATTCTTTAAAAAGTCGATTAACCACCTTTTGATGAAGAACCTATTTTAAATCCACTTTTTGAAAATTTTATGTGTTATATTTGACAAAATAAAATTCTTCTTTAGAATCAGGACATCAAAATTTACTTTGTGTAAATTTTTGTTATTTTTCCGATAAAGTTCATTTTTTTAATGATTAGTGAAAAATGTTGTATTTTAAATAAAAATATCTTTTTAATATAATTTATTTATATGATTAGATTATCTTTTGAATTGTTTTTAAAGTGAAATTATAATATATTTTTACCATTTAATCCAATAGTGGTCATTGGAATTAATTTCACTTTGAAATTGGACTTAAACTAGTGTCAATCTTTTAATAGATATTGTTTCTTAAAAACACGCTATTTGTTTTGACAGTGGGAATTAATTGTTAAATTAATTAATGAAACCTATATGTTTTTAATTTAGTAAAATAGACATCATTTTTGAATTCGGAATGTAAAATATATCTTAGGGTGAATTTTTGGTATTTTTCTGAAAAACTTCAATTTTAGATGAATAGTGAAACCACTAAGTGGTAGTTAAAGAAACTGATTTTTCATTTAAATGAAACTTTGCCACTTCTGTGATTTGATTTTCAAAAATCTTACATACATGGTTGTCATTATGAAGTAAAATGTGTTTCAATAAGATTAAAATATTTTTTGGTGAATAGTAACTTTTAAGTTTTATTAATCGCGATTAAAGGTAATTAGTGTAATTTAAGGTAAAAATAATATTTTAATAATATGAAATGACCTAGACACATGTCCTACACTCATTGGATGTGTCATGGCCGACCAATATAATCCATGGGTCAACTTGGGGACCCCATGGATCCACTTTGGTAGGAAAATGACATAAATAACTTTTTATTTAAAGTTAAAATGAAAATGTCACAAACATGAGTTGTTTTAGTAAAACAATTTTTAAGTGGAGTTATACAAGTCCGATGTTTGACTATAAATATTAATTGGAAAGATAAAAAGAATTAATATATCATGATATTTTTTTTATAATTTTTAGACATTAAATAAATTAAATTATTTTTGACACCATGATGATGCAGCGATTACCTCATTATTTAACGATTTAAATAAAATGAAAATATAATGTAAAATCTAAGACCTACACTTGTCAAAAACCTATTGTATGGGTGAATTTAGAACCCCTATCACCTTTTCCTATAAATATATAATTGTGGGACCTTTTTTATCCGAAAATCATTTTATAAAAAAGTATCTTTTCTTAACTTTCCAAGACTGCCCCTCCTCTCCTCTTATAAAAGGCCCCCACCTCTACCACCTTACCCACACTTCCAAAGCCTTTGGCTCGGCCAAAACCTTCCAATTTTGTCTCTCCACATCCCACTATTACTCATAGAAGCCTCACTTTGGGCATTATGTTTCCCAAGGAAGCCTTTGAGCTCAAATCAAAAAGAGTTACCCAATTTAAAGGTAGTGTCTTCTCTTGTGTTCTTATGTTTTATTTTGCTTCTCCAACCCCCTAAACTCTTTTTATTCTTTTATTTTTTAATAAAACCAGTATCTTCAATATACTAGGATTTTTTTATATGAATTATTCTAGCTACACTTACACACACCTTCGTCTAATGGTTAATGAACATAATGTTTCTGTGGTTGGTGATTTTCTGCCTCATGAAATGATGATTGTTCAATATTCTTTTAACACCTTTAAAGGTGTCCATTATGATGTCACTGTATTTTATATATTATATATATATGGAATTTATGTTTACTATATGATTTTTTATTTTATATTTAAAACATACCTTTATTCTTTTCATGTTGTGAAAATGCGATAATTTCATATGAGGAAGTGTGGACTACTGCCCCCTCAAGTGATGTGACTCCTTAATGCAATACATGGAATGTATAGAGAATGAAATTAATGAACATATGTGACATATATAAAATATATATTATAATGGAATTATAAAATATATATATATATATCATTTATTTTTAATTCCATTAATATGACAAAAAATGAAAGTAGCATTCATGCGTACGTACGGCCTACGGTCTCCACGAACGGTGCTTTTCATTTTTTATCTCCAAATGTTACGGAATAGTATAAAATGAATATGTACTAGATATATATGATATTTTAATCATTAAAACTATTCTGTAAATGATTTACTTATAACTACATGGGCAATCATTTTCAAACAAGTTCATTTTTTTACTCATGTACCAAACATCGGCAAAAAACATCTAATATGAACTAACATTATTAAACAATTATTATAACATTATAATATGTGATATGAACTGAATAATAACATTTAAAGGAGTTAATTAAGAAATTATAAATTGTTCAAAGTTTATTATTCAGGAATATAAAGAAACGAACAAGACAAGTCGGACTTGAGGTAAGGGATCCTACCTCTCTCTTCCTTTTTAAGTACTCTCTTTTATGTCATTTCTTTTAAGCTCATATTTCTTATGTCTAGGGATATTATTTTATATTCCCCATTATGTAATTTTTATGTTCATATTATGAGATACCCTATTTGATCTCATAAATCCATTTTTGGATGTTTTAATTGGCACCGTTAGGCTGCTGAAATTTCGTAAGGGGCTTTTTATCTCACTTTGTGTTTTTGTGAGATTCATGCTACATTTGCCAATATTTACTTTTGAGTTGTGTATGTACTGTCCATTATTCTACTCTTTTTGTAACATAATTTCTTTTATGAGTATTTACATCAATATTTTATAGTCTTTCTTTCATGGGGTGTACGTTTCGAAAGTTACCCAAATCGGTAAGGGGACCTTTCACCCTCCTCTTTTTAAAAGACTTCTTTTGTTATGTCTTTTAATTTTCATCTTATTATGTGAGGATATGTTCTTATATATCCTTATTGTGGTAAATTTTATGTCCAAGTGTTTATGTACCCTTTATCTCTCCCATCAACTCTTTTTCTAAAATTTGATGTGACGCCGTTAGGCTGTCAAGGGAACTTCTTAACCCAATTTCAATTTCATTGGGTTCAACATGTAGTTATTGAATATGTCATCCTTTGAATATGTGTGAATGACCTTTGATTATTTTACACTTAATATCCACATATATTGGGTGTATTTATATTTTTCACACATAATTATGAGATTGATTTATCCTTAATTTAAGGATACCTTCTTTATAATTGATTTCATCTCATTTTAAATTTCTATTGAGAATTCATTGTTGTTATGCACTAGTTCACTCTTATATGGTGTATATACTGTCCTTTGGAACATTATATCATAAATCCCTTTATTCTCATGATATTATAAAGTTTTTATTGAATGTTATCCCTCAATTATTGTATTCAAGTGTCTCTCATTTTGTTAAAAACCCTTTAACTAAAATATCATTTTAAATGTTTTAATGATTTATTATTATAAATATTTATCATTAATATCCATGTTTTCAAAATGGTTTTAAGGATTTATTTATATGGATATTAATGCTTTAAAGTGTTAAAAGCTTCAATGTGGTATGAGACACTTTGATTTAAAAATCTCTTTAGTAAATGTTTTAAATGGTTTTGAAAATGGTTTTTAGAATTGATTCATTATTTAAATATCTTAAAAGGTTATATTGTTATTGCAATGTGGGAATGTTTTCTTTCCTTTATGATTAAGTTATGTGATGTGATTATGTTATGGTTCTTGGGCATTTTTTATGAAGACGGGTGGTTCCATGATAAACTATGGGCGGGTGAGCCCGATATAGCTCTCCAATGCATTGGGTAACGCGAAGGAGTTAAATGTTAAGGTTTCTCCGAAGAGATTTAGGGAATATACTGTGATGGGTATTCCCAATGTAACCAAGAGGGTTACTCCCTACGTAAGAATGTTATGAATGCCTCAAGTTACCTTTATGTCTTATGATTTCTATGATTTATTCATGATTTGATGAGGTATGTTAAAATGATTATGTTTTATGAGTAAAGTATGATTTCATACATGGTCTAATGTTTTCTTTTCGTACTTTTATATCCCTTACTGAGCTTTTTATGCTCATCCCAAGTTTTTGAAATGTTTTTCACAAGTCAAGGGAAATGTGCATGATATGATGATAGTGTCAAGAAAGTGTCAAGAAAGAATCCTTGTTTTATTTTAAATATGTTTCCATTGATGGGAAAAAAACAAATATTATCATTTATGTAACCACTGTGTTTAAATGTGGAATGTAATTCATGATTTATGATCTAATTCTCTAAAACTCTAAACCTGAAAAGATCCTCAATGTGAATTATTCATTTAATTCAATATTAAGTAAGGTTTAAGGCCGGGGCCTTATAATATACCCCCAAAACCATCATTTTCCCTTAAAATATGAAAATTAATTTGATATTGACTAAATTAATACGACACTAGATATAAATAAAAATTCAAAACCAATAACAGCAACAAATATGAAGTAATTCACACTTCCATCTTCAAATAAAATTACTGTATTTGAAGTAAACCATAAAATTTATCTAAAAAAATTGATATAAAATTACATAACAAAAATTAATTCTGTCACATAAGAGTATCCACTAGGGGGTGGGTTCATGAATCAATTAATAGAATTATTTTACAATCATTCTCCAATAAAACTTCATCAACAGTTAAGATGATAATAAATAACATAACCAAAATTTATTTTTTTAAGACCATGGTTTATAAAGTTATTCAATTTATTTTTGTTATTTATTTTTCACATCCACATAATTAAGAGAACAAAATGATGTACAATGTTCACTATTTAAAAAAATGTCCACATCAAGGTATCATTCACAACTATACAATTCATTAAAATTACAAAATTTATTATAATGAGTAAGGTTGATCATTGAAACTCATGTTTATGTAATTGTATCCAGACAAGTATAATGTTCTCCCATGCACTAATATATAATTCTTTATGATGTGTAGTTAAAATGATATTCTAATAATAATAATAATATCCCAATACACTTTCAATATAGTATCATCACTTCTTATTCTTTTTAATCAATAAAAATATAAAATTAAGTAACCAAAAAGTTCTTAAATAATACCCAATATCTTATTATTATTTAATTAGGCCATCTTAATGTATACATTAATACATTATCATAAAATAACAATAATAAAATTAGAATAATCTATAATGAAAAAAATCAGTCTTTTTCAAATACAACCTTTGGCATTTACTATCTAATGATTCATCCTTCAAGAATCTATGATGATAAATAGAAAAACTTATTCCACACTTATATTTTTTTATTTTTCAATATCTACACTCTTATTATATTTTACCTCTCTCAGATTCATGAAGTCTACACAATAATAACCAAAACATTCTCTTTTATTAAATTCTGAATGTCAGAATCAAAATCCAATAATCAATACCACTTTCAACTTGTCCACTTCATTATTATTCCTTAGATCAATATTGAATTTCAAATAACATTTAGCATTTTAAAGTATTATAGATTACCTAAAAATAATGGATCTATATATCCCACTCTAATCCAAAAAATCAAACCTTTTAGAAGTAGAATCTTAACTTAAATCCCAACATAATGATATATATTAAGGAAAAACAATTTTCATTACCAAGTGGTTACTTTGAATTACTATTGAATGAAATTTTTTCATTAATACAATTATTATGTAACAAAAAATATGATAAAATAATATCCTTTGATTCATAATTTTATGATGCAATCATTACAAAACCCATAACTTAGAATAGATTGCAGATCACCACTTTTGTTACAACATAAAATTATGGCATAATTTAAATCATCATGGGGCAACCACTTCTGTAAAAGAAAAATAATATTCTTATAACATCCATCATAAACACATGTGTATCACAAATAAATCATTGTTCCATGAAACATATGTATTGAAGACCTATACAAAAATTGTCACTTCTAAAAAAGAAATCAAATTCTAATCTATGGTAATTATGGTGTGAGGTATTTTTCTTCCCCAAAAAATATATACAACCTTCTCAACTCTTTTAAATAGTCTTAAACCTTATTAGGGATATCTTCAATGAGTTCTTCAAGTAATATAAAAATTAAAATTGATTTAAAACACCTAATTTATGATTTGATGAGTTGATAATAAATTATTTCATAGATATTTCACATACATGTTGATTTCATCCTATTTGACCTACAATATACACTTTTATATTAAACATGTCCTTGGTAAAAACACTTTCCTTAAACATATTCTTAATTATAATAAAATAAACACTAACCATTACTAGGTTTATAAATAAATATTGTAGAAATATTCAACATCATTTTGATCTAATAAAAATATGATTTTAAACTTAAAAAATCAAATAAAATTAAATTCATCATTATAAATCAACTATAAATCGTTTAAAAACTTTTTGTTCAAATTTACCAATATAAATTACAATGAATTTTTTTTAAATATTTTATAGGCATGGAAAATCATAAAAATTGGAGTTTATATGTAATATGTAAAAACCCCCTTGACCAATCTAATATTAGATGAGTGAACAATGAAATACTTTAATAAATCCATTACAGATGATTTAAATGTGAACTATAATTAAGGTAAATAATTTAATTCAACGAAGAATCCAATTTTGTGTCAAATAAATTATTAATTATTTAATCACTTATCTAAGACTAATGTAATTTGTATGATTTTAATTACGTGGAATAAATAGAGGCACAAATTGGTATTTACACATATTAGGGTTCAAAATACCAAAATTATTAACATTATAAATCAATAATTCTTACCTCATTGATGGTTAAGGATTAAGGAATAAAGAATAATTGTGCAAAACAAGAGGATAAAGAAATAAGTAGAAGAAACAAACCATTTATTTGGGAAAAGTACCACAGAAAAACCCAAAGGAAGCACACTAATGAAGAAAGATAGAGGTATGAGGCATTATATATGATCTTTTATGTCAAATCCTAAATATCCTAGAAAGGAAATAATATTAAATTTTATAAAGAGGATTTAAAATGTTAAAAAAACTAATTTCTTTTGAAATTATGAAATTTAATAAACATTTATTGGGATCATGTATGAGACCGTGATAACCTCACTAATACTAAATTTTCAACATCTAGGGTCACCTTTCATTTTTTTATCCCCATTATATCGATATTTACTTTTATAAATATTTCCATAATTTCTATATTTTTAACCCAAAACCCATGAAACTCAAAGAAATAAGTCATAACAAATAGTAATATTAGTGGAATCATGGATGTAACATGAAACTATCAAGTAGAAGATGTTCTGGTAATTTTATTACCCACTAGAAATGTGGAGGAGTGTTTAAAAGCTATGTAAATCATGCATTATGGTGCTATGAATGCTAACATATTATAAGAACACATCATGAATACTTTAGAAGGATTAATAACCATCATTCATGATGAAACAATAGTGAAAATCTAAGATATATATATATATATATCCATTAATGAGTTAAATGAGACATAATGACTATAAAGATTTATTCTAGGTAGTAGAAGAAATAAAGGTCTATTTTTATATCAGAGTGTCCACAATAAGGGAGTAGGATGTAACAATCCTTAAATTCCATCTATAAAATCAAGGCTTATTGGTTTTAAGTATTTATTTTCGGATGGTTTGAGGTGTTCATTGGAGGTATCAATTTTTTGTATCATAGTGGAGATGGACCCTCCCACTCCAACATGTAGCATTGAAGAATTAGATTCCTAAAAAAGAGGGTGAAACACATAAGGATTTTATGAAATATTTTTCAAATAAATTTAATTTCTTTGATAGCTTGTGTTACACACAATACTAAGTTTAGAAAAATGACAATATACTATTAAATTATAGTTATATCATAGAATTTTAATTGGAAGGTATGAATTTGACTAACTAAATTATAAAAAATGTATGATTACATTTGAAATAAATCTATAGGTATCAATTAATTTAAAATAAAAATAAAAATCATTTGAAACTAAAAGATATATTTTAATGAAATGTTTTTTAATGTGAAAAAAAATATTTTTATCATGAAAATTTAAATTAATCACCATTTATGAATTATTTTAAATTAAATATATTAATAATATATTAAATAAAATGTTTTGAAAATCATTTAATAGTTTTTCTAGGAATGGGATAAGAATAGACCAAGTTTTATGCTTAAGGATATATTTCTCTAAAACTTGGGTCTCATCATGTGTTGCATTCTTATTTTAAAATTAATTTTTAATAATTATAGAAATTTAATTTGATAAAATTAATTAAATATTTTTAATTAGGTGGTTAAAATTTCATAAATAGGAACATATTATTTTTGGTCAATATAAATAGTAAAGTAGTAAAGTTTATCACCTTAGTAAAGGGAAAATTATGTTAATCTAGGTTAAAACTAAGTTATAAGGGAATAATTTTTAATCATAATTCTTATAGGATGATGGAAATTCCACCAGTATCAAATTATTCTTGAAATTGGGTTTTTTAAAGGATACATGTCCATGAAACCGACCTATATAATATTTAAATAACAGATAGTTACAAAATGTCACTCTCTTAGTTTTATATATCTCTTACATATTCAAAAAGGGAAAAATCATGTTATAAGTGACTATAAGTATATATTTTGTGATTAATGAAGTTATTTTCCAGATATAAATTTATTTATAATATTTTATAATTATATAATGATCTTAAATTCTTATGCAACACCCATGAAATATTTCTCTAATTAATAAATATATATATATATAATGATTTTAATATTATTAAAAAGAATACAATTTGATTGATTTAATATGTAAAATGAATTTTGAAGATTAATATTATTTATTATTTTTATTTTAAATAATTATATTCTAATTCCAACCATGTATTTATTACTTCTAATTCGAATACAAATGTACAATATCTAAATTTGAAATCATGATATTTTATGAAAATAATATATTATTAAACTACATAAAAATAATAAAATTATTAAATTAGGAAATTAGGAATAATATAAGGTCTAAAATTTCATACCATTACCATTTTTAGTTAATTTTGAACCATTTGTCTTGAGAATGACTTTAATAGCTTTTAATCTTGTAAGAAATTAGAAGGGTGCCCTTCCCCTCAATTATAAACAGGCACCCCACCTTTATATTATTCACACCACCTTAAGTTTTATATCATGGAAAAATCTTCCAATTTATCTTCTAAACTCCAATATCCATATTATAAATGTGTCTTTATTATCACAATACCAACCCTAGAGCCCCTATGAGGAGATCTAAAGGAGTTATTTTAAAGAATAGGTAATCTCCTTAATTGATCACTTTCTTTCTAATTATTATTTTACCTCCCCTAAATATATTATATCCTTAATAAAATAAAAAATTAATTATCGTAAATATATTGAAATGTTATTATCATTATGAAATGACATTTATTTTCCCTCCTTCTAGGAAATTAGAAGTGAAAATATCATTCATCCATACATGGTCTCAGCGTAGAAAAACAATTCATTTCTCAACACCATATTTTATAGATGGGTATTATGATTATTTTAATTATTATAAATTATAATTATTAAAAAATTATACCTATTTTATTATAATATCACATTGAACTTATTACCTACCAAACATTTGGAAAACAATAACGTCGATTGTGCGTACATGTGGACCACCACCACCATGAAGTGATGTGATTAATTTTTCATTTATATTTTACCTGGACTATAATAATTATGTATTTAATTAATATATATGATATATTAATGATTATATAATGGTGATTTATTATTTACTTTTCTTTTATTCCATCCATAAAAAATTAAAACAACATTCATGTGTACATATAAACTACCATCTCCATGAATAGTGTAGTCCAGTTTACTATCTATACTTTTATGAGTGACTATAAACATGTATATAATGAATTTTTATGATATTTATACCATTATTAATATTATATATATTATGTAAACATGATAAAAATATAAGGACCAAAACTACCAAACCAAAACATATGTGAAAAATGAAGCAGATATCACATAGAACATCGATTTTAATAAAGAATAGTTAATAAATAGGTGATAAAAGGATATAATTAAATCATATATGGTATTATATATATGATTATGGTTATTTAATATATTTATAATAAATCTATATTTATTACATAGGTTATTCCAACATGAATGAAGTAAGTCAGACCAAAGGTAAGAGATTTTAATCCCAATTTTATTTCTATGGGACACATGCAATATAAACCAATTATTATTATTTTTTGTAGTGTATATACATCTAATGAATTTATTTTATGATTATTATTATAAAAAATATTAGTATTTACATATCAATATAATTATATTTATTTTATGGTTCTTATTAAACAATTTCTAAACTGGCGGGGGTTTAATTTTACAATCTCATTATTTATTGGGATTGTTTATGATTAAGTTAATGATGATGAAATATTATGATATAACTCTCAATATACGTATTAATTTTATTCCCCTCTATTTTTTTAATAGACAAGTTTTCCTTTCATTTTCCTCACCTATGTTCTCAAGATATTGGAAATATGAAGGAAAATCGACTTTATTTCTCTCCTTGGTCAGACAACCTTTTTCATTCATACCCATGTTTTATAAGAATGTTTTAAATACAATTTTTACTATTATCCTATGATTATTTAAATTCATTTTTAACCATTTTAGGATTTTTTTATAAAATGGAAAAAATTACTATTTATTTCATTTTATGGATGAGGTATTTTTTTTACAAAAGTGTAAGAGGAATGTTTTCTTTTAACTTATATGGAATGAAGGAAATTTACCACAATAATGAGTGATCAAATATTTTAATCTTCCATTACAAGTTTCCTTAGTTATCTGAAAAAACTAAATAATATTTCTGAAATTTTTATATTTTGAATAAGTGATTTTAAAATGGAAATGTTATTTTCTTCAAGAATGTTTTAATGATATATTAATGAAATTTCTATTAATAAATGGAAAAATACCATGATTTTACTTATTCTTTACCAGGGATATGATCCAAGTATAACATCCTTATTCTTTTTTTGGATTTTTTATGTTTTATGTTAATATGTTTATAAAACCCCTTCCTTTTCCACATATTATTCTTTGATAAAATGATGAAATGTTGATGAAACCCAATCCATTTTTATTGGTTATTCTTAGATGAAATTTTAATAAACCCCATTTATTTAATGTGTTCTAATATGATGAATATTTTATTATATTGTAGAAAACATATGTATAATTTTCATTACGTGATTTTTGGGACCTATATCTCCGTCTAATGCATTAGGTAATGATTGGTATATCAAGAGATAAAGATGACTATAATGGGGATTGAACATAATTCAGTAACATAATTTTTCCACTATGATAGTCATGGTAATGAAAATTGATGACTATGTTGGTTTTAGGATTGAACCCAATACATTATGATATCATTTGAAAAGATCCTTTAGTACTAGGTAATTGATTTTCAATACATATGTGCATGAAAAAAGCGTATTTATTTTGCATTGTTATTTTATCACAACTTATGTTCTTTGATTACATTATGATTTAAGTGTTATCAACTGACATGTTTTATGGAATGAATAAATATTATGATATATGACATACAAGGTGTTATTTTCAAATACTATGATCATGTTATCATACCATAATGTTCTTGTTATGCCAATATGATAATTGATATATCCCTTGTTTAAAAATAGTGAGATTCTGATCTTGTCCTTTATTATGTTTCCTTTCCCTAGGTTATGGAGAAAGGTACTAAGTATGATATGTCAAAGAAGGGTGTTAATTATAAAGAACTTTGTGAGAGAAGATGTAGATATTTTATGAACTAGTTGTTTATTTTTCCATGTTTGAAAAGGCACATAACCTATATGATTCTTGTGTGGGTCATTATGTTATGTAATTAATATTCACATATTAAGATGAAATATCTATGTATGAAATATATGGGTTATTTTAGTTGGTATTAGATAAATTTTTAGTTAAAATTTGGAAACATGGATGAGAAAATTTTAGTGATAACCCTAGGGATATTTATAAGTATAATATAATATCCTAATGTATTTTTAATTATAATGAATGAACTTGGTTAAACCTAATGTGTCATATATTGAATAGAATGTGTTTTGATTTAGACATCCTATAAATTATTTTTCAAGACTATATGATTTACACTACTATTATTGTTTCTCACACTTTAATTTTTGGTTTTATTCAATGGATATAACCCAATGTAATCATGTTATTGATGAATGTTATGAACAATGAAATGATTTTAATCCTCAAAAAAAAAAATTATGGGTTCTAGAATGAAAAATATTAATACTGTGATATCAAAACATTCTTATGTTATGAATCCTGGTAAACATCCAAAATAGATAAGTAGGGAATAATGTTCTATTGATTTCTTCATAAGGCAACATCTACATTCGTTTAGTTGTTCTGCTGATCCAACAGTTTCTAAAAAATATATTATTACAACTGAAATTATATTTTCCATTTTGAAGTTCATGGATCTTGAAAAGTTTATTCTAGTTGTTTTTTTATTTAGAATGTGAAATAGATAAATGCGGGAAGCCTATCAAGAACAGGAGTAAATACAAATAAATTTAATCCATGAATGGTAATTAGTTTAAAAATATATTTTTCAATAATTAAATTCCTCATATAATTTTCATGAAAATGTAGAATTAATTTTTTTAGATAAATCCTAAGGATGAGGAATCCATTAGTAACTATAATTAAAATTTTACAAGACATTAAAGGTATCCTTCTAGAATTATCATCCAACCTGAAATTAAGGTTGATCGATTCTTTAGTGTCTTAAAACAAAGTCTCTAAATGAAGATAACCATAAGAGACTCCAATAGATATGAAGAAATCATTCGATGTGCCATTAAGGTGGATATGGAGATTGGAGTTACCCATAAATCTCAAGGCTTTGATAAGAAAAGAAATATGGAATTCAAAGGGAATTACAAAAACCATGGAGAAGATAAGATAATCCTTCCTTTATAATCAAAGTGTGGAAGGAGACATGGATTAAATTGTCTTAAGGAAAGTGGTAAAATTTTCAAGCATGGAAAGGAATTTCATTAGATAACTGAATTATAAAATGATGGGAAGAAGTTAACTAATGATGTGAATAGATAAAAAGATCCACAGAATACACAATACACATAGTAGTATTTCAAATGAAAAGTGCATGGAAATTATTCTAACCAATGCCCAAATCCAAGTGGTAATGAAATTGATTAATGTTAATAACCTCTTAAACCCAAATCAAATGGAAATTTCATGTGATCACTATTTCTAATGAGGGGTATGGTAATGATGTAGTGAAAGATACACTTACCATCCAATCTTGAACTTCTAATGCCTTATTTTATTTTAGATCTACCGACTATTTTATATTCAAATAATTTTATAAGGGTATCACTATACCAACTCAACAATTAGTGGTTGAATTATCATTGAAAAATACTAATGTTATGATGATCACATCTCAAGTCAACTATTCTTCTCTAATTTATGTTTGTGAGAATGTGATTCATGAAAAACTTGTTATTCTTCCTTCAGTTGAGTTCAATGTTATTTTTATCAAGGATTGTTTATCTCTATAAAATATCATATCAATTACTAAGGAAAAGATGTCAAATTTAATATTACATACTAATATACGATCATCTATCCATTTTATGATAAATATGAACTTTTGAGGAAAATCACATCCATTGTATGGATCTTGATTATTGTTCAAAAGTGGAGTGTATGTTAATTGTTTGGGAAGAAACACAATATAAAATATATGCATATTTTGTCTGAGTTTACTGACATATTTCCAAAGTAATTTCATGGTCTCCCACCGAATATTGATATTTATTTCTCAATAGAACTCATACATAGTTCAATAGTAATTTAAATGACTCCATATTGAATGTCCCTAATTGAGTTATAGAAACTAAAGAAGAAAATCCAAAAGAATATTGACAAGGTATTCATTTATCTAAGTGTGTCACCATGAGGTGTACTATTTATTTTTGTTAGCATAAATATGGATCAATGATAATATACATTAATTATAAAGAACATAACAATATTACTATATAGAACAAGTTTCATATACCTTGTATTGATTCTTTATCTAATCAACTGTGTGGAGCGTGATACTATTTTTAAATTGATCTTAATTTTGGATAGCATGAATTCAAGTTCAATAAGGATGATACACCCAAGACATTATTCTATACAAGGTATGGAAGTTATGAATTTATATTGATCAATTTTGTTCTTACTAATTCCCCCTCTATCTTCATTGATTTAATGAATAGAGTATTTGGATATTACCTTGACTAATTTTCGGAAGTCCTTATAGATGATATTCATATATATTCAAAGAGAAAGGAAGAGAATTAAAATCATTTCAAAATTTTGATAAAGACCCTGAAGAAAGTGAATATTTTTGAAAAAATTAACAAGTGTGAATTTTGGATTTTAAATGTTTCATTCTAGGGTCATGCAATCTCAAGTGAGGGTATATCAGTAGATCCTTCAAAGATATAAGTTATTGAACAATGACCCAGACCAACCACTGTAACTGAGATTCTTAGTTTTCTTAGACTGGATTGATATTATCTGATCTTTGTACATAACTTCTTGTGACTATATAATATAATCACCATGTATGCTTGGAAAGGAGCTATGTTAATTTGGATAATGGAATTTGAGGAAAAGTTCAAGGAACTAAAGTGAATATTAGTTAGTAAACCTATGCTTACTTTAACCTAATTTAGATAAGGGTTTGTAATCTTTATTCATGCATTGAAGAATGGATTAAGATGTGTTATCATATAGAATGATATTGTTATAGCTTATACATCACACTAATTAATGATTCATGAGAAAAATTATCCAACTCATTATTTAGATTATGTTGCTGTAATTTTTTCATTAAATACATAGAGGTATTGTCATTATAGAAAATGTTTTGATATATAAATATATATATTATAGTCATAAATGTTTAAAGTGTATTTTCACCAAGAAATATTTGAATATTCACCAGAGAAGATGGTTGGTGATAATTAAAGATTACGACTTCTCAATACTTTGCCACCTTGGGAAAGTAAAAATGGTGGAAGATGGTCCAGGTCAAAAGGATAATTTTATTTTACATATAATGATGATCACAAAAGATCTAATATTTTTTTATTTTTAAATAATAAATCTTGAACCCTTAAAATAAGGGGATAAATATTATCTTTATCAAATTATTGTTCATCCATCTATCCAAGTGAATATTAAAGAGGTTAAACATGTAGATATTATACTATAGAAGAAGGTGTGTTATGTATCTGAGTTTAACCATTATTTTGATTGAATAAAATGGTTCAAGAACCATGTATGAGTTCCCTCCATACCAAATTTGTAGAAGGATATATTGTATGAATCTCATAGTTCACCATTATCTATTCATCCTCGATGTATAAAAGAAATATAAAAATATAAAAGAGTATTTTTAGTGGGAGAATATGAAGAGAGATATTTTATAATATGTTTCTCAGTGAATGGATTTTCATATATTTATGGCTAAGATGCAGTGTTCTAAATGGATTCTACAAATTTACCCACACCTGAATGGAAATGGGAAAACAACACTAAGGATTTTGTCATTGGACTTCCCAAAACATAATAAGGGAACAATAATATATGGATTGAAATTGATTTACATTTGAATTATCTTTCCAAAATTTATTTTAAGGATGTGATAAGGTTACATGGATTACCATATTCTATTGTATCTGATTGGGATATAAGGTTTATCTCGATGTTCTGAAGAAGTATTATTTGGGCTCTGGATACAGTGTTGAGTTTTTGTATGGTTTATCATCCTTATAAATATGGGTATTTGGTGGGAAACTAATAAAACCCTAGATTATATATTGATATATTATTCTATGTATTTCAAATTTGGTTGGGATCAACACATTCCTCTACCTTAATTTTATTATAAAAAATAACATTTACACAAGAATTAAGATGGATCCTTATAAAGCTATCTATCTAATTAAGTGTAGAAATCCAAAATTCTAGGATGATATTGAATAATTAGATTTACTAGGTCCTAAGATAGTATAGAAAATGATAGAAAATGTTATAACCATTCAACATCACATGTTGGCTTCTCATATTCAAAAGAAATGGTATGTTGAAAATCATCAACATGATCTGAAATTTGATGTTGGTGAGAAGGCATTTATATTAATTTCTATATGGAAAAATTTTACTAGATTTAGGAAGAAGGGAAATCATAACCCTAGTTATATTTTTTCCTTTAGAAATTCTTGATTGAGTTAGGACATTAGCTTATCTATAAGGACTTACACCAAACCTCTCTCAAGTTCACAGTGTGTTCCATGTATATATCATGAAGTAGTACATACCAAACCCATAAAATGTAATAAACAAATAGGTTACACCATTGGAACATGAACTTTATTATGAATAAGAAATGGTAACAATATTGTATCAGAGAGATTAATTTCTATGAAACAAGACTACTCCCTTTTTAATGTTCTTTGGAGAAATAAAAAATCTGAAGAAGCTACATGTGAACCCAAGGATGTAATGAAACAAATATTTAACAAATTTTTTGTATCAATGTGATTATTTTAGGGGGTTAGACTCATTTCATGGGGGGGGGGGGTAATGTAACACCCTAAGAATTTTTGAAATATTTTTCAAATAAATTTACTTTCTTCGATAACTTGCATTACATACAACCCAATGTTTAAACAAACCATAATATATTTTTTAATTATAGTTATTTATTAACCATTTAACTGTTAGGTTTAAATAAGAAAAAAAATGAAATATTTATGGTTACATATAAATGAATTATTTGGGTATCAATTAATTTTAAATAATAATCATAATCATTTGAATGTAAAAGAGATATTTTTATGAAAAACTATTTTTATGCGCAAAATGTTTTTTATCTTATTAAATTAATTTTATCAATATTGATGAATGATTTTAAATTATTATATATATTATATAATAAATTATATGTTTGTACATTCATTTAACTATTTTTCCAGGAATTCTATAAAAATAAACCATGTTTTATACTTAAAAATATTTTTTTCTAAAAACCGATTTTTTGCACATATTACTTGATTATTTTAAAATTAATTACTTCCAATTATATAAATTTAATTTGAAAAAAAGATTTATTATTTGGAATCAGGATATTTTCATTTTTTAAATAGGTCCCTCTTATTGTTTTTAATATGAATAGTAATTTTGGTAACATTTATCACCTCAGTTAAGGGTAAATCAAGTTAATATAGCTTAAAACTAAGTGATAAAGAAATAATTTTTCATCATAACTCTTATTGCATGAAGTGAATTAGAAAATTATCTCCATAGTCTCTAAATTGAAATTTTTTAATAGACACTTTTCCATGAAAATGACCTATATAATATTTAAATAAATGAAAGTTATAATATGTCACTCTTATAGTTTTAAATATCTCTTATGTGTCCACATAGGGACAACAGAAATTTATGAGAAAATATAAGTGTATATTTTGAGTTTAATGAAATAATTTTCATGATATTTATTTATATATATTTTATTAATTACATAATGTTCTTAAATTCTTATGCAACACTGATGCTGTATTTCATTAATTAATAAAAAAATATTAATTGATTTTAAAAATACATAAAGTAATAAAATATGAGTGATTTAATGTGTTCCATGAATTTTTTAGATTAATATGACCAATTAGTGTTATGTTAAAGGATTATATTTAAATTAAAACATATTATTTATGTATTTTAGTTTAAATTAAATGAATAATGTCGAAATTGGAAATAATGATATTTTTTATAAATAATATATTATTAAGTTACTGAAAAATCATAAAAATATTAAAAGAGGACAATGAGAATAAGATATGGTCTAAAATGGAATAAATTTATCATTAATAGATTATTTTGAACCATTTTTCTTGATGATTACTAATATATATTAATCTTTTAAGAAGTTCCAAGTGTGCCCCTCCCCTCAATTATAAAAGAAAACCCCTCTTTTCTGTTCTTCACACCACATTTAGCCTTATAGATCAAACATACTATTCCAATTTATCTTCTACCATTACCAAGATACATTAGAGATGTTTTTTATTCACCAAATACACACCCTATATCCCTAAATAGGATATATAAATATGTTTTTTCAAAGAATAGGAAATCACCAAAACTGATCACTTTCATTTTAATTACTATTTTATATACTATAATTCTAATATATTCCTCAAAAAATAAAAAATTCAGTATCCTCAATATACTAAAATGTTATTATTGTTATTAAACCAACTTTATTCAAAATCTTCCCATCAAATGGAAGTGAAAATATTAGTCATGCATACATACGACTTACCATCTCCATATAGAGATACAATGCATTTATCATAACCATAATTTATGGATGTGTATTATGATGGTTTTAATTTTTATTTATAATAATTATAACAAAATTATACCTCAGTACTGATAATATCATATCTACCTTCTTTCCTTATAAACTGTTGTAAAATAATATTTTTGATCATGTGTATGTGTGGACTACCACCTCTACAAAGTGATGTGATTCATTTTCATTTATGTTTTACTTTGATGGTAATAAAGATTTATTTAATAAATATATATGATATATATTATATAATTATTATTATGTAAAGGTAAGTTTTTATTTATCTTTATTTTATTCCATCCTTCAAAATAAGGAATATTACATTCATGTGTAGTACGACCTACCGTCTCGATGAACAGTGTAGTTAATTTTTCAATATCTACTTTAATGAATGACTCTAATCATGTATATAATAAATATTTATGATATATATATCATGATTAAAATTATTTATATGATTTAACCATGATCAAAATATAAGTACCAAAATTATTGAACCAAAAGATACATGCAAAATGAAGAAGATACCACACGGGACATGGATTCTAATAAAGATTTAATAATAAATCTGTATTAAAGGTTGTAAGTAAATAATATATGGTATGATATATATGAGTATGGTTCTATAATATATTTATAATAAATATATATTTATCATAAGTGATATTATAATGTGCATAATAGAAGTTTGACCAAAGGTAATGGATTTTTGTGTCACTTTTAATTATGTTGGACACATGCCTTATACACCACTTATTTATTTTTTGTAGTGTATATACTACCCATGAATGTCTTTTATGATAATTATTAGGAAAATTACAGTGATATAGATATCACTATAAGGATATTGTTTTCATGTGACTTATGATTCAAAAGTTACCATTGTGGTAAGTATTTTATGTTACAATCTCATTGTTTATTTGGATTATTTATGATTAAGTTTTCGAAGATGAAATAATATGATCTAACTCTCAATAAAATTATAAATATTATTATACTCTATTAATTTATTGAAAAAAATTTTTTTCCTTTCATTTTCCTTATATTATGTCCTCAAGATACCTAATATACCTTTTTAATAAAAATCGACTTTATTTCTCTCTTCGGTTGAAAAAACATTTTCTTACATATCCATATTTTCGAAAAATGTTTTAAAGAAGATTTTTAATATTATCCTATACATTTTTAAATCCATTTTTACCCATGTTTTACTTTTTAAAAATTGGATCAAAATGAATCTTCTTTTTATTTTCTGAACAATATTCTTTATTATTTTTTTTTTGAAAAGTGTAGAAGGAATATTTTCTTTTAAATTATAAGGCATGGATAGAATTTTCTATCATAATGAATGATGAATGATTTGAATATTACTTTAGATGTTTTCATTTTTATTTGAATTTTTTTTCCATAATATTTTGTAAATTTTTATATGTTAAAGAAGTGATTTCAAAATGGAATGGTTATTTTATTTAGGAATGTTATAATGATATATTAATTGTAATTATATTCATCAAATACAACAACCCTTGATTTTACTTCTAATTTTATAGGTATTTTTTACAAGGATATCATCATTATTCTTTATCTAGATGGTTTATGTTTATAATAAGAGTTTTATGAAACCAATTCCTTTTCTATGAGTTATTCTGTTATTAAATGATGAAATATTTATGAAAATAATTATTTTTCCATGAGTTATGCTATGATGAAATGTTTATCAAACTCATTTCTTTTCATGGGTTCTGATATGATGAATATTTTATGATAATGTTTCATAAATATGTATGATTTTAATTATGTGATATTTGAGAATTATATCTTCCTCCCATGCATTGGGTAAATATTGATATCTCAATAGATAAATAGTATTGGAATAGAGAGTGAACCTATTTGAGTAGGGTACTTGTCCCCTATGATTATTATGGGTGTAAACCTTGACTAATATAATGGTTAAATGAGTTAATCCATTAAAATATTATAGTCTTGGAAACAAGCCTTCACTACTAAGGAAATAAATTTCTATACTTATGTGTATGCAAAATACTTATGTCTTATGCCAATGTTTTTAACTCATATATCATGTTCTTTGATTCCTTTATGATTCATGTCATATAAAATACCATGTTTTATACCTTGACTCAACATTATGATATATGATATGTAGATTATGATTTTAAAATGTTATTCTCATGTTCTCAAACCCTTATATTAATTTTATGCTCAAGTGATCATTGATATCTCCCTTGTTTCCCCTTACAGAGCATGTAAAGTCACCCTTTATTATGTTTTATTTCTCTGGGCTATGAAGAAATGTACTAATTATGACATGTCTAAGAATGGTGATAGTTTTCAGGAACTCATTGGGAGATGATGTAGATTTTTTTACCAGTTTTTTATATTTCCAAGTTTATAAAGTCACCAGAGCTATATAATAATGGCAAGGATCATTTTGTTATGTAATGACTATTCATATATTAATATATAATATCTATGTATGAAATGTATGGGTCAATATTGAGGGATGAGGCCCTTAAAGGACCATATCCCCACTAACCACCTCATGGGGGTAGGATGGGTGTCTGGTTGGGGTACCATATAAAACCATGATATTTTAAAAGAAAACCATGTTCAATTATATATAAAACATGAAACACCGAACATAATCCGCCATGAAATATTATATTTTAAATATGACTGTTATAACCCAACTATTGAATTAGAGAGTTTGAAAGGAGAAACCACATTACAAAATATATATTAAGGTTATACTCAATTCGAATTTATAGTTTAGTTTTCACTAAGTAAGCACTCAATTTATAGTGGTGCAATTTTATGCTTCAATAATAATTTTTCATAAAAAATAGTTTTTATTTTTTGGGAGAAAATATTATAATTAAATTTTTCTTATTTTCAAAATTTTATTTTTTTAAAATGTTATGAATTCTTAAACCATCATAAAAAAATATCTTAATGTGAAATTTATGTATTTTTCTGAAAATATTAAATTTTCAACGAATAGTGAAAAAATAAAGATTTTAGGAAAAAAATTATTTTCCATTCAAGTATTAATGAAGTCCCATTTTTTAAAATGATTTTAAAATAAAATTTCTATATTTGGATTATATATAATCCAATTAATTTTATTAGAATCAACATTATGTTTAATTTTAGGGTAAAGACATTTCTATACTTAAAAATTTATTTTTCTAGAAAATTAAATTTCATTGTGTTTTGTAGATTTATTTTGAATGAAATTTATTTCAATTATGGAGAACGAATTAGATAAAAATGATTCCATATTTGGAATTATAATTTCCAATATTTTTAAATAGTTCAATTTTTTATTAAAAATTGCAACCATGCTAAATATTTGTCACCCCGATAAGGGTAAATCCGATAATTTAGGTTAAAAATATTGTCATAAGGCTTTAAATATATATATATATAACCTTATTTATTTCTGTCAGATTTGTTTAGTTCAACCATAAACATAAAATACTGAAAAATTTGTATATTGGTATAATTAATCCTTGAAAAATACATTTATATTTTTATATGTAAAGAATAAATAAAAAATATCACTTTATTTATTTTAATAACTCAAATATTTTGTCCCAAGTATAAAAAGAAGATATATTCTATTTTAAATTTTGACATAGAATAATAATAATTATTTTATAATGGTATTTGTTTTAATTTTTAGTAATGAAATTATTACCTTAAATTCTTACACAACATCAATAGAGCGACTATGCAAGGAGTAGAATGACAAAGTAAATGATTTTAAAAAATATAGTGTAATATGTTTTGGGTGATTTGGGGTGTCCCATGAATTTTTTAAATAAATATAATGTATTTTTGATGTTTTAAAATTTATATTTTAATTATATTGCTGTATTGATATTTATAAAATTCAATTATGTGAATATTCCAAAAATATATATTTAATGGAATCTTATGTTAAAAAATATTTTATTAAATGATTTAAAAATTATAAAAAATTATCTTAGGAAAAATGAAAGGGATATAATCTAGAATCTAAAAAATTGTCTATTTATTGGTAAATTTTCCTTATTGAGTAACTTTCTTACTTCTAAGGATTAAAAACCATTGTTATTGTGGTAATCATTAGAATGATGAATGGGAGGCTAAAACTAAGAGACAAGGGTTACAAAATAACCTAATCATTTAAAACTTTTATTTGATCATATTATTTTGACTTATATCAATCTTATAATAAAAATATATCTATTTTGAGCCACTTTAACTCGAAAATAAATTTATATTAATTTAACACTTTTTGTAATTCTAAGGGTTCCCCTCTCATCTCTTATATATAGACACAAAATATCCTATCTTCATCACAATTATTTAGAAACTTAACATGAAAAAAGCATACCAAAACCTCTTACTAACTTCCTTATATATATTATAAAGGTTTTTTATTCTTAAATGGCAATCCCAACGATCTTCAATGAGAGATCTAAAGGCGTTTCTTCAAAGAGTATGTAATAATCTTAATCAAGTGTTTGTATTTTACTTCATTTTCTATCTCCTTAAATTATATTTTAAACATTTAAATATAATAACATTATTACATCAAATATACTTACACATTATTATGTTAATGAAATAATATTATTCATCTTTTTTTAATCAATTTTGGAATAAAAACATCATTCACGCATATGCATGGACTACCACCTCCAAAAAGAGATACATTTCATTTTCCATATCCACCTCTCATTATGTTTATAATGTTGGATTTAATGTATATAAATGATAATAATGATTTAATTATAATTTTAAAATGTAATAAATCATCTATTTTTCTACCCTTCCATCCATTTGAGAATGATAACATCATTTGTGCGTACGTGTTGATTGCCACCTCCACAAAGTGATATGATTCATTTTTCATGTGTGATTTTCATGTATGTTTATAAAATTGTATTTAATGTTTAAAAATTATAATTTTTTGATGATTTATATTCTAGAGATGATTTAATAATATCCCCTTTGACTATGTTCAACCTACCAAATTCATTTTTCAATTATGAACCACGCGTCCCCAAAACACATGGCTTGGACTTAACCGATTAAGTAATTAAATATTTCATTGAAATAAATTAAATAATTGGTTTAATAATAAGGTAATTATAATATAAATGGTACAAAAATAAGTAAATATTTAATATTATTTTATTTTAAAGGAGCTAAAATACACACATAGAATGTTTGGACTTGTGGTAAGGGGTTTGTGAACTCAACTTTCATTAATTGGGTATACTTAAATTTCATTGACCATATTATGAAATGATTATGAGATAAATTAACTTTTATTATATTATGATTTATTTAAAATATTTTTATGTTGTTTTATAATTTTTAAACTTAATAAAATAAGTGTTTAATTCTCATTTCAATAATACGATCTTTGTAATGATTTTCTATCTTAATATTGTTTCTTTTGAGACATATTTCATATTATGCACCTAATTAATTTTATATGGTGTATGTGATACATATTGAGATATTATATCATGAATGAATATATTATCGTGATATTAAATGTTATTTTTATGTTGTACCTTTCATGATATATTGATTCATATGTTATAAAAGTTACAAATGGTTTTCATACTCTCAATTTAAATTCCTTGAGAAATAATTCATGTTATGCACCATGTTTTATTTTATATAGTTTAATTTATTCCCATTAATTTATTTTCAAATATTATTTTATATAAATTATGGGTTTTATATAATCATGTTATGTACCTTCATTCAATGAATTTTTGATTCAAGCATTACTCGATTTGTAAGGTTTTATGGTCTCAAAATTCATTCTTTGAGACATGTTTTGATTGATTCACCTATATTAATTTATAAGATTTGTATAATAAATAATAACATATATTTTAATTAATATTTTTATACTCACGGTATTTTATGTTCCATTATATGTTCTTACTTTCAATGGGTTTTTAAAAGGTTGTAATTTTTTTTCTTTGAAAATGTTGCTTTAAAGGATTTATATAATTTTGTCCAAAATCAACCACTATGTTCTTTATATGATTTCAATAATTTTATTTTATAAATATAAATTATTTTCCATGATATTTTAAATTCCAAAAAAAATTTAAAGTAAATTTATTAACGTTTACCACACGATTCACTTTTGACTATCTTTACAAAATTTTAAAAGAATTGTTATTTTTAATATTTTCAATATGAATGAAATTATATGGAGTCAAGAAATTTATTTTTAGTGAATCTTCCTTTAAAATTTCCATTTATATTTTCAAATAAATCATTTTATTCAATATTTTGGGATTTGTTATTTAAAATGGCACTAAAATAAAAGGATATTTTTTCCTATTTTAAAATAATTTTTGAAATATTATTTAAAAAATCATCTATGTAAAAAAAATTATTCTTCCAATGATTAACTAAGGATATAATCTTATAATACCATTAAATTCATTTAAATGAATGGTTTATGATTATTTTTTAATGTGATTTTCAAGAAAATGATTTTTTTGGGTAAATCAATATATGATAGATGTGATGAAATGAAAGAATCTAAGTGTTTTCTTTAAGATATGGTACATAGAAATTATCATTGAAAGTAGTATTGGGAAGTAAACCCAAATCCTAATGCGAAATTTACCAATATGTGATGGGCGGGTTTATTATAGATCAATAAGGAATTGGGTAATAAGGAAGTGTTAACTGGATGTAAGAGACTAATAAGTGATGATGGAGTTAACTGATCATAAGTTACTACTAACAGATGATAGGGTTTAATAGTTTTAGGTTACTCCTAATAGATATAATAATTTTCTAGTTAGGGGGTTCCATGATGAATGTTTTATGTTCCAAGATACCCACACAGTTTCTTTTCAATGATTTCTATGTGTTCAAATGGATCCTTTTCTCAAGGATTGGTTTCACATGGCACATAGTTGTTGACTTATATGACTATTGTATTATGTTAAATTTTTATCCCTTGTATCATGGGTTTTGGTCCACATTTTTATGGTTTTTAATTATATTATGTTATGCTAATATACTTTGATTATGGAATCATACCCTTATGCCCACTTTTTTCTCACTATTGGAATTTAATTGTTAATGGTAATGATTAAAAATACTAAGAATTTAAGTTCACCCTTATTATGTTTCCTATTTCCCCTAATTATGAATAATTATTTAAAATTAAGTATTTCCATAAGGGTTTCATGTGGTTGATGATGGAAACTTACATTTTAATAAGAAAATATGGGTATAGTGGAAAAAATTCTAACCTAAAGACATGAGTATTATTATATAAGAGTTTGTCTTAATTATTTAAAACTCTAAACTTTAAAGGTACTTGGGTATATAACTAAATCAATATTTCTATTTGATGTTGTTTTTTTGGAAGGATAAATTTGCATAACAATTATTATTATCAAATCAAGAAATGTAAATATCATTTTTTATCACTGAATCTAAGAGTGTGAGTTTGGGGCTATCCCTCTAATCCATCTCTATCGATCTTTTTATAGTCTGCACATGATTTTGGGCTCTTTCATGGTTTCTAAATATCTACCAATCTACTTCCTTCACCGTTTTAATTGTTGTTTGTTGTGGGAGTACCCTCTTGTAAAGTATAATGTCATGGATTCCCTAGATTTTCCCTTTTATGTTAGTTTTATAAGTTTAAATATGAAATTATTAAATCTAAGGCTTCATGGTTAAAATTAAGGATTTGGTGCTCTAGGATCGAATCTAGGGATGAAATTTTGAGGATGAAATTTCATTAGCTCAACATTGGAATTCCTTACCTTGTTATAAATTTTATATGTGGTTTTATGAGATATCATTCATGTTGGAATGTGAATGAGTATGATATAATTATTCTATAGGAATAAAAATGGTCATTTGAGTCCTTATGGATATACTTGAGTTCTTATTTGGTTGATATTGGTGTTATAGATGAGATATAATGGAAACATACCTTGTATCATGGGTAGAGGTGGGGATGTCCTCTTGAATTGGTTAGTCCTTGACTATTTTTGTTTTATATTATTAGGGCTTGGGTGTCCTTTTGGCTTCATGTATGAACACAATCATTGAATCCTTTGAATTTTAAGGGTCATTGGATAGTATTTATGGCTATTTGGGTTGTTTTAAAGGGGGTAATTTAAGGGAAGATTGTCGGGAAATTGTTGTGATATTATGATAGAGAATGACTAGTTAGAGTACAAGTGACTCATGTGAGTTGGGAACTGGCCATGTTAGTATTGTTTTCTATTGTGAGAGATTAATTGTGTGATGGATCCATGAGACCTTTCCACAATGTTATGGATCAACTTGCATGGGATGTTGTCTATCATGATGCGTTCTTCGATTTACTTCATTGATGATGAATACATGATATGTAACCATGACATTACTATAAGGGTAGGGTTTAGATTGTGTGGGAGGTTGGATATTGTAAGAATTCAAATCTAGTAACCTAGTTTCGGTGTTTATTTGTTACATTGATTCCAGATACATGGGATCTAAAAATGCAAGATCGACCAGTTTAGTAGTCTTGGAAAACTAGATTCAAAAACTATTCTAATATTAAATTATAAATATAAAATCATAGATTAAGAAACATTACTATATCCCATATATCATTCAGAATATCATTCCCCATATCATGGGGATTAGAAAGAAAATAAAGGATGAGTTTAGATTCATAGTAATGGTTACCTACAACAAAATCTATCATAAGTAAATAAGGTGTAATCAATATGAAAGAGTGGATAATAAATACACACTCCCTTCAATTATATAATTGATTCAAATGATAATCCAAGTCTAATATTAAAATAGAAAACCCATATATAATGAAAAAATAAATTCTTAATAAAGAAAGTTATAATTTTGTACTTTCATGATCAGGGACCATAAAAATTGATATCATGAATCCTCAATGATGGCCTCTCAACAAAGGATTCATTCTTAATAAATAGTTAAATGTAAAAAACTACCCATAAAATATGGAAGGAATGATATTTTTTTCAAGAAACCTGTTGATGTATCATGTGGCTATTTATAATAGGTCCAAACCTATCACTTTTTCATCAAATGCATTCCATATATTTTTAATTATCAATATAATTTATTCTCAAATCCATTATAAGTCAAAAATTATCTATATTTAATAAAGAATATAGAACATCAATATTTACTCATCATGAACTATCTAGAGAAATAATAAATATGTTATTATTATATAATATACCCATTAACATCAATGCATGTTTTCATAAATGAAAATAGCATTAAAATATCACTCGAACATTTCTTGGGAAAAATAAACTTTTTATTTGGAATCACTTATTTAAAATCTATTTATTTAATATTAGGAAAATAAATTCTTTGAAAATAACCATGGAATCTTTGAAAATAAGCATCAAACTAAATAGGTGTTATACTGAAAGGAAAATTTATTTTTTGTGATGCATGTTAAAACAAATATTTTGTTAACACTTTTGTTAAAATAAATCATTTGGAAAATGAAAATAATATTACTTTGAAAATTATTTATAAAAATAAAAGCATGGGTAAAAATGAATTTAATAAATAATGATATAATAGTGAAATAATTATTTATAACATTATATAGAAAATATGGACATAGAAGAAAAACTATTGGAAAGAAATCTTCAAATCAATATTTTTAAAATAAAGGCCCTTACATATAAATTACCTATTGATTCCTGATAAAAACTGAATAATTGGAAAAACAATATGTGAACCATAGACATAACCAAAGTATAATAAAATATAATTTTTTTAAGGTACTAGGATCATATAACTTTCTCTAATTAAAACTGAACATAAACAATCCCAAAATAAAATGAGATTATAAGAGAAATACCTTACCCTAAGTTTAACGTTCCCCATAAGTGATTTTTACCTCATGCATAGTGATTTTAGATTTATTATAATTATATTTAATAATAAAATACAAACTTATAATATCATATAATATCCACTTATAACATTCCAACCCCCATTTGTTACTAATTATTTATTAAAACCATTATTTTTTGTGGTTAATTGTTTCATTTTTTATGTAAGTTTTTAGTGATTTTATCCTTATAGATTTCTCGTGACTAAACAATATAAATAATTTTATTAGTGATATTAATATCATATATAATCATTATATACATATTTATAATAATACATGAATGGTGTACATGAAAAATTATTCACATCGCTCCATGGATGTGGTAGTCCACACAGAAGCATGAGCAACACTATAATTTTATAATTAATAATAGGGTAAAAAGGTAAATGTTATATTATATTTATAAGTAAAAAATTATTTCATGAATATCGTATATATTCATTAGTTCGATCTTTATGCCCATAGAATTAAAATGGTGATGAAAAGAAAATAATATTTCTATATGGAGATGGTAAGCTGTATATATGCACGAGTGATGTTTTCCCTTTCTGTAGGAAGGAAAAAATGTGTAACACATTTTCACCATAACCATAATAACATCCTTGTATTTTTATTATGCCAAATTCAATATTTTAGGATGAATACAAAAAATTTATCAGATGTAGAAGAAGAAATTAAATTGAATGTACTCACATAATAGTCACACCTCTTTAGTGAGAAAATACTTTTAACATACAATTTAATCTTTAAAAGTGTCACAACAATGGTTTATTTTGAGGTACTTTTTCTTTTATTTCTTTCATTATATTTATCTAATGTATTTTCATGGACTTTTTGGTGTGAAATATATGGTTTTGGACTAATATAAGGTGGCGTAAAGTTTACACAAGGTCATAAAAAACTATGTTCCATCCTAGGAGAGACTATGCACCCTGGAAACTGTCACTATCCAGGCCACATGGTCTGTTGAACAAGCATGTGAATAATTTTTTTCATATACAAGTGTGTCTTTCTAAGGCACACCTTTGGTCACATAGTCATGTTCCCTCCCTAGAAACTGTAAAATATCATTCCTCTTTGGATAGAGAGGGATGCTCATTTTCCACATGGTTCCTAAAATCAGGCAGCCAAACCATGCTTCTTGTATAGGTCATTATAAATATAGAATTTCAACTTTTTACCTTCCTTTATTTTAACCCAAAATTCCCCCCTTTTCTTCTGCACTCAGTATTTTCATCCCTATTATTGTCTCCCCCTCTTATTAGATCACTTGGATTTCAATTTTCTTGGTGTATTTTGTATTGGATATCTAATGATCATCAAGTAAGTCACTCATCCTCTTGATTCTTTCCACTTCTTAGTTCCTTCTTTTTTATTCTTTAGGTTGTTATTTAACTAGTGGATGGATTGACCTATTGAGGGTCTAATATTTTTTTATTAGGATTAATCATGATGTTTATGTTATGCCTTTACCTTTCTTGGGTCTCCTTGTGGTGCGTATGTGTTTTCCACCAGATTCCAGAAGTTTCTAAGATTGAGGTAGGTGAATCCATAATTTAGCATTATTGGATGATTTTAGTATGCTTGATGTGTTTCTTAATGTTTTTTGGATTGTGTTTGTAGTGAATTTTTCTTACAAAAGTTTTCATGGTTTTTATGGGTTGAAATATTATTTTACCAAATGAAATTGGTTGATTTTCATGAATGTTTCAATTGTGGGATATGTGTGTAATTTGTTTGAACATGATTTTATTATGGAAAATGGTTGACTAGATTTTGTATTTTCAATGTTGGAAGTGTTTTTATGAAAATGGCGGTTCATGTGACCTGGGAAATGAAATTGATAAGAAAGAGAATTCTACATGACTAGGTGGGAGGACTTGGACTAGTATGCTAGTCAGATCTGTGAGGATGAGGCACGATTTCCTCTAATAGAATTGATGCTACAACACTAACTAAACTATAATGATAATTGTATACCACTAGAACTTTTGATGGATTCCACTCTAGTGGTTCATGCATGAGGACATTGCAGGTCAAGGTTTCTATACCATATCATCAAGATACATGGTTCCTAGTGTCCCACTATTGTGAGTGCCTTTAGGGATCACCTATGGTGATCATGTGATATTGATATTACCATCCATATATGGTGTAATTTGCCTTTAATGATGTTATAAAAGCATGATTTCCTAGATTTATTCCTTAAAATGTTTTCCTTAAGATGCTTTCCCTTGAAATTGTTCACTTTAAAATGTTTTACAAAAAATGTTTCCAATACTTTTTATTAAACTTTCATGTTGATATGTCTTATAATTTTTTTGCATGGAATCTATTTGGATGGTATCCTAATGGGAAGTGGATCACGCCCTATATAGACCCTCAAGTGTATGTAGACCATGTATTGTTTGAACTAGGTAAAGGAAATATTTTTTTGGGGTGGTGATGGTGGATCTAGTTTCTCATGTTCCTATTATTGCTAGGTTTGATGGAGATGGCTTGAGGGTGTTGGACCTCTTGTTTCATAGAGGTTGGTTTGTGTAGTTGGTACACATTCCCATTTTGGTATTTTTGTTTTTGTATGATGTTGTAAAATGTTTTACTATTATTAATTATATCTCTTTTATTTATGGATATTGTTTATGATATGCTGTGATGTTCATGTGAATGTTTATGGTCGAATGGTATGGAAGAAATCATTCCCAATACCGATGCTTGATGACCAAGCACTAGTTTTCTACCCTTGGGGATTGATGACAGCCTTCAAGCCTTGCCACATATAGGGTTGTGTGCCAAGTTTTATAGAATCTTGGGTTGGTTCATAAAAAATGGTTTCAGATTTAGGGTTATCCCTTTCATTGGGTCACATTTTTTGGGGGTGTTTGTACAGAAATGTTCCAGGATTATCGGGGATTGAGGTTCTACTTGTGAGTGGGGGGTGTCTAGAAAACATACCTCATGATGGGCCTTGATTATCCATGGGATGTTGGGAATTTGGATTTACTTCTCCTCTAGGAGAGATGTACATGCTAAAGGCTGTGAATGGACACTAGGTAGAGGTGAAGTGTTTTGGATTGTTATTATGGTGGATATGATTTTGTTTGATTTATGGAAGCATTTGGGATTTTTTGTTGTTACTAAAAATTTTCAGAATGGTGCATTGATTGTTTCATTGGGTTTTTTAATTATTGTAGTATATTTCCTCATAGTAGAATTCCTGTGAAACCATGGTAAGTTAACACAAAGAGTTCTCCACCACCATTTATTCATAGACTAGTGTAAGTAGTTGTTTAGGCTATCTAGGCTTTGGTTCAGGGCATGGGATCTGTTCTGATTCATGTTAGGAATGCTGAACTAGATACTGAAAAGGAAAAAGATCAGAAGTTCTCTAAATAACAAGCCTCCTTCCTTCCAAGGTAGTATGAATCCCCATGAGGTAGAGTATTGGAATGAGAAAATCAAATGGATGTTTGAGTTTTTTGACACTCATGAGGTAGTTAAAGTGAAACATACATTGTTATTTTTAGAAGATCCCAGTCATAGGTGGAAAGGATCAGTTGTTCAGGATGGGAAGCATGAGTATATGGGTTTGACGCACATAAAGGTCATCTTCAGTGACTAATATTTCCTTGAGAACATGTCTTTTACCAAGACCTGGGAGTTTCTAAATCTTCATTGGGGGGATCAAATCATATTGGAATATTCCAACCATTTCGATGAGTTAGTTTGGTTCTCACCTGAGGTAGATTCCCATGAGTAGCTGAAGGCTTAATGGTTTGAAATAGGGTTATGGATGTACATTCGGTCCCAAGTCTTCTTGTTAAAATTAATGATGTATGATGAGTAGGTATATCATGCCTTGATAGTAGATATTGATCATAGTGTAAAGTCCAAATTTCCTAGGGAAGTATCAGTAGTGGGTTGGGGAAGTGGTAGTTTATTTGAGAAGAAGAAGAAGTGAGATGAACAAGAGAGGAGGGGAGGTGTTAGTTTAGTATATCATTCCCAACCAGCTTCATCTAAATCTTTAGATCTTGGATTAGTCCTCTACCATCATTATGGGATATTGGTGAATGGGTATTCAAAACGTTCAGCTCCACCTAGGGGAATATCATCCCAGTTAGAGTGATCTAGGATAGCAGGATCCCAGTTTGATGGTCATGGTGGTAAGGATGGATATTATTTTAGTCAGAGTTATCTTAAGCCAACAAAACATGTTAGTGGTTGTTTCCAACATCCGGTAGAGTTGATCCATATTTATTCTACATATCTAGCACAAGTGGAATAGGATACCGAACATGAAATAGTTCAAGGTATGATTCTTATTGTACCATCCATAGCTACTATTATATTTGATAGATGTGCCTATACTTATTTAAGTGATGCTCGACTTGTGGATGTGTTGAAATTTCCATATGAGCTTATGTCGTAAGTGATGGAATTAGTGATTCCACTAGGTAAGAAGTGAGAGTGGTTTTTTAGGTGTCAATCTTGTGCACTCAATCTTCTAGGGGCCGAGCTAGAATGAGATTTCCTAGTTTTATAAATAGACCTCTATGACATGATTATCCATATCAATTAGACGGTGCAATTCTGTACACACATCAATTGTTATATTAGACCAGTGGGTTTCATGGAACCTGATGGTAGCTCTTAGGTATTCCAAGGTGAATGAGATCCTTAGTCAATATCTGCTAGAAATCCACTTTAGAAATTGAAAAGTCTTGTTTTTCATATCTCATAACTCATGTTGGAGAATGACAGTGGCCGTTCTGAGAGTGAATAACCTCCCATGGTGGATCCATTCCCAAAGGTATTTCCAGATGATTTTTTAGTGCTGCCTCGAAAGCAAGATGTGGACTTCACCATTGAGTTGGCATTGGGGAAACAATTGATATATATTTTCTCAAACTATATGGACCCCACCAATTTGACGGAATTAATGATATAACTAGATGATTTGGAATCTAAAGGATTCATTCAACTAAGCATCTCACCTTGGGAAACCCCAGTTCTGTTCACCAAGAACGCCGATGGATCTATCTATTTATTCATCGATTACTGGAATTTGAAAAAGGTAAGGATTAATAACAGATATCCCTTTCCCCATGTTGATGTCCTTTTCTATTATCTCAAGGGGCCAGGTGGTTTTCTATGATCGATTTGCGATCCAGGTATCACCATGTCAAATTTAGAGAGTTGGATGTTCCCAAGACAACTCTGTAAAATTGGAATAACCATTTTTCGTTTTTGGTCATTCTTTTCAGATTTAAAAATTCTCCAATAGTTTTCATGGAACTCATGAATAGGGTGCTTCATCAGTATATTGATTCCTTTTTTGTGGTATTTTTAGATGGAATCCTTTTTTTATTTTTAGATTGAGGAAGATCATGAGAAGAACATGAGGATTATTTTAGGCACTCTTTGATATCATCACCTCTATGGTACGCTTTCAATGTGAACTTTCTAGATCAGGTAGTTGAAGTTTCTTGAACATGTGGTCTCAGAATTAGAGGTTTTAGTGGACCCTCAGAAGACCTAAGTAGTTATGTTAAGGGATAATCCAAATAATGTCTTTGAGATTAGGAGTTTTTTGGTCGTATAAGGGTATTATAGATGGGTTTTAAAGACTTATATTATCTTAAATCATACATTACTTATCTTAACTAGAAATTTGTATAGTTTAAATGGATCCTAGAATGGAAATCTTTCTTCAGGGAGCATAAATGACAGTTGACCATGAACTCAGTTTGATATTGCTGGAATCTAGAAAGAAATATGTGGTATACTGAGATGCATCAAGTAAGGGTCTTGGGTATGTCTTGATGTAGGATGGCCACGTGGTGGTGTATGAATCTCTCCAACTCTAACCACATAAAAATTATTTCCTACCAAGAACCTAGAGATAGAGGCATTGATGCATGCCCTAAAGATATGGCATCATTACCTCCCAAGGGAGAAGTTTGTAGTCTATTCAAATCATAAAGTCTTAGCCTATATTTTATCAAAGAAGGAACTAAATTTTAGGAAACATCAATGGATTGAGTACCTTCATTGATTCAATTTTGATATCATTTATACCCTGGAAATGATAATGTAGTGGAAGATTATTTGAGAGTGACTATGTTAATGGAAGCTATAAAAGTGTCCAGTGATGAGTTTACTTTTATGGGATTTTCACGCAGATGCGTATAGAGACCAAGAAATATAGTCATGGTGTGTTTTTTCTAGTATTCAGCTGAAACCATCCCTCCTAGTGTTGATTCAGTAAGAGAATCCTAGCGATGAGCTATTCCCATTATTTACGGAGTTCTTATATGGTGGGGAGGTGCCCAGTTATTTGTCCTTATATTTAGATGAATTTGTTTTATCAAGGACTATGTGGTGGGGTTTTTTTGTTTTTTTGGAAGGTGGAAAAGGAGGATAACCACCAATATTAGTGGGTCATATATCCCAAGACCACCAAGAAACTATATGATATGTGTAATCAGTTCTATTGGTCTTATATGAGTTGATATATATATGATTTCATGTCTAGGTGTTATGTTTTTCAGTAGGTTAATAAAGAGAATCAAAGGCCCTATGGTTTTCTTTAACCAATACCCATTCTTATATGAAAGTGGGACGATATCTCCATAGACTTCATTACTGGACTACATCGTACACCCCGGTGGATGAATTTAATTTGGGTGGTGATTGATTGGCTGATCCAATCATCCAATTTCATTATAATCAGGGAATCATCCAAAGTGGATGATTTGGTTCATTCATATATTCAAGAGATAATGAGTATTAATGGTGTTCCATCAATAATTGTTTTAGATATGGATCCGCACTTTAACTATCTTTTTTTGGAAGGCCTTCAGAATGAAATGGGGTCACAGGACAAGTTGAGAACGATATACAATCCTAAAAAATATGGTCAGATAGAGTGGGAGAATCCAATTCTGGGAGACATGCTTTAGGAATGCATGTTAGATTTTGGAATCTTATGGGATAACCATTTGGGGTTGGTGGAATTTTTCGACAACAATAGTTACCAATCCTTGATAAGAATGGTACCCTTTGAGGTGATTTGTAGTCAACTATATCAGTCACTTTTTATTTAGAAAAGGTGAGTGGTACCTAATTTTTGGGACTGAGCATTGTGAAATAAATTTCAGATAATGTCTTATTAATTAGAAATATTATTTTGACAGTGTAGAGCCTCTATAAGTCTTTTGCTGATCAGCAGTGCCGAGCCTTGGAATTATCTGTTGGTGATCGAGTGTTTCTGAAAGTGTCTTCTTTCTTGGGCCACCGTAATCTTCATAAGAAGGTAAATCTAATGCTAAGGTATATTGGAACTTTTGATATTACCAAGAGAGTCTGTAATGTAGAATACCAGTTAGATTTTATTTCTTAGTTATTGTCAATTCATGATGTTTTCCATGTATCTAAATTAAAGAAGTATAATTTGAATCCATATCATGTGAAGAATTGGGAATAATTATAGTTGGAACCCAACCTGTCTTTGTTTAAAAAACAAGTAAATATTATGGATTCCCAAGATAAAGTGCTTTGGGGGAGGTCTATACAATTGGTTTGAGTTCTTTGCAAGCACGTGAATAATGAACATGAGACATAGGAGCAATAATATTGGGTAGAGGAATTGTACCCATTTTTATTCTCTGATAAGACTTTGGAATGAATTTCTGAGGGTGGATGTTATTATTAATGGATAAAATTTTCACAATTGTGGTTTCCTTTAAGGTATATTTTATTTTATTCTTGGTATTATATTTATCCATTGGATTTAAGTGGAGTTTTTAGGGAAAATGGATGTTTTGGGACTAATGGGAGGTATGACACAGTTGGTTCATGGTTAGTAGAAACCATTTGGTCTAGAAAATGGCACTATCTAGGAAGCATGGCCAGATGTATGTGCATGTGGAAAACTATGTGCATAGAACAGTTGGTCTGTCAAAGGTGCATAGTCAGACGTACATGTGTGCACCATACCATAGAAACTGTGTGGTCTCATTTCTATTTGGATAATGAGGGACACACTATTGTATCATGGTTTTTAAAACCATGCAGCCTATCTAGGTTATTAAAAAATTGGAAGTTCAACTTTTCCCTTCCCTGATTTTAACCGAAATACCCACTTTTTCTTCTCCAATCATAATTTTCATCCTTAGGCACCCCTCCATATTTTATTGGCTCCCTTAGATCAATATTTTATTTATTTGTTCGGTGTGGTATATACAAGGATCATCAAGTAAGTCACTCATCATATTGTTTCTTCCCACTTCATGGTTCATTCCTTATTCTTCATTGGGTTATTCTTTGTATAGCAGATGGTTTGACCTAGTGAAGGTTTAATATTTTTTTTCTAGTGATGAATCATGAAGTTTATGTTTTTTCCATTACCTTTATAGGGTAACCTTTTGGTGTAGTTGTGTTTTTTCACCTAAATCTAAGAGTTTCTAGGATTTTGGTAGGTGATTCCAGGCATTAGAATTATTAGATGATTTTAGTATGATTGACATGTTTCCTAAATGTGTTATATGTATTGTGTGAGTGGTTAAAAATATGTTCTCAAAAGTTTTAAAGGTGAGTATGGGTTGGAATATTATGTTCCAAATGAAATTGGTTGGTTTTCATGGATTTTTCAAATGTGGGATGTGTGTATTATGGGTTTGAACATGATTTTCATATTGATAATGGCATACTGGATTGAGTGTTTTCAATGTAGGTAGTGTGTTTGTGAAAATGGTGGTTTGTGTGACATGGTAAATGAAATTGAGCACAAAGGGAATCCTAACTGACAAGGTGGGTGGAATAGGTCTAGTACACTGGTCTAATTGGCGGGGTAAATGCCCCGTTCCCTCTAGTAGGATTGATTATACAAAATTAACTAAACTATGATAATGATTAGAGACCACTAGAACTTTTGATAGATCCCTCTATAGTTTCTCATGCACAAGGATGTTGTGGGTCATGTTTTATATACCATATCCATGAGATATGAGGTCCCAAAGGTCCCACTATTACTAGTGAATTTAGGGATTACTTGTGGTGATTTTATGATAGAGTGATTACTATATACATGCAGTTTAATTTACCTTTCATGATGTTTTCATGTCATTATTGCCCAATTTTATACCTTAAAATGTTTTCCTTAAGCTGATTTCCCTTAGAAATGGCCACTTTAAAATGTTTTAATAAATTATCTTCCAATATTTTTCATAAAACATGAATGTTGATTTTTGTTATAGTGTTTGGGCATGGAATCTCTTTGGGTAGTATCCTATAAGGAATTGGTTCACACCATACAAACACCCACGGGTGTATAAAGACATTATTATGTTTCACCCAGGTAAATGAAAGACAATTCATGGTGGTGATGGTGGATCTAGTTGCAAGTGTTCTGCTTCTTACAGGTGGTGGTGGTGATGGAAATAGAGTTTTGACCCTCTTATTGTATGGAAGTTGGGTTGGGTACGTTGTACACCTTCCCATTTTAGTATTTTTGTTTTTTGTTGGTGTTTTAATCTGTTTAACTTGTATTAATTATATCTCTTTTGGTTATCGATATTACTTATGATATGATCTGATGTTCATTTAGATGTTTATGGTTGAATTTTATGGGTTTAATCAGTCCTAATAGTGATGTTTGATTCCCATGAACTTGTTCCCATCCCATAAGGATTGGGAACGCCCTTCAGGCCTTTCCATAAGTCGGGTCGGGTGTTAGGTTGGATGGCATACTGGGCCAGTTTATGATAGAAAGAATGGTATTTTCAGAAAGAAAATAATCTCTATGAATTTGGGAAGAAATCTATCATGGTATTAGTTTTGGGTTTGGATGAGATATAGTGATAAAACATTGTGCATAATGGAGGATAGGAGGAACCCTTTTATAAGTGGGGGGAGGGGCATCCTTGGAATTACTTAAAATATTAAATTACTATAAATTAATTTTCATTTTCATGTGGCTTAAAATTGACGTATTTAAAACATAATATGAGAATATATAAACAAAATTCATCCAATAATATCTTGACAAGTTTAACTGATGTTTTAACCTTTATCTCTTAGTTTTAACCCCCGTAAACCCTTTTAATGATTACCGCGATATCAATAATTTTACTCCTTAGGGGAAATGAGTATTATTATGAATGGAAAATTTTCCAATAAGTGGAAAAAGGTTAATATTCTTGACCATATCCAATTAAATTGGTAAAATATGAATTTTTTTATTTTTATATAATTTAAAAAAATGTTATTAAACATAAGATGCCATTAAAGTCATTTTCAAGACTATTCAAATAATTTTACTTTTAAAATTAATAAATTCAACAATTTAATTAGAATATAAGAATATAGAAAATCACTAATATGTTATATTTTTCTAAAAAAATATTTTATGTTAAAAATATTTCCAAATTATATTACTTTTAATGTTTCTAAAATCATTTACTTGGATTTTCTATTATTTGAATAAGCATTATGTCAGCGTTGTGTAAGCATTTAACATAATTATTCTATCACTAAAAAATTAAAATAAATTAACTTGATAAAAACCATTAATATTTATAATAATTATTTAAAACTTATCAATAATTTTTTATTTATACAACAAAATATTATATATATTAAAAGCAAGAGAATGCCATTTTTTACTTTATCTTTTACTTAAAATAATATAAATTTAATAATCAAATTCAAGTGGAAATAAATTTCTTTATTTTCAAATATTGAATTGTTATTCTTGAAAAATGTATAAAATAAAATAAATACATGTTCTAGGGAGATTTTTTGGACATATCCAACTGTTTTAATCCAATTTTATCCATTTTCCACTTATCGAGGTGACAAATATTTACTACGATTACTATTCATAATGATAAAAAATAAGAGTAATATTTTCCAAATTTGATGATAATTAATATAAATATGAAATTAAATTTTCAAGATTCAATTTGTATAGTTATAAAAAAAATTAATATACAATTTTAAAATGCAAAGAAATTTTTTTTAGAAATTTTTTATGCCTAAAAATGAACTTATAGAAATATAATGTATAATAATAATTCCTACATAATTAATTAGAGTACATATAATTAATGTAGAATTATGTTAATTTAAGATCAAAATCAAAAATAATAATAATATTAAATTAATTGTTTTAAAGAAAAGTCATGAATGTTTTATAAAAATTGTAATTTTTTAGTATTTACTAAAAAAGGAATCTCTTTAGAAAATACAAAAAATCCACCCTAATATAATATTTAATTAATGATTAAAAAAATTATATAATTTTAATAAAATTAATTTTTATTTTTTTTTGGAAATTAATTATAATATCCATATATAAAATGAAATAAAATCCTTTTTTGAAGGAAACATATTTTGAATCATAAAATATTTTTACTAAAAATTGACAACTTCTTCTATAAGAATTAATAATTCAATGTGTATTAAATAAAAACACTATATATATTTTTCAAAAACTTGATTAATCATCATCATACCTTCCAATCCAATAGCTCGGATATAACTATCACATAATATTTAATGATTCATTTAAACATTATGTTTCATGTAAAGTAAGCTATCAAATAAATCAAATTTATTTAAAAGGAAATATATCATAAAATATTAGGGTGTTACATTCTGGCCCATTATAATAATTTTTTCACTCAAAATTCCATCTCTCAAATACAAACTTCTAAGGATACTTTATCTACATCATATCCTTGAGTTCCAATGTAGTTTCCTCAAATTTATTAGTTTTCCATAAAACATTGACTAGATGAGTGATCTTGTTTAATTGAACTTTCTCCCTATGATCCAAAATCTATAATGGTTGTTATACATAAGATAGATATTTCTCTAGAGGTATGGCCTCTGAATTCGGTACATGTGAAAGATCATGTATGTAAATCCTCAAGAAAAATATATAGAATGCATCATGAACTTAAGAGAGATTCAGTAAAAGACCCAAATGATAAGCTACCATTGAGATATGATCAAGAATTCCTAATGGATTGATATATCTAGGGATCATCTTTACCTTATTTATATATATCATAACCTTGTTCCATGGATATATTCATAAGATTACCTTATCAACAACTTTGAAATCTATTTCTCACCAATAGTTATCAACACAAATTTTTTGTCAACTCTAAGCTTTCCTTATGTGTCATTGAATGGATCTAACATTCTCTACCATTTCCTCAGCAATATAGGGGACTGATATATTTCATTATCTATCTTCAACCTAGAATTTTTTATTTTTTCACCTCCTTCCATAGATGTATTTATAAGTGTCCATCTAAATGCTTAGTTAGAAACTATTATTGTAAGAAACTTCACCCAAAGGATAGTGTTGATCCTGACTTCCTTTTAAATCAATAGAGAAAAATCTCAAAATGTCTTCTTGATTTTGAATGATCCTCTAAGAATGACCATATGTCTAAGGATAATAAGAAGTAATCAAACTCAAATCTATATCTAGATTCTAATGAAGACTTATCTAGAACTTCAAGGTAAATCTATGACCCTTATCAGATTCGATTGTGAGTGGAATTCCATGAAATCTTATAATATCTTTAATATAAAATAGAGTAAGTTTATCGAGAGGTAAATATTATATAATAGTAATAGGATTCATTTATTTTTACGGTGATAAACTACAGAACAAATAACATTATTAGAACTAGATGTTTTGGGGAGTTCTAAAATAAAATAAATGGAAATGTTTTCCCATATCCATTTGGGTATGAATAATGGTTATAACACCCCCATAGACTTCTATCTCTTATACGTAACTTTATAACACACTTGAAATTGGGATACATACTCAATATTATCCATTTTTTTGTTATATATCCATAAATATACTTTTAGATCTCTATAAATATTTATACTTCCAGGTTGAATAGAGAATTTTTAATTAGGAGCTTCATCCAATAACTCCTTATTGAAGTCTAGTGTTTATAGAACACATACTTGAATCTTGATCATTTTCATTATTTTATGATCATAGTATAACTTAGAAACATTCCTCACCATATTCTATAATTCCAAATCTTTATTATGTGACTTCATTATCATCTCATTGATGAATGGTTGAACATTCATATGATAAAGATATAATATTTCCCCTATCCTCAATATTTCAAGATTCATCCTCTTTAAATCCAAAGTATTATATCTCTTAAGATCCTTATCATTGAAAAACTAGCATAGACTTTTTGAATCAGATAATCAACCACCTCCTTTTCTTTCTGAGGGTGGTAATGTATTTGGGAGCCAAAACATTTAATCAACTCCAACCATATTCTTTGATTCATATTCAACTATTTATATGTAAATATATACTTATAAATTTTAGGATTATTATATATATCAAAAATTTAACTATAAATATTATAACTCCATATATCCAATGAAAAAATTATAGCTTCCAGCTCTAAATCATGAGTTAGGTAATTTTTCTCATGAATTTTCAATAGGGGAGAGGTATAATCCATCACCATATCATTATTCTTGAGGATGCATACCAATACCTTATTTAATGCATAAATATATATAAAAAAACTTCTACATAGTAGGGAAGTGTAATCATAGGTTCATTAATGAACCTTCTCGTCAATTATTTAAAATTTTCCTCACATTTATATATCCACATGAGCATATCCCTCTTCCATGTAAAATTGGTGAGTGGATTATTTTGTCAGGGTAAATATCTCAAAAATAATTATTAATATCCTAAAAAATGAAGAAAACTATATATCATTGTTACCTTGGTTGGTCTAGAAAATTTATCAATATCTTCCATCATTTAATGATCCAATAATATACCGTCACATGTCATTATTTGATTTAATAATATGACTTTTTTTTGCTATAATTCACACATGGTAAATTTAGTATATAAATTCTCTTTCCTAAGGGTCATCAGCACAATCCTCAAATGTTATTCATGTTATTCATTTATCTTTAAATATATAGTAATATCATTAATAAAGACTACCAAAAACTAATAAAGTTAATATCTAACAACTATTTCATTAAATCCATAATGATAATAAGCGCATTGGTATGTCCAAATAATATTACTATAAATTCAAAATTATAATTCTTTTTATAGAAGGCTATCTTGGGTATATCCAACTTCTTCACCCTTATATGATGATATCTTGTTTGAAAATAAATATTTTAAATATATTTATCTCTACAAAATTGATCAAATATATAATCAATATATGGTAGAATATATTTTTATTAATAGTGACCTTGTGAAGTTTATGACAATAAATGAGAAAACATATTGACCAATCATTCTGCTTAACAAAAAGAATTAGTGCAGCCCATGTTTAAGAACTAGGAATAATAAATTCCTTATCTTGATTTCCTTGGAGTTCATTTTCCAATTCCTACAATAAAATTAGGTCTATTATATATAAATTATTAAAAATAGATGCATCACCAAGTAGAAGTTCTATTGAAAAATCAATTTCCTGATTCACAGGAAGACTGGGAATGTCCTTAGAAAATATATAAAAGTATTCCTAAATAAAAGAAAAATTTTAAATATTGAGTTCCCCCATAAATTTGTGATAAATTTCCCTCCTGAATAGGTGGTAAAACCCATATTACAGAAATAATTTTCATTTGGATTCCAGGTTCATCCTCACATTGATAGATGATCATATGTTGATTTGTAATATCGAATGTAACTTCCCTTCCTTGATAATTATTATGGGATCTAAACTAATTGAACCAATCCAAGCCCAAAATTACATCAAATTCAACTATAGGAAGAATAATAATATTTTTTTGTATGAAAATTCCCACAAACATCTATTGGAGAGGAGGTAAATACTTGAGATTTAATCATCACATAATTAGAAGTTTTCACTACTAAATTAACATCTATTCATTGAGATAGTGATGTGATATGCATATAAAATTATTTAAATATAAAAAGAGTGGGTAGAACCTAAATTAGATAAATTATTTTCAATTATATAGTGGATGCAATGTGTACATTTCTCCACATCACTAGGAACATCCACTTTAGTTGTAGTAATTGAATAATATTGGACTTCTCCACTTGGATTATTCTTCTATAATATTCCTTGAGGCTTGGGAATTTTTTTTGATAAATTCCTCATATATTTATATTTGAATCATTGGATAATGGTGTGATATTTATTTTTGTTTTATTCATGATCCTTATGAACCCTTTATACCTACTTGAAAAAAACTCATATTCTCATTAAGAATGTACCTAGGTGTTTATTTCCTCAACTATAAAATATTAGAAATATCATCCTCCCATTATTCTTCTTTGAAAAATTTATTTTTTTATAGTTCTTATCTAACCTCTTCCTTTATTAACTTCTGTTAAAGATATAATACTAATAAAATTATATCTATATCTTGATTTAACTTGATACTATGTCATTATATGGTGAAAATGTTTGATAATCCAGTTCCCATTGAAGAGTCTTCTTAATAATTTCCAAAAATTGTCAATATTTCTTTCTAGATGACGTCTGTTGTCTACAACATACATAAATAATCTTGTAAAAATATCCATATACTATTCCAAACCATATTATTCCTTATACCTAAAATTGAGGAACTTCCTCTCTATTTAAAGTCAATGTTCTTGAGGGAAATATTTATAAAAGTTTATCACCTTAAATTTTCTATATTATATGTTTTTTAATTTTTTCAACCAATTTAGTGTTATGGATAAATGGACACTAATGATCAAAATATCCTTTCAAATAACACACTATAAGAAAAACCTTTTCACTTTTATTCCCACCAAAAGTAAGGAATATATTTTAAAGGTACTTTATCCATTGTTTATCTACCAATGGATTAGTAGTACCATTAAATTATAGAGGCTTTAATCATACAATGAAATGAAATATATGTGAATCTCATTGTGGAATAATATGTTACTAAATATGGGACTGGTTATTCATCATAACATGAGGTTTTTGACCTAATATATTACAGATCTACTTAGTTACCACACCAACTATATTGGTTTCATCGTTAGGGGAATCACTGCATTGAAAAAAGGTTTGGATTACCTTTCTTGTGATATTATCCATCACTAAATAATTACACACATTGTGTTATCTCGTAATTATCATGAATATTGAGGCATAAAATTAGAATCCATATAATGGTATATGTTCTCAAATTCTAAAAGGGATTATCATAATTATCATGTTACAATGTTAATTTGAAATCTAGATCCCAAGATTCCTTCCAAAATTACACTGATACCAACTATAACAAATTGACTCTAGTAACCCATAATAAGTATTAATTTTATTAAATTCGTATATGATACAAGGCATCTAAACCCACATAATCGATCAGTTTAGTTGTCTTGGAAAACAGGATACATACATGATTACCAAATTATATTAAAAATATATAAAAATTTCGTAAGAAACATTTTATATATCCTTGATATCATTCATAATATCCATATTTGTATCATAGGTAAAGGAAAATAAAAAAATGGGAGATCATAGATTCATTGTACGGATTATTTACAATGGTAACTATCATGATAAAATAATAAACAATTAACATGGAAGAGTGGATAATCAAAATATATTCTATTCAACAAATAATTTTATTTTAATGATCACACATGTCTAATATAAACATATAAAACAAATTCATAAATGAAAGAAATTATTTTTTACTAAAGGAAATACATAATTCTAGACATTCATGTCCACGGTCTCTTATCCTAGATACCATGAATCCTACCATCATGGCCTCTCAAACAAGACATATTTATTAATAAATGGGTATGCGTAAAATAAATACCCATATAATAAGGAATTAAAAATATTTTATCTCACGATATTGGTTGATTCATCAAGGGGTTATCTATAACCAGACACCACACACCACTTGCATGTTCTATGTGTTCCTCATATTGTGAATGATCAATAAAATTTAGTCTCAAAATTTCATATAAGTCAATAATTATCCATATAGAATAGATAATACAAGAAATTAATATTTAATTTTCATAAAATACCTAGAGAAAGAATAAATATGGCCTCATTGGATCATTTACCCAATATCATCATTGTGTATTTTCATTGATAAAAATATCTTTAAAATATTATCGGAACATATATTGAGGAAAAGACACTATTTAATTTTGAAATCAATTATTTAGAATAAAAAAATTACCAAATATTAGGGGAAATATTTTATTTGAAAACAACCAAGGAAATGTTTAAGGGAATATGAAAATTAAGAAATTGTCATGATAGCGGGAGAAGGCATGCATACAGTGCACAATAAAACAAAGATTCCTATCATACATTTAGTAAAAAGTAACTCATTTGGGAAATATCATGGAGATTCATTTTATACCTTTTTTATATGAATTAAAACATTAGTAAAAATAACTTTAATAAATCTCTTGAGTATAGTAAAATTATTCTTCAAAAAATTTTAAATAATATATAGACATGGATGAAAACAAGTTGGAAAAATATATTTAAAACATGATTTTTAAACAAAAAACCCTTACATGTAACTTAATTATTTATTACTGATCCAAAAAAAGAATAAATGGAAAATGAACATTTAAAACTAAAAAAATAAGCATATGATAAGAAAATTTAAGTGGTTTTAGATATTATGAATATATAACTTTTCTAAAGGAAAAAAGTACATAAATATTATTAAAATATAATGAGATTGTAAAAGAAATATCTTACATCCATTTTAACTTAAATATTAATTGATTTTAAATTCATATATAGTAAAATTATATTTAATTTTATTATATAAAAGAAAAATATACATACATATAAAATAATATTTGATCCACTTATAACTTTTCAAAACCCATTTATTAATAATTATTTATTAAAATCATTGTTTATAGTATTAATTGTTTCGTTTTTCATGAATGTTTTGGTATGGTGATTTTCATACTTGTATATTTCTCATTATTCCATAATATTAAATTTTTTAATAATGATATAAATATAATATATATTAATTATATACATATTTTTAATAATTCATGAATTGTGGATATGAAAAATGGATCACATCGGTTCGTGGAGGTTGTTATTTACACGTATGTGCGAGCAACATTATGTTTTTTTAAAGAATGGATTGGTGAAAAGGTAAATAAAATATTATATTTATAAGACCATAATTATGTAAGAAATATAATATATTTTCATTAGTTATATATTTATAAAAATTCATGTAAAATGGTGATGAAAAATGAATCACACCGTTACGTAGAGACGGTAAGCCATACATATTCACAAGCGATGTTTTCACTTTCCAAAGGATTGAAAATAGGTGGATCAGGGTTGAAAAATAATCAAAATAAAATCTCCATAGATTTATAATACTTAATTAATTATTTTAGGATGGGTATAATATATTTATAGGTTGTAGAAGAAGAAATAAAATTGAAATTACATGCTTATGAGTAATACCTCTTCATTGAGAAACCTCCTTTGGCTTACACCTTAGGCCTTGGAATGATGGTATTATAGGAAATACAAGAATCTATAAGAAGAATTGAATTAATATAACATTTTATTAACTTATTTATTCACCAATGTATAGTTTTCAAACATTGTGAATAAGGTAAGAGAAGAGGTTCCCTTTTATAAGTGAGGGGAGGGGCACCCAAATTTTCATTTTCATGTGGAAAAAATTATATATTTCAAATATAGGATGATGAAAATTAATAAAAATCTTCATCCAATAATTCATAGATAATTTTGGGTGATTTTTTAACCCTTATCTCTTATAGTTACCCCCCATAAAACCTTTTGATGATTGTCATGATTTTAATGTTTTTTACTCTTTACGGGACGTTACTGTTACTATAAAAGGAAATGTTCCCAATAAGAGGAAATTGGTTGAAATTATATACTACATCCCATTTAATTGGATGAAAATAATTTTTTATTTATTTTATTTCATTTAATAAAATATTATTTAACATAAGCTACCATTAAAGTCGGTTTTCAGGACTATTCACATAATTTAACTTTTAAAAATATCCAAAAAAATGTGTTTCGAATATAAGATTTTAAAACAAAAATAATATGTTATATTTATCTAAAAAAATCATGTATCTCAATAATTCCATAAAATTATATCACTTTTATTTTTTTTAAAATCATTAACTTGATTTTAATATTATTTGAACAAGCACCGTGTTGGTGTTGCATAAATATTTAAGGTAATTATTCCATCATGAAAAATTAAAAATAAATTAAAATGTTAAAAAAGTAATTTATATTTAAAATAACCATTTATAAATGAACAAAAATAATTTTAATTCCTTTCAAAAAATATTATATATATTAAAATGAAGAGTTTGATATTTTATACTTTATTCATTACATAAAATAATAAAAATATCATAATCAAATTCAAGTGGAAAGAAATTTCAACATCTTAGAATATTGGATGGTTATGGTAGAAAAAAAATATCCAATAAAACAAGTAAAAATTTTAGGTTTATTTTTAGGCCTTATCCAACAGGTTTGACCCTATTTTCCCTATTTTACACTTACTTGGGTGACAAATATTTATAACAGTTATTATTCATAATAAAAATAAGAGGGTAATATATAAATAATTTGAACCCCCTAATTCCAAATATAGAATAAATTTTTCATGATAAAATGTTTAGAAGTGGGAGAAATCAATTTTAATATAAATGTGCAAAACCTGATGATTTTTTTAGAGAAATGTGTTTTAACCTAAAAAAGAACTTATACTGAAGTTAAGAATAATTATAATTTATATATAATTAATCATATTATATATATTTAAATGAGTATTATATTAGTTTAAAGTAAAATTTAAAACATAAAAGACATTTAAATTACTTGTTTTAATGAAAATAATTTTAAATTTTATAAAAATTGTAATTTTTTCACTATTTACTGAAAAATAAAACTTTTTAGAAAAATAGAAAACAAATTAACCATAATATGTTATTGAAAATATGATATAAAAAGTTATATCATTTTAAAAAAAATTTATTTCTAAAATAGAAGAAAATTAATTACAATATCTGTGCACAAAATTCAATAAAAACCATTTTTGAAGGAAAAATATTTTTGAATCATTTAATTACTTTACTCTAACTTAAGTACTTATTTCCCTGTAATTAATCAATGAATTTGTATAGAATAATAATTTTATACATATTTTTCATAGTTTGGTTAATCTTACTCATAAACTCTAATATAATGACTTGGTAATATCTATCACATAGTATATCACGGTCTGTTTAAGCTCAGTGTTGCGTGTGAAGAAAACTATTAAAGAAGTCAATTTTACTTAAAGATAAATATATAATAAAATATTATTGTGATATAGATATTTATATTATCTCCTTATAACACTTTTATGATGAAGATTGAATATCATAATTGACCTGATACTTTTCCTGACGGATGGTTCATCCCATGTGAGATGTTGGCTATTGTGATTCCCTCCCAAAATTTCTCTATAGTTACTGGTGGTGGGTTATTTTTAATAGGTGAAACCTTCTTCCTGATATTGATTTCCTTTGGTGTGGTATTGGCACGTGGTTTCCTAATGAGAAAATGAAGACCTGACATGGTTGATTTTTTCATGTTATTTATTTTCTATGTATATTAATCCATCCACCCACATACATCTCCATCTTTTATGTTAAAGACGCATTGGTGGGATCCTACTAGGTTTATCACTCATACCTTATACAAGTATCTCAATGTGAGTTTAGAATTTGTTATAAAGGATTTATACAATGGTAAGGGACATATTTTAGGATGCTGAGCAAGGGGATTTTGGTGGAGATATGGGTGGTTATATGACATACTAGGATCATTTTTTAGTTGTGAATATATTTTTTTCATTATGTATTTCCCCTATATTGATCTAACACCTATGGGGATTTATTTTTGTCTATCTGTATGCAAGAAATGTTTTATTTTGTTAATGTATGTGACTATGTTTATGTGTTGACTTTTTTGCTGTGAATATCATGTTGTTTCATTTATTATAATGGATTCCATTGTATATGTTGTTGATGGTAACTAATATCGATGGAATAGTCACCCCACTATATGTTTTATGACCTCACCACTATTTGGTATACTCTTGCATATAGGTAGGAACAGATGAGGTCCTATGGAACTATGACTCATACCCCTTGATCTGGTCTAGGATGTCATAGATGTAATGAAATATTAAAGAGATACAAAGATGTTGTTAATATTTACAAATCTAAATACTCCAAATAAATTGCAATTTATCCATTCAAATATAATGTGGGATTTACCTACACCATACTTTTGGAGAGTTTACCGATGAAATATATCCCAAGAGACTAATCATGACATAATCCTAGTAGGTATCCTTAAATGTGTACTTTAAGTTGGTGTAATTTAGTATTACTAGAGTGGAAGCATGTATGCTCCCCACACACATTGTATTATCCCACATTGGTTTAAAAAATTAAAACAATTGTATGATCCTTTTTATATTTGTTAATGTGGATGAGTGTATATGTGTATGAAATAAAGAGAATAAAATATCAATGAATGATTCATCAAAGTGAAACTATAAAAATGTAGATCAATATTTGAATGGGAAGTAAGGGACTGATAGTTGAAATATTTATAAAATTGATATATTTCTTATACCATGATCCATTCACCTATCATTGTTCCTCAGGTATACTCCCTTGCTAATAAAAATTAGGATTAGAGACTAGGTTATGTAACAACCCTGGCTCCAACCACCCATAGTTGATTGTTATTTGACTATAATGGAATAGATACAAGATATCACATCACTAAGGATTGATTAGTTTAGTTAGATTAAATAAACTAGATACATACATGGTTCTATTATTGGATCAGTAATTAAATATAGAACATAAAAAATAATAATCAACTTCTTGTCACTTATTCTAAGATTTTATCTTCAAAACCTATGGAAGGAAAAAATATAATGGTGATCTCAAACACTCGGTAATGGTTATATAAAAAAATTGATTTAATTACCATAAGGAATAGACATTATGTCAAGTTAAGTAATCTAGAAAACATATTCCATCAATACACTGAGAATGATAATGCATCCATAGATTTTGTGTAAGTGAAAACATCATAGAAAGTAATAACTGAATAGAAAATAAAGAAAATGATTAATATTGGATGTGATGTATTTTTAACATGAACCATAATATGGTCAATATAGTTTATATGAGTGTGTAGAGACCCATCTAATTCTATTTAGAAACAAACAAGAATGGTCTGTTGAAAGATTTTTTGTCTCATGAGACATGTCGATGCTTCGAGGGGATATAACATCCCCTTCCCATCTCTGGAAGTCCAAATCATTATTTATACAAATATTTAATTCAAGAACAATATATCTTTTCAATATCCACATTTATTAGAGGATATAGAGTGATAAATATTTCCCCAGTTAAAACAATATTCAAAATAAACACAACATGTATAATGTTATAATACTAAGAAAATAATCATATGCATGATACAAGAATATGTATATTTAATAGAAATATAATTTCATATGAAAAATTATCTCATAGGGGAAGTAGATACACCACAGAATAAGGATTAGGTGTAAAATACCATATAAGTTTCAAGGAAATTGAAATTGAGACAAAGTCCTTTACCTTAAATCCTCCTTAATTACGTTGCTTTTATGCCTTCAGAATAAGAAGCATATATTTATTAAAACACTAATATATAAGTTAATTATATTCATTTATACCAATATTTCTCAATTATAATTATTATATTTTATATATTAATTTTTTTTGATGAAATTCTAGCATTTGGATATCATGTTTTTCTTAAATATTTCCCGCTTTGCCTCGATTACTCGATTTTATTAAATAAAAATAATAAATCAGTATATTTAATTACAAAAGAATAAAATAAATGTAATTACATATTAATATATTATATATATTCCATAATTTACATTCATGAAGGTGGTTATAATAATGGTTTTGGGAAATTTCATCGTAGATGGTTAATTGACCTTTAACGGGATGTTGGCGTAAGAGTGAGAAAATGGAGTACAAAATTTATATATGTCATATATATAATACATTAAGTATGTTAAATTCATTAATATCATTTTAAATTAATGGATAATTAATTTTAAAGCATATGGTTTGGAAATTAAATTGGAAAAGAAGAAGAAGAATAATAAAATAGGGAGGAGTTAATTAAAAATTATTCTTTTCTCGGTTTGGCTTCTCTTGCACGACACTAAGAATACCTTGCTGATTGGAGTTGTATGGATCTAGAACATCCCTATCTCTTATAATAGGATTAAGAGGGAATATTTTGGAAGATATTTGTATTTTTAAAGGGTGGAATGAATGGGTTTCCAAAGGAAGGGATATAGGTTATTTATATTTGAGGAGTGGAAATTGTTTTGAATAAAATATAAAATCAAATATTATATCAAAGGTGATACCTGTAATAGTTAATTTTTAAAAATAAAAAATATATATTAATATAATATTACCTTTTTAATACTTTAAAAATACTTTATAATTTGAATTTATTATTTTATTTAAAATGAAAGTTGAATGAATGAAAAATTAATATTTTATTGAACCACTTTTGACCACAGGTTGTGGAAAATACTTTTTAGGTTTGGAAATTGAGTAATTTTATTTTAATGAATCATTTTTAAAATTAAATATATGATATCTGAAATTTAGGTTCTATAATTATTTATTTCAGCAATACGTCTTTAATGATGTAATTTAAGTTAAACTGGTACAGTGAGAACTGTATTTTTACTATTCATCAGAAAAATGAAGTATTTCAGAAAATTACAAGAAGATAACCATTATATAACTTAGACACACTAAATTCAATAAAAAAATAATTATTTTTAAAATAATTTTCTAAATATAATAAATTTAATTTTTAATTAAAATCATCATTTATTAAAAAAATGTTGATTTTAAAATTATAATTGATTTTGTTACACTTTGAAAATTTAATTAAGGTATTTTAAAATTATCTTATAATCATAATATAAAAAACTATTAATTTATGAATCTAATTTTTTATAAATAAATTTTATTTTAAATCATTACATTAGTTATAATATTTTAAAAATACCAACATTTAATGTATTATTTTTAAAAAATTCATTTACTTATTCCATGATATAAATATGTCATATTTTTCATTAATAAAATGACATAATTTTATTTTTAATTTCATAGATGAGATTTTTATTCTAATGGAAACATTACTATTCCTAAGGGTCACATTATTAATCGAAAGGGTCAGGTTACTATTTCATTGATCATGTTAATATTTAATCACTATTAGTTTAAGCTTGGTGTTGTGTGAAACATAAGCTATTTAATGAATTTAATTTATTTAAGAGAATACATATCTTAAATCAAAGGGTGTTATATTCTTAACTCCTTTAGAAATTTCTTCCTCAACATTTTTATTAATATTTCCTTCTAAACAGATGAGGGTGATTCTTCTTCATAACATCATCAGGTTCCAACATTTCTTCTTCCATTTTATGGTTTATCCAAAGAACCTTTACCATTCATGTCATCTGATTTCTCAATACTTGATCTCTTGTGTAAATAATATCAATATGATCTTTATAGAAATACAAAAGAGGTTCCAATTCTATTAATTTATAGGATAGTACGTGCATTGGGTCTACAAAGTACTTTTTAAACAATGAATGGTGGAACACATCCTGAACTTTAGAGAGACTTATGGAATTTCTAAACGATAATCTACAATTCCAATTATATATAGAATTAAAAATGGTCTAATATACATGGATCTTAGTGTTCCTTTATTACCAAACCTTAAGACACCCATCCATTAAGATACCTTTAGAAAGACATGATCTCCTACATGAAATTTCCAATACTTTCTCTAGATTCCAGCATAACTCCTTTTCCACTTTGATATGCTTTATTATGCCCTGAATAGTATTTAACTTTTTCATTATCATTTAAAATAGGTATGGGCCTATTAGTTTCCTCACACAAACTTCATCCAAACAAGTTGTAGTTAGAAATCTATTTATATATAATGCTTCAAATGTCTCCATTTGAATACTAGAATGAAAACTACTATTGTAAGAAAATTCCAAAAAGGTATGTACAGATCCCATATACCATAAAAGTAAAGTGAGAAAGATCTCAACATGTATTCCAATATTTGAATAGTCCTTTTTGATTGTCCATCGGTTTGAGGGTGATAATAATTACTCATTTGATGCTCAATATCCAATGCCTTTTGAAGACTCTTCCAAAATTTTGATGTAAATCAGGGATCTCAATCAGAAAAAATGGATATAAGTCCTACCTAAAGCCTTAACAATTCATTAATATAGTGTCATTTTAGGTGGTCAAGTGGTAAATCCTCTCTTATAGAAAGGAAATGATATGACTTTTTAATATGACAACCAATTACCTAGATTTAATCATTCATTATAGGTTTCCTTGGTAGTCTTGTGACAAAGTACATCATATGGTCATACCACTTCCACATAAGAATAGGTAGATTTTTCATTAATCCTCTAGGATACTATCTCTTGGCCTTTAGTAATTGAAAAACTAGACACCTTGACACATATTCAGCAATTTACCACTTCATGTTATCCCACCAAAAAAGTTTCTTCATATCTCTATATATCTTGGTACTGCTAGGATGTATAGAAATATTTAAGCTATGAGAATAATATAATAGTTCCCTTCTTTTCTTAGATATTGATGGAATACATAAACAATTTCTAAATTTCCGAACTCCATCCTCATACAAGAATTCTACTAATATTCCATCCGTAATGGATTTTATTTTATTCCAATGATTCTCAACATCAAATTGATATTTTTTATCTTCCCTAGTAAAGATGATTTAACAATCATTTGAAAAAGGAATGATATTTCCCCATAAATAAAAATTCCCATAACCAACGTCACTACATCTATGAACATAGGATCTTTCTCCATCCTCATTTGGGTTATAAGTCCACGATCCTTCATGCTTAATGCATCTGCTACCTTATTTTCTTTTCTTGGGTGGTAGTGTATTGAACAATCATAATCTTTGAGTAAGTTGATCCATATCATTTTCCTCATATGGATTTTTATGTGTATAAATGTATTTCAAACTCTTATGATTAGTATATATCTATCATATTTCACCATAGAGATATTGTATCTATATTTTTAGATTAAAATTATAACTTATTACTCAAGATCATGAGTTGGATAGTTTTTTTAGGTGTCTTCAACTTCTTTAATTCATAAGAAATAAATTTATCATTTTTAAAAGGAAACAACCCAGTGCATTCTTTGATGCATCAATATATATCACAAACCTATCATTTCTAGATGAAAGAGTCAAAATTGGATCATTTAACAATATTATATTCAATTGTTCAAAACATTATGTACATTATTTTTCCCATATGAACATAACCCCTTTACATGCGAGTTTGGTGAGTTGGTTAGACAATCATTCCAAATTATGAATGAAACACTAATAGTGACCTACTAAGCAAATAAAACGATATACCTTGGTTACATTTGTTGGTTTAGGCCATTCTTTTATTTCCTTTATATTCAAAAGATAAATTGAGATTCCATACTTATAAAAAATATGGGCAAGAAAAGAAACTTTTTGAATCCATAATTCATGCTTACTAAACTTCCCATTCAACTCTCTTATTCTAAGAGTATCCAAAAAAACCAAAAATTGGTTCTCACGGTCCTCGTAGATTTCCTAAAATATCAAGATATAATCAATAAATACCACAAAACAGTCATTTAGACATTCCTTAAAAAAATTCCATTAGATCCATGAAAATAGAGGGTTAATTAGTCAGTCCCAATGGAATTACTATAAACTTTTAATGTCCATACCTAGTTTGAAATGTTATATTTGGGATATATTCCTTCCTCACATGCAATTTATGATATCCAGATCAAATTTAAATCATCAAAATGTATTGTGTTCCATGAATTTGATCAAATAATTTATCAATGTCGGGTAGATGGTAGTTTTAATTTATTTTAATAGCATTGATTTCTATATAATCAATGCACAACCTCATGAATCTGTATTTCTTCTTCATAAAGATTATAGGGTATCCCCATGAAGAAACACTAGGGATAATAAATCCCTTATCACTAAATTAATCTAGTTGTTTCTTCATCTCCAATAATTCTATAGTTTTCATTCTATAGTATGTCTTTGATATATGTATTGAAGCATGAATTAAATCAATAGAGAAATTGACTTCCTTCTCTGGAGGATTTCTTGGTAAATCCTCTAAAAATACAACAACATATTCTTTCATAATTGGTACATCCCCAATTTAATGACTATATTACTTATCCCTAGATGTTGTTTTCTCTTCCACCCAAATAATTCAGTAGAGCCACTAGAGGTGGATCTGGACAAGAACCAGATGATAACATTTCTTCTCTAAAGATAAAGGATAATACATGTTCCTCTAAAATTTTAGTTTCATTATTATTTCAATATATTTTCTCAAAATATGTTTAAAGATATTATATACCAAGGATTATATCAAAATCAACCATAGGTATGATGAAAATGTTTTTAACTAAAGAACATTTATTTTCCATAAAGGGGACTGACTGACACATCATTATTGCAATGTTACTTCCATTAGGAGTTTTGATAGAAAATGCTTTTTTAAATCAAAAGAAAAAAATGTTTAATTTTTCTTGAAAAATGGGAAGATATAAACGAATGTGATGATCCAAAATCAAATAAATAGTTGTATATGTTTGAGGAAACTATTAAATTACCTTCTACCACATCATTAGGAACTTAAACCACTATATTTGTGATCATATAAGATTAGTCATCTCTCCTTGGAAGCTTATATGGTAGATTCTATTGACATTTGGGACATTTATTTGAATAATTCCCAATTTAATTGGAGTTGATGCATTGAACATAATTGATTTATTTATTCCCCTTACATTCAATATATTGATTACCCATTTCTACACACTTATAGAAAACTCCCATTAATTTCAAGCATTTACCTGGATGATTATTTCCAAAATTTTGACATAATAGAAATTGATTAATTCCTTTTTTATTCTTTGACGCTTCACCTTTTCTATGGTTATGAGAAGACCACTTCTTTTATTGATTTCCTTTGACCATATATGATCTATAAAATTCATTCTCTATTTTTATGTCACTTAATACTATTTCATCATATGATGAAAATGATTAGGAAATCAGTTCCCTTTGGAGGCATGAATTAAGAAATTAAAATAAATGATCAATCTTATCTTCTAAATCATGTATGTAATCTATATCATTCCTCTCTGGTCTTGGGAAGGTATCCTCATTATTCAAAACACTATCTTCTTAAATTTGTATTAAGATATGAAATTTTCTATTCATTTCAGTTTGTTTCCCCCAAGGTAAGTATTTGTTTAATATTTTTTTCTTAAAAGTTCTCCATTCCATATACTCTATTTATTCTTACTCCTTAGTATTATGGATCAAAGACCACCATTGAACAGCATCACCGATGACAAAATATTCTTTCATCACTACATTCTCGTTTTCATTGCATTTCAATGCCATAAATATCTTTTCAAGGGGCTTGATCCATATACCATATACTAATAGATTAGTAGTCCCACAAAAATATGGGGGATTGTTCTCCATTAAATTATCCAAAATATGTGTATTATGGTTATTCTTCATAACCTAAGTAAGTTATCATAATATATACATGATTTTCTCATCTCCAACAATAACTTTGGTGACCAGCTCAGTGGGTAAATCCTTACATTACCCACATTTATTGATTCTTATCCTTCCATTAGGCACCATTTCAAAACATTTTCACCCAAAAAAATATGTTATGAATCATGATGAAAAATTTATGGCTTGAAAAACACTAAACATAAGTTGAAAATTTATGCACAGTTAATCTACTAATCCTAAAACAATTTCATTAGGGAATATTTACTTTTAAATAATTCATATTGGTTTGTAAAGAAAATGTGTATTATCTTAATAATATCCCCCAGGAGTGTCAAACTATTTTCATAGTAAGGCACATTTTCATGTATCAGGTTATCCTGAGTCAGGCCCGAGACACCTTGTCAGAGTTGTTACCCCTAGGTACATTTATGTTATAACCATGTCCACTTGTTGTATCCATACAGGGATGTATTTTGTGGAAAACCCACATAATCTTTACCCTACAAAAATTCTAGGATGTTATTATATTCTTATCATCAAAGTCTATATTGGGTTTTTTCCCTAAACCATGTATTTCAAATCTAGTTCCTAATGTTTCAACTAAACTTCCTTTGATACCAAATACAACAACCCCAACCCTAGAAGCCTAGATTCGATGGTTGTATTACTAAAATGGCATAGACAGAAGATATTACATCACCAAGGATTTATCAGTTTCGTATTCCTTAAGAAACTAGATACATACATGGTTTCCTTATTTCATTGGAAATTAAACATAGAACTTAACAAAATAAAATAAAATGATTCTTTCCGCCTATTCAATGAATTAAACTTCACAACATGGGGAAAAAATAGGGTGAGATAAAATGTTCAGTAAGGTTTATATAAAACAATAATAAGTGAAGTAAATACAGTAACAAATAAAAATTATGTAAAGGTAAGTAATAGGGAAAACACAAGCAATCAGTACACTGAGAATGATAATGCATCCAAAGATTTTTTCCAACTGAAAACCTCCGGGAAGGTAATAATTGAATATAGACTAAAGAAAATGATTATTATTTGGATTTCATGTATTTTGAACAAGAACCATCATACCATTAACATGGTTTAATTCTATGGGTAGATACCTAGATGATTCTATTCGGAAACAAACATGAAGGGTTTGTTGCCAACTATTTTGTCTCATGTGACATGTTGATGCATTAAGGGGATATAATGGGCCCCTCCAATCACTTAAATTCCAAAAAAATATTTATACATAGATTTAATTGAAGATCAATATGCCTTTTCAATATCCTTATTGATTATAGGATACATATTCGATAATATTGTTGGAACAATGGCCATCTATGCATGAATTGGAGTATGGTTTGTGTTTTTTTTCAATCCTCAGAGGAAGTTCAGAATGTGTGCTAGCAAAGTGCTCATATAAGTCAAGAAGATTACAGTATTGAAGGTGGTACCATTTTCTAGTGTTTTCCGTATTTTTGGGCCTGAAAATCGACAAATGGAGAAAAAGTGATTTTGGAAAAGAGACTTGCGCACCATGTGCCTGAAGGAGAGAGAACATGCGCGCCTAGTGTTATTCAATATTAGAACATGGAAAAATGGAAGAGGGATAAGGGTCGCACAAGTATTGTTTGGGTCACGCAAGTGACTTGCGCACCGAGAAGGGACTTGCGCGCTGGTGCCAAGGAGGTTTGGAAACATGCACGCCTATTGTTCTTCATGATCAAAACTTCAAAATACGGAAAAGGAAAGAGGGTCGTACAAGTATTGGTTTGGTCATGCAAGTGAGTTACGCGACAGAGGCTAGGGCGGTTGGAGCTGCGCGCCGTGAGGATATCTGCGCGTCACCATGCAGGGGGTCTAGTTTTCTAATAAATAGAGGAACACCCCTCCTCATTTTTAACAAAGATCAAGACTTAGAGATTTTTCGAGCTCCCATCACGCAAGTAGTTGAGTCGTGCAAGTGGTAGTTGGGCCGCATAGGTAGAGGATTCACGCCGGTTTTTGGTTGAGCGCCCAAGGCGATTTGGGTGAGAACGGAATTGAGTCGTGTAGGTTTTAAGTTGAAATAGGCGGTGTCGTGTAGGTGGTTGGTTGATAATTGCATGCCAGTTTGAACTTATGCGTTGAATTTGTGCTATGAAGGAGACCTTCGTGCCGGGTAGTAAAGAAGCGCGCCGGTGTTTTTGAGATGTGTGAAAGTTGGGAGATTTCCCGGTACCCTTGATGGGAAGTGAGTGTTGACTACAGGAGAGAGTTGGACTTCAACAGAGCATCTACATGCAACAGAGGATGTATTATTTAGTGCTGATGAAGAGATCTTCACTTCTATAAACTGAGTGTGACATCACCAAGGGCAGTGAGCTAGGGGGAGTCAACGGGAGTGACCCGAGGGAAGCAGTGAGCTATCCTTGAATCTTTGTAAAGGCAGTGTGCCTGGGATAGAGTGATAATTCCTAAACCATTGTAATCCACAACTATTGAAGTTTAGTGGAATTTGGTATGACCGATAACCTGTCAGTTTATGCTCATTAGACGTATCCCTTAGTGGTGAACCAAGTAAAAAGTGTTGTGTCATCTCTCTACATGTGAATGTTTACTTTCTGATCATATTCATCATACAGGTTTAACAAGTTCCAACCAACGTGGGAACAAGATCCATCACATTAAAAGAAAAACTGGTCACCTTGATTTACCCCTCCCCTCTTTGGGTGTTCCGGGGTCCTACAAGTGGTATCAGAGCCAGGTTACTGGTGTTGAATCTGTCTTTTGACATCATGGAGAATGAAGTCAATGTCAGGGGAGACCCTCTCTTCGATGGAAGTAATTTCCAGATCTGGAAGAACAAAATGTGATCTCTTTTAAGATATCTAGGAATGGAAGTCCTCTTTGCTACTATTCAAGGAATACATGTTACTGATCCAACAGGTCTGGCTATGACTGATACAGATAGGAAAGTTCTTGATGCAGATGTTAAGGCTCAGAATGCTATCACTGCAGCTCTTTATGATCAAATTTATCTAAAGGTGATGAGTTTCACCTCAGCAAAGTCTATGTGGGATAAAAATGAAAATGTCTATGATGGAGATAACAAAGTGAAAGAGGCAAAACTTCAAGTTCTGCACAAAAGGTTTGATGATTTAAAGATGCATCCTGATGAGAATGCAGATTCATTCTTTAACCGAATAACTGAAGTAGTGGGTGCCATTCGAGGGCTTGGAGAGGAAATCAAAGACATTGATATTGTAAAGAAAATATTGAAAAGACTTCCTTTTATGTACAATGAAACGGTATCATCCCTTGATGAAAGATATCTATCTAAACTATCTTTGGATGATCTGCTAAGTAGTCTAGTGGCATATGAGATGTGATTCAAACACGAAGAAGCTACGACTAGTGTTAGCATGGAAATGGAATTCAAAGCCATGAAGAAACTAAAAATCTCATAAGATAGCGGTGATGAAGATGATGAGGAAAAAGAAGTTATTTCTCTTATTTCTAAGTGGCTGAAGAAGGAGAAAGCTAAATTTAAAGGTATGTTACCTCCGACATGATTTCGTTGTGGAAGAGTTGGGAACATTTCCTCTCAGTGCCAAAAAAGTTCAATGATGAAGAAAGTGAAGCAGAAGACATTGAGAAGCCTCAGAAAAGGTTTTTCAAAAAGGGAGACTTCAAATCTGGAAAGAAGATATAGAAGAAGAGTTTTGTCTGTGAAATGGAAGAGGATGATATTGAATTCTTTGTAGAAGAAGAACCCAAATTTAAAACTAGAAACCATGCTTCCATGATGGCTACCATTGAAAATTTAGAACCATGTATCGACAAAGACAAAGACAATCATATGACTAATAATTGTGATATCAAGTTGAAAATTAGGGATCCCATTTCAAATCTTGAGAACAAATGCAAGAAAATTATTAAGGGGAAAGAAATGGTGAAAGAATCATCAGAATATGTGGATGAGATTGAAGATGAAATTGAACGACTAAAAGAACTAGTGAGAGTTCAATCTTAAATCCATGAAATCACAGAAGACATTGCCAAATTGAAGCATAGAATTGAAGAACAAGAAAAAGTCATAAATGACTTTACATCCAGAATGGGAGAGAAGTCCAAGACTGTTGAGGGTCTTGATAAAGAAGTTGTTATTCTTTGAAGCAAACTGAAGTGTCGATCAGCCACATATGAGGGTAAGAAGAAAATTCATTTTGGAAGATTCTCTAATGCAGAGTTACTGGAAAGAGCCAAGAGTGGTTCAGATGGGGTTGGAAAACTCTTGAGTGATCAAAGACCTTATTTCATGGGAAAGAGTGGAATTGGATGTGAAGTTGAGACTTCAACTACTAGAAGTGGAGAGAGACAAAAGAAAGACAAGATAAAAGTCGAACATGTTGAAACGTTTCCTGATGTGCTGAAAAAGAATCCCTCAATATAGACTAAAAGATGAATTGAAAATTATTCTCAAACATTAAAATGACAGGTAGTCCAACTATTCTCCCAAGGTAGAAGGCATGAGGAGAATCTCAAGTGAGAAGACATTTCCTCTCATGAAGTATCAGTTCTGTGGCTATCTGGGCCATACCGTGACATATTGCGAAGAGGCAATGAGCTACTTGAATGGGGAAGATCTGGGACATCAACAAGGGAGACCGACTTCATATCCTCCATCTTATAGAAGAAATAGTTTCTATGGATAATATTTTCTTTGTTCAAACATTGTCCATAAAGCTATGTATTAAAGGCAGAGATTCGATAGGAGAGATTCATACAACTCTTAGAGACAGTTCAATATCCATCCTCCTAATGGTGTTGTTCTCACAAATAGTTTCTCTCCTCTGGAAGAAGATTATGGGAGTGAAGAATCAGATTTTGTGGAGGAAAGTGTTATAAGGCCATCAATATCCTTTACTCTATCCAACATTTCATGGAAAGAAAAGAAGAAGACCGAGAAATCCAATCTTGCAGAAGTAGCCCTCAATGCTAAAAAGAGAAGAAGAACCTGGATTCTTGATAGTGGATGCTCTTCCCACATGACGGGAAATGCTGAACTTTTAAAGAAAATTAAAAATAAGGTTTATGGAATAATGAGGTTTGATAATTATGGTGCTTTTAAGATTAAATTAATTGGGAATACTGCTCTCGCAAATAGAGAGATAAAGAAGACTGAAGTTCTTTATATGGACGGTCTGCGTCACAATCTCCTTAGTGTGAGTCAAATCTGTGACTCAGGGATCATAGAAACTTTCAATTAAAAAGGTTTCACTATAAAGGAAAAAAATAGGGAATTATCTTATGAAAGGCTATAGAACAGATGGAAACTTATATCAGGCCGACAACAAAGTGAACTCCTACTATTTGTCTTTTGAAGATGAAAACAATTTGTGGCATCGAAGGCTGGGGCATATTAACCAACAAGACATGGAAAAGATATCTATGCTGAAGATAGTCATGGATATCCCCATTCTAAAATGTGAACGGGAAAAATCTTGTGATGCTTGCATTCGTGGGAAGCTGGTTTTTAGTTCATATCATCCATAGAAGAAAAGGGCATCACATCTTCTTGATCTCATTCATACAGACGTATGTGGCCTGGTAAATGTTGCTGGAACTCATGGAGAAAGGTACTTTATCCTTTTCATAGATTATTATAGCATAATGGCATATGTAATGGTTATACATAGGAAACAACAAGTGCTTGACTGCATGAAAACGTATCGTCAAATCACCGAGAATGATACTAGACGAACAATCAAAGTGTTGCGATCAGACAATGGAGGGGAATACACATCCATTGAATTTGAAAACTACCTGGAGAAGCATGGGATACAACATGAGGTAGCTGATGTGAGAACTCCACATCAAAATGGATTTGTTGAGCAAAGAAATCGACAGGTTAACAATATGGCCAGGACTATGCTGATTGAGAGTGGTATCTCTCGCCATTAATGGAAGGAAGTTGTTGAAGCTGCAGTGCACATTCAGAAACGAACAATGCTTTATATGGGAGAAAAGAAGACACCATATGAATTGTGTCATGAAGGGAATCCTTCATTGAAATACTTTCATGTTTTCATAAGAAAGTTTTTCATCCAGAACAAAGAAGTAAATCAAGGGAAGTTTGGTCACAATGCCGATGAAGGAATTTTTCTTGGGTATCTAATGAACAAAAAAGCCTACAATTGTTTCAACAAGCGATTAGGAAGGATTGTGGTGAGAAGTTATGTTAAGATAATTGAAGAGAAAACCACAAATGCTTCAAGGATATCATATGCTGATGTAATAGAAAGTGAGGAAGAAAGTGAACATAGAGAAAAAAAAATAGAAATATAGGAAGCTGTACAAAACTCTCAGCAGTCACATCTTGATGTTGAATCAGAAGAAGAATCTGAAGAAGAAACTATGGCTGGAGAAAATGTGACTGAACCACACAGAAGAAATCGTAGAGATGAGATTGATCCATCTAACATAATTAGGGACAAGAATGCACCCACTCAAAAAAGGAGGATGAGAAATAACACGCAATCTGCATTTCGGTCAGTTGTGGAGCCATCCTCATTTTAAGAATCTGCAAAGGATGAATCATGGGTGAAATCCATGAATGAGGAGTTAGATCGGATTGGCAAGAATCAGACATGGGATATTTTCTAGATACCCGAAGGTCACAATGTGATTGGTACAAAATGGAACTTCAAGAACAATTTTTATGAGTATGGAAGTGTTATCAGAAACAAGGCATGACTAGTTTGTAAGGTATATTCCCAGATTGAAGGTGTTGATGTTGAAGAAACCTTTGCTCCAGTGGCTAGACTGGAGTCAATCAGGATATTCCTTGCCATGGAACTCCAAAGAGGATATAAAGTATGTCAAATGGATGTCAAGACAACATTCCTAAATGGTTTACTCAAAGAAGAAGTCTACATTGAACAACTAGTGGGTTTTGTTCTTAGTACTGATGGAACAAAGTTATGCAAACTGAAGAAATCTCTATATGGTTTGAAGCAGACACCACGGGCATGGTACTCCCGGCTGGATTCTTATCTCAAGAAGCTCTAATTCAAAAGAGGAGGAGTAGATCACAATCTATTTGTGAAGATTTCTCTAAAAGATCAATTCATGGTTCTTGTCTACGTTGATGATATCATATTTGGTGGTTGCAGGAAGAAATCAGTGGATGGATTTTCCAATCATATGAAATCAGAATTTGAAATGTCTTTGATTGGGGAGCTCACATATTTCTTAGGGATACAGGTGATTCAAAATAAGGATTACACTTTCATTTCTTATCCAATGTATACAAGAGTGATATTTATGAAGTTTAATATGCAAGACTCCAAACCGATGTAAACTCTGATTATAGTTGGAACTAATCTTGGAAAGCATGAGGATGGGGCCTCTATTGATCCCACCATGTATAGGAGGATCATTGGGAGCCTACTGTACCTGATAGCGACATGGAAAAATATTTTCGTTTCCACATGTCTTGCCGCCCACTTTTAGAGTAATCTAAAGGAGGAACATATGGCGACAGTAAAAAGAATCATGATGTACATTCAAGGTACAAATAACTTTGGGTTATATTTTGCTGCAGGCGGAAACAATTAATTATCAGTGTTTTATAATGTAGACTGGGCTAGTGATGCAGGAGACAGAAAGTCCACCAGTGTTGGAGCCTTCTATATTGGGTAGAAATGTGTTGGGTGGTTGAGCAAGAAACAAGAAAGTACTTCTCTTAGTACTACTGAAGTTGAGTATATATCCGCCAAAAAGGCATGCACTCAACTGCTATGGATGAAGAAAAAAACTAATAGATATTGATGATGATGTGGATCAACCAATGGTAATTTACTATGATATAAAGAGTGAAATTTATCTCATGAAGAATCATGTTCAGAATTCCCGTACAAAACACATTGAAACCTGGTATCACTTTATCAATGAAAAAGTTGAGAAAGGGGTGATTAGAATGGATCATGTGGGAACTGATGAGAAAGTGGCTGATATCATGACCAATCCACTGTCAGCGGTGGTGTTTGAGAAGTATCGGTTGAACCTCAGTGTTCATCTACCTCCCAGTGCATAAGGAGGTTTCACAATACCCCTCTCCCCGATTATGATAACTGTTTTTATCTATTTATGGATGTGATGTAGGTTTGTGGGGGAGACACTATCCAAGGGGAGTATGGTTTGAGATAAACATTGGAAAAATTACCAGTCTTTGGGTTTATTGTCAATGGGGGAGAAAAGAATAAATTCAGGCATGTAATGCTCCTGTGACACGATGCGAATTCAGTGTCAGTGTAAGGATGGGAAGGATGAGATGGAATACATTGTTCATGTAATGCTTCTAGTGGGTCATTGAGAATTCCAAAACACTGGAACCCAATTCAAGAATCCTATCTTGTTTTCTACACCAAGCAATGATCATGTAGACTTAAAGTATTAGATGAGTTGATTCTTGCATTTTTGGTTTTCATATGGATGGGGATCTATTGAATTTATTTTCTGATAGCCAACAAACCCAAAGGGGGAGATTGTTGGAACCATGGTCATCTATGCATGAATTAGAGTATGGTTTGTGTTTGTTGTGAATCCTTAGAAGATGTTCAGAATGTGTTCCAGCAAAGTGCTCATACAGGTCAAGCATATTATAGTATTGAAGGTGGCACCATTTTCCAGTGTTTTCCAAATTTTTGGGCCTAAAAATCGACAATTAGAGAAAAAGTGATTTTGGCAAATAGACTTCTGTGTCGTGTACATGAAGGAGAGAGAACTTGTGCGCCTAGTGTTTTTCAATATTAGAACTTGGAAAAATGGAAAAGGGATAAGGGTCGTGCAAGTATTGGTTGGGTCGCGCAAGTGACCTGCGCGCTGAGAAGGGACTTTTTCACTGGTGCCAAAGACGTTTGGAAACTTGCACGCCTATTGTTCTTCATGATCATAACTTCAAAATATGGAAAAGGAAAGAGGGTCATGAAAGTATTGGTTTGGTCGCGCGAGTGATTTACATGACAGAGGCTAGGGCGGTTGGAGCTGCGCTCCGAGACCTGCGCATAGTGAGGATATCTGCGTGCCACTGCGCAAGGGGACCAGTTTGCCTATAAATAGAGGATAACCCCTCCTCATTTGTAATAAAGTTCAAGACTTAGAGATTTTTCGAGCTCCCTTCACGCAAGTAGTTTTTTCGCGCAATTGGTAGTAGGGACGCACAGGTAGAGGTTGCATGCCGGTTGTTGGATGAGTGCCCAAGGAGGTTTGGGTGAGAATGGAATTGAGTTGCGCAGGTTTGAAGTTGAACTAGGTGGTGTCGCGAAGGTGTTTGGTTGATACTTGAATGCCAGTTTGAACTTTCGCGCCGAATTTGTGCCGCAAAGGAGACCTGCGCGCCGAGCACTAAAGAAGCGCGCCAGTGTTTTTGAGCTGCGTGAAAGTTGGGAGATTTCCTGGTACCCTTGAAGGGAATTTATAGTTGAATACAAGTGATAGTTGGACTTCAATAGAGAATCTACATGAAACAAAGGATGTATTATTTAGCGCTGATGAGGAGACCATCACGTCTATAAACAGAGTGTGACTTCACTAAGGGCAGTGAGCCAGGGGGAGTCAACGGAGGTGACCTGAGGGAAGTAGTGAGATATCCCTGAATCTTTTTAAAGGCAGTGAGCCAAGGACAGAGTGACTGTGCTTGAACCTTTTTAATCCACATATTGTGAAGTTTAGTGTAATTTGGTATGACTGAAAACCTATCGGCGTATGCTCCATGGACGTAGCCCTTAGTGGTGAACCAAGTAAAACGTGTTGTGTCATCTCTCTACATGTGAATGTTTACTTTCTGATCATATTCATCATACAGGTTTAACAAGTATCTACCAACGTGGGAACAAGAGCCATCACATTAAAATAAAAAGTGGTCACCCTGATTCACCCCTCCCCTCTCAGGGTGTCCCGGGGATCTACCAATATTTCCCTATTTAAAATAACATTAAAAATAAACACCACATGTAAAATGGTATTAAACTAAGGCAATAATCAAATACATGATAAAATAATATGGATATTTAATAGAAATATAATTTTAAATGAAAAATTATTTCTAATTGGAAATATATACACCAATTAAGAATGATTAGGAGTATAATACCAAGTAAGTCTCAATGAAATGAAATTTGATAAAAGAATCTTACTTTAATTCCTCCTTAATTATGTTGCTTTTACGCCTCATAAATAACAAAATTATATATATTAAAACACTAATACAGAAGTTAATTATATTAATTTATAAAAATAACTATCAATTATAATTATTATATTATATTTATTAATTGTTTTGATGAAATTGAAGCATTTTGATATCTTGTTTTTCTTAAAAATTTCACATTTTTCCTCAATTGCTCTATTTTTATAAATGTAAATAATAAATTAGTATAATTAATTCCATAACAATATAATACACGTAATTACATACTTATATTATATATATATATATTATATTCTCTCCATTCATAGAGGTGGTTACAATAATTATTTTTGGAAATGTTGTCCTAGGTGGTTAACCGACCTTTAATGGGACGTTGTCGTAAGAGTGGGAAGAAGGAGTAAAAAATTTATATATGTCATATATATTGTATAATCATGACTAAATTAGGTACAAACTATTTTTAATTTATTTCAGTCTAATTAATTAAGAAAATCGGGGTGCACGCCTATGCACCTCGCTGCGGGTCCCTAGAATCTTTTTAATTAATTTAAATAACTCCAGACATTTAATGAAAAATGTTATGTCTCATGTTAGCATGGTGTTCAGGATTTAAAATAATTAATTAAGGATTCAAAAAGAGTAATACGAGATTTAAATAATATTTAGAAGAAATCAAGAAAGTATAAAATGAAATTTTGAAATAAAATAGAAAGGGGGTTACGGGAAAATTAAAAATAATTAAAATGGGTGATTTCCATTTTTAATTATTTTTACCATTTTTTTCCATCATTTTATTAAGTTTTATTTTTTCTTTTATTTTAATTTTCCCTTTTCTTTTTTTTCTCTTTTTTTTTTTTTTTTCTTTTTTTTCTTTCATTTCTTTTTTCCCTCTCCTCTCTTCCTCTCCCTTTCCTCATGTCGCACCACTCTTCTCCCTAGGTAGCGCACCCCTCTCACCCTCCTTTGGAATTCCATATCTCCTCCATCCGTCATCAGATTTTCTATTCGCCAGGTGCGCAGTAAACCTTAGAGAAATTCTAACCTTGCGTAATTGGAAACATATGATTTCCTTGAGTATTCTGTATGCAGTTCGTCACGGAATATTTTTACCCTATTTTGGGGTTTTTCTAAAATCCTCTTTTTTCTTCAGTTTTAGGTCAAATAAAAGCCTACTATAGATCCTAGAGTCATCTAAGATTACAAGTTAGGGTGCCTACTCGCATTCCCTCCATTTCATTGCGGTTTATAAAAAGGCATTGTTGTGTTGTTAGTCGATGCCTACCGACTTTGTGAAATTTTACCCAATTTAAATACTTTAATTGTTTTTCCTAATTATTGTAGCCTTAAACATCTTAAATTAATTTGTTTTATTTTTTACAACAAGGCCAGACAACTCTTTGGGAGTGCCAACATGGTCGGTGTAACTTTTCGTTAGTCAGGTTTATAATTTAATTAATCGTGGGTATTGTGCAGCCCCTTTATATTGATTTTTAATTAAACAAATATTTGTTGAATTGTTGAAACATGGTCGGAAACCCCTTCAGGTGTGCCGACATGGTCTAGGTATTTTTCCGTTAGCCAGGTTTATAGTTTAATTAATTACAGGTGTTGAGAAAACCTTTTTATTGATATTAAATTAAATAAATAGCTTCCTTGAACATGAACTTAAATTGTTGGATCATTGGTACTTGTTTTGTTGAACTGTTTATTTATTTAAAAGGGAATTATCTGATGATGTTGAGATGATATATTTTCTTGTATGTTGTTATTTTGTAATGCTTAATATATACCTTGTAATGCACAGGTGTATCTGGTTAGTTTTCAAGCTAGAGTTTATATGTTGGTTATGTCATATCTACTGCTATAAAAACACTAATTAAATTTAGGGCGGGGAAAAGAGGTGAGCCCCATATTAAGGGCCACACTTAGACCCTCCATTCCTGACTGGTTACCTTTATGTGCAGGGGGAAGTGTCATTGGCTTTATCGGACTGAGATTTCCCCGGGCACTCTAATACTTATGAGTGACACTGGTTCCAAAAGGGCCCATCGGGATGGATCTGTTGGCAATGTGGCTAAGCCAACATCGGATGACACTCAACACATTTTTGCGAGATTGAGATAGACTCAGAGTAAATACATGCCTCAGGAGATACTTGGACTTTTGAAAGATTGCCTTGGATGGGCTCGATGGTATTGGATAAATTGACGGATGTTCCGTAGGAATACCTTCAGGACGTGCTCAGACTCCAAATCTCAACTTGAACCTTAATAATGATGCACTTACGGTTTATATTATTTCCATTTGAGTCTCTTGAGAACTGAAATATTGTTATGATATGTTGAAGTTCACCTGGTTGACTTTTGACTTAGATCCCAAATTAAAGCACAAGTATGGGGTATACCTCCTCCTTATTTTACCTTACTTTCTAGGTTTTACATATATACGTGTAAGTTCATTCTAATGGCATGTACCCTTTCAGACTACTAGATTTGGATGAAGTAGATGATTAGGCACAGGTGCCATTTGGAACTCGGGCCAACTTATTTATTTCATTACACTTAAATTGATCATCTAAATTTGTTATGTAATGGAACACTGTATTTTTATAATTGCATTAAATGGATAGGTTTAGACCCCGTGGGTTCCAGCCCACTGGGATTTTATCTGACACCCAGCTCGGGCATCATTGACACCCAAGTATGTTACATGCTTGCAGGTATTGACAAGGGGAAGTGTGCTGTTTTCGATTCTTGATTGTTCCTTACTACATAGGATAGAGACTGGGACAGAGGACTGAGCCTTGATCGTGATGCAGTTGCTGCTTTGTGCCTTTTATTTTAGTTAAATGTGTGTTTGATTTATGTTTTTTGTACTTCCAGTTTAGACATACATCATGGCATGACATCTTTTTGTGAGCTTCTTCACTTGATTTCTATTATTCAGTTGCAATATTTACATTGCTTCTGCTACAGATTATTCAATCAAATTCTTCCGCTATTTATTATTTGTTGTTGTTTACTTATGTTGTGATATTATCTATTGCCTATGAGGTAATAGTCTCCCCCATGGACACAAAAAGGGCCCTTGCTGCTAGTCGGCAACCTCTGCCATTTAGGGAGATGCACTTAAGGTCATGTGATCCACTAGTCAGGCCACTGTGTTTGAGGTGAGCTGGGTCGGGGTGTTACAATGTGGTATCATAGGAGGTTGTTCCTTTGGTCTTACTTTTTGGGCTAGGATAGAGACTAGGATATAGGGATTTGGGATTTACTCTGTGATTGGATATAGCTAACCCATGTACAGGGGAAAAATCAAATTCCAAGGTTTGGATTGCAATTATTGATTATGCCAGTTATTGTCGATATGATTTCACTGTTGGGTGACTCACTTGTATTGCATTGTTATTGTGTTGATATTGTTCAAAAAATGGGCCTACCATTGCAGCTCAATGATATGAAGGAAATACATTCTATGCATCATAAGAGGCACTATATGATTTAAATGTCATTCATATTTCCATGCCATATCTACTTTCAATGTGCATTTTCCTGTTTCATGTGAGTGTTGTTGTGCCTAGTGGTAAAATTTTGAAATGATGGTTTGTTGAAAATAAATTTGTAATAGTCTGTTAGATGTTAACATGTCTTAACCGAGGAGTGGACTATAGAACATGTCCAATAATCCTTTTGAGTTGTCTCTTCCATATCAAAATCCACCTCTTGAGGCGGGTTGTCTCTTGTATAGTGCTCAAGGGCAGTATATGTATCTAACCTCTTTTTTTACCTTGTTTTCTCACCTTCATTACCCCTTGTATAAAGGTGTGTGGTTGTTTGTGGTAGAAAAATGTTGCCATGATGCCTTCGTGTTGTGACTTAGGAGAGTGGAAATGAGAAAATTCCAGATATGGTGGGTCCTGAACCACCAGTGGTACCTCTCGTAGAGCCTCCTGTGGCACTACCTCCTGTTGATCCTCTGAGGGACCCTAATTAATAGTTCAAAGATAGTCTACTCAATTTTATACAGTTGGTTCAGAATATCCCCAGACCTGCCCCATCCATGGTAGACCTCACGTGGGACTTTTTGCAGCTACACCCTCCCACCTTCTCTGGGAGTGGCAGCCCTCATACTGAAGAGTCATGGATAGAAGCTATATAAGGTCTATCTTTGTCCAACTTGAGATGCTTCCAGAGTGATGGGTTAATCTTGTAGTCCCCATGCTCAGTGACTCCGCCAAGCATTGGTGGGACGTTGTTTCTCAGGTTGAGCAGACCAGTGACATGGATTGGGCTGACTTCTAAGAATCTTTCTATGACTAGTTTCTCCCACATACTCTAAGAGATGATTGTGTGTGGGAGTTCCTACATCTTCAGCAGGGCTCTATGACTATGCTAGAGTATTATACTTGTTTCATAGAACATCAGCATTTTCCCCATCTCTGACTGGCGATGCACATACTACTGCAAGGTGTTTTGAGGATGGACTTGAGTATTCTATCCGCACCCAGGTGAACATCTTCCATTTGACCACTATTACAAATATCGTAAATTAGGCGCTAATCTCATAGAAAAATTTTAGAAATGCTAAACCAGTGAACCATGGTGGTTCAGTTCCGAGACAGGGTGATTGCTCTTCTGGCAGCAGGAAACACCGTTTTGAAAGTGCATGTGCGGGGAGTCCTAGCCAAACAGCATGTCCTGATAACTATGTCACGTATTATCAGTGCAGAAGAGATGGTCAGAAGAAGCCATAGTGCATGAGAGATCTGAAGGAGTGATGAGATTGTGACAAGATGTGTTACCTATAGCATTTATGTCGTTCCTTCTCTTTAACATCCAATGCTAGAGGATCCAAAATGAACCTCTATCAAGTATGGGATCTATGACTCCAAAAAATTGTGGATGTTTTTTGTTCCACCGGTCGATCAGGTTGAGGTCGTGGTCAAGGTCATGGTTGAGGAAATCAAGTTCCCAATTATCAGCATCAACAGAGTGAGCCTACTCAAGCCAACTAGGAAGTGTATTAGGTTCATTGCTCTGGTCTCATGTATTCAGTGAAATCAGAACTAGAGAAGCAGAGTGCAGGACCATCTATAGTGAGAAGTACTATTCTAGTATACTCTACCTTAGTTTCAACTCGTTTTGATACCGGTGCATAACACTCCTTCATATATTCTACTGTTGTTGAAAGTCTTGGTTTTCTAATCAAGTTCCATTGCAACATCATGTCTCTTGAAATGATGCTTGGGGTCAGGACAGAGGGAATACACAAGTTCCAAGAGTGCCCTCTCGAGATAGGTGGTTACCTTTTTGTTTGTAATTTCTATATCCTTGATATGTCTGGCATCGAAGTCATTCTTGGTAGGAATTGGATTTATCTTTATCGTTCCCAAGTGGATTTATATTTCCATTGGGTTTCCTTTACATCCCCTGATGGAGACACATATATTCGAAAAGGATAATGGGATATGTATGCAGACTGAGATAAGCCTAAATACACAGGGTCGGGTAGAGTGACAGCCCAGTTGGAAAGGATCTTCATGAACGACCAGGGGATGTAGCTAGTCGAATTCGCTCTAGTGGTGGATCTTTTCAGGGATTTCATCCCTGATGATTTATCTCGCTTACCTACTATGAGATACTTGGAGTTCACTATCGATCTCGTTCCAGGTGTAGCACCAGTGACTATTCATCCTTATAGGTTGTAAGCAAAAGAGCTATAAGAACTCAAAAAGTAGCTTTAATACATTGAGGCTAAGGGTTTCATTATACCTATCACATCGTCATGGGGTTCACCTATCCTTTTTCCAAGAAGGCAGATGGTACCCTCGGTTTATACGTGGATTATCGTCGACTCAACCAGCTCACAGTAAAGAATCGATATCCATTGACTCTTATAGATAATCTCTTTGACCAGATCTGAGGAGCAATTGTTTTCTTCAAGACTGATCTGAGGTCGGGATATCACCAGGTGTGTGTGCGACCATCTGACATACCACATACAACATTCCAAAGTCGGTATGACTTGTAAAAGTATTTGGTTATGCCTTTCGGCCTCATGAATTCAAAGGAAGTCTTCATGGATTTGATGAACCGGTTTTTTCATCTGTATCGTGATTCCTTTGTGGTAGTCTTCGTGGATGACATCTTAGTGTATTCATGTTCCAAACACGACCATGAAACCCATCTTGAGATCATGCTGAGTACACTGAGAGAGCACCAGCTATATGATAAGCTCATTAAATGCCACTTATGGATTGATAAGGTACACTTATTGGGTCATATTATATCTGAATCAGGGGTATCAGCTCACTCAGAAAAGGTGAGAATCATGGTTACCTGGGAGAAGCCCAAGAGTGTCTTCAACATCCATAGTTTTTTGGGGCTTGCTGGCAATTACAGGAATTTAATCTAAGATTTATCCCGCTTGGTAGCACCACATAAATCCTTGACTAAGAAAGGCGAACTATTCATATGGTCAGAATCTTGGGAAAAGTCTTTTAAGGAATTGAACATAAGACTATCCTCAGCCCCGATCTTGATTCTTCCTAAACCTGGTAAGAGCTATACAGTATATTGTGATGCTTCAGGAATTCGACTGGGTGTACTTTTAATGCAGGGTGATCGAGTTGTGTCTTATGGTTCCCGCCAGGTGAGACCTCACAAGAGGAGCAATCCTACCCATGACCATGAGTTGGAAGCTGTGGTTCATGCACTATTCTGTTAGAGGCACTATTTTTTATGTGATAGATTCATTGTTTACCCGGATCATAAGATCTTGAAATATATCTCCACTCAACGAGACTTGAACTTAAGGCAACACGGGTGGATCGAATACTTGTAGTCGTTAGACTTTGATCTTACTTATACCCCTGGTGAGGGTAATTTTTTGGTAGATGATTTAATCCGCAAGACACAGAAACAGGTCGTGTAGGTAGACAATATTGAGTGGAAGTTGATGGACTTGTTTTTAGAGATGCATATGGAGGTTCAAAAGCAGAGTGGACAAACAGTTCTAGCAGCTCTTACAGTGACATCCACTCTTGAGGAGAAAGTCTACAGGCAATAGTCGACTGATCCTGAGGGGATCATTTTTATGGAATGTGTTACAAGAGAAAACCCACATCCTGGTTGGGTTGTTGGAATTAGTGAAACTCTCCTTTACCATGGCCGTGTATGGGTACCTTCAGGTATACAGGAAGAGCTGATTAAGGAATCTCACACCTCCGTTTGGGAAATTTACTCTGGGCTGACCAAGATGTACAGAGACATGTGTCGATAGTATTTGTGGCCTGGTATGAAAAATTAGATATCAAGTTTCATCACTCGGTGCTCCACCTGCCAACAGGTCAAGACAGAGCACCAGCGACCTGCTGGACTCCTACAACCTCTATCTATTCCTGAATAAAAATTGAATGACATCACTATGGATTTTATTACTGGCTTGCCAAGATCTCATTGAGGCAACAATGCAGTATGGGTGGTTATCGATAGGTTGACCAAGGTTGCACACTTTTTTCCTATCTAAGAGACCTTTATGATTGATGAGTTGGGAAGGTTGTATATCTAAGAGATTTTGTGACTTCATGGTGTACCTCGTTTCATTATCTCGGATAGGGATGCCCAATTTACTTCAGGTTTCTGGAAACGGTTGAAAAAAGGCACTGGGTTCACAGGTACTTCTGAGTACTGCATATCACCCTTAGATTTATGGACAGTCTGAGAAAACCATACGTGTGTTAGAGAATATGTTAGATGCCCGTATCCTTGATTTTGGAGGTTTCTGTGAGAATAATTTACCTCTTGTTGAGTTTAACTATAATAACATCTTCTAGGTGACAACTGAAATGGATCCGTATGATTCCCTCTATGATAGGTCATGTTGTTTACCTTTATGCTTGCTCGAAGTAGTTGAGGCAGCTCGGTTGGGTCATTATCTCATTTAGGATACTTCTGAGCAAGTTTAGCTGCTTTAGAAGTGTATGACTATAGCTCAGTCCAAACCAAAGTCTCATACCAATCGTCACCGTAGACCGCTGAAGTTCAAAGTGGGACATCGATTCTTTCTATGTGTTTCTCTGAGGTTGGGTCACAGGCGGATCAGGAGATAGAAGAAGTTATCATCAAGATATATTGGGTCGTTTGAGATAGTAGAGAGAGTTGAGAGGGTAGCCTATCAGTTACTGATACCTCAGATGTACCATGCCATGAACGATGTTTTCCATGTATCTTAGCTTCGACAATATCATCCATTATTGTCTCATTATTTTGACCCTGACAACATCGATCTTGACATTGACGCATCCTTTGTGGAGAATTTGATTTGTATCATCGACGATAACATTAATGTCCTCCGAGGCAGGTCAGTTCCTCTGGTCCGGGTGTTGTGGTAACACAGACACTTTCAAGATGAGACTTGGGAGCGAGAGACGGATGTACATGCGCAGTGGCCGGAACTTTTCTCTGGCGATGTTCCACTACCCTCTGAAGGGAAACTCAGGGATGGGTTGTCTTAATGAGGGGAGTTTGTAACGGCCCAACCCTAATCAGGTATAGACTATTTTTAATTTATTACAGTCTAATTAATTCAGCGACTCGGGGTGTGCATCTTCACAACACGCTATGGGTCCCAAGCAACTTCTTAACTAATTTAAATAACTAAAAACATTTAATGAAAAATGTTATGTCACATGTTAGCGCAGTGTTTGGGATTTAAAATAATTAATTATGGATTGAAAAATAGTAATAAGAGATTTAAAGAATATTTAAAATAATGTAAGAAAGGATAAAAAGTAATTTTGAAGTAAAATAGAAAGGGGGTTACAAGAAAAATAAAAAAAATAAATTGGGAGATTTTCAATTTTAATTATTTTTATCATTTTGCCTTTCCATCATTGTATTCTATTTTATTTTTTATTTTATTTTCCTTTTTCCTTTTCTTTTATTTTTTCTCTTATTTTTTTTTCTTCCTTGTCTTTCCTTTCTTTTTTTTACTCTCCTCTCTTACTCTCCCTTTCCTCACGTCACACCCCTCTTCCCCCTAGGTGGTGCACCCCTCTCACCCTTCTTCTGAAGGTCGTATCTCCTCCATCAATCGTCATATTTCATTTCCATTTGATGCACAGTAAACCTTTTAGAAAGGCTAACCTTTCACAATTGGAATCGTACAATTTCATTGATTATTTTTCGCATAGTTCATCACAGAATATTTTTACCCTATTTTGGGGTTCTTCTAAAATCCTTCGTTTCATTCATTTTATATAAAATCAAAGCCTACCACAGATCTTAGATTCGTCTTTGACTACAAGGTAGGGTGCCTACTCATTTTACCAATGTTTCGATGTGGTTTATAAAAATGTATCGTTGTGCCGTTAGTCGTTGCGTACTGGATTTGTGAAATTTTACCCAATTTAATTACTTTAATTGTTTTTCCGAATTGTTGCAACCTTCATCATCTTAATTTAATTTTTTTTTGATTTTTTGCAATAAGGTCAGACATCCCTTTCGGTATGACGATATGGTCGGTGTATCTTTCTGTTATCCAGGTTTATAATTTAATTAATTGAAGGTATTGTGCAACCCCTTTATATTGTTTTTAAATTAAATAAATAGTTGTTTGAATTGTTGCGACAAGTTCGGACACCCCTTTAGGCATTTCGACATGGTAGGTGTATTTTTCATTTATCTGGGTTTATTGTTTAATTAATTACAAGTGTTGCGCAACGCTTTTTGTTGATATTAAATTAAATAAATAGTTTCTTTGAACATGAACTTGAAATGTTGTATCATTGTTGCTTGTTTTGCTGAACTATTTGTTTATTTAAAAGGGGAATAATCTGCTGATTTTGAGATGATATATTTCCTTCTAAGTTGTTATATTATAATGTTTAATTTATACGTTGTGATGCATGGGTGTATCTGGTTAGTTTTCAAGCTATAAGATTATATGATGGTTATGTCATATCTGCTACTATGAAAAATTTATTTAAATTCAGGGTGGGGAAAGGATGAGGGCCCCGTATTAAGGGCCACACTTAGACCCTCCGTTCTCGACTGGTTACCACTATGTGCCGAGGGGCGGTGTCATTGGATTTTCTAGACCGAGACTTCTCTAAGCTCTCTAATACTTATGAGTGACACCGGTTCCAAAAGGGACCATCGGGACAGATCCGTTAGAAATGTGGCTAAGCCATCCTCAGATGACACTCAACCCCTTTTGGCGATATCGGGGCATTCTCATGGTAAAGCCATGCCTTGGACGACACTTGGTCCTTCGAAAGATTTCCTTGGACGAGCTCGGTGGTATTGGATAAATTGACAGATGTTCCGTAGCGATACCTTCAAGATGGGATCAGACTCCAACACTCAACCCGATCCTTAATAATGATGCACATATGGATTATTTCCATTTGAGTCTCTTGAGAATTGAAATATTCTTCTAATATGTTGATTTTTACCTGATTTACTTTTGACTTAGACCCCTTGTTAAATCACAAGCTTGGGTTATACCTCCTTCTTGTTTTACATTTCTTTTTGGGTTTTATATATATACATGTACGTGCATTCTGTTGAAAGATACCCTTTTAGACTACTGGCTTAGGTTGTAGCAGGTGATTAGGCACGAGTACCATTTAGTACCTAGGCCAACTTATTTATTTCATTGCACTTAAATCGATTATCTAAAATTGTTATGTAATGGCACACTGTATTTTTATCATTGAACGAAATGGAAAGGTTTAGACATCGTGGGTGCCGGCCTACTAGGATTTTATCTAACACCCTGCTCGGGCGTCCTTGACACCCGAGTAGATTACATGCTCATAGTTATTGACAAGGGGAAGCATGCTGCTTTCGATGCTTGACTGTTTCTTACCATGTAGGATGGAGACAGGGGCAGAAGACCGAGCCTTGATCATGATGAAGTTGCAACATTGTGCTTTTTCTTTTAGTTGACTATGTGTTTGAGTTCTGTTTTATGTACTTCCAGTTTAGACATACATCATGGCATAACATCTTTTTGTGAGCTTCTTCACTTGATTACTATTATTCAGTTAGAGTATTTACATTTCTTCTACAGTAGTTTATTCATTCACATGTTTCCACTATTTATTATTTGTTTTTGTTTACTTACACTTTGATATTATCTATTACGTATGAGGGAATAGTCTCCCACATGGACACAAAAAGGGCTCTCCCTGTTAGTCGGCCGCCTCTGGCAGTCTGGGAGATGTGTTTGAGGCCATATGACCCACCAGTCTAGCCACCGCCTTAGAGGTGAGCTGTGTTGGGGCATTACATATATAATACATGAAGTTGGTTAACATAATTAATATTATTAAAAATTACAAAATAATTAATTTTAAAGAACATGGTTTTTTAATTGAAATTAGAAAATTTGAAGAATAAGAATAAAATAGAGAGGAGTTAATGAAAAATTTCTCTTTTCTTGGTGTGGATTCTCTTACACGACACTAAATATCCCCTCGTGATTGGATTTGGGTGCCTCCAAAATTTACATATGTTTTATTATAGGATTAATAGTGACTATAATTTTATATATTTTTCTTTGTAATGGGTGTAATTAGTTGTTTTCTAAGGGAAGGGAGATAAGATATTTATACTTGAGGAGAGGGGGAGTTTTCGAATAAAATATTAAATAAAATATTATAACAAATGCAAGACTTGTAATAGTTCATTTTGAAAATAAAAATCATATATTAATATAATTAAATGGTTTTATACTTTAAAAAACTTTATAATTCTAATTGATTAATTTTTTAAAATGAATGTGAAAAGAAAGAAAAATTAACATTTTAAGAAACCACATTGGACATTAGGTTTGGGAAATTAATTTTTAGGTTTACAAATTGAGATTATTTTATTTTAAGGAATAATTTTTTAAATTAAATGAATTATATCAAAACCTAGTGTTTTAGAATTGATTATTTCACTAATACATCATGAATGATGTAATTTATGTTACATAGGTTATGCGAAACTGTATTTTTACTATTCATTGAAAATTGAAGTATTTTAGAAAATTAATAGAAAAGCAACCTTGGATAATTTCAACGTAATGAATTAAAAAATTAAATACTTTCTTTTTAAAATTATTTTATAAATATGAGAAATTTAATTTTAAATTAAAATTATTATTTACTAAAAAATATCAATTTTAAAATTTTAAATGATTTTGTGACATTAAAAAATTGATTAATGTCTTATAAAATTATATTATAATCATAAGAGAAAAAAATATTAATTTATAAATCTATTTTGTAAGAAACATTTAAATCATTATATTAATTATAAAATTAGAAAAATACCAACACTTAATTTATCATTTTTAAAACATTCATTTACCTATTCTATGGTATAAATATGTCATATTTTCATTAATAAAATACCTAAACTTTATTTATAATTTCATTGGTGAGGTTATTATTATAATGGTCACATTACTATTCCTATGGGTCTCATTACTATTCCAAAGGGTCACCATACTATTTCAATGGTCATGTTAATATTTAATCACTATTCATTTAAGCTCGGTGTTGTGTGTTACATAAGCTATTGAATGAATTGAATTTATTTAAGAAGTTCCATACCATAAATATTGAGATGTTCTAGGTTTTCTACAATGATGATGATTTTCATATTTATCTTTTAATATTTCTTTATATACTTTTTTGAACATGGAAAAATGAACGAGATTACCTACTTTTGATTGCATGAGTTATACTATATAAAAAATAAAATATATTTATTATCTAAAATATTATAAAAATATAATGGTAACATTTTTACTACATTATTTTGATATTTAAAATGAAGGAAAATGACCTATAAATGTAGAAACATAATTGATTTTTTTCAATAATAGAATAATTTTTCATGAATGTTTTTTTGATCCATAAAGAATGAATAACTACAAAAAAATTATGAATATTTCTTTAAAATGGTATTAGAGAATATGGACATCCTAGAAGAAGAAAAAAGGATTAATGACTAATGATGGAAGTTGAAAAATCCATTTAATTTTAAAAGTTAATCCTACACTAATTTAGATGAATTATGATTGTAATAATGAAAGGAATGTTACTTATAAAGAAGTGCATGGAAGAAAAGAAGATAAAATTATGTTTGAAATGAAAGATTAATTGACCTTAATAAGTTAAGAGAGGATCCTAGGTTGAATAAGTGAATGGATAACCACTAATAATATGGATTATTGGTCTTAGAATATGATGAGATGATTTCTATGAAGTGTATTGGGAGAACCTAATATTCACACATATTTTATTATAATCCAATGAAAATATAAAATCAGGGAGATTCTAGAAGAAGTTGCAACAACATAAAAACACACACACACAGATATATATATATATATATATATATCTATATACCTAACAGATTTTATAAATATGTATATATGTTTTTATAGGATAATAAATATAATTTAATTAAATACAAAAGGGGGAGTGAATTGATAATTACTAAATGATAAATATCCAAGAGAATAATTTCCCATGGGAAGGTAAAGCGAAATTTATACATAAAAAATAACTATGATGGTATACTTTATATCCACATGACCAGATTATTTATATATCAATAGGTTATTAATAATGTTTTAAGGAGTTTAATGGTTGTTAAATGGTCCAGGGTGAGTCACTTTAGAAATTTAAAACAATAAAAATATTTCTTTGAGGTATGTTATGTAAGATAATTTAAAATAATAATGGAATCACTAGCTAGTTCTCATGTTTCATATACCGAGGTTCAAATCAAGGAGGAGTAAAGGATTGGTTAAGTGGTTTTATACCTAAGTGATGATTCAATATCTATCATAAGAATAAGAAAACACTCTAAAAATATTATGGATAAACGAAAAATGTTAGATATTTTTATTTTTTTGTGTTAACATGGTAGAAATATTGATAATATACGATCATAAAATATAAAGGGAGGGATTTTATATTCCCCATGTATTTGTTTTGGTTTGATTTATTATCAACATGTGAAGGATAAATAAAAAACAATAATAAATAAGATGTGAATAGGGATATATCCTAGATATTTAAGAACTCATTTGGATATGTCACATCGACCAGCAGTAGGTTACATACATGTTTGAGACATAGTCTTGAAATACATTACACACCAGTCACATGAAATATAAAAGGATCACTATACAAGGTATGAATATATAATTGAATATGTAATGTGTGCGGTTATATTGATGGAATGAGACTTTTTTTGGACCAAATTTAAATTATGGTGATAATTTATGTGTTGGATTCTTGTTGGATACGACTGCAAAGTGTGTGGATGCATATAGATAATGATGGGTGAAGTGTAAAAAACTAGATGTCTTCCATAGTAGATGTAATGTTTATATTAGTCCATGTGATATAAAAAGATTCAATAGAATTAAATAACTACAACATATCATATAAATTATTAGATAACGATATCATATATTGGGATGACTATTTTTGTTAGTAATTTGAGCTGTTATGACAGAACCCACCAGGATTCCTCTTGATTCAGCAACAAGATGAAGAGTGACCCCCAAATCCTATTTCTTATAGTTTATTGAGTGATAACTAGTTCCAATGATATTTAAGAAAAAGTATACAAGTAATTATGATTATTTATAAATCCAACAAAAATTAAAATAAATAAAACCATATCTAACATTTTAGAAGAACACATGAGTGGGCATGCCATATACATACAATGCCACTAAAACCTAGAAGAAAATACAGAAAATCCAAAGAATTAGCAAAATACATGTGTCCACCTAATCCAAACTAAATTACCCAATGATTGAATTGATGTAACCTAACACCACCTTCTTCCTAATCTTATTTTTATTTCAATGTAGGGTGAGTATAAAAGTATACCAAGTAGAAATATCTTTTAATAACTAATGTGTTTAGTGAATTTTAATAATAATTCCTTATTAAATGTTGTAATCACACACAATAACATGTAAATTTATCACTAAAAATAAAAAAGAAATATTGAAATCAAGAAAAACACTAATTTATGTCATCCACCCTATCCATTATTATCATAAATCACTCTCCCCAAGATCACTATCATTTTCATTCCATCATCTACATCACCAAATCCATATTCCATCATCTAAATCACCACAACTATACCCCATATCCCACCTCATTTCTTTCAAATATATAATAATTTATTGGCTAGAATAATTACATTCATCCATTGTTACAACAACAAAATAACAATTATTTCATAAAATAACTACACAACTACAAAACAATAACTATATTAGGGTTAAATTAAAAAAAATATAAATATAACAAGAATATAATATTTAAACATATGAAATAATCATCAATTAAACCACACTACACCAAACCAAATCAATATCAATTCAAGAATTATTATCACAATTCAAATGAACATAAAAAATACTATCCAAATCAGTCAAACTATCAAATTTTAACATCAATTACACCATGATACCACATTTCACAACAAATATCTTCGCATAATAATTATTCAAAAATTAATATATATTGGAAATATAAATCCATCAATACCAAATTATGAATTTTATTTATCTTTTTCCACTGTTTTTCTAATAATACCCACTTTATATCAGTCAACCTACCTCAACTATATAATAGTTTAACCATAACACTCTACCAATATTCTACCACCATAGATATATAGAATTCATTTATTTCAATGATATATAATATAATTATTCAATAGTTATCAGGTTTTTAATAGAAAATAAACAATATAAAATAATTATGGTCCATATTTGATGACTTTATAAGTAAATCACAACAATTTAGTAAGAACTCATTATCCCATCACCATTAAAAGTAATCTCTTTCCTGAATTTAATTTTTTTATGTAAATAAATAAATTTTAATACCAGTACATCGATTATATTGTTATTATTTATTCAACTTCATAAATATAAAGGTTATAATTCATGAAATCATTGAGATATAAAATAACACATTAAAGAAAGTTCATAGATACTGTATTTTATTTTCTCAAATCCCATCATTTAATTATTTGATATATTTAGTTAGGCGATGAAATCTATCTATAAATATTGGTAATATTTACAATTTACCCATTATTATTCTGATGATCCACCCAAAATGTTTAGGAGAAGTTATTAATGTTAAATGGCGGTTTTTGGTGGTATCCTATATTTTTGTTTCAACTTCACACAGACCATGACATGTTTTAATTTTACATAACATGTCATCACCAATAAAATTTATTCCCAAAAACAAGGAATTATATCATTTCTATATCAAAAAGTATAAAAATAGTTATTGAATAAATTCACATAGACTTGACTTTTACCATGGTATGTTGTGATTCCCCACGATGTATCTATTTGTATTTACAAAAACAATTATGAATCCATGGCATGATTCTCATATCTTAGTGACCAGTATCCTTGAATTATAAATCAATTTCTTAGCACAATGTGTTATGACATATAATATATTGTGTTTTATTACCTATTTTAACTATTCACTATACTAACACTGAAGTGAGAAGGTGATTGGATGGTTAACACGAAGACAACAATTAATTCAGTATCAATAGTGTTTTATAATTTTTCTTCAAATTAACATATATGGTTTGTTAAGGTTAATATCCAATCAGCCTAAAAAACTCATCCTCACTTGTATGTAATGAATATAAATAGAAATGAAAGAGCATATAAGATTTTAACATGGTTCTCCAAAATGTGGGTGACTACTTACATACCATGATTAGGTCTTTTCTAAACATAAATGCATCACTAATTTCATAAAGTGATTACAAGAGGGTAAGGTATCATCCTTACCCCTTTAATCTCATTCCTAACAATACCTATATATTGATAGTTTTTTACTGGTTCCCAATAATTTAGAATTTTAATCAAAAAAAGAAACAATAAGATCATAAGAATGTTCTAGGATGATTCAACATCAATGATTTATCATCTCAAATACTTCAGAATATTAAAAAAAACCATGCTTCTTCATTATAATTCCTCATGTTTATAAAGGCATGAGAATTCAAGGATTTGGAATTTTTGAATTTTATGGATAGTTTTCATATCATACCATGATTAAAAATTAAATTATAAGGGTTCTAATACCTCAATAAAATTATTTTGGATGAATAATAATGTTTAGAATGATTTATAGTGGATTAAAATAGACCTAAAAGAGGTTATGGTGGCTTGTGTAGCCTTGGATGAACAACAAAACTGGATAGATGATGGGAACCACCATCGAGTTGATGGATACATATTGTATCCCTAGTTTGTTTCAATCATCACCAACTAGGTGTTGGATATGTACCATCTAGTTGGTGGTCCAAATATAACCACATGCATGCTATATGTGGCTATCGACTCACTGGTGGGATTGTACTGGCTTACTAGTGGCCTTTAAAATGGGAAAATTTATATCCCCCCTCATAATTTTGGAGGGTTAAACACCTATCCTAATTTTTTATGCACACATTGAGAGGGTTTCATCCCCTCTTTATTTCTTATTTCTCTTGAGTTGGATTGGTGTTATTAGGAATTTTCATTGGCTTATCATGGTGCATGATCATATCATTCTTCTCTTTTATCATCTTCTGGTTTTCACTAATCTATAATTGGTTAGGTTTATGTATTTAATGATAATTTCATCATATATTGGTGAAATAAACCATTTCTAAGGGGGATTTTAGTCAACCCAGGTAGAGGACGTCACAATACAATGTCCAAATGCCGTCACCTCCCATTTTAGTAAAGGTACACCTCACTGTGTATTTATTTGATTTTTTTAATTAATTTTAAATAAAATAAATGATTTCAATTGAATGGTAGGTTAATTATTTTTCCCAGTTAAATGATAAGGGAATTTAAAGAACCCCTTATTAATTATTTATTATAGTTTGGGTGTGATGAGGCCAATTAGTAGGTGTTTCATTGGTTATGTAGAATTATATAATTTGGAATTAAATTATAAATTGTTAAATTAATTGTGTTTTGGTTTTAATTTATTAATTTTATATGTTTTTACTGGGAATCAATGATTAGATCAAAGCTGAGGCTTATCAAGGTATTGACATACCTTGGTAGTAGCTACCAACATTTGGAAATAATGGATAAGCTTTTCAAGAGGTAGGTGGGTTTGGTACTTTCCATCTAGATTTATGCATGATGTTTATATACACGGGGGTGTACATCATCACTAGTAGGGTGATGAAACATATTATTATTTATTTTGTTTATTTAATTTAAACAGTTTAATTTAAATTAAATTGTAAAATTCATATGATCCCCCATGATTAAAGGTACATGGTTTGTGGTCCACCATGGAACCAGTACACTAGTTTGACACCATAGCTTCCCATGGATATGTAATGGAATAATAGGATAACCAGACACTTGGAAACCTCAAAGAGGGGGTGGGTGTGACATGTCTTAAGTTGGGTATCCCTAGTTGTTTAGGGAACATCCATTGGGAGGTGATAAGTTTAGGTTAATAAACCTTAGGTTCATTAGAGATGGGTTAGGTGAGATAATTAGATAGAGTGACCTTGGACTTCAAGATGGGTATGGGTATTCTATCTATACCATTACACATGTCGCATATGTTGGATAAAATAAGATTTCTGGACAACAGAAGGTGGTGTTTCCATAGAAATAAAGATTCGCCATATACTAAAAAATCATTTCTGATCTATAGGGGTCAGAGGTGCACAAATTATGGGAATTATGCAAAAATATATGTTTCCAAGCATAAATAAATTGCATTAGAATGGTGAAACAAAAGATACCAAGTTTCATGGGACCCCTAAAATGGCCCATATTCTGAAAATATGGAGGCACACAACTTTTGTATGATGCACACAACTCTAAACACCGGTGCAGAAAACCCTTCCATGATAAAGGAACCATTGATATTTAGCCTTCTAAAATACATTCCAAATAGAATATTCTTCTGACACATGAATCTATTTTGAGTTATATAGAGATAGTTTCATGAAATATGCCTCCCATTTCATATGTAAATATAGATTCCCTGATTTGGAGATGGGCCTACAAATGTAGAAGCATTGGTTGTGGTTTGTGAAACCCTTTCTCCCGTGACATCGCATACCTCTAAAACATTAATGGAAACCAAAATGTATATAACCTATTAAAACAACCTCACATGGGAACCAAATTTCCATATTTTGTGTTAAATATATCCTAACACAACTTCTCTTAAAAGATATGTGGTTGCGCCCAAGAGAAACTACCTTTGCACCATCATGAGTTTCACATGACCCCAAAAGTGGTGTGATCTAATTACCATGAATTCCATGCAGTGTCCTTGTGATAGATCATATAGATCATGAAATCCCCCCAACACATGCAATTGTAGAGTTATGCATAATAGCCTTTGGTTTCCAAAAAGAATTCCTCCCTCCGCCAATCACAACTATGCATAATTAACATCCTAATGATTCTTGCTTCTATGAATAGGCACATTAACATCATGATCCATGTTTTCAACTTCCCTATAGTAGTGTTTACACCATGAAACACCCAAAGGTTCCTAGTCTATATACACATAATCCCTAAATATTGAACCATAATGGAAAAAATAATGTATTTCCCTTTAATGAGGCATAGTTCCGAATCTCTCTCTCTTACCTAAAAATGGTCTCCCTGGGTATTGGTTCCAACAATGTCCCAATTTCGTGATGTAAAATTACCTGTCCCAACACCCTTCTCATATGACATTTAATTACACAACAACACCCTCAACACATGATGTTAAATTTTAGCATTACCCTAAGCATCATAGGATTCCTTGTGCATCAAATGAAAGGGATAGAACCCTCCCCAAAACCATAGTATTTGAATATCATATCATCCAACCTATATGAATAAGCTGTACACTATCTCTTGCAGATGCTCCTTCCATGATGCAATAATAATTACAACATGATGTTAAATTATATGGACCAGTCCAATCACACGACCATAAACTCTGGAATCAAACTACATGGGCTTAATACCAACACACATGGGTTTTATCCCTACCTTCTAATTGGGTATTTAGGACACCCTCCAAAGGATTAATACCAACACACATGGGACAAAATCTTGAGGTTAAATCATGACACCCAAACTTTCCCATTGAATCAATATGTCTTCCCCTCAAAAGGAAACAACATCAAAGTGTGATCATCTACCATTTGGGAAACACTTACCACCACATAACTTTCCTCACAAAAGTTTATACATGTTACAGACCTCTCTTCAAAAGATGTTACACTTATGACTTAACTTTCCAAATAAGACATTAAACCTACGAGTAATCTGTCCCCAAAAAATGTTAAACCTAAGACCAACCGGTCCCCACAAGATGTTAAAACTATGAAATACCTATCCTAAGAAGATGTTAAACCTATGACCTACTGGACTCCACAAAATGTTAAACATTTGACCAAATCCATATTCATTACCCCACATAAAAAATTGGGATTCTTAGGGTAAAAATTTTCATAAGTCATATCCTCTACCATGAACTACTCAATGGATGACATATGATTCCTTTGGTTCCATGCGTGAGATGCCTCATATGAGAGTTAACTAAAACATCAAAATGTAAAGACTTTATAGATTCTCAATGCACCCTACATTCCAAGATGGTCATATATGAAAAATTCTACCATCTACTCTGATCTTAGGTTACAGACCTACCGAGATAGAAGAAAAATAATTAACCAACTTCCACATTATGATGGAGCTGGGGATGAGTTTCATAATGATGACTCAAATATATGGGAGTGACCCAAAAGAAGAAAAATCTCTAAGGAGGAATCTATTAAAGGATGAACCATGATTCAATAATTCCATTTTTTAAAAGGATCAAACATCGCTAACGCTAGTAATGGAGGCCATTTACCAATGGAAAAAGGGAATTTGGGGTCGGATAATGAGTGTGTCACCACCGAAGACACACACCTCGACAATGTAAAGTGTTAGAAAACAAAAATGTAGAACCCCATGTGAATTTATTCTATTTATATAGTGAGTGGGACTTTAATGTTGGGTTCCATCAGATTTAATTAGGATTAGATCCATATATCTGGCACTAGGCCCTTACTAAGTAGATGGTTCAATTGGTGTGAAACTAATCTCTTACTAATGGGGGAAAGTTAAGGATTTTGGACATCCCTGGTATGAGACATTATCAACACAGAACATTTTTCTACATTGGAGAAGAAAAAATGATGTTGGGAACATTGTTCATCACTTTCATGGTGCATTTAAAGATGGATAGGTCAATATATGTCTATATTAATAAACCACAACAAACACATGATGACCCTCCACTAACAGTTATGGGGCAGGGGGACTAACAGTGCAACAATTCTGTACCACAATGCTCTTACCATGATGTCTTCCTCTTTAACAACTACATGGAACGCTCTCCCCATATTTCCTTCTGAGCTCATCAGATAAATCTTCTCAACACCATTAATCATCAATAAAAGAAAATGGGTCATCCAAACCATGGATATGACCTGGAAGCCATATACCCATGCCAACACTACTACCCAAGAGGGTCTTGCTAAGGGAAAGATCCCTAATTAAAATAATGAAGTTATTTAAGATCCTATCTCTTGAATGTTACAAAAACATCCCCTCTATGATGATGAATAAGGGTATGTATAGGTCACACCCATAGTGACCACCCCTTGGGAGCTTCCTTGGAGGGCTCCCACTTGGCCACACTGACGATGTTGTCTATCCCCACAGGTTGGAGAGCTGGTCAATCTCACCCATACTCCACACGGTGCTCACATTGAAAGAATTCCATAATACATTACCACCAAAACTCTTGTTCCCCATATCTAGTGACCCGAGACACCATAAATGAACTTTATATTTCCCCAACAACCACATCGCAAGACCCCATCTTCACCCACTAGGCATCAGGACCCTAACCGCCTTTTAGGCTAGTCGAGTTGACGCTTCCAATCATTGGCACCACAAAAAATAGTTATCGGATGTCCCATAATGAATATTTTATCCATGGATGTGTTCCCCACACTACCACCAATCAACACAAAGGTCCCTCCTTGAAACATATATGACTTAATTTGAATATTCGTCCAAAGGTATGAGGAAAAACAACCACTTTGGGGGACAATAATGCATCACATGTCAAAATGTACATGGAAGTAACCCAAGAGACTTATATAAACTTATGTTTTTGAAACTATCATTCCATAATAGGATGAAAAATTGAAAATAAATTTCACGATTGATCTCTTATACTCTGATATGATGGATGAATCATTGAAGGAACCTTTACCTCTGTAGCTAGAGTTAGAAGAAATAGCCTGTCAGCTGATTCTAATTGATCCCTAATGTTGATGTCCAGAAAATACCTAAAACAAACTATAATAACTATAGGTTGAGGATGTTCTGGGATCCTTATAAATAATCTTATTTCAATTGTATTTTATGCCATTAACTTCCATCCTCTAAAAAACTACACTGGAAGTGGGTGAGACATCGAGGTCAATATTGACACCCTCAGATGACGATGGTTACTTCACTGAGCCCTAGATATATGTTTTATCTCTCTCTCATGAGGAATTTGTGAACACCCCATCATAAATAGACATGTTATTGAAGTTGGACCCTCCTATGAAAGATACTAAAATATTCAGTGGATAGTCAGGCCATGTGACACCCCACCTTCCCAAAAGGTAGTAGAAAATCGGGTTAGCATAATGCCACTACCAGTTTCCTAGCCAGTTCCAGTTGGGGTTTGTGCCGATCAAGAAAATGACATCCTATGATTAATGAAGAAGAAGACTTGTGGGGGATCCTGGACACTGAATAGCTACTTCTCGCATTCCAGCCACCTATAACCCCAAGTATTGTTATCTAATTATCCCTCACTGAGGAACATGTGTCATTATTCCACTAAAATATTTAGGTGATGCCAAAAATCCATTAGGAATTCAAGATAATGTACTCAATAAGGAAAGAACTTTTTTATTACATCCACCATTAGTGTAGATGAGTTTTACTTAAAACACTCATTCTAGCTCATCACCCTGAATCACATGGATACTACTTGAATTTATTGTATACCTACGCCAAGAGACTCTATGTGCTCTAATAATTCACAGAAGAGTTATATCAACATATGGAATTTAGAGGTTGGGGAAATTAAACTACCCTTTATTTCATCCCTATAACATGTAAATAATGGGATCATCAGTATACACCACCAACTATAGGTTAATGTTATCTCAAAACACCTTTATGGTAAAAATTGTCACTAACAACCCTTTAAAGGATCAGAGAGACTGGAATGCTGAAATAGGGCATGATATGGAGAACCTGCTCGAAGGGTTAGAATAGTACCAGGTAGATCCTCTGATAGTTGCTCATACTCATCAATAGAGACAAATTTTGGGCTTCAGGAGTCCTCCTAATGAGATATTACCACCTGACCTCCAACATATTTATAAGGGAAAGAAGACCACTCATCCTGATGGTCCATCTAAGATCACATTGGAAACTAATTCAGATGCCAGGTTGGAAACATTCCTCTATGATATTGAAGAATATAAGAGGATTAATAATAAGGTTATCTATGAGAAGTGTTAGGGTCATGATAATATGGAATGGGACCCCGTCTCTCCTCCAATTGGGAATCCAGTCCTCCTTGGTTAGATGTCCAGGTTTGAGATATGTGTCTCTATGAATCCAATAAGCATATAATATGGGGTATATTAGAAACAAAAAAGATATAAGTTACCCAATCCATATGATATACAAAACAATAATGTTTAATATTATGTTCACTCCACTTATTGGGATGATGAGACGGTTAGAGCACTAGTGACCACAAATCCTCATCAAGATACGGTGATAAATGATCTCATCAACAACCATTATTCTCTAGAAAATATTATGGTTTAAATACATCTTGAATGAAATTCATAACAAAAATTGGTAGATAATATGCACCCATTACTAGAATTCATAAATCCAACCTCACCCTGTTTAATTCTCTGGGTGATCTACTGCAACATCAGAACCACTTTGTGTCATAGTGTGGCCCCATTTTGGGGGATCTAGAACTAAGAAAAGATGCCAATATTCAATGTTTCATCTATACACTAGATGTACATGAATTTATTTTGTACATCTAGTTACCCCAAGATTTTTTATTCATTGGAAGTCTCTCTATAGTTAGTTACTCTATCAGTTCAGCTGCACCATGAAAAAGAACAATATCATAGATATCTCTATGTGAAATAAGTGCAGGCAATATAGTTGTTAAAATCATTTCCCCATGGAATGGTATCACATACTATCTTGATAGAAATATTTCACATGAGAAACTTCTAATAATGTGTGTGGATAATTTGAAATATGAGGTGGTCCCTAATCTCATCTCATTGAATTATCTAAGAAGAATTTGATAATTTCCTTTAAAATCTCATCATCTAAAATAATTATTAAATTAGGAGAAGAAATGGTCCTACCTATTTCCCCTTACAACTCTCGTGCGAAGGTCTATGAAATTAGAAACAATACTATGGTATACACATAGGTTTTTGAGCTGGTCCAAAAACATTCCCCTTTAAAAAATGAGCCTCGCCAACCATAGCCTCGCCTTGCACAACCTCATCAAGCACAACCTTTACTAGTGAATTCTATTTTAGGGAACATTACCCTATACCCCATCAATTCCATCCACTCAATGTACCTTCTAGGAAAATGAAGACAAAGACTTACCCCTTCAAGGATGTATATGTCCTTGGATATTTTATCTGAACCCTGAAAAATTGTGTCCTAAAATTTATAGAATCCTAGAGACCCTAAGAGGATGAACTTAATGACCATGAATATCACTACCCATACCATTTTATACTCCTACATACCATGGAAGAATGATTCATCTTCATAGATTTTATCCAGTACAAAGTAGACTGTGGCTTAGTCAAATTTGATTATTTCCTTGTACAGGTAGCATATGTATCTACTGGCACCAATAGTGACTATTAAGACTTCAGTGAGTGGTATTAGGCCACCAACCGTTGAACACATATTTAGAATGTCTAATTATCTCAAAAAAATTGTCACTAGAGCCCATGGTATCATTCATTCCCACTTGAGAAAACCAGAACCTCATATGGTTACTACATCTCCTCTAGCTATCACCCCAACATCTGTATCACAATCGTTCCTGGATTGAAGGAATATAAATCAATAGAATATAGGAAATAAAAGTCCCCCATCAATTATAAATAGTATTCACACTTTTCTACATCTTACCTCTTGATTTGGTAGAGTTCTTTTGATTTTTTAATATTCCATGGATGGGGAGAAAGAGTATATCTTGTTAGAGTTAGTTCTCTTGAACCAACCTCTATGTACTTTATGATAACCTGTATTCATAATTCTAAATAATTCTAAAAAAATTTATCACATCTTGTTTTTTCTTATGCATAACATAGTTTGTGATAATTTCTTAAGAGTAGCTTTCACACTAAAATGTCATAGTTGTTCCCCACTATGATGAGAACCCAAAAGTACCACAATAGTATTCTTAAATATATGTTCTATAACCATATGAAATCATCTGAGGGACACAAATAATTTAATCTGTCATGGGTGGAGAATCATAGGACTTTGAGAAATATTCTCATAGTGCACATCCTTGGTAATATCTAGTGTAGGATATTATGAGAACAAGACATACTAGTAGGAAATCCACATTTATATGTGTCATTAAATGTTCCTATATATTCATGTGTGTATTGATCCTTATACTTTAAGATTATTATTAATGAGTATTATATGTTTTTTATTTTGATGTATTGATGAATACCATAATGATATATGTTCTTGTTGTGGTAGGATATATTAGGTAATTCATGAGTAATATTGCGTTAATTAATAATATGAGAAAGGATTGGTCCCTTTTGTTCATAACAGAAGTTGATATATGAGTACCTTTGATGAAAATTATATAGTCTAAATAAATTCATGACAATGGTTTTCAACAGGAATCTTCGATTTCTAGAAATTCAAATAAAGATACATCAAGCACATAGGTTGATGGCACCAGCAGTCAACCTTCTAGATTAGAGATATTCTGACAAATGGATTATATTACATAGTGAACATCCATATGAGGTACTATGTCATTTAGATATTAACTACTTTCTCTATCGGTTCCTTGGTGTTTTTATAGATGTTATCCTTCGACTTTAGGCTGCCTCACCTAATTCCACTCATAAAGTGGCCTAGAGGGCCACACACTACGTTTATTATGAAATAGAGTTAAATAATATATTATTTATTTATTATTTTATTAGTTGAATAGATATTATTTATGCACATGGTTTAATAATTATTCATGTCATCTTGCTCATATATATTCCATCACCAGTTATTTTAGACAATATTATGGAAGAGGAAAATTTAATAGATATTTATTTCCAACAAATTAAATATAATATTTTTTATTTTATTAGTGAATAATGTAGTGAAATTTTGTTATTAAATAAATAGTAATTATCCAAGGCATGATAAATAATGTGAAGGAATTTTAGACCAAGTTTATAGGTTTAGTGGGAAATAATATATATTGAATATTATTTGAAAAAATAATATTTAATTTTAATTCATGAGTTTAGCACACTTCGATAAATAATAATAATATTATTATTATGGACATGAGTTTCTGTAGGGTTTAAATAAATAATAAATGGGACTTGTGCAATTATTTGTTTCTAAAACAAGTGGTATATAAACCCAATTGTCTTATTTTTCAAGAGAGAAAATTCATTTGTTTTGTTGAGCACAAATATTATGAAGAATCACCTCAAATCCCTAAGGAGATCCTTTCTCCTAGAACACTGTCAAGAATTGAGAGTGATCTTCCACCACCTTCCACTCTTCCTAGAGAGATAAATATGAATCCTTTAGAATCAATTTTATAAGTGATTAGAGATGAACGACCCAAGCATCGGGATCTTCTACACTAGCACCGTAAGATTCCTATAGCGATATTCGAAGATTTTTGGAAGACATATTGATCACCACTAGTGGAAATATTACATTTATTTCTATAATGAAATGAAGGAATAATTTATACTCTTTATTAGATCCATCAAATAAGAAACAATATCTCACATGGTAATTCTTTATTTTCTTAAAATAATTATAAATATTATGTGACTATCTTGAATTTTGGTTCTCGTGTTTTATCAATTGTCTATATTATTTTATTAAATTCAGTTCATCACAATGTTTATCATCCCAAAAATCTTAGTTCAATCATCAACCAATAAAAAAAATAAATGTTCAGAATGACCCATCACTTGCTTCCATTATTCTTAGAACCTTCAAGTGGTATCAGAGGGGTAACGTAATTATTTATAATTATTTAAATATCATTGATTGATTTCTGCACAAGTGATTGGTTTTCGATTAAAGTTTAATTTTTCTTAAATAATAATTGTGAGATTTTATTATTTATCTTCATTTCTCATAAATATAATCAAATCGATTAATTTTATGAATGAAATTATTTTTATTGTCTCATCCGGATGTGCTGAGTAATCTGGTTAGATAATACAGGATTACACACCATGTAGCCCGAAGTTTCACACCATGTACTAGTGTTTAATGCACCAAAAATAAATTTTTAATTAATTCAAGCCATGTTCATTTATTACAATCAGTGCATTTAATTATACACAACATGTTTACCAGCCAGCCTGGTGAACGGTCATCCAGGGTAAACACTGTGCAGCTTTTGCAAATGGTGTGTAGTCCTTTAGTCATTGATGGGCCATGTATCTTCTTAGACAGCCTACCAGACTAGTGAATATTTAAATTGGAGAAAACATGACATGAATCCCATATACACTATGTGTACTCCATCATTTTCCATCACACAGTTATACACTGAGTCCCTATGTATGTGCCGCAAATAGATAATGAGAAAACATACACACCGTGTAGCTTCAATTTACACACCATGTACTTTTACCAAATTACACACAATTAAAATTAATTTATTATTCTATGAAAAAATTATCCAAACATACTTGGGTATGGTCAGTATGTTTATAGGACACACCATGTGATGTGTTTTGACATATTTAAATTTTTAATTAATTTATAAATAACGTTTTTATTTTCATATCACGTGTGAGTCCTTTTACATTTATTACTCAACGTGCTATGAGGAATAACACATGAAAAAAAATCTTATAATATGTATAATAATTAAGTTTATAGTATATGTCATGAAACTATGTGATAATCCATGTATACCACATTTCACAAGAGTAAAATGTATACGATTATAATACACATTGAGTAGTTCGGATGAGAACTCAACATAATTCCTCCAAGGCACATTTTTTATTGTACATAATTTATTTTAAATATTTTTTAAACTTTGGTGGATGGGAACTTCAAGGAAATTCAAATGAAAATTAAGATATTATAATTGATTAATTAAAGAGGATAATTAATTTACTCGATTATGATTTATATTAAATAACAATGATTAAAAATTGAATGCTAATTTTATTAATTAAATAATTTTTTTCATGTATATGGATGATCATGTTATTATACTAGAACTTTGTATGTGGTTGGATTCTTTTAATTTATTATTAAATTAAGTTTTTTGATTTCATACCATTTCTCCTCTTATTATGTAAGGGTATGTTTTCACATGGTTTCCTATATGAAAAACCCTTTCCCTCACCTATATGTGAGTAAAATAACATGTAATGCATGGTGCTCCAAAGCTAATGGAGGTGGTTATTTCTTGGAGCAGAGGTGAAATGAATCCAAAAGTGATACATAGGTGGATAAGTGGAAAGCTGCAACATGAACCTTAATTGGTTCAAGGTGTTTCCCCCTAGGAGAACAGTTAGTCAATCATCTTCTTGATAAACTAACCATTAGTAAAGGCACAGGATAATACAACTATATTATTTTATTTATCTCAAATTTCATGGATATTTCATTATGGTAATTTTATCACGATCACATTAATTATTAAATTTAAAAGAATTCAAGATATATAAAAAATTCTTTTGTGTAAATGTTATCTAAGACATGATTAATCTTTATATAAATCAACTTAATGTTAAAAAGAATTTAATAAAGAAATAAATTGACAATTTATGAATAAAATATAAAATCCATCAATTATAAATATTAAGTTGGTATGGCCATCGAAAAATTTAGATAAAATTGAACCATAGTTCAAAGTGATTTATCAACCCATGCTATGGAAATTTCAATTATCTAGGTATTCTAATATGATGTTTTGGGTTGGATTAAAATAGTTCTCATCAAGGGTTGACTGCCAAAGTAGGACTTGGTGTAACTAAGAGAAAAGGCATGAGGAATTACAATTTAAGGATTTCAAGATTGGGGTGTCCACTCAACAGATCAAGGAACTGTGAGTTAACAAAGATGAAATTTGTAATACTTTCCTATAAACCTTCAAATTTCATGACTAAACAAAGTTGGGTTAATAAGAAATGGAATATGGATTCTATCCACTAGAATTTCAAAAAAACATGATATTTTTAAGCCAATGGTGTGGGTTATTGGGTTTTGATAAAATAGTGGGGGATTAATAAAAATAATATTATTTATTTATATAAATTTTCTCAGATAAATTAATAAATTTATGTTCACATAATTTTTATAAGAAAAAATAAAAATTAAATAGAACATATCACTGTTATAAATACTTTAAAAGGATAACCTTATCACAATAAAAAATTTCCATGAGTAGAAAATAAACATGTGTTTTATCCTACACCATAAAAGAAAATTGTATGTGCTAGAAGACCATATTCCAGATGCACCTGTTAATGAGGCTAGGAAGAAAGAGTTGTATACATACAATAAGTATTTCAATGATGCTATATATGTTCAATGTTTCATGAGATAATCTATGAAAAATGATATTTTGACACAACATGGGGACATGGATGTGTATTGCATGATGTCTCACCTTTGAGATCTCTATAAATAGAAGGCAAGACAAGAGAGATATGAGATATCCAATGCTATGTTTACAACTAATATTGGAGAGTCAGTTCCACCTAGGCCTCATGTAGTCAATCTGATTATATATATTTAAAGCTTAGACATCTTATGGATTAAATTCTCCAATGAGTTGTGAAAATATCACATACTTTCCTTACTACCCAAGAATCTCTCTATTTTCATTATTAATTATAGCATGATCAATAATGAGAAGTGTATTTTGAAAAATATTACTCTGATTTTCCTAGTGGATAAGTACATGGGGCGATAGAACGACAGTCCTTATGGTGAATAAAAAAGTAAGAACAAGGTTGTAACACCCCAATATTTCATAGTGTGTTATTTCTTCAAAATAATTCAATAACTTTCACTACACATAACACCGAGTTCAAGCGCACTATGACTTACCAAACAAGCCGTTCAAAAGAGGTTATGAATAGTATTAACTAAATTTTGAACCTAATATAATCCTTATAATTTTAGAATCCGTATTATGAGTTTCTTAGACATAATGTAAAAACAAATTCCTTTTTTTCATATAAAATAAGTATTTTTCAAAAATGCACTTTTACCAACTTTAATAGTGAACCCTTTTTAAATCAAATATTTTAAACTTTTATATATTCAATTTGAATAAATAAATTTATTCTTTAGAATGGGGACATAAAAAATTTTACAATGTAACACCCCAAGCTTCCACGGTATGCTTCTCTTTGAATAATACAGTAGCGTGTGTTGTACGTGACTTCGAGTTCTAACACACACTACAACTAATCAAACAAGCCATAATGAATAGTAATACCTAATTTTTAAAATTTTATAAATTTTATATCTCAAAATGGAATTCATTTTTTGATTTAGAATATCGAATTTAGCCTAGGGTGAAATTTTGGTACTTTTAGGATAACTTTTATATTTTGATGAATAGTGAAAATTACTAAATTTTAATTAAAAATAACTTTTTTAATCAAAATAATTAGTAGTGATAAATTATGAATTTTAGTGGTTTTAAAGTATATTTAGAATATATTTTTACCATTTAATACAATTTTGGTCATTGGACAAAATTTCACTATTAAACCGGACATACACAAGTGTCAATCTTTTGATAGTTATTATCTCTTAAAAATACGCTTTTTGTTTTAACAACGAGAATTAATTTTAAATTAATTTCTGCCACTTCTGTGTTTTGAATTTGGAAAAATGGATTCCATATTTGGAATTAGGATGTTCAAATTGTGTAAATAGGTAACTTTTATTTTTAGACATTTTGAATAATTATTTCGGTAAATATTTTATTTACCTTGGTTAAAGGGTAAATCCGGTAAATAAGGGTTAAAAAAATATTATGATAATAAACAATTACCCTAAAACATGTCCTAACCTTATTGGTTGATAGATTTATAAACATGGGCATATTTGGGTTGATTTTGGGACCCCATGGAGCCACTTGTATGTGATATGGACACTTAATTTTAATTAAGTTAAAATGGATCGAAAATGACACAGGCATATATATTTTAGAAAAACAATTTTTACATAAGGTTATATATGTTGGATTCTCGACTATAAATATTCATTATAAAGATAAAAAGATTTTCTACATAATGGTATTTTATTTATAATTTTTAGAAATTAAATAATTTAATGGTGATGCATTAATTACCATAATAGTGAAACAAATTAGATTAATTTTTATTATAAATATCGAAATAAATTTAATTTGAGACTTTTTATAAATACCAATAATTTTATAGGTAAATATGGAATGTTAGGATTGATTTAATTAACTTTTTTCTAAGTAATCATTCTGTTATGAGTTTTAAAAAAATCAATTATTGAATAGTGTCAAAATTGACATAAAAGAGTTTTTAAAACAAATATTATATTATTAATTGATATTAAATTCCTAAAAATCTAAGGTTCGACAAAAAGTCTTATATCATGATAGTTTTATCATTAATGGAAATCTTGGGAGTCTCTTGGATGTATATAGTAAGTTTATTAACCATATAATATAAAAATACAAAGAGACATTGTAAAAGTGAAACTAATTAACTAAGAGTTAATACTTAAAGATAAGGTTAATATAGTGACCCAAACCTGTCTAAATTCTATTGGTTGAGTTGTTTTCGACTCATACCCACCTTAACCTTTAAATAATCTACTTTGGGTCCATTAGAAACCAAATATAAATTTATTATAAAATAATATTTCTAGCTTTTCCAAAGGTGCCCCTCACCCCTTTATAAAAGGGAACTCCCCCTTCTCACTAATTCACACATTAAAAGACTTTTAGTTCGGCCAAACCCTGCCCAAATAATCTCTCAGATTCCCTCACTTCATCCTAAAGTCCTTCCTTTAGTCATAAATCCAACTTAAGGATCCCTTTTGATCAAATCAAAAGGAAGAACCCAAAGAAGAGGTAATGATTTCACCACCCTTTTCAAGTTCCTTTCTTCTTCCACTTCTTCTTTCTTTGTTATTACCATTCTAAAATAATACTACATTATATTATATATACTTTGATGTTATTATAAACATGGTACAACCATATTTTAGTATTCTATCCATCCTTTGAATGACATGTCAACATACGTGCGTACGCACGGCTTACCGTCTCCACGTCGTGGTGTAATTGTTATTTAAAACATTATTATTTGGATGGGTATAATAATGATGTGTAATTCATGTAAATAATAAATATAACATGATAATTATTCTGTATATATGATATGACATCCAATTATATATTATTTTAATATCAAAATCTTGATATTGTCGCTCGTGCGTACGTACGGAGTACCATCTCCACGAACGCGATGAGATTCATTCTCCATCGTATCCATTAAAGTATAATTATCATTTGATGATTTAAAAATAATGTGTAAGGACTTGATATAATTATGAATATGAATAAGATACAACATATCCATGATAACCATGACTTACATAACAAAACATATAAAATAAAACAAGTATGTTAACACCCGAAACGACGATAATACTAAGATTTTATTAACAAAGCAATGTTAAAAGATCATATATGATATCATATTAATTTATATTATACTTGTATAATTTAATAACAATTATTTCACCATTATACAGGATTTTAACCTACCCCCAACCAAGGAAAAGTACAAGGTAAGGGGTTTTCATCTCACTCCTTATTCCCGTGAGATTCATGCCATATTACCACTATTACCTTTTGTGTGGTGTATGTACTGCCCATAATTGTATTATTTGTGTAATACACTTTAATTTATGTATATTTACATATTAATTGTATGATACCTCTTTCATGGGGTGTATGTTTCGTAAGTTACCAAATTGGTAAGGGTTATTTTCACAATCTCTTTATTATCCGAGATTATTTTTACATAAGTATCTACTGGGACATATTTATTATCCATGACCATGTTTTATGAAAGATTTTTCAAATGGATTATTTTAAGTGACTTTTTACTAAAACATCAACTCAAATTTTTTTAATATTTATTCTTCTAAATCGTTCTCATTTATGTCCATGTCTTCAAAATGGTTTTTAAGGATTTATTTATATGGACATGAATGTTTTTAAAATGTTAACTCCTTTCAAAAGCTTCAAAATTTTATGGGACACTTTGATTCAAAAATGTATTTAAATGACTTCTTTTCCAAATTTTGTGAATTTTAAATGCTTTCATGAAAAATGGGTATTTCTCTCAAAGGGTTTTAGAAATCATTTTCACCAACGTCAACATCCTTTAATGGATTTTAAACTTATTTTGAAGTTTATTTATCATGATACAAATCTTCCATAGTGTGTTGAAGGTTTTGTGGTATGTTTGAATGTGGATGTGTTATTTTTATAACATTCATGGTTTATGGGAAAAGTATTGAAATTTTGTATGCTAGATTTAATACGAATGTTTATGTTATGTTTAGACCTTTTCATATGAGGAATGCATTGGACTTAGTAAGTGACGGGTGGAGCCCGCTATAGCTCCTCGATGCATCGGTAGGTCTCATGAGACAAACTAGTGTCTTGGCACAAGGCCTTGGCAAAATCTTACTTGTAGTCTTGGCATGAGGCCTTGGCTATGTGGTCATGATAGTCTGGCATTATGCATTCCATCATTATGAAAGTGGTTATTGATATTGCATGTGATAATTCGATTAGTAGAATATCCATGTGAATAAGTAAATGGAATTATTTCATTTTATTTTTTCTATACTATGTTGAAGTTTAAGTTTAAAAGGATTTTATTTTATTTATACATTTACTTAAATATTTATGCTTATTTATGAAAGTTTTCGCTGTATTGATTACCCTTACAGAGCGTTTGAGCTCACCCCTTTCTATGTTTTATTTTTTTCCCAGGATTCCAGGAAGTATATTGTGATTGATATGCAGGGTTAAGACAAGGGAATAATGGAATTCATAAAGGATTATTTATGTTGTTTTGTATGTTATGAAGTGTAATGTAACATTCATGTATGTAATCTATTTTTCCAAGACTGCTAAACTAATCGGTCCTCTGGGACTTTATTCCTTGTAATCATGCCAATGTAATAAATAATGCACCGACTCTGGGTAACTGGGGTCGGGGCGTTACAGTTGGTATCAGAGGAAGTTTAGCAATAACCTTGGAAACTAGATTTAGATAAACTCTGATTAGAGCACAGAGCCTTAAGATACACTTTGAGGATTAGTATAGAAGAACTTCCTAAAATTTTGGTCTTGTAGAGATTTTGTGAGTTTTACGAGAAATACATCCCTGTCTAGATACGACCAGGTAGAGGCGGCTCTAGAACAGATGTACCTAGGGGTAAAACCCGAAAACACCGCTTTGAGCTAGACTCGAACGGGAACTAGTGCACGACAACAGGCCTTGCTGCACTCTTGGTTACGACAGTCCCGGGGGATATTCTTAGGATAATTCTCATTTTATTTATAAACAATTACGAAGGGATCATGAGTATATACTTACTCAAAGAAAACATTTTTATGATTATTGATTATATCCATAAACTGTTCAATTTGTGTTAGGTATTTTACAAGTTTGGAATTATTCATTGCAATTCATAAACTGACCTAGTTTATGCTATTGTATAGAAATGGCACCCAGTAGAAGGAATGTGAACTCCATTAATACGTATGATCCAAAGAGTAAGAAGTATCGTATCTTTCATGGTATTAAGCCATCATTTAAATGGGAAATAGTCTCCCACATATTATCATCATATGAAGAAATAGTATCATGTGTGGATAAGATAACTAAAGAGTTTACTGAGTACTATGGATTTGAAGGGAAGAAAAAGAAGAAAAGGATGGAAGAGAGAAAGATGGATAAAGGGAAGTGGGAAAAGAATAATTTCCCCATATGTGATAACTGTGGGAAGAAACACCCTAGAACTTTCCAGAAAGGAATGGGAGTTTGTTATAAGTGTAAGGGAACCAAGTACGTGACTGCAAGGGTAAGAAAATGGTTTCAAATGTACAATGCTTCATTTGCCAAGATTTTGGACACTACACGAACCTATCATCAGAATATGCTGAAAATAATTCTATTGGATAACAATCAAGTTATGATACTACCATAGATAAAGAGGATTGATTAGAGTTCTTATGTTGAATATGTCATTTGAGTGTTGTATCAGCAATGTACTTGTTATAATAATTATAGAGTATATAAGGATTGTACTGCAATACTATTTCATTGAGGATTTGAGATTTTATGGTACTAAGAAAAGTGACTCTACAACAAGTTAGACTTCTTATAAATTACATGGTTGAAGGAAAGATAAATCTTAATATGGTCCAAATATTGAGGTACTTATTTTGGTATAATATATGGTAAATTATATTGGATATTCTTGACAGCCTTGAAACTTATTAATGATTTGTATATTCCATCATTGTTGGGGTTCACAACATTTTTGGATTGAAGGAGTATATCCATTATTCTTTAAGGAATAAGGGATCATGAATGTAATCAATACGGTTTTATGTTAATTCAGGATGTTGCAGTGTTTTAAAAGAATACATGATGAAGGTGTTCACATGTTATTACACGGGAAAAAGGATCTTCTTTGTGTTTACCTTCCTTATAAATTTTGGACTGAATTATTTTGGACAGTTCTAGTTTAGAGTATTTTGTATTTCCATAAAAGGACATCCCGGAGGTCGGGCGACAACCCGTCGCGTCCGGCAAGGCCGCGAGACTTAAACCCACAACCGAAGGGTGACAAGGGCGTATCATCTACCACTGACCCACGAGATGTCCTGGATTGAATAATGTCGTTTTTTATGGTTATGATAGATGAATTATAAATTCATTTTTTTATCCCTATACAAATAGGATAAAAAGAATATTATTTTTAAGTTCTATTATCTTTTAGAGTGAAAGATGAGTTTGTGGTAAAACGTAGTTAAAGGATGAGACTACTTTTCAAGTATATATTTTTCTTCTCTTATTCAATGAAGAAATTAATTCTTATACTTTAGTGAAGGGATCTTAAAACAAAAAATGTGTTATCCTAATGCCTTATGTTTTGTTGAACCGATGGCATTTTCAATCTTCATAGATTGCTGAATTTAAGGACCTCAATATTAAACTTGTTTAAGATTGATGACCTCAATCACCACCTATAAATATTTACATTTTTCCTCCAATTATATGTCTCTAATTTCCACCAATGTTCTCCTAATCGAGATCATCATTTGGTGGTGACCCTCTCATTTCTATTTTCCTCTTATTAAGACTAAATTTTAGTAACCAAATTTCCAATGTGGGTTTTCCCACAAAGATATTTTCTATTTTCAACATTTATTTTTGAAGAAGAATATCAAATTGCAAGGACGCAATTTATTGAAGGAGGGGAGAATGTAACACCCCATTATTTCACAGTGTGTTATTTTTTCAAAATAATTCAATAACTTGCACTACACATAACACCGAGTTCAAGCACACTATGACTTACCAAACAAGACGTTCAAAAGAGATTATGAATACTATTAACTAAATTTTGAATATTATATAATCCTTATAATTTTAGAATCCATATTATGAGTTTCTTATACATAATGTAAGAACAAATTCCTTTTTTCAGATAAAATAAGTATTTTTCAAAAATGCACTTTTTCAAACATTAATAGTGAACCCTTTTTAAATCCAATATTTTAAACTTTTATATATTCAACTTGACTAAATAAATTTATTCTTTAGAATGGGGATATAAAAAAATTACAATGTAACACCCCAAGCTTCCACTGTACGTTTCTCTTTTAATAATAGAGTAGCGTGTGTTGTACGCAACTTCGAGTTCTAACACACACTACAACCAATCAAACAAGCCGTAATGAATAGTAATACCTAATTTTTAAAATTTTATAAATTTTATCTCTCAAAATGGAATTCAGTTTTGGATTCGGAATATCAAATTTAGCCTAGGGTGAAATTTTGGTACTTTTCGGATAACTTTTATATTTTGATGAATAGTGAAAATTACTAAATTTTAATTAAAAATAAATTTTTTAATCAAAATAATTAGTATTGATAAATTATGAATTTGAGTGGTTTTAAAGTATATTTAGAATATATTTTTACCATTTAATACAATGTTGTTCATTGGACAAAATTTCACAATTAAATCAGACATAAACAAGTGTCAATCTTTTGATAGTTATTATCTCTTAAAAACACGCTTTTTGTTTTAACAACGGGAATTAATTTTAAATTAATTTCTGCAACTTCTGTGTTTCGAATTTGGAAAAATGGATTCCATATTTGTAATCAGGATGTTCAAATTGTGTAAATAGGTAACTTTTATTTTTATACATTTGGAATAATTATTTCGGTAAATATTTTATTTACCTTGGTTAAAAGGTAAATCCAGTAAATAAGGGTTAAAAAATAATATTATAATAATAGAAAATTATCCTAAAACGTGTACTAACTTTATTGGTTGATATATTTCCGACCATGGGCATATTTGTGTCGATTTTGGGACCCCATGGAGCCACTTGTTTGTGATATGAACACTTTATTTTAATTAAGTTAAAATGGATACAAAAATGACACAAGCATATATCTTTTAGAAAAAAAAAAATTTCATAGGGTTATATATGTTGGATTTTCAACTATAAATATTCATTATAAAGATAAAAAGATTTCCTAAATAATGGTATTTTATTTATAATTTTTAGAAATTAAATAATTTAATGGTGATGCAGTAATTACCATAATAGTGAACAAATTAGAATAATTGATATTATAAATACCCAAATAAATTTAATTTGAGACTTTTTATAAATACCAATAATTTTCTAGGTTAATATGGAATTTTAGGATTTATTTAATTAACTTTTTCTAAGTAATAATTTTTTTATGAGTTTTACAGAAATCAATTATTGAATAGTATCAAAATTGACATAAAAGAGTTTTTAAAACAAATATTATATTATTAATTGATATTAAATTCATAAAAATATAAGGTTCAGCCAAGAGACTTATATCATGATATTTGTATCATTAATGGACCACTTGGGGGTCTCTTGGATGTATATAGTAAGTTTATTAACCATATAATATAAAAATACAAAGAGACATTGTAAAAGTGAAACTAATTAACTAAGAGTTAATACTTAAAGATAAGGTTAATATAGTGACCCAAACCTGTCTAAATTCTATTTATTGAGTGGGTTTCAACCCATCCCCACCTTAAACTTTAAATAATACACTTTGGATCCATTATAAACCGAATATGAATTTATTATAAAATAATATATCTAGCATTTCCAAAGGTGCCCCTCACCCCTTTTTAAAAGGGAACTCCTCCTTCTCACTAATTCACAAATTCAAAGCCTTTTGGTTCAGCCAAACCCTGATAAAATACTCTCTAAACTTCCCTAAATTCATCCTAGAGGCCTTTATTTAGTCAGAAAGCCAACCTAAGGAACCCTTTTGATCAAATCAAAATGAAGAACCCGAAGAAGAGGTAATGATTTCACCATCCTTTTTCATATTCTTTTCTTCTTCCACTTCTTCTTTCTTTGTTATTACCATTCTAAAATACTACTACAATATATTACATATACTTTGATGTTATTATAAACATGGTACAACCATATTTCAGTATTCTATCCATGCTTTGAATGACATTTCACCATACGTGCGTACATATGGCTTACCGTCTCCACGTCGTGGTGTAATTGTTATTCAAAACATTATTATTTGGATTGGTATAATAATTATGTGTAATTCATGTAAATAATAAATATAACATGATAATTATTCTGTATATATGATATACCATCCAATTATATATTATTTTAATATCAAAAGCATGATATTGTCGCTCGTGCGTACGTACGGACTACCGTCTCCATGAACGCGATGAGATTCATTCTCCATCGTATCCATTCAAGTATAATTATCATTTGATTATTTAAAAATAATTTTTAAGGACTTTATATCATTCTGGATATGAATAAGATACAACCTATCCATTACAACCACAGCTTATGTAACAAATCATATAAAAGAAAACAAGTAAGTTAACACTCGAAACGAAGATAATACTAAGATATTATTAACAAAGAAATGTTAAAAGATCATATATGATATCATATTAATGTATATGATTATTTTATAATTTGATATCAATTATTTCACCATTATACAGGAGGTTAACCTACCCCCAACCAAGGAAAAGTACAAGGTAAGGGGTTTTCATCTCACTCCTTATTCCGGTGAGATTCATGCCATATTACCACTATTACCTTTTGTGTGGTGTATGTACTGCCCATAATTGTATTCTTTGTGTAATACACTTTAATTTATATGTATTTACATATTCATTTTATGACACCTCTTTCATGGGGTGTATGTTTCGTAAGTTACCAAATTGGTAAGGGTTATTTTGATAATCTCTTTACTATCCGAGGTTGTTTTTACATAAGTATCTATTGGGATAAATTTATTATCCATGATCATGTTTTATGAAAGTGTTTTCAAATGGATTATTTTAAGGGACTTTTTACTAAAACATCATTTTAAATTTTTTAATGTTTATTCTTCTAAATCTTTCTCATTTATGTCCATGTCTTCAAAATGGTTTTTAAGGATTTATTTATATAGACATGAATGTTTTTAAAATGTTAATTCCTTTCAAAAGTTTCAAATTGGTATGGGAAAAGTTGATTCAAAAATGTATTTAAATGACTTTTTTCCAAATTTTGTGACTTTTAAATGCTTCCATGAAAAAGAGGTATTTCTCTCAAAGGGTTTTACAAATCATTTTCATCAACGTCGACAACCTTTAATGGATTTTAAACTTATTTTGAAGTTGATTTATCATGATACAAATCTTCCATAGTGTGTTGAAGGTTTTGTGATATGTTTGAATGTGGATGTGTAAATTTTATACTATTCATGGTTTATGGGTAAAGCATTGAAATTTCGTATGCTAGTTTTAATAAGAATTTTTATGTTATGTTTAGACCTTTTCATATGAGGAATGCATTGGACTTAGTAAGTGATAGGTGGAGCCCGCTATAGCTCCTCAATGCATTGTTAGGTCTCATGAGACAAACTAGTGTCTTGGCACAAGGCCTTGGCAAAATCTTATTTGTAGTCTTGGCACGAGGCCTTGGCTATGTGGTTATGATAGTCTGACATTATGAATTCCATCATTATGAAAGTGGTTATTTATATTGCATGTGATTATTCTATTAGTAGAATATCCATGTGTATAAGTAAATGGAATTATTTCATTTTATTTTGTCTATACTATGTTGAAGTTTAAGTTTAAAAGGCTTTTGTTTTAGTTATACATTGCCTTAAATATTTATGCTTATTTATGAAAGTTTCCTCTATATTGCTTACCCTTACGGAGCGTCTGAGCTCACCCCTTTCTATGTTTTATTTTTTTCCCAGGATTCCAAGAAGTATATTGTGATTGATATGCAGGGTTAAGACAAGGTAATAATGGCATTCATAAAGGATTATTTATGTTGTTTTGTATGTTATAAAGTGTAATGTAACATTCATGTATGTAATCTATTTTCCAAGACTGCTAAACTAATCGGTCCTTTGGGACTTGATTCCTTGTAATCATGCCAATGTATTAAAATAATGCACTGACTCTGGGTAACTGGGGTCGGGGCATTACAAAGGTGAAGGTTCCCAAGACTCCTTACAAGTCTAATTCTCCTAAAAAAATCCTTCCTAAAAGAGAAATATATAAAGGATGGGGAAGGAAAAGGAGGTATATGTTTTTCATGAAACAAGAAATTCCACTGGAAGAAGAACTGCACCCAGAAGTAAGGGGAAGCAAAAGGTGCATTCATTATCAAGTAAAATATTTTAATTTATAAAAATCAAGTATTAGATACAGCTTGTGGTGCTTGCATCTATATCCAAATAAAGAAACGTAGTAGATTTTGAAATATTACTAGAGGAGAGGTGGATTTGTGAGATTCACATGGTCCAAGGATGGTTTCTCTATCCATTTTTTTCTACCACTATTCATTTATAACAAGAATGATATTGGTTTTAAGGTAATTTTAATATGTACCAATTTTTACCAAGAAAATAAATTTTTTCATCATGCCTAGTGTAGATGGATTAATTTTAAAGTTTAGAAATAAAATTTGCTTCTTTTATAATAAAACATATATTATGGTATGGAACATTTAAATAACAATATTTTTGTGTTAAATTAAGAAACAAATATTGAAAATAGATAGGGAATCATGTTCACAAAAATCATATAACACCAAGTTATGGAATAACTATTATAATGATCCACGTTTTGAACCGGGTTAAAATATAATAGTTTTTGAACGTTTTCGACTACTAAATGAGTCAAAATATAAACCAAGACTCAGAATAGAATTCTGAGTGTTGGGTCTCTCTTAAGTGAAGTTTTTTTACTTTGGAGAAGGATTGTTATGTTTCTTGGGTGGCTCGAGAAGTCTCAAGAGTACCGGACCTGACAAACATCGAGTTTTGAAAGATAGTAGAGGGCACACATTTTAGGAATAGTCTACTAAACCCTGCAGCCCACTACAATAAATCATAAAACCATATTTTTTAGGAGGTAGAGGCATTTCCCATGGGCTGCGCATGGTTTCCCAAACTGTGCGCCTAGCTCATGCGAGGGGAGTCTCTTAAGCCAAGGGTTGACGCACAGTTGGTGCACAGTTTGCCTAACCATGCAGATTAACTGTACACGACACCTAGTTTTGGGAAGTTTATTATTTAAAAATTTATTTAAAAGAAAATAAAATTAAAAACCTAACTCTACTCTCCCACTCAACTAAATTTTGATGCAAAACCCCCAAGGGGTCTTCACTAGGCTACGCACTTCACCCCCCCCCCTCCCGAAACCTCCAATGTTCTCTAATATTCCACCATTCCTTCGTGTTTTCTCTCTAAAAATCCATATTAAGGTCTTCTACCCTAGTCTCCCTCCATTTATAGCCATATTTTGGCCTCTTTTATGCCTAGTGAGAATCAGCTGAACCCTATGGCTCTAGGGATGATCCGATTTTCTGTTTTCTATTGTTCTATGTTGGTGCGGAAGGCCTCTCAGGTGTATTGGTGCATATTCCAGAAACCTCCTTCAAAGTCGAGGTAGTTCAAGAAGTTTCGATTGGCCGACAATGTTTTGAGGTAATTTTTATTGTTTTCGTTTGGTTTCTCACATCCTGTATTATAGTATATGCGTGTTATTTACTCCCTAGTATTTAATCTGCTGGGCAATGGTTGGTTTGGTGTGGTTCCGCTTTGTTTTGCTTCGTCGCTAACACTCAAAGTAAGGGATTATTCCATTTTGGTTTTCACACCATCTATTTTGGTGTTTTAAAGTGTTGTAAGGTTCCTTTTAATTTCGGCGTAGTGTGTTTCGTTGTTTCAAGCAGTTTTGAGTCCCCGAGTGAAGTGTGACTCGCTCGTGGATGCATAGGTAAGTAAATATATATATATATATCTGTGTGTGTGTGTGGGTTCCCCTGTTACATGTGTAATTACCCATGGTAGTGATTAAACACGTACGAGGCTTGGTAACCCCATGTACATATATATAAATTCATCCATAGGTGAGTGGAGATGGGTATATGCCTAAAATCATATATGTAAGGATCCCCTTTCACACTCTCATGGCCATGCAGGTGTGTACATAGGGGCTAGGTGTACTTGTATGTATTCGAAAGTGTGTATGCTTAGTGGGGGAGTAGTAGATTTTATTTAGGAAGCACCAAGATCCATAGTGGATGGAGTGGTTCCACTGTGAGGTAGGATCCCTATCCCTTGCCCTTTTTAGTTTATTAATTCATTAATTAATTGAATTTTTATTGCATAGTTCATAGATTTAATTAATGTCGCATGGATTCCTGGTTTAAATTATTTCCAAGATAAGGTCAATGAAATTCATGAATGTTATGGTTGACTATTGATTAGCTAATTCATATTTTTATAATAAAACCCTTCCAACAGAGGTGTGCTGCCTTCAAGCTAAAAATTTAGAATTATAAGTTTATGTGTACTTAGGTCATGGAATTAATGCATTATTATGCTTATGACTTGGTTAAAATGGTTTGTTTAGGGATTTTGACTATTTTTTAATTTAATGAACTACCTTTCCAGTGGAGGTCATCATGTAGGAACCTTCCCTTATTCCAATGACACTTATCCTTTCCATGGGGCCCTTGTAATGTGGTTGCCATGTAATAACATGTTAAATGATTTGGTTTAGGAAAATAGAAAGGGGTAAAATTTCTTAAGAAATGATTTAGTATTCTTTAAATGAAATGAACATAACCCTTTACTGGTATGTGTGACTTAATAAATGTACAATGTTTAGGAAACTTGGTTAAGATGACCAAAAGTGGATGTGACTCTTGATAAAAGGTATGATTTGTATTAAATGAATAAAATGGAATTGTGTATGTCTTGTGACATGCATGAGAGGATTTACCTCGTGCTTGGAAATGAATATGTAACCATGTATTTATAAAAACTTAAGATGATATGCCTTAATTACACTTGGGATTAACTAATGTAATTTATATATTAATGTTATGATTGAAATACATAAGATGGTTTTCCTTAAGTGAAAATATGAACATGTGTGATTATGTGTATATAGTATGGATGTTTGAAATGCATAAGAGGTACTACATCATGCATTACCTAATAACTATGAAAATGAGTATGACTTTTGTAGATGAATGGGTGGGAGGCATTCTTACCCCATGCCATTGCTACCATCTAGTAAGTATGGGTGGGAGGCATTCTTACCTAGTGCTAATTATCTTCTAGTATGTATGAGATACATTCTTACCTCATTCCATTATATACATGATTCTCATAGAAAATAGGTATTCTTAAATATTTCCATTTATATACAATCTCAACAGATGAGAGGAATTCTTACCTCATGTCATTTTATATACAATTCACATGGATGAGATGCATTCCTACCTAATATAATTTATAACTCCCTATGGATGAGAGTCATTCTTACATCTTGCTACTTCTAATATATATATCTATATATATATATATATATATAAACATTTAGGGATAAGAGGCATTCTTACCTCTTCCCAGTGATAACTTATATATATACATATATATCAATATGGTGATTTGACCAAACTTACCAACTTTGAGATGAAGCTTCTATTTCCATCCGGGGTCCCTTAGAATCCTAGATGAGTTTTAGTTATTCATTTAATTTTATCATTAATACTTGATACCTATACATTGTTTAATTTATATTAAACTGTTTGGATTGATCTAGGAACTGCTGGTGCCGACCTATTGAGATTTATATCACACACCCTACTTTGGATTCCATTACCCTGAGGTACCTGGGTAGACCTTTCTTGTTTATAAAAATGTGGGCCCTGGACCGTGCCATTTTTTGTATTCTCATACCTGGAGTTTGGAGCAAAGGTCTTAGCTGGAGCCTAGGATGCTTGTCAAGATCAATCATAGGAATTTTAATCCATTTTCATTATTTTTATTGAATTGAAAAGTATACTATTTTGTTTACCTATTTCGAATATGTATCTTTTCTATGACATGCATTAATCTATTATATAACTAACATTTTACATTTTTATAAGATTGCTATAAACAATTTATGATGCTTCATCATAACTGTTTACTACTTCCATTGTTATCTATTACTTATGATCTAATAATACCAATGTGCATCTCTAATTGGAGGGTATAATCTCCCAACTATCACCTTTTGGGACCTTCTCTTCTTGTTGGTAGCCTATAGCATATGGGGATATGTGCCTGATGTCATCTGACCCATTGGCCAAGCTATTGGGTTAATGGTCTATCGGGCCTAGACGTTACAATGTGGTTTCAGAGGATGCTTCATTTCCTTTGTCTTACTATTTTTTGTTGGTAGAAAAGATATTAGGATTGTTTCTGCACTTGGTTATTAGTCGTTCTTGGGACTAATCACCCCATGTATGGGAAATGACCAAGTTACCAAGGATGGGATTGTTGTTCATGTTGTTTGCTATTACAATTGACATGATTTCACCTTGAGTGACTGTTGAATTTCTTCTGCTTAATGGTTTATGAAATTAATAGCATTTCATGCTTGGACTAATATGGAAAGTAATTCGCATTACATGCATCATCGTAGGAACATAAAAATTCACATTCCATACATATTACATGCCATGTAGTTTTATATATAGGCTTATTGTTGGTTTGGAAATTATGCTATGAGTGTTACATCATGTTAAGTGTTATAATAATGTTATAATATTGGTACCTTCTTAGGTAATATTAAAGTATTCTTGACTATTATTATAAAATTTCTGGTATATTCTATGCCATGTCTCAAGGTTACTGCTTTTGTTAACATGGTATGTTTGGAAAATCTGTAATTGTTGCATGGGATGAAAATATATGGGTTGTAAATAAATAGGGACCAATTTTCTCTTATAAGGTATATGGGTGCCTTATAACTGGGAAATAGTAAACTGTATACTCAGAGCACTTTTTAGCATAATATAAATACATTCTGAGTCTATTATTGAAAATTAAAGGATTCAAAGTTTAAAATATAAGGTGAACTGTTTTTGACTAAAGGGATCCAAATTCCAACATGTAAAGTGTATGGATGCTTTACAGGTTGGTAGTTGGCCACCCCTATCACTAGACCATTGTTTATAGAATGTTAAAATCTTAATTTTATTTTGGAATTGATTAATGGGATCCAATTTTCAATACATTAAGTGGTTGGGTGCTTTATGAATTGGGAAATGACAAGCTGTGTTAAATGTAATGACACGATGTTGTCCAAAATTCATGCTTATTTATGCGCAAGATATTAAATTCTAATCTATAGTGAATGGATAAACTATTATTGGGGTTTTATTTGAAAACCTAGGTTGAATTATTAGAACCGTCATAGGTTTCCATAACTGTTAAAAAATAATTTATTATGATAAATCACCTATTTATGATGGGTGGTCATTGAATGTTTAAAATGTTTAAAAGGAGGTTTTGTGTAAATTGCCTATGTTTCCATTGGGGTGTTAGATAAATCAAGTACTTGGGTTTATTTTTAAAAGGTAATTTATGTTTTTAAATGAAATATGTTTTATTATTAAAAATTTACTCTGAATAAATATAAATGGCTTGGAAATGGAACCAATTGTGGTGACCTTTTTGATAAAATCTTGAGTAAGTGTAGCTTGATCGTTTTCCATTGTGTTTCCTTGGGATGAAACCTTATGTGTTTTTTATGGACCTTATTATGTTTAGAAATTTCTTTAACATCAGTCTATTGAGACTGGGACTTTTGTTAGCATGACCAAATGTGTGGGTTGACACTTTTTATTCATAAGGGGATATCTGTGGTAAATAACACCCTTAGAACTTGTTTGACTTTATATTGATGTTCGTTCCTAACGTTAGGTACCATTTCAGTTATGTTGATCCATGTAGGCCTTTTGGATCCCATGAAAACCCTTGTTTGGATGGTTTTTTCATGATTTCATGACATTGTTATGGGCTGGAGCAATGGGTAATGCTTGTTTTTAACTGGTTAGACATGCCTCAGGCATTATCAGTTGTTTCTTTAGTCGTTAGACCCCTTCTATTTTCCATGGGTAGTATGCATTAGGATACTTAGTACCATATAGTTTAAAATGAAATAACGAACCAATTAAGTTTGATTAAATCATTGATTTTTGTTCCTCTGAATGTGGTCTCAGGTCATCTCTAGGTAGAGTGACTTGAGCGTTGAATGAATAGGTTTTCCCAATTCTTGGGATGTGTGTCTAAAGACTCTAGTGTTATGATATGCTGATTGTTTTGGTTATTGTTTCAGTTTGGTTTTTGACCTTCCTTTTCGTTTCATGTTGTGATGGTATCCAAAAGGAGTGTCACACATCAGTTTGTGTGGTTTTGTAGTAGCATGATTATGAGGGTCTTGTTGATCTTCTTTTCCATTGACGACCAAAACACTCCTATAATAGGGAGCGTCATGTTGAATCTTGTAAATGCGGCTTTCCAAGTATAAGTGACATGACCTAAAATTCCATTTAGTAATGGTTGATCATGTTTGAATGCATTTGGGGCATGTGAGTTTTAAATATGTGTTGGTGCTTGATCAGAATCATAATAACCTTATGTTTGACTAGAATCTATTAAAATTCCACTTAGTGAATTCTGTTATGTGAAGAGAATGTCCCCTATCTGGTCTACATCCTAGATGTAGTAAGAGAGCATTGGTCTTATGCCACACAAACTCTTTAAATCCATTGGGATTTTTTGGGTGGTTCTCTTTTTGTGTTGCACGTGGGATGTGTGGTTTATTTCATGGTTTGACCTTAGAAATGTCATCGGAAGTCGAGTGTAAGCTTTGGTGAGTTTGGTTGTTGTAAATGAGAGATGTCACGGGAGAAGGCATCATGGTTCTCCTTTTAAAACATTGGCCATATATGTTGATCATCTTTCTAATTAGTCAGCTATGTGCCCTTCCCCCTTCCCTCTCTTATTTAATAATGACAGTCGGTGAAGATATATTTTCGAAAACGTCATCTGGGGGAGAAGTGTGTGGTTAGTGTCATCTGGTTCTTCTCATAAGATACTGGCTCGTCTTGGGATTTGAGGTCAATGGGAATCGACCATCTGATCATTTTATGATCATTTCAGGAGCGGCATACAATGCTTAAGGGTGTGCTTGTAATGGATTTTCCAATGGTGTTTGGGCTATAGTTTAAACATGGATGTTTAAAGTTAATGCCTAAGGTGGGAATTACCTTCAGCTAGTATCTTGATGAGATGATGACATGATCATGTATTTATTTGGACGAGCTTGGGTAACTACCGCATCAATGTTTCGGTTTGCGAATTAGCATTGGATCTAGTTTTCAAAGGTCTTAAATGACATTTTATTTTGAAGTACTTCAATGTGTGTTGGGAATTTGGGAACAAAACACTACCATTTAAGCAGATATTCTTGAACCTTATAGGTCGGGTGGGGTGTACGTTGTTCTTGAATGATTCTCAGGGATGAGAATTTTTAAAAGTGAGAAGGTTGCAATGTTATGTTTTTTGAACTAGGTTAAAATGCAAAGGTTTTTGAACTTTTTCAACAACTGAATTGTTCGAAATCTAAACTGAGTCTCGGAATGGAATTCTAAGAGTTGGTTCACTCTGAATTTATGTTTTTGGACTTGGGTGAAGGCTTTTCATGTTTTTCGGGTGGCTCTAGAAGTCTTGGGAGAATCGGACCCGAAAAACATCATGTATTGAAAGATAGTAAGGGAGCATGGTTTATGCACAATCTTCTAAAAGGCATAGCCATATTTTATAGGATACAGATATTTTTTTCATTGGATATGAATTTTTTTTCAAACTATGCCCCTAGAATGTGCAAGGGGAGTCACTTAAGAAGAGGGTTTCTGCATAGTTGGTGCACACTTTTCCAAACCGCGCTGCATAACCATTCACGACACCCAGTTTTGAGAATTTCATTATTTTTAAATTTAATTAAAATAAAATAAAATTAAAAACCTAAATATACTCTCCCACTCCCCACATTTCTTACACAGCACCCCCAATGGGTATTCCTTACATTGTGCGCTCGACCCCCCCCCCCCTCGCGGCTCCTCTATTCTCAGATTTTCCACTATTCCTTCGCGTTTTCTCTCTAAAATTACATGGTAAGGACCTATGACTAGTATCCCTCTATTTACATCGATATTTCAGCCTCTTCCTCACCCAGTAAGAATCAGATGATCCATAGGGATTTGGGGGTGATCCAATTTTCAGTTTTCTCTTGTTCTAGATTGGTGTGGAAGGCCTCTTGAGTTCATTGGTGTGTGTTCCGGAAACTGCCACCGAAGGCGATGTGGTTCAGGTGGGTTTGGTCTGACAACAAGGTTTTGGGATATGTTTTATGTTTTTTTTGTTTCACACCTCTTTTATTATGGTATATATGTGTTATAGACTCCCAAGTATTTAATCGATAGGGCGTTGGTTGGTTTTGGGTGTTTTTGCTTCATTTTGGTCTGTTGCTGACACCCGAGGTAAGGGTTTATAACATTGTTGGTTTTCACACCATCTCTTTTGGTGTTTTAAAGTGTTATAAGGTTCCTTTAAATTTATGCGTAGTGTGTTGGGCTGTTTGAAGCAGTTTTGAGTCATCGAGTCAATCAAGACTCGCCTGAGGATGCATAGGTAAGTAAATATATGTATGTGGATTCCCCAGTTACTTGTGTAATTACCCATGGAAATGATTATACATTTATGGGACTAGGTGTCCCCATGTACATATATATCTAAATTTATCCATACATGAATGGATGTGGGTATATGCATATATGAATATATGTAAGTATCCCATTGGACACTCTCACAACCGTGTAGGTGTGTGAATAGGGGTTTGTTTTCCTTATATGTTTGTGAAAGTGTGTATGCTTTGTGGGGGAGAAGTAGCTTTTAGTTATGAAGCACCAAGAGCCGTATGGGATGAATTGGTTCCACTATGATGTGGGATCCCTATCCCCTTCCCTTTTTAGTTTATTAACACATTAATTAATAGAGTTTCTTATTCCATAGTGTTTAGATTTAATTAATGCAGTATGGGGTCTTGTATTAAATGATTTCCATGATATGGTTAATGAAATACATAAAAATGATGGTTGACTGTTGATTAACTAAGTCAATGTTTTTATATAAAATCCCTCCAATGGAGGTGAGCTTATTTCAAGCTAAAAATGTAGAATAATATGTTTATGCTTGCTTGGGTCATGGAATTAATTCCTTCTTATGTTTCTACCTTGGTTAGAATGGAATGTTTAGGGATTTGGCCTTTTTTTAATTCAATAAACTGCCTTTCCAGTGGAGGTCATTATGTAAGAATCTTCCCTTATTCCAATGACACCTCTCCTTGCCTTGGGGGCCTTATAATGTGGTTTCCATGTTATAACAAGATAAATGATTTGGTATAGGTAAATGGAAATGGGTAGAATGAATTGAGAAATGTAGTAGTATTCTTTAAAGGAAATGAACACGGCCCTTTACTAGAACATGGTCCTTAAGTAAATTTAGAATGTTTAGGCGTGTTGGTTAAAATGACCAGAAGTGGCTATGACTCGTGTTCAAAGGCATGATTTTTATTAAATGGATTAGATGGAATTATGTATGGATTATGACATGCATGAGAGGATTTTCATCATGCTTGGAAATGAATATTTAACCATGTATTTATAAACACTTAATATTTTATGCCTTAAGTACAATTGGGATTAATTTCAGTGATTTATATGTTAATGTTATGATTGAAATACATAATATGGTTTTCCATAAGTGAAAATGTGAACTTCTATGCTTATGTGTATATAGTATGGCTGTTTGAAACAAATAAGACATAGTGCCTCATGCATTACCTAATAACTATGAAAATTATTATAAATATTATAGATGTATGGGTGGGAGGCATTCTTACCCCAAACCATTTCTACCATCTAGTATGTATGGGTGAGAGGAAGTCTTACCCTATCCCAATTATCTTATTTTATGGATGAGAGGAATTCTTACCTCATTCCATTATATATACAATTCGCTTAGAGAGAGGCATTCTTACCTCATTCCATTATTTATACAATCTCCATGGATGAGAGGAATTATTACCTAGTTCCATTTATAACTCCTTGTGGACAAGAGGCACTCTTACCTTGTTCCACATATAATCTCCATATATATATATATATATGTGTGTGTGTGTGTGTGTGTGTGTGTGTATATACATTTGGGTATGAGAGGCATTATTCCCATTTCATAGTGATAACTTATATATATATACACAGACACAGACACAGACACACACACACACACACACATATATATATATACGGTGACTTTTCCAGACTTACCAGCTTTGAGCTGAAGCAGGTATTTTCGTCAGGTGTCCCTTAGGAAAGTGGAAGGTTGCTAGTTATTTATTCAATCCTATAAGTAATTCTTTGTGCATGCACACTATTTAATGTATATTACACTGTAGATACCTGAATATTGTCATACATGGACATTACATTACTTTTGCGGAATACTTAATACATAACAAAAACATACACACAAGGATCGTAATAGTTTAGTGTCTTTGGAAACTCGGAATATAATCTTCTAATCGTGGTGAAAGATCTTCAACATCTCCATTAATGATCTTACCCTTTTTTTTCTTACCTAAAACCTTTCTTTATAGCCTGGGGAAAAGAAAACATATAAAGGGTGATCTCAAATGCTCAGTAAGGGTAAGCATAGAGAACATAAAACAATCCTTAGACATTTGAATGTAAAAAACATGATCATAAAATCTAAACATCAAAATCTAGAGAAATGACATAAAACATGGAAGTACGTCAGGAATAGATCATGAAGAAACATTAATCAGGATAAATTATCATGGGAATAAAACATGTAATTGTGGCAACCATTAATCACATGATATGATTTCCATAGTAGCCAAGGCATTACTGCCATGACCATCTTAGTGGACAAAGTCCCTTTCTGAAACGAGTTCACTCCTCGTTTCATTTTTGTAACACTGAACCGGATTAACTTATCGTTCCATCCATGTCTATCTCATGAGATATAAATCTTTACCAAATGCATTGGAGGGAGATATAGGTCCCACCCATCTCATAATGAAATCATTCTTACTTGTTCCACAAAAGAAACATACATCATTCATAATAACCTAACGAATAAAATGGGTTTCATAAACATCATCCCATCATCACATAATCCATATAAAAGAAATGGATATCATTTCATAATAAGAAAATTGAAACCATGTAAATCATAGAGACATTATACGTGAAACATTCACATATGAAATAATGTCATCTTAGATGGAAAATGGTTTTGATAAAACACTTGAAATGAATTCTTGAAGAAAATATCCTTTCTTCTTCAAAATCAATTTCTTTTCACAAAATGTCATTCAATTTTAAAAGAAATATTTTTTTGTTTAAAATAGTCATGAAATCTTTTGGAGGAAGCTTCATGATAATAAGGATTTATAAAACCGTAAAAATCCTTTCATGCTGTATAAGTTAAAAAATAACATTCTTCTTGTACTTTTGTCAGAAAAGTAAAAAAGTTCCTTGTAAAAGAAAGATTCCATACATACCATGTATTAAAAGTAAAAAATGGGTAAAAAGGACTTTAAACATACATCAAACCATTTTTTAGGAAACATGGACATGGATGAGAACAATAACCCCAGTAAATACTTACAAATAAACAATCTCAGATAAGAACGAGATTGGAAAAGTTATCCCTTACCATAGGTCTGATACGCTTCGTATGGATCCGAACCTCCTGTATAATGATTTAAATAATGTAATTTAATTATTACATAATAATATTCATTGTTATGATATCATATATGTTTCACTTATGACTTTATATTACCTGTTCTTTTGTAAATTCCATGTTAAAACAGCGTTTTGGGTAAGATCATTTCATTCATCGTATGTGTTTCGACTTGTCGTTTTTGATATTATTACTTATATCCGGATTTACATAATTCCATAATGTAAAAAATTATTTATATATAATATATATTCATCATATACATATATATTATAGATCAATAAAATAAATGAAATACACTGTTCATGGAGACGGTAGACCATACGTACGCATTAACGCTGCTTTCGTTTCCTTATTGATTTGAATGGAATTAAGTAGATGACCTACATATATATATATACATAAATCCTGTATCATTTTTATGTCATATATTTCATGATTACTTATTATATATACTTTATAATCACTAATGAATGTTTAACATGGAGAATTAACCTTATCGCGTCGTGGAGATGGTAGTCCGTATGTACGCACGAGCGATGATATCATTCTCATGATCGTGGAATTTTATTGAAGTGTATGTATAATTTTTAAGAATAAATATAAATTTAAAATAATCATATATAGTTATCTATTTACACCATTATACCCATCCAAGTAAGGTGGTGGTCGAAAACAGATTACACCACAGCGTGAAGACGGTATTCCGTACGTACGCACGCGCGGTGATTTCATTTTCCGTAGGATGGATAGATGGTGAAATAGGGTTGTTTAATACTTATAATAACATATCAATATATGAGTGACACTGATGTTATTACTTCATAATGAAACAACTAAATAAGAAGAAGTAGAAGAAGAAATAAAGTTGAAAGAATCGTTAACGTACATTACCTCTTTTTGAAGCGCCTCTTCTTAACCTCCTCTTAGGACACTAAAGATTGTCTTATAAGAAGACCATAACCTCTAGGATGTTTCTATGGAAGTGGAGAAGAGAAATTGGTAGGGGTTGGATGAGCATGAAGGCTCAAAGTGGTGTGAGGAAGAAAGGGAGGAGATGCCCTTTTATAAGGGAGGAGAGGGGCACCTTTGGAAATATAAGAAATATTAGTTTATATTAAATCGAAACCCCACTTAAAAACTTCTAAAATGACTCATATCCAAATATTAGATGAGATAGGGTTGTAATCACATCGACCCATAAAATTTAGTCATGTTAGGAATTTATTTTAAACATTATCAACTTGATTTATCCTTATTTATCAATTTAATTTTATTTGTGGTAATAATATTCTAAATTTTAAATTATTATAAATAATTACATATGTGTTGTGAATTTTCCATAATTTTAAACTTTATGAAATTTTAGACCATATAAATTTTAATTTATAATTTTTTAATATTTTTGTGATTTTTAAACAATTTTATAATATGTTATTTTTATAAAATAACAATAGTGTCAATTTTGACACTATTCATTTATTTGAATTTAAATAAATTATATACAGAATATATGTTCAAACTAAAAGCTTTAATAGATTAATAAAATGTCATATGTATCGATAAAAGTAGTGGAGCACATTAAATAGTTCATATATTATTTAGTTTAATATTTTTAAGATCATTTATTTGATATTTCAATCAATAAAATAATTTCAACATCACTATTGTGTCATAATTAATGATATTTATTTAATCCATAAAAATTATAAATAAATTCATATGATGTAGATAATTGTGTTATATTTCTGGAGACTATTCATGTTCGAAGTTTCATTAAGTTTATCACTAAATTAAAATTATTATACTTATAATATTTAAGAAAGTTACATGTTGTCACTTTATTTGGTTTTAATAATAATTAAATTATTTTCATGGAAAAAAGTCCATTAAATGAATCTAATCCGACCCTTAGGTGATATGTGTCGACTTTTAGACATAGAATAGGATTTTGGAAGGTTTTAGGGTAATTTTATAATCTTATATTTACCCTTAATTACCCGATTTATCTTTAACTAAGGTAAATAAAATTTACCGTAGTTACTATTTATAATGTCAAAAAAATAAAAAGTAGCTTATTAACATAACATGGACCCACTGATTCCAAATATGGAATCCATTTTTCCAAATTCAATACAAAAAAGTTGCAGAAATTAAATTAAAATTAATCCCGTTGTCGAAAGAAAACGTGTTTTTGTTTAAAACATTGCAAAAGATTGAATTGATTTAACCTACAAATTCAAGGTAAAATCAATGCTAATGACATACATTATATTAAATGGTAAAAATATATTCTATTTATACTTTAAACCCATTCAATATTAAAATTTAACCACATAAATTATTATGATGAAAAAAGTTGTTTTTAATTAAAATATAGCGTGTTTTTACTATTCATTAAAATATGAAAGTTATCAGAAAAATATCAAAAATTTATCCAAAGTAAATTTTTATATCCTGATTTCAAATAAGAATTTTATTTTGTCAAATTTGACTTATAAAAATTTCAAAAACTAGATTTAAATTTGGTGCACCATCAAAAGGCGGCAAAACTGCATTTTTTGAAAAATACTTATTTTACCCGAAACATTTATTTTGTTCTCAAACCATGTTTTTGAAAATGTGTAAGATGAATAATAATGTTATAAAATTAAAAATTTAGTTAATACTATTCATAACGGCTAGTTAGTGATAATTTTATAACCATATATCACTGTTTAGTGAAACCTGGTATTGCGTACAACACACGCTATCGAGGAAGGTCGCGATTGCGTGTAATGCAAGACAAGTCAGGGTTGCGTGTAGTGAAAGACTTCTTTGTTGTTTTGTATAATATAATTCAACCATATTTAATTTATACATTGAATATATATATACATATACATATATATATTCACTCAATGTTGCGAACTTGAAATTGTGTGTAACATGATCCAAGAATAGTGTTATGTATACAACAAGATAATGCGGTGTTGCATATAGTAAAATCTAATCTTGGTGTAGTGTATAATAGAATATCAAAGATATTAAAAATAATATATCTCATAAAATCTTGGGGTGTTACATTATACCTCCCTTAAATTGAATTTCTTCCTCGAAATTCGTCGGGGTTATAAATCGTTTACTATTCATAGAAACCAACATCGTAAAAAAGAATACTAAAACATAATTTAAAAAAATAAAGTAAGAAATGTAACGATTAACCAAAGTAACTCATCACTGGGTTTCCATATAGGAGAACATAGGTGAAAATATGGATATGGAAAAAAAATCTAACCATCAAGTTCCGATGGATAGTGGTAGAGAACATGGCTATGAAAAGGCCATCAATCACAAAGCCATAAATTTGTGATGATCTAAGGTACCATCTGATTCATCGGATATAAGAGCACTAGGACAAAATTTTTGGTTTTCAATATCATTTCCCTAAAGTTGAAAATTTTGAATTAGAAGAAATATTTGCTCGATTTTGGTACAATCTCACTGTTGTTCGTGCTTTGAACAATTTCCAGTTCATCTCTTAAAGAAATGTAGTTGAATTTGTTATTCATGAAGTGTTAATAGATCATGTGATAGAATGATGGGTCATTCCATCTATTTCAAACAAAATGTTATCAAAAGTTATCAAATATACATAAGTCCATCTATGGTGAATTTAATCATATAAGATTCCAAAAATGAACTTATACTTCATATATCATACCGCTTAATAAAATAAAAATAGTTTCTACTAACTAGGGACTTCTTGTAGGCCAGTGGTAGGCGATAAAGTCCAGTCGCACTTCAGTTGTCGGTTCGATTCCTATAGCCTTGTCTGACACGATGGGCTGTCACCCATTCTACAGGATGTCCTTTTTCTAAAACTACATTACTATAACATCCCATCAATAATATCGAAAAAAGTTCTATCCTTAAACAATACTAACTTATGTCCAACATAATCCATTCCAATCTTTAGGCTTATCTAAAATACTTCGGTCCAAGCTCATAGTATAATGAAAACAATTACTGGAAAGGTTATCTACCAAGAATGTGAATACAAGCATTTATCTCACATATATCATATGATATATCTTTTTGGTTGCATTCCAAACACATGAATACCTTAGTCATATATTCTCTTGAAACATAAATTACCATAGAACATTAGTGAAAACATGAATATTGTCAAAAGGTAACTCTTTCCACAAACCAAAATCCCAGAAAATCTATATAATCAAACCATAATATCACTTAGTCTTTATATCAGTCATGAGCTCATGAATACAATCAAACATCTCATTATCTTCATATCCCTTCATTATGCCCATATCATCTACTTTCCAAAAATATCTGAATAACCTTCCATGGTTACCAGTACCATTCAACATATACTTTCAAATACTTTAGGAAAAACAATAGTGTAACAATCCTTAGATGATTCTTTATTCCATAGTACCATACATTATTCTTTATAAACATACAATCATTCCACTAACTTCTTAAACCACTGACCGAACTTCTTCATTTCTTTCTTATCATATTTCATTTGTATTCTCTTCATCATCATCCACATAAATACTACTCATATGACCATTCTGATTCTCTTCATGAGATTTTCCCTTAGGGTATTGGTTTTCATAATGCCCATACATTCCAGATTTAAAACATCTAATCATTGTTGATGTCATAGCAATACCATTATCCTTGTCCATGGTGTTAACTGAACCTTCTCCTTTGCACTTACTAGATTTGTGTCCTTCTTTTCCGCACCCAAAGCATCTTCCAGTTCCATTGAAAAAATCTCCCCGATGCATCTTCCCACATGATTTACATGCGGGAAATTGAACTTTCTTTCCTCTATGATCATCATGAAACTCCATCTTTCTCTTATTATCTGAGTCGGGAAACTTACCAAAGTTGAGATTATTGATCATATTATGAGATTGCTGATTAGGCATAATAACGATGATTGGACTTCCAAATGCCATTTCATTTGGTTTCTCTTGAAGAATATCATTCCATTGTTTGTCATATCCTCCATTATCATGAATCTTCCTATTTCCAGCCATTTTATAAAACCCAAAAATAATAGTGTGAGAGACAAAAATCATGCTAGGGGAAACAACATAGTAAAGGGGGGGGGGGGTACCCTCAATATCTAACATCTTAGGTTAAATTCTAAGATTGTTACCGTAGTTCTAGGACTATATCCTATACATATACTTATCCTTAGGGACATCCCTAGATATACCTTAGAAATATCTCTAGGGATCTCACTAATGTTTTCAAATCCTAGTTTCCAAAGGTTGACTAAACCTTTCCTCTGATGCCAACTGTAGAGACCCAAAGATTTACATACAAGGACATTAAATTACTTTTGCGGAATACTTAATAAAAAACAAAAATAGACACACAAGGATCGTAATAGTTTAGTGTCTTTGGAAACTCGAAATATAATCTTCTAATCATGGTGAAAGATCCTCAACATCTCCATTAATGATCTTCCCCTTTTGTTTTCATACCTAAAACCTTTCTTTAAATCACGGGGAAAAGAAAACATATAAAGGGTGAGCTCAAATTCTCAGTAAGGGTAAGCATAGAGAACATAAAACAATCCTTAGACATTTGAATGTAAAAAACATGAGCATTAAATCTAAACATCAAAATCCTGAGCAATGACATAAAACATGGCAGTACATAAGGCATAGATCATGAAGAAACATTAATCATGATAAATTAGCATGGGAATAAAACATGTAACTTTGGAAACCATTAAGCACATGATATGATTTCCATAGTAGCCAAGGCATTACTGCCATGACCATCTTAGTGGACAAAGTCCTTTTCTGAATCGAGTTCACTCCTTGTTTCAGTCCTGTAACACTGAACCAGATTAACTTACCATTCGAGCCATGTCTGTCTCATGAGATATAAATCTTTACCCAATTAATTGGAGGGAGATATAGGTCCCACCCATCTCATAATGAAATCATTCTTACTTGTGCCACAAAATAAACTTACATCATTCATAATAACCCAATGAATAAAATGGGTTTCATAAACATCATCCCATCATCACATAATCCATATAAAAGAAATGGATATAATTTCATAATAAGAAAAGTGAAACCATATAAATCATAGAGACATTATACTTGAAACATTATCATATGAAACAATGTCATCTTAGATGGAAAATGGTTTTGATAAAACACTTGAAATGAATTCTTGAGGAAAATATCCTTTCTTCTTCAAAATCGATTTATTTTCACAAAACGACATGAAATTTTAAAAGGAATTTTTTTTGTTTAAAATAGTCATGAAATATTTTGGAGGAAGCTTCATGAAAATAAGGATTTATAAAACCATAAAAATCCTTTCATGCCGTATAAGTTAAAAAATAACATTCTTCTCGTACTTTTGTCGGAAAAGTCAAAAAGTACCTCGTAAAAGAAAGATTCCATACATACCATGTAGTAAAAGAAAAAAATGGGTAAAAAGGAATTTAAACATACATGAAACCATTTTTTAGGAAACATTTACATGGATGAGAACAATAACCCCAGTAAATACTTACGCATAAACAATCTCGGATAAGAACGAGATTGGAAAAGTTATCCCTTACCTTAGGTCCGATATGCTTCGTATGGATCTGAACCTCCTGTATAATGATTTAAATAATTTTATTGACTTATTAAATAATCATATTCATTTTTATGATATCATATATGTTTCCATTATGACTTTATATTACCCGTTATTTTGTAAATTCCATGTTAAAGCAGCGTTTTGGGTAAAATCATTTCATTTATCGTATGTGTTTGGACTTGTCGTTTTTGATATTATTACTTATATCCTGATTTACATAATCCCATAATGTAAAAAATTATTTATATATAATATATATTCATCATATAAATATATATTATAGATTGATAAAAGTAATTAAATACACCGTTCATGGAGACGGTAGGCCATACGTACGCATGAACACTGTTTTCGTTTCCTTATTGAATTGAATGGAATTAAGCAGATGACATACATACATACACATATATATATACATAAATACAGTATCATTATTATTTCATATATTTCATGATTACTTATTATATATACTTTATAATCACTAATTAATGGTTAACATGGAGAACGAATCTCATCGCGTCGTGGAGACGGTAGTCCGTACGTATGCACGAGCGATGATATCATTCCCATGATCATGGAATTGTATTGAAGTGTATGTATAATATTTATGAATCAATATCACTTTACAATAACCATATATAGTTTTCTATTTACACCATTATACCCATCCAAGTACGGTGGTGGTCGAAAACTGATTACAGCACGGCGTGGAGACGGTATTCCGTACGTACGCACACACGGTGATTTCATTTTCCGTAGGATGGATAGATGGTGAAATAGGGTTGTTTAATACTTATAATAAAATATCAGTATATGAGTGACACTGATGTTATTACTTTATAATGAAACAACTAAATAAGAAGAAGTAGAAGAAGAAATAAAGTTGAAAGAATCGGTAACAGACATTACCTCTTCTTTGAAGCGCCTCTTCTTAACCTCCTCTTAGGGCACTAAAGATGGTCTTTTAAGAAGACAAAATACTCTATGATGTTTCTTTGGAAGTGGATAAGAAATATTGGCATGGTTTGGCCAATCTTGAAGGCTCAAACTGGTGTGAGGAAGAAAGGTAGGAGATTCCTGTTTATAAGGGAGGAGAGGGGCACATTTGGAAATATAAGAAATATTAGTTTATATTAAATCCCAACCCCACCTAAAAACATCCAAAATGACTCATATACAAATATTAGATGATATAGGGTTTTAATATCATCCACCAATAAAATTTATACATGTTATGAATTTATTTTAAACATTATCAACTTGATTTATCCCTATTTATCAATTTAATTTTATTTGTGGTAATTATATTCTAAATTTTAAATTATTATAAATAATTACATATGGGTTTTGAATTTTCCATAATTTGACATTTTATGACATTGTGTACCATATAAATTTTAATTTATAATTTTTAAATATTTTTGTGATTTGTAAACAATTTTATAATATGTTATTTTTATAAAATAACAATAGTGTCAATTTTGACACTATTCATTATTTGAATTTAAATAAATTATATACAGAAGATATGTTCGAACTAAAATCTTTAATAGATTCATAAAATGTAATATGTATCTATAAAATTAGTGGATCACATTAAATAGTTTATATAATATTTATTTTAATATTTTTAATATCATTTATTTGATATTTCAATCAATAAAATAATTTCAACATCACTATTGTGTCATATTTAATGATAATTATTTAATCCTTAAAAATTATAAATAAATTCATATGATGTAGATAATTGTATTAGCTTTTTTGAGACTATTCATGTTTGAAGGGTCATCAAGTTTATCACTAAATTAAAATTATTATACTTATAAGAGTTAAGAAAGTGACATGTTGTCAGTTTCTTTGGTTTTAATAATAATTAAATTATTTTCATGGAAAAAAGTCCATTAAATGAATATAATCCGACCCTTAGGTTATATGGGTCGACCTTTAGTCATCCAATAGAATTTTGGCAGGTGTTAGTGTAATTTTATAATGTTATATTTACCCTTAATTACCAGATTTACCTTTAACTATGGTAAATAAAATTTACCGTAGTTACTATTCATAATGCCCATAAATAAAAAGTAGTTTATTAACATAATTTGGACCCACTGATTCAAAATATGAAATCCATTTTTCCAAATTCAATACACAAAAGTTGCAGAAATTAAAATAATATTAATCCCATTGTCGAAAGAAAACGGGTTTTTGTTTAAAACATTGCAAAAGATTGAATTGATTTAACCTACAGATTCAAGGTAAAATCAATGCTAATTACATACATTATATTAAATGGTAAAAATATATTCTATTTATACTTTAAACCCATTAAATATTAAAATTTAACCACATAAATTATTACGATGAAAAAAGTTGTTTTTAATTAAAATATAGCGTGTTTTTACTATTCATTAAAATATGAAAGTTATCAGAAAAATATCAAAAATTTATCCAAAGTAAATTTTAATATCCTGATTCCAAATAAGAATTTTATTTTGTCAAATTGAACTTTTAAACATTTCAAAAACTAGATTTAATGTTGGTGCGCCATCAAAAGGCGGAAAAACTGCATTTTTTGAAAAATACTTATTTTACCCGAAAAATTTATTTTGTTCTCATAAAATGTTCTAGAAAATATGTAAGATTAATAATAATGTTATAAAATTAAAAATTTAGTTAATACTATTCATAACAGCTAGTTCGTAATAATATTATAACCATATATCGTTGTTTAGTGAAACTCGGTATTGCGTACAACACATACTATCAAGGAAGGTCGTGATTGCGTGTAATGCAAGCCAAGTCAGGGTTGCGTGTAGTGCAAGACTTATTTGTTGTTTTTTATAACAGAATCCAACCATATTTCATTTATACATTTAATATATATATACACATATATATATTCACTCAATGTTGCGAACTTCAAATTGTGTGTAACACGATCCAAGAGTAGTGTTATGTATACTACAAGCTAATGCGGTGTTGCGTATAGTAAAAGATAAACTTGGTGTAGTGTATAATAGAAGATCAAAAAGATTAAAAATAATATCTCTCATAAAATCTTGGGGTTTTACATACACTGTCAAGATAAGACTAGACACAGGTGGTGCTGGCCTACTAAGATTTATATCTCACACCCTACTCGGGCCACCATTGCACTGGGGTACCCGAGTAGACCTTTCATGATTATAGGATAGTGGGTCTTGGACCTTGCTTGTTACTGTATTCTTATACCTAGAGTTAGGAGAAAAATAATGAGTTAGAGCTCAGGATACTCATGGATATTTGTCTTAGGACTTTTTAGCCTGTTTCATTATTTTTATTGTATTACAAAGAATTATTATTTTTTTATTACTTTTGAATATGTGTCTCTATTGTGACATACATTCATATATTGTATATTTGGCATTGGCCATTTTTATAGGATTTCTATAAACTATTTTCCCTGCATCGTCAATACTGTTTACTGCTTCCATTGTTATCTACTGCTTATGATCTGATAATAACGTTGTGAATATCTGATAAGAGGATATAGTCTCCCACTATCACCTTTCGAGACCCTCAGTGCTAGTTGGAAGCATCTGGCATACGTAGAGATTCACCCGAGGTCATGTGACCCACCAGTCTGACTACAAGGTTAATGGTATGTCGGGCCGAGATATTACAAATGTCTTGGTCATGTAAACAAGAAGCATTTAACAAAGCTCCACCGGGGTGGTTATTTTGAATATATTTTTGATAAAACCACTTGAATGAGTACATTCATTTTATAAGGAAAAATGACAAAACATCAGTTTTTTAGATAGGGTGAAAGGTCCAAAGATATTCTAGGATTAGTACGCATTGATGTGTGTGGACTATTTCTTGTAGAATCTAGAGTTGGGTATTATTACTTGATAACTTTTACTAATGGTTTGAGTAGATATGGTTATGTAAAATTGATGTGTTATACAACCCATTCCTTTTATAAATTCAATGAATTCAAGAATGGTATAGAGAATCCACTTGGAAGGAATATAAATAAGATTCAATCAGATCGATGCGGTGAATATCTTAACCTAGAGTTTATCAACCTTTTACAGGAGTTTGGTATTATATATCATTTCACTCGACCTTAAAACCCATAATGGAAATGTTCTATTGAAGGGATGAAATATACCTTGTTATATAGGATAAGGCCAATGGAGAGTCATATAGATCTTCTATTATCCTTTCAGGGGTATGAATTACAAAGTGAAAAATATATATTAAAACTAATACCAACTAAAGAAGAAAATAAAATTCCCTTTAATTTGTGGAGTGGAAGGAAACCAAATTTTTCATAAACTTTTGCATGGGGTGGATATAAAATTTTCATGGCCTTATCATTTAAAAAACTAGCACCTTAGGGAAAAAATTTATCTTTTTAGGATATTCTATGGAGAAATACAGTACTACATTTACAATCCCTCAGACAAGAAAGTGAATGTCACTAGTCATGACGTCTTTCTTGTGAGGGATCACATCCTCAAAAAGGATAGTGGGAGAAATATGGAATTTGATGAAGTTGATGCTCAAGATACACAATATTTAGAAAATGAACAGATTACACAGGTCCTGAGGGAAGAAGTAGTTCATGAAACACAAGTATTTCATAGAATCACTAGAGAGGAAAGAGAACCAATGCGATATGGTTTTCTATTCACCAAATTTGGTGACTCAGTATTGGTTGAAAATGGTGAACCAATCCTAAAAATAGGAAATAGAGAGATAAGTAGATATTGGATGGAAAGAATCCCTGAATTCTGAAATGGATTCCATGTATCAGAACAATTTTTGGGTTCTAGTCAATATATCAGTTGATGTAAATCCTATAGGGTGAAAATGGGTATTCAAGATAAAGATAACCTGGAAGGTAATGTAAATACCTATGAAGTAAGGCTATTGGATAAAGGATTTAGACATTTTTATGCAAATGACTACAATGAAACATTTTCACAAGTTTCCAGGTTTAAATTCTTCATAATTATACTTGCTATAGAATCTTACCATGACTATGAATTTTGTATAATGGAATTAAAAATTACTTTCCATAATGGGAATATTTAAGAAGACATCTATATGACACATCTAGAATGGATGATGACACCAATTAATTCCAAAATTATTTTTAAGATACATAGATCCATTTATAGATTGTAGAAATCATCCAGTTCATGGAACATTAAATTCAATGAAGCTATAAAATAATTTGTTTTCATTAAGCATGAATGTGATCCATGTATTGATTAGAGGTTTAGTGGGAATGTGGTTATTATCCAAGTAGTATTTTTTGATGACATATTAATTATTGTAAATGACATACCAGTCTTACAGTTTGTTATGGACTGGTTAAATAAGTGTTTCTAAATGATGGAATTAGGGGAAATAACCTATATTCTAGGGATCAATATCATTTGTGTTAGAACTAAGAGGCTTCATAGACTATCTAAAAGTAAAAATAGTAACTGGATACTAATGATATTTATTATGGAACAATCCAAGAGGGTACTGGTTCTAGTGTCACATGGTATACGTCTTTCTATGAAAATGTTTTGTAGGAAAAAATAAGAGAAATTGAAAATGCTAAATCTCCCAAACGATTCAATGATATGATCAATCATGTAGTCCTTGATATGTACATAACTTGATGTTTCCTATACAATGAGAATAGTGTGTAGATATCATGTAGATCTTGGAGAAAAAAATTATAATGATCTTAAGGATATACTTTAGTGTCTGAGAAGAACTAATGATATGTCCCTTGTGTATGGAGGATGTGAGGAGTTAGTCATCAGGGGTTATAATGATGTTATTTTCTAAATAGATCAGAGTGATATGAATTCATAGTCAGGATATGTTTTCTATCTTAATGGAGGATCTTTGATATGGAAGAGTTCAAAGTACCCATTTTATGCTGATTCTACAATGAAGTCGGTTTATATATACGATTTTTATATAGATAAGGAATCCATTTATATATGAAACTCTTTCTAGGAGGTTGATGTGTTACCTAGAAGTAAAAAACCAATCACATTATATTATGATAATACTAAAGTGGTGTCTCTTTCAAAAGAGTAAAGGTTACCCCCATGGAAAAATACAAAAGTTAGAAAGTATCACCTCTTGAGGAATGTTTATTAGTGGGGAAAAGTTGCAGTAAGAAGAGTTCTCACTGAATAAAAACATGATGGACCCTTTGACTAATGGCATATCTCAGCAAAACCATGAGTATCATGTTTGTGCTAGTGGAATGAATTTTGTTAGCAGTTGGCTCTAGTGAATGTTGGAGTCTGTTAGAGTAGGTACCCTAGAAACAACTTCTTTACACTTTATGATAACCAATATTCATTTTTTTGAATATTAATAATTTTTTTATCACATCATGACTATTATTTTGCATAACATAGTATGTGATAATTTCATAAGAGTATTTGTCACACTAAAATGTCATAGTAGTTTCCTATTATGATGAGAACCCAATAGTACCATGAAATTATTCTAAAATATATATTCTATAGAGAGATAAAATCATTTTAGAGACACAAATGATTTAGGATATTAGGGGTGGAGACTCATATAACTATGAGGCATATTCTCATGGTGTATGATCTTGGTAATATCTAGTGTAGTATATTCTTAGAATAGGCCCGCTGGTATGAAATCCACATTTATATGTTTCATTGGATTTTATTATCTTTAGATGTGTGTATTGATCCTTATAATTTAGTATAATTATTAATGGGTATTTTAAGTTACATACATGTATGTATTGATTAATATCGTGACAACATATTTTTACTGTGAGGTAGGATATGTTGGGTGTGTCATGAGTAACATCGCACTAATGAATAACATGAGAAAGAATTTTCCACTTCTATTCTTTAATATAAGTAGATATATAAATCCCTTTGATGGAAATGACATATCGAAAATAAACCCATGGCCATAGTGTTCTATAGGAACGTTTTATTTTTGAAAATTCAGTAAAAGAGACATCTAGAACATAGGTTGATGGAACTAGCATGTGCCGTGGTTGATTAGATATATCATCAGAAAGTAATTATATTAAATAGTGAGCATTTGAATTCCGTATTTTTTCATTGTGGCATTAACTTATTTTCTCTATGGGAACATTGTCATGTTTCTAGATACAAACCTTATACAATAGGTTTTTTTCCCAATGCAATTGAGAAAGAAGCCTAGAGGGTTGCACACTAAGTGTATCATGAATCTCAGTTAAATAATATATATTTATTTATTATTTACAATGTTTAATATATATTATTCTTGCATGTGGTTTAATAATTATTCATGTTTTCATGATCACATATGTTCCATCACCAGTTATTCGATAGAATATTATATTAGTTTAATATTTAATAAATATTTATTTTCTATTTAGTGAATTTAATATTTATTTATTATTAGAAAATAATGTAGTGATTCTTATTTATTAAATAAATTTCATTATTCTAGGACTAATAAATATTTTAGAGGAATGATAGACTAGTTTTATCGGTCCAGTGAGAAATAATATATATTGAATACTATTTGAATAAATAAAATTTAATTTTAATTAACGAGTTTAGGGAATGTTGAGAAATATTAATAATATTATTATTATTATGGACATGGGATTCCATATCAATAAAATAAATAATAAATTGATCTTTTTTAATTATTTATCTCTTACCCTAATGGTATATAAACTGAATTATATTATTTTTCAAGAGAGTCAATTCATCTGTTTTGTTGTGCACAATGAATCCAAAGAATCCTCTCAAATACCTAGAGATATCCCTTATCCAATAACATGTTCAAGAATGAAGAGATATCTTCCTCCACCATCCACTATTGAGTCTAGAGAGATCAAGAAGAACCATTTGGAAGCGATTCTCAAGGATATCAAAGATAAATTAAGCAAGCGTCAGGATCTACTATACCAGCACCCAGAGATTCAGACAATGACATCTAAAGATTTGCGGATGTGGATCATTGATTGAGAGAATATACCTATTATTTAGATAATTAAATGATAGTACAACATAGATCTGTTATCAGATACATCAATGAAGAATGAATTCCTCACAAGGAAATTATTTATTTTCTTAAATTAATTATATATAATATGTGATGATCATGCGTTTTGGTTCCAACATTTTATCCATTAGATGTATTATTTGATTCAATTCAATTTATCACATAGTTTATAATTATATAAATCTTGGATTGATCATCAATCACGACAATGAAATGTTGGTAATGACCCATCACATGCTTCTACTACACGCAAAACCTTCACATCCCTATGAACATTTTTGAACTGGTGGATTGTTATATATTACTCAATGATGGGGAACACCATGTGTACCCCTTAGGAACCTCTAACTAAAACCATTGAAGGAGAGTGAGGGGAAATACTAGAATAATGAATTTCCATGCCTTCATTTTAGACTAAACTGTTTATTCTACCAAGATGAGATAAAAGGATTCATGTAGGGATCAACAAGAAAATACCTCCCAAGATGCTCCATCATGTGAACCTTTGCAGTTTAATATATTAGTTGACTATGTGGAGTAGCTAAGACTATACCATTATTAACCATGCCAAAAAAAGACAAAAAATAGCCATATTTGTTTCTAGGAATCAGATGTTTAGAGTAATCTAGCTAACCAACAGTAGAGTACAACCAGCACTAGTCATCCCCCGACACCTCCGAAAATGGATCCGTCTATGATTTCTACTAAATAAAGTCCATATGTAAGAAAAAATATTCCCATTTAATGTAAATATGATATAATAAAACTCCTTTATAGGATACTAGTGAGGCTCTTAATCCTCGAGGAACTCCACCTAATGATGGTGATGCATAAGGCCCTTATCAAACCATAGAAGTTACCCATTTAGTTTGAGACTGATGTATCTTCCACTATGTCCTATTAGGTAGAGAAATATGAGAAAGAATAATTTAAATCTATCATTTCCATATATAAGGAAGATGAGGGTTCTACCATTTAGGGGAATATACACCCGTTATATATCACAGTCTAGTTTAATGATGTGAAAATTAGTTGTTTCCTAGTGGATAATAGATCTTCGATCAACAAAATCTTGACCTAGTTGATCCAAAAAATGGGGCTTATAAAAGAAAATCTAACTATCTACAACCTTGAAATTTAAGGTTATGATAAATGTGAGTAGATTCGTTATGTAAATATTCATATGAATAATCAATTCAGTGGCCTGGTAGAAAGAACTAAATTTATGATAGGCTTGTAGGATACTACTAAAAACGCCCTACTAAGAAGGAAATGGATTATTTTTCATGAACTGGTCCCCTCTTCATGCCACTAGTGCCTCAAATAATCTATTAATAGTCGAGTAGGGGTACTTTAAGGTGATGAATCCCCCTTCAACTCTTATGAGACCAACTATTTGGATGATAAGTAATATAAAAGGGATGGAAAATGGATCCAGACTGATGGGGTTGAGCATATAAATTCCAATAACAATTTGGAAGTCACTACCACATATCCTTATACAGACTTCAAAGAGAGCTTCACTCTAATAATCCACTGTTTAGAACCCCTGAACCAAAATCCAAGGAGATATTTCATTGTCTCCATGAAGAAATATTTCTCAAAGATTACCTCACACTCTTACAAGGGATAGGATTGAACAACACTAGGAGACCTTAATCTTGTGAAATACAAAGGGATCGACCCCATGGACACAGAAACATGACACCTCCAAAAAACTAGTGTTAACTAATTTGAAGTTGATCTGACTTCAGTTATTTGTTTTCAAAAGTGGATGTCTCAATTGGAAACCTTATGGGATATGATCAACATATTTTGTAAACACAATTTATGCAGAATAGGAACCCTATCACCAAGGAAACCACATTTTCTAAATATGACACTAGTGATACCCCTAGGATCACCAATATATAAGAGTCTAAAGATCCATCAAATACCCCCTACATCAAATGAAGAATTAGATTTGGATGGTACCCATATAGAATTTTACGTGGTTTTCTCCACCACTATCGATGAGTTTGCACTGGTAAAACTTCACACCGGGGAAGATCTGAATCCAACACTAATAATAAAAACTATGTCACTATAAGAACAAAAACAGTATTTGGAATTAATGAAAGATCACCGTGACATGTTATCCTAGAGCTATAATGAGATGTTGTGCCTCAATTTTTAGTTTTTCATTCATCACCTTGGCCTCCCAATGGGTCACCATAGGTTCAAAAAATCAACCAAAAATATTCACCCCTCCCACAGTTCCATGGTCAAGTCCAAATTTACAAATATTATTAAAGAAAACGTTGTTAGAGAGGTATATTACCATAGGTGTATGGCCAACATAGTTCTATTTAGAAAGAATAATGGGTAGATTAGAGTCTACATCGACTTCTAGGACCAGAACAAAAATTTCCTGATGAATTATTTTCCCTTCAAGTGATAATTATTCTCATTTATTATATGTCTAGGTTTCAATTACTCTCTTTTATGGTATAATATTTTTGTTAAAATCAGATTCAGATGCCTCCCACAGATGAAGAGGCCACAAAAATTAAGGCAATTTAGGGACATTTTACTATTAGGTGATTCCATTTGGATTGAATAATTCTAGATCCAACTTCTATTAAGATATGAACAATACCATCAAGATACTCTTCAACACACTTGGAGAATGTTACATGGATTATTTTGTGATCATGTCCCACAAACACCAATAACATATCAATAACCTTGCGAAAGTTCTCGAATTTATATGCTCTCATAACTTTAAGATTAAACCATTGAAGTGTGAATTTGTGGTTACCTATGAAAATTTTCCTAGATTCATTATAATATATATATGTATCATGATAAATATTGATAGAAACAAGTGTATTAACCAAATTCCACCTCCATGCAACCATCAGAAGTTATGATGCCTCCAATTCCACTTAGCCGATATTTACAGATTTATTGAAAATATGGCTGGAAAGTGTAATACCATCTCTAAGATCATTAAGAATAATGTCATTTACCAATTATATTAGGACTACCGGATTACCTTTGAGGAAATTAAGTATCATCTTATACAACCTATGTTTCTGATGTCACTTGTCTCTAGAAAGCCTATGGTCCATTATGTGACCACCATTGAATGATACCTTGTAACTCTTTTATCCCATAAGAACAATGATGTATGGGAGAAAATCCAATATTATCTCATCTATTGTCTCCATGACATGGAAACCAGGTATTACCCCATCATGAATAGTTTCCTCACCCTAGTGTTTGTAGTGAAAGAGTAACAATATTACTTACAACATCATGAGATAGAACCAATATCTCATGTTGATATGTAGAAGTACATCCTCAAACGCCCCATGATGACATTGTAATTGGAATGTTGGGATATAATTTTCCAATAGTTTGACAATAGGTTTCTTCCATAAATATCCATCAAGGAAAAAGAACTAGAAGGCATACTGGTTACACATCTGAAACTTGAAGAACTACCCCTGGATATTGACAACCCAAATGAATCCATTCTCTTATTTCATAATGTAATATCATGTAGGTAGATAAAATTTTATTTTTCGATCTAGAATATGAGTGGTAGAATTATGAAATAATCAAAACTCAACAATGTAGTCAAAGGGATTTTCTTCATCGCTATTGTAAAATCTATATTTCTGTACTCATTCTTATTGTTGGATAGATATACCAAAAAAAGAAGGCAGAGTATTAAGACCTTATCACTAGTATCCATTTGTACCTGAACACTAATTTTCTCTACTTGTATGTGATGGAAGACTTCGAGCTAATCATTAAATAGATCGATAGTTAATATATCATTAGATAATAAGAGATCGTTCCCCTGTTAAAATTTAATCACTGGCTATTGGCCTAATTACCTTCTTAGCCAAAGGTAAAAGATGTTACTTATTTTCATAATATATAGGATGATACTTTTTATAGGTTTTCCATATCCCTATTAGATCATGTTCAATATGATTTGGTCATTCATCTGATATATCACAGATTCATCACACGCACCACTTAGGATGATGGAAACATATTTTTATATCAACTACAGTTTGATACTTCTATGATAGGGACCTCAAATTCCCCCATGGTTAATGAAATTCTTTATTAGATGAATACCTGCATTGAGAATCTCCATCATGGAATTATCCCACCAAGTTGAGCAGAGCATGAGGGAATATTCTGGTGTGCAGTACAGTTTACCATATGATTAGACCTAACATTGAGAAAACTATCAAAAATCTTAGGTTTTATGGAATTATTTTCCATTTAATCCAAGGGGATGAGATACCGTAGTCCATGATAGAGGTCCATATAGTATCTTGTGGCTCCCATCAATAAGGATTTAATCTCTTCTGCCAAATTTAGAGGTTGGGTAACTTCTTTCCTTTCATGTTTTGTGGCTGCATTGAAATCACCAAGAGGACTCATTTGTTCCAAATAATTGCTTATGTTGTGCACCAACTATCAGAGTTCCCCCACACCAACAAATATTTTTTTGCCTCTTGTAGTCTAGGGATTCAATATTGTGGGTCTTTACCTATTGGTGATGACTTGACATTGTCGGTTCATTTTGACTATAATAAAATTATTCTAAAAGTGGGTTCAATAAATTTTCTTAAATGAAGTAAAAAACCCATCCTGTGATTGAGTTTATGAAATATTACATCATTCATATATTTTGTTTTCCTCACATTAGACTCATGGAAAATGATAGTAACTTCCAGGATACCAAGAAAAAGAAATTCTACATCAAGTACAACATCTGGTCCAACCACACATAAACTATCATGGGTATGAGAATGGATAGAATAAGGTGTTCATCAAAAAACATCTATAATATCCCATAGAAGATGGTGGGATAATGAAAATGGAGTTTTTTTGATAAACTCCATGATGCCCTCTGGGCATATCAGATGAAAACTTTAAGTTCCACCCAGGTGACCCCACGATCCATAGAGTATGCTACGATGGAAATTATACATAAAGTGTATTATTTGATGTCAGTTTGAATGACGGTTTATTTTCAGAAGATTCTTGGCATATTAACATGATTCAATCTAGAAAAGTTATAGCCCCTTAATGAAAACAAGATCTATGCATTACATTACTTGGAGAGCAACCATAATTGGGTAGTGTGAGAATTGAACAAGATGGTTCACCTATAATAATTACTACAAGGTGACATGGTTATAGCTATTAGGAGACCAATGATTCCCAATAACATACTTCTGAAGTTGGGACCCACGTAGTAAGGGCCTTACATTATCCATAATGTATACTCTAGTGGTTCCTACTCATTAATCACTATGGATGGGGGCCAATCACACCTACCACCAAATCCAAGTTTCTCAGGAAATACTTTTCATGAACACCCTTTGGTCCAGATTCTATGACTATGTTGACGCTCCTTTCCATCACAGATTATAACGAATTGAAAAGGGAAATACTTTGAACCCAAAGTAATTTATCCTTTGAAGAAACATAAAAAATTGAAAAAGGCATGAACATAGATTCAAATGCACTTGGGCCGCGCAAGTTCCACCATGGTTGCGCAAGTATACTTGCATGCCGCCCAATGGTCATGCAGGTGACTTGCGCGCCCTCTTTTAAACTCGCCCAGGGTCTTCACCAGCCTATAAATACCCCGTGTGGGCCCCCCATTTTGGGGACGAAAAATTCCAGAAACTCAGATTTAAGCTCCCGGTGCTCTAGTCTCTTCTCAAATCTTCCGAACACTTATAAGGTAATTTCTTACCTAGAACGGAAGATATAAAGAGGGCGGGAGGCCTAAGTGTTGAAACTCATCAACACTTGTGCACCTAAGTGGCCAAACCTTAAGGGAAATGGCCACACTTGTGCGCCGCCTTACTCCTTCAACAGATTTTGCGCACCACCTTTCTGGAAGCCCCTAGGGATAATACTAAGGGCTTGAGCCAGGTCTCACCCAAGTATTTCCTTAAGGATTGACTGTCGCACAAGTACCCAGGTGTCGTGCAAGTATACTTGCATGACCAGGACTTGCGCTCCCACGCAGGACTTGCGCGCCACATTCTTTTTGGGTGCCCCTCCTGCCTATTTCACCTCTCTTATGCCTATCCACCTATCCTATTCAAGATTAAGCCTTTGTAACTCTCTCAAAATCCATTCGTGGCATTATTTCCTTGTCGGATTCCTTATCTGAAATGAATTCTGTGGAACATCTCTCAAAACCTAGTGATTTAGATATCTTTATATCACTAATGTTGGAGAATTCATTTATTCAACCTCATACTTTAAAGATGAGATATTCCTTTAACTTGTGCCTCCTTTTTAGGAGTAATCCCCAGTCATAATTTCTCTAAATTTGGCCTCCTTCTCAGAAATAAGTCCTAAGTCTCAAGTCTCCCTTAGAAATGGGCCTCCTACTCAGGAGTAAGTCCCAATCTCAAAATTCCAAATGTGGTCATCCTACTTAAGAGTAATCCCCATGTCCCCTAACCTTGGCTTATTTTTCAAGAGTAAGCCCCAATCATTAGGTTCCTTTAAATTTTGGGCATCCTCTTCAGGAGTAAGTCCCATGCTCCCAAATATGGGCATCCTCTTTAGGAGTAATCCCCAAATCTAAATTCATTTAACCTGGTCTTCCTTTTTAGGAGTAAATCCCAATCATAAGTTAAAGTTCCCCTTTAATCTGGGCATCCTCCTTAGGAGTAAGCCCCATGTTATAAGTCCATTTAATTTGGGATTCCTTCTAATGAATAAAATCCCAGTTCTCAAATCCTTTAACCTGGGCTTCCTTTTCAGGAGTAAGCCCCAGTCATAATTCCCTATTAACCCGTTTTAATTTACTTTTGATTTGCGCTTCCTTTTCAGGAGTAAAAAACCAATCACAAGTCCCCTCCTAAATTGGGCATCTTCCTCAAGAGTAAGCCCCAAGTTGGAGTATCCAAATCTCCATAAAGCACATATAGCTTTATGGACCTTGTTCCTGGGTTTCCTCCCTGAAGTAAATCCCAATCTTCATTTATCTGGGAAGTCATACATACATAAGCCCCACATCATTTCTTATAATTGCATCTTTCATGGTAAAATTGTCTGGTTTTACCAATACATCTTGTTTCTCACACCGAGCATGACTCACATGGGCTTAGAGTGTAAAAGTAATTATGACATCTTTCCTTGAGCCAATAAATCATGCATAAACCCTATAATTCATTACCCGAACTACATGGGTTCTGATTCCTTTTCTAAACAAAGTATATGTAGGTATCCCATCTGTGGGTATGATCCCAACTCTAAAATAATCCATGTCCTTCTGAATGACAATAAACATCAAGTGCCCCACTGAGTGGCTTTAAAACTAGTATGGTCATCATAATGAAAAAGAGACTTTTATGTATTGAAGGATACCATTGACTAAGAATCTCTAACAAATATAGATGATTCTCTATCAATGAAGAACCTCGAATACATATAAAATATTTTCTAAATTTCCTACATATCTAATCAGTGATTGTCAGATCTAAAGGAAAGAACATTTTATACTTGGTAATGTAATAAGGATTCACGATCATAACTTAAATCTATAAAGAGTGTCCCAGAGTAGACAATAGTTCCCCCCAAAAGGGTGTGATAAGTCCGAAATCCCATCCTCTCGACCAATTCATATTCTTAAGCCTCATTAGTTCACAACTAATGAGTACCTACCTTTGGAAAGTAGGTCCAAGTGGATATGGAATGATTGGCTGTTTTCGGTTCTACGAATAAACCCGTTAGAAACTGCTTGGAATGTTTGAACCTTAAATCAATGAGGTAAACCCCAATTCTAGAGGAAACAAAAAATGGTGAACCCGACAGGAATCCTTAACCAAGTTAAAATGCTGTTTTACTTATTTGTTAGGCCCCTATTTAAACACAATGAGAGGGCCAACAAAAAAATCAATAACATATGTGCTCATCCAAAAGATGTAGTGGTCGAACTTCTCTTGATTACGTCTGTTATATCAATCAGGCACTCTTTTCCAAGATCTTCTGCATTACAGAAATGTATACTCTTAAGTTCACATCCGTGAAGACATCTGCTAGGAATACTTCTGCTATGAAGGCCTCTACTGCTACTCCTGCTGGATTGTCGTCCGCTTTGAGGACGACATCACCTACTCAGTGTCTTCAATGCTGGGTATCAAATGCGCTGGTTAAGGAGTACCGTCAAAACAGTACTATTACGACTCTGGAGGCTGCTCGAAAATCCCTCCAAGTAAATAATTCACCCTGGTCGTCCGGACAGTGACGAACAGCGATCAAGAAGCAGGTGGTTCCAACCACCGTCTCCAACCGTTTCAGGTGGTTATCCCAAAAACACAATCACCATTCACTATTGTATTCTGGGGAGGTGAATGAGTAGGTACCTCAGGGCCTTAATTCAAGGGGACATGAGTCCTTCCTGAGGGCTCCAATCAACAATAGCCACCAGACTCGTGTGGCAGTGCGCCCTCAACATGATGAGGGTATCATCTCCAAGCGTTCAGCTCAGGTTCCTCAAACCCAAGCAGAAAAGACGAACCGCCATAGGTGAAATACATTCAACAGTGAGTAGGTTCTCATCTCTACCATCTCCAGAGAAGTCAACCAACCTAACTTGGTGGCAAGCAATGAGCGGGCACACACATCCGTCCGTTTTAATTATGTTGTCCAGCAGACTCATCTGGAAGTAGCACGCCAATCCCGCCAGGAAATTCTAGTGGAGTATTATAGACAGTAACATACACCTGTTTATAAATCATCAGCTAGTCAGCAGGCTCGTCTGACTACATACGATGGAGCCCGCCAACCCAATGTGTTGACAACTGGTAAATAGGCACATACACTTTCTTACACTCATCGATCCTTCCAACAGCCTCATCTGTCAGTATTGAATGAATCTCATCAACCACATTCGGAAGAGTGCAATCAGAAGGAACATACACTTTCTATTATTGATCAAGCCTACCAACAGTCTCATTTGGTGGCATTCAGAGAAGTCAGTCGGAAAGCTCCGACGACAAACAGGAGGCAGTCTCAACTCTCTGCCCCCACACTTGACTACTGTCATAATTCACTGACGGGAAAAGGAGGACAGGAGAAAGAATAAACACCTACTCCAAGCATGGAATGGAAATATATCCTCATTCCATCCACTGAAGTCACCAAGAACATTTTTTCAATGGTGAAAGAGCAGAAGAAAATCCCTGCTCATATTCTGGATGCCTGTCAGGATATTATAACGGATTCAGCAGCATCTCAGGGAAAGACACATAAATATATCCCTACCAGTGGAGTGATTTATCAACAGTTCACTCCAGAACAGACACACACATCTGTTCCATTCCAAGAGGGTTGTGGGGCTTACTCCCCCATATCATACGGACATCCAAGTCAGGCACACACACCTGATTTGAGTGGAGTTAATCAGCCTAACCTGATCATTTCTCTTGAGCAGGCACATAAACTTGCCCATAATTATCACTTTTGTCAACAAGTGGTTCCCAAATTGAGTAAGAAGGCGTCTAAGAAGAAGACCTGCCCAACACAGTCAAGAAATCAAGGGCCAATCTGTAACAAGGCCTTACTCGATGCTTGAGTTCTTGATGCACTCATAAAATTATCTATTGCAACTCAAGATTCTACTCTCTCAGTTCCCAATAGTGGGAAAATTAATTCCTAAGGTCTGCACCAGACACTTCCTCATTAAGGATTTCTTCGTGACAATTCAGTCGATCTCGAAGTTTCATCTTCAGATGAGAGCCACAATAACCCTCTGTGTGTCCAGAAGAACAAGGAGCAACATGTTTCATCTTTTACTGTAACCCACCATTGTGGTCCTCCCCATGATGATGAATTTAGCTGTGAAATTCCTCTCTGTAGTAATAATGCACATTGCTTGGAAAATTCTCCAACAGATAATGTAGTGACGAGAAAGCCCTATTATCTTATGGAACTTGAAAATGTGAATCCAATCATGTATGATGCTTTACCACTATCAGGTGAAACACTTTCTCAATCAGAAGATAGCCTGGGGTGTAGGCCATTATCTGAACCACCCCTGGATCATTCATCTTCTAGTTTAATCAGTGAATTCTCTACCAATGTTTTTGAATCTGATGAAGCAACAAGGATGCACCAGCTCTGGTCTAATCAGGTATAATAATCTTCATTGAATGATAAAGAAAAATTAATGAATATGAGAACACAACTTGCAAAAGGTGAAGTGCTAGTTATGTTTTGGCCTTTGGATGATTCTTAATATGACATTCCAGAGATGTTGATGGAAGATGGAATTCATGATATTCGTCTCAACATATGGAAAAATCTTTTTCAATTGAAAAAGAAAATATTATCTTATGATGAATATTAAAATCATGTCAGGATAATAGAAGTGTTACAATTCTAAATTGATTTGGCATCTCTATCAGTTTCTCAATATCCGAAGGCTGAAAAACAGCCGAGAGCCCTTCAGCGTTCATGCCTTGGCGCACTAAGAATATTGCGCCAGTTAATTGCCAATGCCCCATCTGGTATTCATATCAGGGTATGGGGTGTTCATGGAGAGCTACTTTCACTGTACTCTCCAGTCAACAACGCCCGCCGAAAATGGTCTCATGCAATGTTATTGCCCATGGCCGGCCACAGTCAATGGGTTTTGTTTGTAATCAAAATCTTTCCCATGAACATGCCTCAACTTGTTCCTCTCAAAATAAAGAATATAGAGAACAAGTTGTTGAATTACTCCTGCATAAAGCAAAAAAAGAATATTGAACATGCCTCTCATTTGGAGTAAGCACATCATCAAGTGACAGAAGTGTCAGAAATCATCCAATGGTCTTTTGAGCCGGGTGATAAAAGTGGATGTAGGTTGATGCATCAAACTAATTTCCAGACTAAAGTCCACAAGATCAGGAGAGTTTTCAAGAAATTCTCAGATATATCATGTCATGAACCACCCCATCTTGCCATACTGGGGACTCTTTTAACCAAACCCTCAGAATCAACAAATAGGATTTGATGATTCGAGCAAGAACAACCCCAGTCCACCAGACTGGGGACTTTTCCAAATCCTCAATCCCTCCCTCAGAGAAAGTCAGTCATCTCTCGATTAGGGAAGAAGCCTCAAGAGGAACGAAGAGACAAATTATCAGGATATTCCTTCCAAATTACTTTCCATCAAGAAGTTCCTGAGGGATCAAATAGACAAAATGAAATGTCTCATCAGAGACATGGAAAAAGGAATTATCACAGAAATTCCGATAGAAGGGATATAATGCATTGTTCATCAATTAATGTCATTAATTCCATTGTTGCTGATCCAACAGATGAGGCTCACTCAGAGGGATCAGATGAAGAGGTTCCTGGTCAAGAAGTTGTACACACAGACAAAAAATGAAGAAGGTGTGCGTATGAGAAATCAATGGCTTACCCAGAATCTGGGTGTTCTTTCAAGTAACCCACTTACCCCTTTCCAAAAGGGAGCTAGAAAGGGGAAAAGAAAGAATCAGGTTACATACCCTTCCTCTAGAGAAGGTCAATCGCTCTCACTAGAGCAATGATTTCACAAAAAGAGGAAGAATTGAAGGAATTAAAGAGGTTGAATGCAGAACTACTTCAAGGTAGTCTTCCTCCTAAGCGTGCTGGAGTCAGTCATCCAAGAGAATTTGTTGTGGCTACTAAGATGGATCAAGAATATCCTCCTCTATTAGTACACTCTCACAGGTCTAATCCTATAGGTCAAGTGCAACAACAATTGGCAGTGCTACCATCAGTTGCAGTACCAGCCACCATATCTGTAAAAGCTCTAGTCATTTTACCTGTTCAAGTACAAGATCAACCGGATGTTTCTCAAAAGTTAATAACTACTATTGAGTTATTAATAGCTCGGTTGGAATCTGTGGAGGGAAAGCGTGCTCAAATTCAACCAGAAAAGAAATCTTATCCTGAATTGGTTGATGAAATTCCTCCCCCATCAAATTTTGAAAACAACACATTCCCAATCTTTAATGGTTTGGGAGACCCAGAGCAACACTTAACACATTTTGTTTCTCGTTGGGATCCTATGATGGGAACCCCTCAGCAACAAGAAGTAGTTAAGCTCATGTGTTTTGTACAATCATTACAAGGTCCTGCCATTGTCTGGTACACAAGCTTGAAATCCTGGTCAATTACCGGATGGGAGGATCCTCGCCAATGATTCCTTCTTCAATTCAGCTCAACTTTTCAAAAAACAACAGTTTTTTATCTTAGAAAATGTAAGAAATGGGAGAATGAAAGGGTTTCAGATTTCATTACTCATTGTAAGGGATTAACATATTCCCTGAGCTTAGCACTCCCTCAAGAGGAATTGTTGCCAATCTGTGTGGAAAATTTATGTGATGAGCTACGCACACCGTTGATCCCTGTGAAATACACAGGAGGGTTTCGAGACCTTACTTCGATTGCTCAGCAGATTGAAGACTCTCTTCTGATGACTAAGGATAAAGATCATGTAATTACATCAGCTTCAGGAAGGAGAATGGGTAAACCAGATACTGCTACAGTTATGCTTAAACTAGAACCTGTACCTGCTTCTACTTCAAGGCCTTCATCTTTTCGAAGTGCTCCACCTTCTGAGCGTCAGCAACATAGGTCGTTTCTTCAATATGATCAAAGAGATAAAAGATGAAAAGAATTTTACAATTTGAAGAGCAAAGTTTATTCTTTCTGAAATGAACAAGTTCCTGGTTATTTCATTTCGGAACTGGAAAATAATTTGGTTCAATTGCCAAGGCCCAAGAGGCCAAACAAGGAATGAGATGAAGACCATCCCAACTATTTCCCGTTTCATCAGATGTTGGGGCAGCCCATTCAAGATTTTTTTTTGTCTTCAAGGACCTCTTGAAAAAAATGGTCGACTCGGGAAAAGTCAAATTGAATGGTTTTTCAGCTCAGGTAGCATGTGTTACTGCTACAGATCTAGAGGAAGAAGGCAAGTGGAAAGAAGTAAAAAAAATGCGCAAAAATATATTGATTGGATGGGAAGAAAAACGATCAACCGAACTCATGCCATTTTGCTAACACAATTGAGTAAACCAATTGTGCCTTCTTCCATGAATGCCACAGAAAAACCCTCTTCATCCGAGGGAAAATCCTCACTGAAACGTCATAATTTAAAAAAAAATGAACAATCAGAATAAGATAAGAATGTGTCAAAGACCAAGTTGTCTTCGACTCTGGATGATTTTATGCCATCTACTTCGAAGCCACGAGCACCGTACCACCAAACGTCACAACCTAAATTGGCTAATCAGGCAGAGTCTTCATCAGATGAAGAGTTAATATTTTGTTCTTTTAATATGATTCATTTAACATATCCTTATGCCTGTCACGGTTTCAATCCTGATGAACATGGGTTCCCTGTATCAAGCAGAGGAATCAGAGGAAGGTCCAGAGGCTCAGGGTATAGGGGAAGACGTGGATATTTTAGAGGAAACTATTCTAATTCTACCCCTGGAAGAACTGTGTATGCAGCAGAAACTCATGGCAGAACCCTTCAACGAGCTCAATAAGAACAAGCAAGTACTTCTACACAAGGCAGATTCAGTCCTGGCACGGTTATTCTGGAAGATCGGTTGGAGGTTCCACCTTCTTCCTCTCAGCAAGTTAATAGACCTAATCAGTATAATATTCCAATTCCAAGAGTATTACCAACTTGTACCCCTATACAAGATGCATCTACTTCCAAAGCATCAACTTCCAAGGCACCTGTGAAACCACATGTTCCTATTGGGAAACACAGAACTTTGGATCAAAAGTATAATGTATTGAAACACTTGGCCCAAATACAATCCAAGTTATCAATTATGGATGCTTTGAATTTATCAAAGGATCTTCGGGAGGCACTCATCGAGTCTTTGTCAAGCCCTCAAAAGTTTGAAACTGAAATTGATGCAGCTGGAGTCTACCATATAGAGAATAATCTTGCAGAATTCCATGCAGTGATATCTTTCACAGATGAAGATGAAGATGATGTCATGCATGGACATATTAAACCTTTGTACTTATCTGGAAAGGTCAATAGTGAAGACGTCCGAAGAGTCTTCATTGATAATTGTTTAGGAGTCAACCTCATCCCCATTCGTACACTTCATCGATTGGGCCTCATAGAATCTGATTTATCTCCTTCTACTTTGATGTTACAAGGATATGATAAAAATGAACAATTACCACTGGGCGAGATTACACTCAGAACTCAGTTTGGAGATCTTGTATCCAATTCAGATTTCAGGGTTGTTGATCAAGACTCATCCTTCAACATCTTTCTTGGAAGACCCTAGCTACATCAATATGCATCTATCCCTTCATCATACCACCAATGTCTTAAATATTGTTTCGATGGTCAAATTGGAACATTGTATGGTTATAAGTCCCCATTCAAGACATATGAATCTAAATACATTGAGGTAGAATTATATCACATGAAGGGAAAGGATAAATCTGCCACAAGGGATATTATCAAAGTTAACGCTCCATATGGTTTGGAAAAGATTCCAGTAAACCCATTTACACATGTGAGTGTAGATTATGTGTTACCTATCAGTCAAATTTATAGGATAGACCCAAATCAAAATAATCTTGTGGAAGCTTTCATAATTTCAATTACCACAATCAAGCCAGACAACATGAGAGAAATTGGTGATTCAACAAGCAATGATGAAATCTCAAATGGGGGATGTCTTCAATTCATCTACTGAAATCCAGCAAGTCTATACTTCTCCAATCAGGCCAGAAGAAGTTGTAGCAATGTCAGAGGTGAATGATGATTTCGATTCTCAATCCATCAACTCCTTTATATTACCCAAGGAAGACCCTTAATCATCAATCGGGTCAGAAATGGAAGCTTCTTCTTCAAGATGTTTTAATTTTAACATCTCTTCTGATCATGGAAATTCTGATTCATCATATACTATGCAATTAGAAACAGAATAAATAACACATGTTGAAGAATAAAAAGAGAAAGATCTCAGGGATGATCCTCCAGGATTTGAAGAGGGTATCTCTACCAATGTGGATGAACTCAGAGAAATAAATCTGGGTACAAAAGAATATCCACGCCCCACTTTAATTAGTGTGTCCATGAATCCGGAAGAGCAAGAAATGTATATTTAATTTTTGAAGAAAAATAGAGATATATTTTCTTGGAACTATACATAGATGCTAGGATTTGATCCTGATGTTGCTACTCATCGTTTGGGTTTTCCAGAAGAACATCGAGGATTCAAGCAAGCTGCCAGAAGAACACACCCAACCTATGCTTCCAAAATTGAAGCTGAAGTGGATAAGCTTATCAAAGCTAACTTTGTCAGAGAAGTTAAATATCCCAAATGGTTGGCTAAATTTTTCCCAGTGAAAAAAGAATAATGGGAAAATTAGAGATTGCATTGATTTCAGAGATCTTAATCGGCATTGTCCTAAGGATGATTTTCCAGTACCAATTACAGAACTCTTAATTGATGCAACAGTTGGATATTAAGCACATTCCATCATGGATGGATATTTTGGATATAATAAAATCCAAATGTCTCTAGAATATGAAGAATATACAGCCTTCAGAGCCCCTCGGGGTGTGTTTTTCTATCGGGAAATTCCATTTGGCCTAAAGAATGCAGGTGCAACATATCAGTGTGCCTTGCATCATATCTTCAAACCTTTATTAGGAAAGTTTGTTGAATGTTGTGTGGAAGATTTTGTGGTTAAATCCAAGAAACTTTCTAATCACTTGGATGATTTAGAAGTCATATTCAACAAACTTCGGCAATATAATTTGAAGATGAACCCCTTAAAATGTTCTTTTGGGGTAACCTCGGGAAAATTTCTCGGCATCTTTGTATGCCATCGTGGTATTGAGGTCGATCCTGAGAAGAAAAAGTCAATCCTTGGTATGTAACCTCCTCGAAATTTAATGAAATTGAGAGGACTTCAAGGACAATTGGCCTATATTCGGGGTTTCATCGACAATTTGGCATGCAAAAGTTTACCCTTCACCAAATTGATGAAAAAGGGAGACACTTACCGGTGGACTGAAGAATGTCAAGAAGAATTCCATATTCTCAAGAAGTATCTCTTGATTCCACCAGTGTTAATGCCACCTGTTGAAGGAAGACCACTTATCCTCTATTTGAAAGCTCTAGAGCGATCATTGGGTGCCTTTCTTGCTCAGAAGAATGATGCTGGGAATAAAAACAACCATTACAATCTCAGTCAGACTATGCTTGAAGCAGAAACCTTATCCTCAAATATTGAGATGTGCTGCCTAGCATTAATCTTTGCTGTTCATAAGTTGAGACACTACCTGGAATATCACGATGTCCAATTTGTATCTCGCAATAACCCACTCAAATTCATCCTCAGTTGTCCGATTCTTACAGGACGTCTGGCAAGGTGGGCTGTTATTTTGCAGCAATTTGACATTCAGTATGTGTCTCAAAAGGCAATAAAAGGCCAATCTCTGGCGGATTTCCATGCTAAACATCATTCAGTAGAAGACACATCTTCAGATATTGAACTTCTTGATGAGGAAGTATTCTTTATTCAATATTGTATTCAAACATGGAAAATGTACTTTGATGGTGCTTCCAGAAGTCCAACAGGGAGGAAAATGGAAAATAAAAAATTCAACAAAGTTGGGTTAAGAATTGTGATCATTTCTCAAGAAAAGGCAGTGTTACCCTATTCCTTATCATTCTTGGGAGGCAGTACAAATAATGAAGTGGAATACCAAGCTCTTATTGTAGGATTGGAGTTGGCGCTTCAAGCACATGTGAATCACTTAAAGGTGAAAGGTGATTCAGACCTAGTAACCAAACAAGTCAATGGGGATTATGCCATCAGAAAAGAAGAACTAATCCCTTTGTATGATTGCGTTAGAGAGTTAATGGCTGAATTTCCTACGGAACCGACATTTTATTATGTCCCGCGGTCACAAAATGCTCAAGCTAATGGACTGGATAATATAGCCATAGCTCTGGCAGATCCAAATTGGGACAAGACAACCATCAGTATTGCCCACTGTTGTACAATTTCCCCTTATGTTCAAATCAGAATAGAGGAAATCAGTGAATTTAGTCCCATCTCTGAACCATATAGTCATACTACAGGATGGATGACACCTATCAGGGAATACCTTCAAAATGGAACACTTCCACCTAATAGAGCTAGGAAAGAAAAATTTCAGAGATGCGTGGTCAATTTCACCCTTTATGATAGCACAAATCACTTAGAGAATGTTCTCTACAAAAGAGGTTTTGATGGAGTTCTCTTTAGATGCATTGACGGTGAAGAGATGATGGCTATCATGAAAGAAGTGCATGCAGGATTCTGTGGTTCCCATCAGTCTGGACACAGACTATCTGATCAAATTCGAAGGCTTGGATACTTTTGGCCATCAATGATACAATATTTTGTTGATTTTATGAAGAAGTGTCATTCATGCCATGTACATGCCAACTTCATTCATTAGCCCCTAGAGTTGCTTCATACAACTAAATACTCATAGACATTTTCCACATGGTGAATGGATGTAGTGGGACCTTATCCTTCAGCTACAACCAAGAAGATGAAGTATATTTTTACTGCTATTGACTTCTTTTACAAATGGGAAGAGGAAGTACCTCTCAAAGAAGTCAGTTCTAAATGCATTGTTAGCTTCATTACGTCTAACATCATTACTAGATTTGGTGTCCCTCATACCATATTGATGGACAATGGCACCAACTTCTGTTCATCCGAGGTGAGGAAGTTGTATCAAGAATACAACATCAAATCCAATAATTCATCTCGGTATCATGAAGTGGCCAATGGCCAGATAGAAGCCTTCAACAAGATTCTTTCAAATATACTGCAGAATATGTTGGATAAAGATAAGAAATCATGGCATGATAAACTCTTTCATGCTTTATGGGATTATCAGACCACCACCCGCACTACAACACGGTCAACTCCATATTCATTAGTATATGGAACGGAAGCAGTCTTGCCCATTGAGGTTCAATTACCTTCACTCAGAGTAGCCATTTTTGATCAGTCAACTATAGATGAACAATCTCAAAAGTGAGTGGATGAATTGGAATGGTTATATGAGAAAATATTTTGCACCCTACACCACTTGGAAGTCTATCAGAATCGAATACCACGATCCTTCAAAAAAAAAGTTCATCTTCGTTCATTCATTCAGGGAGAATTGGTCTTGGTTCTCATAACTCCAATGATACCAGGAAAGAAACCTCCCAAACATGAGCCAAAATGGGAAGGACCTTATTCAATACATAAGGTCTACTCTAATGGATGCTATTCTTTAATCTCAATGGATAGAGAAATCATAACTACTCCAACCAATGCCATATTTCTGAAGAAGTATTGATTTATAATCAAAAACTACACCAACGGTCCATGCATACGACCTTAAACTATTGGAATTTCATATTGTCCAACATGAAGTTAAACTGCATCATCTGTTACGGTCCATGCATACGACTTTAAACTATTGGCATTTCATATTGTCCAGTAAGACGTTAAACTGCATCATCAGTTACGGTCCATGCATACGACCTTAAACTATTGTCATTTCATATTGTCCAGAAAGACGTTAAACTGCATCATCAGTTATGGTCCTTGCATACGACCTTAAACTATTGGCATTTCATATTGTCCAGCAAGACGTTAAACTGCCTCATCAGTTACGATCCATGCATACGACCTTAAACTATTGGCATTTCATATTTTCCAACAAGACGTTAAACTGCATCATCAGTTACGGTCCATACATACGACCTTAAAATATTGGCATTTCATATTGTCCCGCAAGACGTTAAACTGCATCATCAGTTATGGTCCATGCATACAACCTTAAACTATTGGCATTTCATATTGTCCAGCAAGACGTTAAACTGTGACATCCTAACTACATGATGCTAATCTGTACAGAAGTCCCTTACGTCCAGCAAGACGTTAAACTGCATAACCAACGGTCCATGCATACGAGCTTAAACTATTGGCACCCCTTTCATCCGACATTATGTTAAACTGTGAAAAAAATCCCTAATACATCCAACATGACATTAAACTGTGTCTTATTTGTCCTTACTGCATGAAATTAAACTGCACCGTCCCCCTTTCATCCAAAACGACGTTAAACTGTATTTTCCCCATCGTCTTAGCTACAAGACACTAAACTATACAACACCCTATATTTTTCCTACATGACGTTAAATTATATTTTGTCCCTACTACATGACAATAAACTATGCAACACCAATAGTCCTCACTGAAAGACTTTAAACTACATAGTCCCTTCTTATATCATACATGACATTAAACTATGCATCGTTAAGGTTGTTGCTACCTCTTGTTTCTCACACCAAGTATGACTCACTTGAGCTTAGATAAAACATCAACCATAACACCCTCTCTGAACCGCTAACCATGTGTAAGTCCCAACACCATTTTTTAGGTTTTTGTCCCCAAGAACAACTTGATTAATAATTCATTCATTAATTTAACTATGTGGACTTTGATCCTTGCCTTCTAGGATAGGTGCGTAGGCAACCTTTTAAGGTTCAAGCCCAAAACCAATCTCTTCACATTTGTTCACCTTTTTCCTTACTACATGACGTTAAACTATACAACACTTTTGTCCTATACGACAATAAACTATGACATTATTTGATACCCTTACCCAAGAGGGAATTATTCTTTACATTGACCTGCAATCATGTTCTATTCCAAAGACTACATGTATACATGGAAATGCTAGAACCTTTTATCTTGGGTTAAACCATCATTGCACTAAATTCACCTTTCACCCTTCACTTGTATGAACCAAATCTGTATAGTGGGTATTTCTATAACTACATTGTCTTGATTCCCATTCTTATGGGATACGTAGGAATGTTTGATCATCCCTCTAATCCAGCCCCAAGTCTTTGGGCCTAACCCCAAATTCCATTTTTAGTCCCCTGGCTGAAAAGTCCCTATGAAAACACACACTGTGTATTCATTATTATGGTCCAAGATCTATGACCCTAAACTAAGATCCCCCATAAATTCATCCCACATGATGGTAAACTATATTTCAAGAACTAAGTATGGATTGATTCCCATCCTTATGGGATACGTAGTGAAGTCCAGTATCTCAATTCAGGACCCATCCACAACATGATTATGGTTAGCATTGGTCTATGTATCTATAAATTAATTTACTAAATGCCCATTTTTATGTGTCATAATACTAGTATTAAATACTTCCAGATCTTCATAACCCTTTTCTTGACTTCTGGTTACAAAATGTCCAATTTCTGAGATTTCTTTTGCCTGACTATGTAGCACATACCCTTAGGCGACCTTGCATAAACAGTCTACATAACAGACTTTTCAGCCAAAAGATACTATTATTTGACTATGCAGCCAATGACCTTAGGCTCCCATATATAATTCAACCCCCTAATGGGTTTATTAAATAATGGTAACTTCATTCTTGGGAAGAAAACCTCTTTTTTCCTTATTGGTATTATCAACAATATGTAAAGGATCCACAAAACATATACATCCTTAACATATTTATCCCATATTCTTTTTCATGATCTGAAAGTATTCAAGTCTATGGTTTATATTTCTCTTCCCTACGTTTGGTTCAGACCTTCGTAGGAGTGACATTCATCTAGTTCTTAAACAATCTTGTTTGGAAATATCATCTCCATATTCAAGTACCTCTCTCCATACAACAGACTCTATGCTTTTGAAAATTTGAATCCCCATTAACTTCCACTAGCTTTTTAGTAGTAGAAAAGTAAATTTCTGAGAGTTATTTTGCATGACTATGCAGCATGTGCCCTTAGGCGACCTTGCATAAACAGTGTACATAACAGACTTGTCAGCTAAAAGATACTATTATTTGACTATGCAACCAATTCCATTAGGAGGCCCTGCACAATTCAACCCCCTAACGGGTTTGTTAAATAGTGGTAACTTCATTCTTGGTAACTACTTCTTCTAATGCATTTTAGCCCTTTTTCATGTCATCCATCAGATTCAAAATTTCTTAAGTCATAATTTTCAGATTTTCCCTCGTACATGAGTGTGGTAATATGTTTTCAGATAAATTTTCAAGGAATTGAGTCAATTTTAATTCATTTGGTCAAAGCTATTTCGACCTTAAACATTAGCCTTTTTATATCCGACGTGCATTCCTTTAAACATCCCACAAAAGACAAGGGAACTCTGAACAAAAGTCAATTCCCAGCTCACTAAACATACATTTTCATATGATTTAGGCAATATTGAGCAATTAAAAGATTCAAAGTTTGTAGGGTTATTTATAATAATCTTAGAAAAAATCAAACTATGTTTACTAGGCCCATTGGATTAGGTAAAAATTTAAAGCAGGTAGCAAGAAAATGCATACACAAATGATTGAAGATGAAATTATTCTTCATTTTATGCACAAGAATTAGATGGACATCCACAGATTGGAGTCTCTTCCCTTTTCCAAGAAATTACAAGAGACTGTCAACATAAGTCTTCACTTGATGTACAGCATCCCAAGCTTCATCAGCAACCACTTGAAGCTCATGCACTCGACTATCTTCACTCTTTTCAGCTTGATGAAGTGCTTTCTTGGCATCTGCAATGGCTTTCATACCATTTGTTTGAGCTCCTTCCAGTGAATTATTGAGTTGGTCAAGTTCCCCAGTAACAGCATCAAACTGTTGTTGAAGGTGCATATGCTGGACGACTTTCACTTTGATCTTATGTTTCAACTCCTTCATCTTGGCAGCATAATCAGCTTCATCTCGGGACACTTCAACCTCAAATTCGCTAATATTGGATGATAGCCTCACCCAGGTCAAATCTTGACGGAACTTTTGCTCTTGCTCCCTCCTTAAGATGACTTGCTTCACCGCGACATGAATCTTTTGATATCCAAAACCGCCAAGTCCTAGCATGAAAAATAGTGATGACAGTCGCAGGATCTTTGACGACAGATCTTCTAAAGGCACTTCAGATATGATCTTCCACATATTTTTCCATTCCTTGCATCGTGAAAATTGGAGCGCATTTTGTACTTCTGGATCCGACTCAGCATCACTGTCACAGGGGGGAATATAATCCGGGATTAATGCACTTAGGGAAGTGCCATGTTATATTCCTTCCCCCCTGACCTGTGTTTCTTCACTTTCAATTCCCGTTGGGGTAGAGGCTAAGGCTTCACCTCCATATCTAGCCACTAAAATTGATGGACCTATATAATCAATTGAAAGATTTGGTTAGTTTTAAAGGATAAAAAAAGTTAATTGGTTGTCTTTCAAATTAAGTATAGTCACAAATATTGTTATCCCTTACCCAACGGTAGATTAGTAACTTGATAAGGATCCTCCCCATATTTCCTAGTTTCAACAAGATTTTCAGGGTGAGTTTGAGGAAGCTCAATGGGGTTTGTCTCCACCTGGGCTAATGTCTCTACAATTGTAGGATTTTCTACACCCCCTTCAGGCATTCGTAGTTCAGCAGCTTGCTCAGATAGAACTGCACATTTCTACTGATCCTGATTAGACATGTAATAATAAGTTTTTTTAATAGGACAAACAGAAACACTCACGTCCATAATCTTCTAAATTACATAGTAATTTAACATGATCTAAAAAATATTCAAAAGATACTCCAAGTCCCATCACGCAATCCAATGTAAACTTAGAATCCTTGTTAATCTCACCAGTGGGAGCATTTGATATGTCTTCTTGGCGACCTTCATCCTACAGTATCTGACCCTGGACAGCTTCTTCAAATAAAGTGGCGGCGTCAGTTGCAATGGCCACTAAAAGATCTAATACAGGGGTTGAACCTAATGTATCACAGAATGGAAGTTAGTTGATGTTTCATTCAACATCTTATGAATCATTGTTAACTTACCATAAGCAGGATCTTCTCTTCTTGCAACAGTAGCTGGAAGGATACTGGGAACAGACGTTGGCTCTTCTAGAGGAGCAGCCAAGTCAGCCTGAACTTGTGTTTGGTCACCTGTACCCTCCATGGTCCTCAAAGGCGGATAAATCCTCTCTCTCAGAGGGGAAATTGAAGAAGCCCCTAAAATACCAAAAAGTATGTGAAATCTTTTCATGGGTTAAGATTCATGATTATCCGAATGACTTACCACTACTGATGAATCATTTAGCTGTGGACTTTCTCCTTCGATGCTTTTGCTTATTTGGCTTTTTGGGAGTGTCAAAAGTCTCCTTTACAAGAACTTGAATTAGAGAATGGAAATCCATATGCAACTCCTCATCCATGGCTTGCTGGCCTAGAGATATCTCTCCTGAATCACGAGAAGATTCAACAGGAGCCCCGATGGCAGTACCACCTGGGCTATATTGTGGCGAAGGAACCTCAGCAGTTCCTTTCTTTTCAAGCTGCAGGATGAAGAAAATAATTTCATTGAATAACAATGCTTTGACTGAAATCAAGTTTCAAAGCAAATAAGGAAAGAGACTTACATCTTCAGGAGCCACATAATCGTGCCACTCCTCATCTCCGGAACCACCAGTCCCCTCAGTGGAACCATGATCAATCATTTCCTTCACCCAATTGGTGACAGGAATGGAATCATCGGTGTCATATATGAGCATTTACCGCTATCTGATGTAAGCCCGCACTTTATCAGGGTTATCCTTGTAACGGATATCTGTAGAAGCCAGAAGATTCCATATTCCAGGGAGGTGTAGCCCCTCACACAAATCCATCCAGGCAGTTTCAGCACCACAATATAAACTATGCCATGTCTGGACATCATCTAGTCGTAAATATTCAGTATGTGTACTAGAAGGCTGTGAGGAAGGTCCTACAATCTTAGACTTCAGATTCTTCCCAACTCTTGCAACTACAGATAGAGAATAAGAAAATAAGACTTGTTGCTCTATAATGTAATGGTTATTAAATTTCCACAATGAATTAACTCTCCAGGAGTTGATGGAGTGGGTCTTTTGATTCTGACAGGAGAATTATATCGGGCACGAGGCCGCTTTGTCGCTTGTTGTACCTCATCATCCCCATCTTGGGAATCTGGTGAGTCAATCCTATACGAGGAATCCGGTGAATCAACTTCAAGTGGGGAAGCATCACCTTTTTGAGGAAGGGTTTCTTTCTCCATAGTTATCTTCCTTTTCCCCACCTAATAAACCGGGTGATTCAGCACCCCTCTAGGGTATGATGCTATCCAGTTCTCAGCATACCATGTAGTCAAGTTATTTGGCGCTTTATCAACTTGTAGATCAAACACTGGCCCAGTCTTCTCCCTAGATGTCAGCAACCATAGTTTTCGGGAAACCATTGGATGTTTCTCTAACCTGACATGCATAGGGGGAGATACAATAGTCTACTGTAAACACTTTAACTGATGTGAAAATCTATATGGATCATAGGCCTCACATATAATCTCTTCGTCAATCCTAGAAACCATTACACCATCTCTACAGGCCAGCATGTATGCCCTTAATTCCAAACCGGTTGTTCCATCATCAAAAAACTGCCTGGTTGGCGGATTTCTATAAGAAAGAAATTAATTTCCTTATACATGCTCAGCCTCACCTTCATCTCATAAGAATTGAGAGCTAGTGGAGCAATTCTATAGAATTCTTGCACTGACAACCTGAAAGAACTTTGGGGATTTGTACTCCATTTTGTACATTATACGACCTGAAGTGAGTGGTGATCCATCCCCACAAAACTTGGAATGGTCCCACTATTCTCACTAGATACTTACTCATGAAGACATGGAGTAATCTTCGGTGAATCTTTTCTAAAATGGGGGTAGCTAACCCAACCATTTTTCCCTCAGCCAACTTGGCCACAATAATGAAGGTCCCTGGCCTAAAGCCTCCCTTCGAGTCCTCAACTGGAAAGAGATAAAAACTGAGCCACAAGGAAAAAATCCCACTAGATGAGGCTTTTTTGGGATCCTCTGATTCACCTCATATTCCCACTTCTCAAATTCCCCTTCATCTAGGGTTGTCCAGATGTGCCATGAGCACCCCTCTTCTCTTTTTGGGGAAAGTAGTAGGACGATTGGGACTCTTCTTCTTGGACCCCGTCTCCTTCAATCCCTTATCCTTTGATCCCTTCTCTTTCGGATCATTCTCCTGATTCTCGATAAGAAACATATTCATCCACTCCTCTAGATGAATATCCTTTCTAGAATGAGTTTAGGAGGTCTATGAACTCTTGAGCTTGTGGAATATTTTCAATAATTCCCACGCTAAATCCAGAGTCTTCTCTGAATCATTCCAAGTCGCATTGCGAGGGATAAACTCATCATACATATCACCCAAAATTGGAGCCCTTGAGATCTTGTGGACATCCCACAGACTGATGCCTACTTCTCCATGATTCAGATGGAAAGAATTGGTTTCTGGGATCCAATGGCTGAGTCTCTCCGACACAAAGTTATCATGTCTGTAAACATATGTTTCCCCATCCCAGACAGCTTCATATATTGAAACTCCTTTCAAATCCTTGACAAACTCTGCATAGGTTTGTCGCACCCAGTATGCCCACATCCAAGTTTTCTTCACACCTCTTCCAGGATGAAAGTCCCAACTTCTCTTCCAGCCTTTGGATTGATCCATCTAAGAATTTAAGAAGTTTGAAGGATAACAATGTGGTTGCAACTCGGGCTTGTGAGGTTTCAGATCCGGCGTACAAGGTCTATGATGCATCATATGTGCCTTCTCCATTCCTCCAGAATTTATAAATGATTTTCCACATGAGATATTCGCTGAAGAAAAATTGGTGTAATTCTGAAACCAAGAAATTGGGAGATTGTTCTTTGCCTCTGGAATAATAACTTCTCACAGATGACTGTAGCCATACAATTACAGATAGATGCTTTGTGGGAAATCAAGATGATACTTCTTCAGGTACTTGGACAAATCCGGGAGAGTGCTTTCACAGAAGGTATAGTAATCATGGCCAGTGATGCTCATCATATCATCAATTCTCTTGCTAGCAAGTTCATCAACCATTCTGATTCTCTTGGGAGCCTTGAATCTGCACAAAAGTTGAATAAATTAACTCTTAAATGGGTTAATTTTTCATAAAATTTATGAAGAAATTTGAAAAAATGTATAAGGAATTAAGGCGCGCATGTATGGATGTGTCACGCAAGTATGGATGTGTCTCGCAAGTTTTTGGCATGCATGTATCACTGCGCAAGTACAAATACATCTACAGCAGGGCGACAACAAATAAATAGCGGAAAACAGGGCAACCTGCATGGCGAAGGTAAGTTGTGTGGTGAGCGCTCGAAAATCTGAAATCCGAGTACTTTACGCGAGAATGGCCGCATATATATAGTCTAGGCCTCAACCCTGCATGCCTAAAAGTCAGCATGCTCTAAAGCCAGTGCGATCAACACCTGCGCGATGCCATCAACATGCTCAACACTTGCGTGCCGAAGTTTCCTTGGTTTTCTTCTTTCCTCATAGTTACATCCTCATTTCCTTCGGATCCAACTCTGAGGGGGGACTTTTGTTGATGATTCTTTCCGTTACAGAGTCTAACGAAGGGAAAAGGGAAATACCTTGAACCCAAAGTGATTCATCCTTTGAAGAAATATCAAAAATTGACAAGGGAATGAACAAAGATTCAAATGCACTTGGGTCACGCAAGTTCCACCAAGGTCGCACAAGTATACTTCTGCACCGCCCAATGATCATGCAGGTGAATTGCGCGCCCTCTTTGAAATTAGCCATGGGTCTTCACGAGCCTCTAAATACGCCATGTGGGCCCCCCATTTCGGGGATGAAAAATTCCAGAAACTCATATTTGAGCTCCTAGCGCCCTAGTCTCTTCTCAGAGCTTCCAAACATTTATAAGGTAATTTCTTACCTAGAACGGAAGATCTAAAGAGCGGGGGGAGGCCTAATTGTTGAAACTCATCAACACTTGCGTGCATAAGTGGCCAACCCTTAAGGGAAATGACCACACTTACGCGCCACCTTAATCCTTCAACAGAACTTGCGCACCACATTTCTAGAAACCCGTAGGGATAATACTAAGGGCTTGAGCCAAGTCTCGCCCAAGTATTTCTTTAAGGATTCACTGTCGTGCAAGTACCCATGTGCCGCGCAAGTATACTTGCGCGACCAGGACTTGTGCGCCCACGCAGGACTTGCACGCCACCTTTGTCATGGGTGCCCCACCTACCTATTTCACCTCTCTTATGCCTATCACCTATCCTCTTCATGATTAAGCCTTCATAACTCTCTCCAAATCCATTTATGGCATGATTTCCTTGTTGGCTTCCTTGTCTGAAAGGAATTCTGTGGAACATATCTTAAAACCTAATGATTTACATATCTTTATATCACTAAGGTTGGAGATTTCATTCATTCAACCTCATCCTTTAAAGATGAGAGATTCCTTTAACCTGGACCTCCTTTTCAGGAGTAATCCCCAGTCATAATTTCTCTAAATTTGGCCTCCTTCTCAGGAATAAGTCCTAAGTCTCAAGTATCCTTTATAAATGGGCCTCCTCCTCAGGAGTAAGTCCCAATCTCAAAATTCCAAATGTGGGCATCCTCCTTAGGAGTAAGCCCCTATTCCCCTAACCTGGGCTTCCTTTTCAGGAGTAATCCCCAGTCTTTAGGTTCCTTTAAATTTTGGGAATCCTCTTCAGGAGTAAGCCCCATGTTAACAAATATGGGTATCCTCCTTAGGAGTAAGCCCCAAATCCAAATTCCTTTAACATGGTCTTCTTTTTCAGGAGTAATTCCCAATCATAAGTTAAAGTCCCCCTTTAATCTAGGCATCCTCCTTAGGAGTAAGCCCCAAGTTATAAGTCCCTTTAATTTGGGCTTCCTTATCAGGAATAAAATCCCAGTTCTCAAATCCCTTACCATGGGATTCCTTTTTAGGAGTAAGCCCCAGTCATAATTCCCACTTAACCAGTCTTAATTTACTATTGATTTGGGATTCCTTCTCAGGAGTAAAAAACCAATCACAAGTCCCCTCCTAAATTGGGTATATTTCTCAAGAGTAATCCCCAAGTTAGAATATCCAAATCTCCATAAAGCACATATAACTTTATGGACCTTGTTCCTGGGGTTCTTCCTTAAAGTAAATCCCAATCTTCATTTATCTGGGCAGTCATACATACATAATCCCCACATCATTTCTTATAATTTCATCTTTCATGGAACAATTGTCTGGTTTTACCAGTACCTCTTGTTTCTCACCCCGAGCATGACTCACATGGTCCTAGAGTGTAAAAGTAATTGTGACATCTTTCCTTGAGCCAATAAATCATGCATAAACCCTATACATATTTACTCAAACTACGTGAGTTATAATTACTTTTCTAAACAAAGGATACATAGGTAGCCCATCTGCGGGTACAATCCCAACTATGAAATAATCCATGTCCTTCTGAATGAAAATAAACTTCAAGTGCCCCACTGAGTGGCTTTAAAACCAGTATGGTCATCATAATGACCAAGAGACTTTTTTGTATTGAAGGATACCTTTGACTGAGAATCTCGAACAAATACAGATGATTCTCTATTGATGAAGAACCTCAAATACATATAAAATGTTCTCTAAATTTCCAACATGTCTAATCATTGATTGTCAGATCTAAAGGGAAGCTCATTTTATACTTGGTAATGTAATAAGGATTCACGAACATAACCTAAATCTTTAAAGAGATTCCCGGAGTAGACAATAATCCCCCCCAAAAGTGTGTGATGAGTCTGACCTCCCATCTCCTCGACCAATGAAAATTATTAAGCCTCGTCAGTTCACAACTAATGAGCACCTACCTTTGGAAAGTAGGTCCAAATGGATATGGAATCATTGGATGTTTCTAGTTCTATGAACAAACCCGTTAGAAACCGCTTGGAATGTTTGAACCTTAAATCAACGAGGTCATCCCCAATTACAGAGGAAACAGACTATAAACAAGTATATCCCTTCTTCTAAGATGTGTGACTTTACACTATAAATCCTAGAATCCTCAGCATATGATGATAAACTATATCCATACCATATGTGACAAACATAGGTTACTTCATATGAAAAATGTGACATGACCAAAACCAAAATACTTGTAAGATGAGATTAAAATATAGCCTTACCATATGTGATGAACATAGGATGCCTCATATGATATCTATGAGATGATTCATCATCCTTTATAGAGGGGGAACCAACCCTTTTTATTGTAGTTCACCTACCAGGACACATACCAAAAGTACATATGGCTTTATTCTCATTCACATGAGATAGATACTAATGCTCGGATATCCTATCCAATGTCTAGTCTCACCAAAATTGCATTCTAGGATCATTAACCTTAGGGATAGACTCGATCCTTGCCTATTGATACACTCATCCATTGAATTGGCGCATAGGGTGGACTATTTACTTGATCCATCTTCCCTAGGACATCCTCCACTTAAACGTTATCAACCACCCTTCGATTGGTAACTTCATCATCCTCACAATTCTAATAGTCACACTTAACGACAATAGTGTTGGGACACATTGGCTCACCTACTATATTGGGAACATGCCCCAAAGAATATTTGGTGAAATTTGGTGATACCTGCATTTTGAACATGGTAAATTGATGGACCTCCATTTGTTTATCCTATTCTTGAATAGAAAAGATATGGAACTTTATTATGAACATTTTCAATAGTGGTTTCTACCCATTTTTCACTTATTTCTTTTGTATAGATATTGAAAATAGTGATTTACCTTCCATTTGAATGATAGTAATTTCAGCACTCTATATTTCATTCTCTAGTATGCTCGTGTATGCTGACTAAGTAAGTTGGAATCATTGGGACTTACCTATGGCAGATTATATTTCCCCCACTACTAAAAAAAGGCCTATATCAGTGCTCAAAATGGGCTTTAACAGTGCTAAAAATGCATTGTAAAGATCAGTGCTAATATAGGGGGGGTACCTTCTATCAGTGATCCAAAAAGTACTGATAAAGACCACTTTTATCAGTGCTAAAAAAATCACTGATAAAAGTCAAAAAAAATTAAAAAAAAATAAAAAACAATTAAATAATTAGGGGAGAGATTTTAACAGTGCTTGAACCCCCCCTTTATCAGCGCTAGGAGGTCTCCCGCACGCTGCCCTTCCCGCGAATCCTCACACGCGCGCACCCCTTTGTGCTTCCACCCCAACTCAAACCCTCAACCTCCACCTTTCGCGGCTGCACCTTTACCCCTAAGATATTTCTTTTTTTCTCTATTTAAAGATATATCTATTTATTTATATATAAAGTTATATTTATTCTTATATTGATATAGATTCATATTAATATAATTATATTTTTTTATATATTAGTATATATATATATTCATTCATATATTAATATTTATTAATATTTATTTATTTATATATATATATATTTTTAGTTATAATTTTTTATCCGTACATTTATTTGTATATTATTATATACTTATAAGATTAGTTTTAAATACATTTATGAAATATGTTTTTTATGTGTGTTTATAATTAAATAAATAAATAAAAATATACACATATATACAACACACACACACACAAACAGATATATATTTATGAATAAATACATATATATGTGTATTTGAAAAGAAATAGAATGTTAAAACGATAATAACTTATAATCTTGAAGCCTGTTTCAACTCCACAACCAGTCAAATTGAAGCAAATGAAACAATATTCGATATGATATGTGGTATAGGGCTAACGAAAATTTGGACCAAAATTCATACCTTTTTGAATGTTAATAGATCAGGGTATCCTGACTAAAAACTCAGTTTTGGAGGCCTTATGGGACTTTTGGCCTAACAAATGTGACAGAGGCTACACTTGGGTCACCAATGCATAGAGCTCGTCATGGGCTTCGATTTGATATGATGTATAGCTCAAATAGAGACCCGGATCAATATTTATGGCCGTTTGAAGTTTGAGTTACATTTTGAACTTATTTTAGATCTTTTATTAATTGTTTTGATTTTTTTGTGTCTTGAAATTGTTATTAAATGATTTTTATTCGATAATAATTAGCAAATTATTAATTAATAATATTTTTTAAAATATTTTAAATCTATTTTCATTAAATTTCTTGTATATTAAATTTAATAGTATATTTATACGTATCTAAAACATATTAAAAAGATATATATAATATTCATATCAATATAAATATACTTATATAACAATAATTTATTTTTCCTGATTTTTTTAAACATAAAATTTATCACCGGTAGGAAAAAGAGCTTATAAATCCCCCCTTTATCAGCGCTACTAAAAAAAGAACTGATAAAGGGGTAGAACTTCCCTTGCCCATTTATGTAGTAGTGCCCTTATTGAAATCTCCCTTGAGATAATGATAAATTTATTCCACACCTTGTTTCTCACACCCGCTAGTTCCTAGGTAAACTATTTACACCTCCTCTCACCTTATCCTTACTTGATAGGATTTTATCTTTCCAGCATTAGTCTCCCACCACATCACATTCCAGAACTATGTATTTATTTATTCCCTATCCATAAGATATTTGGTGAGGCCTAGACCATTGTCTTTAAGACTAGTCATGAATGGACCTTCATTTGAGGAAAATCTTCATTAATAGTCATCCTCCCAAGTAAAATGTTGATGATTGGTCTTGTGAGTTCTTGGTATGGTGAACAGAATCCTTATCCCTCCTTTTATGATGAGTTTCAACCCCCTTATACAATCTAAACCTCTTTGAAGTATTTTAACCTCATACAAGCATTACATCCTTTAACCATCTGCAACTTCTTCGTCAAACTAGCATGAACCTTTAATACCCAAGGAAAGAGTCATAAGCATATTTTCTATTCAAAACCCATAGGGGAAATCTGAGTTAGATTCATTGTTTCACCTTGTTGGCCTCCCTTGTGATTTGGAAAAAATGAGGGTGTAAATAAAGTTTTATAAAGCCTACAAGACTAATTTCTTATCCCCCCAAAAAACCAAGATACATTCACTAGACCACATCTATTTTGGATTAAGTTATATCCAAATATTAGCTCTATTTTTTACTTGATCCTCTATGAGGTTTAAACCATTGTATTTCCATTTTATGCATTCCACTACCCTGACCAGGTGAGATTTGTTTATGACTTGGCCAAAAGATGCTAAACCATTCTAGTTACCTCCTTGTCGCATGATGTTAAACAAGATGAAAAATTACCCTCACCATAAGATAATAATCTACATGTTAGTATCATATTCATAAGAAATTAAATATCATTCCCTCCATCCCCATGGCATAACATAAAAACATATTAGACCATTTCTTAAGGAGGCCTTTTCTTCCTTGAATTCCAATAATCTACCATTCCATTTGAGTTCTTTAATCATATCCTAGAATCTAGGATTACGCTCACCTTAAAAGATGATTCTAGCCTTAATTTAGATTTTTTCTCCCACCCAATGTGTTCAGATCCATCATGGGGTCATCCTAAGAGTTATTAAATATATCCAAACACCACCTCCATTAACTCCATGCTTTCTATATTCCTTGATTTGGAAACCCACTAACCTCTATGTCTAAACAAGATCCCCAAATGGTAATGGTTCCTAAACACACTAGCTCACCTACTCTCTTGGGAACATTATCTGAAGGATACTAATGAAATTTTATAGGTCTCAAATTTCAATCATGATCAATGGGTGACCTGAATTTTATTTTCCACACACTTACTGATACGATGGTGGGTTCTTCACTTGTAACTTTGTTAGTAGACATCCTCCTTCAGCCTCTAAACCTCATTTTCTATTCCATATCATGGGTATATAAATTCATGTCCCTCATCCTCCCCCTTTGTTTGAGTATAATCCCATGGACCTAGAGTTACCCCTCTTATACACCTACAGATGTTGGTAATGTAAGTTAGATGTTAAAAGCTTCACTCTCAAACTAAGGTTTTATAGGTTTGGATCGTATTGATGGTTGATGAATCATTCCAAACCCTTCCCTTCATTCTCCAACTGACTTGTATGTAAACTAATTGTATTCTGATAGCCTCTTGTTTCTTATACTAAGCATGAATCACGCGTTCTTAGAGACTTATTGTTGATTGTCTTGTTAATATGATGGAGGTTCATGAATGTAAGAGAAAAATGCTTCTTTTATTGACTAAATGAAAATTGGTATTAGAGAGGATGGTCATCCACATATAAGAGCCTCTCTATGTTTTAAAAAACAAAATAAAAAGGGATGTGCTTCCTAAGGCTTTTCCTTTGAATCTGAGTTCTCTAGCTTATCCAACCATTGATGAGCCCAAGTACATGCTATTGACTAGTATTCTCTTCCAATTATTCCTTCTCCATCGGAAATACCTAATTGGGTTGACTCTTATCCGGAACCTAGTTAACCTAGAATTTAACTACCAAGAATTTTACCCCCACAACCCTAGCCTAAACCACTACTAACTGTACCCTTATATTTTTTATGGTCTCATCTATAGTATTGATGAAAACGTCAGGCTTTTCCTCTTACTCCTCCAACCACACAAGTTCATGTTCAACTACCTTGAGTGCCTTGATACCTTTAAAATTATCCTTGTATGAGGGAGTTTAAATATCTTGATGCTCTGTACGCACATTCTTTGTGAGATAATCATGACCTAGAATACAGATATAATGATCATCCACCCCTTAGATTCCAATGTTCTGAAACCAGCCACGGAGAGACCCCATCAAGCTCAATAGATATGCCTTTGTGGTGTGAGTTATGAAATCTCTAATGCTTCTCCACACCCAATGCTGGAAAAAACAGTTCTCTTTGGTGATGTCAAACCAAGCGTCATCTCGATTTTTAGGTGGTGTAGGCTCATACTCATGGAAATCCCTAGGGACTACGAAAATTAGTTCTTCCTTAGGTAGTAAATCAAATTATCTATGTTCTACATATAGAGGATGTCCATCCTAGTCTGACTCTCCACTATCCCTGATCCCAACCTCTCCCACAACTATATCCGCACATACAACATAATGCTTTTATGGGATCAGGGTCAGCTCACCCCAAATGAACGGCTCCCTAAGTGTTTGATTGGATATTAGAGAAAGTTCCTCGACTCATTTATCCAACCAGGTTGCTGAGGAAACATTACCTCAAACAATACTTTGGAAAAAGATAGAATAGTCAATTCGACCTATTACAGAAAACAAGGTGGACATAACTTAGGAAAAACGAGACTTACATGAGGAAAGGGCTTAAGTGATATCCCTATATCGGGACAAAAATGGAAATTCCACTATCAAAGACCCTTTGGTGCTGGTCTTCACCTTGAAAACTTCCCTAGGATCCCTCAACGCCACATGTATGTATGTTATATAATGCACCTAAATCATCTAGTATGTAAAATTAGATCATTTATTAATGCTACGGAAGGACCAGGGTAGATGGGACTCATAAATTAACCTTGAAAAGGCATAGAGATCTTAATGATTATCCATCTTGGGAGGCATACCCAAATAAATTTAGGATTTTTTGTTGGTTCACTAGGGTGAGACCCCTGTAGATGACCCGGAGGGATAGAGTGTTAAGAAATTCCCCTCCAGATTCCTCCATGGAAGCCTCTTCTATTGATGTCTTGGGATAAGAACCCAATATTGAATTCTCAATACCCATCATGGTTCTCTCTTCACTATCATCAACATTCCACTAACAATACTTTTTTAGTTATTTCATGTGTCAAGATTATGGGTTAGAGGTGATAAGTAAAAAAAATGAATTTAATTATTTCAGAAAAAAAATCTCACCAAAGAGGATCATGGTCAGGTTTTATTCCTTAATAGTGACCTTCCCACTCTCTAAGGAACTTTCTCGGTTAGTGTTGGATCCCTAAGAATCCTCATCACTAGATCCATTTGAATCATTATAGGGGGATGGAACTTCGTGGACTAGAGACTTGGTATAGATCATCCCCTCATGGCCCACACAAAACATCATGTTTAACTAAGGTGTGGTAGGCTCACCCTCCACCATTCAAGATTTTGAAGGTTCCTATTTCTTCTTGATAGTCAGATATCTCTTGGATGCTCACTCAAGCCATGATCCTTGTAAGGATAACATTTGGATGATCTATCCCCTCCTCGGTGAGCCTTCTCTATACTTGTTATTCCACCTAGGACAACCGTAACATCGCTAATATATTCCTAATTTCTTGTAAGTAGGTATCATCTGATAGATACCACAAATAGAGAATCTTATTCCTTTAGGAATCCATGGAATGACTAACCTAGGCATGAGAGCTCTCCACCTACTCTTGTGAATGATTATGAGAGATCCCCACCCTAGTAGAGGGTTGAGCCATTGTTGGCCCCTGATCCATTGTCCCAACATTGTTTTGAACACCCCAACATGCTACATACATATTGAAGCCTGACTGACATACTTCATTATTTACCCTAATTTTCATTCATCGATACCACATTCCTTACCCTTTGGTGCAATATTTATATTGAATATGTGACAACCCAATGACTGGCATAATTCTAGGAGAGACCGACTTCAAGGTTAATGGGTGGAAGCATGAAGTTCTCCTTATAACTTTATCCATGAAAATCCTCCATAACTGATGGAGGATATTGGGAACAATTTCCTTATAAATCCCCATATACACTCACTTCTCCATTTTCTAGATGCATCCATAAAATTGGGTGAAATGTTGTGGTGTATAAAACATGAAGTAAGTGTTTCTATCTTGGATTGCATCCAAAACTCCTTATTGAATGGATGGGAGGTACTCCCTTCACTCTAAAATCACTTAAATATTTTCAACCATCAATACAGAGGGGGTCTTAAATGGGTGGAAGTTGATGTTTCCCAAGTTTCTAGTTCTCACTATCACCATGACTTCATTGAGCGGTGTTAGTAAAACCCAGAAAATTTTGATTAGAGAAGGTTATAGGATGATATTCATATGGGTAATAGGATTTGGAAACTCATAACCCCTATGTATTCTATGGTACACCCATGAAAAAAATATAATTGACTATATATATTCACTTGATCATGTTCTGCCTTGCAACATTCCCTAGTTGTTTAAATAGCCAAACCAGCACTGGAACTTCCATGTTCACATGAAAACCAGACACCATGATCACTTCCATCACTAGTATCTTAGGCCATAAGCCCATTTGGTGTCTCTGATTGGAAGTAGTCAAAAACTCAAGAAGGTATCCATAAACCTTGTATATTAGATTTCTATATACCAATACTTTATGTTGTATCCCCATTCATTGTAATGATCTTCCTCCAAAATCAGCAAGTAGGCCCCCAACCTCTTTCTCTTTCATATCACTAGAAATTTCTTTAGACACCTATCATTTTCATGTATAGTGAATTTTCGAACAATTCATGCCTTATACTAAATGTAATATACTTTTAGATGGGAGGATGATGCCTCAATACGCGATTCAACTGATCTAAGAGGATTTTCACCGCTTGCATCATCTTCACAGCACCTCCCCAAAAGTTGGGAACTAGGAGGAGATCATCACATTGGAATCCTATTAGGGGAATCTCTTCAATAATATGGATTTCCCAAAGGATGACTTCCATATCACCATATTGAATATGGAAGGTGTTGGTGTCTAGAGACCACCCACTGAGGAGCTCCGATATAAAATCATGTTGGCGGTATATGTGGAATAGGGATGTTCACACTGCTTCATATAAATACAATATTCAATAGCTTGGAATCATTCTTCTATTTGGTTAAGCATACCCAGTATTCCCATTTCAACTCATTGGTGATGTTCCCCAGGCTTGTAGATCCAATTCCTCATACCATCCCATATTGTTGTTTGGGAAACTTGTCTGAATGATTCTCATATTAGGGTTTGAGAATTTTTCATCCATTAGATATTCCACTATAACCATTCTTATCCTTCAACTCAAGCTGTAGACAAAATTATCTATATAATTCCTAACCAGATGACCAAAAAAATTTATATTCCATCAGTTGAGCTTTTCAGGGTGAGTGAACTAGAAACATGGAAGATTCAGTCCATAAATGAGATAACCACATCATAAAATATCTTGAAATTATACAAAAAGTTTTCTATTGCTTAACAAAATTTCTCTTAATACATTTACAAGTAGATTCAATATATCTAAATTCTTATAGATGAATCTCCCAGCTTAGGGAATTTTGGGGTTCCTGGCCATATCTTCCCTAAGGGTGGAAAGAAAAACTTGATCAACTTGGTTAACCATTTTTTGAGTCATTTAAAAAATTCAAAATTTCAGTTCAAGAACATAATAGTTGCCTCAAAAATATGGTGTAGAGTGACACAATTGTATCAATATTCATAAAAAGTGACATCCTCTATGTTAAAAAAAATCATTTTTGTAAAAGGGACATGTTTGAATGTTGTGGCATGAAGCCCAAGAGTTTTTGTAAATGTTTTGAGTTCCAGGCATGAGATATTGATCATCATGAATGAATGTTAGGTGATTGTACGATACCCCTATCAAACTTTTTATAGGCATGGTTCCCCTGGTTTTTACAAATTCACAACAATTTTTCATGACATGGGTAGAAATTTTCCCACTATGGATGAAAACTTTCCTTAGCTTCAAAATTCTCCACAAAACTTGGCCTTGCTATTCTCCATTAGCTCCAATTCATAGGGAAAATTTATAGGCACTGAAAACAAGTCTTGATCTTAGAAGGATGGGGTTTCATCAAAAAATATGCATCTCATACCAATGAATCATCTCTTAGCTTTGGGGAAAAGGCACAAAACTTTTGGTAATTTCACTTAACTCTATGTTTTTTCACGCAACTGGCTTGCATGAGAATGGAGACATCAAAGATATCATGTTTTTTGGTCCCCTAGAAGGTCCTATATTATGAGAATATGGAGGTTTACAACTTTTATACAATGAATGAAACCCAAAACATTTGTAGTTAAAACATTTAAATGGAAAAGGTGTTGTTAAAACATTTCCTTGCATGATCCTACCCTAACAACACATGATTGTGATGTGTGAAACTACTTTCCACAATATAAGAAGATATGTGAAATAGAATCAAAAAATTTCTGAAAAAATAGTTCACCCCTCGATTTATGGATGGACCTATGGAAGTTTAAGCATCATCTCTCATTAATGAAACCCCTTCTCCCATGATATCATACAACTCCAAACCTATGATGGACACCCAAAGGTAGAGAACTTTTGTGGATAACCTATCATAGGACCTAAATTTTGTTTCCTTTGGTTCAATATTTCCTTGTGAAACCTCTCTTAAATTCCAAGTAATTACAAGCAAGAGAGACTTCATTCATGAAACCATGAGTTCCATGTGACCCCAAAAGTTTCTCAAGAAAATTACCATCAATTCCAGGCAGTTTCCTTACGATGGAGGATATAGTTCACAAAATAACACCTTTGTGCGAAACTTTAGAGCTGTGCATAATAACCTTCAATTCCCCAAACTGAGGCCTCCTTCTACCAAGCACTACTGCATGCATATCAAGTGATTAGGTTCCCTACCCCACTCTGACTAGTGGTACCCACACCTTGATTATTAGTGTGACTAGTACCATCAAAACTCATATATGTATTCTTTTCTTCAATCACATCCTTGAAATATAAATCAGCTTTTTATCCTTTGAATATGAATCCTAATGCATCTTTATCTTATGTGTAGGAACCCTAACATTAAGATCCCCATTTTCTACATCACCATGGAAGTGTATATGTTATACACCACCATAAGTGCTTGATTTGTAGACACCTAATCTTGAAAAGTCGACATCATCAATGGAAATAACTTTCCTTTCTCTTTGATGTGGCCTAGTGATGGATCATTCTCTCCTACTTGGAAATGGTCTCCCTAGGTATAGGTCCCGGCAAGTTATGATTTGTGTGAAGTGAAACTAACTATTCCAAAATCCTATAAATAAGACATTAGACTAAAAAAATCATCCATAGCACATGAACATAAACTATATCCTTATCGTAGGTAACAAAATTAGGATACCCCATGCAAGGAACACATGAGATGAAAACCTCACCCAAACCATAAGATGAGACTTCCATCCCGAGAAGCCTATATATGTAAGCCCCAAACCATATCTTGTGGTACCTCTTTTAGTGACACAAGAATCCTTACTACATGATGTTAATCTTCATTGACCAGTCCCTTCACATGTCCTTGAACCGTGGAATTGAAATATGTTCATTTTGATCAATATATCCTAATAGGGTATGCAGGACACATTCCTAATGTTCATTCATGACATTTTGAAAAATCTTAGATTCCTTATTGAGGATTAATCTTGACATCTCAGTTCACTTAGGACACCTTCCTGAGTTTTAATTCTAACACCCCAATATTCCCATAAAATTTGGATGTCTTTCCTTAATAAGAGTACAACATCTAAGTATGACCATATCCCATTTTGGACACACTCTCCACACACACCTATCTCCTTATCATCTTAAACATATGAACTATCTATCTCTAAAATATGTTAAACCTACAAACTACCTATCCCCACATGATGTTAAACCTATGACTAACCTGTCCCCACAAGAAATTAAAACTGTGACTAACCTGTCCCCACAAGATGTTAAACATATGTCCAATTTTCCCTATAAAATTATAAAACAATGAATTACCTATATGAAAAATACACCTAACCCATGAACGAATATTTAATAGACAATCCATATAATAAAAATTGGATTCTCATGGAAAAAATACTTGAATGTTTGACGTTTATAGATTCAACTACCACATGGCTTACATGAGAGACCTTTGGTTCCACCCCAGAGATACCTCATATGAGAGATGTATTTGAGTTAAAAAGGGGAAGATGTTAAAAAATCTTGACACACCCAATGTTACATGATTATTAGATATTCCCAATGTTACAATACACTAAAACAAAAAGTTGTTAGACTATCAAGATAGAGGAAGTGTAATTAAATTACATCTACCTCAATATGGCACAAGGGATGAGTTTCACGAACATGACTAAAATCAATGAAAAAAACCAAAACTAGGAAATGCGATACAAGGAGGAATCCACAAAAGAAGGAACCAATTTCCTGTCACCACTTTTAGATCAAATAAGCAACATAAACAACCCTAGTAATAGAAGTATACCTCCTTTGGAAAGTGGGAATGTAATTTAAGAGACTGATCACATCACCACTAAAAATGTATTCCCCAACAGTTGAATGTGTAAGAAAACAACATGCACTGTGAGTCCTAAGATTCAATGTTATATTTAAATTTTTTTCAAGGGACATTATGTCCTTCATGGGTAGCATGTTGAACTATAACATCAATGGGGATTGAGGATACCAAGTGTGATGCATCTGATCTAGTCTTAACAATGGGGACCCTAAGTGGGTGTATTTGGATATGGGTAGAGGTGTTGGAGGTGCCATCTTAGAACCCTATTCGACTTGTAATAATAAAGGGGATATTATGATAAGGATGGGATTATATGTTTTTTCATGTTCTATTATTTTTTTATTTTAATTTTAAAATGTTCTGTGATTTCACAGTATACTCAGGAATTAGCCATTGGGCATGAATCTATTATGATATCGCAGGATTCCCAAGAATTGCTTGATGAGAATAATGGGACCCTAGGAAGATCGAGATTTCAAGGATAAGATATCATAGTATTTTAGGGGTGGATTAAATGTTTGGATGGAATAAATTCTGTTTTATATAGTGGTGGATTCTTAATGGTTGTTCTTAGTATCTAGTGTCAAAGTATATGATAATAAACATGTACTAATTATTGATATGTAAGAAATTCCCTTCATACAACAAGACAATTTCAAATTCTTAGGGTTCATAGGATTCCAATAGAGATACCGTTATACCATTGGGATTTCCTTGAGCATCAAGGTTTATAATGTAAATATAATGTGTTGGGTGGGAATATATCATTGATAGTTGATATTGGACATCGCAAGGGTGACTGTTGGATTCCCTCAATCGATGATTAGAATACACCATTGGATCAGGTGGACACATCAGATATGGTATGATCAAGGATTCAAGTGTTATTGGATACACAAGATATTAATCATGGGATCCAAATGTGTATTCAATTTGATTTCCTCAATTAACTAGGAATCAGTCATGCTCTAACATATAGGTTTACCTATGACATCCCCTTCCTGTGAATCAGACATAAGCATGAAATTTATAATTCCCATGTATTACCATGGGGTTCATCTAGAATGATTGAAGATAATAGATTCATGGTGATTCCTCAAGGTTCACCAATAACCATGGTGGATTAATGAGAATTAGATCACTAGAGTGTGGATAGAGGTTGCCCTGATGTGATGTCCATACTCAAAGTCATTCTATCATTGGATGAGGCAGGTTTGGTCGATTTTGTTCATGAACCTAAGGATAGATGATGGTAATTGGGATTAGACCAAGTCATATATATACTCTCTTGTGTTAGTTGTGATGTGGTGTTTGGTATAGTTCCCATGGCATGCTTAGAGACATTTTTCATCTTCTTGAAGTAGGTGTTTTTATTTATTTTATTCAAATTTTTAGTGGTTTATTTATTTATTCTAAGAATGTCACATTCATATATCACTACATTAATTTTATAGTATGAAACAAAATTGGTGATGAACTACATATTTATGAAATTACACCCTACTCTATCCACCACTACATTGGGTTACCTGAGTAGAATCGCCCTTGTTTGTAGGTCCAGGTTCGGCTAAGGCCCATTATATTTTGTAAATCTTGTGCTGCTCGATTTGGACTAATATATTGGATGTGATGATCGGGTGCAATTATGTAGCCTTTTTACCATGTTTTATTTTATTTATCTTATATATTTGGGTTATTGTCCCAGTAGGAGATCATATCTACATATGAAAAAAACTAATTGAAATTTTATTCTTGTATGATGCACTATATATATTATTGTTTCTTGTTTATTTATTATGAGTTTTATGAAGAATATTGTATTGATCGAAGATTTTGGTTTCTTTTAATATTGTTCCCCACTCTGATATAGGGGGTATAGTGTCACCATGGTACTACCTTAGACCCCCACTACTAGTCAGTAACATCTTGCATATGGGGAGGTGAACTTGAGGAAACATGGAAGAACATCCTGATAAATGTTTATAATAATATAGTCCAGGGTATTGCAAAGTGGTATCATGGTAGTTTTTAAAAATATTTACTACTTGGGATATGGTAGATAGAGGATTGAAATGTGTCATATCTTATGATGGATATCAATATGGTGCATCATGAACACCTATTTTGATATGAAATCTATTTTTCTAGTGGTTCAGAATTGTTGATCTTCATATGTGATATATGATTGACATTATTTTCACTACATTTTATGCATATAATTTTTGAATTTATGATTTTTACAATAATTTTGGATCTTTTACCATTATATGGAGTCTAGTTATTGGATTTTTTACTCTTTCCCAATTGGAAGGTGATTGGTTTTGGATTAAGCTCTTAGACCATAGAGAAAAGAGTCATCTCAAATATCATTCTCAGAAAATAGCGATTAAAATTACATGTATTATTCTTCTAGTGTGTGATCTATGTCTATAAACAGAGGTTGTACTATTTAATGTCCCAGAAATAATTTATACAATTTTTTCATATATAATCTCTTTATGGAATTCTACTCAGCATTAACAACAATTTTATACTTCATTATGAGTTAGTTTATGTGAGTCCTATAGTTAGGTGATTGATGGAAGTGGTGATGATCTAATCCCTTGGTGATGGGGATGTGTGGAGACACTAGTGGATCAATATAGGAATTTGATTCCTTGAAGATGAACCAATTATGGGTAATTATTTTAAGGGTTTGATTATTTAATATAATAGTAACAACAAATATGGATACATATCATCATTGAGTAATGTTGGTTGTATATGTGTGCTTGTGTGATGTGTTCAGATCCTCTATGGAATAGTTTGATGTGAAGATGTCTAGAGATTGTGGGTTCTCTATGTCTAGTAATTTTAAGTTCTAATGATAACCTATATGGTGAATTCTTATATATCATGAAATGAAATTCATTATAACGAAACCTAATTTTCGGGGTTCTTTGGTATATATCATCTTGGGAGATTCTGTTATATACATGTGACCTTGGATGAGTTGGTATTCACAAGGGATAAGTCCCATAAGAGGATGGTCAGTGATATTTAGTTATGGAATCCCGGCCTTTTCTTACATTACTATTACATCATTTCAAAGATAAACAACATAATAGTATTACACATAAAGGATCCAAAGGTTTATTGTCTTGGGCAAACTAGGACCACACATAACCAATACAACATCAAGCATAAACATTTATTTAATTTCATCTTCTCTATCTTCTTATTGGCACTTGTCCTATCCTGAGTACATGTAGCCACCTGAGGATATACAATTAAAGGGGTGAGATGGAAGCCTAGTAAGAGGATATATAGGAACAATATATCACGGGGTGATCATAATTATAACATAGGCAAACGATCATGAACATGAGAGGATCATAAATAAAAGACTTGAAATGTGGCAATGCATAAAAATGAAACATCATGTCTTAGTGGTTAACTACCACACATACTTGTGAACCAAGATAGAATCTTGTTCACACATAATTTCAAATTTACTGATGAGATTCATCACTTTACCCAATGCATTGGAGTGCTGTAAAATTCCGGGCGCACCCATCACATTTAAACATTCATATTGTGCTATATAATTCCAGGAGCACCCGTCACATCATAACATTGTCATTTATCATGCTTGACACAATGAACATATAACATAAATTAAAATAATGAACCAATGAAAAGGAATGAGTTTCATATCATAATAACATATTCATAATATTTGGGTCCCCAAAATAATGAGGGAATAACATACGTGTTACAAGAACCATTCACTTTGAGTGAGAAGTAAAAGGGGTATTCTTAAAATAAGAGTTCTTTTTGAAAACATTTTGTTGGACATAAAAACCAGTAAAAAACATGTATATCCAAAAAACGTAAAGGAAATGATGAAAAAATGATCTTTGAGGAGTAACCATATCGAAAAATGGAGTGAAAGAGGGAGAACCCAAGGAAGAAAATTGGGTTCGAGATTTCCCCTTACCTTGTACCCGAATGCTTCTTTCTCATTAATGTTCTGTATAATGAAATTATATTAATTAATTAGAAATCCATAACCATTTTTACATTAATAGGTTTCATTCTGGTTTCATTATGCCATATTATGTTCCTTTGGATGACTTACTGAGTTTAAAAACATTGTTTGGGGATGTTTGTTTTTATGGGTTTTCTTGGGTTGTTCACTTGTATTCTTAAATTGAAGTTTGGGTAGAACATGAGTAAACATACCGAAATGATATTACATGTAATTAATGATATTAAAAGAGTTTTAATGATCTTATAATGAATTATATTAGATCCATGTAAATGAATCATTAGATAAGAATTAAGTGATGGATATTTGGGTCAATTTGGGCGGTTTTTGGATCACAACGAACTTGTTTTAACTTATCACTTAGTAATATGGCCATAGGTTATTTACAGAACATTAAATAGAAAATAATACATATAAAATATTCTGTTTCAACCATAAAAATGGTTTAATGACCAGATCTGTAGGTAGAAATGGAAGAAGAAGGCATGTTGTTCTTGAAGGTGATACATTAACACCTCACGAACAACATTCTCTTTAATAAAATAAAAGGCAGATAGAAAGGGGGTTCGATATTATAATATCCAATTATAATAATAAAATTACATTATATGTATAATAAGGGTGTTACAACACAATGTGGATGAAGATCGGTGGGGATAGATCAAGAAATGAACATGAACTTCAAAGGAAATTAAAGGAGAAGAGGGAGGGAAATTACCTCTTAAATCCTTCTCTGTAGAACCTCCTTAAGGGCCTAATATTGGTCTTTTGATGAGATCAGAAGCTCTTGGATGTGGGGGAGGGGATATGGGAGATGATTGGGCTGATGTTCGACAATTATTAAAGCTTGAGAGGTGTGGTTTTGCAAGAGGAGTGGGAGGGCTTATTTATACATGAGGAGGGAGGTGTTTTTAGTATAAAATATTAAATAAAATAATATATCAAAAGTTAGACTTGTAATAGTAGTTTTTTGACATCATAAATCATATATTAATATAATATGATTCGTTTTAGGCTTTAATTATTCTTTATAATTCCAATTCATTGATTTATTATAATGAAAGTGAAAGAAAGAGAAAAAGACACATTAAGAAATCACCGTTTGGCTTAAGGCTTTGGAAAGTTCTTTTTAGGTTGGAGAATTGGATTTATTGTATTTTAAGAAACCATTTATTAAATTTAATATAATTTGGAGAAAAATACATTTCTATAATTTGTATGTCATTATTACATCATTAATGATGCAATTTAGTATACACCGATTATGCGAAAAACTTTATTTTTTTACTATTCACCCGAAAATTGAAGTATTTTAGAAAAAACCCAAAAATTTACCCCTACCATTTTTAGACGTATAGAATCCAAAAATGTAGTCCATTTTTTTAAAATAAATTTCAATAAATTATTAATTTAATATTTAATTAAAATCATAATTGACTTAAAAACAGTTTTTAAGATTAAAACTGATTTTATAGTGCTTCCAAAAATTACGTAGGGTCTTATAAAATTATCTAAATACTATAAGAAATTGATTAAATAATTTATGAATAAATTATATGGAAATAAATATTCTTTTAAATTAAACAATTAATTATAATTAATTATTTATGACTTAGAAAATACCAAAACGTTTACTAAGGTCAAATTGTCACTTTCTAAGATATCTAAATTTTATGTAATTATTCATAGGTAATGTTACTCTTATGTTGGATGATTTACTATTCATAAGGGTCATATTACTATTCACAAGGGTATTTTACTATTCCTAAGGGTACGTTACTATTCACGAAAATAATTTTGTTTCATTAGACTCCAAAAATCATCTTGAAGACAACCGCGTATGTCGGATTTTCAAAATTTCAAACATAGGAGTGAAAAACTTATGTTTAAAGGTCACTTATCACTTAGTAGTTCATTATGTTGTGTTTTCATGTTATTTTATGACAAAATTATAAGAAAATAATTTCCATTGAAAAACTATGGGTCATTACATTCTTCCCCCCTTAAGAAATTTCGCCCCCGAAATTTCACTTTACACAAACAGGTAAAGGTAATTCTCCTTCATTTCCTCTTCTGGTTCCCAAGTTGCTTCCTAAAACTTATGGTTCCTCCACAACACTTTGAAAAGATGGGTTGTCTTGTTGCATAGAACCTTATCTCTCCGATCCAGAATCTTTACTGGCTGCTCCTCATAGGAGAGATCATCTTTCAGCTGCACCACCTCTGAGTTTAGTACATGTGAGGGGTCTGGTATGTACTTCCTCAGTAGTGACACATGAAACACATCATGAAATTGATCCATATTCAGTGGAAGTTCAAGACGATAGGCCACAGATCCTATGCGATCAATGATCTCAAAGGTGCCAATATACCTAGGTCTTAGCTTCCCTTTATTCCCGAATCACATGACTCTCTTCCATGGAGATATTCTAAGGAAGACTTTATCTCCAACGTCGAAATCCAAATCCCTTAGATGGTTGTCAGCATAGCTCTTTTGCCGACTTTGAGCAGCTTTGATGTGTTTCTGGATGACTTGAACCTTCTCTGTCATCTCTTGAACCAGATCGGGCCCAAGTATCTTTCTTTCTCCAACATCATCCCAACAGGTTGGAGTTCAACATCACTTTCCATACTGAGCTTCAAACAGAGCCATCTGAATACTCGAGTGGAAGCTATTGTTGTATGAGAACACAACCAATTTGAGATGTTTATCCCAACCACCTTTGAATTCAAGAGAGCAGGCTCTTAGCATATCTTGAAGCGTCTGAATAGTCCTTTCAAACTGGCCATCAGTTTGGGGGTGATAGGTCGCGCTATAATTTAATTCAGTACTCAAAGCATGTTGAAGGCTTCTCAAGAACTTAGATGTGAACCTTGGATCACCATCAGATACAATTGAGAGTGGAACACCATGCAGTCTCACCACTTCCTTCACATATATATTTGCAATTTGTTCAAACGAGAGGTCTTCCTAAATAGTGATAAAATGGGCAGTCTTGGTGAGTCAGTCAACCACAACCCATATCGCATTATTTCCCTTTGACGTCTTTGGGAGACCCATGACAAAGTCCATAGTAACATTTTCCCATTTCCACATGGGTATAGGAAATGGCTACATCATACCCTTAGAATTTTGTCGCTCAGCTTTAACTTGCTGACATACCAAGCACATTGATATATATTCCGCAATCTCCTTCTTCATGTTATCCCACCAGAAGTGTTCCCAGAGATCACGATACATCTTGGTACTCCCGGGATGGATAGAGAAAGTTGATCTATGTGAATTATCCAATATCTCCTTCTTTATCTTGGTGATGAAGGTACACAAAGCCGCGTTCCAAACCGAATCACACCATCAACGTCGATATGGAACTCATGCAGCTTCCCTTCCTTTACTGCATTCACCCTCTTTTGTATCTCCACATCATCCCTTTGTGCTTCCTTAATCTTCTCCTGGATGGATGGTTGCGTAATCATTTGGGAAAGGTAGGATTTATCCCCTGCCCTTATGATTTCCAAATCCATTCTTTGCATATCCAAGAAGATAGGGTCTTTCTCAATCCATAACATTGATAGAGTAGCAGGTTCCTTTCTGCTTAGAGCATCGGCTACCTTGTTCGCCTTTCCAGGATGATAGTGAATAGATCAATCATAATCCTTGATTATCTCTAACTACCTCCTTTGATGCATGTTAATCTCCTTTTGTGTGAATATATACTTCATGCTCTTGTGGTCGTTGTATATGTCACACTTCTCTCCATAAAGGTAGTGCCGCCAGATTTTCAAGGCAAAAATCACGGCTGCCAGCTCTAGATCTTTCCTGGGGGAGTTCTTCTCATGGATCTTCAAATTTCGTGAGGCTTAGGATATCACATTATCATTTTTCATGATTACACAACCCAAGCCTTTCTTTGAATCATCACTATATATCACAAAACTTTCTCCACTTTTTAGTAGTGTGAGTACAGGTGCAGTGAACATCCTTCTCTTTAGCTCCATGAATCTTCCCTCACATTATTCCATCCAGACATACTTTACCCCTTTCCTTGTTAACGTAGTTAGCGGGCTTGACAATCGTGAGAAGTTTCTCACAAAACGTCCGTAGTACCCAGCTAATCCAAGAAAACTACAGATTTATGTGACACTAGAGGGCCTAGGACATTCCTCAATCGCCTTTGTCATTGAAGGATCCATAGAAATTCCCTCACTTGGGATCACATGTCCCAAGAACACGACCGGATTCATCAAAAAGTCACAATTTCTGAACATGGAATACAACTTCTCCTTTCCCAATGTCGCCAACACAAGTCTTAAATGTTCTTCATGTTCCTCCTTGCTCTTGGAGTAGATGAGAATATCGTTAAAAAACAATACCAATTTTTTTTGAGGTAATGTCTAAAGACTCTATTCATCAAAACCCTGATGATTTTAGGGGAATTTGTAAGTCCAAAGGGCATCACCAAAAACTCACAGTGCCCATACCTTGTATGGAAGGTAGTCTTCTGAATATCTTACTTCTTCACCTTTACCCGATGATATCCAGAAAGAAGATCCACCTTTGAGAAGTATTGATCTCCTCTTAACTGGACGAAAAAGTCATCAATCCTTGGGAGAGGATACTTTTTCTTTATGGTGATCTTGTTGAGTTCCCGATAATTGATACACTGCCACATTGTTATATCCTTCTTCTTGACAAAGAGAACTGGTGAACCCCAAGGTGATGCACTAGGGCGTATGAACCCTTTGTCCAGATGCTCTTGCAGCTACTTCTTTAACTCCTCCAGTTTGATAGGATCCATCCTATAGGGGTACTTTGAGATAAGAGTAGCTCTGGGTATGAGTTTAATTGAGAACTCTACCTCACGATCCGGGGGAATTCTGGGTAACTCTTCGGGAAATACATCGTCGTATTCCTTCACGATGGGAACTTCCTCAAGGTTAAAACTTTCCTTCGACTCAACCATATAGGCGATGTATGATTCTTCATATGGAATCAACACCCACACCATTGAATGATTTTTCAAAGGAGATTCATGATCTTCCTTGCATTTGTAGAAGAGCATGCGATGGTTCAGAATATGAAAAGATATTTCCTTTTCCCGACAGTTGATATGCACTCAATATAACGAGAGCCAGTCCATTCCCATTATAGCGTCGAATTCCACCATGGGAGGTATTATGAGATTTGCCGGAAAAATCGTCCCACATACATCAACAGGAGAAGAGTCCAACCCTTGGGTTGCAATGATTGCACCGCTTGGTGTTTTTACAGATATCTCTACTTCAATGTTTCAGGGATTAGATTCTCTAGCAAACGTTCAAGATATAAAGAAATGCATAGAACCAGAATCAAATAAGACTTTTTCCATTCTTGAGTGAATAAGAAGTGTACCTTGTACGACTTCATTATCATGCTCCACCTCCGTAGTAGTGATGGAATAAGCCTTCCCTTGTTCCTTTGACTTTGGTGGCTGTTAACACTGATTACCCTTGAAAACTCGAGGTTTAGTGCACTGGTTTGCACAGTACCCTAGCACCTTACAGTTGTAGCATTAAACCATGAGTGGTTCTCTCCTTTCATCGACTACATTATCCTTCCTTTTTGTATCTTCTCAACATTCTTGAGCATGGTGTACTTATTTCCCACACTTGAATCATTTCTCTGTCCCTTTGAGGCAGTTCCCATGGTGCAACATCCCACATTTTTGGCATGTGGGTCGTTGATTTTTCTTCCCACCTTTGTCATTAGATCCACCAGCTTGAAAATCCATCTTTATTTTCTTATCACCATTACCATGGGACCATTCTCCAAACTCCATCTACACTTTGAGAGCACACTAAACAAATTCTTCATAACTCCCAAAGTCTCGAATTGAAAGAGCCTTTTGAAGGTGTGGTTTTAATCCACTAAAGAATCTATCAATTTTGATATTACTGTTGATAATAAAACCCGAAGTGTACCTTGCGAGCCTTGTGAAATTCGCTTCATAGGTTGTGACAGATTATCCTTCTTTTTTCTTGAGCTCTATGAATTCTCTCTCCATCATCGTGCAAAGAGTTTGTGGGAAATACTTATTAAGAAACATTATCTTAAAGTCTTCCCATTCCATCTCTTCAATTTCCTCCCTTGGATTGGTGTTCTTAATCAAAGCCCACCACTGATCGACTTCTCCATCTAGAAGATAAATGGCTAGGGTCACCTTATCCATCTCAGAATAGTGATGCACAGTAAAGATCTTCTCCATGGAGTTGGCCTACTGTTCCACAACTAGTGGATCGGAAGATCCACAAAACTTCGGTGGTCATTGTCATATAAAACATTCGATAGCTAGTTGCTCCCTCTTTGGTGAAGTAGGACATTCCCCTTTATTATGGTTATTATTAATAACCTTAGATAATTGGGTAATAATTTCCATGATTTTTTGAACTCCACCTCCCAAATCAATGGGGATTTCATTCAGGAAATCGTTGCATTGGACCTCGCATGAGTTGTTGGCCTGATTTCTCCTGGTTCCCACCATTTTCTAAAATAGAAAATGTTAGAACAAAACATAAGTAAACAAGTCATGAATAACTTATTAATCTAAAAACTTTATACCAAAAACATAACATATGGGATCCCTGGGTAAATAATATTTTGTGCATATTTGTACTTAATTTCATACTGGAGGTTTTCTCTAGGGTTCACTAATCCTAATTCCCAAATTAACTAAACCTTGCCTCTGATACCAACTATAGCGACCCAGACTTTTCTTAAATTACTATTACATCATTTCAAAGATAAATAACATAATAGTATTACACATAGAGGATCCAAAGGTTTAGTGTCTTGGGAAAACTAGGACCACGCATAACAAATACAACATCAAGCACAAAAATTTATTTAATTTCGTCTTCTCTAGCTTCTTATTGGAACTTTTCTTCTCCTTAGTACATGTAGCCACCTGAGGATATACATCAAATGGGGTGATCTAGAAGCCCAGTAAGAAGATATATATGAACAATATATCATGGGGTGAGCATAATCATAACATAGACAAAAGATCATGAACATGAGGGGAGCATAAATAAAAGACTTGAAATGTGGAAATGCATAAAAATGAAACATCATGTCTTAGTGGTTAACTACAAAACGTACTTGTGAACTAAGATAGTATCTTGTTCACACATAATTTCATATTTAATAATGAGATTAATCACTTTACCCAATTCATTGGAGCGCTGTATAATTCCAGGAGCACCCGTCACATTTAAATATTCATATTGCGCTATATAATTCCGGGCACACCCGTCACATCATAACATTATCATTTATCATGCTTTCCATAATAAACATATAACATAAATTAACACAATGAACCCATGAAAAGGAATGTCTTTTATCTCATAATAATATATTCATAAGATTTGGGTTCCCAAAATAAAGGGGGAATAACATACATGTTACAAGAACCGTTCACTTTGAGTGAGAAGTAAAAGGGGTGTTCTTATAATAATAGTTCTTTTGGAAAACATTTTGTTGGAAATAAATACCAATGACAGACAAGTATATCCCAGATATGTAAAAAAAATTATGAAAAAATTATCTTTCAGAAGTAACCATATCAAAAATGGAGTGAAAGAGGGAGAACCCGGAGGAATAAAATTGGGTTCGAGATTTCCCCTTACCTTGTACCCGAATGCTTCGTTCTCATTAATGTCCTATATAATGACATTATATTAATTAATTAGAAATACAGAACCATTTTTACATTAATAAGGTTCATTATGGTTTCATTATGTCATATTATGTTCCTTTGGATGACTTATAGAGTTTAAAAACATTGTTCGGGGATGTTCATTTTTATGGTTTTTCTTGGGCGGTTCACTTGTATTCTTAAATTGAAGTTTGGGTAGAACATGAGTAAACATCCAGAAATGATATTACATTTCATTAATGATATTAAATGAGTTTTAATGATATTATAATGAATTATATTATATCCATGTGGATGAATCAATAGATAAGAATTAAGTGATGGTTATTTGGGTCAATTTGGGCGGTTTCTGGATCACAACAATCTTGTTTTCACTTATCACTTAGTAATATGGCCATATGTTATTTACAGAACTTTAAATAGAAAAAAATACATATAAAATATTCTGTTTCAACCATAAAAATGGTTTCATGACCAGATCTGAAGGTAGAAATGGAAGAAAATGGCATGTTGTTCTTGAAGGTGATAAATTAACACCTCACAAACAACGTTCTCTTTAATAAAATAAAAGGAAGAGGGAAAGGGGGTTGGATGATATAATATCCAAATATAATAATAAAATTACATTATATGTATAATACTAGATTTACAACACAATTTGTATGAAGATAGGTGGGGAGAGATCAAGAAATGAACTTGAACTTGAAAGGAAATTAAATGAGAAGAGGGAGAGAAATTATTTCTTAAATCCTTCTCTTGAGAACCTCCTTAAGGGACTAAGCTTGGTCTTTTGATGAGACCAGAAGCTCCTAGACGTGGGGGAGGGGATAGGGGACATTATTGGGCAGATCTTAGACAATTCTTGAAGCTTGAGAGGTGTGGTTTGTCAAGAGGAGGGGGAGGGCTTATTTATACATGAGGAGGGAGGTGTATTTAGTATAAAATATTAAATAAAATAATATATCAAAAGTTATAATTGTAATAGTAGTTTTTTGACATCCTAAATCATATATTAATATAATATGATTCGTTTTAGGCTTTAATTATTCTTTATAATTTGAATTCGTTAATTTATTAAAAGGATAGTGAAAGAAAGAGAAAAAGACACTTTAAGAAATCACCTTTTGACTTTAGGCTTTGGATAGTTCTTTTTAGGTTTGAGAATTGTATTTATTGTATTTTAAGAAACAATTTATTAAATTTAATATTATTTGGCCGAAACTAATGTTCTAGAATGTTTATGCCATCATTACATCGTTAATTATGCAATTTAGTATACACCGATTATGCAAAAAACTGTATTTTTTTACTATTCACCCGAAAATTGAAGTATTTCAGAAAAAACCGAAAAATTTACCCCTTCCATTTTTTGATGTGTAGAATAAAAAAATGAATTCCATTTTTAAAAAATAATTTTCTAAATATTATTAATTTAATATTTAATTAAAATCATAATTTACTTAAAAAAACAGTTTTTAAGATTAAAACTGATTTTATAGTGCTTCCAAAAATTACGTAGGGTCTTATAAAATTATCTAAAAACTATAATAAATTGATTCAATAATTTCTGAATACATTATATGGAAATAAATATTATTTTAAATTAATTAATTAATTATAATTAATTATTTATGACTTAGAAAATACCGAAACGTTTACTAAGGTCAAGTTGTCACTTTCTAAGATGTCTAAATTTTATTTAATTATTCATAGGTAATTTTACTCTTATTTTGGATGATTTACTATTCATAAGGGTCATATTACTATTCATAAGGGTATATTACTATTTCTAAGGGTACGTTACTATTCACCAAATTTTTTTTGTTTCATTAGACTCCAAAAATCATCTTGAACACAACCGTGTATGTCAGATTTTTCAAAATTCCAAACATAGGAGTGACAAACTTATGTTTAAATGTCACTTATCACTTAGTAGTTCATTATGTTGTGTTTTCATGTTATTTTATGACATAATTATAAGAAGGTAATTTCCATTGAAAAACTTTGGGTTGTTACATTAGTTCCCTAATAGACTGATGGATTGGAATGTGGTTCTTGATCAATGAGTATATGATACCTATGAGTGGGTAGGTTGGCACGCAATGTTACTTGTTATTAGTAGATTGGAATAAGATGTTTCTTGTCTATTATGACCTTCTGGGATATGGATTTTGGGTTAGGTGGGAGACCTATAGAACCTAAGATTTAGCTTGAAATTTTTCAAGTTCGGTGACTTGTATGTTCAAGACAAACCCATGAGAGGGGTTAGGATGGGTGCTTGTGTTCCTTAGATATGGTAATTATGGTTGGGTACTTGCGTTTGAGGTTGATACATGGGAGGTGTGATTGAGTTTTTGGAAAAGGCCTGGTTGTGGCTTAGGTTACCATAGAAATGATGAGCACCTTGGGTGCTATTGCTTTTGAGTATTAAGGTGGGATTATGAGGGTAATATTGGATGAGTTCTTGAACCTATTAAATATGGGTGAGCTTTAGAAGTGTGGTGAGATCATGAGTATATTCCCATTATTTTAATGGAATTAGTTGATTGATAAGCATGTCGTTAGTTGGAATAAATAACATATTTTGGACCAGGGTTAGTGAAGTTTGGGAACTAGCCTAGTTCTGATAGTGTGTGATTCAAGGGATACTATGTTAGGCTTCTATAGTTGGGTGGAAATGCATCATATACCTTTTAAATTTTAATGAGAGTGAGGTGACACATACTAGTCATGCATAGAATGTATTGAAATTGAAATCAGTGATGGTTGTGTATGAGCCAAGCATTGATGGAGGTTGATGAAATAATTTTAGTAATTTTATGTTTTGTGTTTTGAATGATAATTTTAAAGGCACCTCTTTGGTAGAGGACACATTGAGAATGGATTAGGTGTGGTGGAACAACCAATATAGCTCAATCCTACTTGGGTATTGGTAAAATAGTGATAATGGATCAAGATTAGCGACATGTGTATAGTGAGGAAATCTATTGAGGAGTCAGTCAAGGAGTAGTATAAGGTAATACATGTGGATGGTAGTAATGAATTTCCAATTTTAGGATGTGAAACTTTTTATGATTGGTTTTTTATGGTTTTCAATGTAAATTTTTTATTGAGTGGGAATTGGTGCTAGTTGATGTTTCATGTTGGCACTTGTGTATGAGTGAGATGGTCATGTACAACCATTTTATGTGGAATTAGTTGAAGCACGAGCCTTTAAAGAATGAATTTTGGTTGGTGGGGTCATGGTAATGATATGGTCAATCACTAGATGACCAATATGAGAAAATGAGTCCAATTTTATCTAATCTTGATTAAAATAATAGATTATAAATTTTTATGTGATGTCTTATGGAGTTAGAACATCATATTTTGTATCTAGGGGAATTGAGGTGATCCATGGGTAATTAGATTTGTGGTATGGGGGTGATTATGGTGTGGTAAATAATGATATATCATTTTGTCTGGTTGGTGTTTCTACAATGATGTTTCACCAAAAGTTGGGTATAGAATTAAGTGGGAACATGTGAATGATCATGGGATGTATCCGGCGATCAAGTCAATGTGATCATGTATATTAAAATTTTGTTAGTAGATGAAGCAAATAGTTTTTGAGATAGGACATCTTGAGGAGGTCTGACTAGTGGTTTTTTATGAGAGTGGATGTGGTTAGTCTGAAACCACATCGGGTGTGTCATTGTGGATAGGAGAGGAGTGTTCATTAATTGGAAAAGACTTTTCATGGAAAATTCAACATATCAGGTCTTCTTAATGGATGGAATGTACACATCCATTTTTCATTATAATTACATATAAGTATTTGTAACAATGTGGGATCAATGTTTTTCCTCATGTTCAATTTTGGGTTTGAGAAATCACACAGGGGGCATAGTTAGAATGTGGATATTGTGTTTTTATAGGAAATTATAGTGGTGGGGAGTGCTGAGTTATCAAAATTGTCAGTGGGGAGTTAAATCCTATGGTGGAAAACACCTTTGATCAGATAATGAATTGGATGAGGATACCTCAGATTTCATACGATATATGATATTAAGTAAGTGTTATCTTAGTGTTTCAGTGATAACTTGAGTGGTGTGTCATGTTTTTTCACTTTTAATGTGTTATGGTTGAATCTATACTAAGAGAGAATGTTTGGGGTTTGAATCTAGAAAATGGTTATTTGAATGGTAATTGAAAACTATAAAAGTTTGTGATTGGTTAAAGAATTATAAAAATTGATTCTCAAGGTTGAGATGCATTATGGTGGGTATTTTGAAATGCCAGATGTTTTTACATGCATGAAAATTATAGAATGAGCTTAAATTTTGAAATTTTGTGGATGGTTTAAATTTTAAAATATGATTCTGAATGGATTTATGATGGTTGGAATACATCAAAAAAGTATTCTGGATGGGGATAGATATTTGAGAGGCAACCTGGGGGATAAGGAGAGACTTAGGATAAGATGAAGTGGATTTTGTAGCTTTGGATGTTGCACACCACCAGAATATCAGTGGAATCCACAATATAGATAGTGGATGCATACAGTAGCCCATGTGGGCTACTTTCACCACTGACTAGACGATGAATATGTACTGGAAATACGACGGGACAAAAGGTGCTTTATGTATGATGTAGGTGCCTACCTACTTGTTTATGAGCATGCACTCACTATCCATTTTCCCTTAAAACTGAGAAATTTACATTTCCCCTTAAATTTTTATAATGTAAATCCCTTATCCTCCTCTGTTTTTGCACACATGACTAAAGGGTCTCCTCTAATAGTCATTTATCTTCCCCTTTATTTGGGGGTAGTTTTCTTGGAAGTTTTATTCAATGGATAGAGGTATGTTATCCTCTCATTACTGTATTCAATTGTCTCCCTAATTCATTCTAATTTTACATTGGTGTGGTTTATGGATTTTATAGGGATTTCAACAAATAATGGTGAAATTCCCATTTTCAATGGGAATTTCATGCAACCCGGGGAGAGGACATCCCTAAGTAATGTTCTCCTAGCCTTGTTCACCATTTTGATAAAGTTATGTCATGTCTGGGATTTATTTATTGTTTTACTTAAATTTTAAATGTAATTAATGATTTTAATTTCATTGAAGGCTAGGTAAATTTTTCAAACAAATGTCTGGGCTATGGCATGGACCCCCGATGAAATATTGACCATGGTTTGGGTGTGATGAGGACACTCGGTATGTGTTTCACCTATTATATTGAGTGGTATAATTTTGAATTAAATTCTAAATTGTTAAATTAATTATGTTTAAGTTTTAATCAAGTAATTTTTGATGTTCTGACTTGGACTTGATGCTGGAGTGACAGAATTGGATTAGTGAGACATGGACATGCCTAAGTAGAAGTTTTCAGCCTTTGAAAATAAATGGTAGAATCTTATGAAGATGTAAGTGGTCATGGTACTAGCTATATAGCTTTATTCATGAAGGTTATATGCATGTGGGTGTTTTTACTTTCTAATACGGTGATGACACCTATTGTTATTGAATTTACTAATTTAATTTAAATTGTTTACTTTAAATTAAAATTTTAAATTCATATGAGCACTCCATACTAAAGGGAAAAATTTTCACAGCCATCATGGATCTATTACACTTGTTTGATGCCTCAACCACTGATGGATCAGTATTGGACAAGAGAATACACATACACTTGGACACCTCCAATAGGGGTGTGTGACGTGACATGAGATGGATGGACATTATAGGCCGGGGAATGTCCCTTTGGAGGTTTTATGAATAGGTAGAGAGACCTTAGTTATATTATGGATTGGTTTGGTGTGTAGACTTGATAGAGTGTCCCTGGACTTCAATATTGGGATGATATGTCATCTAGAAAATTATCAGTTAGGAATACCAAATGAGGCCAAAGAGACTATTATATAGTTATGAGGTTTCTGAGGGACATAGAATCCATCGATCATCATATGTTGGCCAAAAACCAAAAAGGTGACAGAGGATCCAATGTGGGATTCATGTGATCCATTAATGACCTTGGGAACCTTGACCTTGTACATTTGAATAGGAGTACAAGTTGTTGTGGGTTTCACGCTATAACCCAAACCAACTTGTAATCCCAAAGGGGATGTGATGATGAGGATGGGAATGTGAATTCAACCATCCCTTTTTATGTTTTTATTTAATTTTTTAAATGTTATGTGATTTCATAGGATAATAAGGAATCTATCATTGGGATTGGATCTACTGTGATTTCCTAAAATTCCCAAGAATCTCTTGATGATATGGATGAGACCTTGGAATACAAGAGATGTCTAGAATCTGGTCTCATAGAAGTTTTGGTTTGGATGCCTAGTTTGTCTATAATCTATTATTGTTGATGTTGTAGTGGATTCCCAATGGTAGTTTATAGGATCCAACAATAGAGTATATTAATGTTCACAAGAAGGAATACCCTCTATCCCAATGAATAACTTTATATTTTGATATTATTAAAAATTAATGGGGTCCTATGGATTCAAATATTGATACCATTTAAACACTAGGAATGACTAAAACATAAGAGATTTAAATAGTGTTATGAGGTTTAGAGAGGAGATATATTGTCGAGAATAGATTTTTGACCTCTCAAGGGTGACTGTTGGATCCCCTTGATTGACTCCTATGATAACCCCAGAATCTGGTGGACACACCAGATATTATATGACTTTGGAGAAAATGATTATTGGATATCTATGAGATTTAATGTGGGATCCAGGAGGGTATCCCATTTTATCTTCCAGTCACCCAGGAGTTAGTAAAACTTGGATGTAATGTATTTCCTAGGACCTCCCCCTTCTAGGAATCAAACATCATCTTGACCTTGAGAACAACTCGGTATTACCATGGGGTTAATCCTAAGGGATTATGGATGAGATATTCATAGTGATTTTCTAGGGTATTCTACTCATCATGGTGGAGGCATGAGCATGCGATGACTATAGTGTGGGAAAAGGTCTCCCTGAGGTGATACTCATGCTAAGAGACATTCCGATACTGGTCGGGGAAGGTACAGTCGACCTGGGTCATGGAACAGAGGATAAATAATGGTCATTTGGATTTTACTAGGTCATATATATATATATTCTCTTGGGGTAGCTGTAATATAGTGTTTGTAAATATCCCAGTGACATGGTTAGAGCCAATCGGACATCGATCAGAAGTAGTCATTGTGGTTAGTTTTATTTTTTTGTTTAGTAATTTATTTTCTTATTATGTGCATGTCAAATAAAAATATCACTAAATTGATGGTATATTATGGGACCATATTGGTGGTTCCCTACTAATTCATTAACATACACCCATCATAGGAAATCATTTAATTTCGGTTCCCGAGTAGAGTCTCACTTGGTTATAGTTCTAGGTTGGGATGTGGCCCAAAATATGTGATTGAGCTAGTAAAACTTGAGCAGGACTAGGGGTTATAGGTGAGACTTTGGTGTAGTGATAGAGCCTTCATCATTTCTTGGTTTCTTCTATTTATATTTTATATTTATGGGCTCATTCTGGTTGGTGAGCAATCAATTATGTGAGAATGATTGATCATCATTTTATGCTTGCATACTTCAATTAATATATTATTATTTATTTATTATTTATTCTACATACCCTAATGATTATTAGGGATGTATGAGTTTGGATACTTTTATTTTTATCCCACACTACGATATAGTGGCTATAGTCTTCCCATTATATAACCTTGGACCCCCACTGCTACTTGGCAGCCTCTAGAATTTGGAGAGGTGTGCCTGAGCTCATATTGATGACTAGTATACTTATTATTCATAGTGAGCTAGGATAAGGAGTTAAACTCTTCTTCAATATTAGCACATCCTAAATGTACAATATTTATAACTGATCACCAGTCTTGAAAGCTTTGTCTCAATCTATTTTTTTTACTTCCATTATTATTTCAAAAAAAATTCTATATTTTTTATGATCCATCTAGTTTGAATTTTCAATTTATCTCATTACTTTTCATTCTCCATCTGATCGTACAAAAAAATATAGTTCATAATTATTGTAATTCTAGAAAATGTACTCTAAGAATTAGTATTTAAAATGGGTCCAATATAATCATACTAATTTATCTAACTTCCCACAATTCATAATTTATAAAAATTTCTTTGAAAATCATGTTGGTCTATCCCCCATGATCCACTACCATTTTAATTCTAAATTATTATATAAAACGAATCATGTGGTTAATCTCCCCATGATTCATGATCCTCAATATAAATTTCAAAAATATCCATATATTCCGATCCACATTTATGAGTACATCACTCACCTATATGTCAAAATTATTCTAACACAAACTGAAATTTGTATGCATAATGACCCAATCACAAGTATCATGCTTTTTAATTCCATAAAGATCAACAAAAAAAATGGTAGTTATTTTGATATTTATTTTCCATTTTTTTTGTAAAATAATCTGAATATTAGTCTGAAGATCTCATAGGAACTTATTGGAATCACTTCTAAAACAACTGGAAAAACATTACATGAGAGTTAGTTTACCCTGATATAGACATTAAAAATTCCAATAAGCACTTACATATCTAGAAAAACATATTATGTATGCTATGAAATTTATTATTTCATATTAGGAACCATCACTATGATATCAGATATTATATAAAGGGAATTATTTATAATCATACTTCTTATTAATAATTTGAAGGATATTGTGTGTAATGCATATAGATTTTAATAGTGGAATATCTAGGTCAATAATGTAACACCCGAGACTTTTATATTATATAAACCATCAAATGAATCTTTTTCTACACAACACTTGCTTGGCTTGCTTTACACGCAATCGCGACCTTCCTCGATAGCTTGCGTCGTACGCAATACCGAGTTTCACTAAACAACAATATGCTATTAAAACTAGCCGTTATAAATAGTAATAACCACTTTTTGAAATTTTATAAACTTTATTTTTCAAAATGGACTTCATTTTTGGACTCAGAATATCGAAATTAGCCTAGGGTGAAATTTTGGTATTTTTCTGAAAACTTTCAATTTTTGATGAATAGTGAAACCACTAAGTGGTAGGTTAAAAACTGAATTTTGCATAAAACTTAATTTTACCGCTTCTGTGAATGGAATTTCAAAAATCCGACAGACACGGTTGATATCAGTAAGTAAAATGTGGTTCAATGAGATAAAAATAATTTTTTGGTGAATAGTACCTTTTTACTATTTTTACCGCGGTTAATAGTAAATAGGGTAACTAAGGGTAAATATGATATCAATATTACCCTAACACATGTCCTAATTCTATTGGACAAGTGTAATTCGACCAAAAACAAACTTAGGAATAAAATATGACCATTTAGGACCAATTGGATTAGATTAGGACATTTATTATTAATTTATTTAAAGAAGGGTTAAAATAGTTAAAATCAAAGTTTAATAAGTAAATCATTTTTAATATGGGGTTATACATAAGATAAATTCGACTATAAATATTCATTAGAAAGCTAAAACGATTTCCTACATAATGGTATTTTATTTGTAATTTTTAGACATTATATAATATAATTTATTTATGACACAATGATGATGCAGTAATTATCTTATTAATGAAATATTGACATAATTGATGTTATAAACACCAAAATAAATATAATTTTTGACTTTTTATGAATTCCACTAATTTTCTAGGTTACTATGATATATTAGTGTTGATTTAATCAACTTGGTTTGAACATATAATTCTGTTATGACTTTCAAAAAAATCATATATCAAATAGTGTCAAAATTGACACAAAATAGTTTTTAAATCAAATATTATATTATTAATTGTTATTTTATTCCTAAAAATCTAAGGTTCGGCCAAATGACTTAGATAAGGATATATATATTAATAATAAACAATTTTGGGTTCGTTTGGCATGTCATAGTAAGTTTGTTAACCATATAGTGAAAGAAAACAAAAAGACACGGTAAAAGTTAAATTAATTAACTTAGAGTTAAATCTAATTGATAAGGTTAAACTAATACCCTAAACTTGTCTAAATCCTATTGGTTGATAGGATTTCGACCCATCCTCACTTTAGCTTCGAAATAAGACCCTTTGGAACCATTATAAACCGATTTTGACTTTAATATAAAATAATATTTTGAGATATTCCTAAGGTGCCCCTCTCCTCCCTTATAAAAGGGCACCTCCTCCCCCTCCTCCTCACACCAATTTGAGCACTCAAGCTCGGCCAACCCCTGCCATTTTCTCCTCCACACTTCCCTAGAATAATCCTAGAGGTCCTGGTCTTCTCCAAAGACCAATCTTAGTTCCTTAAGTGGAGGATTCAAAGAGGCGTTCCAAAGAAGAGGTAATATCCATTACCGATCTTTTCAATTTCTTTCTTCTTCAACTTCTTATTCTTTAGTTGTTTCATGATAAAGTAATAACATCAGTATTACTTACATATTGATATGTTATTATAAATATGAAACAACCCTAATTCACCTTCTATCCATCCTACGGAAAAATGAAATCACCGCGCGTGCGTACGTACGGAATACCGTCTCCACGCCGTGGTGTAATCTATTTTCCACCATCACCTTACAAGGATGGGTATAATGGTGTAATGAGTAACTATATATGATTATTATTAAGTAATATTGATACTGAAATAATATATATATATACTCCAATACAATTCCACGATCATAGGAACGATATCATCACTCGTGCGTACGTACGGAATACCGTCTCCACGATGTGATGCGACTCGTTCTACATGATCTTCATTTCATAATGATTATATAAATGAATTGAATGAATGAATATGGTATATACTACAATAATACCATTCTGGAAATGAATTATCTATAACCTAAAGATAAGAATAAGAATTTATTCAACAAAACACGCATAAGAACAAAAAGTTATAAAGACCCGAGTAACAAGTAACAATGAAATATTACTAACAAGAAGCTAATAATATGACCATATATGATATCATATCAATATGTATGATTCTGGAATAAGTCAATAACATTATTTAAACCATTATACAGGAGCTTCGGACACGAACAAAGCAAATCGGACCTAAGGTAAGGGAAATATCACAATCTCATTTTTATCCGAGAGTGTTTATTCGTAAGTATTTACTGGGGTGTATTTTATCATCCACATCCATGTTTACTCAATATGTAATATTATTTCCATCCACATAAAATTGTTTAAATCCATTTTTACCCTTCGGTGAGTTTTTAGTAATACGTATGAAAGGAATCTTTTGTCGTTTTTCCTACGAGGTACTTTTTGACTTTTCCGACAAAAGTACGAAGAATGTTTTTTTAAACTTATACGGCACGAACGGATTTCTACTGTTTTATAAAGCCTTATTTTCATGAAGCTTCCTCTAAAAGATTTCATGACTATTTTCAATAAAATCTCTTTCTTTTAAAATTTCATGATGTTTTGTGAAAAGAAATTGATTTTGAAGAAGAAAGGATATTTTCCTCAAGAATTCAATTCAAGTGTTTTATCAAAATTATTTTCCATCTAAGATAATAAAGGGTTCTGTTTCTATCCATATTTTTACATTGATTTGACTATGTTGTGATGGAATTATGTTTATGAATTCCTTTATCTTATATGAATTGATTTATGATGTCATGATGTTTCAAGAATCCCATTTTTGTTACATGTGTTATGTGATGATGTATGTTTTATGATTATGTGGCACACATAAGAAAGGATTCATTATAAGATTGGTGGGACCTATATCTCCCTCCAATGCATTGGGTAATGATTTTATATCTCATGAGATAGACAGGTCTGGAACGGTAGGTTATACCGGTTCAGTGAAACAGGACTGAAGCGAGGGTTACTCGATTCAGAAAGGGACTTTGTCCACTAAGATAGTCTTGGCAATGAGTCTTGACTAACAAGAAATGATTTTCCATGATTATGTGTGCATGCCACAAAGTTTCAAGTTTTATGTTATGATTATGGGGATCTCATTTTCACTTCTATGATTTGTTCCATGTTAAGATATTATGATCTCTTTTGCAGGTTTTGATTTTCATAAAGATATGATATGATTTTTATTTCCTTTATTTGCCCTTGCTGAGCATTTGAGCTCACCCTTTTATGTTTTCTTTTCCCCAGGCCAGGAAGATGGATATTAAGTAGAATATGCTAAAAGGGACCCTAGATATGATGAAATAAATGGGAGACACTGTAGAAGATTTATGAACCAGTTGTTTATGTTTCCCAGTTTCTAAAGACACTATACCTATACGGTCCTTTGTGGTTTTGTCATATGTTGTAATAAGTGTGCTTCAATTTCGAAGTATTAACAATGTATGTAAAGTATGGGTCGTTATAGTTGGTATCAGAGGAAAGGTATAGTCAACCTTTGGAAACTAGGATGTGAAAGCCTTAGTAAGAACCCTAAGGATAAGTCTAAGCATAGAACACAATCATAGAAATGGCCATGAATAACCTAGGATAAGACCATAAGCATGAAATTTTTTTTTCTTGAATTATGTGGTTTCCTATTATAATTAGTGTTGCTCACACTATTCTTCTTGGTTTTAGTCAATGGCTGGAACCCGAAGGAACCGTGTTAATGCGGAATGCAATGGGCAATGCAATGATTGTCCCCCTGAGCAACCAAACGATATGGGAGCTGGAATGAAAAATCTTGTAGCCATGCTCACACAACTTTCTCAAGCTATGAATCATGCAGGACTTCCAAACGAACAAAGGAGGGAGCAACATTCTGTTGAATCCTTCATGAGGCAGCGTCCACCTTCTTTCAGCGGGTCTACTGATCCATTAGTTGCTGAACAATGGATTAGTAATACTGAAAAGATATTTTAAGTTCTTCAATGTTCTGAGCATGATAAAGTCATCCTAGTAGTGTATCGTTTGGAAGGAGATGCGGATCAATGGTGGAATCTTGTTAAGAATACGAGGCAAAGGGATGAAATTGAGTCTATGGAATGGGACGAGTTCAAGAACTTATTTTTCAATAAGTACTTCCCTCGTATTCTCCGAACAAAGATGGAGAAATAGTTCCTTGAACTGAAGCAAAGGGATGATGAATCTGTTAGTACCTATGAAGCAAAGTATACAAGACTTGCAAGGTACGCTTCTGGTATTATTATCCAACCTGAGAGTAAGATCTATCGATTCTTTAGTGGCTTAAAACCAAGTCTTCGAAGGGCGTTAGCCATAAGGGACTTCAATAGCTACGAGGAAATCATTCTATGTGCTCTCAAAGTCGAGATGGAGATTGGAGTAACCCATCAGTCACATGGGTTTGATAAGAAGAGGAAGATGGAATTCAAAGAAAAATCTAAAGAGCACATGGAAAAGAAGATGAGCTTTTCCTTATGCTCAAAGTGTGGAAAGAAACATGGAGGGAGTTGTCTTAAAGGGACAAGTAAATGTTTTAAATGTGGAAAAGAAGGCCATCGGGCATTTGAATGCCGTGATAATGGGAAGAAGATGTCTAATGATGCAAACAAAGGAAGGGATACACAGAATGAACCTACTACACTTCAATGTTTCAAGTGCAAGGAGATGGGGCATTATGCCAATCAATGCCCAAATCCAAGGGTTGATGATGATGGTCGACGTCAACAAACTCTTAAGGCTAAAGACAAAGGAAAGTCACATGCAATTTCTATCAGCGATGTGGAGTACGATAATGATGTGGTGAAAGGTACACTTACCATCCACTCTAAAGTAGCAAATGTTTTATTTGATTCTGGATCCACCCACTCTTTTATTTCTGAAAAATTTTCTAAGGGTATCACCGTATTACCTCAACAATTAGATGTTGAGTTAGCTGTGACAACACCTAATGGAACATCAATCACATCAAAAGTTTATAATTCTTCTCCGATCGAAGTTTGTGGGAAAGTGCTTCCTGTAAATCTTGTGATCCTTCCTTTAGTGGAATTTGATGTGATTCTTGGCATGGATTGGCTTTCTCTACATGGAGCTCATATAGATTGCCAAAGAAGGGAAGTCACATTTCATATTCCAGATCAATCTACGATCGTCTATCAATGCAAGGATGAACATAACCTTCCAGTGAAAATTTCTTCCATCTTATGGGTATTGATTCCACTAAATGAAGGTTATTTATCTCAAATGGTTGGTGAGAAACTCACGATTAAGAATATTCCCATTGTACGGGAGTTTGATGATGTCTTTCCGGAGGAATTTCCGGGTCTTCCACCAAATCGTGAAGTTGAGTTTTCAATAGAACTCGTACCGGGTGCTTTGCCTATTTCAAAGACACCTTATAGAATGGCCCCAATTGAGTTGCAGGAATTGAAGAAGCAACTCCAAGAGAATCTTGATAAGGGATTCATACGCCCTAGTGTGTCACCTTGGGGAGCACCTGTTCTATTTGTTAAGAAGAAAGATGGATCAATGAGACACTGCATTGATTATCGAGAACTTAACAAGATCACTATCAAGAACAAATATCCTCTCCCATGCATTGATGCCTTATTTGACCAACTACGTGGAGCTCAATACTTTTCCAAGATTGATCTTCGTTCAGGGTATCATCAATTAAGGGTCAAAAGGGAGGATATACCAAAGACGGCTTTCCGTACACGGCATGGACACTATGAATTTATAGTGATGCCATTTGGTCTTACTAATGCCCCTGCTATCTTCATGGATCTAATGAATAGAGTCTTTAGAGACTATCTTGATCAATTTGTGGTAGTCTTTATAGACGATATTCTTGCCTATTCAAAGAGCAAGGAAGAGCATGAAGATCACTTGAGAATTATATTGAAGACCCTGAGAAAGGAGAAGCTTTATGCCAAATTTACCAAGTGTGAATTTTGGCTTCAAAAATTTTCATTTTTGGGTCATATAATCTCAAAAGAGGGGATATCTGTGGATCCAGCAAAAACAGAGGTTATCGAAAGATGGTCAAGACCAACAACAGTAACTGAGATCCGAAGTTTTCTTGGTTTGGCTGGATATTATCGACGTTTTGTAAAAGATTTTTCACGATTATCTAATCCACTCACCAAGTTGACTCGGAAAGGAGTTAAGTTTTTCTGGACAGAGGAATGTGAAGAGAATTTCAAGGAGTTGAAAAGAAGGTTATCCAGTGCACCTGTGCTCACACTGCCTTGTAGTGGAGAAAGTTTTGTGATCTACAGTGATGCATCCAAGAAGGGATTGGGGTGTGTTCTTATGCAAAATGATATGGTGATAGCTTATGCCTCACGACAGTTGAAAATCCATGATCAAAATTACCCAACACATGATTTGGAGTTGGCTGCGGTAATCTTTGCATTAAAGATTTGGAGGCATTACCTTTATGGTGAAAGGTGTGATATTTATACTGATCACAAAAGTTTAAAGTATATTTTCACACAAAAGGAGCTGAATATACGCCAAAGAAGATGGTTGGAGCTGATTAAGGATTATGACTGCTCAATCCATTACCACCCTAGGAAAGCAAACAAGGTGGAAGATGCATTAAGTCGACAAGACCATGCTAGTTTATCCATGATGAGGATCACAAAAGATCCAATATTTATGGATTTACAAAGGATGGATCTTGGAATTATAATGGAAGGGGGAAAATCTTATCTTTCTCAAATGAATGTTCAACCATCTATACATGTGAAGATTAAAGAGGCACAAAAAGAAGATGTCGAGTTACAAAAGAAGGTGAGAAATGTTCCTGAATTCAACCTTGATTGTGATGGGATAATAAAGTTCAGGAATCGGGTTTGCGTTCCTCCCATCCCCGAATTAAAGAAAGAGCTGCTGGATGAGGCTCATAGTTCTTCATTCTCTATTCATCCTGGAAGCACGAAGATGTATAGGGACCTGAAAGAGTACTTCTGGTGGGATGTCATGAAAAGAGATGTTGCTGAATATGTCTCTCGATGCTTGGTTTGTCAACAAGTTAAAGCTGAGAGACATAAGTCTAAGGGGATGTTACAACCATTACCCATACCCGAATGGATATGGGAAAACATCACTATGGACTTTGTCACAGGACTTCCTAAAACATCCAAAGGCAATAATGCTATCTGGGTCATAGTTGATCGTCTTACAAAGTCTGCACACTTCATTGCTATTAGAGAGGATTTCTCTCTAGATCAGCTTGCCAGGATATATGTAAAGGAAGTGGTAAGATTGCATGGAGTACCACTTTCTATTATATCTGATCGAGATCTGAGATTTACCTCGAAGTTCTGGCGAAGTCTTCAGCATACTCTGGATACAGAGTTGAGTTTCAGCACTGCTTATCATCCCCAGACAGACCGTCAGTCTGAGAGAAGAATTCAAACCCTAGAAGATATATTGAGAGCTTGCTCTATGGATTTCAAAGGAGGTTGGGATCAACACCTACCTTTGGTGGAATTTTCTTATAATAATAGCTTTCACTCCAGTATTCAGATGGCTCCTTATGAAGATCTCTGTGGAAAGAAATGCAGGACTCCAACTTGCTGGGATGAAGTTGGGGAAAGAAAGCTATTAGGACCTGATCTCGTTGATGAAATGGTAGAAAAGGTTAGATCTATTCAACAACACATAAGAGCAGCTCAGAGTCGACAGAAAATTTATTCCGACAACCGAAGAAAAGACCCAGAGTTTGAAGTGGGCGATAAAGTGTTCTTACGAATATCTCCCTGGAAGAGGGTTATGAGATTTGGAAAGAAGGGGAAATAGAGCCCTAGATATATCGGTCCTTTTGAAATACAGGATCGTGTTGGGAAGGTAGCTAACCGATTGGCGCTTCCACCGAATCTCTCTCAAGTTCACGATGTGTTCCACGTATCTCTCCTGAGAAAGTACATACCAGATCCTTCACATGTACTCAGCTCAGAAGTTGTACCGCTGGAGCAAGATCTTTCTTATGAAGAACAGCCGATAGAGATTCTGGATCGTAGCGAAAAAGTCCTACGAAACAAGACCACTCGCTTGGTGAAAGTTTTATGGAGGAACCACCAACTTGAAGAATCTACATGGGAGCTTGAGGATATGATGAGGGAGAAGTATCCTCATTTGTTTGTTACAAAGTGACGAATTTCAAGGGCGAAATTCTTTTTAAGGGGGGTAGAATGTAACACCCGAGACTTTTATGTTATATAAACCATCAAAGGAATCTTTTTCTACACAACACTTGCTAGGATTTCTTTACACGCAATCGCGACCTTCCTCGATAGCTTGCGTCGTACGCAATACCGAGTTTCACTAAACAACAATATGCTATTAAAACTAGCCGTTATGAATAGTAATAACCACTTTTTGAAATTTTATAAACTTTATTTTTCAAAATGGACTTCATTTTTGGACTCAGAATATCGAAATTAGACTAGGGTGAAATTTTGGTATTTTTCTGAAAACTTTCAATTTTTGATGAATAGTGAAACCACTAAGTGGTAGGTTAAAAACTGAATTTTGCATAAAACTTAATTTTACCGCTTCTGTGAATGGAATTTGAAAAATCCGACAGACACGGTTGATATCAGTAAGTAAAATGTGGTTCAATGAGATAAAAATAATTTTTTGGTGAATAGTACCTTTTTACTATTTGTACCGCGGTTAATAGTAAATAGGGTAACTAAGGGTAACTATGATATCAATATTACCCTAACACATGTCCTAATTCTATTGGACAAGTGTAATTCAACCAAAAACAAACTTAGGAATAAAATATGACCATTTAGGCCCACTTTGATTAGATTAGGACATTTATTATTAATTTATTTAAAGAAGGGTTAAAATAGTTAAAATCAAAGTTTAATAAGTAAATCATTTTTAATATGGGGTTATACATAAGATAAATTCGACTATAAATATTCATTAGAAAGATAAAAATATTTCCTACATAATGGTATTTTATTTGTAATTTTTAGACATTAAATATATTAATTTATGTATGACACAATGATGATGCAGTAATTATCTTATTAATGAAATATTAACATAATTGATGTTATAAACACCAAAATAAATATAATTTGAGACTTTTTATGAATTACACTAATTTTCTAGGTTACTATGATATATTAGTGTTGATTTAATCAACTTGGTTCGAACATATAATTCTGTTATGACTTTCACAAAAATCATATATCAAATAGTGTCAAAATTGACACAAAATAGTTTTTAAATCAAATATTATATTATTAATTGTTATTTTATTCCTAAAAATCTAAGGTTCAGCAAAATGACTTAGATAAGGATATATATATTAATAATAAACAATTTGGGGTTCTTTTGGCATGTTATAGTAACTGTATTAACCATATAGTGAAAGAAAACAAAAAGACACGGTAAAAGTTAAATTAATTAACTTAGAGTTAAATCTAATTGATAAGGTTAAAATAATACCCTAAACTTGTCTAAATCCTATTGGTTGATAGGATTTCGACCCATCCCCACATTATCTTCGAAATAAGACCCTTTGGAACCATTATAAACCGATTTTGACTTTAATATAAAATAATATTTTGAGATATTCCTAAGGTGCCCCTCTCCTCCCTTATAAATGGGCACCTCCTCCCCCTCCTCCTCACACCAATTTGAGCACTCAAGCTCGGACAACCCCTGACATTTTCTCCTCTCCACTTCCCTAGAATAATCCTAGAGGTCCTGGTCTTCTCCAAAGACCAATCTTAGTTCCTTAAGTGGAGGATTCAAAGAGGCATTCCAAAGAAGAGGTAATATCCATTACCGATCTTTTCAATTTCTTTCTTCTTCAACTTCTTCTTCTTTAGTTGTTTCATGATAAAGTAATAACATAAGTATTAATTACATACTGATATGTTCTTATAAATATGAAACAACCCTAATTCACCTTCTATCCATCCTACGGAAAAATGAAATCACCGCGCGTGCGTACGTACGGAATACCGTCTCCACGCCGTGGTGTAATCTATTTTCCACCATCACCTTACAAGGATGGGTATAATGGTGTAATGAGTAACTATATATGATTATTATTAAGTAATATTGATACTGAAATAATATATATATATACTCCAATACAATTCCACGATCATAGGAACGATATCATCACTCGTGCGTACGTACAGAATACCGTCTCCACGATGTGATGCGACTCGTTCTACATGATCTTCATTTCATAATGATTATATAAATTAATTGAATGAATGAATATGGTATATACTACACTAATACCATTTTGGAAATGAATTATCTATAACCTAAAGATAAGAATAAGAATTTATTCAACAAAACACGTATAAGAACAAAAAGTTATAAAGAGCCTAGTAACAAGTAACAATGAAATATTACTAACAAGAAGCTAATAATATGACCATATATGATATCATATCAATATGTATGATTCTGGAATAAGTCAATAACATTATTTAAACCATTATACAGGAGTTTCGGACACTAACAAAGCAAATCGGACCTAAGGTAAGGGAAATATCACAATCTAATTTTTATCCGAGATTGATTATTCGTAAGTATTTACTGGGGTGTATTTTATCATCCACATCCATGTTTACTCAATATGTAATATTATTTCCATCCACCAAAAATTGTTTAAATCCATTTTTACCCTTCGGTGAGTTTTTAGTAATACGTATGAAAGGAATCTTTTGTCGTTTTTCGTACGAGGTACTTTTTGACTTTTCCGACAAAAGTACGAAGAATGTTTTTTTTAACTTATACGGCACGAACGGATTTCTACTGTTTTATAAAGCCTTATTTTCATGAAGCTTCCTCTAAAAGATTTCATGAATATTTTCAATAAAATCTCTTTCTTTTAAAATTTCATGATGTTTTGTGAAAAGAAATTGATTTTGAAGAAGAAAGGATATTTTCCTCAAGAATTCAATTCAAGTGTTTTATCAAAATTATTTTCCATCTAAGATAATAAAGGGTTCTGTTTCTATCCATATTTTTACATTGATTTGACTATGTTGTGATGGAATTATGTTTATGAATTCCTTTATCTTATATGAATTGATTTATGATGTCATGATGTTTCAAGAATCCCATTTTTGTTACATGTGTTATGCGATGATGTATGTTTTATGATTATGTGGCACACATAAGAAAGGATTCATTATAAGATGGGTGGGACCTATATCTCCCTCCAATGCATTGGGTAATGATTTTATATCTCATGAGATAGATAGGGCTGGAACGGTAGGTTATACCGGTTCAGTGAAACAGGACTGAAGCAAGGGTTACTCGATTCAGAAAGGGACTTTGTCCACTATGATAGTCTTGGCAATGAGTCTTGACTAACAAGAAATGATTTTCCATGATTATGTGTGCATGCCACAAAGTTTCAAGTTTTATGTTATGATTATGGGGATCTCATTTTCACTTCTATGATTTGTTCCATGTTAAGATATTATGATCTCTTTTGCAGGTTTTGATTTTCATAAAGATATGATATGATTTTTATTTCCTTTATTTTCCCTTGCTGAGCATTTGAGCTCACCCTTTTATGTTTTATTTTCCCCAGGTCAGGAAGATGGATATTAAGTAGAATATGCTAAAGGGGACCCTAGATATGATGAAAGAAATGGGAGACACTGTAGAAGATTTATGAACCAGTTGTTTATGTTTCCCAGTTTCTAAAGACATTATACCTATACGGTCCTTTGTGGTTTTGTCATATGTTGTAATAAGTGTGCTTCAATTTCGAAGTATTAACAATGTATGTAAAGTATGGGTCATTATAAATAACATATATGAAACACAACAACGAGAATAGAAGATAACACAAAACCCTGATAATTTATTATATATTTCCTTTTAAATATATCCAATCTCTTTTATATCTTATGAGGAATGTAACACTAAAATTAAAAGAAACAAGATACTCTATTAAAGTATAATTATTTAAACATGACCATTATAACCTAACAGTTCAGTTGATGGGTATGAATAGGAGTAAAAAAATTATGAATAATATATGCTTCACATATGTATTAAAAAATTTAATTTTTATCTATTGATTAAAAAAATAATCATCATTTAAAAGAAAACAAAATGTTTTCTAGGAAAAAGTTATTATTCTAATGGGAAGTTTTGTCACTATTTGTGAAAAATAAAATAAAATTAATTTTTAAAATTTTAGGAAAATTTATTTGAAAAATTAATATTCATTTTTAGAATATAAACCTCAAAATTATCTTTGGGAGAAATTTTGATAATTTTTTGTGAAGATTATTTTTTCAATGAATAGTAAAAAGAATGGGTTTTTATTGTAAATTATCTTTTCAATTAGATTATTTAATAAGATATGTTATATTTTAAATAGGGTTTAAAGTAAAATTAGTATTTTTTTTAAAATTTTACTAATTTAGAAAATTTTAATCAATTTCATATTGAATTTTTATTCAATAACGTTTTAAAAATTTGATTTTGTTTGGAAAAACCATTATAAACAATTTTTTGGGTTTAATTTTAAATAGAATTCTTCCAATTATTTGAATTAAATTTAAAAAAATGGATTCAATATTTTTAATGATAATAATGTATCTTATATAATACGTTCAACATAATCTTTTACCATTATGAATAGTGAAAGTAGTAAAAATTAATTACCATAGTTAAGGTAAAAATGAGTTTACCAGAGGATTAAATTAAAAAAGATAATGTTTAGAATGACATATTAAATTTTCCAATTTCCATTTTATGGAAATATTTAGACCTTATAACCAATGATTTTTTATAACAATTTTAATGCTTTTTTTCATGAGACAAACATGGGTATCACTTTTCATTTTCAAAAGTTCCAAGTGTGTCTTATACCCCAACTATAAAAGGCCACCTCATATCCGATCCTATTCACACATAAAAAATCATTTGATTTAGGGAATTTTTTCCCAAATATATTTCTGAAATCCATACACACATCTTAGAGGCCTTAGTTTTATTAGGAATCCCTCCAAAGATGGATTTTGTTATAAACCTAAACAGGCTCTCTGAAGAATATGTAAAATTCCTAAATACCCATATTTTTTATATATTCTTCTAGTTTCATAAAATCATATTCAAATATTATGATATAAAAAATATCTTATATATTGATATGTTATAAGGTTAATGGAATAACCCATATCCTTCTCCACTTCCACTAAATGTGAAATGAAATCATCTATCATGTGTATGGAGGAATACTGCCTCACAGACTGATGTAATTCATTTTCCATAACCACCATTAAAGTATGGATATAATTATGGATTTAACATATTAATATTATATTTAATACATTATTATACTTTATACTACATATTACTTCTTACTTTTCATTCTATGGGGGATATGATAATATAACTCGGGTGTATGGCAGACTACCACCTCGTAAAGCGACGAGACTCATTTTCATGGAATTTTTACATGCAATGTATTAATGAAAAATTTAATTAATATATGTGATACATAAGATGTAATAATTACTCTATAATTTTGATATATTATTTTCCCTCCTTTAATTCCATCTATTGAGAAAAATGGAAATAATGTTTGTGTGTACGTACAGACTACCATCTCCATGAATGGTGTAGTAAATTTTTATATATATAACTTTTCAAGATCACTATAAATGAATATATGATGAATATATATTATATTCATATCATGGTTAAAATTAAGGATATTATGGGACCCTGATCAAAGTAAGAAGACCAAAATTATCAAACCAAAACATACAAGAAAAACAATGTAATTATCACCTAAAATAGTGATTTTAACAAAGAATTACTAACAAATTGGTGATAAAAGGATATATGTAAATAATATATGGAAGGATATATATAATTATGTTTCTGTAATATATTTATAATAAACCACTATTAATTATACATAATTTTCATTCACATATTAAGGATGTTGAACTTGAGGTAAGGGTTTCTCATCTCACTTTTTCTTTCGTGGGACATATACCTTATTCACCACTTATTACTTTGTGTGGTGTATATAATTAAAATTTTGATATATATCTCATGAATATAATTAAATTCATGGTATTTAATGTTTCATTTGAATTTATTTATTACATGAGGATTATAATTCAAAAGTTACATAGGTGTTATGGGTCTATTTTACAATCTCATCAGTATTTAGGATTATTTATGTTTAATTATCCCTTGGGGGAATTATTTGTTATTTTTATCTAAAACCTAATATATTTTACTCACATCTGGTTATTAATGAAATTTTAAACTAATAGTACCATTTTTACTCTCTTTGGTAATTAAAATGATTGAGAAAATATTTTTTTTAAGAAAATAAAACTTCATTTCACTCTTCAGTCAAAATATTTTTTCTTCATTAACCTTGTTTCCTAAAAATTATTAAAAAAATGTTTTTAACATTAAAAAAATTATTAATTTAAGACTTTATTACTCATGTTTTACTTTTAAAAAAATATTTTGAAATTAATCATATTATTGTTTCCAAAATTTTCTCATTTCTATTATACTAAAAATTTGAATGGAATCATTATTTTAATATGTACAACATGTATAGAATTTTCCGATATCATGAGAAATAAATGTTTTAAACATTAAATTATAAGTTTCAAAGGATATTTTCAAAGAAAATTATTTTCAAAATATTTTTTGAACTTTTAGTTTTGAAAATATTTTCAAAGTAAAAAATTTACTTTTCTTCAAGAAAGTTTTTAATGACATTTTATTTTATTTCTATTAATCAATGACATAAAACATTTATTGTACTTATTATCAACTTGGGATATGTTTTATTGATATCATCCTTATTATTTATTAGGTTGGTTTTACTGAGGATGTACATTTTTATTACTATTCACCATATTAATTAACATGGTTTATGATTATGCTTATTTAATTCAGGTAAGTATTAACATTTCACATGTTAGATTTTAAATATGAATGTTTATGTTTATTATGTTTAAGTCATTACACATGATGAATAAATTAGACATATTAAGTGATAGGTGGGTCCTAGTTAAAGATGACATCTCGATACATTAAAAGGTCTCTTAAGACAAATCAAATGGCCAAATTAAATATGTTTTTACACATAATTTTAAATTACTCTATTAATGGTCTTGAAAATATGTTTTCTATGTCTTAAATTATGAATTACTTTATTATGAAATTATTTATTTATTTTTATGTGATTATTTGACTAGTTAGAATATCAATGGATAATTGTCAAGCTCACGTGATTATGTATATCGATTAATTTTATAACCATTTACACTTTCCATATTAGGATCACGTTATTGTTTTAATGGAATGTTTTTTAGTTAATTACATTTCTATATTGATTATGATTATTTATTCATCATAGATTCCACTATACAATTACCATTACAGAGGATCTGAGCTCACCCCTTTCTTATATTTTATTTTTTTCTAGGACACCAGGATGTGTTTTATGATTGATATACTGGCATATGCTATGGAAAAATATAGAGTTCTCAAAGCACAAAATTTGAGTATATTATGTTCTAAATTTCAATGAGAATTTCAAGTATACATATAGTTTACCAAGATTACTATATTATTTGGTCCTTCAAGTTGTGATTCCTTGTATCTTTTTCTAATGAATTAATGTAACCGAAAACTATAGGCCAGTATGTCCATGGTCCTTACTGTTTGTATCATAGGAAGTTTATAAGAAACCTTGGGAACTAGATTTACGAAATCCTAGATTAGGGAATATAACCATATAAATTAATTTATGTATAATTATATGTATATGATAACATCATAATTTTTGGGTAAGGTAGAAATTATATAGTTTTCCAAGAAATGTATCCCTATTTAGATACTACAAGTGAATTTTGTTTTCACATAGACATACCTAGGGGTAATAACTCCAAAAAATAAATTTCAGTCTTAAATCAAGCATTAAATTGTAAACAACAATGTCCATTACCATGAACCTTGTTTGAAACACATTGGGGGATATTATCTTGTTAATTCACATTGTTTTACATACCATTATGAAGGATTCAAAAAAATTGTGATTTGAAAATATTCCCAAAGAAAACATGTTTATGATTTTGAGTTTATCTATAGTGTTGTTTTAATATTAATGTTCTGTATGTCACTAGTTTTGGGATTATATATTATATTTCATTATATTATGATCTAATCTAGTGTATTCAATTAATTTGAAATGGAACCTAGTTAAATTAATGGGAACTATATTAATGCACTTAGTTCATGTAGGGATTTCTATAATGTGAATGATTTAAAGTTGTAGATAGAGATACAACCCAAAATGATAAAATTATAACCATATTTGGGTAGATGAATCATGTTATGATAAATAACCTTTACTGAATGGAGTAGCCTACTGATTAACGATGTGGTGTAACAATAGACCACTTAATGTGCGAGAAACATTTATCATTAAATAAAAATATGAATCTATTTTTTGATAAATGGAAATGTTTCTTAGAGAATATATTTTTTACTTTGGGAAATTATGAATCGGGGAATGTTTTCCTAGAATTTTATCATCTCCAAGGGGATGAGGATCGATTTTGGTCATTGATTCTAAACAATATGGATGGATATTAAATAGAAAACATGGAATGAAATGATTTTAAGGTGCCCTTCTTGAAAAATTATTTTCCTCGTTATCAATGAGAGGACATGGAGAGACAATTATTGAATATGAGAAAAAGGAAGATGAAACTATTTCTATTTATGAATAAAAAATTAGAAGGTTATAGAGGAATTTTATAGACTACACATGTAATCCAAATAGAATGATTGGCCTTTTCTTTAATGGTTTAAATCCAATTGTTTGAAGGTAACTAATCTCCCAAACCTTATCATCATATGAGGGAATAATATCATGTGGTATCAAGATAGAGAAATAATTCTCCAAGTGTGTTGGATTCAAAGGGATGCAAGCGAAGAAGAGGATAGTATAGAAAATTAAAAAAAAATGGAAGGAGAGACAGATATATTTTCCCACTTTGTATAATTTTTCAAGGAACCACCTTGGTACTTGCTTAAGGGGAGTGAACGTTTGCTATAGGTGTGGAGATAAAGTTTACAGTGATCATGATTGTAAGGGAAATAAATATAATTTTAATGTTAAATTCTTCATCTATAAGGATATGGGGTAATATGAAATTTAATGGACCAGTAATCAATGGAATATACCTCATAAGAAGCTAAGGTATCATGGTAAATATTTTTCCATTACAATAGAAAAAGTGGATTGATTAATGTGATTGTGTTTGGAATCAGGAATTATGTTATAAGAGTGTTTTATCAATGATATTTTGGTTATAAGAATCAGGAAATGTAATTGGATTTTAATGTAGTAATATTTTTCTGAGGATTTGTAATAATATATTAAATGGTGTTGATGACCAAGAAAAGTTATATAGTGTAAATTTGATCTTTTTTAAGACACATGATTTAGCTAAGATAACCCATAATATGTGATATATGTTTAGGTAATAATGATAAAGAGGTTTTATAGGATAGTATTGGTGACCTTGAAATTATTTAGTGATTTGAAGGTTTATGTTATCTTTTCTAGAGTTTTATGTATGTTTTTATTTTCAGAATATATTCTACGATATGTGATTTTAAGGAATTCATGTTATCATTAAGTTATTATGGTGATCATGGTATTAAAAAATTTCAAATATGACATTAAGAGACACTTTACGTCTTATGGGGAATATAATATTATCTTGATTAGTGACCAACCCTTTATATTTTTTAAATTTGAATCTGTTCAGAAATATTTTGGAAAGTTATTAAGGTTTCTATTTATAGAATGGATGAAGGTGAAATTTTAATTTTTTTTGTATAAATCATGATAACTATTTTGGTTTTTGAAAATATCAATTGAAATATTTTTAAATATTTTGTGGATATTATGAATGATTGATATTAAACATTAGTAATTCAATCATAAAAATAAATTTTATATATTCATTTCTTGGAGTAATAGATAAAGTATAAATTTTTTGAAGCATAACTAGAGGATTAAATTATGCTTATGAAATAGAAATATTTAAATAAAGTATATTCCCTTATGTTTTTAGTCTAGATAGTAAAATATTCCCTCAATATTTAGAAAGGATATTGAAATGTAAATGGTTTATTATTACAATTATTTCCATCATAGATTTATTTCTTTGTGTTTATTAAATTTTCTACATCATTCACTTTCTTTTGATCAATTATCTTCACCACTCTCTATAACTATTTATGGTTTTCTACCATGTTTTTATCTCCTCTTCCCACTAATGTTTTCTGACTTGGAAACATAGTTATGTGTTATTCTAGATGAAATTTATATATCCCTTTCCATATTATGAAGAATAATATTTATTTACCCTATTTATGAATTGGGTTTAAAATAAGGGTTAGACCTATGATAACTAAAATAGAATTGTAAGGGAAGAATTTTTTTAAGGGTGAAGAATGTAACAACCCATGATTTTCAAAGAGAGTCATCATGTTTAATATCATATATGATATGAAACAAAAAGTGTAAAATATAATGTAACACCAAAATAGTTTATGATATATTTACTTTGAAATAAATTCAATCTCTTTTATAGCTTATGATTCACAAAATACTTAGTTCAAATGAAATGCGACAATGTGTTAAAATATTATTATTTAAAAAAGACCATTATAACCTAGAAGACATGTTAGATGATATGAATAATACTACATAAATTATGAAAAATATATGGTTTATGAATATATAAATTAAATCTATTTTTTATAAATTTATTAAATGTAAAATTATAATCATTTGAAAGAAAAAGAAATGTTTTCTAAAAAACAGATTTTTTCTAAAAGCCAATTTAGTCACACTTTGAACGCATAATTTAAAATTAATTTTTACCAATTTTAGAAAATTTATTAGAGAAAATAATATTAATTTTAAAATTAAAATTTTAAAATTATATTTGAGTGATATTTTGAAAATTTTCTTGAAAGTTTATTTTTCAATGAATAGTGAATAATACATTTTTTATTGAAAGTTTTCTTTTTGTAAAAATTATTTATAAAGGTAAATTGTATTATAATTTCGTTTTTAATTAAAATTATTAAAATTATTTTAAAATTTAACTAAATTAGGTAATTGGAATAAATTAAATATTTAATTCTAATATAAAATTTATTTATGCTTTTGAAAGTTTTTAGAAAAACCATTTTTCTTTGCCTATGCGGGTTTAATTTTAATTTAAATTCAAAAAAATATGTGAATTGAATTTAGATAAATGGACTCCATATTTTTAATAATAATATATATATATTAACTAATAATTGAAACTTAATTTTTTACCATTATTCATAGTGAAAGCAATAGAAATTAATTACAAAAGTTATGTTAAAAAGGGGTTTATTGTGGGTTTAATTATGAAGATATTGGTTAAAATGACCTAGAAACTATTTAAATTCCAATTTTATAGAAATTAGTTGACCATATAACCTATAAGGTTATATAATTACCCATTTTAAGTATTTTTTTCTAGAGAAAAACATGGGAATCACTTTTTATTTTCCAAAATTCCAACTGTTTCCTCCCCCCACATATAAAAAGCCTCTCCATATCCTCTCCAATTCACATTTCAAAAACCATTTTTTCAAAACATACCATCCCAAATATCTCCATTACATATGTAAAAATATCCTTGCGGTATTAGGTTTATTATAAATACCTCTTAATAAGGCTTTAAGTATCAATCTAAGGTAAAATTCTTAAACATGCTTATTTTTTTATTTCTCCTAACACCTCTTTGAAATCATTTTAAAATATGATAATATAATAAAAAATATATATAATATATACTAATATTTTATTAGGTTAATTAAATATCCAATATCCATCTCCACTTCCATAAATAGAAAATCAAATCATCGATTGTGTGTATGGCAGACTACTGCCTCATGAACCTATGTAATTCATTTTCCATCACCAGCTTTCAAGGATGGATAAAATGATGGATTTAACAAACACACACACACATATATATATATATTAATGAAATTATTATAATTTTATAATCATGATATCACATACAAATTCTTACTTTTCATTCCATATAGGATACGATCACGACGCTTGTGTGTACAGCAGACTACCGCCTCACTAATCGACGTTATTCATTTTTCACTAACACTATACATGGATGGTAATAAAGATACATTTAATTGATATATGGGATAAATAATACATAAAAATTAATATTTAAATGTGATATATTATTTACCTTCATTTATATCCATATTTTGGGAAAAATGGAAACAACATTTGTGCATTCGTACGACCTACCGTCCCTATGAATGGTGTAATCCATTTTTATCTATAACATTTATAGATTAATATAAATTAATATATAATTGTTATATATTATTATTATTTAATGGTTAATATTAATGATATTATGATGCCATGATAAAATTAAAAGGATGCAAATTAATGAACCAATACATACATGAAAATCGATGTGATTATCTCTTCAATCAGTGATTTTTACAAACGACTATTAAGAAACAGGTTATAAAAGAATATAATTAAATCATATATGATATGAAAAATATTAGTAAGGTCTTTTAGTATATTTATAAAAAAATTATATTTATTATATCGGATGTTTGGAAACATTCAAAGGAAGTTGAACCTGAGGTAATGGGTTCTCGTCTCACTTTTACTTCCGTGAGTCATATGCCATATTCATCACTTATATCTTTATGTGGGGTATATAAAACATGTTTTAATTTTTTAAATCAATAATACTTTTATACTGATTTTATTTAATGTTTTATTTTAACTTAGTTATTTCATAAGACTAATGATTCAAAAGTTACCTAAGTGTAAAGGGTATATTTCACAATCTCATCAGTATTTGGGATTTTTTGTATTTAAGTCTCTATTGAGGAAACATTATATGATATTTATATCTTAATATTAATATATTTTCTTATAATATTTTTATTCATTAAAATTTCTCAATATAATACCATTTCTTTCTTTTTGGTACTTAAATGATTGAGAAAATGTTAATTTAAAAAATATGACATGATTTCTCTCTTCGATCAAAAACCTTTTTTCTAATGAAACAATATTTTCTAAAAATGTTTTAAAAAATGTTTTAAAAATTGTAGAAATTATTTATTAAAATTTTTTTTAACCGTATTTAATTTTTACAAAATTTATTTAAAGGAAACTTTGGGTCATTTTCTAAACATATCCCATTTGGATTTTATAAAAAATATAAAAGGAATATTTATTTTAACATATATAACATGTATGGAATTTATCACAATACGAACTAATAAATGTTTTAAGGATTTATTTATATTATTCAATGGTTATTTTGAAATAAAGTTATTTTAATAATAATTATTGAACTTTTTGTTTTAAAAATATTTTCAAAGTAAAAAAGGGTATTTTCCTCAAGAATGTATTGATGAAATTTTAAGGTATTTATATTCATCAAAAACATAAAAACATTATTATACATGTGATACACTAGGGATATGATGTATTGATATCATTCTTGTTCTTTCATTCGATGGTTTATGATAAGTTTTATTGAGGATGTACAATTTTATTAACATTCACCATATCACTCTGGATGCTTTATTATAATGTTTATTTGATTTGGGTAAGAACTGATAAATTATATTTTAGTTTTCCAATATGAATGTTATATGGATTATTTTTACCCCATTTACATAAGTATTTCCTTGGACTTTGTAGGTGATATGTGGGTCCTGATTATAGAGAGTAACTTGATTCATCAACATGTAACATGAGACAGATATGTTGGAAAAATTAAATGTGTTTTTATAAATGGTTTTAAAATGGCTTGTGAAATGTCTTGGAAGTATGTTCCAGATGAATAAAATATGAATTCCCTCATTATGAGATCAGTTATTGAAGTCTAAATTATTATTATATTATATAGAGTTTCCATGAATACGTTTAATGATCATATGATTATGTATATGGATTTATTTTATCATCATTTAGTCATGCCATATTATGCTCAAGTAATTGTTTAACTTTAATGTGTTTAAGTTTCATATGTTTCCATATTGATTATGATTATTTATTCATGATAGATTCCATACTGAGAATTAAATCTCATCCCATTCTTATTTTTTATTCTCCCTAGGACACCAGGAAGTGTTTTTTGGTTGATATGAATGGATATTCTAAGGGAAAATATGGAATTATAAAGGAAAACACATTTTCATTGTATTTTATGTTCTAAATTTTATTGTGAATTTATTGTATGTATATAGTGTACCAAGACTAATAATCTATTTGGTCCTTTTGGATACGATTTCTTGTATTTTATTCCATTGTAATAAAGTATCCACTGACTCTAGACAACAAGGTTCACATTAAGTGTCATTAGCATGATATTATTCATGATATGAAGAATATTATATATCATCATAATTCTTACATACCTCTAAAAAAACATGCGTACCCAAAATAAATTCTTGATAAAACATATATATCTATAATTTTCGAAATTCTTAAAACCCGTACTCTTGAACTAAAAAATTATTCTCCAGCTAGCTGGAATCATGTTCAAACATCTTCATCTATCATGAATCAAAAACAATTCTCAAAACCACTCCAAGGTTTCTAAATTTTCATTGAAGAAAAATATAATTCACCTTCTATAATTACATGTGTTAAAAAATATAACTACTTTTGATTTATTTTCTACTCTAAAAATTGTTCAAACTTTACAAAAAATTTCATTAAAATATATCCTTTATCAAATATAAATTTCCTAACACCACACTATTGAAAAAAAGAAATTTTTTTTGAAATAATTTCATTCCAAAATGAAAAGTAATTTCATGCTAGAGAAGTTAATTCTCTCCCCCACAATCGAATTACTAATTTTCCCATTTCATTTATGAGATGAAATTTTTATTCAAAATCGTACGATATATGATTTTTGCACCTTTATTCCCCTTTGACAATAGAATCCAAAGGGTTTTGTGGAATTCTAAATATATTCAAGTAAGAGGGAAAAGATAATGTTTCATATTCAACATAAACACATAAAATCTATCCCCTGACATATCATTTATAAAAATATGATCAATATGGTCCTTTATGGGAATGAAAACTAGATTAAAAACTCCATTTTTAACCTTTTACTTGATTAAATGATACCTGATATCAATATTTTTGAATCTTAAGTGTTGTAATGGATTCTTTTTCTATGTTAATATTAATTTTATTATCACATGAAATTCTTAGGGTGACTTCAATTATCAATTTCAAGTATTTTATTTTCTCTATTACCTATATCATTTGTCTATAATCATGTTTAGTAGCCACATACTCACCCTTAGTAGTATATAAAGTCAGTTAATATTCTTTTTTTACAATACAAACATGCACAATTTTTTCCCAAAAATAACATACCTCATGATATTCATTTTTTGTTATGACAACATCCAGCCTATTCAACATTAGTGTTTTTGTCACAAATATGTAATTTAAGGAATAATTTAGGGGTTAATTGTAATATAAAAACTGACTAATAATTTTTCAAACATACTCTTATAGTCAATTTACTAGTAGTTATAAAATTTTGTTAAACTCATATATTATTGTAATTATAAAAAAATTAAATTTATAAATAATTAAAATAATGTAGATAAAACAAAAATATAGATACATTGATTAATCATAGTGGAAATTCATCCTTTTGAATCTTTTGAAAAATCAAACATAAGTTAAAGTATAAAGTATATGAACAATGAAATACTAAGAAAACATAGAGTATTTGATTATAATCCAAATGATAATTTAAAGGATGTTATAAAAATACAATTTTATCCAAATTATGAGGAATATATTTTGAATTGATCTATGTTACTTTTCCTCCTATCCCCAAAGCCCTGAAATTTAACCCCTTATAAGGTGATCTATCTTCATATACCTAGAATCCCTCAATAAAGCCAATCAATAGTAGATTTTTCTTCTTACCCACAAAACCCCTCAATCACATATAACTAGTAATACCTTGTTCTATCTTATTATCCCTAAAATACCTCAATCATGATGATTGGAAATAAAATAATTAAAGTAATAGAACATCGATCAATTACAATGAGAACCTCACCAAATGGATCCTATAAGGTAAACTCTTAAAAATAAAAACTAAAACTATCATACGTACACTCAACAAAAATATGTTTCATGCAAAAAAATGAATTAGTAGATATTTCTAAAATCATATATACTATTGATTTTTTAATTTATGAAGTAGTGGATTTTTTTGGAAACAAAATCCAACGGTCAGAATCTATGATCTTCAAAGTTAGTTGTAACGGTATTGGAAGAAAATTCATCAAATTATGATGAAATTATCATATATTCACATATATTGATAAATTCATTCCCATTACACTACTGTGCTAGTACATCCAATATCTATAATTTTTCATGAATCCACTATTTTATAGATTTTCAACTTATGAATTAAACCACTAGATATTCATTTACTAGATTTAAATTATATAAAATAAAAACAAGTAAAAAAACATCAAGTCACATTATGTTCTTTTTATGTGTATTGTGATTTTTAAAATAAATGAATCCCAGGAGTATTTGACTTTTAAATCTCCTCATTTTTTTAAAGTACAAGACATATAAAGATATTTTATAAGATCAATATATTTTTAAAGAGATACACCTAGTATGCTCTGAAGGAATTAATTTCATTCATTTTTATATAAACTAAATAAAACTCATTAGACACAATTAAAATATGTATAATTAATATCCCCCTTTACTAAATAAAGAAATATTATCAATTTTATAGATCCCCCCTCTCTGTGAAAGATAAAAAAAACTTACATTTTTTATGACATTTATCCCCCTTGTGATTTTAAAAAAACTCATATTTTAAACATTAATCATATGAAATGATAAATATTAAAACTCCCAAAATTAAAATTTCTAAATCAATCCACCATTGAGATAATTTTATGTTAAATTTTAAATAATACCCTCATCAATACGAACATAAAAAATTTGAAATATTTACATTTCAAAATACTATTCCTTCTTAATAAGAATATAAATGGAATTAGAGTGTAAAAAAAATATAATTAAAGATCCTATTAATTTTATTTATAAAAAATTATAGTTTATTTAATATTATAGACATCACATCAGTTTAATGAAAAGAAATCTCAATCCTTTTACTAATGCATTCAATTATTAAGAAACTTTAAATAAGAAAATCCTTTGTCTACTTTTGGAAATTGTAAGTCTTAAGAAAAGTTAAATGGAAGATAAGATAAATAATGTAAAACCTTTTCCAATAAGGCATATTATGATATATAACCATGATATTATTCTTTTGAATTTGGTTCCCTTGAAAATTGAAATAATTATTTATGGTGATCTGATGTCTAAAAAATATACTTTATATAACACACTTGAAAATACTTTTTATATAGTTAAAAAACTAGTTAGTAAATATCATAAAAAATAAATATACTAATATTATGTTATAAGAATAAAATATATTCTATTATATTTATTTCTGATGAATATAAACTATAAATTTAAAAATTAATAAAATAACTAATAAAACAAAACATACATAAATATTAGAACAACTTGAAAAAAAGGAATGTCCTCTATTTTTCATAGAGGTATTAATGGTTAGGAGACCGTTTAAAAAAGAAGTGAATTTAAGATCACATTAAATTGATCATTGATAAATTTGGTTTAATATATTCAAATCTATCAAAATTTAATGGTATAGTAAAATGATTAGCAAGATGATATTCTCTTTCAACAATGTCAAGAACAAATTCTTCTTTTTGTGTGTGTCCCTAAGGATATGGTGTCTTACATATATATATAAATATATCATGAGTTTTGTGATTGGTTTATCGACTATTAAATTAAACTCATATCACCATAAAAAAATAGAGTTTGAGTAAATTTAAAACCAAAACCCTGATTGTGTGTTTCATCCTCAAAACATGAGAACAAAAACATCTAACTCTGAGATATTTTACTTCAGAAGTCGAGAGTGAAGTTGAGTGTTTCTTATTTCTAGATAAAACAATAAATCCACACTTAAATAATGAAATGTTCTAGAAATAAGCTTCTTATAAAACCTATATCCTCTAAATTCAAGATATGAATAACTTTTGAGAGTAAAATCTATTCTGAAAAATAAAATAGGATAATTTCTAATAAACCTTTCAAGAAATGGAATATAAATTTAACCACATTTAATTTTAACCACATTGTATTTTATTAAAATCTCAAGCACAAACATACTAAAAACATAATGTATGGTTAGCTAGCTATTTAATATAGTAAATTTCATACCATACCTCTATTATTTATTTAATCTACTTTTTTCCTTGATTTAGAAAACATAACAAAGTGTTCCACAATTTATAGTTCCACTTAAAATGGATATTCTCATCTAATGAAAATTTTGAAATATAGTTCTTCATAATGTCATAATCTCTTTTCATAAATATATAGTTTTCCATTATAGTGTTAATAAAAAATTATTCATATGATCATTCCAGTACTCATAATCGTTTCCATCATATATTAAAGGATTATTTAGTTTAAAATTGAAAATCGATCAAACTGGTATCCCAACCATCATAAAAAAATAACCTTTAGAGTTAGGAAATAGAGATATGAAATTATGATAAAAAATAGAAAAACAAAAATAAAATCGGGCTTAGTATCAATTGTAGAGACCGTCTCTAATACCAAGTGTTGTCCCAAATATGCAACGATAAGAAAATTACAAGATAGAGGTGAATTGTAATATCAAAACAAACATACAATTTTTTAAACCCACTCATGTATTCAGTTTACCCATAGTTATGAAATGTTGATAAACTCATAGATTAGTTTACTTATAAACACCACAGAAATTCAATAATTATTAAGAAAATATAAATGTAATGGAAATAGGGACATATGGATTAGTCAATGTAGAAATTCATTTTGTTGTAACATTATAAAAATATAATAATTTAAAAATGTAAAGTACATGAATATTGAAAAATTAAAAAATCATTGAGTATTGGATTACAATCCACACACTAATTTAATGTATATTATAAGTCCACACTTTTATTCATTGAGTAAGGACTATTTTCAACCTAATACAAGGTCCATGTCTTTCTATCCTCACAAGCCCTCAACATAAACCTGTTAGATGGTTTAAAGACATTGAAAACACATAAAAACCCCTTGATGGAGGGTTTTACCTAAAAAAGATATAACATAGCACAAGGGACCATTCCGGATCCAAGAGAACAAGTTCACACAACTTCAAACATTGAATACAACCACATTTTTTGGTAGGCAATTGACTTGAATAAAAAATAATACATAAAAACACAAGGTTGTTAAGACCCTCTAGGAATCCCTAAATATCAAATAATATTGTGTAATACAAAACTAGGCCAATTCACACAACCCCAGTGATAGAATGTAAGACATTTTCATCAAAAAGTTGCAGATGAATCACCTCCTTATAAGAACTTCCACCGATGTTAATGGAAGTAAAGGTGGGAAACCACATTTCATGTCACAACTAGATCTTCACACATGAATCCAACCATTTTATATATAAATAGAGAATTATCCCTACACATTTGGGGTATTGACCTCTAGAAGTTGAAGCATCATCTCTCGCTCATGCAACATAATATTTCGCGATGTCATGTAACTCCAAAACTCTATAGATACCCAAAGGAAGATAACTTGTGTGATCGACCTCACATGGGCCTAAAATTATGTTGGATCTTTTTTGACACATACTCATGGAACTTCACCTAAATTCATGGTGGGTGTTTTCCAGATGAGTTACCTTTACGCAAACCCAAGCGTCATGCGACACTAGAAGTTGCGAAAACCTATTCCCCAACATCCTTATACTGTTCTTATTATAGACACTAAGATTCATAAAAACCCACTTTCATGCTCAAATATAGAGTTTCATACAATATTTTCTAGGTCCAAGACCCTATATAACCTCTCTCCAAACATAGATTCACAAATATGAGCGATCAGGTGCCCCGTATATACTCAAACCAGGTTCACCCATTCCACGATCACCTCATGACCCATATCTTCAACCATAGTGTCTGGAATCTTTAATTCAAATATGAACTAGGTAGTTTTATCACCACTTTATACTATGAATAGGAACCATATTATCAATATCCCCATTTTAAACTTCACCCTAGCATTGTTTATTCCTTATGGAATCCCAAAGCATGTACATATTGGACATGTATGTCTTGAAGATGACATCATGTGGGGAAACTCCCCACCTTTCCCCATTAGTAGAGACACATCAATATCCTCATCTTATACCTAAAAATATTCTCCATGGATAAAATCCCATCCAATGTCTAAACTATAATATTTTAAATTGTATATACCAACGACCTAGTCGTATGATGTTAACATGCACAACAATGTCCCCATCACATGAAATTAAACTAGATCCATACCCTATGTGATGAACATAGGATGACTCATGTATGATCAATATTGGATGAAATCACCATCACCTTGATGTGTTAATTCACATGAAATGGAAATACCTCATGATTAATTCCCACAATATCCCATACATTCACTCCTTCTATGACGCGAACATCCTTAACAAACGATGATAAACTACATGGATCCATCCAGTCACATAACCTTAAAATTTATATTCAAACTATGTGGGTTTTGATCATAGTCTCCTAATAGGTAATGTTGGATTCCTCCCATATGCATAACCCTAACAAACTTGGGAAAACTTCTTGATGTTAAATCTTCACCCCACGATGCCACCATAGAGTCTACATGACTTTCCCCCAGAAGGAAGAAATTCCCAAGTGCTATCATCTCCCCTTGGAAAATAATCAAGCTCAATATCATATCCCCACAATATATTAAACATATAACTGACCCATTCTCTTAGTATGTTAAAACTATTACTAACATGTCCCCACAAGACATTAAAATTGTGCCAACCTATCCCCAAAAGTTGTTAAACCTATGAACAACCTATCCTAAATATAAGTAAACCTTGTGATCAACCTCTCCCCTTAAGACATTAAAAATATGAACAAACTATCCCAAAAATATGTCAAACCTAGGAAAAACCTATCTCGATAAGATGTTAAACTTCTAACCAACCTGTCCCCAAAAGATATTAAACTTCTAACCAACCTATCCCCACAAGATGTTAAACTTGTGACCTACCTCTCCCCATAACATTTTAAACCTTTGACCAACCTATCCCTTCAAAATGTTAAACATGTGACCAAACTATCCCCACAAGACTATAAATATGTGACAATGTCTCCAAAGTCTCGGAAACTAGTGAAACCCAATGAAAGCATTATAATTATGACCTCATGTGAAAAAATGAGATGCTTGGGTTTGTGGGAATTAAATGACTTGTGAATTTGGTGTGAATTAAAACATGAAAAAAAAAGATACAATGGACCTCATAGTTAATATTCCTTATACATGAGATTCCCACAACTTAAAAAGAGGAAGACTTTACAAGATCATAATTCCCCAACATCCACATATGTGAAAATATATCTAGCGTCACCGTCCATTTAGACCATAGGTGGATACCCTATCATTAAAATAAGTATTCTAATTAGCTAGTGAACAGATTAATATGTAACTGGGAATGATATTCAAAAAACATGACTTAAATATATAAGGGATACCTAGACTAGGAACCAAACTCTAGGGAGGAATCCATAGAAGGATAACCTGACATCCCATTATCCTGTTTCAATCAAAGATCCAACATCGCCAACCCCGATGGTATAGGTCACCAAGATTTGGAAAATATGAGTTCAAAGAAACCAAACATCCACCTTAGATAAGGAGTGAATAAATTCATGGAATCATTCCACTTTGAGAGAGGAAAGGAAGGAAGATAAGTGCATCACCACCACATCCCCATGGGAAGTCCTAGAAGAAAGCATCCAAAAATAATAAAGGTGAACCCAACATGAATATATTTTCCTTCAACCATGGGTAGACTAGTAACATTGGAATCCACTTGATTTGGATGTCACCAAATACCAAAATTTTGACGATGGTCCATACAAAACCAAAGTGGAAGGAGCAGTATGAAATTGTTCTCTTATAACTCGGGGAAAATGATGGATGTTGGGGATCTCCAGTTTCAGTCATCAACTATGTGGATCCTTACCCTACCCTAGAGGGAAAAAATAACATTTGACTCATTGGGAATAAACTTCATAATACCTATAATAAATATTTAGTTCATGAACAATACATGACTAAAGTCTCATACAAAGTTAGTTGACCAACTGCCAGTAGGTGTGGGGGTAGGAGAACCAATGGTGTAGAAGCCTTGAAATACTACGCTCCTACCATGACGACCACCACTTCTATAAATATTAGTCTATGTCACCCCATATCCCCCCTATGATGTTATCCAATAGAGGGTCATAAATTCAATAATACATTGTTACAAGTAGGAAGGTTTCATCCCAACGACCTAGAAGCCTCGACACCTTTCAATCATCACCTCCCCTAAGGTTCATGCATGGGGAAAACCCCTTTCTTGATACATCAAATCATTTTAGGAGCCTACACTAGGAACATTATGTTGGTTCTCTCCCCTATAAAGAGAAGGTAGGGAAATATCAAGTCACACACATGAATACCAAAAACTAGGAAGCCGCCCAAGAGGGGTCCCACCTTGCCATGACAAATGTGGTTGATCCATGTCAAAGGATAACAAGCATTTAAATCCCATACCTACTCTGTTATCCCTGGTCTAGAACACCCAGGACTACCACTGGGGGAAGGCCAATAATCCTTTCCAATTAGAGGCCTCTTTATATGCACCATTGGCCCTTCCACCACTATCAGATCTCATCCCACCCTCATAACCACTGCATGGGGGATCGTCTTTGGGAAATTGTGATTGAGACCCTAGCCTCCCTCCAAGAAGGTTGGGTCAACTCTCCCCATCACGGGTTCCCCTAGAGACCATCATGGGACACACCATAATTAATAATTTAATAGTGTAGGTCAATCCTAAGACCCAACCAAGTGATATGTTATTCTTCCTCAATAAAATAACTTCCCTTTCCGTAAAGATATGTCTCAGGGAAAGATTGGAAACAATCGTAGTGGGATTGTACCCTCTGTTTTACCTATGGAACACATATATAGAATCCCCCCAAACCATAGGGAATCATTATCAAATAAATCCCATACCACCTAAGTAATGAATAAAGGAAATGTCACATCACCATCAACCTCTCAGTATCCGAGGTGATAAATGATTCGATGGAAACAAATCCACCCCACCATCAATACTGGGGTCATAAACTCATCGACTGTGGCTAAAAATACCTAAATCTTAGTTACATACAGTTATAATATCCCAAAATGGGTATATTAATATAGAGGATGTGCTGGGTTTCTTATAGGTACTCACTTCATAACCATCCCAACCACAATCATCTTCCCTCAACTCGAATTCCACCTTGGAAGTAGGATAGATGTTGAGATTTAGTTCGACACCTTTAGATGATGGTGACCTCCCCACTAAACTATATAGGTATAATGTACTTATTGATCAAAAGGATATATGGATATGGTGATGAATCTGGACCCACCTCTGAAATAAACCTCGATATTCTAGGGATAATTGTCCTGTGTGACACCGCCTCCACCCAATCATCAACATTATAATATATTTCAATCACTAGAACCCCCTGTTTCTAAGACAATTTCTATTGGGGATTGGGTTGATTAGGAACTATAACCCCATATGGGTAAAGAGAAGGAGGAAACATTATAGGCGATCCTATCCACCAACTAGCTGTTAGTTATATTTTTCCACCTGTAACACTACACTTCACCATAGCAGAGTCCCTTATCGAGGACCGGGTATCCATCATTCATTGAAACGTCTAGTTGACATCCAATCACCTTAAATATTACTATATATCCTATCTAGTGGGCCTTGAGAATCTATAGACCATACATGAGTAGTTTTATATGGTTGAAATTTCTGCACTCCTAGTGATTTAGTGCCTCTACTACTATGGATATGATTTTATCTTTCTAAAGACATGATTTAGGGGCTTCACCATGCTCTAGTGAGTCATGGAAGAGGTGCATCCCCATGTGATGGTCATAGGATGGGGGAAATATCCTTCCCTCTACATTATACCCCTTCTAGGAAAAAATAGAATCATCAGGTCAATCATCCCATTGAAAGTGAAAGATCACATTCAACAACTAAAACTGTGAATATTATAACAATCAATCATTTGTATGATATGAGAAACTAGGCTGATGACATGAGATACGACGATGAAAACCTACCCCTATGGAAGATACTGTATCAGGTAGACAGTCTAGTGGGATCCTTCACCCAAAAGAATTGGTAGAAATTGGATTTTGAGAGTCCCTAAAATAAGGTAGTTTTTCCCACCAATCGATATTTAGACACATGAAAGGGAGATTCCGAACTCATTGAACCATCTGAGGCCACTCTAGAAACTAAGTAAAACTCTATATTGGATACTTTAATCCATGATATTGATCGATACAAGTGGATAAATATGGAGAATATCATAAAAACCCCCTAGGGTGAGATAATGTCAGAGGATACCCCCTCCCTCCAACTGAGAATCTAGTTCTCCTTGGCTAATATCCTAGAGTTGAGGTATGAAATCCTTCATATCTGATCATGATTGTGGTTGGTGGCACTAGAAAGTTTTCAAGATATGACCTTCCAACCCTTATTGAATAATGATACATCACTCCATGGGACCATGATTTCCATGCTTCATGAGACACCAAAACAATCAAAGCCTCAGTGAAAACTAACCCTCACCAAGATTATATGATAATAACTATTGTTATCCACCTTAAGTCTATAGAAATTTAATAGGTGTTAATTCCACCTAAAGGGAATCCATGGATAGCATGGGGATACCATGTACATCTGGCTTCAAATTTTAGTAATATGTACTCTACCCCATTCAATAGTATGAGTGGTCTATTGAAACACTTGTTTCACTTTGCCTCTTGGTGTGCTCAATGCTTAGAACCCCAGAGTAGCAAGAGGCTTCCAAGATTTAGTATCTCATCCAAAATTTGAAGGATCAATCATTTTTTTGTTACAACCAGCAATCTGTGGTATCCACTTCTTGTTGGGAGGATCTCTTTAGTTAGTTTCTCTACCAGTTCAGCTCGACCATGCACATGAATAGTATCACTGACCTCTACAAATGGAAAAAGAGTTCTGATGAGAATGTTTCCTCCATCATTTCCTGATGGAAGGGGATCACATACTTCCTTGATATGAATCTTTCCCAAGAGATTCTATTGATGATGTCTATGGATAATTTAAAAGATGAATTGGACCATACCCTTATCTCCTTAAAGTATCTATGTGGATTTCAAGAGTTCTTGGAAAGAGATCAGCGTATCGATGAAGCCTTATAGTAGAACATGTGAAAGTCACACCTATTATCTATTATAAATCCCATGAGAAAGATAATGAATGAAAAAAATCTTCTATTTTCTAAGATGGATCTCCATAACCGATCTACCATCAAATGCCTCTTTCATACATTCCTCAATAGCCATACATTCCATGTTAGCCTGACATATCTCATTAGCCACTTCCTCATCGATCATAGCCTCATCATGAAAATTCTACCCAATCAACCCACCAAGTCCATGCACTCATGATTCCCTTTTTTAGAGTGGAAGAACAAGACCTACTCTTTAAAGTACATGCATGTCCCAGGTTAATTCGTTTGTTCCTTAGAAAATTATATCATGAAGCTTCCATAATACAGAATCCTTGAGGAAGCTAATACCACTATTCACACAAACTTTTACCCATACCATAGTGTCATCAAACATACCATCAAAGATTTTTTCATCTTTAATAATATGCTCTAATAATAGGTTCATCGTGGACTACTCATATTGGGTGATGTCTTGAAATAGGTGGAACATGTCTCCACTAATGCTAATAGTGGAAACGAAAGCTCTAATGAATGGAAACAAGCTCTAGGCCTAGGTACATAGAAGTTGAATGACTGCCTATCCTATAATATTATAGCTCACTCCCAGGGTATTATCTTTACCTACTTAACAAAACCGGTACCACTTGTGGTTACCACGTATACTATGGCCACCTCATTTTCATCACGGTATTCTATGTATTGGAATAATAGGAATCAAAGACACTAGGAAAATCAATTCACACACAATTTATGAATCCAACCTATACTATTCACAACTTCATGCCTCCAAAATTGGGATGAACCCCTAAAATTCATCTAGTCCTAGAGTATCCCACTTATGAAGTATAGAAATATTATTCTAAAAACATGGTCATGATGGTATATGGATACATGATTCACAATGATGAGGGATGAACCGGTCCACCTTTAGTCATCTATGGCCTATGCCATCGATGGAAGGGCCTATGGTTTGATAATAGGCAGGATGACAGGGATTTCTGTCCCTAAGATACCATTAAATCTGCTGAAATAAGAAGACATGCCTCACACACGGCTCAACGTCACAACCCTCTAAGGAAACTCCTTTAGGAATTCCTTCAAACCCAACTGTATTGGTTGATTGTGCGACCTAGCCACAAAAACATCATGCTCAAACATGGCCATCCATGGCCTAACCTAACATGGATAGTGCTTAGCCTAATCCATATAGTCCATATTAGAACATTTCTTTCACTGTCCAAGCCCTAACACATTATCAAATAAACCAACTATGATCCCTCCTAATGTGTGGGCCTTAGAAAAAACATACCCATAGCTCAAAATTAAGATGCGATGAAGCACATTTCTATTATTCCAACAAGACCCTCAATAATTGACACACTCTCATGGAAAAGGATATGTGTGAATACATCATTAAGGAATTTAAGAGACCTCTCTATTTAAAGACTGAGGTACATGTCATTGTGGTCTAAAATGAATAGGAAACTAAGAAGGAATAATGCCAATATTTCATTTTCTTTTTTGAAAAGGATGAGGTTTCCACTATTCAGGGGATCATAAACCCATTATATATTAGATTCCAATTAAAAAAGTGAAAAATACACCACTGCCTAGAGGATACTATCTCTATGATTAATCTCAATCTAACATGGATAATTCGTAGGAATTGTCTCACAAATGTTAATTTGAATCCCTCCAACCAAATAGTTTATAGGAATGATAAGATCAGGTAGAATCCACATGAAAAGATTCAGTTAAAGATCTAATCAAGTTAGCTAGTAGAAAGAATATAATTTATACTATTCTCTAAAGACACGCCCTAAAATTACATATTGTGAAGGCCCTAAAACCATGTAGAACTAGTGGAACCCTCTTTATACCATTAGTTCCTCAAATACTCCATGAATATTCAAGTTGGGATAATATAAGGTGACACTTTTACCTTCAAATATTGTGAAACCTTTATCCTAGATACTGGATATTACAAAAGGGGAGGAAAATAGTTTCAGACCAATGAGGATGAGTGTATCAATGCCCCCAATTATTTGAAACCCACCTTAGTGGATCCTTGGGATGATTTAACATACAACTTCATTCTTACAATTCACTAGTTAGAGCTTACGACCTAAAACCTAGGAATCTTCTCCATTATCTTCAACAAGAAGTAGTTATCAAATATTTCCCCATAATCTTACATATGAATGGCTCATCTAGAACTATAAAACCCCAATTCTATGGAATACCATTGGATCCATCACATATACACCAATCCAGAAATTTTTTTCATGTTCCACAAGATTAGGATGACATAGTAGAAGTCCATGTGTCACTATTTTTTTTATATAAACTGTGGGTCTTGTAGTTATATACCATGTGGTATTGTTTTATTATCTTTCATCACCATTGTATTTATGTAACAAGGACTCCTCATCAAGGATTCATATTCTTACATAGTAGATACTAGTACCACTACTTGATATAGGGATTCTATTGGATCATATCCTCCCTTTGATCCTCACATATTAGATAATTAAGATGATATGTATGAAAATACCAAAATTTAAGGAGGGTGTCTCCAATACATTCGATGAGATGAATTTGGTAAATCTCAGTATTTAGGAATACCCAAGGCTGATATTGACCAGTGTGATCTTGCATGTAGATCAAAAAACAACATATGGCTTTTGAATTGTTCTCCTGGATCTATAGAAAAGTTCCATAGATCAACATCCAGGTGGTCATTCATTACCTTGGCCTCCCAATGATTCACAATGGGTTAAAAAAATCACCTAGGAAGATGCACGCTTCCCATGATACCATGTTTATATCCAATGTTGAAAATATAATCAAATCCAAATTATTCAAAGAGGTTCAGTACTCTAAAGTGAAAGCCAACATTTTTCTAGTCAGGTTAATGAATGGGTATATTAGAGTCTACATTGAATTTATGGATCTCAGCCTCCATTACCTGAAGGATGATTTTCCACTTTCTATGATGGATTTGCTGATTGATGCAATAACTAATTTCCAAGCCCTATCCTTTAGGGATAGATATTCCTGATATAACTAGATCTAGATAGAATCCTAGTATTAAGGAGTCACTTATTTCAGACTTTCCTTGGGAATATTTTTCTTCCAGTTTATGGAATTTGGTTTGAAGAATGATAGAGCTAACTACTAGTGTTCTATTAACCACATCTTAAAGCTACTCCTTGGGATATTGGTGGAGTTCTAAATTGATGATCTGGTGGTTACATATCACTATAATTAGAAATATCTCAATTATCTTGAAAAATTGTTCAAATTCTTCCACTCACATCACCTGAAAGAAATCCCCTTGATGTGTGTGTTTGGGGTTACCTCTGGGAAATTCATCATCTTTGTTTTTAGGTATAGAGGAATCTAGATCTATCCCGAGATTATCAAGGTGATTAGTTTGACGCTTACTTCAAGAAAACTTCAGTAGATGTCAGTCATCCAAGGACATATAAACAATATATATTGATTCATTTTTAATATGTTTGGAAAGTGAAATACATTTTCATGATTAGTGAAGAAAGACACCATCTACCAATGTGATGAATACTACCAAACCAAATTTGATGGAATTAAATAGTGTATATTTCATCATTCGATCCCGATGCCACACATCTCAAGGGATCCTCTCATATTTTATGTGACCATCATGAAATGAATCATTGGTTACCTTCTAACTCATATGAACAATAAAGAAATGGGACAAAAATATTATCTTAGTGTCACAGTCCTCAACATGGAGACTAGATATTCCCCTATCACAATGATTTTCCCCACTTTAGTCTTTGATGTTCAAAATTTACAACACTGCTCACAACACTCAGAGATATAACTAGTATCTCATGTTGATCCTCTGAAGTAAAATCTCAACATCTATATGTTGATAGACTAACTAGTGCATTTGATGAAAATTATGCACAGGATTTTCATCAGGTTTGTCCCCAAAAAAAGATGTGAAGGGCTAAGAATTGGTAGATTTCGTGGTTATGCATCTGACCCCTGAAGAACTACCTATTGATGTTGACTTCCTGGATGAGGCTATCTTATCCATGGATCAAAATGATTCATATTGTAAAATTAATTTTGACTAAAACTACCATAGTATAATAGGGAGAGGGATCAACAACGCCAAACTCAAACAGTATGACCTTAGGATTATTCTCACCACACTTTCACATACCTAATTTCCATACTCATTCCTTTTATTAGAAAGCCACTGAAATAATGATGTTGAGTACTAGGAAAATATCATTGCCCTTAAGTTTTCCCTAGAGATTTAAATCCATCCAACACATGTGAAGGGAGACTCTTAGATTTTCATTATGTATATCAATGGTGAATATTTCACTATAAAAGAGGAACATGATCCCTTATTGGAGAAAACTCATGATATGATGGCCCATTTCGCTAATTTTTAAGAGTTGACTCGTGTTCCTAGATCTTAGATTGATCTGGTTGATGCTTTGGCTAGCCTATCTATATCTCTCGTAAATCCCGATCAAGATGACTTAGTAATTCACTTGTAACATCAAAGATTCATTACCCGCATTGCCTTTGATTATGAACACATACAAGTAAATCATTTTGTAGATGAAACTTCTACAAAAGGGCCCTCAAACCCCTTGGAAACCAAAGAAACACCCTATTGGATTAATCCCTTTTTCATGTATCTCCAAATTGGAACTCTCCCACTAGACAGAGCTATGTATTGGAAAATACATTAGAATGTAGTATAATTTACCCTTCAAGAGGGCCCCATCCTTAAGGGGACCCTCTACAGATGTGGATAATACCTAATACTCCATCATTACATCCATGTAATGGAGATACATCATGTTATTCTATAGATATATGTTGGGTCATGTGGGATACTTAAGCGAGAGTTATTCAATCTCACCAGATCCAAATGTGAGGTTACTTTTGGACAACTATGGTCCATGGATGCATCCAATTCACCATGTTGTATCAAACATTCCATATCAATCTCACCTTCATGCATCAACCACCAGATCTTTTGTATTCCAATAAGTATTCTTGTACTTTTTTTCTATATGGGGACTTGTTTTTGTGGCCCCCTACCCACCACCAATAGGTAAACAATGTAGGTTTATTCTGACTATCACATAATTATTTTTAAAATGGGTAGAGGCCATCCCCATAAAAGTGGTTAAATCATGGTCCACTAATGAGTTTGGGGAATCCCATATCATCCATAATTTTGGGATTCCCCACCCTATCCTCATATATAATGACACTAGAATTTGAGTTTTTTAGATAATGATTTTTTTAACCAAGTAAAAAATTTTGATTTAACGACACACCAAACTTTTCTGCAAAGGAAAATGGGTAGATTGGGGAATTCAAAAAATCCCTCTCTTACATCTTTCTTATGATAGTAGGCCAATAGAAGAATATGGTTTATCCTGATATACTCCCCAAAACCTTATGGGCATACTATATTATGACTCAAAATTCAACCAAAGAAATCCTAGACACCCTCATGTATGGGATAGAAGTAGGTATTCCCATATAGGTTCAATGTTAATCACTCTTGATAGCCATATACTATTACTATATAGTGGATAAGATATCATAATTCTTGTTATCCAAGTTGTAATCTATTAAAGAAAATAGTGTATGGGAATTTCATAACCTGGAAAGACATCAAAATAGGGTAGCACAAGCCTAAAACAAGATATTTTTCATCAAATACTTCCTTTAGTGTGACATGGTGTTGGATTTAAGGAAACTGATGATACCAAGGAAGAAGCTACCAAAAATGGAACCCAAAATGAGAAGCACCTTACGCCATTGATCTTACCATGATTCACTATTGTATTTAACCCTTATGCCAATATACTAAACTTGTTTTGTATTGAAAATTACAAGTATAATTAAAATTTCACTCCATGTTTGATTAAATTATTTTTTTAACACTTTTAAAAAGGGGAATGTTACTTTTTTTTATAATTATATTGTTGGTGGAGGATATTTGTAGGACCTATGATGAAGTCCAAGAAAAATGGGTCAATCTGCACATGATTTAAGCACACCAGTAGAATAAAACACATGAAGCTACTAAAATATGTATTCAAATGGGATGAAAATTTATGGTTCGGTCCAAAATATAATGTGATCCATTTAATCTAATGGAAACAAAGACTAAATCATTTATTAAGAGGCCCATACAAACTGATTTGTTCAATAAAGTGGATCTGCATGTGGTCAAAACTTTGCCTCTGTATTTTAGCAGTATCTCTTATTATATTATATATATGGCTGAAACATTTGACATGAAGGTAGAAACAGTGTAAAAAAACAACTCTATAGTTTTGTCCAATGTGCTTTAAGACTTTCTGACTAGCCAAAACCATGAACCAAGCAGATTAGTGAAATCAGAGTGCCAAAAACAACTTCCCACTTTGCCTATAAATTTGTACCTTGGGAACCCCATTTGGGAGTTCGAACCAGGGGAAAGGTGATGCCATTTTAGAGTCCCAAATGAGTCCTCCCAACAATATTTGATGTTATAGAGGATATTGGAAGTTCTACTTCAACATCTTCTTCTTCCTCCCCTCCCATGGGTTTCTAAACCCCTTGTGATCACCCGGGGTGGAAAATGTTGTAAATCTCGAGCTTAATGTTGTAATATTTTAATGGTATTTTTAATTATAGGATTGTATGTTTCATTTATTCATCCTAAATTTTTATTGAATTGAGTTATATATTTGTATGTTATACTCAAACTCAAATGAGCATGTTTGTGGTTACCATTTCATGTGATGTTTTACACACTGTTCATCCCTTTTTCTTCAATCATTCAATTGCGGTGTTTGTGAGGTTCATATTGGTCAAATGAAATCATATAAGTACTGTCAAGGCCATGTAAATTTATGTCATGGTATCAAAAATAAATAACTTACAAACCTGGACAGCACATCAAGTTCTTCGTGTGTTTCCTTGGTGAGTTTCAGTTATGAAGTCGAACACAAATCACTTAATCATCGACAGTGTTCGGTGAATCATTTTGTGTTTTAAACTAAAACCTAGGAGGTATCCTAGTATAAAATCAGTAACGTTCTAGTTCTAGGTGTTAAAAACCATGGATTAGAAGATCATAACTCTATCTCATGAAGTGATGATGGATGGGCATCATGAGAGTACCCCAGGTTGATCAGGTTTAATTAATCTTGTTTACTTTTACTTGGTTTTATCGCTTTCATTTTCTATTGTCATCTTTAATCACCAAACCAAAGTATTATAAAACCACATTTCCCTTTTTTACATTCATAATTAGAACCACATTTTGGAATTAATGACCTGAGGCTCCATCAAGAGATGACCTAGGGTTGCTGCTATACAGTAGAAATTATTGTTAAAACTAAATAACTAATTTGATGCACTCGACCAAATTTTGGCGCTGTCTCTAGGGAGCCAAGATCATTTTTTTATTTATTTACTTTTATTTATTTATTTTACTTCTTAATTAGTATATATTTTAATACCCCACCTCCATTCTATTGTTTTTGTTTTTGTTTTTCTTGTTTCAATTTTTGGTTGTTTTTGTGTGTTCTTCCTCTCACTCTCTCTTTCTTATTCTTCTTATCCATATCTATCTATAAATTTTTAGTATAAAATTTTATTTTATTTTCTCCTTTAATTTCTTATGTATTTATATTTCATTCATCTTCCTTAAAAAATATTTAAAAAAATTAAAAAACAACAATCAATCAATCAATCAAACTGAACATCATTATAGCATGACAAGATCTAGTAAAGAAACACTACTTGAATTTGACCCTGAAATTGAAAATTCACTCCATTCACAAAAAATGAAATATATAGAAGGTAAATCATGTAATATTGATGAACACCTTTTGGATCCTCAAGTGGCCATTAACCAATGAAAAATTGAACACAATCAAACCTAATAAAACATGGCTGTAAATAATAGAACCTTAAAATAACTGACCACCCCAGATGTGGATTACCAACTTGTGTACATCCAATATCCCTAGGAAGTATCAAACGTTGAGCTAATATCAGGGCTCATACACGTTTTTCCTAATTCCATGTTCATACTTGTGAGGACCCTCATAAACACCTTAAGGAGTTTCACATACTGTGCTCCACTATGAAACCCCAAAATGTATTCGATGACCTAATTAAATTTAAAGCCTTCCCATTCTTCCTTGATGGATTATAAAAAGATTGGCTATACTATATTCCTACCATGATTGGGGGATGTAATGACCTTAAAAGACTCTTTTTAGAGAATTTCTTCCCTGCCTCTTGAACTGCATCAATTAGGAAAGAAATATGTGGAATTAGGAAATCACAAGGAGAGACCCTTTATGAATACTGGGAGAGATTCAAAAGACTTTTCTCAAGATTCCCCCACCACCATATTAGTAAAAAACTATTAATCCAATAATTATATAAGGGACATATCCCCATGGAATGTGGAATGATTGATGTTGCAGCTGGTGGTGCCCTAGTTGATAAAACTCTATCTGCTACTCGGGACTTAATAGCCAACATGGCTAATAAATGCACCAAAATTTGGTACACGAGCTATCGCACAAACATGAGGAGTTCATGAGGTAATTAATTACTCTATAGAACAAAAGTAAGATAACAAGATTGATGAGATGCATACCTTTCTTAGGAAATTATCTCAAGCACAATGTAACACACAATCTCCTCCAGTTCCATTACATTGTGGTATTTTTTATAAAAATACACATTTTTCTGACCAGTGCCCACACCTTCAAGATTCACCTAAGTCTTGTGCTGCTGTGTTCCAAGGGTGTCCATTCCAAAAAGCACCTCCCTTTAAGAAAGAACCATTCAGGCCAAATTCAAACCTTGGGTGGCATGCACAACCCCAGTACCGACAAGGAGGAAATTCAAGCTACCCAAAGCAGAATTGGTATCAACAAGGCCAAGGAATGAAAACATCTTATCCATAATATTCTCAAAACAATCACCTTGCCCTCCCAAATTTGAAACAATCCCTAAGGACATGGTGAAAAAAATGGCAACCTAGATCCTCTAGTTCCAACATACCACACAATCGGTAATTCAAGACCTACGAACTCAAATGGGATGATTGGAGAACACTATCAGTGAGTTTAAGATTCAAGGTTCTAGACAACTACGATCCCAAACCATTTCCAATCCGATGGACAAAGGTGACATATGTGCAGTTACACTTTGTACTTTTAAAGAAGTTTCTCCTTCTACTGATTCTACGCAACATGTATGTCCACCTCTTGAAAACACTCTTTCTCCACCCAGAAAAAATTCCAATGAAAAAAATAAAATAAAAAGATTAATCAAATTATCATTGATGATTCAAATTAATAATACATTCCTATTCCTTTTCCCCAAAGACTCTCTAAATCTATGAAAAATTATGATAAAGAGATTGATACTAAAAAAATGGCTACATTTAAAAAAAATAAGATAATATTCTTTTACTGGATGCAGTCAAGAAAATTCCCCATTATTCCAAATATCTCAAAGAGATTTTCACCCATAGAAGGAAGATAAATGTTAATGAGAGATTAAAATTGGGAAGGAATGTATTATCTTTGATTCAACTTGAAATTCCAACCAAATGTAGGGATTTGGAAACATTAATAATATTTTTTACCATAGGGGAGAAATTCTTTTCAGATGCAATGTTAGATTTATGTGCTTCCATTAATTTAATGCCTCACTCCATGTATACTTCTCTATAGGTTAGAGAGCTTCAACCAACAATAATTTTTGTGAAACTTTCCAATTAGAGTACAACGCATCCAACAAGAGTGATTGAGGATTTCCTTGTTAGAGTGAATAATCTCATCTTCCCCATTGATTTCTACATTCTTGAGATGGAAGATACCCGAAACCAAGGAAATTCCCCTCTCATACTTGGGAGTCCATTCCTCAAAATAGTAAGGAAGATCATCAATGTTCACAATGGTACACTTTCTATGATGTTTAGTGGAGAAAATGTAAGTTTTAATATACTTGAGGAAATGAAACACCCCATTGAAGAGCACTCCACTCTTCTTCTTCATTCGATGGAAGTGCTCTCAAATGATGCACACACACACAATTCTCTCCTCAACCCATACTCTGATTTATTTTCCTCTTCTTCAACCTTCGATGATTTGAGTTTTGATTCATGTTTTTAGTGTTGTGTGGGTTCTGAAAAGTGTAAATTTGGCGCTTTAATTGATGAGTATGTTCATTCTTAGGTACCCCTGACCGTCGATGATTATAAAAATATCATTTCAATAGATTATCTATCATTAGAGAATAAACATGAGCAGATAGACAGTTTAATGGAACTCACTCCCCCTATATTCCCTCCCTCAGTCCAAAAACCCCCAGTGTTGGAACTTAAACCACATACTTCTAATTTAAAATACACCTATCTTGTGGGTATTGACTAATATCCCATCATTATTTCTTATAACATCTCTCAACAGGAGGAATCAAAATTGCATCATCTTTTGAGAGCGTATAAAAAGGCAATAGGATGGACATTGGCTGATATTCTTAGGATTAGCCCATCTATTTATATGTAACGCCCCGACCCCAGCTACCCAGAGTCGGTGCATTACTTCGTAACATTGGCATGATCACAAAAGATCATGTCTCGAAAGACCGATTAGTTTAGTAGCCTTGGAAACACTAGATACATTCATAAGTCTTACATTACATCATAAAGTGAAAAACTAATAACAAAGTCTTCATAGTCCACACTCATATCCTCTTTTGACTATCCCTGTAGGTCATTCATAAAATACTTCTTCACATCCTGGAAAATATTAAAACATTGAAAGGGGTGAGCTCAGATGCTCAGTAAGGTTATCAATATAGCGGAAGCTTTCATAAATAAACATTAACATTTAAGGAAATGTATAACTAAAACAAAAGCATTTTTAAACTTGAACATTAGCATAATATGGAAAAAATAAAATGAGACAATGCCATTTACTTACTCACATGGATATTCTACTAATCGAATAATCCCATGCAACATCAATAACCATTTTCATAATGAGGTAATGCATAATGCCAGACTATCATAACCATGTAGCCAAGGCCTCGTGCCAAGACCACAAATAAAATTTTGTCAAGGCCTCGTGCCAAGACACTAGTTTGTCTCATGAGACCTGCCGATGCATCGAGGAGCTATAGCGGGCTCCACCCGTCACTTATTAAGTCCAATGCATTCCTCATATGAATAGGTTTAAACATATCATAAACCATAACATAATCGTATCACATAAAACATGCATAAAGGAAACATAACATTTCCACATTTCAATCACAAGATATAAATACAACACATTGATATAATAAAAATGCTTTCAAAACCATTTTCAATACCAAAAAAAACGAAATTTAAAACTTTGTATTTATTTTTCATTAAACAAATGATGGCTTGTAGAGGAAGCCAAATCTCAAATAATGGTCACGACGGCGGAGAAGTCGTTGTCGCCGCATATGTACGGAAAGGAAAACATTCCCTTTTGTCGTTTAGTAAAACGCTTCGTATAAAAAATATTCCTTTTTAATAAACGTAAAAGTCAAAGGGGTTTATACACCATATAAAAAAAGTTGTGTATAAAACCAAATATGCCTCAATGAAAGGGGATTGAGACGAAGTTATTAAAAGATCATTTTTTTAAATAAAGTACATCTATAATGTGTATTCACTATAAGTACACATAAATAATGTACAAATACAATATAGGACATAATAATATCATGAAATAATTTGAAAGTAGGAGATTAACCCAAAGAATGGAAGTTGGGTTAAGAAATTCCCTTACCTCGTGTCTGACTTGACTCAACCGTTCTTTAACCTCCTGAATAATAAACTAGAGTTAATATATACCTTATTAAGAACCATTTTCAATTTCATTATCCTTATTATATCACTTATTACAATGATATGAACATTATGTAATTATTTAAGTTAATAACGGTCGTTTTGTCGATCTTTGGTACTTGAGTCAACAATAAACTTCTTATAATTATAAGTTGTTCATGTGGTGAAATATCCATTATATCCAGAATTCTATTAATGATTTAGATATCATATATATCATATATATACAGTATATACATTCATTTATAATATTACGTAACATTTAGAGGTAAGAAATGAAATGCACCGTTCATGGAGACGGTAAGCCCTACGTACGCATGAACGCTACTTTCATTTCAATTTCATATTTAATGGAATGAAATCATAATGATATAAATTTATAATATAATTCCAGTATAATATAGTGTATAATACCATTTACTCCATCCTTTATACATCCCACATATGGCATTAACGATTCAAATCACTTTGAGGGGGCGGTAGTCCGCACTTCCTAAAATGAAATTATCGCGTTTTACCCATAATGGAAATCATAAAGTATGCCATAAATGAGAAATACAGAAGCATAAGTAAAACATAAACATATTATATATCATATATAAAAATATTGACATCTTAATGTCCACCTTTTAAGGTGTTATATGAGTGTTGAACAATCATCGTTTTGTGAGGCAGAAATTCTCCATCCACAGAAACCGTATGTTCTTTAACCATTAGATGTAGGTGTGTGTAAGTGTAGCTCGAATACTTCTTATAACAACATCCTAATATATGGAGGATATTGGTGTTGTTACAAAAGAAATTAATAAAAAGATTTTAGGGGTTGGAGAAGAAAAATAAAACAAAACAACATTAGAGAAGACATTACCTCAAAATCGGGTAACTCTTTTTGATTTGAGCCAAAGGCTTCCTTGAGAAGAGGTCTGCCCAAATTGAGGCTTCTAGGAGTAAGATAGGGAAGTTGGGAGAGTATTGGGGCAGAGTTTGGCTGAGCCAAATGTCTTGAAAGTGTAAATGAGGTGGGAGAGGTGGGGGGCTTTTATAAGTGGAGAGGAGGGGCACTTTTGGAAAGATTGAAATGTTACATTATTATACCATGCTTTTCGGATTCTAAAGGTCCCAAACTTATATAATTCGTGGCTAAGGTGATAAGGGTTCGAAATATCTTCATCCAATAGGCTTTGGACAAGTGTAAGACTTGGATTTTTCATTATCTTCTCAATTTATTTAAATCGTTAAATAATGAGGTCATCGCCACATCATAATGATGTCATAAATAATTTAATTTCTTTAATGTCTAAAAATTGTAAAAAAAATACTATGATGTAGGAAATATTTTTAGATTTCTAATGAATATTTATAATCAAAATTTAGACTTGTGTAACCCCACTTAAAAACTGTTTTAGTAAAATAACTCATGTTTGTGTCAATTTAATTTTAACATTAAATAAATATATATTAATGTCATTTTCTAACTAAAGTGGCTCCATGGGGTCCCCAAGTTGACCCATGGGTTGTCTTGGTCGGCCATGACTCATCCAATAGGAGTAGGACAAGTTTCATGCTCATCTCATATTATTATAACATTATTTGTACCTTAAACTACACTAATTACCTCTAATCGCGATTAAAAACTTAAAAGTTACTATTCACCAAAAAATTATTTTAATCTCATTGAACCACATTTTACTTCTTAATGACAACCATGTATGTCGGATTTTTGAAAATCAAATCATAGAAGTGGTAATATTTCATTTAAAAGAAAAATCAGGTATTTAACTACCACTTAGTGGTTTCACTATTCATCAAAAATTGACGTTTTTCAGAACAATGCCAAAATTTCACCCTAAGCTATAATTGATATTCCGAATTCAAAAATGATGTCTATTTTAAGTAATTCCAAACATATAAGTTGCATTAATTAATTTTATAATTAATTCCCGCTGTTACGACAAATAGCGTGTTTTTAAGAAGCAATTTATATCAAAAGATTGGCAATTGTTTATGTCCAATTTCAATGTTAAATTAATTATAATGACCACCATTGGATAAAATGGTAAAAATATATTCTAATTATACCTTAAAACCACTAAATAGTATAACTTATCACTATAAATTATTTTGATTAAAAAATTTGTTTTAAGTATTTTTCACTATTCATAAAAATTTGGAAGTTCTCGGAAAATTACAAAAAATTCAACATAGGCTAATTTCAATATTAGGAATACAAAAATGAAGTCCATTTTGAAATATAAAATTTCTATAAATTTAAAAGGTGGTTATTACTATTCATAACGGCTACTTTGATTAGTTGCGGTGTGTTAGAACTCGAACTTGCGTACAATGCAAGCTATTGCATTATTGAAAGAGAGGCGTATCGTGGAAGCTCGGGGTGTTACATTCTCCCCTCCTTCAATAAATTGCTTCCTCGCAATTTGAAATTTTTCTTTGAAAAAAAAGGTTGAAAAGAGAAAATACCTTTGAGGAAAACCCCCATCGGAAATAAGGTTAATAAATATATAACATTAAAAGAAAGAAGGATAAGTACAAAGGTCACCCGATATCGCCCATTCTTGGATTATATGAAAATATGGATATGGAGGAGAAACAAACCATCAAGGTCTGATGGAGAGTTATAGAAAACAGGATTAGGAGAAAGTTTAACCACAAGAAAATCACAAACTTGTGATTGGTTAAACGGTCATTGAATCCCCAGTTGGAAAATATACCGACAACATTTTTGTTTTAAGTTAACTTTTATAATGTTGAGGAATTTATTTAGGAGATTTACTAAGAACTTAAGGGAATATACATACTTATTATGTATACTTTCATTTGTTAATAAATTTTTACCACAAACCCAACTTTTACTCCAAATGGTAACGGAACTCAAAAATGTTCTATTTATCCTAATTGTATAAGGTTCAAAATGTTAACACAAACCATTTAGATTAGTAAAACTATTTTGTAATAACCAGGGACTTCCTGTAGGCTAGTGGTAGGAAATAAAGGCTTGTCGCACTATGGTTGTGGGTTCGATTCCTGCAGCTTTGTCTGACGCGACGGGTTATTCCCCACCCTGCAGGTTGTCCTTTTTCCTAAAACTATAGTATTATAATATTCCAAAAATAATCTTCAGAAATGATTTAACCTTAAACAATACTATCCATGGTTCAACTTAATCCATTTCAACCTTAATAGTTATCCAAAATACCTCTGTCCAGACTTTCTCTAAAGGGTCGTTAAATTCCAAAATCAATTGTAACCTCAGATTCCCCAAACAAAGTAAAGTTTCTCTTATTGTCACATACTAAAAATATGATTACCTTCATCATATTAAATCCTTAATGAAAACAACATGTACTGCAGTACAATCCTTATATATCAAATTATTCTTATAACCATAATCTAGTTCTTGAGTCCAAAAACACAAATACAATAATTATTCCGCTTCAATTTTAGTCACAGCATAAGATTGGCCTTGATCCCTTGGCCTTTTCTGAGGTAAGTTTTCTTGACGTTTAGGAAATTCATTTGCATAATAACCCATTTCTCTACAATTGTAGCATTCAACTTTGACAGCCTCTTTCTTTCCCTTGCAATCACGAGCCTGGTGACCCTTTTCTCCACATTTATAACAAACTCCCATTCCTTTTAGGCACGTACCAGGGTGATTCTTCCCACAATTATCACATAATGGAAAATCCTTATTTCCCTTTTTCCCTTTATCTGTCTCTTGTTCCACAGTTCTCTTCTTCTCTTGCTTTACTTTGTTGTCATAAGACTTAGAGAATTCCTTTTCTGTCTTGATAGCACACGAGACAATATCTTCGTATGATGAGAAGGATTGTTATACTAAAGCTTGACGGAGAAATGGTTTTAACCAATTAAAGAAACGATCAATCTTACTTCTTGGGTTACGTATATAATCGAAAGCATGCCTCGCTAACCTTGTAAAGTTAGCCTCATACTTTGCGACATTCTCATCCTCCTTCTGCCTCAGACTCAGAAATTGCCTTTCCATATCTTCTCGATGGTCACGAGGAAAGTATTTTTCTAAGAAAAGTTCTTTGAACTCCCTCCATTCCATATTCGATACGTCATCATCTTCCTTTGTGTTTTGAATCAGCGACCACCACTGATCGGCATCTCCAGTGAGGCGGTAAACTGCCATGAAAACCTTCTCCCTTTCACTACTCCCCAAGGCATGGAATATTTTCTCAAAGGAATTTATCCATTGATCAGCTACTATAGGATTTGTACTCCCATTGAAGGTTGGTGGTTGTTGCCTCATGAAGCGGTCTAACATTGATCCTCCACGTTGCGGATCAGGGTGCTCCATACGAGTAAGGTTATTATTCATAACCTGCGTGAGTTGTCCCAGTATGGTAATAAGTTGATCAACACCAGTTGTATCTCCAGATCCACAATAATTATCTTGAGCAGGAGGGAAATCCCTACACGGAGTGCGTGCATTGATACGGTTTCCATTCCTTCCACTAGGAGCCATTTCTAAACAATGGCATAACTAGATCAGTTTATGAATCAAAATACATAGTCATATACTTATAAAACACTTAACATAAATTGAACTATTTATGGATATAATCCATAATCATAAAAATGTTTTCTTTGAGGAAGTATATACTCATAAACCCTTCATAATGATTTGTAGATAAAATGAGAGTTATCCTAAGCATATCCCCCGGGAGTGTCGTAACCAAGAGTGCAGCAAGGCCCGTTGTCGTGCACCAGTTCTCGTTCGAGTCTAGCTCAAAGCGGTGTTTTCGGGTTTTACCCCTAGGAATATCTGTGCCAGAGCCGCCTCTACCTTCTCGTATCCAGACAGGGATGTATTGCTCGGAAAACTCACAAAATATCTACAATACCAAAATTCTAGGAAGTTCTTCTATACTAATCCTCAAAGTTCATCTTAGGTCTATGTTCTCTAATCAGAGTTTATCTAAATCTAGCTTCCAAGGATTGTACTAAACTTCCTCTGATACCAACTGTAAGGCCCCAACCCCAGCTACCTAGAGTCGGTGCATTACTTCGTAACATTGGCATGATCACAAAAGATCAAGTCTCGAAAGACCGATTAGTTTAGTGGCCTTGGAAACACTAGATACATTCATAAGTCTTACATTACATCATAAAGTGAAAAACTAATAACAAAGTCTTTATAGTCCACACTCATATCCTCTTCTGACTATCCCTGTAGGTCATTCATAAAATACTTCTTCACATCCTGGAAAATATTAAAACATTGAAAGGGGTGAGCTCAGATGCTCAGTAAGGTTATCAATATAGAGGAAGCTTTCATAAATAAACATTAACATTTAAGGCAATGTATAACTAAAACAAAAGCCTTTTTAAACTTGAACTTTAGCATAACATGGCAAAAATAAAATGAGACAATTCCATTTACTTACTCACATGGATATTCTACTAATCGAATAATCCCATGAAACATCAATAACCATTTTCATAATGAGGGAATGCATAATTCCAGACTATCATAACCACGTAGCCAAGGCCTCGTGCCAAGACCACAAATAAAATTTTGTCAAGGCCTCGTGCCAAGACACTAGTTTGTCTCATGAGACCTGCCGATGCATCGAGGAGCTATAGCGGGCTCCACCCGTCACTTATTAAGTCCAATGCATTCCTCATATGAATAGGTTTAAACATATCATAAACCATAACATAATCGTATCACATAAAACATGCATAAAGGAAACATAACATTTCCACATTTCAATCACAAGATATAAATACAACACATTGATATAATAAAAATTCTTTCAAAACCATTTTCAATACCAAAATAAAAGAAAGTTAAAACTTTGTATTTATTTTTCATTAAAAAAAATGATGGCTTGTAGAGGAAGCTGAATCTCAAATAATGGTCACGGCGGCGGAGAAGTCGTTGTCGCCACATAAGTACGGAAAGAAAAACATTCCCTATTGTCGTTTAGTAAAACGCTTCGTATAAAAAAGATACCTTTTGAATAAATGTAAAAGTCAAAGGGGTTTATACACCGTATAAAAGAAAGTTGTGTATAAAACCAAATATGCCTCAATGAAAGGGGATTGAGACGAAGTCCTTAAAAGATCATTTTTTTTAAATAAAGTACATCTATAATGTTTATTCACTATAAGTACACATAAATAATGTACAAATACAATATATGACATAATAATATCATGACATAATTTGAAAGTAGGAGATTAACCCAAAGAATGGAAGTTGGGTTAAGAAATTCCCTTACCTCGTGTCTGACTTGACTCAACCGTTCTTTAACCTCCTGAATAATAAACTAGAGTTAATATATACCTTATTAAGAACCATTTTCAATTTCATTATCCTTATTATATCACTTATTACAATGATATGAACATTATGTAATTATTTAAGTTAATAACGGTCGTTTTGTCGATCTTTGGTACTTGAGTCAACAATAAACTTCTTATAATTATAAGTTGTTCATGTGGTAAAATATCCATTATACCCAGAATTATATTAATGATGTAGATATCATATATATCATATATATACAATATATACATTCATTTATAATATTACGTAACATTTAGAGGTAAGAAATGAAATGCACCGTTCATGGAGACGGTAAGCCTTACGTACGCATGAACGCTACTTTCATTTCAATTTCATATTTAATGGAATGAAATCATAATGATATAAATGTATAATATAATTCCAGTATAATATAGTGTATAATACCATTTACTCCATCCTTTATAAATCCCACATATGGCATTAACGATTCAAATCACTTTGAGGGGGCGGTAGTCCGCACTTCCTAAAATGAAATTATCGCGTTTTACCCATAATGGAAATCATAAAGTATGCCATAAATGAGAAATACAGAAGCATAAGTAAAACATAAACATATTATATATCATATATAAAAATAGTGACATATTAATGGACACCTTTGAAGGTGTTATATGAGTGTTGAACAATCATCGTTTCGGGAGGCAGAAATTCGCCATCCACAGAAACCGTATGTTCTATAACCATTAGATGTAGGTGTGTGTAAGTGTAGCTCGAATACTTATTATAACAACATCCTAGTATATTGAGGATACTGGTGTTGTTACAAAAGAAATGAATAAAAAGAGTTTAGGGGGTTGGAGAAGAAAAATAAAACAAAACAACATTAGAGAAGACATTACCTCAAAATCGGGTAACTCTTTTTGATTTGAGCCAAAGGCTTACTTGAGAAGAGTTCTGCCCAAAGTGAGGCTTCTAGGAGTAAGAGAGGGAAGTTTGGAGAGTATTTGGGCAGAGGTTGGCCGAGACAAATGGCTTGAAAGTGTAAATGAGGTGGGAGAGGTGGGGGCCTTTTATAAGTGGAGAGGAGGGGCACTTTTGGAAAGATTGAAATGTTACATTATTATACCATGCTTTTCGGATTCTAAAGGCCCCACACTTATATAATTCGTGGCTAAGGTGATAAGGGTTCGAAATCTCTTCATCCAAAAGGCTTTGGACAAGTGTAAGCCTTGGATTTTTCATTATCTTCTCATTTTATTTAAATCGTTAAATAATGAGGTCATCGCCACATCATAATGATGTCATAAATAATTTAATTTATTTAATGTCTAAAAATTATAAAAAAAATACTATGATGTAGGAAATCTTTTTATATTTCTAATGAATATTTATAATCAAAATTTGGACTTGTGTAACCCCACTTAAAAACTGTTTTAGTAAAATAACTCAAGTTTGTGTCAATTTAATTTTAACATTAAATAAATATATATTAATGTCATTTTCTAACTAAAGTGGCTCCATGGGGTCCCCAAGTTGACCCATGGGTTGTCTTGGTCGGCCATGACTCATCCAATAGGAGTAGGACAAGTGTCATTCTCATCTCATATTATTATAACATTATTTGTACCTTAAACTACACTAATTACCTCTAATCGCGATTAAGAACTTAAAAGTTACTATTCACCAAAAAATTATTTTAATCTCATTGAACCACATTTTACTTCTTAATGAAAACCATGTATGTCGGATTTTTGAAAATCAAATCACAGAAGTGGTAATATTTCCTTTAAACGAAAAATCAGTTATTTAACTACCACTTAGTGGTTTCACTATTCATCAAAAATTGAAGTTTTTCAGAACAATGCCAAAATTTCACCCTAAGCTATAATTGATATTCCGAATTCAAAAATTATGTCTATTTTACAAAATTCCAAACATATAAGTTTCATTAATTAATTTTATAATTAATTCCCGCTGTTACGACAAATAGCGTGTTTTTAAGAAGCAATTTATATCAAAAGATTGGCAATTGTTTATGTCCAATTTCAATGTTAAATTAATTCTAATGACCACCATTGGATAAAATGGTAAAAATATATTCTAATTATACCTTAAAACCACTAAATAGTATAACTTATCACTATAAATTATTTTTATTAAAAAATTTGTTTTTAGTATTTTTCTCTATTCATAAAAATTTGGAAGTTCTCGGAAAATTACAAAAAATTCAACATAGGCTAATTTCAATATTAGGAATACAAAAATAAAGTCCATTTTGACATATAAAATTTCTATAAATTTAAAAGGTGGTTATTACTATTCATACCGGCTACTTTGATTAGTTGCGGTGTGTTAGAACTCGAACTTGCGTACAATGCAAGCTATTGCATTATTGAAAGAGAGGCGTATCGTGGAAGCTCGAGGTGTTACATTCTCCCCTCCTTCAATAAATTGCGTCCTCGCAATTTGAAATTTTTCTTTGAAAAAAAAAGGTTGAAAAGAGAAAATACCTTTTAGGAAAACCCACATCGGAAATAAGGTTAATAAATATATAACATTAAAAGAAAGCAGGATAAGTACAAAGGTCACCCGATATCGCCCATTCTTGGATTATATGAAAATATGGATATGGAGGAGAAACAAACCATCAAGGTCTGATGGAGAGTTATAGAAAACAGGATTAGGAGAATGTTTAACCACAAGAAAATCACAAACTTGTGATTGGTTAAACGGTCATTGAATCCCCAGTTGGAAAATATACCGACAACATTTTTGTTTTAAGTTACCTTTTATAATGTTGAGGAATTTATTTAGGAGATTTACTAAGAACTTAAGGGAATATACATACTTATTATTTATACTTTCATTTGTTAATAAATTTTTACCACAAAACCAACTTTTACTCCAAATGGTAACAGAACTCAAAAATGTTCTATTTATCCTAATTGTATAAGGTTCAAAATGTTAACACAAACCATTTAGATTAGTAAAACTATTTTGTAATAACCAGGGACTTCTTGTAGGCTAGTGGTAGGAAATAAAGGCTTGTCGCACTATGGTTGTGGGTTCGATTCCTGCAGCTTTGTCTGACGCGACGGGTTATTCCCCACCCTGCAGGTTGTCCTTTTTCCTAAAACTATAGTATTATAATATTCCAAAAATAATCTTCAGAAATGCTTTAACCTTAAACAATACTATCCATGGTTCAACTTAATCCATTCCAACCTTAATAGTTATCCAAAATACCTCCGTCCAGACTTTCTCTAAAGGGTCGTTAAATTCCAAAATCAATTGTAACCTCAGATTCCCCAAACAAAGTAAAGTTTCTCTTATTGTCACATACTAAAAATATGATTACCTTCATCATATTAAATCATTAATGAAAACAACATGTACTGCAGTACAACCCTTATATATCACATTATTCTTATAACCATAATCTAGTTCTTGAGTCCAAAAACACAAATACAATAATTATTCCGCTTCAATTTTAGTCACAGCATAAGATTGGCCTTGATCCCTTGGCCTTTTCTGAGGTAAGTTTCATTGACGCTTAGTACATTCATTTGCATAATGACCCATTTCTCTACAATTGTAGCATTCAACTTTGACAGCCTCTTTCTTTCCCTTGCAATCACGATCATGGTGACCCTTTTCTCCACATTTATAACAAACTCCCATTCCTTTTAGGCACGTACCAGGGTGATTCTTCCCACAATTATCACATAATGGAAAATCCTTCTTTCCCTTTTTCCCTTTATCTGTCTCTTTTTCCACCGTTCTCTTCTTCTCTTGCTTTACTTTGTTGTCATAAGACTTAGAGAATTCCTTTTCTGTCTTGATAGCACACGAGACAATATCTTCGTATGATGAGAAGGATTTTTATACTAAAGCTCGACGGAGAAATGGTTTTAACCAATTAAAGAAACGATCAATCTTACTTCTTGGGTTACGTATATAATCGAAAGCATTCCTCTCTAACCTTGTAAAGTTAGCCTCATACTTTGCGACATTCTCATCCTCCTTCTGCCTCAGACTCAGAAATTGCCTTTCCATATCTGCTCGATGGTCACGAGGAAATTATTTTTCTAAGAAAAGATCTTTGAACTCCCTCCATTCCATATTCAATACGCCATCATCTTCCTTTGTGTTTTGAATCAGCGACCACCACTGATCGGCATCTCCAGTGAGGCGGTAAACTGCCATGACAACCTTCTCCCTTTCACTACTCCCCAAGGCATGGAATATTTTCTCAAAGGAATTTATCCATTGCTCAGCTACTATAGGATTTGTACTCCCATTGAAGGTTGGTGGTTTTTTCCTCATGAAGCGGTCTAACATTGATCCTCCACGTTGCGGATCAGGGTGCTCCATACGAGTAAGGTTATTATTCATAACCTGCGTGAGTTGTCCCAGTATGGTAATAAGTTGATCAGCACCAGTTGTATCTCCAGATCCACAATAATTATCTTGAGCAGGAGGTCAATCACTACACGGAGTGCGTGCATTGATACGGTTTCCATTCCTTCCACTAGGCTCCATTTCTAAACAATGGCATAACTAGATCAGTTTATGAATCAAAATACATAATCATATACTTATAAAACACTTAACATAAATTGAACTATTTATGGATATAATCCATAATCATAAAAATGTTTTCTTTGAGGAAGTATATACTCATAAACCCTTCATAATGATTTGTAGAGAAAATGAGAGTTATCCTAAGCATATCCCCCGGGAGTGTCGTAACCAAGAGTGCAGCAAGGCCCGTTGTCGTGCACCAGTTCTCGTTCGAGTCTAGCTCAAAGCGGTGTTTTCGGGTTTTACCCCTAGGAACATCTGTGCCAGAGCCGCCTCTACCTGCTCGTATCCAGACAGGGATGTATTGCTCGGAAAACTCACAAAATCTCTACAATACCAAAATTCTAGGAAGTTCTTCTATACTAATCCTCAAAGTTCATCTTAGGTCTATGTTCTCTAATCAGAGTTTATCTAAATATAGCTTCCAAGGATTGTACTAAACTTCCTCTGATACCAACTGTAACGCCCCGACCCCAGCTACCCAGAGTCGGTGCATTACTTCGTAACATTGGCATGATCACAAAAGATCAATTCTCGAAAGACCGATTAGTTTAGTAGCCTTGGAAACACTAGATACATTCATAAGTCTTACATTACATCATAAAGTGAAAAACGAATAACAAATTTTTCATAGTCCACACTCATATCCTCTTCTGACTATCCCTGTAGGTCATTCATAAAATACTTCTTCACATCCTGGAAAATATTAAAACATTGAAAGGGGTGAGCTTAGATGCTCAGTAAGGTTATCAATATAGCGGAAGCTTTCATAAATAAACATTAACATTTAAGGCAATGTATAACTAAAACAAAAGCCTTTTTAAACTTGAACTTTAGCATAATATGGCAAAAATAAAATGAGACAATGCCATTTACTTACTCACATGGATATTCTACTAATCGAATAATCCCATGGAACATCAATAACCATTTTCATAATGAGGTAATGCATAATTCCAGACTATCATAACCACGTAGCCAAGGCCTCGTGCCAAGACCACAAATAAAATTTTGTCAAGGCCTCATGCCAAGACACTAGTTTGTCTCATGAGACCTGCCGATGCATCGAGGAGCTATAGCGGGCTCCACCCGTCACTTATTAATTCCAATGCATTCCTCATATGAATAGGTTTAAACATATCATAAACCATAACATAATCGTATCACATAAAACATGCATAAAGGAAACATAACATTTCCACATTTCAATCACAAGATATAAATACAACACATTGATATAATAAAAATTCTTTCAAAACCATTTTCAATACCAAAAATAAAAGAAAGTTAAAACTTTGTATTTATTTTTCATTAAAAAAAATGATGGCTTGTAGAGGAAGCCAAATCTCAAATAATGGTCACGGCGGCAGAGAAGTCGTTGTCGCCGCATAAGTACGGAAAGAAAAACATTCCCTTTTTTCGTTTAGTAAAACGCTTCGTATAAAAAAGATACCTTTTGAATAAACGTAAAAGTCAAAGGGGTTTATACACCGTATAAAAGAAAGTTGTGTATAAAACCAAATATGCCTCAATGAAAGGGGATTGAGACGAAGTCCTTAAAAGATCATTTTTTTTAAATAAAGTACATCTATAATGTGTATTCACTATAAGTACACATAAATAATGTACAAATACAATATAGGACATAATAATATCATGACATAATTTGAAAGTAGGAGATTAACCCAAAGAATGGAAGTTGGGTTAAGAAATTCCCTTACCTCGTGTCTGACTTGACTCAACCGTTCTTTAACCTCCTGAATAAGAAACTAGAGTTAATATATACCTTATTAAGAACCATTTTCAATTTCATTATCCTTATTATATCACTTATTACAATGATATGAACATTATGTAATTATTTAAGTTAATAACGGTCGTTTTGTCGATCTTTGGTACTTGAGTCAACAATAAACTTCTTATAATTATAAGTTGTTCATGTGGTGAAATATCCATTATATCCAGAATTATATTAATGATTTAGATATCATATATATCATATATATACATTATATACATTCATTTATAATATTACGTAACATTTAGAGGTAAGAAATGAAATGCACCGTTCATGGAGACGGTAAGCCGTACGTACGCATGAACGCTACTTTCATTTCAATTTCATATTTAATGGAATGAAATCATAATGATATAAATGTATAATATAATTCCAGTATAATATAGTGTATAATACCATTTAATCCATCCTTTATACATCCCACATATGGCATTAACGATTCAAATCACTTTGAGGGGGCGGTAGTCCGCACTTCCTAAAATGAAATTATCGCGTTTTACCCATAATGGAAATCATAAAGTATGCCATAAATGAGAAATACAGAAGCATAATTAAAACATAAACATATTATATATCATATATAAAAATAGTGACATCTTAATGTCCACCTTTGAAGGTGTTATATGAGTGTTGAACAATCATCGTTTCGGGAGGCAGAAATTCTCCATCCACAGAAACCGTATGTTCTTTAACCATTAGATGTAGGTGTTTGTAAGTGTAGCTCGAATACTTATTATAAAAACATCCTAGTATATTGAGGATACTGTTTTTGTTACAAAATAAATGAATAAAAAGAGTTTATGGGGTTGGAGAAGAAAAATAAAACAAAACAACATTAGAGAAGACATTACCTCAAAATCGGGTAACTCTTTTTGATTTGAGCCAAAGGCTTACTTGAGAAGAGTTCTGACCAAAGTGAGGCTTCTAGAAGTAAGAGAGGGATGTTTGGAGAGTATTTGGGCAGAGGTTGGCCGATCCAAATGGCTTGAAAGTGTAAATGAGGTGGGAGAGGTGGGGGCCTTTTATAAGTGGAGAGGAGGGGCACTTTTGGAAAGATTGAAATGTTACATTATTATACCATGCTTTTCGGATTCTAAAGGTCCCACACTTATATAATTCGTGGATAAGGTGATAAGGGTTCGAAATCTCTTCATCAAAAAGGCTTTGGACAAGTTTAAGCCTTTGATTTTTCATTATCTTCTCATTTTATTTAAATCGTTAAATAATGAGGTCATCGCCACATCATAATGATGTCAAAAATAATTTAATTTATTTAATGTCTAAAAATTATAAAAAAAATACTATGATGTAGGAAATCTTTTTAGATTTCTAATGAATATTTATAATCAAAATTTGGACTTGTGTAACCCCACTTAAAAACTGTTTTAGTAAAATAACTCATGTTTGTGTCAATTTAATTTTAACATTAAATAAATATATATTAATGTCATTTTCTAACTAATGTGGCTCCATGGGGTCCCCAAGTTGACCCATGGGTTGTCTTGGTCGGCCATGACTCATACAATAGGAGTAGGACAAGTGTCATGCTCATCTCATATTATTATAACATTATATGTACCTTAAACTACACTAATTACCTCTAATCGCGATTAAGAACTTAAAAGTTACTATTCACCAAAAAATTATTTTAATCTCATTGAACCACATTTTACTTCTTAATGACAACCATGTATGTCGGATTTTTGAAAATCAAATCACAGAAGTGGTAATATTTCATTTAAACGAAAAATCAGTTATTTAACTACCACTTAGTGGTTTCACTATTCATCAAAAATTGAAGTTTTTCAGAACAATGCCAAAATTTCACCCTAAGCTATAATTGATATTCCGAATTCAAAAATTATGTCTATTTTACAAAATTCCAAACATATAAGTTGCATTAATTAATTTTATAATTAATTCCCGCTGTTACGACAAATAGCGTGTTTTTAAGAAGCAATTTATATCAAAAGATTGGCAATTGTTTATGTCCAATTTCAATGTTAAATTAATTCTAATGACCACCATTGGATAAAATGGTAAAAATATATTCTAATTATACCTTAAAACCACTAAATATTATAACTTATCACTATAAAGTATTTTGATTAAAAAAGTTGTTTTAAGTATTTTTCACTATTCATAAAAATTTGGAAGTTCTCGGAAAATTACAAAAAATTCAACATAGGATAATTTCAATATTAGGAATACAAAAATGAAGTCCATTTTGAAATATAAAATTTCTATAAATTTAAAAGGTGGTTATTACTATTCATAATGGCTACTTTGATTAGTTGCGGTGTGTTAGAACTCGAACTTGCGTACAATGCAAGCTATTGCATTATTGAAAGAGAGGCGTATCGTGGAAGCTCGAGGTGTTACATTATATGAACCATATAATTTTGGATTATGAGGCTAATCTTGTAAGACAATATCAATGCTGGTTGAATCCTGTTCTCCTTGAAGTGGTAAAATTGGAAGTCAGTAAATTACTTGTTGTGGGGATCATTTGTCCTATGTCTTAAAGTAAATGGGTTAGCCTAGTGAAAATTGTCACTAGAAAAATAGGAATAACAGTTGTGTCAAATGAAAAGAATGAATTAATTCCAGCATGTGTGCAAAACAGTTGGTGATTCTGTATTGAATACCATAAACTAAATCAAGTCACACAAAAGGTCCAATTTCCTCTACCATTAATTGACTAAATGTTAGAAAAATTGGCTGTTAAGTCCTAGTATTGTTTCTTTGATGGCTATTCAAGTTATTTTCCAATCCATATAGCCCCTGAGGATCAAGAAAAGACAAAATTTACCTATTTATTTGGCATATTTTTATACTGAAGTATGCATTTTGGTCTTTGTACGGCTCCTGGTACTTTTCAGCATTGTATGTTGATTATTATTTTGAGTACCTAGAGAATTGTATGGATGTTTTTATGTAATATTTCACAGTTTATGGAACTTCCTTTGATAAATATTTTTCTCACCTAGGTTCTATCCTCTTTTGTTTCATAGAAAAAGATATTGTATTAAATTACGAGAAATACCATTTCATGGTTGAACCAGGCATTGTTCCTGGGCATGTTGTTTAAAAAGAGAGAATTCAAGTGGATAAATCAAAAATTGAATTATTTTCAACCCTTACATATCCAAAATGTGTTCATGAGGTGTGATCTTTCTTGGGTCATGCTGGTTTTTACTGTCGATTCATTAAATACTTCAGTAAGATCTCACTTCCCATGTCTCGATTATTACCAAAGGATTATGAGTTTTTGTTTGATAAAAATTATGACGATGTGTTCAATTCACAAAAAAGGATTCCCACATCACCTCCCATATTCCAACCACCAGGTGGGATCTCCCATTCAAGCTTATGTGTGATGCCTCTAACTTTGCAGTTGGGGCAGTTTTATCACAAAGGGTTGAGAAGGCTCCTCATGTCATTATGTATGCCTCAGATACCCTTGACCTTGCCAAGGAAAACTACAAAATCACCGAAAAAGAGCTCCTTTATATTGTGTTTTCCTTGGAAATATTTAGTTCATATCTTCTTGATTAAAAAGTGATTGTGTTTTCTGACCATGCTGCCCTTCGATTCCTCTTATAGAAACCTAAAGCTATGCCCCACCTCATACAATGGATGCTCCTCCTCCAAGAGTTTGAACTTGATATTAGAGATAAGAGGGAGCGGAAAATGTTGTATCTGACCACATTAGTAAAATTTCCCCACCATTGGATCATCATGTTGACTCACCCCTCCCCATTGGAAAATTCTTCCCTCATGGTAACCTTTGTGATATTGTGGACTTTACCCCATGGTATGCAGACATTGTGAATTTTTTATTACCATCTAGGGTCCCAAATGATTTTAGTATTTCACAATCCCATAGACTGAAGCATGATTCTCAGTGGTATATTTGTTATGAACCATATTTTTAGAGAATATTTGGTGACTAAGTAGTTCATCGGTGTGTCCCAGACCAAGAATTCACCTCTATTTTGACCTTCTACCACACTTTGGCATGTGGGGGCCACTTTGTCTCTCAACATACAGCTCGAAAGGTCCTTAAATCAGGAATTTATTGACCAAAATTGTATAGGGATGGATATAGATTTTTCAAGTCCAGTAGTCATTGTCAATTCACAGGGAATATCTCCAATAGGAATGAAATTCCCCAATAACCCTTGTTATTCTGTGAAATCTTTGATGCATGGGGAATTGACTTCATGGGTCCTTTTACAAATTCATTTGGCTTCATGTTCATTTTGATAGCTATGGACTAGGTGTCTAAATGGGTGGAAAAAAGGCTAATAGGACCGATGACTCTCGAGTTGTTGCTGATTTTGTGAGGTCCCAAATTTTTAGTCGGTTTGGTTTGTTGAGATTCATCATTAGTGATTAGGGTTCCCTTTTTTCTCAATCGTGACACGAAAAATTTTCTTCATAAGTATGGGGTTGATCATAAATTCTATACTTCATGTCACCCCCAAAATAATGAACAAGCAGAAATATCAAATCAGAAAGTTAGGATAATCTTGGAAAAAACGGTACAACCCAATGGGAAAGATTGGAGTTTGCGCTTGGATGATGCATTTTGGGCATACCATAAAACTTGTAAAACCCCAATCGAAATTTCACCATACAAGATTGTGTTTGGAAAGTCTTGTCCCCTCTTGATGGAGGTATAACACTATGCATATTGGGCTGATAAATAATTTAATATCAATATTTTAGATGCAGGTGAGCATAGGAAGCTGTAGATTCAAGATTTGAAATAAATTTGATGTGATGCATATGAGAACTCCCGAATATATAAAGAAAAGAAAAAGGATATCCGTGAAAGCATGATTCATCAGTAGAAGTTACATATTGTTGAGAAGGTCCTCATGTACAATTCCAGGACAAAGCTCCACCCAGGTATGCTTTCTTCTTGATGGCTCAGTACTTATACTGTTACTGATGTTCTCCCTTTTGGTTCCATACTGGTTTTGCATGATAAGAGTGGAAATAGGATTATTGTCAATGGGAAGAGGCTCAAACCCTTCTCTGAGTATTTTCCAAAGCATCTCGTGGAGGAAATCCAACTGATAGATTCCACATATGACACCATTTAGGAGGCTGTACCTTTTTTCTACCTTTATTTACTTTTATTTTTATTTAAAATAATTTTATTATGGACAATGTAACTTTTATGTGTGGGGGGAGGGTGACATGTCATAGATAGTATTAAAACAAAAAAACAAAAAAAATGTGTTTTCATTTTTGATTTCTTTTTCCTTATTTTTTGTTTATCAGATAAAATTGATCTTAAAAAGAATATCCAAAATCATTTTTCATGCTTGAGTTGATTTTGTGAAAAATTACATTGTTTTTGGAAAAATTATTTTCAAATGAATGTTGATATTGAATATTTTTTTTATATAATTTGTATTTTCAAATCATTCTTAGGTGTTTAATGGATTTTTGAATCCCATGACTCATTAACACTGACCAATATTTTAATCCCTTACCAGAGAGACATTCTAAGACATTTATTGCATATTCTTCCTTTTAATCACTTTCTTGAGAGTCTCGGGTCTTGTAGAGAAACTAAAACTTTCCTTGATTCTATTTTAATCCATAAGATTAAATTATGCTATATTCATCACAGAGGCAATCGTTCATTCAAAAGTCATGTGTACAATTATCCTCTATTTTTGGCCACCTTTACATTTTATCCTCATTAAGACTTAGAGACCATGAAATGATTATTAAGTAGCAACATTACAAGATAATATATCCCTATCTACCCATCTCTTGTGTATAATCTTGTTTGTTTTTAGCAATTGTGGGTGAGAGGGTGTTTCCATGAGAATTATGGGGAGATAATCATTGTTATGGGTTGATATAAAGGGTGCCTACATTTTCCTTGGGCAATGGGTTCATAAGACATAATACATCATTGTTTTACACCTGTTTCCCTCTATAAATTTACAAAAACATTACAAAAAAATAGTTTTGTACATTGCAAAAAAATAAAAAGAAAAAACTGGAGAAAAGAGGATGTTTACTCATTATTATTCACTTCTTGGTTGTGGCCCATAAAAATGGACAATGGGGAGAGTGAGTTGGAGGTGATACACTTTTTTAGTGGTTGAGTGTGTAAATTTATTGTGAACATTTTCTGAATTTTGACATGTTTGTACATAAGATATTAAACACTCCTCTTCTACCTCATATTTTTAAACATTAAATCCTACCAACCCTTGAACCTCGGAATAACCTTTTGGAAGTCCTATGGAGTAGAACACTAGTTTCTGCCGGTAGTGAAATAGGAATCTTAGAAAGCATATGGTAAAATCACATAATATTTGAGAAAATATAATAAATCCACTTTCATATGTTCCTGGAGTGAAGAGGGAAAATTTTAAGGTGAGGTAGGTGACGGCATGTTTCATGGGTGAACAAATGAAGTTCAAAAAAATTGAATATGAGAAAAGACAAATGATAGTAAAATTGATTCCATAAAAGAGACATGATGAATTTAATTTCAAAAGAATATTGGATGTTTTCACACCTTATATTGTGTAATGGGATATGATTAGGATATTATACTTTTCCCAGGAGTGAAAATTTTTAGGTGTGGGGGTGTGATCATACCACGAATCACTGTTTTATTTCACCCTTATACCAATGTATTAAACTGGTCTTGTGTTGAAGATTAAAAATATAATAACAAATTTCACTCCATTTTTTATTCAATTATTTCTTGTTTAAAAGTGTTAGAAAGGTAAATGTTACTTTTTTGATAATTATATTGTAGGTGGAGGCGATTTATTGGACCTATGATGAAGTCCAAGAAAAATGGGCCAATTTGCACATGATCCAAGCACACCAGTGGACTAAAACGCATGATTCAACTAAATAGTGCATTACATTGGGATGAAACTTTGTGGGTGGGTCCTAAAGTTAATCATATCCATTTCATCTGATGTAACAAAATCCCAATTCATTCATTAAGATTCCCATACAAACTTATATGTTCAATAAAGTGGATTTGCATGGGGTCAAAACTTTTCCCCTCTATTTTGGAAATATATCTTATTATATTCTATATCTATCCACCAAACTTTACATGGAGGTAAACAAGGTATATTGAAAAAATTATGTAGTTTTGTCCAAAGTGCTTTAAGACTTTATGACTGGCCAAAACCATGGATCAATCGGATTAGTGAAATTAGGGTGCCCAAAACCACTTCCCACATTACCTATAAAATGGAACCTTCGGCACCCCATTTGGGAGTTCAATCCAGAGGCAAGGTTTTGACATTTTAGAGTCCCAAACCAGTCTTACAAACAATATTTAATGTTCTGGATGATATGGTAAGTTTTACTTCAACATCTCTTTCTTCCTCCCCTCCCATGGGTTTCTAAACCCCTTGTGTAGGGAGGAACATGTGGTAAATCCCAAGCTTAATGTTGTAATATTTGAATGGTATTTTTAATTCTTGGTTTTTATGCTTTTTTATTCATCCTTTCTTTTTATATAATTTAATTATATACTGGAATGTTATACTCAAACTCAAATGATAATGTTTGGGGGTACCCTTTCATGTGATGTTTTACACACCTTTAATGCCTTTTTCTTCCATCATTCAATTATGGTGTTTGTGTGGTTCATATTGGTCAATTGAACTCACATAAGAACTGTAAAGGACGTGTAAATTTATTTCATGGTATCACAATTAAATAACATATAAATTTGGACAGCACATTGAGTTCTTCATTTGTTTCCATGGTGAGTTTTGGTTATGAAGTCGAACCGAAATCAACTAAACATTGGCAGTGTCCAGTGAATCATTGTGTGTTTTCAACTAAACCCTGGGAGATATCCTAGTATAAACTCAATAATATTCTGGTTCAAGGTGTTACAAACCAGGGTTTAAAAGATCATACCTCTATCTCATGAAGCGATTAAGGATGATCATGATGAGAATACCCCGAGTTGATCACGTTTAATTAATATCATTTACTTCTAATTGGTCTTATCGCTTTCATTTTCATTTGTCATCTTTAATCATTAAACCAAATTATTATAAAACCCCATTTACCTCTTTTAATTTCAAAATCAGAACCACATTTTGGAATTAATGATCTAAGGATCCACTGAGAGATGACCTAGGGTTGCTGCTATACTGTAGAAATTCTAGTTAAAACTAAACAACTAATTTGATGCACTCGACAAAGTGATCAGTCATTCATAAGGTCAACTATAATGGTGCATACTCATTGTTTTCTATTTATGGAGATCATATCTCACCTCCCACCAATACAAGGTTCCTCAAGCATTACATCATAAGAGAATCTTTGTCTGACTCGTATGACATTAAACTATATATCCCAAAATACTAGTCATATGATGTTAAAATATACAAAAATATCCTCAACAAATGATGTTAAACTATAGAAATACTAAATATGATAAACACGTGATGCATCATATAAAAAATATGAGATGATAAAAAAACAATTTCCTAATAACACGATTTTATACTATAGCTTTGCCTCATGTGATAAACATGGGATGCCTTGTATGAAAAATATGAGATGATCAAAAACCAACATCCTCATCACATGATGTTAAAATATAGCCTTACCCTGTGTGATAAAAATGGGAAGCCCCATATGAAAAATATGAGATAATCCATAACTAATGTCCTCATCACATGAAATTAAACTGTATCAATACCCCCATGTGATAAGCTCAGATGCCTCATATGATAAATATAAGACATTCCAAAACCAGCGTCCTTAGAAGATTATGTTAAACAATATCCTTACCTCATGTGTGAAACATGGCATGCCTCGTATAAAAAATATGAGATGATCCAAAACTAACTTTCTCATCACATGATGCTAAACTATATTCATACCCCTATGATAAACATGGTATTCCTCATAAGAAAAATATAAGATAATAAAAAACCATCGACTTCAACACATGGAATTAAATTGTAGCCTTACCCCATGTGATAGGCATGGGATATATCATATGAAAAATATGATATTGTCTAAATCCAACATGCCCATTTCATGATATGAAAATGTGAGATAGTTTGGGCCCTCACTAGAGAGGATTCAACACGTCCATCCTTGTTCTCTAACTCAAAATGTTCCCAAAACATGTGTGACTTGATTCTCAGCTCCATTGGATACATAGTGATTTCTAGATACCATATCTTTGGGCCTAACTACAAATTCCCCCCATGGTGAGATCTTATTCACTAACATTAGGCCTATTGGCCTCTAATTACAGATGTTTTTTATTTATATCTAGTGAATACACTCCACTGACATTATAGGTTTAGGTCGTATTGACCATGGCTTAAAACTATATTTCATCATCCAAGTTACATGACATTAAATTGTGGTATATCTTATGTGACAAGCATTGTATGCCTTATGCGACCAACATGATATGCCTTATGTGGAGAGTGTAATATGCCTTATGTAATACTCATTTGATAACCCACAAATATTTCTTTATGGGCCTCAACATTAGGTTAAAGTCCCAATAATGTTCCTCATCCTACCAATTGGTTGAGAACCCCCTTATATTTCCCTATTGATCCTAAGTGGTCCCCATGGGCATCATCCTAAGGTGTAAACCATGATTTTATTCCCCTAGTTTTTTAGCAGGATGAGATTCCCTAATGACCTAGAATGTGGAAGAAATATTGGGTATCCGTTGTGAATAAGTCCATATATTTCCCGATTAATCCTATTCACCCCCTTAGGGTGATATCACAACACATGAATCTCAATGTTTGATACTTGTGCCCCTAATCCATTTTTATGAAGTTAAACTATGAGCTTACCCCATGAAATGAGCATGGGATTCTATATATAAAGAGGACATGATTCCTCATTTGACAATACGATATGCCTCACATTAAAAGAATGATGTGATACACTCATACCTTGGTTCATTCCATGTGTTTTCCCCTAATCACACCATCTTTTCTACTCAAAAGAAATGGGAATTTCCTAGATAAAACCCACCATGGTCAAAGCGATATGACCTTAAACTAAAGTAGCCACATTTACTCACTGTATGATGATAAAATATGTGTTCAGTATCATTTCCACATGATGTGAAACTATATAATCCATGTACATGTTTCAAAACATGAAACTGGGTGATATCTTAATTCCTCACATTATATGGTTCCCTCCCTTCTATTTTGTGTCATTTACTAAACCATGTTCTAGACCTATATGAAGATTTTTTCCCAGTCCCATGCGATACGTAGAGACATTTAGATCTCTTATCTTGGGAATAGCTCTACTACCAACATATTTAGGAATGCCCCCCCATAAGGAACATTCTTGATCCTCTATTTCCAATACGCTCATCCAACTCATTCGAGCACATGGTGGAATAGCCCCCATAGTATTTAATGTCCCCTAGAGAATCTAAAATTTCCTTATCCACACTTATTTCCTCCCATGATTTGGAGCCTCATCACCCTCCCAATTTTAATAGGACCCCTTAACAATAATGGATCTTATACATACTAGATCACCTACCATCCCAGGCATACAACTCAATGGATCCACGGTTATAAATGCATGCCTGTCGTGGGGTGTGGAAAAAACAAATTTCTATGTTTTCCTAGTGCAGCACAGTGGCTGACCAGAGTGTTCTCACTTGTGGAGAGTCATAATTGATTGAATCGCTGATTTATAATTCACCTAATCTAAATCTTTTTGTGGTTTTTAATATTTATTAAAAAAAAGGTTTTTTGGGTTATTGAATATAGTGAAATTAAAATAATGAAATGCAGTATTGAAATCTAAATGTAGATTTAGACATAATGAAATTAGAGAAGAAATAACATGGTCCTAGGGTTGGATAACTCAATTTGATTCATTGTTTTTTTATTTTTTTAAATTCAATTTGATAACCCATTTAGTGAATTGTCATTAATGAATTAATCACCTTTTATTTATTTAATGTTTTATATTATCATTCATCTGGCGCACTAAACTAGACCTCCTCCAATAGTCAAATAAGAGAGCACCTCGACTGAGAATGTTATTCCTAAAAGAACCTACTCCACCATATGCCATTTCAACCCTTAATGAAACCCCAACTCCACTTTATGAAGGGTATTATTAATATGAGGGTGGGAAAAATAATTAATAAAATAAAAGAAATGATTTGGAAATAGTGTCGTGGTGGGCGACTGCCGCACCCATATAATATTCCCACACATATAAATTTGAATTTCCATAAATCATGGAAAAATAATTGTTTTTTAGATTTTTTTAATAAAAAGAATGAAAAATATTTACATAAATTTGAATTTAGAAAATTGATCTAAGTTACTACTTAGATCCTCGGAAATGGTTCTAGTTTTGATGCACCCATGTCATAGGACATAGAAAAAGACAAGTTATATTCCTAATGCAACAAAGAGACTGAACAAGGTTGTCTCACTTGATAAGAATTTTAGTAGGTTAAGTCACTTATTCTAGTTCAAATATTATAATTATTTTTTATTTTTTTAATATTTATGAAAACGAAGTTTTATTTTTTTTTGGAAAAAAGTTCAATTAGAATAATGATAAGAAAATTTTAAATCTAGATGCAAACAAAATGAAATCAGGGAAGAAAGCTATTTTTCCTAGTATAGGATAACATGGTTTCATTCATAATTTTTTTTAATTTGATATGATAATTCATTTTTTGAAACATAATTAATGAATTACTTTCACTTGATTTATTGAGTGTGTGATTTTAGCATGCGTCTGACACACCAAACCACACCTCCTCTAATAATCTAATAGGGTAACACCTCAACCGAGAATGTTATTCCTACAAGACCTAGCTCCAAATAATTCCCTTTCAACCCTTATGGAACCCCAACTCCACCATATGAAGGGTTTTCCTATGATAAGTGATGGAATATTAACTAATCACAGAAAATAAATGGATTTGGAAATAGTGTCATGGTGGACGATCACTGCACCCGTGTAATATTCCCACCTCCACCACCAATAGATTTAAAATATTTTTAATTAAAGGGAAATAATAAAGAACACAATGAAAACTACTTTGAATACAAGCCTCGACTTAGTAACTCTACATGGAGAAGTGCATACAGACTAAAATTGAACAATGGAAGAGAGAGAATGAGAATTAGCGTTGGAAGAGAAAAGTGGTGGAGGAATAAATACGAGCACATTAATATAAAAAAGATTAATGCATTAATTGATAAAATAAAACTAAAAATAAAAATAAAATAAATAACGAAAAAAATCTAAATGGCCCTTGGACTCCTCTCCTCGGTTCCCCAGATGGTGTGATGATGGTAGGGAATGATTTGAGAGGAAGGAGATCCTCTCCTTTTATAGGCAGATTTCATCCTACAAAAGCTGTTATGTTGTTAACCCTTTAATTGGTTGATTCAAGCATGGACTGATTCATGAACATTGTTGAGAAATGTGTTTTTCTTTCACCCTATATATATCAGCTTAATTGGCCATGAGATTTATAAGTTAGGATTTTTTTTCTTTGGAAGTTTTTTTTTCTGGATGAAGGTTCTATGATGCTTCCTTCAAAGGTATGACATGAAATAGAAACAATAACGACTTCCAAACCCCCTAAAATTAATTTTAGAGACTCTCCTATATGTCCTCGTTCTATTCAAGGTAGAATAACATAAATTGGAGGTGTGTAGGACGATATGGAATTCTGTTACAGTGGTGGGGTCCATGTTGTCCGCCTGAAAAAGTCTTCAAATTCATTTATTTTTTAAGGCCACTAGATGATTGATGAAGCCCCCAGTCCAGAAGACAATGTTGAAGGAAATAAAATATTAAATTTAAAAAAATAGAATCACTCAATTAGAAATTATATTTTTCATGTAATTAATAAAATACCCTTTATGTAAAAATATATCAAAAATGTAGAATTAAGAACTTTTCAGAATTTAGATCATTTTCATTCTATAATAAAAATTGGCCATTATTTTAATAAAACATTTAAATACATGGATTTGACCATTTTAAAACATCAACAATTGATTATTATTGGATTAAAAATATGCACATAAATTTTCTCTATCAATGATATTAATTGATTTACATGTTTCAAACATGGTCAATGGTCGATCCTAAATTTGTTCACCCCATATTTGACTACTACAGTTTTGGAACCCTAGTTTATAACATAGTCAAGTGTTTTTCTTGAAAACCGATCATCCCTTTTTATGGTCATTATTTTCAAAGTTCATGATTTACCTTCCCTTCAACCTCTTATTATTCTATTGGAATTTAAATAATGTAGGTGTCCTCTCTCATTCATTCATGTGTAATGATTAAGAAAGTCCAGATCATTGTAACATTCCCAATTCAACTATTTTCCCCCTAGCATGTCCTCCCCTATGAAAAAAAGAACTCCCTACTGCTCCTTTATTTTGACACCAAGCATGGATCATTTTGGATTAGTAGTCATATCATAATTTTCCCAAAGAATCGTTGAGATATATAATAATCCATTAAATGGAAGATCTCTCGAGCCTTCACAATTCGACTAAATCGACTTGGGAAGAAGGGGAAATTTGTGAGATAGTAATTCCCCCATCTCTTCCCAAGGAGATTTCTCCTCCGACGCTTTGCTTCCGTATCTCCTCCACATTGTCTTCAGATTCGTTTAAGAGATCCTTTCTGACCTCAGCCGGCTCTTCCAAGGGTAATCCGGAATGGGGCTCGAAGAAGGCTTTCTCTGAGGGGCTAAAGTTGGAGGAGAGTCCGATCAGGAATTCTAATCGCAGACGGGTGTTGCTCTCCCTAATTCAAGAGGATCCATCTTCACGCTCCCCTCCAGTTTCTTCTTTTAATAGAATTTCCTTGTTAGAGGAGGTGGACAGCCCTTTAAAGCAGAAGGTTCTTACTCCGAAGAAATCTGTGGCTCCAGATGGTCTGTTCAGACCAACTACCAGATCCATGTCCAAGGAGGATGGTAAGCTTATCTTGGCTCCGAAATCAGGTACTCCTGGTCGTAAGGCCAAGTTACCTCTTTTTTAATGCTGTCCTTGATTGTTTGGAATGCTAGAGGTTTGGGGTCACCTGGTAAGGCTGCCTTCATGGCCTCTGAAGTCAGGAAATATAATGTTTCGTTGGTTGTTATTTTGGAACCAAAGCAAGACGCTGCCAAGATTGCCTCTTTTCCTAAGAAAACGGGGTTTGGTTATTCTAAACAGGATCACCCTGATAATAAACACATCTAGATTTGCTGGAAAAGGGATGTGTAGGTAGAGGTGGTTCATGCTTGGGAACAATGTATTACAGTTAAGATTTTGATGAAGGGATCAGTACTTTTGTTTTCTTTTATTTATGCGAGTGGCGACGTGCAAGGTAGACGACCCCTTTGAGAATATTTGACTTCCTTCGACTCACTTGGACTTCCTTGGTTGGTTGGTGGAGACTTCAACACAATTATTGAGAATTATGAAAAAAGGGGATGAGTTGGCAGCAATATCATTGGTATGCAGGATTTCAGCAGCTGTATTTCTAGTAGGGGACTACTAGACTTGGGTTTCAAAGGATGCAAATACACTTGGTGCAATAACCGTAAAGGCAACAATCGTATTTGGAGTCATCTTGATCAGTGTTTGACCAATCTGCAAGGTTTAGACTCGTTCTCGAAAACTTTGGTTTCTCACTTATCTCGTGTTCTATCGGATCATGCTCCACTGCTGGTGGAAGTGAAAAGAGGTGAGGCGGATAATTATCCTTTTGTTTACTCTTCGAACTGGCATTGGGTTGACGGCTTCTTACAAATGATGAGAACGTCTTGGGAGAAAGAGGAGACAGGGAGATCCTGGGTTGGCCTCTCAAGGCGTCTTAGGCGCCTGAAAATGGATATAAAGGGTTAATTGCTGAATAATCCTTTCGGCGATGTGTCAGTTGATTCGTTACAATCAGATTTGGATTTAATTGAAGAGGAGCTCCAAATAAGCTGGGATGAGGATAAATTTATGTTGCTTTGTGATAAACGTAATATTCTGACGGCGCGGTTGCTGGAAATTGAGAGAGATCTTAAACATAGATCCAGAATTCGCTGGCTTAAAGAGGGAGATCGCAATAATGCTTACTTCCAGGCTTGTTTTAAGGAAAGGAAAAATATGAAAATCAATTTTAGGCTGGAGGATGGTTCATTCACATCCGATGTGAATGTGGTGGGGGAACTGGCTATGCAGCACTTTGAGAAACTTCTGGCAGGAGATGCTTCTAATACTAATCATGGTTTAACTGGGGAGGAAGCAGAATTTTTGGGTGGATTTCCGAGGCTGTTAAGGGAGGAGGATAATGCGGCTCTACTTACTACTCCCACTAAGGAGGAGATTTGGGGAGTTCTTCGCAGCATGGCTCCTGAGTGAGCTCCAGGCCCGGATGGTTTCCCTGGAGCTTTCTATTTGGCCGCTTGGGATTTTGTCGGGAGACAAGTTATTGAGGCCATTCAAGATTTCTTCCAGGGTGGCTCTATTAACCGAATCTCTTGTGCTTCCAGGGTAGTCCTCATTCCAAAAGTTAAGGACCCGACAAATATTAATCAGTATAGACCTATATGCTTATGAAATGTTTCTTATAAAATTCTGGATAGTCTGATTGCTAAGAGGTTGAATGAGTTTATCCCTCAGATTGTGTCACAGGAACAACATGGGTTTGTGAAAGGCAGAAATATTCATGGAGCGATCGGAATTTCTAAGGAGTTAGTGGAGGATATTAACAAGAAAGTTGTGGGCTCCAATTTTATTATTCAAGTGGATATGGATAAGGCGTATGATAAACTGGAATGGGGTTTTATTATCCGGTCCATGAGAAGTATGGGTTTTCATGCATGGGTTATTGATCTTTGCTTCAGATGTTATTCCTCTCCGTGGTTGTCAATCTCTCTTATGGGAAAAGGGTTTGGTTTCTTCAAAAGATTACGGGGTGTGAGGCAAGGAGACCCCTTGTCTCCTTCAATGTTCATTCTGGCACATGATGCTTTATCTAGAACTCTAAAGAGTAGCATGCGTTCAAGAAGTATTTTACCTTACAGACAGTCCGGGGTTGGCTGTATATCACACCTCATGTTTGCGGATGATATTCTTATATTAATTAACGGTAGGAGGAAGTCTCTTCTTAACTTCCTGAAGATCCTGAGGGTGTATGGGAATTTAAGCGGACAAAGAATTAACTCAAGAAAGAGCAGTGTTTTCATATCCAACAAGTGTTCTGTTCGAAGAAGCAGGAACATTCAAGATACACTTGGAATTCAGAGGAAACAATTTCCTATGATTTATCTCGTAGCCCCAATCTCGTTTGGATGGATTAAAAAGTCGTTCTTTGAGGATATCATGAACAGAATTCTTTGGAAAATTGTGAACTGGAAGAGCATATTTCTATCCTTTGGTGGCCGGATCACTCTTATCAACAGCGTTTTGTCTTCCATTCCGATGCACGTTTTCTCTACGATCACTCCCCCAAAAGGGATAATTGATAGGATGGAGAAGATCATGAATTGTTTCTTATGGGATGCCAACTCCCTCGAAAGACACCATTGGGCGTCCTGGAAGCATTTGGCTAAACCAGTGGGGGAGGGGGGGTATTGGTCTAAGGGACATCAAATAGACCATGCAAGCCTTGCAAGCTCGATTAGATTGGGATTTTCTTGTGGGGGAGTCGTTATGGGCCACTCTTCTTAGAAATCGTTATGGAAGGCATTGGGAAGATTGGGAAAGCCATCCCGGAAAACTCTCGAAGTTGGTCGGATGTATTCTACGGCATTTGGGAACTTTACAGGAGGCCACACAATGGGTGGTTGGGAGAGGTTCAATTAATCTTTGGAGGGATAACTGGGTGGGAGAGAAACTTTTTTTCCAGGATGTCCGGGTCCTGATATGACTGTTAGGGAGGCAAGCTCTTACCCTGCTTTGCTGGAGGTGATTCTGAATAACGAGCAGATGGAGGTTTTTAATAGCATTTCCTTTTCAGAGGAGGCGGATGTATGCTGTTTTACTAGATCCTCTTCCGGGAGCTATAATGGACATGATTTTAGAGAATTGCTACATCCATCATCAGTGAGGAGTGAATGGGACCTGCAGTTATGGTGTAAGGATATTCCTGCTAAGATGAATTTCTTGGTCTGGAGGTTACGGAATCGGTCTATTCCAACGGATGACAATGTGCAATCGAAGGGTATTTCTCTGGCGCCGCGCTGTTTCTGCTGAATTAATCCGAGCAATGAGTCTGCCTTGCATCTGTTCTGTATGAGTGATTGGGTTGTGGGTCTATGGTCGGCTTTTGACATACGGATGTCTGTTGATGGTGATTACAACTCTATTCAGGACTTCATTTCCTTCTGTTTTTTGGAATCCGATCAAAACGAGATGCAAGAAAAAAATCTGCAGCATCACCTTCAGCTCCATATGCTGGACTATTTGGGAGGCGCGAAACACAACCAGGCTGGACAAGAGGCCTGCACTTTCCAGTATGCTGTTAAAGGTGAAGGTTCTCATCTCCGAACTGGCTGTTTGTGTGAAGGGGTGACAAAATTCCCATGCGCTGAACAGGTTCCTTAATAGACCAATGTCAAATATTAGTTTTCCAGGTCAGTGGGTTAAATGGAACCCTCCTGAGAGTGGTAACAAGATGAATGTGGACGGTTCTTTCAAGAATGGATGCATGCGAGGGGGCGGTCTGCTCAGGGATTCAAATGGATCAGTGTTCTTGGCTTTCAGTGCGTTCTATGGTCCGGGTAATTAATTATGTGCGGAGATGAGGGCCTTTCTCAATGGAATTTCTCTTTGCAAAAGGTTCGGTCTCTAGGTTGGGTCGATTGAATCTGATTCCGAGATTCTGGTTCGATCTCTGTAGGGGAAATACAACCCTCCATGGGATTTGATCTATCTCATTAGAAGATGCTCGAAGGAAATCAATGATGGTTGTCGGGTTTATCATATATGGAGAGAAGCTAATTTTGCTGCGGATGTGCTTGCTCGTGAAAGAATAGAGGAGGAACCATTGGTGATCTACTCCGCTGTTGGATCCCTCCCACAGGAATGTAAGGATGTTATCCGGGGGGATGCCCTTGGACTTCATCATTTTCGACCCCCATGATCTGTATCTTGCGGTCGTCCTGACCTTTTATAATAAAAAAAATTAATTTTCGGCAGCCATTAAATGGAATTCCACCTCCAAATGTTCCTAACACTATGAACTTAAAATAAGATTTAAGGTCTAAGCATCATTACCTTAAGATGCATGCAAGATCACTCAAGGATTTTTCATGTGGAACTGGGCCTCTTTGGATCTCATTTCACATTATTTTACTTCTACCTGTTTCACACAAACCTTTTTGAGACAAGCCATACACCATGGTCCAATCATCATGTCCTTAAACTATTTGTAATCACCTAGTCCAAACATCATGAAATTAAAGCCTTTGCTGCTTGTTTAGAAAATTTATATCAAATGAGGATGGATTCACACTCTTTACACACTGTTTTATCACTCTTTAATGCCACAAAAACCTCTTTAAGACACCCACTTGGAGAAAGTATTATGAATTTAAATTCTTTGGTTCCCCTATATCCAATAATTATTACCAAAAATGACATCCAGCTGGCCCCATGAAACCCCTAATTTAAATTTTGTTTTCCCCACCTTTGGTGAATTGAAAAACTAATGTGCCCTCATATCACCACATTATCATCGAAGAGGATTCCCCCTTCTGTAATTGGTCTCACCCTATTCAATGTTCCAGAACTATGAATCACTTGATTCACGACCCCATAAGATATTTAGTGATGCCAAAATCCCATTTCCTGAACTCAGCTATTGTTCTTCTTTCAACTTACACCTTGTTTTGGTTCTCTTTTCCCCACATCAGACCCTATAACTCCCACACATAATGAGGCATTATGATTCTTATTTAGAGGCATTCCAAACTATATAAACTTAAAATAATATATTTGGTATGAATCCATTTATATATATGCCCCTAAATATTTTCTTGTTCAGTCCAACATGTATGAACTTAAACTTCCCTAGGAAAGAGGAAAATACCTATGTCAGGTTTAAAAACCATAAGGTAAATATAAAAAATAGTTGTGATTCCTCATTATAGTAATCTCTCATGGAATTTAAAAGAGTTAAGGTAGAAACAGAAGAGGTAAAAATCTAGAATGGATCATTAATGAGCCCAAGAAAATGAATGACAACAGTTTCTTGGGTTACTATCCTAGGAAAAATTTAGATCCATCCTCGACATCATGAGTCTATTTGTGAAGAACCACCCATTTTGCTCCATTTTTGTGTATCGCACTACCTTGAAAGAGTGGGTTCCAAATTCATATTGGTTTACTCATCCTAGTCACATGTTGCTGAATTGTGAAACATCCACCCTTACCGTATGACATTGAACAATAAGGCCCAATTTTCTAATCTATATGACCTTAAACATTAGAGAAAACATGTCCTCACTATATGAAATTAAAATTAATGGTCAACATCTATACCATAGGATGTTAAACTACCAACCCTCTTTGCACGAATTCAAAAATTATAATATTTTAGGCCCTCGCCTATGAGGAACTTTTTCACCCCTTTTTTGTTGGTCACCTAAAACACCTCTCGACTTCCTTTACTATCTCTTAGATACCAAGATGACACTTCCATCAGAATGTTTGTTCATATCTTTCTTAAACTAACACACCTGCCCAATGTGTTTAGAACCACGATAATGTAATCCCAATAAATATGAGATCCATCCAAACATCCCATCAAATTCACCCCCATACCTCACACCTTCCTTGATATGGATTCCCACAATCATACATGTTTCAATAGACCCTAAAAGTGATGGTGATTGACCAAAATTTCTTACCTACCTTCCTTGAAACTTTATTCGAATGAATCTTAATAGTAATTTGATATTCCATGTGTTTCAAACATAGTCAACATTTGAACCTCATTTCTACATCCCTATTATTTATGGTATGATAGTGGAATATACATTTCAAACTTGGTAAATAGTCTTACTCTATCATCTTGTCACATGTATTGGATATATCAATTCACATTCTTGATTTTGCCACTTTTTTTAGGTGTAATCCAATGATCTTGGCATTACCAACATCATGCATTTGGGCCTGTTGTGAAGTAAGTCATCTATGTGCCGTTTCAATCTCCACAGAAGGATTTCTTTTTTAGGACACTACCAATAGTTAATGGATCATTCCAAATCACACCCTTTATCCCCCAAATGAAACTATCATATAAATGAATACTCTAATATTTTCATCTTGTTTCTCAGATCAAGAATGATTTACATGGGTTAAGAGAAATATAGTCGATTATCTTGTTAATATGATTGATATGCATTGAAAAATCATGGGAACTGAGACTTTTATTTCCCAAAAAATAAATTAGAGTGAGAAGGGACATCCACAAATTGGAACATATCTTTATAATAGCATATGAAAAGGGATAACATGCTCAGACTCAGGCTTAGAAATTAAGAACTATATCCTGAACAGCCTCTGTCGGGTAACCTCCATGGGCTACTACCACCTAAAGAACTCCAATGATTCCTCATTGGAAATAGGGAATACATTATTAGGCCAGATATTCACTCAATTTATATTATCCTCACACTCAGTCTCTAGAGATACCACCCCTTTTTCCTTTTCCTTAGTTACTACCAACTCCACACATAGTTAGTTGTAGAAATATTCTTGATCGTTTCTGAAAACTTCATGATTTTGTGCTTGCACCTACTATAGAGAATGTTATTTCTCTGCTACTTGTAGCACCTTGGTACCTTTACAATTATCCCTATCATAGGAATCATAAAACTTATGATGTTATATGTGAACCTACATAGAGATATAGTCATGGAGCATCTGATGGGGGGAGAAAGCATCCACCCTTCTAGTGTATAGTTTCATCAACCATTGGTGGAGGGACCCCATCTATCACACTATTCTACCTTCAAGGTATGGGTGATGAAATTATTTATCCTTTTTCATGCCCTATATTGGGAAATGTGATTATAATAGGATACATCAAACATGGAGTCTTTTAGATACTTAAGTGGCACAAAATCATATTTGTGGAGAGATGTGACAACTATGGTAGTAGGGTCCTCCTCAAGTATCCTCTTAGGAGGTCTATCTTGGTCTCAATCTTCACCGACAGTACCATATCCACCAACCTCAAGTTCCACCTCCCCCATAAGAATATCTATATCTATAATAGGATTAACTTCTAGGATTAGGATTGACTCACCCTAAATGGATGGTTCCCTGAGGACTGGCTCAACTACAAGAGTGATCATCCCAACTCCCTCATCCATGCACATTTTCTTAGAATGCATTTCCTTGAATGCTATTTTAGTCAAAGGTAATACCATTAGTTTAAAATGTAAAAAGAAAATTATATTAATAAAACATGTTTATGAAGGAAACATGCGTGAGGTAAGGGTCCGAGTGACATTGGTTCCCAAGGCCTTAATGAGGAAGTCCACCGCTTGAGACCCCGTTTTACTAACAGGAACCTTTCTAGTTGTCACAGGACCCCTCAATGCTACATGTATATAATATTTATAAGATAAATGAACATGTTACATACTTATCATTGAATTTAATATATTTAAGCCAAAGGATATTCAGTTTCTAACCTTGAGAAGGCATGAGTATCTCAATGATAAGCTACCAAGTGTTTCCTACTCTACTAGAGAAGAGATATTCCATTGGTATCCTAGGGTGAGCCCCATGGAATATTACTAAGAGGACCATAGTGTATAAAACTACCCCTCCACCCTCCTTTTCATTTTCCTCTTCCATTGTGGCATTGGGAATAGACTCTGAGGTGGGATACTTGATACCCATTATGGTTTTATTTTTACCCTCAATAGATACCCAGACTCTCCCTATCTATTTATGGTATGATTCAAAATCATGGGGTAGAGTCACTCATGGAAAGAAATGAATAACTCCACAAATTAATTGAAATATAAAAAACTTACCTCACTAAATCGAATCTCGATCAAGTCATCACCCCCAGGAGTGACCTCCCCACTCTCTTGAGAAATTTAATGGATAGAATTGGAGCCCAAAGATTCCTCATCACTATAACCATGTGTGGTGGCATCGCTAGATGGTGGAAAATGTGCTAGAATCTCAGTGGAGGTCGTATCCTCAGGCCCCACACCAAACAACACCCATACCCGGTCAGTGGTAGGATCACCCTGCCCATGCTAGAAGGAGAAGGTATCCATGTCTTCTAGGTCATAAAACTACAACTTGACGCTCACTTGGGTTGTGATTCTCTAGATACTCAATCCCATATTGAGTAAGCCTCATCCAAAGCCTCTACATTACGAGGGATAGCTCCAACATTCCCCATTCCACCTAGAGTGTGGGGGATGGTGTTTCATTGAGAAGATGCACCATATATCATAGAATCATTCCTAGGGAATCCCTAGACCAACTCATCCTAGCATGGTATTTATCCACTTGCTCTTATGAACACTTTATAGGGATCCCTACCATGCTAGATTTTAGAGGAATGACATTCCCCTGAGATACTATCTCCACTATGTTATCTTGTTCCCTCAATGCTCATTGTTAACTTAAAATAGTATCCTACCAACTACCCTTCACCTCCTATGGCTCATTAAATTGAACTAACTTTATATCCTATTGATGTAAGATCACACCCATGTATTCCATTGTCTAGTTTCCACTATAATTCTAGGAGAGGCCAACATCAAGGTTGGATGGAGGTTTCATAATTTTATCCTTAGTTACATTATCCATAAACATACACCATAGCTGGTGAAAGATATATGGATGCCTATATTTATGGACCCCCATGTACACTCACTTTTTTAGCTTTAGGATTAATATGAACTTCCTAAAGAACCAAGATGGAGTATATGGTTCACATTATATGTTACCATTGATCTAAGTGACTATTACTCCACCTTGGAAGTCTTGAAAGTAATCCATTTACTCGAGAATCCTATCCATGTTGTAAACCACCTCTTTAATTGGGGTCAAGAAATGCATGAAATTGATGTTACCATCATTTTTTATGCACGCCATCACCTTAAATTTATTAATCATCATAGGCTGGACCTTGGTGATGTTGGGGAGTGAAGGGAACATACTAGAATTCAGTGGGGGGATGGGGTTTGGAAACTCATACCCTAGAAGTGTTATAAAATCCATCCATGAATAAAATAGAATAGAATATAGATATTCCAGGTCATGTCCCCCATTAAAACATGCCTCAATTGACTGTATAACCTAAAAAACACTAGGAAACCCAAGTTCACCTAGTTCCCAGATGCCATGATTGATGTTATCACCGATATCTTTCGTTGTTGACCCATACGAGTATCCCAGACCGAAAAAAACCATCTACCCTGCATAGTGTCTAGGAATGACTCATATCACACATATAGAAGCCAATACTTCAAATTGTAACCCCACTCTAAGCATAATACTTCTTCTAGTATTAGCTAGTAGGACATCGGCCTCCTCTTGTGTCGTACCCCTAGATACTTCTTTGGCCACCCTGAAATATTATTGATTAGTGAGTTCAGAAACTGTCTTCTCCAGGTGTTTAATTAAATTTCACTGTGGAAAGGGGTGATTTTTAAACATAAGGGTTAACTACTCCAAGAAAATATTTGAAGCTACTGATGTATGATTAGTGACCACCAAAGCATTGGTTTATAGGAGGAACTCACTATACTGATACCTGTCAGGGGGATCCCACCAATACAATGTATATCCCACACATTTATCCCTACCTCCCAATTTTGTAGGAGGAAGGTGTTAATTTTTGGGGACCACCGGTTGATGAGCTTCGATAGTAATTCGAGTTAATGATAAACCTGTAACTGGGATATCCATACTACTTCATATAGCCTAATATGATTTAGATTAACCTCGTATTATTTACTATTGAATAATACCTTAAACACACACACACACACACACCCACTCTTTAGTGATGTTCCCCTAGCTCACAGATCCCAATTTCCATACCATCACATATGATTGTTTTAGATTCTAACTTTAAAGATGGTCATATAATGGGTCGGGGATTTTTCATCCACTAGTTGTACCCCCATCACTATCATTGTTCTTCCAGTCAATGTATATACAAAATAAGCTTCGTGTTCTTTAATTGGGTGTCCAATAGTAGTAACATTATTCTAGTTGATCTCTCCATGATGGGTGAAGCATAAACTTGGTTTGTTCACTACCATGTCTAGGATACCAACATTATATTATAGCACAAAATTATATAATAGCAGCCTATTTATTTGCATATACGTCCTTTGGACTTCAATTAACAGATCCAAAAACCCTCCATCATCTGAAATGATCCTACAAGCCTAAGTGTTTTTAGTATATTCAGACATTTATTCCCTCTGATTAAAATTATCAGTAGTAGTAACATCTTGATTAGCTGGGTTGGACATTTCCAAGTTGTTTTGAAGTATTTCAAAGGTTGGATCATTGAAACTATCATTTTCACATAAATTTTTATGATTCACAAGACTTATATACTTTTATGAAAAATTATCGTATTTACATGAAAATTATTCTACGTATGATAGGTTGTCAAAATGTTACAACTTAAATCTTGGGAGGTCACGCAAATGTAAGAGGTTCATGCCTAAGAGACAACATATCATGAAAAAAGTCAAGTGACCATAAAATTTACCAACTCACTCTATTTATAGGCATGAGTACCCTGGGTTTTATTTGAGAACAACTATTTTGTGTCACTTGATCTAAAGGTTGTGTGACAAGGTGGGAACCTTCCCTACATATCAGTGTTCTACTCAGAACTTGACCTTCTGGTTCCCCATCAGCTCTAATTCTTAGGGGGGATTTCTAGGTTTCAAAAATAAATCTCAAACCACAGAGGGTGGTTTTCCCTAATAAAGACACAATTCAACCCATGTTACCATTCCAGAGCCAAGGGAACAAGGGTGTAAATCTTTAGGTCACTGCACCCAACTCTCTATTTTGGCATGCAAATGACTTGCGAATGAAAGGCTACGTCAAAATAAAAAGTTTTTCAGGCCCTCTCTGAATCCCAAAATATCAAATAAAATGATCTAAAACAACATTTGACCATACTTTCAACCCTAAAGAGTCCATGCTATCCATTTTCATGAAAAAGGAACCGATGAATAGCTACCTTGTGTGACCTTCCTTGGAGACAAGGGAATAAAAGGAACACAATCAATTTGAGTGACAATGATAAATCTATACGCCCAAACATTACCATTTTTACTATAAATAGAGCATCACCTCACCTTTTATTGGATAAACCACCCAATGTTTCAGCATCAACTCTCAATCGTGCAACCCAATCTTTTGTGACATCGTAGAACTCTAAAACTACATGGATACCCAATGAAAAATAACATGCACAATTTATATAACATGGGACCCAAATTGTCTTGGATCATGTTTGAAAAGTACCAATGAAAAATATTCTAAATCCTAAGTGATTGTTCAAAAAATTAGTCTCCTCCATGGAACCCCAATATTCACATGACTCCAGAAGTTTCATACTCTTAGGCACCAAATATCTAGGTACTTTACTTATGATAGAGCCTACGGTTCATGAAACCTCACTTTCATGTGTAATTATAGTGTTTCATGAAAACATATCTAGGTACTTTTCATGATGAATCCTTCCACCAAAAAAATCAATCAGATTCAGTGCTTAGGTTCCTTTCCATAACTTCAATCAGGTCCACTCACACCCGAATCACCTACGCGACCCGTATCTTCAACCCTTGTGTCTGACCTATTTTCATCAAGAATGGACTGGATAGATTTATTTTATCTTAAACACAAGAATATGAACTCTAATGTCCTGATCCAATTTTCAAAATCACATTGTATGTGTTTACACCTCATTCAATCATAAGTCACACACGTAGTTGACATATATTCCCTAAACATGGAATCATTAGGGGAAACAACCCCCACTTACCTATTAACAGATCTAGTGGATTATCCTCATATCTTACCTTGGAATTGTCTCCCTGGATGTAGCACCCTCAAATTTCTGAGCTATAAGATGTTAACCTGAATATCCCAACCTCATAGTCATACGAAATTAAACTATATAACAAACTCCCTATAAAATGACATCAAACCAAAGCCCTACCCTATACGATAAACATAGGATGCACCATGTATGATTATCATGGGAGGAAACGTCCAATACCCTCATGGGATGATTCACCTACAAATGGAATCTGACATGCATAATCCCCACACATTTCCTTTTCATCTCTCCTTCCATGACGCGATCATCCTTACCAAATGATGATAAAGTACATAGATCAGTATAGTCGCTTGATCATAAAATGTACACTCGAACTGTGTGGGGGTTTTATCCCTATATCCTGATAGGTTACATAATATGAATCTCTGAGTCCCAATCTTGACGGACCGGGGCTACGCCCAAATGTTGAAATCTTGATCCCTCAACACCACCATCAAATCTTCAAGCCTTTCCCCTAAAAGGCAGTAAAAAAATAGTGTGATCATCTACACCTAGGGTACACTAAACCTCACCATATTGTCCCCACATGATGTTAAACCTATGACCAACCCATCCCCAAAATATGTTTAACCTATGACCATCCTATCCCTAAAATATGTCAAACCTATGACCAACCTATCCCCACATGAAAGTAAACCTACTAACAACCTTTCCCAGCAATATTTTAACCCTATGAGAAACATGTATAAAAAATATGTTCAACATGTAACCCAATAATTCCCATATAACATTAAACCTAGGACCAACCTATCTCTACAAGATTCTAAAAAAAGGACTAACCTTTCCAAAAATATGTTAAACTTATGACAAACATGCCCCCATAATATGTTAAACCCATGACCAAATTTCCCCCCTAGGATGTTAAGAATGTGACCAACCTATCTCAACGCAATGTTAGAACTATGACCAAACTTCCCCCAAAAGATGTTAAACCTATGATCAACCCATTCCCACAAGGCTTTAAATATGTGACCATGTCTAAACAAGACCTTAAACTTGTGAAACCCACCAGAATCATTTGAATTCCTACGAAATGTGAAAAACATGAGATGATTAGGATCATGAGACTCTGATGCCTTATGTATATTCTATGAATTACCAAATTAATCAGACCTGATTTCTTGGGTCTCTCACATGAGATTCCTTATAATTGAGATTCCCTTTACTAAAAAAGTGGTAGACTTTACAAGTTCCAAATTTTCTAATCTCTATAAATGTTTATATGTGTCCAATGTCACCATCCATTCCGACCATAAGTGGATACCATATCATGATAGAAGCAATGTAATTAACCATCATCCACCTCGAGATGGCCCCAAGAATGAGCTTCAAGAACATGAAATAAATATATGAGGGAGATCCAAAATATGTTAAAAATCCAAGGAGGGATTGGTGGAAAGGGGAAATGAAATAACATCAGCTTTTTTTATTAAAGAAATAACATGTACATCCCTGGTGGTTGAGGCTACCTACCTTTTGAAAGAGCGGTTGCAGGGAAACCAACCACCCACCCTAGAAGAGAGACCAAATTCATGGAAGCATACCACTTTTGTAGAGGTATGGATGAAAAATAAGTTCATTGCCACTTCATATTGGTGTGAATCCCCAATAAAAAGAATAAGAAAACAATTTACTATGTACTTTTATCCCCAGAATCACTTGAACAATATGATCAAAAGTAACTCTGTATTTCTATCTCAGAGAGCCATTTCTCATATATAATTTGATCACCTAGCTCTTTCTTCCAACACCTAATATCCCTCAATCAGTTCTATAAAATAATAATTATAATAGCAGAAATTAGGGAATTTATAATAAGAACCTCATAAATAAAGGCTCTATGTGACACCCCCATAAATAAAAAACAATGCTACCAGAAGTTTACTCATCGAAAAGACATTGAAAGATTAAAAAATTATGATGATATATTCTTGAAATTTTTGTTACTATTATTTTTTATCCTTGATTCATTAATATTTTTATTGAAAAAAAGCAATTTTTAGAATTTTTGATCTTTAGGGACAATTATAATTCCTTAAGAAGAAAATTCATAAGCTTTTGATGAACTTAGTCTAATTTTATACCTATCAACAATTTTTTTCTTATGTTTTTACAACACCTATACTTACAGTGTATGTAATTTTTCATAAAGCTTCAGTTTTTCATATTTTTTATCTTTTTGATTCAAAACTACAAAACTTTGTTTTTTTATATTTTCATTCTTAAAAAAATCACATTAAATAGTATAAATGTATTATTTAGTGTATTGTGATTTAAAAAAAAGGAAGCACCTGAGTCTTTGACACAACAAGTGAACCTAATTAATTTCAATGAATCACCAATTATATACACAAAAATATAATTCTAATTCAATTTAATATATATTTGAACTCACTTAGTAGCCATAATGTGTTTTTTTGGATAACTTTGATATCTAACACATAATGTCACCACATGAACAATATAATGACAAGATGTAGTGAGATAGAGAAAAATTAAAACCGAAGTCATAAATTCTTTAAGATTCACACAGCATCCTCCATCACTGCTCATATTCACACCAAAAATTAAAGGTGTGGATATTTATTAGAATACTTCTATGAAAATCATATTAAAAAATCCATTGAAATATTTTTCTTTTGAAAGAATTATAAAATATTATTTTTTATATCTTGTATCCCAATAAATAATCTTATATATCTGTTAGTATAAATTGATATGTTCTTATTAATTTGAATATAGAACTACTCATATATAAATATATATATTATCACTTATAAAAATGATTTCATTAAAATAAACTATGATAATTAATGAATTTGTGTTCATCCAATCCACATAAATATTTCTATGAAATTTCCCTTAAGTGGAATTAATTTCCTTAAACCACCTTTTCAAATTAGAATACAAGGATTTAGGGTCCTATTTTAATCCAAATAAATATTTCATTATCCTTCACACCATTTTCCATCACTAGCAATAAAAGAACCATCAAGTTGTTCTATATTATTGATACCTCGTTTTGTCTCATGGGATGAAAATATTAATTTAAAAATACCTCAAGTATTGGATATGTGAAGAAACCTAGTAAAGATTAAGGAAAATTTCAAAAATTGGCCTGAGCACAACCAGCCTATATGCTAGAATGGCATGAAATAGACCACATACATCGACTAAAAGGTGCATCAACCCTTGCATGTGACACATATTCCAATTACCTATATTGCGTACCTGTGGAGGATACATTCTTTGACCATGGTCCCATGTTTTCCTATAAAATAGACCTTGGGGATCCGCATTTGGGAGACTAAAAAAATAAATGAAGCCTCTAAGCACTATTCATGAATCTCCTTCGCTCAGGCCCTCAAAAGTCTTCCAGTTAGCCCTCAAAATACTGGTAGAGGATGGATTCAAGGTGGATAGTGGGATAAAAGTATCTTCAAGGAATGAAACATAAGACACCTATGCAAGGATCCCCTCTAACTAGTAGGAAATAACTAGTGTGATGTTATCTCCCCAAAACCGGGACCTTCATGAGACCCTTCCTGGGACATAAGAGGGAACCCTCAGTCACTAAAGAAAGGCCTTTCCCAAGTTCTATTTTCTAAGAAGTCCATTATCTAAGGAATATCCATCTCATACATGCCTAAACCTATGCAAAGCACTTCTAGTTCCTCAATGGTCACCTTTAACAAAGAACATTCTTCTCAATAGGATTTGATATGTGTTATACACATTCTAAGCCATCTTCAATCTAGAAATGGAAATGACTTTCTTCATTTGGATCGTTCGTATTAGGGGGAAAAATTAAAGCATCCACCAAAACCTCTAGACCAGCACAACCATGGAATGGGGTACACTAGTGTGTCTCCCATTTGGTTATGAATTCCACTGGAAATATGTGCCCCACACTTGTCCTACCAGATGGGTAGGGTTCTCAAAATGTATGCAGTTATTCATCTCATCAGTCATGTGGAACCCAACCCTTGGGGTAGTGTCAGGGATCTCTTGGACAAGGATTCTAGGGATAAGATCATGTCCTTACCTAGTAATCTGTAATAATAGGGACCATTAGATATAGGTGTGGAGTGAGGGTATCATTATTTCCATTCCCATTGTGGGTTAAAGTCATATCATACTCTATTATCGAGAACCATAAGTAGGGAATCCCTACAGGAGTAAAACCCTATCCTTTATTATAGGGTGGTAGCTAAATTGGTATTCTGATATGACTATCAAAGGTAAAATGTGAGTGACGATATAGAGACATCAAATCCCATTCCTTTTCTCCCATCACCCTAGCCTCATCCGCTAGTGGATGATGGAGAATTTGCAGTTTTCAGATCTTCTACTTCCTCTTATTTCTAACATCCGATCACGACTCATGTGGGATTGGAGGTTAGCTGTGATCTTTAAATACACATGTTTAGATGCATACTTCAAAAGAGAATACTTTTCTATATCATCCAATCACCATCCCAAGGGGCCTCTATAGGTGTGGTTCCTCAAAGAAATGTTTCCAACTCATAAGGGAATTCTCTTATTTAGTGTAAGCCTTGATATCACTCTTTGATCTTCAAAGGAACCATATTCCCATTAAATAAAGTCAAATGGACTCTTATTTAGTGTATGAACCAACTAAATACTCTCAAAGGGACACATTCCGAATAAGAAAAACCTTCACATGGCCTCTATAGGCACGAGTCCTCCCAACTAAAATACATTGGATTTGATTCTCGTCTAAATGGGATACGTAGGAATCCACTATAAGGTCCAAACCCAAAAACCCAATATCAACCCTAATTCTCTCTAAGGAATATTACCAGTAGGTTAATGTCTCACTTGGGAGCTTACATTTCTTCTTGGTTTGTTAGGTTCCCTCAGTGTAAGCCCAATACCAATATTTGGTTAGGATCCTTCCTCCTAGGCATCTTTTTTTCATGACATTAAACTTCACGGTTTGGTCCCCATCACATGACCGTAAAATGTGTGATGAGTCCCATTAAGTGGAACCAAACTAAGTGGATTCTAATTCCTTTCAAAAGGATTTTTAAGAATACCATTTAATGGGTCTAATCTGGACATTAATAAAAGTCTCATTTAAATAGATGATTTTAAACTCTAGAGAGACCCACTATATGGATTAAAACTGGAATCATTATAATAAATGGACAAATAATATCTAATACTCTCAAAAAAGGGTACCATTGATGGAGAAACATAGATTCATACATATATGTCCATCGATGAAGACCCTCAGATATATATAGATTATTCTAAATTCCATGCATTCTAATAATAAATTGTTAACTTGTGGGCGACCCGTGTCATAATTGTGAAATAATGAAGTATTCATGGATATGAATTAAATAATTAAGAGAGTTGTAGAGTAGAAAATAATTTCCCAAAAAGGTTGTGATGATCTGGAACTCCATTATTCTTGACCAGTGTGAGTTCCAAAGATTCTTTTCAGTTATTTACCAATGAAAACCTACCTTTGGAATGTAGGTTCATGAAACATCTCAAATAAGGGAACTATTGGGTGTTTTTTCTCCATGAACAAAACCCATTGTATTCCATTCAAAAACATTGAAAAAGGATTAAAATCAAGGATTATTGACCATTAAACCCCTAGAATCATTTCATTGAAGAAAAAAACACCGAAATTCATTTTTTCAGAAAAAAAATGGTGAACCTGATGTGAATCAATAACCAAGAAGATTGTGTGACCAACACATCAGGACCCTTTCACCCTCAAAATGAAATAGGTCAAAAAATTAAATTAAATTATTCATGTGTTTATTTATTGAGATAATACTTTGATGGGGTTTTCTTGTCAGGGTTTTTGACTTTTATTTTCAGAACCTTCGATAAGAACTCCCTTCAATCCAAATGATTCCATACCGGTTTTCACAGACATGCACATCAGCCACAACACAGGATGAGTTCTCAATTAAGTTGAGAAAACCATCACCCACCTAGTAACTTCAACATTGTGTCTTAAATGTGATGGTTTTGGTGTACTATAAAAATGGTACCATACAAATCCCAGATTCTTCTTGATAAGACATATAACTTTTGAAGTCCCACTAGTTGACTGCTCATAAATGGATGGTCATCTAGAATCAGGAGGCACCAATTTCCATCCCAAACTATTTCAGAAACTTATCCTAAGAATGCAGAAATATGATCTACCATTATATTATGGGGGAATATAAAGATTCCACAAATGAACTCACACATAAGACACAAGGATTCTTTAGAATGGATACTTCCATTATTAATCACTGCCAAATCCACATGATAGTGAACCCTCCGTATGATGAGGGTGCCATCCACAGAAGTACATACCATGTCATTACAACCTAGGTATGCAAGATAGCCTTCTGAGGGTAGTTAGATGTCAAGTGGGAATAGGTAGACACCTCTATCCCCTTCTGATAATAACACCAACAAAATAAAATTGAAAAAGTTACCAGGCATAAACACAATCCCACACACAGAAATCTGACTAATCAAATTTTGTGAAAAACTATGAGCAGAGTCAAACAAACTCTGACACAAACCAATATTTCTAGAAGCCTATTATGGTAGTATTTGAATACCTATACTCAAATTAAGTGGAAACCCATGTGTAGGGACAAAAACCTCCACACATCAATCAAATATGCCAGTCAAATTTGGTGTCACATTATGGGCAGGTGCACACACCTTCCGGCATCCATCATTCCTTCCAACACACTAATATAGAAGCATTTAGATAGTGTAGTAAGAAATCCATAATAAAAAATAGGGGGAAGACCCAAATCTCTACCCCAACACCTGAGTATTTTCATCATCCACCAGCAAGAAATTGATGATAGGAGTATAAACACTTCCTTGATCAATCCATAGAATGGGTATACATACCTGTACAAGAAACTAATGTTATAAATCACATATTATCAACGTTGAAATGGAATATGTATATTCCAGTCCACATCTTACAAACCTTACAAGAAATAATAACTTCATTGACAATGGTATAGGTGAGGACACACAAATACATCCCCAAAAATGAGATGGATCATAAAAAAGGCACTCTAGAGAAGACACACACCTCACTAGAAAAAACTAGGAAATGAAGATTCGATATATGATCATAATTTTATTAATGTTGTATTTATTGAATCCATCAGATTATTATCTCGGAAAGCTCATGATCCTACAATACGATTAATAAATTATTGGAATAATATGAACAATTCTATAGGTCCTCCCTGGACACCCCTCCATGAAGGCTTACATCATGTCCAGAGTCTGATTGATCTTGAGATCCCATATCGTGATGAGAGCGATGGTATCCCTCTACATGGTTGGAAGATAAAATAGTAAGCAGTCCATGACCTTCTATCATCCACCTTGAAGTTCGTCTCCATGATATACACTATAGGAACTCTCCTTGTAGTGAAACTTCAATCAATAATGGTATTCATCCCCATAACAACATTAAACTTCATCAAGAAGTCCCCCCCCCTTTGATATTTAATAATGAGAAATCCCTCAAACCATAAGGCACATGGGAAAATGAATACATTTATGTCTGATGCCTTTCCATTGAGAATTGAAATTCCTTCTCAGCTAGAAGACAACCGAAGGTGAAAATCATTCTATGATCCACCCTTAGATCACCCTCCTTCCAACGTGATATAGGATGTCCCTACCAATCATTATATTTATAATAATGTAGTTGGGAAATGTCTACTTTTGTCAGACTACGTATAGAAAACTCTAACAAAATATGAAGAAGACATGTTAAACATGACAATATAGTTTGGTAATGATGACATGTCAGTCTGGTTCGTTCCATTATGCACACCCCAGTATAGTATTCCAGATTCGTTGTTAGAAGAGTATGTACATGAAATTTTTTTATTATATTAAACTCTCTTTGTCACCTGAGAGAAAATTTATTACATTAAAATAAGTATTTAATCCATGTAAATGTAATAGAAGTGATACACCAACAAATTAACTTGGAAGATCTCATAGTTTCACAACATCCAAAATTGGAAAAATAACAAGTATCCCTTCAATGTACATATCTCGATCCATTAAAAGATTGTGTCAGATGATTGAAGGTCCCCCATATAGTGTTCATATCAGTGGATGGGGTGAACAAAAAGAATTTCATTTCACCACACTCCCTATCCACGAATCACATTAAATTAGGAAATTTTCAATATCATTGCCTTATGGATTCTCCAAAAAATAGAATTTTTTCACAACATACGATATCCTCAAGAAAAATGGGCCTCAAATGAATCTCACTGACTTCAGTCCAAAAGAGAGAAATAAATTGAAAAAATTTTGTATTATGAATTTGAAAATAGCAATAAATCTTCCCACATAGGGGATACCAATTATAAAATTTAGTGGATATAAAAAATAGTGAAAATGTGTTGGAAAGTATGTGGTTCAATTGAAAATTGAATAATGAACCTGACACATATTCAAAAACAGATCCACAAAATCACGAAGGCAGCCATGATAGTATATTCTAGGTCAATCCAGGAGTAACCACAGGCTGTAGGGATGTGGGATTTTTTAACAAAACCTTTGATGATAGAATATGAGACTCATAAGTTTGTGGAAATGGAATAGTAAATACCCTAGGTCGCATAGAATGGTGATTTTTACCATAATAACCTCCTCTTTAATTGATGTCAGTATTCTCCTGATTATGGGGAACATCCCAAAAATATATATACTAGTTCATCCCATCCCATGATATGATATATTCATTGGGAAACACATAACCACATTTTCTAGAGATTCCATTCAGTTTATCATTCATCAAACGCCTCAAAGAGAATGGGTAGAGGAGAGGACATGTCCTTATAGATGGTGAAAACAATGAAATTATCACAAAGAGACTAATAAAATGAATTTAACGTGTTACACATCTAGTAATTTCATTAACACAACCCATTTAGACCCTATAGACCATGAGGTTATAAAGGAATACCAGGATGATGATTTCTTGCTTCAAAATATAGTCCATAAAAAAATTATTGAAGGAGGTGTGCATACCAAGAACAAGAGGTTTACTCTAAATTGTGGCATTTTATCAACCACTCCATTAATATATCCTCTAAGAGAATCTTCCAAATAAAATGGTAAAATTAAGGTTGCACCTCACCCACCTCCTAAAGAAGTTGAACACCTTACACTCATGGAAATATTTTCTCAACAATAGGAGAAAATGAAAGAGTTGAGGAGGCGCAATAAAGAAAAACTACAAGGCAACATTCTTTCCAAATATGTTCTAAAAATAGAGACTCAACTTTCACTCCCATCTAGTGTACCTTAAAAAGTTGGAACACCCAAGAAATTGACATGTAACCAAAATATCTTCTCAATGCATGGGACCAAAAACCAATATATTTTTACCCAATGAAAGTGAGGTATCATGACTTCCCTTATTTGGGAATGCCACTAGGGCTGGGCAAGACACACCCTTACAAGGAAACCCTCATAAGTTACCAACCATGGGTACAAGTAGAGCCATATTAGATGGATATACCTATGAATTCCTCTTCTCAAGACCCTATTTATCCAAGATAACCCCAAGTGATCCTGAATACTATTGAGTCAATGATATTTTAAATAGAATCTATGGAAGAATGGTGCTCACCAGTGTAGCCAGAAAAGAGGCCTTACCTTGAAAGGGTAGTCCTGAAACCTCCACCAACAAATTTTGAGATCCCAACATTTCCAATTTTTAATGGTTTGGGGGAACTAGATCATTATTTGAAACACTTTGTGTCCATTTGTGATACAATGATGGGGACCCATAAAAAAATAGAAGCAGTGAAACCTAGATTCTTTGTACAAACACTACATGGTCCAACTTACTTGTAGTTCACCTATTTTATAGCTCAGTAAATTATAGGATGGGAGGATATATGTTGATAGTTTCTCTTTCAATTCAGCTCAACCCTATAGAATACAATAGTCTTTGACCTCTTGAATTATGTATATTTATAGAATGAGAGGATCTCATATTTCATTTCTCAATGGAATGCGATGACTTACACCCTGATCCTATAACTTACCTAGGAATATGTTTCTATCTGCATATATAGAGAACCTTTATGAAAAGTTTTGTACACCACTCATCCCTATGAAATACACATGAGGCTTTTGGGATATCACAATAGTCGACTAAAAAATTGAATATTCATTCTAACGCATCAAGGAAAAGTCCCGAGTAATTATAGTTTCTTAGGGGAAGAGAACACGGAAAGAAAAGGATACCATAGTTATGATTGTGCCATCCTCTACCCCAGCTCCAATTCAGAAACACATGTCATATCATGAAACACCTCCTACTAAGAATCTACAATAACACCCATCTCATTAGGATGATTTAATAGATCAGAGGAGAAACCAGTTTGAGGATATAAATAATAAGTTTTATTTTTTCTGAGATGACCAAGTCCCTAGCTACTTCATTACAGCTTTGGAAAAAAAATTCTCATGTTGAGATTGATAAAGAGGAATGATCAGGCTAGTCTTAAGGATCTACTAAACTATCTCATCATCCACCAATCATGGTTTAATGTTATTTAGGAATTATTTTCTTTCATATACATCCTACAATAAATGGTGGACTTTGGACAAGTAAATATGGGCAAGCCACTAGCATAGGTAATATGTGTTTCTACAACCAATCCACAGGGAGATGGTGAATGGTAGGAAGTTACTAAAATAGGAATGTAGAACTTCAGTGATTGAGTGGTTATAAAAATAGTCAAATAGACTCATTCTATCATCTGAGCATAGCTAAAAAAAAACTATTCGCCTATTTGGTTCCACTGCAATACATCTGAATCTATCAACCCCACAATCATCCAAAATCCAGTCTTAAAAGAAATGACGTTGAAAAAAAATAAAGAATAGAAAACATGAATATGGACCAATAAAAAGGCCAAATATGTAGTTTAATCATCATACATCATGCCTTTATTCCCAAAAGTAATGTTGCTACCCAGCCAAGCGGTACAATAAGAGTTGACCTACCAGATAGAGTCCTCATCAAACGAAGAGTTGATCTTCATTTCCATTAATGTTATACAAATAATGGATCACTTATTAGATGGTGAGTGTGACTATGAATTCATGTTCTCTATATCCAATCATGGAATTTAGGAAATAGGTGATCAGACAATGATTCACTATTCATTTTCACCCTTACTTTACTGTGTCAAACTGGTTTTTTATCATAAAATCCCAATTTAATAACAAATTTAGATTCATGTTTGATTCAATTATTTTTTGTTAACTACAATTAAAAGTATAATTTTAATTTTTTAGTATATTTAATTTTATTTGGAGGTGATTTGGAGGTTGCAAGATAAAGTTGAAGAAAAATCATTCAAATTGTGCAAGATTCAAAGAACACCATTGAACTCAAACAAACAATTTGGATGAAAATTGAATTAAATTAGGAAGAAATTCAGGGAGAGGACCCAAAAATAAATTATATAAAACTCTTATGAAGACACAACATCCCAATTCATCAATTAAATGGCCCAACTAAACTGATTTTTCCAATCCACTAAATCTGCTCGAAGTCAAAAGTGGTGTGTTGTGTTTTGTTCATATTTCAAAAATTCAACCTTCAAATGATTCCAAATTTTCTATGGATATATTAAATAGGTGTGAAAACAAAATTTTAGTTTTCCATAAATCAATATAAGATTGTATGTATGACTTAAACCATAGGCCAAATGGTTTTAAAAAATCTTTGTCCCCAAAACCACCATCCACTTTGCTTATAAATTGGCACCTTGGGAACCACATTTCTAATTTAGACCAAGGAATAAAGGGCTGAAACTTTTTTGTTACATAGGATTCCTACCCTCATCCTATAATTTTTGTATCCCATATCGTCATTGGTGAATCAAAGATGAAGAAGGTGATCCACCTGAGCTTCATCCTCGGCTCAATGTCGGGCTAAACGGTGGGTGTTCGTTGTGAGGGAGCTACACACATGTCGAGAGAATTCTAATGAATATATTAGCTACTATTTTAGATTAATTCTGTTGTTAAAAAATTTCATTCCATGCAACTTACATTGTTTCATAGTTGAATTCTGGTTTTGTGGCATTTGATTGATATGCTATTAATTTCTAACCGATCAGTGTGAGGTTTTGAGTGTGTGAATTGTGTTATTCCGATTAGACAACACAACAATCCTTTTCTTACCCAAATTCATGAGTTTTATATCATATTATGAAGATATTATGGAATAAATATATTATATACCATTTAAATATTATAGTCATATCAAGGTTTGGTTCTTCAAGCATTAAAATAAAATCTTATGAATTAATCAGGATTCCAGTTAACATCAACCAAAGAATTACTCCAAATATAAATTAAACTAAGAGAAAAATGAACATAAAATGTCTGTAGGGAAATCAAAATAACCAATTTTACTCATATTTTTCAAAATTCACATGATTTTTCAACTATTGTACATTTTAAATTATGTTATTTTCTTATAACAATTTTCAAAACCCCCTATTTTAGTACTTTTTATTAAAAATACACACTCCGAACCTATAAAAGTTCCATGAGAGATGCCCTATTTAATTTCATAGAATATAAAGCAACTTTAGAAACATAATCAACTTGATCTGTCTCAACAAAGTGGTCAAATTTGGGGCTATTTCTAGGGGACTCTTTGGTTTTTAGTGCATGTTTTTTATAAGTGTTCTATAATTTTTTTGAATTTTTATTTGTTTTACATTATAAAATTATATATATTAGTTTTATCATTTACTTATTTCGTAGGTTCTTGTTATAAATCATTCTAATCTAGGATATTTATCACCTTTAAAATTTGAATCAAAGAGGATCTTATATTAGCGACACTGAGATAGACAAGAGATCACTTTGAAGGAGGACGCCCAAAACATTGAAACTCTTCTCAATCCTTCTTCTTCTTCTTCTAGAACTCACATTAAAAATAAAAATAAGTTGTAAAACATGGATGAAATGTAACACCCCATGATTTCATAGTACATTATTTCTTCAATGTAATTCAATAACTTTTACTACATGCAACACCGAGTTCAAACGCACCATGACTTTCCAAACAAGCCGTTCAAAAGAGGTTATGAATAGTATTAACTGAATTTTAAATTTTATATTATACTTATAATTATAGAATCCATATTATGAGTTTATAAGACATAATTTAAGAACAAATTCATTTGTTTAGATAAAAGAAGTATTTTTCAAAAAATGCAATTTTAGAACCTTTTAATGGAGAAGCCTTTTTTAAATCCAATATTTGAAACTTTTATATATTCAATTTGAAAAAATGAACTTATAATTTAGAATCGGGAAATAAGAATTTAGTTTCAATAATTTTTTGGTGTTTTTATGATAACTTTTATATTTGGGTGAATAGTGAAAAATACTATATTTTAACTGAAAACAACTTTTTTAATCAAAATAATTTATTTTGTTAAATTATAAATTTTAATGGGTTGGAAGTATAAATATATTATATTTTTATCATTTAATCCAATTATGGTCTTTTTATATAATTTAAATTTGAAATTGGACATAAACAAGTGTCAAACTTTTGATAGTTATTATTTCTTAAAAATACGCCTTTTGGTTTTGACAGTAGAAATTAATTTTAAATTTATAAATGAAAATTTTATGTTTTTAATTTGGTAAAATAGACTTCATTTTTGGATTTTGAATATCAAAATTATCTTAGGGTGAATTTTGGTACTTTTCTTATAACTTTCATATATTGATGAATAGTGAAAATTACAAAAGTTTAATTAAAAATAACTTTTTTAATCGAAATAATTAATAGTGATAAATTATGAATTTGAGTGATTTTAAAGTATAATTAGATTAAAATTTTACCATTTAATCCAATTTTGGTCATTGGACATAATTTCATATTTAAACTAGACATAAGAAAGTGTCAATCTTATGATAGTTATTATTTGTTAAAAAAACGCTTTTTGTTTTAAAAACGGGTTTTAATTTTAAATTAATTTCTGCCACTTCTGTGTTATGAATTTATAAAAATGGATTCCATATTTAGGATCAGGATTTACAAATTGTTTAAATAAGTAAATCTTATTTTTAGACATTTTGAATAATTACTTCAGTAAATATTTTATTTACCACGGTTAAAGGGTAAATCCGGTAAATAAGGGTAAAAGAATAATATTATAATAATAATAAATTATCCTAAAACGTGTCCTAAACCTATTTTTTGATACATGTCCAACCATGTTCATCTTTGGGTCTATTATGGGACCCCATGGAGCCACTTGTAAGTGATAATTCACTTTATAATAATTAAGTTAATGTAAATACAAAAATGACATAAGCATATATCTTTTAGAAAAAAAATATTATATAGGTTTATATATGTTATCTTTTCGACTATAAATATTAATTATAAAGCTAAAAAGATTTAATACATAATGGTATTTTTTTTAATTTTTAGACATTGAATAATTAAATATATTTATGACACAATAATGATGCAGTATTTTCCTTATTAATGAAAGAATCAAATAATTGGTATTATAAATTTTAAAATAAATATAATTTGAAAGTTTTTATGTCATACATGAATTTTATTGTTTAATATGATATTATAGGATTGCTTAAATGAATTTGGTTTGAATTAATAATGTTTTTAAGACTATAAAAAAATAAATTATTGAATATTGTCAAAATTGACATAAATGAGGTTTAAAACAAATATTATATTATTAATTGATATTCTATTCCTAAAAATCTAAGATTCACCCAAAGGACTTATATCATGATAGGTGTATCATTAATGGAGCACTTGGGGGTCGCTTGTACGTATATATTAATTTTATTAACTATATAATATAAAAATACAAAGCGACATGGTAAATGTCAAACTAATTAACTAAGAGTTAAAACTAAAAGATACGGTTAATATAATGACCCAAACCTGTCTAAATTCTATTGGTTGAAATTATTTAGACCCATACCCACCTTATAATTTGAATAATCCACTTTGGATCCATTATAAACTGAATATGAATTTATTATAAAATAATATTTCTAACTTTTCCAAAGGTGCCTCTCACCCCTCTTATAAAAGGGCACTCACCCTTCTCAATAATTCACACATTCAAAGCCTTTTTTCTCGGCCAAAACCTGCCAAAATACTCTCTCAACTTCCCTCACTTCAACCTAGAGGCCTGTTTTTGATCAGAAAACCAACCTAAGGAGCCCTTTTGATCAAAGCAAAAGGAAGAACCCGAAGAAGAGGTAATGTTTTCACCACCCTCTTTCAAGTTCCTTTATTTTTCAACTTATTATTTCTTTGTTATTTCCATTCTAAAATAATAACTCCAGTATATTCTATATTTTGTGATGTTATTATAAATATGGTACAACCATATTCAGTATTCTATCCATTCTTTGAATGACATGTCACCATATGTGCGTACGTACGACTTACCGTCTCGACGTCGTGGTGTAATTGTTATTCAATATATTATTATTTGGATGGGTATAATAATGATGTGTAATTAATGTAAATAATAAATATAACATGATAATGATTCTTTATATATTATATACCATCCAATTATATATTATTTTAATATCAAAAGAATGATATTGTCGCTCGTGCGTACATACGGACTACCGTCTCCACGAACGCAATGAGATTCATTTCCCATCGTATCCATTCAAGAATAATTCTCATTTGATGATTAAAAATAATGTTTAAGGACTTTATATCATTCTTAATATGAATAATATACAACATATCCATAACAAATATGACATATGTAACAAAACATATATGTTAACACCTGAAACGACGATAATACTAAGATGTTATTTACAAAGCAATGTTAAAAGATCATATATGATATCATATTAATGTATATGATTCTTTTATAATATAATAACAATTATTTCACCATTATACAGGAGGTTAACCTACCCCTAACAAAGGAAAAGTACAAGGAATGTGTTTATTTCACAATCTCTTCATTATCTGAGGTTGTTTATACGTAATTATCTGCTGGGACCTCTTTATCATCCACATCCATGTTTCATAAAAATATATTTCAAAACATTTTTACTATTTACTAGAAAATGGGTTAAAGTAATTTATACCCTTATGTGTTTTGAAAGGAATATTTTGGTCATTTTCCAAACAAGGTAATTTTTTACATTTTTGACCAATTTAAGGTAAGAATGTTTTTTTAACTTCTATGGTGGGTGCGGCTATTTTCTACCGTTATAAACTCGTAGAAGCTTACCTTACAATATTATAAGAATATTTTGTATGTAAATGTTTTATTTTATAATTATGTGACTTTTAAATGATTTCAAAATGAATATTTTAAAAATTTGTGAAAGGTACTCTTTATCAAGATCAGAATTTTAAATGTTTTAAAGATTTATCTTTCTAAATATTTTTCATTAATGTCCATATTTTCAAAATGATTTTAAGGATTTATTTATATGGACATGAATGTTTTGAAATGATATTTATTTTCAAAATTTTCAATGTGGTATGGGACACTTTGACACAAAAATTACTTTCAAATTACTTCCTTAATAAATGTGTGACCTTTAAAAGATTTCCAAAAAAGAGATATTTCTATCAAATAGTTTTTATTTCATCTATGTCAACATCCTTTGATGGATTTTAAGATTATTTGAAGTTGATTTATTATGATAAAAAATTTTCATATTGTATTGAACGTTTTGTGATATGTTTGACTATGGATGTGTTATTTTTATACCAGTCATGGTTTATGAAGAAAATATTGAAATTTCATATGCTAGTTTTAATACGAATGTTTATGTTATGTTTAAACCTGTTCGTATGAGGAATGAATTAGTCTTAGTAAGTGACGGGTGGAGCCCGCTATAGCTCCTCGATGCATCTGTAGGTCTCACGAGACAAACTAGTGTCTTGGCACAAGGCCTTGACAAAATCTTATTTGTAGTCTTGGCACGAGGCCTTGGCTACGTGGCTATGATAGTCTGGAATTATGCATTCAATCATTATGAAAGTGGTTATTGATATTTCATGTGATTATTCGACTAGTATAATATCCATGTGAATAAGAAAATGGAAATATTTAATTTGATTTCTTCCATATTATGCTGAAGTTCAAGTTTAAAAGGCTTTTGTTTTAGTTATACATTTACTTAAATGTTTATGCTTATTTATGAGAGTTTCCACTATATTGTTATCCTTACTGGTCATTTGAGGTCACCCCCTTCTATGTTTTATTTTTCCCAGGATGCGAAGAAGTATTTTATGAATGACCTATAGGGATAGTATAAGGGAAGATGAGTGTGGAGACAAGATGTTGTGTAGTTTTCACTTTATGATGTAATGTAAAATTTATGAATGTATCTAGTAATTCTAAGGCTACTAAACTAATCGGTCTTTCGAGACTTGATCTTTTGTGATCATGAAAATAATATGTAATAATGCACCGACTCTAGGTAACTCAGGTCGGGGTGTTACAATTGGTATCAGAGAAATTTTAGTACAGACCTTGGAATGTAGATTTAGATAAACTCTGATTAGAGCACATAGACCTAAGATGGACTTTGAAGATTAGTATAGAAGAACTTCCTAGAATTTTGGTATTTTAAAGATTTTGTGAGTTTTCCAAGAAATAAATCTCTGTCTAGATATGAGCAAGTAGAGGCGGATCTGGCACAGATGTACCTAGGGGTAAAACCTGAAAACACCGCTTTGAGCTAGACTCGAATGGGAACTAGTGCACGACAACGGGCCTTGCAACACTCTTGGTTACGACACTCCCGGGGGATTGCTTAGGATAATTCTTAATTTATTTACAAACCATTATGAAGGGCTTATGAGTATATACTTACTCAAAGAAAACTTTTTTATGATTATGGATTATATCCATAAATTGTTCCATTTACGTTAGGTATTTTACAAGTTTGGAATTATTCATTGCAATTCATAAACTGACCTAGTTTATGCTATTGAATAAAAATGGAACCCAATAGAAGGAATGTGAACCCCAGCAATATGTATGATCCAAAGAGTAATAAGGATCATATCTTTCACGGTATTAATCCATCATTTAGAAGGGAAATAGTCTCCCATGTATTCTCAACATATGAAGAAATAGTATCATGTGTTAATATGATAAGTAAAGAATTTTCCGAGTCATATGTCTTTGAAGGGAAGCAAGAGAAGAAAAGTATGTAAGAGAGAAATATGGATAAAGGGAAGTGGGAAAAGAATAATTTTTCCATATGTGATAACTATGGGAAGAAACACCCTGGAACATTCCTGAAAGGAATGGGAGTTTGTTATAAGTGTAGAGAAAAAGGACACCATGTATGTAACTGCAAGGATAAGAAAAAGGTTTCAAATGTACAATTATTCATCTGAAAGGATTTGAGACACTACGCAAACTAATATCCAAATCATCAGAGAATTCCCCAAATGATGCTATTGGATAATAATCAAGTTATGATACTACCACATATGAGGAGGAAATATTAGAGTTCTTATGTTGTTATTAGAGAATTATGTCATTTTGTTATTGTATCAATAATGTACTGGTTATAATAATTATGGAGTATATAAGGATTGTACTACAGTACTATTTAATTAAGGGCTTGAGATTGTGTGGAACAAATAAAAGTGACTCAATAGCAGGTTTAATTTTTGGAAAATATATGGTTGAGAGAAAGATAAACCATAATATGGTTCTGATACCGAGGTAGTGATTTTGGAATAATACATGATTGATTTGGATAAATTATATTAGATATTCTTGACTACCTTGAAACTGATTAATGATTTGTATATTCCATCATTTTTGGAGTTTACAACATTTTTGGATAGAAGGATTATATCTAGTATTCTATAAGTAATAAGGGATCATGAATGTAATCAATATGATTTTATGGTATTTCAGGATGTTACTGTGTTTTAAAAGAATACATGATAAAGTTGTTCACATGCTATTACGTTGAAAAAAGGTCTTCATTTTGTTTACCTACCTTATAAATTTTGGACTGTGAGTTTAGAAAAGAGTATTTTGGATAAGTCTAGTTTGAGATTATTTTTGGATTTCTATAAAAAGGACAACCCGGAGGTCGGGCGGAACCAGTCACGTCCGGCAAGGCTGCGAGACTTGAACCCACAAATGAAGGGTGACAAGGGTGTATCACCTACCACTGACCCACGTGTTGTCTTGGATTGAATAAGGTAGTTTTTAAGGGTTCTTCTAGATGAATTATAAATTCATTTTTTTAACCCTATACGAATAGGATAAATAGAATATTATTTTTAAGTTCTATTATCTTTTAGAGTGAAAGATGAGTTTATGGTAGAACTTAGTTAAGGGATGGGCCTCTACTTGTCAAGTATATATTTTTCTTCTTCCCTTATTCAATGAAGAAATTAATTCTTATACTTTAGTGAACGGATCTTAAAACCAAAAATGTGTTATCCTAATACCATATGTTTTGTTGAATCGATGGTATTTTAAATCATCATAGATTGATGAATCTAAGGCCCTCAATTTTATACCTGTTTGTGATTGATGACCTCAATCACTACCTATAAATATTTACATTTTTACTCCAATTATATTTCTCTAATTTCGACCAATGTTCTCCTAATCGAAATCATAATTTGGTGGTGACCCTTTCATTTCTTTTTTCCTCTTATTACGACTAAATTCTATTAACCTAATTTCCGATGTGGGTTTTCCCAAAAGTATTTTATATTTTCAACCTTTTATTTTCGAAAAATATTTTCAAATTGCGATGATGAAATTTATTGAAGGAGGGAAAGAATGTAACACCCCAAGATTTCATAATACATTATTTCTTCAATGTAATTCCATAACTTTCACTACACGCAACACCGAGTTCTAACGCACCATGACTTACCAAACAAGCCGTTCAAAAGGGATTATGAATAGTATTAACTGAATTTTAAATTTTATATTATCCTTATAATTATAGAATCCATATTATGAGTTTCTATGAAATAATTTAATACCAAATTCATTTTTTCAGATAAAAGAAGTATTTTTCAAAAAATGCAATTTTACCGCCTTTTAATGGCAGAGCCTTTTTAAATATAATATTTGAAACTTTTATATTTTCAATTTGAAAAAATTAAATTCTTATTTAGAATCGGGAAATAATAATTTAGTTTCGATAATGTTTTGGTGTTTTTCTGATAACTTTCATATTTGGGTGAATAGTAAAAAATACTATATTTTAACTGAAAACAACTTTTTTAATCAAAATAATTTATTTTGTAAAATTGTAAATTTTAATGGTTTGAAAGTATAAATAGATTATATTTTTACCATTTAATCCAATGATGTTCATTGTATGTAATTTCAATTTGAAATTGGACATAAACAAGTGTCAACCTCTTGATAGTTATTATTTCTTAAAAATACGCCTTTTGGTTTTGACAGCGAGAATTAATTTTAAATTTATAAATGAAACTTTTATGTTTTTAATTTGGTAAAATAGGCTTCATTTTTGGATTTTGAATATACAAATTATCTTAGGGTGAAATTTTGGAACTTTTCTGATAACTTCCATATCTTGATGAATAGTAAAAATTACAAAATTTTAATTAAAAACAACTTTTTTAATAGAAATAATTAATAGTGATAAATTAAGAATTTATTGATTTTAAAGTATAATTAGATTATAATTTTACCATTTAATCCAATTTTGTTCATTGGACATAATGTCATATTTAAACTAGACATAAGATAGTGTCAATCTTATGATAGTTATTATTTGTTAAAAACACGCTTTTTTGTTTCGACAACGGGTATTAATTTCAAATTAATTTCTGCCGATTTTGTTTTATGAATTTAGAAAAATGGACTCCATATTTAGAATCAGGAGGTCCAAATTTTGTAAATAGGTAAATCTTATTTTTAGACATTTTGAATAATTACTTTGGTAAATATTTTATTTACCACTGTTAAAGGCTAAATCCGGTAAATAAGGGTAAAAGAATAATATTATAATAATAATAAATTATCTTAAAACGTGTCCTACCCCTATTTTTTGATACATGTCCAACTATGAGAATCTTTGGGTCGATTTTGAGACCCCATGGAGCCATTTGTAAGTGATAATGACACTTTATATTAATTAAGTTAAAGTAAATACAAAAATGACATAAGCATCTATCTTTTAGCAAAACAATTTTTACATAGGGTTATATATGTTATCTTTTCGACTATAAATATAAATTAAAAATATAGAAATATTTCATACATCATGGTATTTTTTAATAATTTAAAGACATTTAATAATTAAATATATTTATGACACAATAATGATCCAGTATTTTCCTTATTAATAAAAGAATCAAATAATTGGTATTATAAATGTTAAAATAAATATAATTTGAATGTTTTGATTACATAAATGAATCTTATTGGTTAATATGACATTATAGTATTGCTTAAATGAATTTGGTTCGAATTATTAAATTTGTTAAGACTTAACAAAAATCAATTATTGAATAGTGTCAAAATTGACATAAATGAGTTTTTAAAACCAATATTATATTATTAATTGATATTCTATTCCTAAAAATCTAAGGTTTGGCCAAATGACTTACATCGTGATAGTTGTATCATTAATGGACCACTTGGGGATCTCTTGTATGTATATAGTAATTTTATTAACTATATAATATAAAAATACAAAGTGACATGGTAAATGTCAAACTAATTAATTAAGGGTTAAAACTAAAAGATAAGGTTAATTTAATGACCCAAACCGGTATACATTCTATTGGTTGAAATTACTGCGACTCATACCCACCTTATAGTTTTAATAATCCACATTGGAGCCATTATAAACCGAATATGAATTTATTATAAAATAATATTTCTAGCTTTTCCAAAGGTGCCCCTCACCCCTCTTATAAAAGGGAACTCCCCCTTCTCACTAATTCACACATTCAAAGCATTTTTCCTCAGATAAAACCTACCCAAATACTCTCTCAACTTCCATAACTTCAACATAGAGGACTTATTTTGATCAGAAAGCCATCCTAAGGATCCCTTTTGATCAAATCAAAAGGAAGAACATGAAGAATAGGTAATGTTTTCACCACCCTCTTTCAAGTTCCTTTCTTCTTAAACTTCTTCTTTCTTTATTATTTCCATTATAAAATAATAAATCCAGTATATTCTATATACTGTGATGTTATTATAAATATGGTACAACCATATTCAGTATTCTATCCATTCTTGGAATGACATGTCACCATACGTGCATACGTACAGCTTACCGTCTCCACGTCGTGGTGTAATTGTTATTCAATATATTATTATTTGGATGGGTATAATAATGATGTGTAATTCATTTAAATAATAAATATAACATTATAATGATTCTGTATATATGATATACCATCCAATTATATATTATTTTAATATCAAAATAATGATATTGTCGCTCGTGCGTACGTACGGACTACCATCTCCACGAACGCAATGAGATTCAATCCTCATCGTATCCATTCGAGAATAATTATTATTTGATGATTAAAAATAATGTTTAAGGAATTTATATCATTATAGATATGAATAAGATACAACATATCCATAACAAACACAACTTATGTAATAAAACATATAAGTTAACACCCGAAACGACGATAATACTAAGATATTATTAACAAAGCAATGTTAAAAGATTATATATGATATAATATTAATGTATATGATTCTTGTATAATTTAATAACAATTATTTCACCATTATAAATGAGGTTAACATATCCCCAACCAAGGAAAAATACAAGGTATGTGTTTATTTCACAATCTCTTCATTATCCGAGGTTGTTTATACGTAGTTATCTACTGGGACCAATTTATCATCCACATCCAAGTTTCATAAAAATATATTTCAAAACATTTTAAATATTTACTAGAAAATGGGTTAAAGTCATTTATACCCTTATGTGTTTTGAAAGGAATCTTTCCGCCATTTTCCAAACAAGTAACTTTTTGACCTTTTCGACAAATTTAAGGTAAGAATGTTTTTTTTAACATATACGGTGGGTGCGGCTATTTTTTACCGTTATAATCTCATAGAAGCTTCCCTTACAATATTATAAGAATATTTTGTATGTAAATGGGTTATTTTATAATTATGTATCTTTTAAATGATTTCAAAATGAATATTTTAAGAATGTGTGAAAGGTACTTTTTATCAAGATCATAATTTTAAATGTTTTAAAGATTTATCTTTCTAAATATTTTTAATTAATGTCCATGTTTTCAAAATGATTTTAAGGATTTATTTATATGGACATGAATGTTTTGAAATGATATTTCTTTTCAAAAGTTTCAAAGTGAAATGGGACAATTTGATTCAAAAATCACTTTTAAATTACTACCTTAATAAATGTGTGACTTTTAAATGATTTCCAAAAAAGAGATATTTCTCTCAAATAGTTTTGATTTCATCTATGTAAAAATCCTTTTATGGATTTTAAGCTTATTTGAATTTGATTTATTATGATACAAAAATTTCATATTGTATTGAATGTTTTGTGATATGTTTGACTATGGATGTTTTATTTTAATACCATTCATGGTTTATGGAGAAAGTATTGACATTTCGTATGCTAGTTTTAATACGAATGTTTATGTTATGTTTAAACCTGTTCATATGAGGAATGTATTGGACTTAGTAAGTGATAGGTGGAGCCTGCTATAGCTCCTCGACGCATCAATAGGTCTCATGAGACAAACTAGTGTCTTGACACGAGGCCTTGACAAAATCATATTTGTAGTCTTGGCACGAGGCCTTGGCTACGTGGTTATGATAGTCTGGACTTGTGCATTCCATCATTATGAAAGTGTTTATTGATATTTCATGTGATTATACGACTAGTAGAATATCCATGTGAATAAGAAACTAATATTATTTCATTTTATTTCTTCCATATTATGCTGAAGTTCAAGTTTAAAAGGCTTTTGTTTTAGTTATATATTGCCTTAAATGTTTATGCTTATTTATGAAAGTTTCCACTATATTGTTATCCTTACTGGGCATTTGAGCTCACCCCTTTCTATGTTTTATTTTTTCCAGGATGAGAAGAAGTATTTTATGAATGACCTGTAGGGATAATATAAGGGGAGATGAGTGTGGAGACAAGATGTTGTGTAGTTTTCACTTTATGATGTAATGTAAACTTTATGAATGTATCTAGTTATTCCAAGGCTACTAAACTAATCGGTCTTTTGAGACTTGATCTTTTTTTATCATGCCAATGTTATGTAATAATGCACCAACTCTGGGTAACTGGGGTCGGGGCGTTACATGAAAATAATAGAACACTAAATTAACTAAAATATATTAATATTGATATCTAACCCACTTATATTAAAATCCAAGGTGATGCACCTAATTTTGAACTAAATTCCAATTTAATTCACTTATTACCTAGATTATATTGACTTATTGGAAGAAGATCCACTTAAGAAATAAAAATAACTTCATATTATGTGTTCTACCTTAATAACTAAGAATGTGGATGAATAAAAATTAAAACTTATGGAATTAACTTTTTCATTACAAGATGTTGTAAATGATTGGTTGTATTTTTTAATTCCCCTATTAGATGATAGGTTATTGTTAAACACATTTTTCTTAAAAAATAATTCAGTACTTTAGAACTAAAATAATAAGAAAAGAAATTTCTGGGATTCGACAATCACAAGGGGAAACACTTCATGGATATTGGGGAATATTTAAAAGGATTTATTTAAGTTTACCAAACCACAAAATTAGTGATCAACATTTAATAAAATATCTTTATGATTGTTTAATTCCTATTTATTGAAACATGGTTGATGCTATTGAAGGTAGTGCACTATTTAATAAAACCACAATTTTTTCAATGTGCCACACTGATATCATGGTGCATAAAACTCATCAATTTAGTTCCAAGAATATTGTACCTATTAGATATGTCATTGAGGTTAAAATTTATGAGTATTAGAAGAAGATGGATGCGATTTTTGAATTGGTAAGTGAACTTATTCCAAATATTTCTCCTTCCCAAGGGAAATAACAATCTCCTCCCCCCTCTATTGTGGTAACTGTTCTACTCACACACATTATTTTGAAAAATTCCCTCAACTGAGAGAAACTTCTGAGAGTTTTGAGGATATATTTCTAGGTTCCACTATATCCAACCCTTTAGGAAAGAACCTTACTATCCATATAACCCTTGGTGTAAAGACAACTAATCTTGTATGAAAGGGATATTCAAACTAACCTCAATAACCATGGAACCAACTAGGTTATGGTAGTCAACCACCACTACCCATAAATCCTCAACCACCACAAATACCATTCCAAAAAATCCCTCAAAAACTTGAGAATAGCCTTGAATTCATGATGAAAAAATGGCTGAAAACAATATCCATTTCCAAAAAACCACCAAAGTATCCATACAAGGACTAATACCCCAATTAGACCAAATTTCCAACTCAGTGGGGCGAAATTAAAATTCATGGGTCAGGAAAACAACCCTCTCAAGCACTAGTCAACAATAAGGATAAGGGAAATGTCTTTTCCCCCCACCATTTGGAGTGGAGAAAAACTTTAAATACAAATAAACCATTAATTAGTGTCACCCCTTCCTGATGAAAATCCCATCCCAACCATAAAAATTGTTACAAATGTTGAAAAACCTTTTCTTGATAGAATCCCTTCCAAAGGAAAGAGTGTATATGTTGATGAGTCACCATTCACAACCATTCCTATTCTTTTTCCAAAAATAGACACCTAACAATGAAAAAAATAAATATAAATTGATAAATAAATCTTGGAATCTTTAAAAAACCTAAAGGTCAACATCCACTTGATTGATTCTGTAATGAAAATTCCACAATAAACCATTTTTCTAAAGGATATGTATTCAAACTTAAGGTGACTTAAGGGTGATTAAAAGTGATATTGGGTAGGAATGTATCTTTATTGATAGATCCATAACTACCTACCAAATGAAACAATCCTAAAATATTCTTTATTACACGCACCATAGTGGAGTAATCCTTTTCCAATACTATTATTTATTTTTGTTCTTTGATAAATTTGATGCCTCGCTCCATTTACTTTTCATTGTGGGTTAGAGAACTGATGCCCATAGGAATTTTTGTTCAACTCGCAAACCAGAGTTCAACACACCACACTAGTGTATTAGATTATATTCTTATTAGGGGGAGAATTTTAGTTTTTTTCCTTTTGATTTTTATGTGCTAAAAATAGAAGATGATATGATGAATTGTCATGCCCTAATAATATTGGGGTGGTCTTTCGTGAAAACTACCAAAAATATAATTAATATCCACAATGGTACATCTTCTATGGTGTTTTGTGGTGAATTTTCTACTTTAACATCGTTGATTCCATGAAGAACCCCTCATAAGAGAATTCACCACTTTCAATTAATTCAATTAATTTACTACCTTCCCCTAAGAAAACTTCTTTATTTCCCCTAATTCCCTTAATGATTTTTCATCCTTGATATACATGATAGGTAATTAATCATGCATAGAATTTTTTATTGGTTTAGAAAATATTAATTAATGTTTATTAATTGACGATTTATTTAACACTAAGGATCACATGACCATTGATGATACTAATAAGCTTTTAAAGGTTTATTACTCATCCGAGGAGGTTACCACTGAGAAGTTAGATGAGATTAGTAAACTCTCACTTTCACATTCAGTCCCATAAATACAAAATCCCTTTAAATTGGAACTGAAAAAACTACCTTATGATTTATAATAGTCATATCTTGAGAATGGAAACAAGTTGACTGCCATCATTTCTAGTTCATTCCCCCAAGAGTATGAATTACAAAGGCTTGAACTTTTGATGGAGAATTAAAAAGATTTGGGATGGACACTTGCTGACATTCATGGTATTATCCCATCAATTTCATCAAATCATATGTTATTAAATTATGAGTTTAAACTAGTGAGTCATGCACAATGTTGACTGAACCCAAACCTCATAGATGTTGTTAAGAAAAAGGTAACTGAATTACTAGATGATTGAATCATTTACCCCGTTTATGATAGCCAATGGGTTAATCTAGTGATATTTATTCCTAAAAAACTATTTTGAATGTAATTAAAAATGAAACTAAAAAATTGGTTCTAACCAGTGTGAAAAATAGTTTGAATTTCTACATACACTATCTCTGACTAAACCAACATACTATGAAGGCCCATTTCCAATTATCATTCATTGAACAGATGCTAGAGAGGCTAGAAGGGACTTCCCAGTACTATTTCCTTGATGGGTAGTCTGGATACATTTAGATCCATATTTCCCTAGACGATTAAAAAAAAGACAACCTTCACTTGACCCTTTAGAACATTTTCATATTTTAGGATTCCTTTTGTTCTGTGCAATGCTCTAGGTACTTTCTAGCGATTCATGGTTTCTATTTTTTCTGATTACCTGGAGAATTGCATGGATGTTTTAATAGATGTTTTCACTCTATGCGGTTCTTATTTTGAATAATTTTTTAGTTTTCTTGGTTCATTTCTATAACATTTTTTTGAAAAATAATATTTTATTAAATTATGAGAAATTCCATTTCATTGTGGAAAACGTACAGTTTTGGGAGATGTCATTTCTGGTGATGGTATCTAGGTGGATCAATTAAAAGTCGATGTCATTTATTTACTATATTACCCAAAAATGTGAGAGATGTGAGATATTTATTAGGTCGTGTTGGGTTTTACCATAATTTCATTCTTGAATGTATTAGTATATCACACCCTCAACTGATTACTCAAAAAATAAAAAGTATTATTTTGATAAATATTGTGAGGAATCATTTACTAAATTAAAATGGAGTCTCTCATCACCCCCAGTAATCGAACTATATTGATGAGATCTACCATTTGACCCCATGTGTTATGAATATAACTATGCAGTTGGGGATATTGTATCACTAAGGGTTGATAAATCTCCACATGTCATTGCCTATGCCTCAATCACACTAGACCCTACCCAAGAAAATTATACCATATTTGAAAATCAATTCCTCTCTATTATGTTTTCTTTGGTTAAATATAGGTTATAAAATTTAGGTTCCTTGTTCAATGTGTTTTTAGACCATGTAGCTGATGCACTCCTATCGTAGGGCATGAAAAAACAATTATTTCCTAAGTTAAAATTTAGTAATGTGGTTGACCTAGGATGTCTCCCGAAGAGAAGTGCACACAAAACAGTTTTTCACTTCTAAATGAGGGTAAAAATGGTGTGTTTTTTTAGAAAATGATTGAATGGAAATTTAAATTCGAATGATTAAAAATTATGATATTAAAAGGGTGATTAGGTCAGGGTTGGTTTCCTAATTATAATTCTATCATCGTTCAATTTAACTGAAACCTCTTCTTCTTATTTGATTAAAGTGAGTTTCCACAATCGTTTCCTCTCACTTCCTTGGTGAAATTATTATGGAGAGAGAAAACCTTACCAAGATCTCGATTTGGTCAACTCTTCTTCCATGTGAAAATAGTTGTATTGAATATCATTAATTGACATGTTCAATACAAGATCGGGTCTTGTTTATCCCAAACAATCAAGAACATTTGTTGACGCTCCTTCCGTCACAGAATCTAAAGATCGGAAAAGGGGATATCTAAGCTCAAAGTGATTCATCCTTTGAAGAAAACATCAAAAATCGACAAAGGCAGGAAGAAAGGATCAACAACAACTGCACCGCGCAAGTTATATCATTGTCGCGCAAGTACACTTGTGCGACGCTCTTGGTCGCGCAAGTGACTTACGCGACCTAAGTGGTAACCGCCCAGTAACCGCCCGGGGTCTTCTCCTGCCTATAAATAGACCCTGTGGGCCCCCCATTCGGGAGGATAGTTTTTTTTAGAAACTCGGATTGAAGCTCCTGATGCCCAAGTCTCTTCTCAAAGCTTCCGGAACACTTCTAAGGTAATTTCTTACCTAGAACGGAAGATCTAAAGAGAGGGAGGAAGGCCTAAGTGTTGAAACTCATCAACACTTGCGCGCCTGAATGGCCAGCCCTTAAGGGAACTCGTCACACTTGCGCGCCGCCTTATTCCTTCAATAGAAATTTGCGCGTCCCTTATCTGGAAGAACCTAAAGGGGATTCTAAAGGGTTTAATAAAGAGTCGCTCAAGTATTTCAATTCTGATTGAAAATCGCGCAAGTACACCATGTGTCGCGCAAGGTATGCCTGCGTGACCAATACTTGCGCGCCCACGCAAGACTTGCACATCTTTCAAGACGTGCGCGCCCCTACCTTTCTGGGTGCCCATCTTGCCCATTTTTTCCCTCTTAAGCCATTTCACCTTTCTTATTCAAGATTCAGCCTTCAAGATACTCTTCAAATCCATGTATGGCATGATTTCTTGATTTGACTTCCTTATCTGAAAGGAATTCGGTGGAATATCTCTCAAAACCTAGTGATTTATACATCTTTATGTCACTAAAGATTGAGAGTTCGTTCATTCAACCTCATCCTTTAAGATGAGAAAATCCTTAACCTGGGTCTCCTTTTCAGGAATAATCCCCAGTTATAAGTCCTTTAATCTGGGCATCCTCCCCAAGAGTAAGCCCCAAACCTTAATTACTTAACTTGGAAATCCTTCTTAGGAGTAATCCCCAATCTCAATTATGGGCATCCTCCTCAGGAGTAAGCCCCAAAATATAATTCCTTAACTTGGGCATCCTTCTTAGGAGTAAGCCCCAATCTCAATTATGGGCATCCTCCTCAGGAGTAAGCCCCAAACCTTAATTCCTTAACTTGGGCATCCTCCTCAGGAGTAAGCCCCAATCATAATACTTTAATATGGACATCCTTCTTAGGAGTAAGCCCCAATATCAATTATGGGCATCCTCCTCAGGAGTAAGCCCCAAACCTTAATCCCTAACCTGGGTCTCCTTTTCAGGAATAAGACTCAGTCATAATCTTGGGATTCCTTTCCAGGAGTAAGCCCCATGTCCCCTAACATGGGCCTCCTTTTCATGAATAAGTCCCAGTCATAATTATGGGCATCCTCTTCAGGATTAAACCCCAAGTCCCTTAATTTATCTTAACCATTCCTAAATTACGTTTGATATGGGGTTCCTTCTCAGGAGTAAAACCCAATTATCAATCCTCTCCTAATTTGGGTTTCCTTTTCAGGAATAAGTCCCAAGTTAGAGTATTTAAATCTCCATAAAGCACATATACCTTTATGGACCCTGTTCCTAGATTTTCTCTCTAAAAGTAATTCCTAAACCTTCATCTATTTGGGCAGTCATACATACATAAGCCCCAAACAATTTCTTATGATTGCATCTTTCATGGCAAAATTGTCTAATTTTTACCAATACCTCTTGTTTCTCACACCGAGCATGACTAACGTGAGCTTAGAGTGTAAAAGTAATTATGACATTCTTCTTTGATCCATCAATCATAAACATAATACTCCATTACTCGAACTACGTGGGTTCTGATTCCTTTTCCAAAACAAATGATACGTAGGTAGCCCATTTATGGGTTCGATCCCAACATTGAAATAATCCCTGTCCTTCTGAATGACGATAAACTTCAAGTGCCCCACTGAGTGGCTTTAAAACCATCCTGGTCATCATAATGACCAAGATACTTTTATATAAATGTTTTGAAGGATACCATTGACCAAGAATCTCTAAACAGATATAGATGATTCTCTATTGATGAAGAACCTCGAATACATATAAAGGATTCTCTAAATTTCGTGCATATTTAATCATTGATTGTTAAAACTAAAGGAAAGATCATTTTATATTTTGTAATGTAATAAGGATTCACAAACATAACTTAAATCTATAAAGAGAGTCCCGGAGTAGACAATAATTCTCCTCAAAAAGGTGTGATGAGTCCGACCTCCCATCCTCTCGACCAATGCAAATTCCTAAGCCTCATTAGTCCACAAGATAATGAGTGCCTACCTTTGGAAAGTAGGTCCAAACGGATGTGGAATCATTGGATGTTTCCGGTTCTATGAACAAACCCGCTAGAAACCGATCGGAACGTTTGAATCTCCCGTCCAGGAGGTCATCCCCGAAATCCGTGCGAAACAAAAAATGGTGAACCCGACGTGAATCCTTAACCAAGTTAAAGTGATGTTCTTCTTATTTGTTAGGCCCCTTGGACCAACAAATCAATCATTGACATGTGCTCATCCAAAAGATGCAGTGGCCAGATTCATCTTGCTTATGTCTGTTATATGGAACATGCACTCTTTTCTCAAGATCTTCTGAAAAATGGATTTTCTTAAATTCACCCCTGTGAATACTGCTGTTGTGAACACCTCTACTGTGAGGTTTGCTGCTGTGAAAACCAATGCTGCTACTCCTGCTGGAACATCATCCGCTCTAAGGATGACATCACCAACTCAGCGTCTTCAACGCTGGGTTTCTAATGCACTGGTTAAGGAGTACCGTCGCAAAGGTACTATCCCAACTCTGGAGGCCGCTCGTCAAGCCCTCCAAGTTAACAACTCTACCTGGTCGTCTGGAAAACGGCGACCAGCGATCAAGAAGCAGGCGGTGCTGACTACCGTCTCCAACCGTTTCGGGTCGTTATCCCCAGAACGCAATTTCCATTCACTCCCTTACTCTGAGGAAGTGAATGAGAAGGTCCCGCAGGGCCTTAATTTAAAAAGATAGGAGTCCTTCTCGAGGACTCCCATCAACAATCGCCGCCAGACTCGTGCGGTAGTGCGCCATCAACATGATGAGGGTACCGACTCCAGGCATTCAGCTCAGGTTCCTCGAACCCGAGCAGGCAAGATGAACCGCCAGAGACGGAATCCGGTTAACAATGGGCAGGTTGTCATCCCTACCATCTCCAGAGAAGTCCACCAACCTAACTTGGTGGCAAATAACGAGCAGGCACAATCACCTGTCCGTTTTAATTCCGCTGTCCAGCAGACTCGTCTGGCAGCATCACGCCAATCCCGCCAGGCAATTCCGGCGGAGTACCATATGCAGGAACATGCACCTGCTTATACATCACCAGTTAGTCTGCAGGCTCGTCTGACTACATATGATGGATCTCGTCAACTGCGTTTGGCGAAGTGTAATCAGCAGGCACATACACCTGCTAATACTAATCAAGCCTACCAACAGTCTCGCTTGGTAGCGCACGGAGAAGTCAGTCGGAAAGCCCCGACGACAAACAGGAGGCAGACTCAACTCTCTGCCTCCACACTTGAGTACTGTCAGGATTCACTCACAGGAAAAGGAGGACAGGAGCAGGCACATACACCTACTCCAAGCCCGGAATGGACGTATATCCTCGTTCCGGAGGCTGAAGTCACCAAACATATTTTGTCAATGGTGAAAGAGTAGAAGAAAATTCCTGCTCAAATTCTGGATGCTTGTCAGGATATCATAACAGCTTCAACATCATCTCAGGGACAGACACATAAATCTATCCCTAGCAGTGGAGTGACACATCAACGATTCACTCCGGAACAGACACACACTTCTGTTCCAGTCCAAGAGGGTTATAGGGAATACTCCCCCATATCATACGGACAACCAAGTCAGGCACAAACACCTGATTTGAGTGGAGATCATCAGCCTAACCTGACCATCTTTCCTGATCAGGCACATACACCTGCTCAGAGTAACCACTTTCGTCAACAAGTGGTTTCTAAAGTGAGTAAGAAGGCATCTAAGAAAAAGATCCACCCATCACAGTCAGGAGATCAAAGGCCAATCTGCAACAAGGCCTTGCTCGATGATGGAGTTCTTGAAGCCCTTAGACATTTATCTGTCGGAATTCAAGATTCTACTCCCTCAGTTCCCAATAACGGGAACATTAATTTTGAAGGTATTCAACAGACACTTCCTCATGAAGGCTTGCTTCATGAAAGTTCGATCAATCTTGAAGTTTCTTCTTCAGATGAGAGCCTCAGGAACCCTCTGTGTGGTCAGAAGACCAAGGAGCAGGAGATTTCATCTTTTGCTGTAACCCATTATGGTGGTCCTCCCCATGATGATGAAGTTCACTGCGAAAGTCCTCTCCGCAGTAGTGATTCACATTGCCTGGAAAATACTCCAGTGGATAATGTAGTGCCGAGAAAGCCCTATTATCTTGAGGCACTTGAAAATGTGAAACCAGTCATGTCTGATGTTTTATCGCTAACAAGTGAAATACTTTCTCAATCAGAAGATAAACCAGGGTGTAGGTCATTCTCCGAACCACCCATAAGTCATGCATCTTCTAGTTTGATTAATAATCTCTCTACTAATCTTGTTGAATCCGATGAAGCAACAAGGAAACACCAACTCTGGTCAAAACAGGTAGAAGAATCTTCATTTAATGATAAAGAGGAAATGCTGAACATGAGGAAAAAATTGGCAAAAGGTGAAGTACCAGTCATGTTTTGGCCTTTGTCTGACTCCCAGTACGACATTCCAAAGATGTTGACGGATGATGGAATCCATGATATTCGTCTCAACATATGGAAGACTCTTTTTCAATTGAAGAAGAAAGTATTATCTTACGGTGATTATGAAAATCATATTAAGATAATAGAAGGGTTACAACGCCAGATTGATTTGGCATCTCTATCAGTCTCTCGGTACCCGAAGGCTGAAAAGCAACAGAGAACCCTTCAACGTTCATGCCTTGGCGCACTAAGAAAATTGCGTCAGTTAATTGCCAATGCTCCATCTGATGTTCATATCAGAGGATGGGGTGTTCACGGAGCACTACATTTCACAGTGCTTTCCAGTCAGCAAAGCCCACCGAAAATGGTATCATGCAATGTTATTGCCCATGGTCGGCCACAATCAATGGGCTTTGTTCATAATCAAATGATTTCTCAAGAACAGGCTTCAACTAGTTCCTCTCAAAATCAAGTATATAGAGAAAAAGTTGTTTAATTGCTCCTACATCAAGCAGGCGAGAATATTGCACAATCCTCTCGTCTGGAGAAAACACGTCATCAAATGACAGAAGTTTCGGAAATCATCCAACGGTCTGTTGAACCAGGTGATAAAAGTGGATACAGGTTAATGCATCCAGCTAATTTCTGAACTAAGATTCACAAGATCAAGAGAGATTTTAAGAAGATATCAGACATAGCATGTCAAGAGACACCCCAGCTTGTCAGACTAGGGACTTCTCTAACCCAACCCTCAGAGTCAACAAATGGGATTCGAGGAGTTGAGCGGAAGCAGCAGGAACATCCCCAGTCCACCGGACTAGGGACTTTTTCAAATCCTCAATCCCTCCCTCAGAGAAAGTCAGTATTCTCTCGATTAGGTAATAAGCCTCAAGAGGAACGAAGAGCCAAGCTATCAGGAGATTCTCTCCGAGTGACGGTTCTCCAAGAAGTTCCTAAGGGATCAAGTCAACGGAATTCAATGTATCATCATGGACATGGAAGAAGAAAATATCACAGAAATGATGATAGAAAGGATTCCATGCAATATGCATCCATTAATGTCATCAATGCCGTTGCTGCTGATTCACCAGATGAGGCTCAATCAGAGGGATCGGACGAAGAGGTTCCTACTCAAGAAGTTGCACACACAGACCTAAATAAAGAAGGTGTGCGCACACGTAATCAAAGGCTTACCCAAAATCTGGGTATTCCTTCAAGTAACCCACTTCCCCCTCTCTGAAAAGGATCCAATAAGGGGAAAGGAAAGAATCAGGTTACTTCTCACCCTTCCTCTGAAGGAGGTCAATCGCTCTCATTAGAGCAAAGGTTTGCACAACAGGAGGAAGAAATGAAAGAATTAAGAAAGTTGAATGCAGAACTACTTCAGAGTAGTCTTCTTCTTAAGAATGCTGAAGTCCGACAGCCGAAGGAATTTGTTGTAACTACTGAGATGGATTAGGAATATCCTCCTTTATCAGTACACCCTTAGAGGTCTAATACTACAGGTCAAACGCAACAACGGTTAGTAGCACTACCATCAGTTGCAGCACCAACCACCACGTCTGTCCAAGATCCATTAATTGCACCTACCCAAAACCAAGTTCAACCTGATGTTTCTCAAAAGTTATTAACTACTATTGAGTCATTAACAGTTCGGTTAGAAACTATAGAAGGGAAACGGGCGCAAGTTCAACCTGAAAATAAAGTTTACCCTGAATGGGTAGATTCAATTTCTCCTCCATCCAGTTTTGGAAACCCTGTTTTCCCTACTTTCAATGGATCAGGCGACCCTGAACAACATTTGACGCATTACGTGTGTTGTTGTGATCCTATGATGGGAACTACAGAGCAGCAAGAAGCAGTGAAACTCAGATGCTTCATGCGAACCTTGCAAGGACCAGATTTTGTCTGGTATACAAGCTTGCAATCCCGGTCAGTCATCGGATGGTAGGATCTTCGTCAAAAATTCCTTCTTCAGTTTAGCTCAACTTTTCCAAAAACGACAGTTTTCGATCTTACAAACTGCAAGCAAAGGGAGAATGAAAGAGTCTCTGATTTCATTGCTCATTGGAAGGGATTAACGTATTCCCTGAGTTTAGCACTCCCTAAAGAGGAATTGTTGCCAATCTATGTGGCAAATTTGCGTGACAAATTACACACGCCATTGATCCATGTGAAATACACAGGAGGGTTTCGAGACCTTACTTCAATCGCTCAACATATTGAAGATTCCCTTATACAGGCTAAGGTTAAATCTCGTATAATTCCATCAGCTCCAGGAAGGAGAATGGGTAAAGCGGAAACTGCTACAGTTATGCTTAAACAAGCACATGTACCTATTTCTACTTCAAAACCTTCATCTTCTCGAAGGGCTCCACCTCCTGAACGCCAACAACAAAGGTTGTTTCGTCCAAATGATCAAAGAGATCAACAATGAAAACAATTTGAGGATTTGAAGAGTAAAACATACTCTTTCCGAAGTGAGCAAGTTCCTGGTTACTTCATTTCAGCTCTGGAAAATAATTTGGTTCAATTACCAGTGCCCAAGAGGCCAAATAAGGAAGGAGATGAAGACTGTCCCAATTATTGTCCCTTTCATCAAATGTTGGGGCATCCCATCCCGGAGTGTTTTGTCTTTAAAGACCTCCTGCAAAAGATGGTCGACTTGGGACAAGTCAAATTGAAGGGTTCTTCAGCTCATGTAGCGTGTATTACCGCTACAGATCCAGAGGAAGGAGGCGAGTGGCAGGAAGTCAAAAGCAAAACTGCGAAAAAAATATGATGATTAGATGGCCATAAAGACAATCAATCGGACCCATTCCATTTTGCGAACACAATTGAAGAATCCAATTGTGTCTCCTACAAAAACTGCAGTAAATCCTCCATCAAAAGACAAATCCTCAAAAGGGCAGTGCAATTCAAAGAAGAAAGAGGAATCAGGAGAAGATGAGTATGTATCAAAGCCTAAATTGTCTTTGACTCTGGAAGATTTCATGCCATCTACTTCAAAGCCACGGGCACCGTCCCACCAAACGGCACAGCCTAAACAGGCTAACCAGGCAGAGTCTTTATCAGATGAAGAGTTAATCATTGGTTCTGTTAATATGATTCAATTAACAGATCCATATTCCAGTCTTGATGAGCCTGAATTCCTTTTATCAAATAAGGGAATCCGAGGAAGTTCTATAGGTTCAGGATACAGGGGAAGACATGGATCTTTCCGAAGCCACTACTCTAATTTTACCCCTGCTAGCACTGTATATGCATGAGAAACTCGTGGTAGAGCCCTTCAGCGAGCTCAAAAAGAACAAGCAAGTTCTTCTACCAATGACCAACTCAGTTTTGGCACAATTATTTTGGAATACCGATTAAAGGTTCCATCTTCTTTATCTCAGCAAGTAAATGGATCTAATCAGTCTAATCTTCCAAAAACAAGGATGTTGCCAACTTCAATACAAGATGCATCAGCTTCCAAAGCATCTGCTTCCAAGGTACCTGCTAAACCGCATATTCCTATTAGGAAACACAGACCTCTAGATCAAAAGTATGATATATTGAAACACTTGGCCCAAGTACCAGCCATGTTATCAATTTTTGATTCTTTGAATCTGTCAAAAGATCTTCGGGAAGCACTCATCGAAGCTTTGTCAAGTCTTCAGGAGTTTGAAGCTGAAATTGCTGCAGCTGAAATCTATCACATAGAGAATAATCCTGTAGAATGCCATGCAGTGATATATTTTACTGATAAAGATGAAGATGATGTTGTGCATGGGCACATAAAACCTTTGTACTTATCTTGCAAAGTCAATGGTGTAGATGTTCGAAGAGCTTTCATTGACAATGGTTCAGGAGTCAACCTCATCCCATTCGTACACTTCGTCGATTGGGCCTCACAGAATCTGATTTATCTCCTTCTACCATGATGTTACAAGGATATGATAAAAATGATCAAGAACCACTGGGAGAAGTTACACTCAGAACTTAGTTTTGAGATCTTGTATCCAATTCGGATTTCATGATTGTTGATCAAGACTCAGCTTTCAATATCTTGCTTGGAAGACCCCGGCTACATCAGCATGCAACTATTCCTTCATCATACCATCAATGTCTCAAATACTATTTCGATGGTCAAGTTGGAACATTGTATGGTGATAAGGCCTCGTTCAAGACATGTGAGTCTCAATACATTGAGGCGGAATTTTATCACAGTAAGGGAATAGAAAAATCTACAATGAAGGAAATTACCAAAGTTAATGCTCCATATGGTTTGGAGAAAATTCCAATAAATCCATTTTCACATGTGAGTACAGATTATGTGTTACCTATCAGTCAAATTGACAAAATAGGCCCAAATCAAAATACTCTTATGGAAAGATCCATATTGTCAATTACGACGATCGAGCCAGACAACATGGGAGAAATTGGTAACCTACCAAGCAGTGATGAAAGCATAAGTGGTGACGTTTTCATTTCATCTGCTGAAGTCCAACAAGTATATACTTCGCTAATCAGGCCAGAAGAAGTTATAGCAACACCAGAGGTGAATAATGATGTCGATTCTCAATCCATCATCTCCTCTTTATTTCCCAAAGAAGACCCTTTATCATCAATAGGGTCGGAAATGGAAGCTTCTTCTTCAAAATGTGAAAATTTTGACATCTCTTATGATCATGAGAATTTCGTTTTTTCATCTACTTTGCAAGTAGAAACGGAAGAAATAACACATGATGAAGAGGAAGAGGAAGATCTTAGAGATGCTCCTCCAGCATTTGAAGAGGGTATCTCTACCACTGTGGATGAACTCAGAGAAGTAAATCTGGGTACAGAGAAAGATCCACGCCCCACTTTAATTAGTGTGGCCATGACCCGTGAAGAGCAAGAGATGTATATTTCTTTTCTAAATCAAAATAATGACATTTTTTCTTGGAATTATACAGAAATGCCTGGGCTTGATCCTGATGTTTCTACTCATCATTTGGGTTTACCAAAAGAACATCGAGGTTTTAAGCAAGCCGCGAGAAGAACACACCCAACCTATGCTTCCAAAATTGAAGCTGAAGTGGATAAGCTGATCAAAGCCAACTTCGTCAGAGAAGTTCAATATCCCAAGTGGTTGGCTAATATTGTCCCTGTAAAGAAGAAGAACAGACAAATTAGGGTTTGCATCGATTTCAGAGATCTTAATCGGTATTGTCCTAAAGATGATTTCCCAGTTCCGATTACAGAACTCTTAATTGATGCGACGACTGGCTATGAAGTACTTTCTTTCATGGATGGATATTCCGGATATAATCAGATCCGAATGGCCCCAGAAGATGAGGAATATACAGCCTTCAGAGCTCCTCAAGGTGTGTTTTCTTACCGGGTGATGCCCTTTGGTTTAAAGAATCCAGGTGCAACATATCAACGCGCCATGCATCGTATCTTCAAACCTCTTTTAGGGAAGTTTTTTGAATGCTATGTAGATGATTTGGTGGTTAAATCCAAACAACGTTCTAATCACTTGGCGGATTTGGAAGTCATATTCCACAAGCTTCGACAACATAATTTGAAGATGAACCCCTTAAAATGTGCTTTTGGGGTAACCTCAGGAAAATTCCTCGGCTTTGTTGTACGCCATCATGGTATTGAAGTCGATCCTGAGAAGACCAAATCAATCCTTGGTATGTCACCTCCTCAGAATTTGAAAGAATTAAGAGGACTTCAAGGACACTTAGCCTATATTCGGCGTTTCATCACCAATTTGGCAGGCAAAAGTTTACCCTTTACCAAATTATTGAAGAAAGGAGTCACTTACCAGTGGACTGAAGAATGTCAAGAAGCATTTGATGTTCTCAAAAAATACCTCTTGAGTCCACCAGTACTCATGCCACATGTTGAGGGTAGACCTCTTATCCTCTATGTGACAGATTTAGAGCGATCATTGGGTGCCTTTCTCGCTCAAAAGAATGATGATGGGAATGAAAATAGTCTCTACTATCTTAGTAGAACTATGCTTGAAGCAGAAACCCGGTATTTAAGTATTGAAAAGTGCTGCCTAGCATTAACCTTTGCAGTTCAGAAACTGAGACACTACCTGCAACATCACGAGGTCCAATTGGTATCTTGTAATAATCCGCTCAAATTCATCCTTAGTCGTCCAATGCTTACTGGACGTCTGGCAAGGTGGGCGGTTATTCTACAACAGTTCGACATTCAGTATGTGTCTCAAAAGGCAATTAAGGGCCAAGCTCTGGCTGATTTCCTGGCTGAACATCCTTCAGTGGAAGACACGTATTCAGATATCGAACTCCCTGATGAGGAAGTTTTCTCTATTCAAGAGAGCCCTCAAACATGGGAAATGTATTTTGATGGTGCTTCTAGAAGTCCAACAGGGAAGAAAATGGAAAATCCTAAATTCAACAAAGTTGGTTTAGGAATTGTGCTCATTTCTCCAAATAAGGCAGTGTTACCTTATTCCTTTTTGTTGTGGGAAGGTGGTACCAATAATGAAGCTGAATACCAAGCTCTCATTACAGTCTTGGAGTTAGCGCTTCAAGCACAAGTGAATCACTTAAAGGTGAAAGGTGATTCAGACCTGGTAATCAAAAAAGTCAATGGGGATTATGCCATCAGAAAAGAAGAATTAATCCCTTTGTATGATTACGTCAGAGAGTTAATGTCGGAATTCCCTTCAGAACCGACATTTTCTTATTTCCCAAGATCACAAAATTCTCAAGCTGATGCACTGGCTAATATAGCCACAGCTTTAGCAGATCCAAATCGAGACGAGACAACCATCTGTATTGCCCACCGTCGTGCAATTTCACCTTATGTTCAAGTCAGAACAGAGGAAATTAATGAAATTAGTCCCATTCCTGAACCGTATGGTCATACTACAGGATGGATGTCACCTATCATGGAATACCTTCAAAATGGAACACTTCCACCTGATAGAGCCGAGAAAGAACAAATCCGGCGACGTGTGGTCAATTTTACTCTTTATGATAGCCCAAACCACCTCGATAAAATTCTCTACAAACGTGGTTTTGATGGAGTTCTCTTCAGATGTATTGATGGTGAAGAGACAATGGCTGTCATAAAAGAAGTGCATGCAGGAGTCTGTGGTGCCCACCAGTCTGGACATAGACTGTCTGATCAAATTCGAAGGCTTGGATACTTTTGGCCTTCAATGATACAAGATTGTGTTAATTTCACAAAGAAGTGTCATTCATGCCAAGTATATGCCAACTTCATTCATAAACCTCCAGATCTGCTTCATACAGCTAAATACTCATGGCCATTTTCCACATGGGGAATGGATGTGGTGGGACCTTACCCTTCAGCTACGGTCAAGCAGTTTAAGTACATTCTTACTGCTACTGATTTCTTTTCCAAATGGGCAGAGGAAGTACCTCTCAAAGAAGTCAGTTCTAAATGCATTGTTAGCTTCATCAAGTCTAACATCATTACTAGATTTGGTGTCCCTCATACCATATTGACGGACAACGACACCAACTTATGTTCTTCTGAGGTAAAGAAATTGTATCAAGAATACAACATTAAGTCCAACCATTCATCTCGATATCATGCGGCGGCTAATGGCCAGATAGAATCCATCAACAAGACTCTTTCAAATATACTACAAAAGATGGTGGATAAAGATAAGAGGTCATGGCCTGATAAACTCTTTCATGCTTTATGGGCTTATAGGACTACCACTCACAATGCAACGTGATCAACTCCATATTCATTGGTATATGGAACAGATGCGGTCTTGCCAATTGAAGTTCAATTGCCCTCACTCAGAATAGCCATTTGTGATCAGTTATCTATAGATGAGCAATCCCAAAAGAGGTTGAATGAATTGGAACAGTTAGATGAGAAAAGATTGTGCACTTTTCACCACTTGGAAATCTATCAGAATCGAATAGCACGAGCTTTTAACAAAAAATTTCATCTTCGTTCATTCATTCAGGAAGAATTGGTATTGGTTCTCAGAGCACCAATGATACCAGGAAAGAAGCCTCCCAAGCTTGAACCAAAATGGGAAGGACCTTATTCAATACATAAGGTCTACTCCAATGGAATGTATTCTCTAATCTCAATGGATGGAGAACACATCACGACTCCAACTAAGGCCATATTTCTGAAGAAGTATTTTGTATAAACACAAAATATTGTTCCTAGATCCAAAACAATCACATTGGTTCATATTATGTCCTACATGACACTAAACTGTATTATGTCCTATCTACATGACGTTAAACTGTACATAAGTTCCTATATTTTGTCCGAGATGACATTAAACTATATTGTGTCCTAGCAACATGACATTAAATTTTGTGGCACTTTCATCGTCCAGTATGACGATAAACTGTAAAAAGTCCCCAGAACTGATATCCTCATATTGGTTCACCTTAGTCCTAGCTACATGACTTTAAACTATACAGCAATGTTCTATCATCCAACATGACGTTAAACTGTAACAGTTACTTGAATTGTCCTACATGACATTAAACAGTTAAAAAGTTTCCTTTTTTTCATCCAACATGACATTAAACTGTAGAAAAGAAGATGTCCCTGCAACATGACACTAAACTGTGCAGCACCAGTTCGTCCTTGCTATATGACGTTAAACTATACAGCAATGGTCCAGTATGACTTTAAAAAGCAACTTCGTCCCACACGACATTAAACTGTGAAAAAGTTCCCTAAACCATCCAACATGACCTTAAACTGCATCATCCCTGGTCCATGTATATGACCATAAACTATTTGCAAATCCCTTACGTCTAGCAAGACGTTAAACTGTGACGTCCTAACTACATGACGTTAAACTGTATAAAAGTCCCTTACGTCCGGAAAGACGTTAAACTATATAATCTCAAAGGTCCAGTATGACATTAAATTGCAACATTCACGGTCCATGCATATGACCTTAAACTATTCGCACTTTCGTCCGACATGACGTTAAAATGGTATACTCTTTTGTCCTTACTGCATGACAATAAACTGCACAATCCCCCTTTCGTCCAATATGACGTTAAACTGTATTTTCCCCATCGTCCTAACTATATGACGATAAACTGTACAGAAAGTCCTTGATATGTCCAACATGACATTAAACTGTTATTTTGTCCCTGCTACATGACACTAAACTGTGCAGCACCAATAGTCCTAACTGCAAGACTTTAAACTGCATAGTCCCTTTTTTATGTCCTACATGACATTAAACTATGCATCGTTAAGGTTGTTGTTACCTCTTGTTTCTCACACCGAGTATGACTCACGTGAGCTTACAGAAAACATCAACCATAACACTCTCTTTGGGCCGCTAGTCATGTGTAAGTCCCAACAACATTTTTTATTAGATTGTTGTCCCCAAGAACAACTTGATCATTAATTCATTCTTTAATTGAACTACACGGACTTTGATCCTTTCCCCCCAGGCTGGGTATGTAGGCAACCTCCCAGGGTTCATGCCCAAAAACAATCTCTTCACATCGGTTCACCACCATCTCATATGATGTTGATTTGTGAAACCGCCCCTGGAATCAATATCTTTACATTGATTCACTTTCGTCCTTGTTATATGACGTTAAACTATACAACACTTTTGTCCGGTACGACAATAAACTACAATATTCTTTGATCTCCTCACTTGAGAGAGAACTATTATTGACATTGATTTTTCAATCATATTTCATTTCAAAAAGACTGCGTGCATACATGGTAATGCCTAAATTTTTTATCTCAGGTTAAACCATCATTGCACTAAAGTCCCCTTTCACCCTTCACATGTACGAACCAAATTTGTACAAAGGGTAGTTCTAGAACTACGTGGGCTTGATTCCCATCCTTATGGGATACGTAGGAACATTCGAGTATCCCTCGAATCCAGTCCCAAGTATTTTGGTCCTAACCCCAAATTTCACTTTATGTCCCTTGGCTAAAGGGTCCTCATGAAAACACACACTGTGTATTCATTATTATGGTCCGAATTCTATGACCCTAAACTAAGATCACTCATACATTCTTCTTGCACGACGTTAAACTTCATTTCAAGAACTACGTATGGCTTGATTCTCATTCTTATGAGATACGTAGTGAAGTCCAGAATTTCAATTCAGGACCCAGCCACAACATGATTATGGTTTTCATTGACCTATGTATCTCTATAAACATTGGAAAATACCCATCTTTATGTGTTATAATCCTAACCTTAAATATCTTCAGATCTTCATAACCCTTTTCATGATTTCTAATCACAAAAATTTCAAACTTCTGAGAATTCGTTTGCCTGACTATGCAGCACGTGCCCATAGGTGGCCTTGCATAAATAGTCCACATAACAGACTTGTCAGCTAAAAGATTCTATTTATTTGACCATGCAGCCAATTCCCTTAGGTGGACCTGCATATTTCAACCCCTTAACGGGTTTGTTAAATGATAGTAACTTCATTCTTGGGAAGAATGCCTCTTTTGTCCTTATTTGTCTTAAACGACAGTATGTAGGTATCCGCAAAAAAAAAATCCATCCTTAACATATTTTTCCCATATCCTTTTTCATGATCTGAATGTATTCAAGTCTACGGTTTATTCTTATTCCCTACGTTTGGGTCAGACCTTCGTAGGAGTGATATTCATCTAGTTATTCGATATTCTTGTTCGGAAATATCTTCTCCATATTCAAGTACCTATTTCCATACAACAAACTCTATACTATAGAAAATTTGAATCTCCATAAACATTCACTGGCTTTTAGCACTAGGAAAGTAACTTTTTGAGAGTTCTTTTCGCCTGACTATGCAGCACGTGCCCATAGGTGGCCTTGCATAAACAGTCCACATAACAGACTTGTCAGCCGAAAGATGCTATTTATTTAACCATGCAGCCAATGCCCTTAGGTGGCCCTGCATATTTCAACCGCCTAACGGGTTTTGTTAAATAATAGTAACTTCATTCTTGGAAACTACTTCTTCTAATGCCTTTTAGCTCTTTTTCATATCATTCCTCAGATTCAAATATTCTTAAGCCATAGTTTACATTTTTTTCCTCATACTCGAGTATGGTAATATGTTTTCAGATAAATTGTCAAGGAATTGAATCAATTTTAGTACATTTCGGTCAAAGCTATTTCGACCTTAAACATTAGCCCCTTTATGTCCGTCATGCATGACTTTAAACTGCCCACAAAAGACAAAGGAACTCTGAATAAAAGTCAAGTTCCAGCTCAGTAAATATACATTTTTGTATGATTTAGGTAATATTGGGCAATTAAAAGGTTCAAAGTTTGTAGGATTATTTGTAATAATCCTAGTAAAAATCAAACTATGCTTACTAGGCCCATTGGTTTAAGTAAATTTTTAGCAGGTAATAAAATAATGCAGGTACAAATGATTGAAGATGAAAGTGTTTTTCATTGATACACAAGAGTTAGAAGGACATCCACAGATTGGAATCTCTTCTCTTTTTCAAGAATTACAAGAGGCTTTCAACATAACACTTCTTTGATTTACGGAATCCCGAGCTTCATCAGCAACCACCTGGAATTCATTCATTCAACTGGATACAAAATGAGATGCAGTGATACCAGATCTTCTTGGAACAATTACTTGGAAGATGGATACATGGATTTGAGAATGGAGAATTGGAAGTAAAGAGCCATTTGGAGAGAGTACTCTTTTCAGATATTGCTCTAATACCATGTTTGTCTTCTCTCCACCAACCGGTAGTAGAAAACATTTCAGCCCATGGGTTTTCCATTTTCATATCTGCAAGTAAATGGCATGGAAGGAGAATTTTAAAGTTCACACCATTGTTGTTTCTCTTAATGCACAGCATAACCGAAATGAAGAAGTAGCAGCGCAACTGCATTTTAGGTGTATAGTTGTTTGCATTTGGAACATTGACTCCTTGCAAATGACCATGACCACATAGAGACAGGTAGATGCTCTATGGGAAATTAAGATGATATTTCTTAAAGTACTTAGCCAAATATGGGAGAGTGCTATTGCAGATATCATAGTAATCATGGCCAATGATGTTCATCATGTCATCAATCCGCTTGCTAGCCAGTTCATCAGCCATTCCAATTCCCTTGGGAACCACTGAATCTGCACAAAAGATGAATAAACTAACTCTTAAATAGGTTTATTTTTCATAAAATTTGTGAAAGAAATTTGAAAAATGGATAAGGCATTAAGTTGCGCAAGTCTAAACAATGACGCGCAAGTATTCGTGTGTCGCGCTAGTTTTTGACGCGCAAGTATAAACCGCGCAAGTACAGATACCTTTATAGTAGTGCGACATCAAGGAAAACACTAGAAAACAGAGCAACCTGCGCGGCGAGAGCTCGAAGGTATGAAGTCCAGAAATCCGGATACTTGTACGGAGGTGAGGCCATGTATTTATAGGCTAGGAAGCCTATCTGTGTGCCGTACCCAGAGCGCTTAAGGCCTGCGCGACGCAAACTTGCGAGCCTCCCTCTATGCACTGAAGAATTGGGCGCCCCCCTTTTCCTTTGGATGGATTCGATTTCCTCAGAGTCAAATCCTCATTTCTCTCCGGATCCAACTCTGAGGGGGGACTTTTGTTGACGCTCCTTCCGTCATAGAATCTAAAGATCGGAAAAGGGAATATCTGATCTCAAAGTGATTCATCCTTTGAAGAAAACATCAAAAATCGACAAAGGCAGGATGAAATGATCAACAGAAACTGCACCGCGCAAGTTATATCACTGTCGTGCAAGTACACTTGCGCGATGCTCTTGGTCGCGCAAGTGACTTACGCGACCTAAGTGGTAACCGCCCGGTAACCGCCCGGGGTCTTCTCCTGCCTATAAATAGACCCTGTGGGCCCCCCATTCGGGAGGATAGTTTTTTTAGAAACTCAGATTGAATCTCCCGACGCCCAAGTCTCTTCTCAAAGCTTCCGGAACACTTCTAAGGTAATTTCTTACCTAGAACGGAAGATCTAAAGAGAGGGAGGAAGGCCTAAGTGTTGAAACTCATCAACACTTGCGCGCCTGAATGACCAGCCCTTAAGGGAACTGGTCACACTTGCGCGCCGCCTTATTCCTTCAATAGAAATTTGCGCGTCCCTTATCTGGAAGAACCTAAAGGGGATTCTAAAGGGTTTAATAAAGAGTCTCTCAAGTATTTCAATTCTGATTGAAAATCGCGCAAGTACACCATGTGTCACGCAAGGTATACATGCTCGACCAATACTTGCGCGCCCACGCAAGACTTGCGCGCCTTTCAAGACTTGCGTACCCCTACCTTTCTGGGTGCCCATCTTGCCCATTTTTCCCTCTTAAGACATTTCACCTTTCTTATTCAAGATTCAGTCTTCAAGATACTCTTCAAAGCCATTTATGGCATGATTTCTTGATTTGACTTCCTTATCTGAAAGGAATTCGGTGGAATATCTCTCAAAACCTAGTGATTTATACATCTTTATGTCACCAAAGATTGAGAGTTCGTTTATTCAACCTCATCCTTTAAGATGAGAGAATCCTTAACCTGGGTCTCCTTTTCAGGAATAATCCCCAGTTATAAGTCCTTTAATCTGGGAATCCTCCTCAGGAGTAAGCCCCAAAACATAATTCCTTAACTTGGACATCCTTCTTAGGATTAAGCCCCAATCTCAATTATGGGCATCCTCCTCAGGAGTAAGCCCCAAACCTTAATTCCTTAACTTGGGCATCCTTCTTAGGAGTAAGCCCCAATCTCAATTATGGGCATCCTCCTCAGGAGTAAGCCCCAAACCTTAATTCCTTAACTTGGGCATCCTCCTCAGGAGTAAGCCCCAATCATAATCCTTTAATATGGGCATCCTTCTTAGGAGTAAGCCCCAATCTCAATTATGGGCATCCTCCTCAGGAGTAAGCCCCAAACCTTAATCCCTAACCTGGGTCTCCTTTTCAGGAATAAGACTCAGTCATAATCTTGGGCTTCCTTTTCAGGAGTAAGCCCCAAGTCCCCTAACTTGGGCCTCCTTTTCAGGAATAAGTCCCAGTCATAATTATGGGCATCCTCTTCAGGAGTAAACCCCAAGTCCCTTAATTTCTCTTAACCAGTCCTAAATTACGTTTGATATGGGGTTCCTTCTCAGGAGTAAAACCCAATTATCAATCCTCTCCTAATTTGGGTTTCCTTTTCAGGAATAAGTCCCAAGTTAGAGTATTCAAATCTACATAAAGCACATATACCTTTATGGACCCTGTTCCTGAATTTTCTCTCTAAAAGTAAATCCTAAACCTTCATCTATTTGGGCAGTCATACATACATAAGCCCCAAACAATTCCTTATGATTGCATCTTTCATGGCACAATTGTCTAATTTTTACCAATACCTCTTGTTTCTCACACTGAGCATGACTCACGCGAGCTTAGAGTGTAAAAGTAATTATGACATTCTTCTTTGAGCCATCAATCATAAACATCATACTCCATTACTCAAACTACGTGGGTTCTGATTCCTTTTCCAAAACAAAGGATATGTAGGTAGCCCATTTATGGGTTTGATCCCAACTTTGAAATAATCCATATCCTTCTGAATGAGGATAAACTTCAAGTGCCCCACTGAGTGGCTTTAAAACTAGCCTGGTCATCATAATGACCAAGAGACTTTTATATAAATGTTTTGAAGGATACCATTGACCAAGAATCTCTAAACAGATATATATGATTCTCTATTGATGAAGAACCTCGAATACATATAAAAGATTCTCTAAATTTCTTGCATATTTAATCATTGATTGTTAAAACTAAAGGAAAGCTCATTTTATATTTGGTAATGTAATAAGGATTCACGAACATAACTTAAATCTACAAAGAGAGTCCCGGAGTAGACAATAATTCCCCTCAAAAAGGTGTGATGAGTCTGACCTCCCATCCTCTCGACCAATGCAAATTCCTTAGCCTCATTAGTCCACAAGCTAATGAGCGCCTACCTTTGGAAAGTAGGTCCAAACGGATGTGGAATCATTGGATGTTTCCGGTTCTATGAACAAACCCACTAGAAACCGATCGGAACGTTTGAATCTCCCGTCCAGGAGGTCATCCCCGAAATCCGTGCGAAACAACATTCACTGCCTCTTTTACACGTAATGACGATCTTCGAGTACTTCACCACTAACCCTCGGTCTATTCCATCATATATAAATCAGATATTAGTGGAGGGAGATAATGATTACTTTACCAAGGAAAAAAACAATAAAGAAATTAAAATTCAAGAATGATCGCACTTGATAAAAAAATACGCTATATAAATTTGAAAATAACTTTGAAGAAGAAAAACATTTCATTCAATTACGTCCAAGAACTCAAGCATTACAACATAGAAAACGAACCCTTCCCCAATCACTCAAAAATTTTACCCCACCATGGTAAGGGTAATAGGGATGAATGGGGAAGAAGAAGGAATTAGAAAATATGAAAAAGAAAATAAATAAAAGAGAAAGCTGAAAAGTTCTTATCCTTGGTGTCCCAGAAGGAATGGGATGGAATGAGAGATTCTTTGAGAAGGAGGACCTCTCCTCCTTTTATATCCAGAATTCATCCCCTGAATGTTGACGTGTTTTAACCCCAATAATGACATCTTCACGAATTTTACCCTTAATTTAATGTTGTTCAATATTCTCTTGGGAGTTTTCCCTAAAAATCACAGCATATTTGGACATGTATTCTGAGAGTTATGCTCTCTTTACTTTGAACATTTCTTCTGTCTAGTCAGACTCTCCAAAACGCCAACCCCTAGATTAGGAAGCATTAATGGCCACTTAAATAGACAATTCAGGTGGCCTTGCCTTCATGAAAGACATTCCACAAATCCTTTCACGTCCATCCACCGAATTCCACAATAATTGGGCCCACCAAGAATGAGTTATGGACCCAACACCAAAAATAGGTAAAACTGTAAACAGTTTTCTTCAGACACCTTGTTATATTCTTTTGAGAATCCGTATGGTCGATTCAGCTGTTGGTCCAGAAAGATTAAATGAATCCCTGGATGTGTAGAATCTGGAAAATAAAGAATCTTGAAATTTTTATTTGTGTAGAAAATGTTATGGACAAACGACATAAATAATATAAATTAGTTAAAAATCTGAAAAGGGCCATTTTTACTATTAAGTTCAAAATATTACCAATATCATAAAAATGCAACAATTAATCTTAAAGTAACACTTTTGTGGGATTTAAAACAATAATATTCAATGTAAATTAATTGAAAATATTTTCTTTATCAATTCCCACACATTTAGCACTTGGACTCCTGGACAAGTAAACATCAAATCAAATCTAATCCAAAACAAATGCCAATGAGATCTACCAAATCCATACCAAGAACAAAAAGATATCATGCCTCATCAAAAAAAATTATTTAAAGTTCTCCATTTCATATTATTTAACATAGTTCCACTTCATTTCTTATTCCATACACACAAAACACCTACCTCACATGAATTTTCTCTCATCTCACAAATGTAAATGCTGAATAAGGCTTTTATCATCCAAACTCACACAAGAGTCTCCATAGGCTTGATAAATTCCTACTTATCCACCCGATGTGAGTCAATGAAATTTGTTTCCCATGAGGACTTTTCAAGGTTGTTATGTTGCTTCTAGTTGGTAGTATTTAGATGTTAAAAATTCTGAGGCCGAAAAAGGAGGGCTTGGATTTCTTTGAAGAAAAATTGCATGATTCTAATTTTCACTCAAAAATGGTCTCCTTCTCTTCCCCTTTGTAAAAAACAGGATCCATCATCATTCAATCAGATCGGTATTTTAGCAGCAAAAATCTCAATCTTTTCAAACCTGATTTTTATTGAAAGCTCTAGATAGGCACAACTTTTAATAGAATAATTTTTCAGTAGCACAAACATCTCTTCAACAATTGATTTTTCACCCAAATATTCACCAAATGAGGCATCACAACAGTATACAGATTCCCCCACACTTAAGTTCAACTTGATCATGCAACTTTACCTCAAGAGAAGGTTGGATAGGAAAAATTGGCTTGTAATGTGGCTAACCTAACATGTTATTCACTGATTCAAGGGGCTACAATGATTAATTAATAAGGTAGGCCATAATGGAAAGGATTATTTTGAATAGGGGGCTTAAAACCTAATAAATGTCTCAATTATTTAAAACACATGTACCCAAAACCATCATGTTTTTAAAGGAATAAATAAAATTCTGGTTAAAGAAACCATGGTCTGGTTCTCTCAAGAAATGAGGAGAATGAAAATAATATGACAAAAATGGTTCAGAAGCCTCACAAGAAAGTGATTTCAATGATATAGATAGTGAAATATGGCATGGGATTCAAAAATCGGTGTACTTTTCAGGAAATTACAAAAGATTTTAACTCGAAACAAATTCATTTCAGCATTCATTTAAGCTCGGTTTTATCGAATAGATTGGTTCACACATTGACATGGGTTTCAGAAAAGGTAATGATAATCATTTTAGCTAAAAAGTTTTAAAAAAGTACACCAAAAATTGAAAAATAAGCACCCAAAAATTTGAAAACTCTCAATATGTTTTTTGAAAAAAATGAAAATACTAAACTACAAAGGTTCCCTCCCCCACACTTTAATGATGCAGTTTCCTCAATGCATTGAAGTATATTTAACAAGTAAGACAATTTTAAAATGAATCACAACATCCAGAAAGGGTGAAGGAGAGGTACAACCTTACTTATTGGCAACACAATGTTGAGTTTGGCTCCTAAGTGTTACTCTTTGCAAACCTAAGAAAATGTAAAAACATAACCAAATATATTTATTAAATGAAATGAAAATAGAAGAAGGATAAATCTTGGTTTAATCCCCCAAGTGGTCCCTGGGTTTTGACCACCTCTATAGGGGCAGTTCTAATCGTTTATCCCCAATCTGACGGTGGGTGAGGTTTATTTCTCATGAACCAACAAAAATTCTTCTTTCCAGCATACACCTCTTTCTTTTTGTTTAGGACTCCAAGTTTATAGCACAAAAAATCCCCCCGATGAGAATAAAATAATACTTGAAAGGTTGGGGTAGGATAATGAATGAGTCCTCTTTCTTCTTGGTTTCCACATGCACAACATCTTCTTTATTCTCCAGTGGTTGTTGAAGGTATGCCACATCAATAGAAAAATCAAAGGGAATGTTATAATTTAATTATATTTGAACAAAATTAAAGTATGATGTGTTAATATCAAATTATTACCTTTTAATTTCTACATATTTTTTCTCTACTTCCTCAGGAAAATCCACTTTGATCTCATCTTGAACACCCTACAATAAATGTTCAACAAGTTTGGGGAGCTCCAGATGTTCCTATTTAGATGAATCTTCTTTTCCTCATCTTCCAACAAGGAAATACATGTATTGGATGAGTCTGAAAAATTAAAACAAGGGGATGTAATAATCATTTCAGTTTCAAAAAAATCAAAGATTATGAGTTCATGAAAATATTATCTCCCTGAGTTTGTTCATCTTTAATCTCTTCTTCAATGGAAAACACCTCTTTGATTAGTGTAGTAATAGGTAGAGGTAGGTAGTCAGTCTCCACTATATCTTGGATATCTATAGAACAATTTGGGATGACTAATGGGGGGTATTCTAGGACCTTGGAAACTTCATAAAATTATGGAAATTATTGGGAGAACTTAGTTAGATATTGGGTCATCGCTTCAAAAATATTTTGGTTCACGTCCTCCCTTAGTCCATATATGAATTCTTTGAATGTTTTCTCGCCATTATTTGTTTTAAAAAATAAACTCACTTATCTAACAATAGAAGAAACACCATCCTCCTCAGAAAAGGATGATTCAATAATTCATTCATTTATCAGTGGGTAACTATTCCATGAATTAATGAAATAATTATTTGAAAACAACATGGAAAAATATTTTTTTTTCATTTGAAAAGAGTCAAATTTTTATAATTATTTTGTGGCACTTCCTCCCCAAAAAAGGTGATAAGTTAGACACACATCTGTCGTAGGGCATGGAAAAACAATTATTTCCTATGTTAAAATGTAGTAATGTGGTTGACCTAGAATGTCTTTTGAATAGGATTGCACACAATACAGTTTTTCGCTTTTAAACGAGGGTAAAAATGGTGTGTTTTTGTAGAAAATGATTGAATGGAAATTTAAATTCAAATGATTGAAAATTATCATATTAAAAGGGTGATTATTTCAGGGTTGGTTTCCTAATTATAATACTATAATTATTTAATTTAATTCAAACATCTTCTTCTTAGTTGATTAAAGTGAGTTTTCACAATCGTTTCCTCTCACTTCCTTGGTGAAATTATGATGGTGGGAGAAAACCTTACCAAGATCTCGGTTTGGTCAACTCTCCTTCCATGTGAAAAATAGTTGTATTGAATATCCTTAATTTATATAGTCAATACACGATCGGGTCTTGTTTATCCCAAACAATCAAGAACATTCACTACCCCTTTTACACGTATTGACGATCGTTGAGTACTTCACCACTAACCCCCGGTCTATTCCATCATATATAAACTATAAATTAGTGGGGGGAGATAAAGATTATTTTACTAAGGAAAAAATCAATAACGGAATTAAAATTCATGAATGATCACACTTGATAATAAAATACTCTATATGAAATTGAAAACAACTTTGAAGAAGAAAGAAATTTCATTGAATTACGTCTAAGAACACAAGCATTACATCATAGAAAACCAACCCTTCCCCAATCACTCAAAATGTTTACCCCACAATGGTAAGGGTAATCGAGATGAATGGGGAAGAAAAAGGCATTACAAAACTATGAAAAGAAAAATAAATAAAAGAGAAACATAAAAAGTTCTCTTCCTTGGTGTCCCAGAAGGAATGAGATGGAATGAGAGATGCTTTGAGGGGGAGGACCTCTCCTCATTCTGTAGCCAGAATTCATCCCCTGAATATTGACTCATTTTATCACTATTAAATGACATATTCACACATTTCACACTACTTAAATGTTTTTCACAATTATCGTGGGTGGTTCCCCTCAAAATCGCAATGGATTTGGACAAGTATTCCGAGAGTTATGATGATTTTACTCTTACCATTTATTCCGTCCTGTCAGACTCTCCAAAACGCCGCCCCTCAGATTATGAAGCATTAATGGCCTCTTAAACGGAAAATTCATGTGGCCTTTCCTTCACAAAAGATATTACCCAACTCGTTTTTCATCCATCCATCGAATTCCACAAACATTGGGCCCACCAATAATGAGTTATGGACCCAAGACCAAAAATTGGCATAACTGTAAACAGTTTTCTTGAGACAGCTTGTGAGATTCTTTTGAACTTCCATATGGTCGATTCAAGTTTTTTTTTCCAAAAAGTTTGAATGAATCTCTGGATGTGTAGAATCAGAAATAGAAATAATTTTGAAATTTGGATTAGTGTAGAACATGTTATGTCCAAACGATAGAAATATTTTAAAACAGTTAAAAATCCGAAATGGTCCAATTTTACTATTAAGCTCAAATTATTACCAATATCATAAAAATGCAACAATTCATCTTAAAGTAATAGTTTGGTGGGATTTAAAACAATAATATTTAGTATCCCTCTGATATCTTCTCAGTAAACTAGAAGCCAAACCACATCTCATTCGCTAGATTCTCCTCCCTTAGGAATTTAACCTAAAAATTGGGGATTAAAACAGACAAGATAATATGGTGGATAAGTATATTATAAGGATGATAAAATCCTTATAAATTGACTCATCCCCCTATATTTTCATTAATGGAATGTTTCTAGATAAGCAATTTTTCTGAGTGCAGGAGTTTATCCCTTGGTATGCCTAAATTTTAAATTATTTGGTATCATCTTTCATTCCTATTGATTTCACCAAAAACCAATCTAATCATATAGAACACATGTATTGTTGGAACATTTGGTGTGGATCCTACCATTAACACACATGTAGTGATAAATTATTAGGTGTTGTGTTCCTGGTAGCAATTTTCAATTTGTCCTTAGGTTCTTCCACACTCTTTCTTGTGGGGAGCATATTGGTCCGCAACAAACAACTCTCAAGGCCCTCGATTTTGGTTTCTTTTGGCCAACATTATTTTTGGATTTCTATGATTTATGTAAATCTAGTAATCAGTTACAATGAATGGGGAATGTCTCTAAAAATAAATTAAATACCACAAAAATACTTTCTCTTCCATGTAATTTTCAATTTTTGGGGCATTGACTCTATGAGGACATTTCCCTATTCATTTGGAAACATGTACATTCTTTGATTAGTTTATTATGTGTCAAAATGGGTAGAGGAAGAATCAATGAGGAAATATGATTCCAATAATATTGTGAATTTTTTGAGAACCCAATTTTTTTTTCAGGTTTGGATTACCTAGGTTCATCATTAGTGATTACGGTTCTCATTTCTGTAACTGAACAATGAAATGACTTTTGTGTTAGTATGCGGTCGAGCATTGAATGTCTACTGCATATCACCCATAAACCAATGGTCAGGCTGAGGTTTCAAATAGAGAGGTAAAAAATTCATAAAAAATAGTTCTTCCAAATAGAAACGATTACATTATTAGACTTGATGATTCATTATGTGTTTACCATAATACCTTCAAAACTACCATTGGCATGTCAATATATCAACTAGTTTTTGGAATGGTTTGACACATCCCAGCTGAGATAGATTATTGGGTCTAATGTGCCATTAAGAAATGAAATTATAATCTTTCTGGTACAGTTTCTCAATAGAATTTATAGATATAGGATCTAGAGGAAATGGATAGAGATTCATATGATAACTCTCCTTCATAGTCAATTATACTTTGGGAAGAAGATCCTCATATACAAAGAATGTCTAATTTTGTATCTAGGTAAGCTTCATTCCCACTGGTTTAGACCATACATTTTTACTAATTTTTATCCATCAGGTGTTATTTAGGTTACAAATGAAGAAACAAACCAAACCTTTACTATCAATGGGTAGTGATTGAAGCACTTTTGTGAATCCCTTATAGAGACCCTGATAGAGGAACTCTAAATTCAGAAATACACCTAAAAATGACACCCACCAGGTATTATCCATCCTTATGAAGTCCTATTTCCTTAAATTGAGGAAATTTCACACTCTAGGAGTGTGGGAGGGTAGGGTATATTTTAGGGTTAGTTAGGAATTGTTATCATCTTTTTTTCTCTTTTTTCACTTGCTACATGGTATTTTTACTTTTCCCCATAATCCTACATTAGTTATGAATTTTTATCCTCTTTATTATTTTTATATTTTTTCATGTTGAATAGTACTTTCCCTTCCCCCTTTCCTCGCTTAATTTTTGTGCTAGAATATTCATTTATGATTCCCACTAAATAATTGAAAATTATTCACACTTAATCATGGAAGTTATTGAATATTTATGGGTAATTACATTAATTTAAGATGTTTAAAAAAACACTGATAGAATGTGTTTTGGGAAATGAATTTGACATTGATGAGTGGCCTTTTTCTTGAAAATTTTTTGTTTTTTGATGACATATATGGTTGCATCACATTAAAACCTTTGAGAGGAATGGTACCCTTTGTGTGAGTAGTTTTTGGGAAAATTGAGTAACTTAATATCTCCACAAATATTTTCACCCAACCAAGAAGTGTGAATTTCTTTCTTACTCAATATAATCTAAATATAATTTAGGTTAATATTTATCATCTTTACAAAATTATACTCCCATACATTCATTATTTATCTGGTATTGTTCATTACAATATCAGATAGACCTAAGAGTGTGTACATATTATCTGACTATTGTACTCCCTTAAAAAATATAATGAAAAAACAAAAACAAAAACAAAAAAATATTGGGTTTTTATAATCTAGGATAAAAATGACTTATTATTGACCATTGATCATGTTATAACTATTATAGTTATTGTTTTGAGGAGATCAAACAAGGGTTAAGATATGAGTGTGAAGTTATTTTCTAAATGTAACTAAAAAAAGAATAATAATAAATGTAGTGAGTGATTAAATGTAAAATATATGGTTATATATTGGTAGAGAGATAAAGGGTTGAGTTCTAGGAATTCTCAAGTGATTAGATCTTGAAATTTGATTGTAAATAATAAAGATGCATTTCAGTTGACAGAATAATATAAGAAGATTTTTATAAAATAAACTATATTTACTATATAGAATGTTGAAAGAATATCATAAAATGGGTTTCACACACACATTGAGAGTTGGTGACATTATTTATTTTTGAATTATATTTTCAATTGGTTCCATTTGTCTACATGAATTTCATTCTGATATAATTCATGAGACACCATTTTCCATAAACATTGATAATAACACATTGGTGTGTTTTTTCTTTGATCACATTACTATCCAGAATTAAAACATTAATGTATGATAATTTTTCATGAATTTGGGAATATCTACAAGAATAATTTTTTTTGAAATGTGACATTTCATAGGAGTAAAAAAATTTAGGTGTGGGGGTGTGATCGCACCGTGATTCACTATTCCTTTTCACCCTTATACCACTATGTTAAATAGATTTTGTATCATAAATTACAAATTTAATAACAAATTTCACCTCATGATTAATTCAATTATTTTTTTAATAAATATTAAAACTGAAAATTTCACTTGTTTGGATAATTTCATTGTAGGTGGAGGTGATTTGGAGGGCCCAAGATGAATTTGAAGAAAAATAGGCCAAAATGTGTAAGATTCCAAGAACACCAGTGGACTCAAACAGGAACTACAATGGATCCATTTATTCAATTGGGATTAAATTTTGGATTATGATCCAAAATTCCTTAGGATATGGCTCTTTTAAAGTCTAAAAATTGTAATTCCTCTACTAAAGGTCCAAACTGATGTTTTATGTCCAATCCACCAAATCTGTACCAAATCAGAAGTGGTGTCTTGTGTTTCATCTATATCTCAAGATTTAGACCTTAAAATGATTCCTTATTTATGATGGAGATATTAAATTGGTGGGTAAACAAATTTTTTTCTTTCTATAAAGTGATATGAGATTTTACAGATTTCAAAAACCCTAGGCGAAGTTGTTTTTCAAAATTTTTGTTCCCAAAACCACCTTCCACTTTGCCTATAAATGGACACCCCGGAACCTCATTTGTAATTTAGACAAAGGAGTGAAGTTATTCAATTTAGGAGTTTTAGAGGATTCCTTTCCTCATCCTAGATGTTCTAGAGGATCCTATAATCATAGGGTTTCATGGATGAAGAAGGAGATCCAACAGAGCTTCCTCCTCCTCTCGATGTCGGACTAAATGATGGGTGTTTTTGTAAGGGGTCTAAAAAAATTAAAGGGATTTCAAATGAATATATTAGATAAGGTTTTAGATTAATTTGGGGTTTAAATAATTTAATTCCATTTATCTTACATTATTTCATATTTTAATTCTTGTTTGGATGCATGTAATTGATATGCTCTTAATTTCGAACTGATGAATATGTGGTTTTGAGTGCGTGACATGGGTTGTTCTGATTAGAAAACACAAGAATAATTTTCTTACCCAAATTCATGATATTTCATTCTAATTTGTAGGAGATAATTCCATAAATAATTTTTGTAACTTAAATATTTTTATGTCATGGTATGGTTCTTAAAGCATTAAAATAAAATCTTAGGAATTAACCAAGATTTAAAAAAATTTCAACCAATGAATTACTCCAAACCTAAATGAATCTCTAAGAATAATGAACTTTAAATGTGTTTAGTGAAAAAAATGATCCCTTTTTATAATAATTTTCAAAATACAACTTTTTTCCAACTATAACTCTTTTTAAATTACATTATTTTGTTAAAACTATTTTCAAAATCACCCCCTATTTCAGTACTTTTTATTAGAAATACACACTCTAAACCAATCAATGCTCCTTGAGATAAAAATGTGGGTCTTACATAGACTAAAAGTAAACATTAAAAACATAATCCAATTGATGTGTCATGATAACATGGTCAAGTGGCCAAAGGGTTAGAGGATAAAAGTGAAATACGTAGTCATGGTAAAAATCCGTACTTCAACCATATCCCCACTCGGACCGTCTTTGCAGCCAAAAATCATGGGGGAGATTTCCATTATCCTTAGAAGAAGTAAGAAAGCCCCCCCCCCACCCCACACATTTCTTGTTTCAACCTAACCTAGTCATCTTGGAAGATTAACTAGATGGGTTATGCCACTAAATTATCCTCGACATGTAGATAGACCTGGCCGATCAAACCCCCCAAGGAAAAATGTTCTTCCAACTCCTGTTCCATGGTCTAATATACCTACATCAAATATTTCAATTCTAAAGTGCCTACAAAATACCATCCCCATAATATTATTCAAATAATATTAGATTATATGTATGAAATTTTAACGAAATTGTCCCTAGAGCTAGCCAAGTTTTTGATCTTGGATGAACTGAGTATATCAAAAGACCTCCAAGAATATCTCATAGGATTTTTCTAAGACCACGATAATTTGAAGTGGAATCTTATACTAATAAAGTATATCATACAAATATAGATCCTAAATAATTCCACACTATCATCTCTTTTATAGAGCAGGACAAAGATGTTGTTATACACGGATATATCATAACATTGTATATATTTGGCAAGATAAATGACAATGATATCTAATGATCTTTTGATGATAGTATATTAGGAGTCAGTATCATTCTAGTCCAAACACTTTGTTTACTTGGATACTATGTCGCCCACTTTTCCGATTTTTCTCTAATGTTATAGGGTTATGAAATGGGAAAAAATATCTTAGTAGGAATCAAACTCAAGGCTCAGTTTGGGGACCATATTTTTGACTCATAATTTATGGATGTTTGACATGACACGACAGTCAATGTTTTGCAGAAAAAAATGTGGTTTCATCAGCATGCTGCAATACCCTAATCACATCACTAATGCCTCAAATATTGAATTAATAGGAAAATTGGGACATTATACGGTGATGAATCAACATTTGAATCATGAGAAACATAGTATATTGATAAAGGGCTATACCAAGGGGAAGGGAAGCAACCAATTACCAATGGTGCTACATGGGTCATGACCCAAAATGGTCTATAAGTGACCTCGACCAACCCCTTTAAACATCTTAGTGAAGATTTTGTGTTTCCTATCCATAAAATTGATGGCATATGCCCAAAATCAGTTGCATGTTCTATAACCTCTATGACATCAGTAATGAAATATGATCTTGTTAGTGCGGAAAAAAGACATGTACCCTCTAGAAAGTGATAGAAACATGGATAAAAATTACACCGTTCCTTCCACAGAGTCCCAATGGATCCTTGCCTCATACTCCATGCTAAAAGATAATAAATATTCTCCTTATCTATCCCTCTATCTACCCACTTAAATGATTCAAAAACACCCTAAATTACCATCAGGATTAGAGGGAGTTTCTTTGTCTTCTCAATGTAAAAATGTTTACTCCCCTCCTAAATTTGGAGTGATTTTTCCATTAATTATTTTTCCTCAGAGTAAGGAATAAGAGGAATATAAATAATAATAGTTAGAGGATGAAGACCTCATGGATTCTACTCCAGTGTCCAAGGAAGGTGTCTACAACCATTGATGAACTCAGATAAATAAAACTTATTAAATAGGTGGACCCATGACACACATTAAGAAGTGATTCCATTTTTTCCAATGACCAATAGGTTTACACCTCATTCCTAAAGAAAAATCAAGTAATTTTAACCAATAATAACATAGTGATTCTAGGACTCAATCCCAATGTTTCCACTCACCACCTGGTCTTACCAAATAACAACCAATGTCACAAACAAGTAGTTGGAAAGACACACCCTACACACACCACTAAAATTTATGCCAAAGTTGATAAAAATATCAAAGAAAATATCATTCTAGAAGTTTAATACCCGACATAGAAAACCAAAATTTTCCCAATAAAGAATAATAATGGGAAAATTAGTTTCTTTTTCAACTTTGGAGATCTCAAACAACACTATTCAAAAGATGATTTCTCAGTCCTAATAAAAAAGATACTAATTGATAGAACAACTAGATATCAACCCTCTCCTTCATGTATTGTTTTTTGGGGTATATTAAAATAAAAATTGATCAAGAATATGAGGAAAAACCACCTATAGGAACCCCCATGGAGTGTTTTTTATAGGGTAATTCCCTTTTGATTAATGGATGTTAGCGCTACAAACCAATGTTCCATGCATCACATTTTCAAGCCCTTTTTGGGGATGTTTGTTGAATGAAATGTCAATTAATTGGTAGTTAAATCTAGATAACATCTTGACCACTAGGCTAATATTGAGACCATATTCAACAAACTGCAAAAATACAACTAGAAGTTGAACCCCTTAAAATGTTCTTTTGGGGTTACCTTAGAGAAAATTCACGGCTTTATCATACTCCATTATGCCATTTAAGTTGAAAATGAGAAGAAAAATTCAATAATAAATATGTCACCACCTCAAAATATAAATGAGTTGAGAGGTTCATAGGGAAACCTGGCCTATATTCAACACAATATAGAAAACATCACAAGAAATTGTTTTCCCTTCACAATGTTGATGAAGGAGGGGGTCACATATCAATTAACCAATGACTTTAAGGAATAATTTTATATTCTCAAAAAATATATCTTTATTATATTAATTATAATGATTAATTTTTAGGGTAATCCTCTCATTCTATACGTGATTCTCCAATGATATCACTGGGAAATATCCTTAGACAAAAGAACAAAAATGGGAATAAAAACTGCCTTTTGTATCTCAATGGAAACATGATCTACACTGATACTCATTATTTAGATATTTAGAAGATATTTTTGGTGTTAAACTCCATCATTCAAAAATTGGGGCGCTACCTACAACATCATGAGATTCATATGTTCCCCCTCAATAACCCGCTCAAATATATCCTCAGGCATCATATATTGATGGGATTTTTGGAAAGGTGGGTGGTCATCCTGCAATAGTTTTACATATAATTTGTTCCTTAGAAAGTAGTAAAAGGCCAGGATTTGGAAGATTTTATTGCAAAACACCCATCCATAGGAACAACATTGTTAACTACTTAATTTTCAATGGATGATATATTTTATATTAAAGACAACACATAGACTTGTGTTTATTTGATGGTTCATCTAGAAGTCCAACAAGGAAGATAATGGAAGACCCCAATCTCAACAAAGTTGGGTTGGGGGTCTTATTATTCTCTCTTGAAAAAGGTTAAATTACCTTACTCTTTCCTATTATCAGAAGACTGTAAAAAAATGAGGCAGAATATTAGGCCCTCATTATATGCCTAGAACTGGAACTTCTTCCAATTGCCCAAAGGCCTTCATTTTTTTATTTATTTTTGATAATACACCTTTCAAGGGGTGAGGTGGAACCCTAACAAGGACTATAGGCATAAGTATTACATGGCCCACAGGCCTTAGAGGAATTCATTTCCCATAGGCTTCAAACAATACATACAACCCAGACTAACTACTTGGAACTTCTCCTCCCAGCATCTTCATCGTGAAATCAACTCTCCACCTTCGCATGGTTGTTCGACAAGGCATTTCCGTGCATGCACAAGCTTGTCCCGATAGCAGGTTCCATACCCTCTCATTCTTGAAAACTAAGGGTATATTTCCCATTATATCTGAAATTGAATCACATGCTAGAATCATATAAATCCAAGGCTTCTATATTAGGGAATGCATCGAGGGCCCTATAAAATCTATATTGGGATCAAATAATCACCAACATTTCACATAACTAGATGGTCTCTCCTTTTGATCATGACAACATGGAAGAGGTCAATGAGGTTAGCCCCGTTCTAGAAACAAATGGTTCCATGACTAGTTGGATGATACCCATTAAGGACTACCTTCAAAATGGAGTACTCTCATTAGGAAAAGCCATAAATGAGAAAATATGATGATGAGCAAACAATTTTATTCTTTATGACATACCAAATTACCAAAAATTAATATATAAATGAGGCTTTGATGGAGTCCTTATCTGATGAATTTATGGATAGGACACTATTACCATCATTAGAACAGGGTGTATAAGAGCATCTGGTTCCCATAATTTAGGGTCCAATATTTTCCATCAAATATGAAGGCTTGGTACTTTTTCCCTCCAATAATGCATGATTACAAAAAACTCACCAAGAAATACCATTCCTTCCAAGTGCATGAAAACATAATCCATATACCCAAGAGTTTCTATACACATCTAAATACTCATGTCCATATTCTACTAGGGGAATGGATTTTGTAGAGATATATCCTCCATCAACGTCCAAGAAGTTGAAATACATCCTAACTGTTGCCAATTTCTTCTCTAAATGTGATGAGTAATTACCCATAAATGAAATTAGTTGAAAAATCATCATAATATTCATTAAATCCAACATAATTACTAGATTTTGTGTCCCTCATACCATACATACATACCATGACACTATTTTTTGTTCTGCTGAGTTAGAGAAGTTGTATCTAGAGTATAATATTGAATCCAACCACAAATACCACTATCATGTAGCAGCTAATGGATAGATTGAGGCCTTAAATAAGTCTCTATAAAACACACTATATAAGATGGTGGATATGGATAAAAAAATTGGCCAAAAAATTTCTTGTATTCTTTGTGAGCCTCCCTTACTACAACCCATACTTTAGGACAGGCAACCCCATATTCACTTTTTTATGGAATAGAAGCAATATTTTCCATTAAGGTCCAATTTTTATCACTCCTCATTTCAATATGAAATCATTTACCCATAGATGACCAATATCATAAATGGATGGATGAATTGGAAAGACTTGATGAGAAAATATTTCTTACCTTACAATACTTTTAATTCCAAAAAAATCGGATAGAACATGATTTTAACAAGAAATTAAACCTCTATTAATTCATCCAAGGTGAACTAGAAATGGTCCTTAGGACACTAATGATTCTATTGAGGAATCCTATAATATATTGTAAAATATAGGAGGGAAATTATTCCATACAAAATTTCCACTCTTATAGAGATTATTCCTTAATATCAGTGGATAGAGAACTAATTATATCCCCTACCAATGAAATATTTATTAGGAAATACTTCATGTAACAAAAGAGTGGGTTGTTTGTACTATAATATATTAAACTGCATAGTCTGTGTTTGTAACATGATCTGTAAAATTGTGACATTCCATCTACATCGCAAGGTAATAAACTGTATATCGCTAGACATCCTTGAAGTATGACATTAAACTATATTGTATCATGGACCTTTATGCACTACCTTAAAAGGAACACCATATGGTCCTAGTCATATGACCCAAAACTAAAAAACATCATAGTCTAAGCTATAAGACCTTAAACTATATAGCCTAATATCCAAGGCGTAAGAGATTAAAATGTATGAAAAAATATTTTTAGAACATTGTAAAACTACATGGTTCAAGTCATTATTTCACGATGTAAAACTATACAAAATATCAATATGTTCTTTAGTGTATTAGAACATTTATTGCTAGAATCCAACCACACCTTTACTCAATAAATAAATGCTGATTGACTCTTTCTATCACAAGATATGTAGTGATTCCCTGATCTCCTATCCTAGGCCCATCCATGAAAAAAAAGGAAAAAATGCTCACCTTCCTATGTACGGGTCATACATTCATAGGGAATATTTCCATAACTATATGTGGTTTAATTCATTTCATTGAAAGATTAGTAGTAAAATATAGATCTATAGTCTAGGGTTTAACTACAATATTTAATTTTCCACACCAGGTAACCTACATCCATACAACATGATTCTAAACATCAAGGCTAATGTCCCCTTAATCGGAGTTAAAATCTATGATCTATGTATGAATTGATTATAATTCCTATCAAATATGCACCGACACTCAAATCCTATATCTTGATCCATCCACCAAAAAATCAAAATGCATGTATCCTTTATTTTTATCACCTTATGTGCGGTTTAAAAACATTTTACACTCCTTTTTTCTCACAATGAACATAAATCACATGGGAATATGAGTATTGTTAAAAGATTCCCCGCATGATCAAGGCATGTTAATTCATATCAGTGTTCTTATGGTGCTGGTTTCACGTCCTTAAAAGGAATACTAGACATCCTTTCTACATGACTTTAAACTATAGGGTTCTTGAATTACAATGTGAGGATTCATTCTCATTCCAATGTGATATGTAGTGACACCTAGGCCTTATGTCCTAGGACCAACCATGGGGTAAAGAAAACTGTTCCCTCTCATACATACGAACAATGATCTATGCATGAGATCTTAATTTGGGTTCCCCCATTCTGGGGTCCAGTAAGGAAAAAAAATGTCTCATATTTCATTTGAGTCAGATTTATGAAAGGTACTCTACAATTCATGTAAAATGAAAAAATAATTGCATACTTTGTTCTTTGAAACACACCATCCACACACCATACTCATAATTTTGGAAAATTTTAGATCATTATAATCTTTCTATAACTATCGACAATAGAATATTAGCATCCTGAGGATTCCATTGTCTAACTTTTTAGTAACATTCCCAACTTGGATTTTCATAGTCACTCGTCAAAAGGTCATGTTAGCCAGAGGATGGAAATATTTTACTTTGTAGTAATATAACCTAGTTGAATTTTTATAATTCACCCAATGAATGTTCTTTCAACCAAAGGAATGTACATCCCCAGGAGAGACCTCTTCTATCTCTATAAGCCACAACAACATATTACGGTAACCTGCTATCTACCTTGGTTTGTGTTCATCCCTCTCATGGTTGTCCCATTTCACTTATCCAGATACAATAATTGCCAAAACATTGTTTTACAACATCCTCCCACATTTCTGAAATATGACAGAAAAAATTTTGTTCAGTGGGACTTATGTTACCTATCAATTATATAACACCATGTTTAATACCACATGACATTAAATTTTAAGATGAATGATTTCCTAAGAACTTGATGTTTAACTGCATAGATGATTTCCTCACCCCTTGACACTAAACTACATGGTTTTCAAAAACTATGTACGACCTGATTCTCATTTTAATGAGATTTATAGCAAATCTCAGGTCATACATCCTGGTCTACCTAAAAAAACCATATCTTACATATGGTTCATATCTACATAGGAAATGAATTTATACTAATTATTGGTAATTTAATATGAAATGATGCTCCCATATTTATGAACAGTCCACCCATGAATCAAACTATTTCTAGGACAACCATAATCACTATAAACTTTCCCTAACTATTGGTAATGGATTGTAATATTCTTGAAGATGACATTTTATAACATTGGAGTAATATTACCCAATTGGATTTGGATTTGTCTCCAACCAAAAGGGCATGTCATATAAAGGATTCCACTATTTGTCTATATAGTAATACAACCATATTGGATTTTCATAAGTCATCAACCAAATGAGATTGTCAATTAGAGGTATATGTGTCCCCAAGAAATACCCCTTCTATCTCTATAATCCCCAAAAACTCCATAGTCCCATAACACTATTTGGATTCAAAAACCCCTAGATCTCAACTTAGAAACCTTCCCAATTCATACCTGAAAATGATGATGCATTGTTGGAAAGATTATTATGAAAGAGAGAAATTGACAATCATTCAGTCAATTCAAAATAACCTTAAAAATATCCCCAATTTCCTTTCCATAAGATATTAAACTTCATCTTCCATGTACTGTTTTTATGACATTAAACTTTACAATTCCTCAACCCCTTTCAGGGTGGGGCCTTCCCACCAGAAACTTCAGTCTTCAAATTGAATCTACCCTCATTTACAAACACCAAATTTATATAGGAGTGGTTTTCCATTCATGTTCAATGCCAATATATATGCTCTATCCTTTCTCAAACACATTCCCTTGGTAATCTACCCTTTCTAGTCTTGAGAAATCTGAATCCTCACAAACTGATTGGCTATTGGTAACGAAATGTCAGACTCAAGAAGACACCTTTGTCAGACTATGCAGTAATACACCCCCATTGGCTTTTCAGAAGTCACAAAACAAAAGGGCCTTTTAGCCAAAGGATTCCACTATTTAAATATACATTAATAATCTCTTGTTGTATTTTTATATGTCACCCACACAAAAGGTCCTATCAACAATAGGTATATTCGTTTTTTGGAGATAACTCTTCTATCTACATACACCCCAAATGACCAAATCAATCTAGAAACTGATTCTTGAAAATTTCCATTTGTCTTCCCTTTTATATTTGTATTATATCATGTTTTAGATCTAGAAATCACAAAAATATGACTCAAAACACCAATTTGCATATATAATGAATTTCAGAACATTCTTGACCATAAATCCTTGTTTGGGCCATCATTCCAAAACTCATAGTCAAATCAATTCTAACTAAAACACCAATCACATTAGTCCAAATTGTAAGATATTCAATTAATCATAATAAAGACATAATACTCATCATGTCGAAAACCTACAAAGTGAACCTTTGGTAAAAATCGAGTCTCAAATCACTAGACCAATTATCTTTAGGGTTTAGGAAATAATTGAGTAATGAAAATACGAGAGGCACAAAACATGTTAGTTTGAAATCTCAAAATAGATTTCCTAAGAAAAAATTACATGCCCCACCTAATACGCCTTCTTTATATAAAAATTATGAAAAAATTAGGGCAATAAAAAAAAGCATAATGTTTTTAGGTTTGTCCATATAACCCTATAAACTATCCAAATATGATATCAAGGTCCAGAGACTTGGGAAACATTTAGGGTGGTCCCTCACCCCAATAGTTTTAATGACAACGCGATGAAATTAAATCAAATGGGTAATTTTTAGTGTTATATTATGACTATGATGAAGAGAAGAATGTAGGAATAGGTTATTGAAAAAAAATCATTTTTCATTCATGTTCTAAAATGTGAAGGAACATTCACATGTTAGATCCTTTTATCTAGATGTTATAAGAAATATTCAACATATGTTGTGAGTTGTTAAATTATGGATCTAGAATTATCTATAGTTCTCTATAACCCATCCAATTTTGTGGTGAGAGTATCCCAAATATTATGATCCTTCTACTTCTCCACCATAATATAATATCTTCCTTGTGCCAAGGCCCCCTTTAAGTATCGATGGAGTTGGACCATATCTTCCTTCATGAAATCCAATTCTTCTTGAAGGTTCATCATTAAAATAGAATTATCATCAAGAAAAAACTGATATTACTCTATATCCTTGGCATGATTGAGCTCATCTTGGGATACAATATCTTTGATTTCTTAAAACTGGCATTCCAGTTGCACGTCATCCTACTATGATATTTTCTCTTCCTCCCATCTCTAGATGATTGACATCATGGAATTTTGGATCATGTGATAATAAAACCCACCATACAATAAAATGAAAAACAATGTTAGAAGTTAGTGAAGTCATTATTGAAGGTTTTTAAGATATTTCTTTGATACTATCTTCCTGATGTATCACCAGACCATAAGGTGTGTGGGAAAAAAGCGTCTTGTGTGTCAAAGTATGACTCTGAGCCTCTCCCCAAGGGAGAGATGTATTTTGAGATTAGTTAACTCAATAAGTCACCTTTTTAGACCCCCTTTAAAATAGTATTGATTTTTTCACCAATATTGGCTGAATTAGTATGAAATCTCCCATATCAGGCTCTTCTATAGATGTTAATGGCATTGAAAAAAAATTCAGTCCCCCATCAATAGTAGTGAGGTTTCGAATCATAGGTGTGGGGCTTTAGATCTGAGGTAAAAAATCTGTGTTTCAGTACACATGTAGTTGGAAATGTTCCTTCCAAAATGAATATTCCTTTAATAGAGACGTTGGTGATGGGAAAAGAGTTATATTCCATGAACCAATACTTTTTTAGGTAACTATGAGCCTTTAGGATGAGGGCATCACTAAAAATTCCATGATTATACAATGATAGATAGTCACTTCATGGATAATCATGATGGTACTATGTCAAGTCCTCTACTAAGTCTAAGAGAGTGGAGACACACATGTAATAGTAATCTATTCCAATGTCTTTGAGAATATCTAAGACACATGAAACTACATATTTGTGGGAATCCCATAGAGTATCCATTGAAGGCCTACAAGGAAACATCAATATTTTCATTAATGTAAAAATATTGGTTAAAAAATTTAGAAATTATGGAAATGGAAAGAGCATTTTCTAGGTAAATAGTGTAAGAGACTAAAAAAGTAACCTTATATAGGTTCTTCTTCTAAGTGGCCTCATGTAGGTACCTCTCCTAGGTTACCTCAAGTAGGTCCCTCAAAAAAGGATCCATTCCACATTAAATTCTTCATACTAAATGATTTCATGAAGTAGATTATTTGTAAGATCTACAAAAATGAAGAGAGTGGAATGATTGTACAAAAAACACACAAGATGATAGGAGAAAAAGAAAAAATCAGAAGGAATAATTCACCGGATGGTCAACTATATATATATATACATGCCTGGAATACACTCCAAACCTATGATATAAACATACACTCCAAGCCTATTCTCTAGACCTACTCGACAAAACATCATAGGCGACCTACGCAGATTACCTATGTGGCATGAGGAATTTCTCATCCCAATACCACATACTAGACCCTATCCTTCTAATAAGATTCAATCCTGAGGGGGGGTGTGACACTCCTTTTTGTAAAATTAGATGAAATAGTTTAATGAAAAATACCACAAGTGTTGGAAGGGTGAAGGCCCCCAAGAAGAATCATGGTAACATGCCAAAATATGTCTTCATGGACCCATCCTACACACGAGAAAGGACTATATATGCCCACCATTGTGGCATGGATAGTGTAGCCACCCCTACACCTGACACCTGTTTTGGGTACCTATACCTAATACCTACGTGGGAAACCTCCTTCGACCAGGCTCCCATGTTTTCTTATAAATAAGACCTTAGGGATCCTTATTTGGGATACTAAATAAAACTTCTCTTTTTTTATTTTCAAAATCAGTATTGATGGTTGAGAGGTAACCAAAACACTTTTCATGGGATATATATCTTCAAAGATTCTAAAAAATCGAAATTCAAAAATACATAAAATCCAAGGATACTTCGAGCCATGTGCACCCACATTAGCATATATTATGTCATGTATCCTACTATCATCATCATTAGACCCACCTTCATCATTGACATCTTGTCACCACCATCATCATTTTTAATCTATCACCATGCTAGTCACCAAAGTAATTGACCACTAGATTCTATTGGTTTGGGATACTTAAAAAACAGAAGAAGACTCCAAGCTCTAGTCATGCCTCCCATTTTCTCAGACCCTCAAAACTCTTTCAGGTTACCCTAAAAACCCAGATAGAGGATAGAATCCAGGTGTTAGTGGGATAAAAGTCTCCATATGATATGAAATATAAAATCCTTCGAAATTCCCCCTCCCTAAGTTGAAAATTAATTTAGTGAAGGTACCTTTATAAACATGGGAACTGCATGATACCCTTCTAGGGACATCGAAGGAAACCCTTGGTGCCTAAATAAAGTCCTCTCCGACGTGTTGTTTCCCCAGTTTCCATCACCCATGGAATATCCAACTCAAACTTTGTACCCTTGTGAAAAAACATCCATTTCCTCCATGGTCACCGGATGAAGAGCTTTATACACACCAAGCCTTAACCCACAAGAGAAACCTTCTGAGACCTCTTCAATCAATGAATGATAGGTCTCCCATTCCTTAATATCCCTCATCTGGGATAATATTAAAACCACCAATAAAAAATTAGGACTTGTACAACCATAGCACGAGACACATCTTGATTTCTCCCATTCGGTTGTGGATTCCATCGGTTAGAGGTGTCCCACACATGTCCTACCTAATAGGTAGGGTCCTCATGGTGCATGAATTTATTCATAAAATCGGTCATGAGAACCCCAACCATAGTGGAGGTCTTAGAGATCTCCCAGTCATAATACTCAGTCTAAGAAAATTTCATTTCCAATTCATCTTTAGGACAGAGGACCTAGGGTTACATGTAGGGAGGTGGAGGGGCATGTTTGCCTTTACCTTTAAGGTTTAATGTCATATCCTCATATCTTCTTTGGAACCATAAGTAGGGAGTACCTCCTAGAGTGAACCCATAACCTTTCTTTTAGGGAAATATCTATATGGGTATTTTTATGTGACTACACTGGGTACAATGAAGGAGTGGATACAACCACATCAAATCCATTTCTTCTTATCCCATCACATTGTCCCCACCCACCATCAGATGAATGAGGCTATGATGTTTTCTATATCTTCAATTTCCTCTTATTTCTCCCATCCGAGCATGCCTCATGTGGCCTCATAGGTTAGAAATGATCAGTAAATCCACATGGTTAATTGCATGTATTGATAGATAATATTTTCATGGATCTTCATTTTTACTTCCCGGGGGGGGGGGACTCCATAGGAACGGGTACTCAAATCCATGTATCCAACACACAAGGGAATAATACTATTCAGTTTGATCCTTAAAACCAATCCATTATCTTCAGAGTGACCCTATTCCCAATGATTCATGTCAAAGGGCCTCCTATGAGGTGTAATCCCCAACTTAATCCTCTCAAAGGGACATATTCCCTGTAAGATAAAAATTTCTAGGGCCTATATAGGTGTCCGTCTATAACGGTTTGGAATTACTTACAGTGGAATATAATTGATACCTATCAGGGAACTCCATGGGAGGCTACACCCCCTAGGTGGGACACACCACCATCCCCAGTGGCAGTCATTTCCTCATGAAGCCCTTGGGTGGAGATCCATGCTTCATCCAACGCTCACATGTGAGAGTTCCCAAGGATCAGATTCATTCCTACCTCCTTTGCCTCTGATACCAACTGTAGATACCAAAATCTTGACATACATGGACATTACATTACTTTCGCAGAATAATTTATACATAACAAACATAGACACACAAGGACCGTAATAGTTTAGTGTCTTTGGGAACTCGGAATTTAATATTCTAATCGTGGTGAAAGATCATGAACTTCTCCCATAAAGATCTTCCCCTTTTTTTCCTTACCTAAAACCTTTCTTTATATCTTGGGGAAAAGAAAACATAAAAAGGGTGAGCTCAAATGATCAGTAAGGGTAAGCATAGAGAACATAAAACAATCCATAAACATTTGAATGCAAAAGCTTGAACATAAAATCTAAACATCAAAATCTTGAGCAAGGACATAAATCATGGAAGTATGTAAGGAATATATCATAAAGGAACATCAATATTGATAAAATAGCATGGGTATAAATCATGTAATTGTGGAAACCATACAGCACTTGTTATGATTTCCATAGTAGCCAAGGAATTGCTGCCAAGACCATCTTAGTGGAAAAAGTCTCTTTCTGAAATGAGTTCACTCATCGTTCTAGTCCTGTATCACTGAACCGGATTAACTTACCATTCTATCCATGTCTATCTCATGAGATATAAAGCTTTACCCAATTCATTGGAGGGAGATATAGGTCCCAACCATCTCATAATGAAATCATTCTTTCGTGTGCCACAAAATCATAAATCATACATCATAGCATAACCCATGTAATAGAATGAGATTCTTAAACATCATGCCATCATAACACAATCCATATAAAAAAATGGATATAATTTCATCATAAGCATAATCAAACCATGTAAATAATGGAGAAATTATACTTGAAACATAAAAATATTAAATAATGTCATTTTAGATGGAAAATAGTTTTGATAAAACACTTGAAATGAATTCTTGAGGAAAATATCCTTTATTCTTTAAAATCATTTTCCTTTCACAAAATGCCATAAAATTTTAAAAGAAAAGTATTTTGTTGAAGATAGTCATAAAATCTTTTAGAGTAAGCTTCATGAAAATGAGGCATTATGAAACCGTAAAAATCCATTCACGCCGTATAAGTTAAAAATAACATTCTTCTCCTACTTTTGTCGGAAAAGTCAAAAAGTACCTTGTATGGAAAACAAAAAAAATATTCCTTACATACAATGTAGTAAAAGTCAAAAATGGGTAAAAAGGACTTTAAACATACATGAAAACATTTTTGTAAAACTTTGAAATGGATGATAAATATAAACCTGGTAAATACTTACGTATAAGCAATCTCGGATAGAAAACAATTGAGATTGCAACATTATCCCTTACCATAGATCTGATATGCTTCGTACGTATCCGAACCTCCTGTATAATGATTTAAATAATGTCATTGACTTATTACAGAATCATATTCATTTTTATTATATCATATATGGTTCACTTATGACTTTATATTACCCATTCTTTTGTAAATTCCATGTTAATGCAGCATTTTGGGTAAAATCACTTTATTTATCATACGTGTTTGGACTTGTTGTTCTTGATATTATTATTACTTATATCGTGATTTACTTACATCAAAATTTTAAATCGTGATTTATATATCATATATATATTCAGTACATATATATATATATATATATAATAGATAGATAAATGAAATGAAGTACACCGTTCATGGAGACGGTAGGCCGTACGTACCCATGAACGCTATTTTTTTGTTTCCTTATTGAATTAAGTATATGAAATAAATATATATATAAATAAATCCAGTAGCATTATTATGTCATATATTTGATTATTACTTATTATATATACTTTATAATCATTCTTGAATTGTTAACATGGAAAATGAATCTCATCGCGTCGTGGAGACGGTAATCCGTACGTACGCACGAGCGATGATATCGTTCCCATATTTATTCAATGGAATTATAGGGGATGATATAATATCTTAGAATAATTATGATGTTATAATAATCATATATAGTGATTCTTTACACCACCATACCCATCCAAGTAAGGTGGTGGTGGAAAAAAAGATTACACCTTGGCGTGTAGACGATATTCCGTACGTACGCACGCGGTATGATTTCATTTTCCGTAGGATGGATATAAGGTGAAATAGGGTTGTTTTATAATTATAATAAAATATAATTATATTATAGATACTGATTTTATTACTTTATAATGAAACAAATAAATAATAATAAGTTTAATAAGAAAGAAACTTGAAAGAATCGTTAGAAGAGATTACCTCTTCTTCGACACACCTCCTTTAAGATTCCTCTTAAAGAAGTAGAGTTGGTCTTTTGAGAAGACCAGAACCTCCAGAATTTTTCTAGGGAAGTGGAGAAGAGAAATGGTCCAGGGTTGGCCGAGCTTAAAGGCTCAAAAGGGTGTGAAGAGTAGAGGGAAGTGGTTCCCTTTTTATAAGGGAGGAGAGGGGCACCTTTGAAAAACATTAAAATATTATTTTATAATAAAGTCATATTAGGTTTTTAATATCTCCAAATTGATTTATTTAGAATCTAAGGTGAGTATGGGTAGAAATCCTCTCAACCAATATATTTTAGACAGGTTTGGGTCATTATATTGACCTTATCTTTTAGTTTTAACTCTTAGTTAATTAGGTTGACATTTACCATGTCACATTGTATTTTTATATTATATAGTTAATAAACATACTATATACATCCAAGAGACCCCCAAGTGGTCAATTAATGATACAAATATCATGATATAAGTATCTTGGACTATACGTATATTTTTAGGAATATAATAACAATTAATAATAAAATATTATTTTTAAAAACTATTTTATGTCAATTTAGACACTATTTGGTAATTGATTTTTGTGAAACTAATAACCACATGATTAGTTAGGAAAAAGTTAATTAAATCAATAATAACATGTCATATTAACCTATAAAATTAGTGGAATTCATAAAAAGTCTCAAATTACACTTATTTGGGTATTTATAACATAAATTATGTTAATATTTCATTAATAAGATAATTACTGCATCATAATTGTGTCATAAATATATTAAATTATTTAATGTCTAAAATTATAAATAAAATACTATTATGTAGGAAAACCTTTTATCTTTATAATGAATATTTATAGTCTAATTTATCTTATGTATAACCCTATATTAAAAATGATTTAGTTATTAAACATTGATTTTAACTATTTTAACACTTCTTTAAATAATTTAATAATAAATGTCCTAATCTAATCCAAGTGGACCTAAATGGTCATATTTTATTACTAATGTTGTTTTTGGTCGAATTAAACTTATCTAATAGAATTAGGACATGTTTTAGGGTTATAATAATATCATTTTTACCCTTAATTACCCTATTTACTTTTAACTGTGGTAAATAAAAGTAAAAACGTTACTATTCGCCAAAAATTATTTTCATCTCATTGAACCATATTTTAGTCTTTTATATTAACCATGTCTATCGTATTTTCTAAATTCCACTTATAGAAGCGGTAAAATTATGTTTTATGTGAATTTCCAAATTCTCCTAGGAGGTGGGTAAAAGACGGTGAAAAGTTCAATAAACTTTTTATATATCTAAAATTATTATAAAATGATTTCAAGGAATTACATTGAAATTATATAGGTATTATGTATCATTTTTGACCTAAAATAAATTTAAATAAAATAAATAATTATTTAAATAAAAAGTCGGTTTTTTGAATAGTAACCCAGTGTTTTCACTATTCATCAAAAATTGAAAGTTTTCAGAAAAATACATAAAATTCACCTTAGGCTAATTTTGATATTCCGAATCCAAAAATGAAGTCCATTTAGAAGGTTAAAATTTATAAAATTTCAAAAAGTGGGTATTAATATTCATAACGTCTAGTTTATATAACATATCGTTGTTTAGCGAAACTCGGTATTGCGTAAATCACACGGTATCATGGAAGGTCATTATTGCGTGTAATGCAATCCAAGTCAGGGATGCATGTCATGCAAGCTCCTTTTGGTGTAGCATACAACACAAGACATTAATGAAATTAAAAATATTATTTTTCATAAAATCTCGGGGTGTTACATTCTACCCCCTTAAAATGAATTTCTCCCTCGAAATTCTTCTAGGTTATAAATGGTTTACTACTCGAAATATTCTTTAATAGAAACCCACATCGTAAAAAGGAATACCAAAACATGACTTTAAAAACTATAGCATGAAACGTAACGGTTACCCTAATTAACTAATCACTGGGTTTCCACATAGAAGAACATAGGTGAAAATATGGATATAGAAGAGAAATCTAACCGTCATGTTTTGATGGAGAGTGGTAGAGAACATGGATATGAAAAAGTCAACAATCATAAAGCCATAAATTTGTGATGATCTTTGGTACCATCTGATTCATCGGGTATAAGGGCACTAGGACAACATTTTTGGTTTTCAAGATCATTTCCCTAAAGTTGAAGAATTTGAATTTGAAGAAATACTTTCTTTATTTGGGTACAATCTCACCGTTGTTTGTGCCTTGAACAATTTCCACTTCATCTCTTTAAGAAATGAAGTTGAATTTGTCTTTTGAAAAGTTTTAGCAGATCATGCAATAGAATGACAGGTCATTCCATCTGTCTCAAACATAAGTTAGAAAAAGTTATATACATAATTCCATCTATGGTGAGATTAGACATATATGGTTCCCAAATGAACTTATACTTCATCTATCATCCTGAATAATAAAATAAAACTAGTTTCTACTAACTAGGGACTTCCTGTAGGGATGTGGTAGGAAATAAAGGTCTGTCGCACTTCGGTTGTGGGTTCGATTCCCACAGCCTTGTCTGACGTGATGGGTTGTCGCCCGTTTTGCAGGTTGTCCTTTTTTTCTAAAAATACAATATTATAACTTTCCATCAATATTATTGAAAAAGTTATAGCCTTAAACAATACTAACTTATGTCCAACAAAATCCATTCCAATATTTAAGCTTATCCAAAATACTATTGTTCATTCTCATATTATAGTGAAAACGATTACCAGAGAGTTCATATAACAAGAATGTTAATACCATTTTTGATCCCCATATATCATAAGATATGTCTTGTTGGTCACATTACAAACATTCGAAGGCCTTAATCATGTATTATCTTGAAAAATGAATACCCATTGAACCTTAGTGAAAACATGAGTGCCGTAAAAAGTTAACTCTTTCCATATACCAAAACCCCAAAATTCTTTATACACAAACCATGATATAACTATTTCCTTATATCAGTCATGAGCTCATGAATACTGTCAAACATTTCATATTATCCTTATCCCTTCATTATGCACATATTATATTCTTTCCAAAAATATCTCAATCACTTTCCATGGTTACCGATACCATAAATTTCTTGAAAACCACAATAGACCAATACATAAATATTCCAATATTACACAATACTATATACAACACTATTTTGGAATCCCATTACATAAAAACTTAATCATTCCACCACATCGTTGTCATATTCAACATCTCCAATAGTGATCGCATGTGAATTCCCCTTGTCATTTGCCTTAAGTGGTTGCTCATGTCAATCATCATTAACCCTTGGATTAGGGAATTGATTAATATAATTCCCCATTTCATTGCACTTGAATCATTGAAGTGTTGGTGATGCGTTCTCTGTAGTCTTTTCTTTATTGACATCATTAGAAACCCTTTTTCCATTACTTCGACACTCAGCTGCTCGATGAACTTCTTTTCCACACTTAAAAATTTTTCGAGTCCCTTTAAGACAATCTCCATCATACTTCTTTCCACACTTTGAGGATAAGGAAACATTCATCTTTTTTTCACCATTATTCTTAGATTTCTCCTTGAACTCCATCATTCGTTTCTTTTCAAAACCATGAGATAGATATGTAACACAAACGTCCATTTCTACCTTGATATCACAATGCACAATTTATTTATAGTTACTGAAGTCTCTTATAGTTAATTCCATTAAAAGACTTGGTTTTAAGCCACTGAATAATCGATCAACTTTACTTTCAGGTTGGATGATAAATCCAGATGCATACCTTGCAATCCTTGTAAAATTTTCTTTGTATATAACAACAGATTCATCATCCTTTTTCTTTAGTTCAAGAAACTCCTTCTCCATCTTTGTTCAAAGAATACTAGGGATGTACTTATTGAAAAATAAGTTCATGAACTCATCACATTCCATGGACTCAATTTCATCTCTTCGCCTCGTATTCTTGATAAGATTCCACCATTGATCAGCTTCACCTTCCAAACGTTATACTGCTAAGATGACTTTATCATGTTCAGAACATTGAAAAACTGAAAATATCTTTCCAGTGGTACTGATCTATTGTTCATCAACAAGTGGATCAGAAGACCCAATTAAAGAAGGTGGGCGTTGCCTCATGAAGGACTCAATAGAATATTGTTCCCTTCTCTGCTCATTTGGAAGTCCAGAATGATTCATAGCTTGTGTAAGTATAGAAATAAGATTTTTCACTCCATCTCCCATGAAATTGGTTTGTTCAGGAGGACAATAATTGAATTTTCCATTACATTGATCAACACAGTTCCTTCGGGTTCCAGCCATCGTCTAAAACCCAAAAATAATAGTGTGAGAGGAAAAAATCATGCTAGGGAAAACAACATAATAAAGGGGGAGTACCTTCAATATCTAACATCTTAGGTTTAATTCTAATATCTTTACCATAATTATATGATTATAACCTATACTTATACATAACCTTAGGTACATCTCTAAACATACCTTAGAAATATCTCTAGGGATCTCACTAAAGTTTTCGCATCCTAGTTTCCAAAGGTTAACTAAACCTTTCCTCTGATACCAACTGTAAAAGTCTGGAATTACTTCCAGTGGACTATAATTGATACCTATTAGGGCACTCCATGAGCGACTACACCCCCTGGGTGGGACACACCATCATCCCCAATGGCATCCATTTCCTCATGAAGCCCTTGGGCGGAGAGCCATGCTTCATCCAACACTCACATGTGAGAGTTCCCAAGGATCAGATTCATTCCTACCTCCTTTTCCTCTGATACCAACTGTAGATACCCAAAGCTTGACATACATGGACCTTAAATTACTTTTGGTGAATATTTTATACATAACAAACACAGAAACACAAGGACCGTAATAGTTTAAGGACTTTGGAAACCCAGAATTTAATCTTCTAATCGTGGTGAAAGATCCTCAACTTCTCCCATAAATATCTTCTCATTTTTTTTCTTACCTAAAACATTTCTTTATATCCTGGGGAAAAGAAACCATAAAAAGGGTGAGCTCAAATTCTCAGTAAGGGTAATCATAGAGAACATATAACAATCCATAAACATTTGAATGCAAAAGCTTGAACATAAAATCTAAACATCAAACTCTTGAGCAAGGACATAAATCATGGAAGTACGTAAGGCATATATCATAAAGGAACATCAATCTTGATAAAATATCATGGTAATAAATCATGTAATTGTGGCAACCATTCATCACTTTTTATTATTTCCATAGTAGCTAAGGCATTGCTACCAAGACCATCTTAGTGGACAAAGTCTCTTTCTGAAATGAGTTCACTCATCGTTTCAGTCCTGTATCGCTGAACCTGATTAACTTACCGTTCTAGAAATGTCTATCTCATGAGATATAAATATTTACCCAATGAATTAGAGGGAGATATATGTACCACCCATATCATAATGAAATCATTCTTCTGTGTGCCACAAAATCATAAATCATACATCATAGCATAACACATGTAATAGAATGGGATTATTAAACATCATGCCATCATAACAAAATCCATATAAAAAATGGATATCATTTCATCATAAGAAGAATAAAAACATGTAAATAATGGAGACATTATACTTGAAACATAAACATATTAAATAATTTCATTTTAGATGGAAAATAGTTTTGATGAAACACTTGAAATGAATTCTTAAGGAAAATATCCTTTCTTCTTCAAAATCATTTTCTTTTCACAAAATGCCATAAAATATTAAAAGAAAAGTATTTTGTTGAAAATAGTCTTAAAATATTTTAGAGTATTCTTCATGAAAATTAGGCATTATGAAACCGTAAAAATACGTTCACGTCGTATAAGTTAAAAATAACATTCTTCTCGTACTTTTGTCGGAAAAGTCAAAAAGTACCTCGTATGGTATACAGAAAAACGATTCCTTACATACCATGTAGTAAAAGTAAAAAATGTGTAAAAATGACTTTAAACATACATGAAAACTTTTTTATAAAACTTGGACATGGATGATAAATATAACCCTAGTAAATACTTACGTATAAGCAATCTCGGATAGAAAACAATTGAGATTGCAACATTATCCCTTACCTTAGGTCCGATATGCTTCGTACGTATCCGAACCTCCTGTATAATGATTTAAATAATGTAATTGACTTATTACATAATCATATTAATTGTTATGATATCATATATGGTTCACTTATGACTTTATATTGCCCGTTCTTTTGTAAATTCCATGTTAAAGCAGCGTTTTGGGTAAAATTGTTTTATTTATTGTACGTGTTTGGACTTGTTGTTCTTAATATTATTATTACTTATATCTTGATTTACTTACATAAAAAAGGTAAATAATGCTTTATATATCATATATATATTCAGTACATATATATATATATAATAGATAGATAAATGAAATGAAATACACCATTCATGGAGACGGTAGGTCGTACGTACGCATGAACGCTGTTTTTTTGTTTACTTATTGAATTAAGTAGATGAAATACATATATATATACATAAATCCAGTAGAATTATTATTTCATGTATTTCATGATTACTTATTATATATACTTTATAATCATTCTTGAATTGTAAACATGGAAAATGAATCTCATCGCGTCGTGGAGACGGTAATCCGTACGTATGCACGAGCGATGATATCGTTCGCATATTTATTTAATGAAATTATAGGGGATGATATAATATCTTAGAATAAGTATGATGTTATAATAATCATATATAGTTATTCTTTACACCATTATATCCATCCAAGTAAGGTGGTGGTGGAAAAACAGATTACACCGCGGCATGGAGACGATATTTCGTACGTACGCAAGCACGATGATTTCGTTTTCCATAGGATGGATAGAAGGTGAAATAGGGTTGTTTCATATTTATAATAACATATCAGTATATTAGAGATACTGATGTTATTAATTTATAATGAAACAACTAAATAATAAGATGTTGTGGAAGAAAGAAACTTGAAAGAATCGTTAGAAGAGATTACCTCTTCTTCGACACACCTCTTTTAAGCTTCCTCTTAAGGAAGTAGAGTTGGTCTTTTGAGAAGACCAGAACCTCCAGAATTTTTCTAGAGAAGTGGAGAAGATAAATGGTCAGAGATTTGCTGAGATTAAAGGCTCAAAAGGGTGTTAAGAGAAGAGGGAAGGGGTGCCCTTTTTATAAGGGAGGAGAGGGGCACCTTTGAAAAAACTTAAAATATTATTTTATAATAAAGTCATTTTCAGGTTTTAATAGCTCCAAATTGATTTATTTCGAATATAAGGTGGGGAAGGGTCGAAATACTCTAAACCAATATATTTTTGATAGGTTTGGGTCATTATATTAACCTTATATTTTAGTTTTAACTCTTAGTTAATTAGATTGACATTTACCATGTCACTTTTTATTTTTATATTATATAGTTAATAAACATTCCATATACCTCCAAGTGACCTCCAAGTGGTCCATTAATGATACAACTATCATTATATAAGTATCTTGGCCGAAACGTAGATTTTTATGAATATAATAACAATTAATAATATAATATTTGTTTCAAAAACTATTTTATGTCAATTTAGACACTATTTGGTAATTTATTTTTGTGAAAATCATAAGAGCATGGTTAGTTCTAAAAAAGTTAATTAAATCAATAATAACATGTCATATTAACCTATTAAATTAGTTGAATTCATAAAAAGTCTCAAATTACATTTCTTTGGTTATTTATAACATCAATTATGTTAATATTTCATTAATAAGATAATTAATGCATCATCATTGTGTCATAAATAAATTAAATTATTTAATGTCTAAAAATTATAAATAAAGTACCATTATGTAGGAAAACGTTTTATATATCTAATGAATATTTATTGTCGAATTTATCTTAGGTATAACCCTATATTAAAAATTATTTATTTATTAAAATTTTATTTTAACTATTTTAACCCTTCTTTAAATAAATTAATAATAAATGTCCTAATCTAATCCAAGTGGACCTAAATGGTCATATTTTATTCCTAAGGTTTTTTTGGTCGAATTACACTTATCCAATAGAATTAGGACATGTTTTTGGGTAATAATAATATCATTTTTACCCTTAATTACCCTATTTTCTTTTAATCGTGGTAAATAAAAGTAAAAAGTTACTATTCATCAAAAAATTATTTTCATCTCATTGAACCCCATTTTAGTACTTGATATTAACTGTGTCTATCAGATTTTTTAAATTCCACTCATAGAAGCGGTAAAATTATGTTTTATGTGAATTTCCAAATTCTCTTAGGAGGTGGGTAAAAGACGGTGAAAAAGGTTCAATAAAATTTTTATATATCTAAAATTATTATAAAATGATTCCAATGAATTACACTGAACTTATATAGGTATTATGTATCAATTTTTACCTAAAATAAATTTAAATAAAATAAAAAATTATTTAAATAAAAAGTCCGTTTTTTGAATAGTAACCCAGTGTTTTCACTATTCATCAAAAAATGAAAGTTTTCAGAAAAATACCAAAAATTCACCCTAGGATAATTTTGATATTACGAATCCAAAAATGAAGTCCATTTCGAAAGATAAAATTTATAAAATTTCAAAAAGTGGGTATTACCATTCATAACAGATAGTTTATATAACATATCGTTGTTTAGAAAAACTCGGTATTGCGCACAACACACGCTATCGTGGAAGGCCGTGATTGCATGTAACGCAAGAAAAGTCAGGGATGTGTGTCGTGAAAGCTCCTTTTGGTGTAGCATAAAACACAAGACATTAATGAAATTAAAAAGAATATTTTTGATAAAATCTCAGGGAGTTGCATGGTCCTCCCAAGTGAACTACATGTGATTTGATTCCAATATAAATGGGATATGTAGGAATCCTCTGTGTGGTACAAACCCAAAACCCAAAAAATCAACCCAAATTATCCCTAGGAAACATTCCTAGTTGGGTCATATCATTGTTTTTAATTTAAATCTATTACAGGTTCTTGGGATTCCTTAGTGTATGTCCCACACCTATCATTGGTTAGGCACCTTCTGACTTGACATGCTTTATGCATGAAGTTAAACTGCATGGTTTGGTCTTTATCACATGACCTTAAAAAGTATGATTTGTACCATTAAGTGTCACTGAACTATGTGAGTTTTGATTCCTTTAACAAGGATACATAAGAATGTCATATTATGTGTCTGATATCGAAATCAAAACAACTTTCATCTCCATAGATGATGATAAAATCCGGAGTGCCCCACTACAAGGCATAATATCGGCATCATAGTAATAAACAACCAAATAATATCTAATCCTATCATAAAGGGTACCATTTATGGAGAACCTCGGATACATACAAATAACTCCATCAAGGAAGAACCTCAAATACATAATGATGATTTTAAATACCATGCATGCTAATAATCGATTGTTAACTTGGGGGTGACCTAGTCATACTTGGGAATTAATAAAGGATTATTGAATATGTATTAAATATTAAAAATAATATCATAGTAGGAAATAATTCCCCCAAAACAGAGTTATGAGATCAACTTCCCTTCCTCTTGAACAATATTAGTCCTTAAGTTTCATTGGATCTATATTCCAATGACCACCTTCCTTTGGAAAGTAGGTTCATGAAACATCTCGAATAATGGAATTGTTGGTTGTTTTCGGCTCCACGAACAAAACCCATTGGAGGCCATTAAAAAATAGTGAACTTGGAGTGACATTATTGATTGTACTACAATTTAAACCCCCATAATCCTGATGTCCAAAAAACAATTTCATGTATTATTTTCTTCAAAAATATTTATACACTTCTTTTTCAAGTTCCCCATTCAAGGAAGAATACTTCACATTGTTTTGATATATCATGTATTTATTATTTTTTGAAATAGAGAAGAAAATTCCTATGGATTCAATTCATTACAACTAATAAAATGTTCATAATCAACTCCTTAAACCCGAGAGTAGAATTTCCAAAAAAAAATAGATTTGTTTCTTGAAGCATCAAATTTATCATTGAGATAGTTTTTGAAACCCCATCTGTGCCAATGAAAATTTTCCCTTTAGTTCTTGGAGAAATATCCCTAGTGGAATTTTTATAAATCATATAAAATTGAAAAAAAACATTTATTCATTTTTTATGAGTAACATATTCAACAAATTATTATGGAACAACTTTATAAATAATATCTGTTTGGTTGTCAAGTATCAACCATTTTATGTATTAAACTCATGCATTCTAATTTCAATTTATAATTTTATATTAAAACTTCTTATTTAACCTCTAATATTTCAATTTATCATTTTTAGAAACAAACTCATAATTAGTAGGTATATATTAATCAATATCAATATCATTTGGTTCAATTTATACTTATTATTCACTCATTTTTATAGAACTTTATATGATGTATTTGATTAAAATTTAAAAATTTTATTCATTTGGATCACCAAAATTTTATTTATTTTCAATATTATTCACATAAAAAAATCCACCATCATGTGTATCTTTTTTTTTCAGAACTTGTATCCTCTTCCATTGGGTAAATAACACATGAATACACCTTCTTAAAGCATATCATCAAATTTTCTATAATGTGAATTTTTAATCATCATTAAGCATGGTCTAAAAAATAGTTTGAACTGATTCCCTAGAGTATTTATTATTTTTCAAAATTTTTAAAGTAGTGTTGTTTGATTCATTCATCAGCATGAACCTTTTCTTAATATTCAAAAATTTACTCACAATTTCTCTCCAAAAATATTTGGAGATCATAAATTTTGTGAGCAGAGTTCGTCCCATCCTAAGAAAACTTCTATTCTTTATCTCCAGAACCCCATTTTATTAACAATGTATATGGAGAACTATATCTATTATTAATACTATTATTGTAAATATTTTATTCAAATGAATTTATAATGAACTCCAATCGGTTATCATTTCTCAACACCTTGATATAAACTCATAGCTATTTCACAAATTATCCTCTGAAAAACATGAAATTCTCCACAACATCAAATTTATATCTCGCAAACCTAAAATTTATTATCCTCATAAAATTATTAATTAATATAATTAGATAAAAATAATATTAATATGATTGATGTTCATTAACCCATGTAATTCTAGATGAATTAATTCCGTTGGTGTAGTGGACTTAATCTCTACTATTTTTTGAATACCTTGCATCACTATCCATTTTATTAATGTTTCACAAATATAACATATTTTTATTTTTATTTGGGGTAATTCTATTACCACATAACCCTTTTAAATTTTTATCAAGATTTATTGAACAAGATTTAAAATTATTCTATAAAACAACTGGTTCTAATATTTTGAGATAAAATAAGATGTATCACATGAATTTCTAATTTGTAATAAGTTACCACTGGTTCTTAATACCTTTATAATAAGAATTGTATCATATAATCACTTGATTCTATAAGAATTAATTCTGAAAAATAACTCATTACCACCATAAAAAAATCTTACTAATAGTCAAAAAGTTATTTTTTAACCCATCAACTAGAAAAACATCTTTAGATTTCTAGTTTTTTTAGCATCAATCTCACTTATTCCAAATCCTATAATTTTTAAATAGTTTTCATTTCCAAATGTAACGGAACCTTTATCGTGTTCTTAGTTATTTTTGAGTCTTTTACCATGTCATAATAATATCCAATATTTAGAATCCATGTCTTGATTATATTTATTGAGTTACGAGCTAACTTTATAAGATGTGACCACACAACCATCTCACATTTTTTATAGTCCCATTACTAACAACTTAAAGTGTTTTTCATGGTTTTATTTCCATGAATTCTTCATTAAAATGAAATTTTTCTTCATATCATAAATCTATTACTTCCCTAAATTTTAACCCCATACTAATTTGGTAAAAATGATGAATTTTTATTCTCTCATTTCCTCTTCTCATAATTTTTTTTATCAATTTCCTAGAGATACCAAATGGCAATTCATGCTTTTTTTAACCTCTATGAAATGAAATATTTTACCTCAAAATATAAGATTTATTTTCATCGACTCAAAATCAACAATAATATACTTTATAACTAGATCTTAAAACAATAAGTCTATCTATGAAAATCTTATTATTGTATGGATGTTAATAAGATTCTTTTTCCCTTTGTCCTAGGGAATTTTATCTTCTAAATCATCTTCAAATTCCCTTGATATTAGAGAGAACTTCACCTAATTTTTATTTATCTAATTTTTTTAGCTTTAATTTATATTATTAACTATTATCCAAAAGTTATATAATGTTTTATGGTTTTTAAGAGAATATTTTATTTAATTGTTTTTGAAAAAATAACCAAATAATTTGGGATGAATCAACCTATACATACATAAATATTTTATAGTAATATATTATATTTTTGGGATATTTTTTTCTTAAATAAATCTTGATTATGACTTTCTTAATTTCTCTTCCATTAAAATATATTTCTCTTTTAAATGTTTTAATTTTATTTCAACAATTTTCACTTTGGAATGTTTGTTTTCTTCTATGATTTCATTTTACTTATTATGAAATTCATCTTCACCTTTATTTTTATCACTAGAACCCTTATTTATAAATTTTATCTCTCTTATAAGCTTTTTTTTGTCAAGAAAAGATCCAATATTTTAATTAAACACGTGTTTAGAGTATGTTTCTTCACCTTATTTATCACCACATGATGTTTCTTCATGTTTTTCAACATTGTCGAGGAAGTTTCTAATTTTTTAATAACGTATTCTTTAGAATGATTACATGTATTAGATTAAATATCTTATTAATTTATAAAAATGATTTTTCTTATACTTGTGGTAAAAATATTCTCTCTCTTAATAGGTTTAATAAATCTTGGAATTTTTATTCCATCCAACAATCTTAATCCTATCTTTTTTATCATTATTTTTTTAACTAACCTCGTATCATATTTAAATATTAAATCACAAAGTTCCCAATTACTCTAAATTTAATTAATTTTAGAGGTAGTTTTTCATTACATTTTACCTTTCCTTTTCATAAATTATTTGATATGTGGGACATTATTCTATTATATTATTCATCCATTTCATTACCAATTTTATATTCCAATCAAAACCAATTTCCATTTATTTTATCTTGTATTTTTTTTAAATTTTAAATCAATTCCCCCCTCCACTGTGATATCCATCTTAAAAATAGGATCCTAACTCATTTCATTTAAAAAATAATATTTTGAAGTCTATCATGAGTAAAATCATCTATATATTCCAGTGTAGAAACATTGTCATCAAATCCATTAAAAAATTTCTAATTAACATCATGAAAATGGTTAAATATTCCATCATATCTGATTCATCCCCGAATTACATGTGGGGTTATAATGGATTTTTCATGGTGTTGGTGGAACAACTTTCACATCGGACACATACACCCACATCCCTTTTCGGTGGTTTCTAATGGGTTTTATTCTTGGAATGAGAAACACCCAATGGTTCTCATATTTTTGGTGACTTAAGGACAGGTTTCCAAAGGTCGATGCTCATTGGGTAACTTGCAAGAAATACTAAAGAACTCACATTAGTTTAGAAAATGGGGTTTTAGGCTCATAGCACCCTTTTGGGGGTAATTTTTTTCTTCTCAGGGACTCTCTTAAAGATTTAAGATATGTTTATGGATCGTTCATTAATTCCCAAGTATGATGTGGGTCACTCTTTAATTAACAATCAATTATTAGCATGCATGGAACCTAGAATCATATATATGTATACAGGGATCTTAATTAATATATATATCTATATGAATTTGAGTTTATCCATAAATGGTACCCTATTATGTATGGATTAGATATTATTTCTTCATTTATTATAATAATACTTGTTTTGAGCCATATCGTGGGGTGTTCTGGAGTGTGTCATTAACAAGGGAGATGGGAGTTTTTTGGATGTCAGGATCAGACCCATGAGATGTAATTCCTATACATCCTCCTAAAATGAATTTGAACCCATGTAGTTTGGTTCCATTTAATGGGACACATTATACATTTCAAGGCTATGTGATAAGTACAAAATCAAGCAGTTCACCATCATGTAGCACAAAATTCTAGGAAAAAGGTGGATAGTTAAATTTTGGTGTGTGACTTAAGAAAAACCATCCCAAGGAACCTTAAAGGTATATGGGCTTCCAATTTATAAATAACCTTTTAGGAACATTTCCTTTATATTATTAGGGTTGACTATGGGGTATTGGTTTTGGACCTTAGGGAGGCTTTCTATGTATCCCATTTGGATGGGAATAAAAGCCCACATATTATGGATTTGTTTGAGGACCCATACATATGTTGGTCATATGAAGGTTTTAATCATAGGTAATATGACCCTTTAATATTAATACATGGTTTGGGATTATACCAGATATGATTCCATTAGGTTGTATGATTACATGGTTGGGTCTTATACCAAGGAGGAGGCCCAATGTTTAGTTGTGGATTACACTAAATATGATGCCCTTAGTTTTGGGATTGTGAAGATGTGATGATCATCATAGACCTCTAACCCCACATGATTCATTCTCTATGTGATAATACAGTGGAAATAATAGATTTTGGGAACCAAAAAATCTTCTTTGTCTGCTAGTAGAAGAGGCCAAGACCCAATGGGAGAGGTAAAGAGAGTCAGCTTTGGTTAATGTCTCCTCTCATCATTGTACCCTGGATAGTAACATATGACTACCCATCTAGATATAGAAAATGGGTATAGAGAAAGTGGAAGGAATGTAAAAGGAGAGGTCCTATAAGAGAGAATAGGGGATTACTCTACGTGGGATTTTCTAGTTACTAGTTCCTAGGATTGAGAAGAGGATAAGACACTACACCTCAAAGGGAAAGGAAAGAGTCCTTCTAGGAACCGGTTGTCCCTCGTATTAGAGATGAATATGGAAGGACCTATTCTTACCCCACACATGTGAGACTAATGAATCCTTTACACTAGCCCTAGGTTTGGGGTCCTCATTATTGAGGGGATGCATATATTCATGAATCTTGAGGATTGTACCCATCATGTAGGAAAAGTTTGGGACACCTATGATTGAATAAATTCATATCCGAATGTGATACACACTGGTTTGACTCTCACCATAGTCTTACAAGTCTAGAGGCTTCAGTGGGGGATTCAATCCCCCCTCCTCTAATGAGGGATCCAAAGAAATGGGATATATACCACTAGTGGCTTGGAAGAGGGATTTAAGGTATCTCAAAGAGGTGAAGGATTGATGAGAATGTTCTTCATTATGCAAGATGTTGGAGGAGCGGTAAGTGCTTCGCTAAGAGGGTGGTCCTTTACAAGTTGGAGGTGACATGAGAAATGGTCCACATGGGGGAAACAACACATTGGCGACGCCTTACTATATGTTCCAAGGTTCTTCTGAGGTGTCCCTAGATGGGTCTTTTATAGGTATCGGGTATGTTAATTGACCTTTAAACTAGTGGTTATTGACTAGGGGTAAAGGGGTATTCACACATGAGTCTTGTGTTTCAGATCATGAATGGAATTGGATCTTTCTATCCCCTTTAATTACCTTTTCTCTTGAGTTTTAGGGAGCTAATTGGGGGATTTTTGATGACCATGGATAAGGGAATCTTTGAATAGAACTTGGATAATTCTTCCATTCTACATTTATGAAAATAATAATCTTTAAGGAACTATTAATAGGAAAACATGTGACCCTGGTAAAAGTCATTACCCCACATAGGTACCCAGCCCTGGTACCTAGTGTAGGTACCCTGCGCAAGGGTGGCTGGTCCTTTAATGCTGCACATGGGGTGTTGCGTGAGCATTCTAGTGTGAAATTTGGGTGAATGAATGCCATTTTAAAGAGATTTCCCTAAATCTTTATTCGAACCCTAAACCTCTCTAATGCTTAGATTATGTCCCTTAAATATTTTCATACCTTATGAAAAAAAGATTGTCAACAAAAGACGCCACCCCCCTCCAGATTGGATTTGATCGAAAGAAGAGGGTATAATCCAATGGTAATTGGTTGAAAATATTATAAAGGTATTTTAGGTGTTCCACATTGGGTACCAATGTTGGATGGTAGCATAGGCCTAGTGTTCAAGTAATTAGTGTAGGTCTAGTGTGTAGGTTAATCATGTAGGCTAGTAGTGTCTATAAATACAATAGACCTTCCACTGAATTCTTCCTTCCATGTTTTTGAATTATTCTCTCACAATGTTGGTCTTTTACCTATAAAATACATAATTTTCATTTTTATAGGTCTCTTAATAAACTTCATCACATAGATAGACGATAAAACCACTTGATTGATTGTTTTGTGCATAACCACCTTGTCGAGTTGTCTTCATGGGACCACATGGTTGATGAAAATACATGAAGGGTTTGATCAAGGGGAATGTGAAAATGAGTTAATCAAGGGGCATGCACAAAGGCCCTTCCATTTCAAAATTTTTTATTTTTTCAAAATCATGATTTTTTTAATGGAAAATCTTGATGTCTTTTTGATGGTTTGCGATCCCGATGGATTCTCACCAAAAATTTGTTTTTTGAGTATCCAAGATGATAAAATATATTGGTACATATTATTGTTAAATGTGTGAATCCCATGTCCCATATTTTTAAAATAACTTGATGTAATGTCATGATGAGTATCCATAAAGCAACTATCTACCCTTGTACAATCATGGGCTTTAGAGGGATGCTCTCATCCTAAAGGCTAAGATTTATTTTCTAATGTCTTGGTTCATGGAACATTCAACATTACATACCTCCAACATCGCCCCATGGGTATCTATATCATGGATTGGATGGTTCTAACTACTATTTTCATGCACCATATCTATTTTTCCTCAGACCTGAAGTTATATACCTCTGATTTGAAGCCTTGCTATTATGAGTCAACCCACAAAGATTTGGGACATCTAAGCACTATATAATGTCCACCCCGAGAGAAATTTGACTAAGGTGGAATAATATGTTCACGAGCTGTAGATATCGATATACACAACTAACTAATGAATCCTGATCACAAACCATGTATCTAACATGTTTTACTGAGGAAAACATGAGGTGAAACCAGGTCACCCCAAAGAATAATGAGATGACTTTATAGATCCGAATGATGTATTTATCTTTTTCCCCTTATATTTTTTCTCTTTATCCAATGTAATTAATTTTGATGGATCCATCTTTCATTATGGAGACGAAGAAGAAGAACTAGTGTAAAAGGTTCTCAATTCACTAAAATATGGGCCCACATGAACCCCCATTAGATTATTGTTTGAGTCTCTGAAATCCCAGGAATTGTACCTGGGTTAGATGATAATGGATGAGTAAATGGAAGGAGGTATTTCTCAGCCACCATCTCAAGTTCTTGTTTCTAAGAGGACTAATATAGGATCCTCACTTTCTTAAGATAAGAGTAAATGAAGGAGGGTGGAGAAGTTTTCTTATCATATGCACTAAAGTAAATTTGTGTCCTCACATTTGATCTAACGACTTGATCAACATACTATTTTGAACATAATATCCTTTTATAAAAACTTCATCGCATTCATACCTTAATGGATCTAGAATTGGTTGTTCAAGGATCAAGTGGGAAACCCTATAGGAGGCATATAATCATCTTGATGAATACATACCCCTGACAGATGAAGTGTCAACAGACTTCTCCATGTCTACCCCCACTATTTTTGAAAGGAGACAGGGTCAAGGTAATGTCAGAAGTATAACATGGGTCATTATTTCCTAGTCACTAACTTTTTTCCTTGTGTTATTTTAGATCTTACATATACATTGTAAGACTCTATAAAAACCACCACTAGCCCTGTATCCACTCCAAAAGTGGTTGACATGGATCCTAGATGGTCAGATGAATGTGTCAATTCTAATCCTAACCATATGGGGATCAAGGAACCTATACCTGTTGAGATATTGATAGAGATAATTAACAACAAATCCAATTTGGGTCCTAAGCCCCACATCTAGGATATAGCTATTGATGAGGATGATGTGATATTCAAGGGATTATATAATTAAAAAATGGATGAGAAAATGGAACTTGAGGATATGTTAAAAATCATTAATATTTATTCCTCTGGAAAATCCTAGGGAGTTTAGTTGGTTATTGAATGGATGGGAGTTTTATCTTTCCTATTTTTTTCAAATAAAGTCTACCTCTTCAATTTTATGTCTCACATAAGAGCTTTATATAGACAGATTTTTCAGTAGAGAATGTCACAAAAGATATTCATGACCAAGGCCTCCGTATTCATTCTAATCCCATTACCAAGAGAGTTACAACAGATAATTTTGTAGTGGGAGATTCTTGAGATCATGAGATCTCAGTCATTGAGTAAATCTAGGAGGATTCTCCTTGTCATTAGCTTCTTGTTCTGATAACTAAGGTCAAGAGTACCAGAGAGGCATCAATCCCAATAGTTTTACCAATGATGAGTTATTGTTATTAAAGTTTCAGGTTACTTCACTACCTTTACTTTCTGTTAACATCATGAAGTTTATGAGTGGTGTTTCCAACAATTCAGTTCCATTGAATTCAGTGGATGAGTTTGAAGTTGGGGATTTTTTTTTCCAATTCATTCAATAATGGTAGGTGAAACTGATGTTATCTTGGAGGGAGTGGAACAAAGAGTCTCATTGATTAAAATTATTCCAGATTACATCTCTCCTTCTGAGATTAGATCTATTCCAGACATGGAGTTGTAGGATGATCTTTTTAATGACATGACATATCCTTTTCTAATACATCTGAAAGATAGTTTTAGAGATTCCTCTTGATGATCTTCCATCGTGAATTCATAGACATATGTCCATATTTTCCTTTTGGGGGTTTGGAAGGCTTTATTACCACATTACCGACCATGTTGTAAAGCCAATTATCTGGAAAATAGAAAGAGTATAGAATGTCATAGTGGGATCTGTCATAGTTAGCTAGCTGGGTTGAACATTTTATGGCTCTTTTGTCCCAGGTAGAGTGGAATCATTCCATGAAGGTGGAAGAAAATCAGCATCATCTAGATGAGAAATCTCTCCAAATAGTGTGACTTTATGAAGAAATATACACTATATAAGAATATATTGTCCAAATACACCATTCCTAGAATACAGTATCAAAAGAAGGTGAGAAATATGTGTCTCCAGAGAAGGAGAAGGTTTTTCATGCTGAAGATATCATCTCTACCTAGCAAGCTAGGTTTAGGTAGGTTGAAAAAAGGCTCGAGCTACAGATCCACATCTCTAGTCTTATGTAGAGGAGAACATGTAAAATTTGAAGAGATATTAAAACCTATTAATGTTGGTTTTTATTTTAGTACACAAATGAATATTATTTTTTCTTATAATAACATGTTCCTACATTCTAATCCTCTTTGTAATCATATTATAACACAGAAAATGACTCATTTGATTGAATGTAATAACATTACGATTAAAATGATAGTGGTGAGGGAGTGATCTAATATTTTTTCTTAATACATGGGACCTAGAGAGTGTATTTCGATTGGTTCTAGGGTTATATGGAAAACCATACCAACATTGCGTATGTTGTGTCAACTAACTAATTTTTTCCAATGTCCAATGAATATTACATAGCTAGAGATAATTTTATTTTGATTAGGATTCTCATTGTGGGGTTTTTTCCTACTATGGGTTGTGCCTTTTAATTTTTCATTTATTGATACTTGTCTACCCATGAAGAGTATATGCCTAGCGATCAGAGACTTAACTTTTAATTTGTATCCCCTTTGCGGGTTTTCAACCTAGCGAGTACTTTGTCTATTTTTGTGTGGGTAGTGTAAGGTCATGAAAGACGGACTAATGCGAATTTTATTTTAGTTCAAACATCTTTGACCATGAATTTTTTAATAATGTATCAAAAAATGTGAGTTAACCAAGAATGATACAATATTTATTAGATACACAAAGGGTGATTTTGAGTCATGATTTTTCAACTCCCAAACATAAAACATGATATGATAAAAGTATGTGATGAGTTGAAATAAGACAAGATCAGAAATTAGTTTCTTGTATGATATTGTTAGGGATTATGGGAATATGATAGGTCTCTCCTAAGTCTGAATATTCTTCTAGTTGACAAGCCTTTTTTGGGTGATTTTATGCAAATCTAGTTGAGCCATATATCCACATAGTTGATCAATGGCATCCTCTGGAAGAGATGCCCTGGAATTTGGTGGGTGACTTATGAAAATCCAATAGGGGTGTATTATTTATTATTCAAAAAATGGTATCCTAATGAATTCTGATAAAATCTTACCAATGGTTTGAATTTTTGTGAATATACCTATTTATCAATACCATGAAGGGTGGTTTTCTATTAGAGGGTGTCTAATAATGACGAGAGTATCTATATTAGAATTTTACATGAATGGAAAACCACTCCTACATGAATTTATCTTGTGTGAAGGAGGGTACATTGGGTTAAATGACTAATGTCAAGGGTAAGAACCATTTCATATAGGGGTTAATGCATCATGTAGTTTAATGTCCTGTGACTAGGGTATGGACCATATAGTTTAATGTTTGAAAGAGAGGATGTTTTTGTACAGTTTAAAGACTTATGAATTGTAATATATGCTATGTGGTTTAATTTCTTACAGAAAGGACATTGGGGAATATAATTTAATCTATTTTAGATCTAACCAAGAGATTGGTAATTCTACCCTTCATGTAAATCTATATAGGAATTCTCCCTCATCTTCAGGTATGAAGGTTGGATGTCATAAGATTCAATCCAACGTTTTTTATATTTGAATAGTGATATGGGGGACTGGGATTATAGTGATAGATTAGGTCTATCCTAAGGATAAATGTACCACAGGTTAACAACCCCATTTTGTGGGAGAATTTATGAAAAGACAATCGGGGTGTGGTACTACATAGTAAAAAAATAGAATCCTCTATCCTATAGACCCTTTATGTGAGAAAATTATGCAAAGATAACTGGGTCATGTTACTGCATAATCAAATAAAATATTTCTTAGGAATTCCAAAAATCTATTATTAATGGATGAAGGATGTTTATGGAGTTCCAGATTTCCAAGGACAAAGAGATTAGTTTGTGGAAGGAAAGTTCCTAAATATGTAAGGAGCATTTCATGTCAAAGTTACCCAAGAATAGGGGAACCATTTTCCTATGCCCATCGAACCCAAACACAGGAAGAATGATTCTTATGGATTTAGGCCATATTAATAGAACCATAGTGTTATGGAAATAATGAGTAATATGAAACCTACCAAACCAAGGTTGTTTCAATATACTTTTGGAATGGGGGAGAAAATGGTAAACCATGATCTAGATAGTTCTCTATTTTGGAGAAATGATACAAGACAATCATGTGAGGAACAACCTTGGACCATGGTCAAATAGTGGATTCTAGCATGATGTCGTTAGGTATTATGAAAATAGAAGAGGCTTCTCCTAAAAATGAAATGTGTTGTCGATTGAGAAACATGTTTTTTGGGAGAATTTATGAAAATACAACTAGGGTGTGTTATTTCATATTAAAATAGAGAAAACCTTTGGATAACATTCCCATTTGTTTGGTGACTTATAAAAAGAAAACTAGGGCATGTTACTGCATAGTAAGTCAAATGATTTATCAGGTCTTAAACATTCTTTTTCCAGTAGCTATAAAAATACTATTAATATATGAAAGTTTCCAATATTAGGATAATGATTTCTGGAAGGAATATGTATGAGAATTATGATATCATTTGGACCAAAATTGGCTCTTAAGTTATGATTCCCTTGGATGGAACCAGAACATGAGACCTTGTCATCACTAAGTATCTCATTGGAATGAGAATAAATCCAAACATAGTTCTTAAGGGACCATATAGTTTAATGTCATGAAAAAACGACATCATTAATGAAATTTAATGTCCAATGGTAATGATGAAGGTGAATCATCATGAAAAATAACATTTTAGATGGACCAAGGTATATGACCCAGGCATCACTACATATCTTATTGGAAGAAAAATAAATCCACTCATAGTTCTGGAGTATATTCCCGATATTTATTGAATTCTTAGGTAGGAATGGTTTTACAAAAGGGGTGAGAACCCACATTAAATAATCTCATGAAAATCCGACTCATACATAAGAGAGTAGGTTCATTTCCTGTATTGTGTCTAGACTAGGATATACGATCCATGTGTCAGTACGTATCTCATGGAAATAAGAATCAATCCATACAAAGTTCTTAATGAATCATGCATATTATAGTCATGTGGTCAAAGGAATTTTATGTTCTTTTTATGGTCGTCTTACCAATACCGTAGTGACCCTTAGGTGAATTGATATTTCTTACTCATATAGGTAACTTTTTAACCAAAACTCTAAATCCCATGTGAGCTATGATTAGTGTATGAAACGATAGGTGGTAAAGGTTTCTTTAAAAAAGTAAATACAACTGAAGGACAGGGGAATTTAGATTTTGTGGTGGATGTTATAGGATGTAATATCTAGGAATCAACACATATCTCATTGGAATGAGGTTCAAGACACACATAGTTATTGAATTCTTCCCTATGTTGGTCAAACATGTACCCAAAGAGGGGGGGAGGGGGGGTTGTGTGTCTTCTTACTAGACCAAAGATTGAAGATCTATATTTCACTATATATATCAATGGAATAAGAATCTCTCCACACATAGTTTTTGAATAAATATACCAATGGGGTACCAGCACCAAATATTTTGATCCTCTCAAACATGGATTGAAATTTTATGATGTTTTAGGTCATGCAACAAGTGATTTAACCATTCAGTTTCACATCATGTGACAAAGACGTTGTCATAAATTTTAATGTCTTATGACTAGGAAGTAGGGCTATATAGTTCAAATACATGTAGATTTGAGTATGATGTCTTTTAGTTTGGGTTTATATGACTAAAATCATATGATGTTACTTTAAAGACAATCAAACATGACCATGATGTTATGTAGTTTAATGTTGTATAGAAAAGATGTTAGTTTCATGTGGTTTATCAGCCAGTGATGTGAATGATGAGTCATGATTTTTATGGTCATGTGGAAAATACCAACTACACAGTTGAAATCATGTAGCTAAGACATTTTTCTCTTTCATCACAAAAATTAATTTTTGAGAAACCATTCATTGTTTAGAGATTTAATGAGTCCTCCACCAATAAAGATAAAGGAATAATATCCATTAGAGCGGACCTTATGTGACGAATAAGGTTCCTACCACTTTAACTCAATGTTTGGAATCTTTATCTCTGGTATCATTGGAGTCCAAAGGAACAATATGAGTTCCCCTTAGAGGAATGAATGAAGGAATACAGTATTTTTAAAATCTCTCACTATATGATTTTGATTGACCTCCAAGTGATATAATGTGTGCCACATTTAATCATAGATTCACTCTAATTCATCCATTAATTTTCCAAATTTCCCATTTATAGATATTTTATCATAGATGTAAACAAAAATTGATGGTAATTAGTCCTCAATGGGTAGGACTGCTTCTATCCCCTAGACAAGTGAATACGGTTTTTCTTATGTGGTGGTATAGGAAGTAGTTTGGATGGCCCACAATGCATGCAATAGTTTATCCGGACAATAATTATTATCATTATCCACCATATTTTGAAGTATGTTCAACATGGTCTTGTAAAATGATGATATATTTCTATTAGACACTTCATGATAGTAGGATGAGTGGTTAGATTATCTATTATAATCCTATTATACCTTCTCCAACTCATCAGAATAGAAATTGGTGTTGTTGCCCGTCAGTATTGTATGAAGGACACAAAATCTTGTAATGATGTTTTATTTCATGAAGATGATGATTATTTTTGACCCATATTCAATAAGGGGTATTTCCTCAACCCATTTAGAGAATAATTTGGTTGTAGTTGGGATGTATTTTAATTTATTTTTAGTATATAGAGGGTATAGAACCATAACATTTATTCTCGATATGAAAATTAGAAAGGTGTATTTGGATATATTTATAAAATCCATTAGTTTATTGATGAATTTAGAGTGAACTTGGCTGTAATGAGACTTTTTTGTAAAATTTGTTCAATCCTGATTCATATTGTTCCAGTAGTACCCTAGCCATTATATTTGATGAGAAATCATAAACCCTGACCGGTGGGTTCCACAGGCACCGATGTGCACATATGTCATGACATAATTTGTATTCTATCCATAAATTCACCTGAGAATGACACCATGAAGGCCTCTATTATATAGGATATTTTCAGGATATGTCCTCTCATATAGGAAAAATTAATTTCTCATATTTTAATTTTCCCATTCCCAACTATGTCCAATAGGATAAATACATTTTTAAGTTAGTCCATGATGGGAATAATCCACCTAATGGTAGGGCCAAATGGTTTTAGGGCATGACTAATTTCATCGATATCTTCCATGTTGAAATGGGAAAAATTTTATACCATTCAACGATGAATAATGATAAAGACTGTATCATCCCAATTTTTATCTTCCAAATCCATAGATAAATTTTATAATCCATCTACCAGGGAATTAGATGATCGTGGGATGTGATTAAATGTTGGACCTGAGGGTAAATCTTCCATTAAACCTCAAAAATAGTTTATAAAGGGAGTTAAGTATTATTTTTTGATACAATAATCCCCATTAATCTATTTGATTATAAACTTTAAATCACATTTCACCTATATGTGACCCACTAGAATTTGGAGAAATAGTTATAGGCCTGAAATGAGGGCCTGATATTCCACCTCATTGTTTGTATAATGTTATGACCACAAGAATGATAAACACAATACTACATTTAATAAAGATATGACTGTGACCCCAAACCTGATGCTGTTGAGCCAAGGGCCTTCCATTCTATTCTTTTTTGGGGTCCTATAGGATTCATGAAAATAGATTTCCTAATATTTGGGGGATATATTGAATATAAAATATCTCTTCATCTAAGAATTCGGTATCTAATGATGTTGTTTTGATATACAAGTGTTATATAAGGAAATATAATAATTCCAATCCTTTCACCACCTTCTGAGGAATGAACTATATGTAAAACTACTACAGGATAACCAAACATGTTCCAAATGTCTCATCAACCATGGAAAGTTGAGGATATATTTGATCGGGCAATTCTGAGAGACCAGATGGACCTTATGGTGCTACAAGTAGTGGATCAGTTTCTGAAGCATAAATATTAACACCAGGATTCTCTTATCGATATCCATATAATGAGTCTCAATGTCAATCATGGTTTTAATGATATAATAATGTATTTTTTCATTCCTTCCATCATTATTTTGTGTAAGAAAAATGCCTACTGATTTCTTTTGGTAGGTCATGTATATAATGAGCAGCTTTACCTCAATAGGATACATTTTCACTAGAGCGATCAAGATATATTTCATGAGGTTTTATAATTCTTACTATCAGTCACTGGTCCTTTGATATGTGACCCCCTTCTTTCCCAAATTTATGCAGGGAAAACACTTACCTATGAAGTTCGTTATAAAGCACCTAATACATGATAAGTGTCTTTAAATTCCTTTAAACCCTTTTAGTTTTTGAGGAGGTGACATTATAAGGATATCCTTTTTCTTCTCAAGGTCTACTTCATTAAGGTGATGGCGTAGAATGAAGCCAAGAAATTTTTCTAAGGTTACCCTGAAATAACATTTCAAGGGGTTCATATTCAGGCTATGTTTCCAGAGATTATAAAATAAGGTCTTAAGATCATCAAAATGTTCATAACACTATAGGGACTTAACCACTAGATCATTAATGATTCATTTTACAAATATCCCCAGGAAGGGTGTGAATATGTGATTAATGGAATGTGGGTTTGTATCTCCAACATTATTCAAGCTTAAGGGAATTACCTGATAGAGAAATACTCCATGGGGTCCTTGAATGTAGTGGATTATTCATCTTTTGGGTCCATTTAATTTTGGTTTTACCATGAATATCCATCCATTAAAGAGAGGTATTAATAACAATCCATTTCATCTATCATAATCCTTATGATTGGAACTGAGAAGTCATCTTTTGGATAATACTGGTTGAGATATCTAGGGTCGATACAGACCCATGTATTCCCATTCATCTTCTTCACCATGACAATATTGGCCAAAGATATTAGATATTTTCCTTTTTGTATGAACTCATCCAAAATAATATTTTCCACTTCACCCTCAATTTTGGAGGCCTGAGATGGGTGTGTATTTTTGTCTACTTATTTGTATACTCGATGGTGTTCTAGAAATCCCAAGTGATGAGTGGAAACCTCGAGATCAATTCCTATAATTTATGTGCAATTCATGTAAACGATGTCTCATTGTTTCTTACAGATGTAGGTGTATACCACTTGTTCTTCCGAATTCAAGACCTTACTGATCAAAGTTGGTCATGGTTCTTCTTTTGTACCCATATTTATTTATCTGAGTTCATCAACAATAGTAGACCCACATTCCCCAAATGTTGAAGGGGAATCCCTAAGGTCATCCACCTCTTTCCGTTTCTCTTGATCATCCTCTTTCACAAATTTCTTCTTCTCATGGGAAGTAGGTGATGATGAAAATTTATCACAGTTAGGGGAGGAGTCAAAATTTTGACATTCGGAAGGGGGAGAAACTACTTCCTACATGACTAATGAGACGAGGACTTTTGGAATATCTAAAGGGGATAATATGGAAAAATAATTAGAATCTTCATTTACTCTCTATGATGTGGGAAAAACTTCTAACCAGGTGATGAGGTAGGGATTTGTTAAAGTTCATGGGGTAGAATGAGGACATTCACATCCAGAATTTTTTCACTATTTGGAGAGTGAATGTCTTATCCAATGCGGTTGGGTCAGTTTTTATGAATGATATGGTGGAAGTTTATGAATATTTTCTTGAATTTAGACCCACCAATTCGATCTAATTGATGGGAAGGATAAACCTTACACTGGTCTTCTTGAAGGGATTAGCTGAAGTAATTTATGAACCATTTTTTTGCATTGATTCAATAATCATTGAAAATATGGGCTATTTCCATTTCCTCTAGTATAATAATGCATTAATTTGTTGTGATTAAACGGATTTAAATGGGGATTTGTCACCATGAAAGTCCCAATTTTACCATTAATGTAATATTTGAGGACTTGGTGGTATGACGAGGGAATATCCACATGCTGCTGTATCCATGTCCTTCCAAAAAAACGTTTAAGGCCTTATCTTATCAAACAAACATGAATTCTAAGTTAGATAGGAGGTCCCCAACCTAAGTCTTGATCATGATCTCACTGAGATGATTTTTTTTTCTCTTTTTATAACCCTGTAATGTTAGAGAAGAAGGGGGAAAGTGGTATTCTTAATACCTAGCTAACATAGTGTTCATAACTGAATAACTTTGACCCTTGATCCATTTTCAGTGACGGATCATTAGATATCAATTTCATTTATATTTCCCGACACATACAAAAGTTTTATGTGTACTTATATAATGAAATACTTGTCTTGATCTGTAAAAGATAACCATGTAGAATTCCGTAGGATCTATCATTTTATGATAAACTTCAGTTATAGAAGCATCAACCTAAAATTCTTGAGAACTTTAAAAATATTCTATGAGTGTTTCATGGAGGTCTTTTGATAGACTCAAAGAATCGATGATAGAAAAATTTTCTGGAACCATGGATAATTTCGTTCAAATTTCTTACATCTCGGCTAATGTTCTATAATTCCCAGAATGGTGATGCTCTATTATAGGCACCTTAGGAACTGAAGTACTTCATGTTGGAATATTGTCCTTTGGAACATGATTTGAATGAACTTCTATCCATGGTTGGTTAGGTTGGCCAGGTCTACCTTGGCACCAAGGTTGATTGGGTGATAGTGTATCCTCTAGTTGATCATCTATAATGATCGATTAAGGGGATAATTTCTCCTGTATGGGGGAACATTCTGGATCCTTATGACATTACTGGATAAATATCCTATGAGTTTTGGTAGTGTATTGAGTTTGAGTATGAACATGGATAGAGTAGTGACTTCTAATGGAACTGTATCTTCCCCTATATCCTCATATCTAGAGGATTCTTCCCTTAATTTCCCAATCGTATGTAGGGAGTTTGATTTCATATTCACACCAATCATCTGAGAAGGGATCTGCTAAGTGAACAACATTAATGGAAGTGTACATCAAATCCTCATCAAACTAAGACTTCGTCTAGAGGGTTGACCAATGTGGTACCAATTGGTGGGTGATTCCCATCTTCTTGAGACTATGGACAGGAAATCAAAGAGAGTTAAATATAACTTCATACTCTGAATATACTGACCTTTCCAAGTGGGGATCGTTCTATGACTCGACATGCACTCCTCAAATAGCATAAGGGCTTGCGACAAGTGTCGAGTAGGTATATCACTGACATGAGAGGACACAACCTATATTCTTGCACAAATGCACACATCTACAAGCCCATAAAAATTATTAAATGTAAAAAGGACTAACAACCATGCACGAATACATCTAAATCCTACAAATAGTGTATGATAGAAAGTAAAGTAAATTAATCAGGGCCAAATAAAATCCCACCACAAATATTTTTTAACAAAATTCCAACATGAAAGGAAACGTACTAGGACTAATGTCTCAAAGATGTAGGATCACACCTCAGAATGTTTGGTCTCAATAATCACTATCTGTTCCTGGTCCGCCTAAGACTTCATCAAAAGGTCGATCGACTACACAAGACATGACATGTGTGGGAAATGCCCGTATAGGGGTATGTATAACAATACTCATTAGGACACCTCGGAACCCACAAATCATACAATAATGTAAATATATATAACTCTAAAAAGTTATATTCCTACAACACATATATCAAGAATATCCAGATATACTCAACAAATACACATAGTCTACAGGTAAGCCACAACAATAGTATACCATTCAAGGATTCCAGTTCAAATATTTCAATGAAGCACTCATTTAGGAGAACACACTCTTGAGACTAATAGCACTATTGATGTACATATTGGAGGTACTTCTCATCAGGTCTCATTATGAGAATGAACACATTGATAGTCCAAAGAAAATGTGATACATAGTTTAGGATCACTACAAAGGACATGTGGTGATACCAAAAACTAAATATGGAATAACCCGATAAGTAGAAGATTTGTTCTGGTATAATCTTGGGAATTTCGATACCAAGAACTCCACATTGGGCATTAATATGAATAGAGGATCTCACTCTGGTCCACAAAAAGAGATTCCAATGGCTCTTTGTAGGATGTTCTATTGAAGGGATCATTGTCTTAGGAGAAGGAGATGATATTATACCAACCTTCAAGGAAAGGATAAGGGGAAAACCCCTCAATTAATGTGTCCATTTTATGGTTTAAAATAGATTCAATCCATGTGGAAAAGAGTAAAAAAGGTTTACAAGGGTTACACGCACTATCCCTTGACCCTAGAACCTACCCATGTAAACTAAATGTATCGTTAAACTATGTTCGGGTAGTAGTACATGTCGTGTACGAATACCATGTATTCTAACCATGTGATAGTACATGATTTCATCCCATGTACCTATGTCCATGTAAAATTACACAACTTAGCCCATTTACTTGTCTCAACTTGTGTCGTGTTGGGGAGTACACACTGCATAGTTCACCTAGTATTTGTGTACAATACTAAGTACACGGTGAGTATATGGGGAGGGAGCACACACTGTGTGGGCTGGGGAACATTATATTTGATATATAAATCCTTCCAAAAACCATAGTATCTAATCAAAGGGACACAAAAATGTGTTGATCTGGTTCACATATCGTGTTGGTCAGGATTTTGCAGAATCCCAAAACTGCTCTCATGTTCGATCTAGAACCTCCAACCTTCGATATGATGATCATCTCTCCACAAAATCTAATATCCAAGATTTTATAATAATTACCATCCCCTAACAATAGTCTCCACCATCATATATTCTCAAAAAATGAATCAAATCACAATTCTTCATTGTGAATTGAATAACTCCAAAGAATGTAAATTTCAGAATCCATTGTCGTCCACATTGTTCTGTCTCTATCGTCACACGTCTATCATGTCATGATGATCTCAAATATATGATATAATATTTTTTCATGATGAAATGGTTGTGAAACGATAAATGGAATAGGATTAGTCAAGTTGTAGTTCAAACCAAGAATGCCCATGAAAAATGATGGATTGTCGGGAGAAAAGCACAAGAACATATTTTAGGAGAAAACCTCAATAAATGTTCACATCAATATTGATCTGGATCCATTAGAATGATAATAAAAATAAATCAATCATAAAGAAAATTCTCCCATTAATCCTTTCAATCATACCCATATCGCAAGACTATCTAATTGTGGATCAATTTTTTCCTTTATAGATCTATGTTTGTCATCGAAATCAAGAAAGTGGAATAAAAAAACCACAACACATACCCTACCTTGATTCATTTTGATCACTGTTGAAGAATGATTCTTACTTATCAAGATATGTCAAAATCATGGTGTGTTGATCTTCAATCCGTGATACATCATCGTTATCCTCAGAGAGAATCCTTAAAAATACCTCTAACTGTTCTACAGATGTTCTAGAGTTATGCAAATAAACTTGGGATTCATTCATAATAGTACTTTTACAGACTAAATAGTATTTGGGTCAACAAAATGATATAAAATAATTTTATGTATTTTTTTTCATTTTCACGCCCGCGATGAATTTTCCAAAAACTACCAATGCCGACTAATTTTAAGTTGTGATGAGGGAAAACCACACATGTTGAACTCAATAGTTCCCTTTGATTTCTGATTTGGGAACCCGTTTTTAATTTATTCTACTTTTTTAAGAAGACTATAGGGCATACTATTTAATATATTTAAAACATTTATTTTGGGCACACCGGGCCTCAGAATCGCATATTGTCTTAGCGTATTATATTGAAAATAATCCATATATATCAAAAAATAATACACATAAAATTTGAGACATTATATTCTCCCCACCATGGGATTTTACATCCCTTTAAATCCAAAACAAGGGCTACTCAAAAAGATATGGGTACTAATAAAAAATATTAGCCTCCCACAAGCATGTGATCTCTTAGAAATTCCAATACTTCCATTAGAAACATACCAACGAAATATATTTCACACTATGGATCATGTCCTTCCAATCTTTAATCCCCACTGGGTAATCAAAAAAATAATCTATCTTTGATGTCCAGATCACCCCAGTCGATAACATGAAATGGGTCATGGACGTACCTCCTCAGTTGTGACACATGGCATACACCATATACACTGTTTAACTATAGAGGTAGAGATATGTAGTCTTCCTCCTATCCAACTCTTCGTAGTATTTGGAAAGGGAAGGTGAACCTCGTTGATATCTCACCACTTAGACCAAATATCCATAATCCATGTCGAGGTGAAAACTGTAGGAACACATGGTATCCTTACTTGAACTCCAATGGCCTTCATCATTAGTTAACATAGGACATATTATTATTATGTTTAGTATTCATCTACACCAGGATAATATGAACCTTTTTTTATTGTAGCTCACACCAATTATGGGACCATGTGTGCTAACTCTCTTAGGTCAGTCTAACAAACTAGTGACCAGAAGTGTATCCCATACATAGCCTTGAATTAAGCCATACCAATGGTGGAATGGTAGATGTTTTTGTATACAAAATCCACCAGTGGTAGGTGATCCTCCCAACTATAGAGAAAGTTTAACAAGAAATCTCACATCATATCCTCCTCAACCTGAATGGTCTAATTAGTATTGTCATCATTTGGGGGTTAAACACTATTATCAAGCATAACATGGTACCAAATTTCTCCTGTAATTCATTCCAAAACTAGGATGTAAAGCGATAATCATGCTAAAAAACCATAGTCAATGTAAATTCTTGGATATGAAAAATATTCTACATATATAGGCATCCTAAGATTACTGCTGAACTCTTGTCTTTTATAGAAAAGAAGTGGGCAGACTTGGTGAGTCGGTCTATGAACACCCATATGGCATTGTGTCCCATGGACATTCATGGTTATCCCAAAACGAAGTCCATAGATATCCCATCTCACTTCCATAATGTATCCTCAAGGGGTTTATATAATACCATTGGAAGATGGTGATCATTATTCACTTTTATACAAGTAAGTCTTCAAGACAAGAACTCTATAACTCCTTTCTTAATTCCTGGCCACCAAAACTAACATTAGAGAACTTGGTACATCTTTTACACACATGAATGCACCATAAAAGGATATTTGTGAAACTATATTAGATCATATTCTCACAACACCAATGGTATCATCATGCATCCTTTGAAAAGATTGATGCACACTCCACCTATAGAAAATCTATCAGGAGCATGCCCTGTGGATATATGAGAAAGTAGGGTCTCAATGTTAGTATCCCAAAGCTAGGCATCCATGACTTGATGTAAGAGTGATGTGGTGAAAACCATTGGCTGCATGTAAGATGATTCATTTCCATCCACAAAGGATAATGGAAGTGAGGCCAACTACTCCAACACCTTTTTCATAAACTAAAAAAATATCTCATGCTGAGAGCATATTGCACCACATTCCCCTTCCCATGAGTATATAAAATCTATAAGTGATAATCTAGAAGTAAATTTATCCATAACCACTATATCAATGTAAAATTATTATGATAGAAAATATATTTTAGACTCTTGTTATCATAATTGGTGATAAACTACTTTTCCATTAGGTAGTGTCCCCATATATTCAAAGTGAAGACTACTACTTCTAGATCAAGATCATGGGTCATGTTGTTATAATCACATGGCCTCAATTGGAGTGAATCATAGGTAATCATTGTCTGACTCTTCATTAGACCATAACCAAGCCTAGTTCTTGATTCATCGTAGAACACTACATACTCAACACCCTCCTCCAACAATCTCATGATTGGAGTGCTTATCAAACTTTTCCTCAACTATTGAAAATCCCTTTAGCACTTCTCTATCCACACCCATATCATGCACTTTAGGTGGCTCCCAGGATAACACTACCTCAACCATGGAGAGATCCACTACCATTAAAAAGTCACATCCTAGACCAGGTTCACGAGCTATACTATGTACTGGCAGATATGTAGAGTACTCAGAATGCTTACACAATGTGCACTACCACACAAACATGATTTTATGACACCATCCATTTACATGAGCATAACCTGAGGTCAAGGGACACAATGTTTAATCCTAATACACATTGTGTACTCTATTCTAGATGGTTGTAATCTCATATCTTTCATATCTTGGAAATTATTTGTTAGGGTTTGTTCTCCTAATCCATTTTATAGAGTTTGGTATAGTATCAAGTCATACTCCTAGGACAAAAATCCCTTCAATTGGAATTCTGGGATATTGGTGTTGGAATCCCTCTGAGAGGCCTGGAGTGAGATCCTCCATTTATCTTCATTCCTTAAGTAGAGTTCTTGGTATCAGAATGACTTAAACTATCTGGGTGTGAATCCTCATCATAGAGGGTTAATCCAAATTGAGTTGTTTGTGTCCCCCATCCCAGTGGGGAATGTATCGCGACTCCCCAATCACACCTCTAATAAGCCAGGGGACGGAGACTATCCTAAGTAGGCATATCACTGACATGGGATCCCTTATAATAAGTACATGTACATACACACACATATCCGAGCTCATAAAATGATGAAATTTAAAAACAATTGAACAACCATGCATGAAGACATCTAATCCCATAACTAGTGTATGAAAGGAAGTAATGAAAAATAATCATGGACAAATACAATCCCACCACAATGATTCTATAACACAAGTCCAAACTAGAAGTAAATATATTTGGAATAATTTCTAAAAGCTGCAAGAACACACCTCGATTTGTCCAGTCTCACTCTGCACCATATGGTCCGGGTTCTCCTAGGAATCCATCAAAAGGTTGATCTTCTACACAAGACATAACCCATGTTGGAAAATAATGTCTATGGGTGAGTATAATAATAATCATTAGGATGCCCTGAAAACCAAAAAACATACAACATAGGAAATAATCATACCCTTCATAGGTATATGTCTATATCACATAAAACAACAATATCCAGATATACTCAACAAAGGCACATAGTCTTGATTTAAAACACAAACATAGTATAATAGCCTAGGATTCTAGCTCTAAGATTCTATGAAGAACTCATCTAAGATAACACACTCATAATTATGATAGAACTGATGACGTCCTTCTAAGAGGTACTGCTCATCTGGACTCATCATGAAAAGAACATGCTAATAGTATGAAGAGAATATGATTCAAATATGAGGATCACTATCCGAGCCATGGGGTGATACCAACAAATCAATCTAAATTAATCCTCTAAGTAGAGGATCGACGCCCATGTACTGTTGGCCACATCGATACCAAGAAATACACCTAGGGCATGAAGATGAATAGGTGATCCTATTTTGGGGCTCTTAGAGGGATTACAACAACTATATATAGAAATTCATACTGAAGTGATTACTGTCCTAGGAGTAGAAGATGCTACTATACCAACCTCCTAGGAAAAGATAATGGGAACAGACCCCAATGAATATGGGTCAAGATATATAGGATAAGAGATCCAAGAGTTTTATAAAAGAGTGCACAACGTATAGAAGGATTACATGTCGTCTCCCTTGAACCTAGGTCCTACCCATGTAAAAGGAACCTTTCATCAAAGCCTATCCATGTAGTAGTACATTCCATGTAATAATTATATGTACTCTACCCATGTTCTATTACATGGCTCAGCCCATGTATTCAACCAATTTGTATCAATGTAGTAGAGTACACACCATGTAGGCAGTCTGTGTACTACACCCTATGTTTGGGTACTATCTGAAGTACACATTAAGTCGCCTAGGATATATTTCATGCCATGTAGGTAGAACCACATGTCGTATGATACTTATCTCATACCCAATATCCTAGACACCGCTCAAGGGGGACCCACCCGTCGTGTAGATCCAGGTTATATGTTGTGTGTTCAGGATTTTTCAAAATCCCAAATCTACTCTCGTGTTTGATATGGAACCTCCATCCTTCAATATTGTGATCTTTTTTCCACTAAATCAAATTTCCAAGATCATCTAAACCTTTCTATTATCAAAAAAATGCATTTCTTCATTATATCTTTGTGGGAAATGGATCAAATTGTCATTATGTGTTGTGCACCGAAGAATGGAAAAGATTGTGAATTTGGGAATCCACCATTGTTTGAATCACCCAATTTATATCAACACAAGTCTTCCATTCTATGATGATTCTAGATTTATGATTTCAAATCATTGTGCCATGAAATGAGTGTGAAATGATTGATTTCTCGAAAAAACATTAAACCATGGGCCAACGAAGAATGCACACTACGAATGGTGAATTGGTGGAGTAAAAAACACATTGAATCAAGAGGAATGGACCCTAATCCATGTTCATATTGATCTTGGTTCACATCCATTATAACAACAATCAAAAAATCAATGATTAATCACAAATAAAAATTCTCCCAAACCCCGATAATCCTAATCCATCCTTCAAGACAATTGAACCATGAATCAATATATTCATTGAATAATTATCATTCATCATAGAAATCATAAACATGGAAAAGAAAAATAAAAAAAATTCATACCTTGATTCATCTCCATCTATAGTGAAGAATGGTGCGTCGTCATTGTCGTTGGCAAGATTCGTTAAAATCGATGTGAGTCGATCATCGATCCATTATCCATCATCATTCACTTGGGATAGAATCCTCTAAGTTCTCTCCAATAGTAGTCCAAATGATATAGTATTATAAGGATAACTCTTAGATTCCATCATAATAGTATTTTAAAATACTAAATAGTCATTACGTCAAAGAAATAAAATAAAATAATTTTAATTAGTTATTTTATTCATTTCTATGCCCACAATGACTTTTCCATAGATGACCCATGAGAACTAATGTTATGTTTCCCCTAGATAAAACCCTGGATTCTGAACTTGAAAATTTCTTCATATTTCTAATCCAAGAACCCATTTAGAAGTTATTCTACCTTTTCAAGAAATCTATGCATGCATACTATTTAATATATTTAAAAAAATTATTTCGGGCACACTGGGCCTCAGAAAAACATGGCATCTTTGCACCTAGTCTCAAAAATAATCTATATAATACCCAAAAATAATACATAGAAAATCAAAGTCATTAAATTCTCCCAACCATGGGGTTTTATGTCCAAGAAAATCCAAAATAAGGGCAACTAAAAAAGATGAGGTTATTGAGAACGAATCTAAGCCTCCTCATACATTATTCTATCTTGAATATTTATGTGCTACCCCCATACATGAACCAATGGAATCATTCACCCATAATGGATCCTCTCTTTCTGATCTTCAATCTATACTAGGTACTGAGTAAAGGATATTGCATCCTTTATGTCCATCTCAATCCAGTCGATAACATGTGATGGTCATGAACATACCACCTTAGCTCCAACATGTGGAAGACGTCGTGTACCCAATCTAACTACTAAGGTAGATCTAAGAGGTAACCCATCATTACAACTATATGAAGTATCTTGAAAAGGCTGATGAACCTTGTAAATAGCTTATCATCCCGAAAAAATCTCCATAATCCATGTCGAGGTGAAACCTGTAGGAACACATGTTATCCTCCCTCGAAACCAAAAGGCTTTCGTCACCTATCAACATAAGACTTATGATGGCACTGTGTAGACTTCATCTAATCCTAGATTAACTAAAACATATCTATAGTTGCTCACCTCAATTCTAGACACATTATGGCTGACTCCCCTAGCTCACTCTAGCAAAGTGGTGACCAGAGGGTCACCCGTACTGTAACACCCCAAGATTTCATAGTGTGTTATTTCTTCAAAATAATTCAATAATTTGCACTACACGCAACACCGAGTTCAATCACACCATGTCTTACAAAAAAAAATCCATTCAAAAGAGGTTATTAATAGTATTATCTAAATTTTAAACTTTATATAATCCTTATAATTTTAGAATCCATATTATGAGTTTCTTAGATATAATGCAAGAACAAATTCATTTTCAGTATTGCACTTTTATCAACTTTTAATAGTGAACCCTTTTTAAATAAAATATTTTAAACTTTTTGACTAAATAGGGACATAAAAAATTTAAAATGAAACATCCCAAGCTTCCACGGTACACTTTCTTTGAATAATACAGTAGCGTGTGTTGTACGCAACCTTGAGTTTTAACACACACCACAACCAATCAAACTAGCCGTTATGAATACTAATACCTACTTTTTGAAATTATATATATTTTATATTTTAAAATGGACTTCATTTTTGGATTCGGAATATCGAATTTAGCCTAAGGTAAAATTTTGGTACATTTCGGATAACTTTCATATTTTGATGAATAGTGAAAATTACTAAGTTTTAATTAAAAACAACTTTTTTAATCAAAATAATTAATAGTGATAAATTATGAATTTGAGTGGTTTTAAAGTATATTTAGAATATATTTTTACCATTTAATATAATTTTGGTCATTGGACATAATTTTACAATTAAACCGAACATAAACGAGTGTCAATCTTTTGATAGTTATTATCTCTTAAAAACACGCTTTTTGTTTTGACAGCGGGAATTAATTTTAAATTAATTTCTGCCACTTCTGTGTTTTGAATTTAGGAAAATGGATTCCATATTTTGAATCAGGATGTTCAAATTGTGTAAATAGGTAACTTTTATTTTTAGACATTTTGAATAATTACTGCGGTAAATATTTTATTTACCATGGTTAAGGGTAAATCCGGTAAATAAGGGTTAAAAAATAATATTATAATAATACTAAATTACCCTAAAACGTATCTTAACCGTATTGGTTGATACATGGTCGACCATGGGAATCTTTGGGTCTATTTTAGGACCCCATGGATCCACTTGTAAGTGATAATGACACTTTATTTTAATTAAGTTAAAATGAATACAAAAATGACACAAGCATATATCTTTTATCAAAACAATTGTTACACAGGGTTATATAAGTTTGATTTTAGATTATAAATATTCATTAGAAAGATAAAAAGATTTCCTACATAATGATATTTTATATATAATTTTTAGACATTAAATAATTTATTTTATTTATGACACAATGATGATGCAGTAATTACTATAATAGTGAAAAATTAAAATAATTGATATTATAAATACCCAAAAAAATATAATATGAAACTTTTAATGAATTAAACTAATTTTCTAGGATAATATGATATATTAGGATTGATTTAATTGACCTTTTTAGAAGTAATAAATCTGTTATGAGTTTCACAAAAATCAACCATTGAATAGTGTCAAAATTGACATAAAAGAGTTCTTAAAACAAATATTATATTATTAATTGATATTAAATTCCTTAAAATATAAGGTTCGGCCAAGAGACTTATATCATGATAGTTTCATCATTAATGGACCACTTGGGGGTCGCTTGGATGTATATAGTAAGTTTATTAACCATATTATATAAAAATACAAAGAGACATTGTAAAAGTGAAACTAATTAACTTAGAGTTAATACTTAAAGATAAGGTTAATATAAGTACCCAAACCTGTCTAAATTCTATTGGTTGAGTGGTTTTCGACCTATCCCCACCTTAAACTTTGAATAATAAGCTTTGGAGCCATTAGAAACCGAATATGAATTTATTATAAATTAATATTTCTAGCTTTTCCAAAGGTGCCCCTCACCCCTCTTATAAAAGGGCACTCCTCCTTCTCATTTCTTCACACCTTCAAAACCTTTTGGTTCGGCCAAACTCTGCCCAAATACTCTCCCAACATCCCTCACTACAACCTAGAGGCCTTAGTTTGATCAGAAAGCCAACCTAAGGAGCCCTTTTGATCAAATCAAAAGGAAGAACCCGAAGAAGAGGTAATGATTTCACCACCCTTCTCCAAGTTCATTTCTTCTTCCACTTCTTCTTCCTTTGTTCTTACCATTCTAAAATAATAACTCCAGTATCTCACATATACTGTGATGTTATTATAAATATGGTAAAACCATATTCATTATTCTATCCACCCTTTGAATAACATGTCACCATACGTGCGTACGTACGGACTACCGTCTCCACGTCGTGGTGTAATTGTTATTCAATATAATATTATTTGAATGGGTATAATAATGATGTGTAAATCATGTAAATAATAAATATAACATGTTAATGATTCTGTATATATGATATACCATCCATTTATATATTATTTTAATATCAAGAGAATGATATTGTCGCTCGTGCGTACGTACGGACTACCGTCTCCACGAACGCGATGAGATTCATTCTCCATCATACCCATTCAAGTATAATTATCATTTGATGATTTAAAAATGATGTTTAAGGACTAGATATCATTATGGATATGAATAAGATACAACAACCATGGCTTATGTAACAAAACATATAAAAGAAAATGAGTAAGTTAACTCCCGAAATGACGATAATTCTAAGATATTATTAACAAATCAATGTTAAAAGATCATATATGATATCATATTATTATATATGATTCTTGTATAATTTAATAACAAATATTTCACCATTATACAGGAGGTTAACCTACCCCAACCAAGGAAAATTACAAGGTAAGGGTTTACTTTACAACCTCTTCATTATCCAAGGTTGTTTATACGTAATAATCTACTGGGATCTCTTTATCATCCACATCAATGTTTCTTAAAAATGCATTTCAAAACATTTTTACAATTTACTAGAATATGAGTTAAAGTCATTTATACCCTTTTTGACTTTTATAATTGGTTTATAAAAGAATCTTTCGGTCATTTTCAAAACAAGGTCCTTTTTAACCTTTTCGACAGAATTAAGGTAAGAATGTTTTTTTAACTTATACAGCGAGTGCGGTTATTTTCTGCCATTATAAAATCTTCAAAGTTTTCCTTACAAGATTATAAGAATATTTTCAAGAAAATGTTTTATTTTATATGGCTCTTAAATGATTTCAAAAATAGAAAGAGATATTTCTCCAAAAAGTGTTTTGATTTCATCTATGTCAACATCCTTTGATGGATTTTACGCTTATTTGAAGTTGATTTATTATGATACAAAACTTCTATATTGTATTGAAGGTTTTGTGATATGTTTGACTGTGGATGTGCTATTTTTATACCATTCATAGTTTATGGTGAAAGTATTGACATTTCATATGCTAGTTTTAATACGAATGTTTATGTTATGTTTAAACCTTTTCATATGGGAATGCATTGGACTTAATAAGTGACGGGTGGAGCCCGCTATAGCTCCTCGATGCATCGGTAGGTCTCATGAGACAAACTAGTGTCTTGGCATAAGGCCTTGACAAAATCTTATTTGTAGTCTTGGCACGAGGCCTTGGCTATGTGGTTATGATAGTCTGGCATTATGCATTCCAACATTATGAAAGCGGTTATTGATATTGCATGTGATTATTCGATTAGTAGAATATCCATGTGAATAAGTAAATGGAATTATTTCATTTTACTTTTTCCATACTATGTTGAAGTTCAATTTTAAAAGGATTTTGTTTTAGTAATTAATTGCCTTAAATGTTTATGATTATTTTGAATGTTCCGCTATATTGTTATCCTTACTGGGCATTTGAGCTCACCCCTTTTCTATGTTTTATTTTTCCCATGTAGTGAAGAAGTAAATTATGAATGACTTGCAGTGATATTATGAGGGTTTAATAGTGTGGATATGAAGACTTTGTTGTTGTAGTAGTTTTTTCACTTTGAAATGTAATGTAAAACTTTATGATTATATCTAGTGTTTCCAAGGCTACTAAACCAATCGGTCTTTCGGGATTTGATCTTTCTTGTGATCATGCCAATGTTATGTAATAATGCACCGACTCTGGGTAGCTGGGGTCGGGGCGTTACAGTTGGTATCAGAGGAAGTTTAGTACAAACCTTGGAAGCTAGATTTAGATAAACTCTAATTAGAGCACGTAGACCTAAGATGAACTTTGAGGATTAGTATAAAAGAACTTCCGAGAATTTTGGTATTGTAGAGATTTTGTGAGTTTTCCGAGCAATACATCCCTGTCTGGATACGAGCAGGTAGAGGCGGCTCTGGCACAGATGTACCTAGGGGTAAAACCCGAAAACACCGCTTTGAGCTAGACTCGAACGGGAACTGGTGCACGACAACGGGCCTTGCTGCACTCTTGGTTACGACACTCCCGGGGGATATGCTTAGGATAACTCTCATTTTCTTTACAAATCATTTTGAAGGGATTACGATTATATACTTCCTCAAAGAAAACATTCTTATGATTATGGATTATATCCATAAATAGTTCAATTTATGTTAAGTGTTTTATAAATATGGGATTATGTATTTTGATTCATAAACTGATCTAGTGTATGCCATTGTTTAGAAATGGCGCCCAGTAGAAGGAATGAGAACTCCAGAAATGCACATGATCCAAAGAGAAGGAAGGATCATATCTTTCATGGTCTTAAGCTAGAATTTATAAGAGAAATAGTCTCCCATGTATTATCATCATATGAAGAAATAATATCATGTGTTGATAAGATAAGTAAAGAGTTTACTGAGTCCTATGGCTTTGAAGGGAAGCAAGAGAAGAAAAGGATGGAAGAGAGAAAGATGGATAAAGGGAAGAGGGAAAAGAAGAATTTTCCTATATGTGGTAACTGTGGAAAGAAACACCCTGGAACTTGCCTGAAAGGAATGGGATTTTGTTATAAGTGTGGAGGAAAGGGGCACAAAGTACGTGACTGCAAGGGTAAGAAAATGGTTTCAAATGTACAATGCTTCATTTGCAAGGAGTTTGGACACTACGCGAACCTATGTCCCAGTCATCAGACTATGCCGCAAATGATGTTATTGGATAATAATCAAGTTATGATACTACCACAGATGAAGATGAATGATTAGAGTTCTTATGTTGATTATGTCAATTGAGTGTTGTATCAACAATGTATTTGTTATAATAATTATGGAGTATATAAGGATTGTACTGCAGTACTATTTCATTAAGGACTTGAGATTGTGTGGAACAAAGAAAAGTGACTCAATAGCAGGATAAATTTTTGGAAAATATATGGTTGAGAGAATGATAAACCATAATATAGTTCTGATACCGAGGTAGTGATTTTGGAATAATACATGATTGCTTTGGATAAATTATATTGGATATTCATGACTACCTTGGAACTGATTAATGATTTGTATATTCCATCATTGTTGGGGTTTAAAACATTTTTGGATTGATGAAGTATATCCAGCATTCTATATGGAATAAGGGAGCATAAATGTAATCAATAAGGAATATGGTAATTTAGGATGTTTCAGTGTATTAAAAGAATACATGATGAAGGTATTCATATGCTATTACGGGGTAAAAAGGATCTACATTATGTTTACCTTCCTTATAAATGTTGGACTGTGAATTTGGACAGAAGTATTTTGGATAGTTCTAGTTTGGATTATTTTGGATTTCCATAAAAGGACAACCCGGAGGTCGGGCGGCAACTTGTCACGTCCGGCAAGGCTGCGAGACTTGAACCCGCAACCGAAGGGAGACAAGGGTGTATCACCTACCACTGGCCCACGAGATGTACTGGATTAAATAATGTAGTTTTTATTAAAAGATCTTGTAGATGAATTATAAATTCGATTATTTTGGAACCCTATACGAAGAGTGTAAATAGAATTTTTTTTACATTTTATTATCTTTTAGAGTGGAAGATGAGTTTGTGGTAGAAATTTATTAATGGATAAAACTCTAATTATAAAGTAAGTATATCTCTTTATGATCTTAGCCAATCTCATAAATAAATTCCTCAATATTAAGAAAAGCAACTTAGAACAAAAATGTTTTCCTAGATGGTACCTTAAATCATCACTAATTTATGGCTTTGGGATTGTTGGCCTTTTCATAGCCATGTTCTCTACCACTCTCCATCAGATAATTGATGGTTAGATTTTTCTTCCATATCCATATTTTCCTACATGGAACCCTAGTATGTGTTATTTTCGGTAATCTTCATACGTTCGACTCTTTATTTTAAATAGAGGCCTCATTAATTCATTTTTCGATGTGGGATTTCGACTAAGATATTTTGAAACGTCAAAAATGTGTTATCCTAATACCCTATGTTTTGTTGAACCGATGGTATTTCAAATCATCATAGATTGATGAATTTAAGGAACTCAATTTTATACTTGTTTGGGATTGATGAACTCAATCACTACCTATAAATATTTACGTTTTTCCTCCAATTATATGTCTCTAATTGCCACCAATGTTCTCCTAATCGAGATCATAATTTGGTGGTGACCCTTTGATTTCTCTTTTCATCATATTAAGACTAAATTTTAGTAACCCAATTTCTGATGTGGTTTTTCTCAAAAATATATTTTCTACTTTCAACCTTTTATTTTCGAAGAACAATTTCAAATTGCGAGGACGCAATTTATTGAAGGAGGGGATAATGTAACACCCCAAGATTTCATAGTGTGTTATTTCTTCAAAATAATTCAATAACTTGAACTACACGCAACACCGAGTTCAATCACACCATGACTTACAAAAAAAAATCCATTCAAAAGAGGTTATGAATAGTATTATCTAAATTTTAAACTTTATATAATCCTTATAATTTTAGAATCCATATTATGAGTTTCTTAGATATAATGCAAGAACAAATTCATTTTCAGTATTGCACTTTTATCAACATTTAATAGTGAACCATTTTTAAATACAATATTTTAAACTTTTTGACTAAATAGGGACATCAAAAATTTAAAATGAAACATCCCAAGCTTCCACGGTACACTTTCTTTGAATAATACAGTAGCGTGTGTTGTACGCAACCTTGAGTTTTAACACACACCACAACCAATCAAACTAGCCGTTATGAATACTAATACATACTTTTTGAAATTATATATATTTTATATTTTAAAATGGACTTCATTTTTGGATTCGGAATATCGAATTTAGCCTAAGGTAAAATTTTGGTACATTTCAGATAACTTTCATATTTTGATGAATAGTGAAAATTACTAAGTTTTAATTAAAAACAACTTTTTTAATCAAAATAATTAATAGTGATAAATTATGAATTTGAGTGGTTTTAAAGTATATTTAGAATATATTTTTACCATTTAATATAATGTTGGTCATTGGACATAATTTTACAATTAAACCGAACATAAACGAGTGTCAATCTTTTGATAGTTATTATCTCTTAAAAACACGCTTTTTGTTTTGACAGCGGGAATTAATTTTAAATTAATTTCTGCCACTTCTGTGTTTTGAATTTAGGAAAATGGATTCCATATTTGGAATCAGGATGTTCAAATTGTGTAAATGGGTAACTTTTATATTTAGACATTTTGAATAATTACTGCGGTAAATATTTTATTTACCATGGTTAAGGATAAATCCGGTAAATAAGGGTTAAAAAATAATATTATAATAATACTAAATTACCCTAAAACATGTTTTAACCCTGTTGGTTGATACATGGTCGACCATGGGAATCTTTGGGTCTATTTTGGGACCACATGGATCCACTTGTAGGTGATAATGACACTTTATTTTAATTAAGTTAAAATGAATACAAAAATGACACAAGCATATATCTTTTAGAAAAACAATTGTTACATAGGGTTATATAAGTTGGATTTTAGATTATAAATATTCATTAGAAAGATAAAAATATTTAATACATAATGATATTTTATATATATTTTTTAGACATTAAATAATTTATTTTATTTATGACACAATGATGATGCAGTAATTACTATAATAGTGAAAAATTAAAATAATTGATATTATAAATACCCAAAAAAATATAATATGAAACTTTTAATGAATTAAACTAATTTTCTAGGATAATATGATATATTAGGATTGATTTAATTGACTTTTTGCGAAGTAATCAATCTGTTATGAGTTTCACAAAAATCAACTATTGAATAGTGTCAAAATTGACATAAAAGAGTTCTTAAAACAAATATTATATTATTAATTGATATTAAATTTCTAAAAATCTAAGGTTCGGCCAAGAGACTTATATCAGGATAGGTTCATCATTAATGGACCACTTGGGGGTCTCTTGGATGTATATAGTAAGTTTATTAACCATATTATATAAAAATACAAAGAGACATTGTAAAAGTGAAACTAATTAACTTAGAGTTAATACTTAAAGATAAGGTTAATATAAGTACCCAAACCTGTCTAAATTCTATTGGTTGAGTGGTTTTCGACCTATCCCCACCTTAACCTTTGAATAAAAAGCTTTGGAGCCATTAGAAACCGAATATGAATTTATTATAAATTAATATTTCTAGCTTTTCCAAAGGTGCCCCTCACCCCTCTTATAAAAGGGCACTCCTCCTTCTCATTTCTTCACACCTTCAAAACCTTTTGGTTCGGCCAAACTCTGCCCAAATACTCTCCCAAAATCCCTCACTACAACCTAGAGGCCTTAGTTTGATCAGAAAGCCAACATAAGGATCCCTTTTGATCAAATCAAAAGGAAGAACCCGAAGAAGAGGTAATGATTTCACCACCCTTCTCCAAGTTCATTTCTTCTTCCACTTCTTCTTCCTTTGTTCTTACCATTCTAAAATAATAACTCCAGTATCTCACATATACTGTGATGTTATTATAAATATGGTACAACCATATTCAGTATTCTATCCACCCTTTGAATAACATGTCACCATACGTGCGTACGTACGGACTACCGTCTCCACGTCGTGGTGTAATTGTTATTCAATATAATATTATTTGGATGGGTATAATAATGATGTGTAACTCATGTAAATAATAAATATAACATGTTAATGATTCTGTATATATGATATACCATCCATTTATATATTATTTTAATATCAAAAGAATGATATTGTCGCTCGTGCGTACGTACGGACTACCGTCTCCACGAACGCGATGAGATTCATTCTCCATCGTATCCATTCAAGTATAATTATCATTTGATGATTTAAAAATGATGTTTAAGGACTAGATATCATTCTTGATATGAATAAGATACAACAACCATGTCTTATGTAACAAAACATATAAAAGAAAATGAGTAAGTTAACTCCCGAAACGACGATAATTCTAAGATATTATTAACAAATCAATGTTAAAAGATCATATATGATATCATATTATTATATATGATTCTTGTATAATTTAATAACAACTATTTCACCATTATACAGGAGGTTAACCTACCCCAACCAAGGAAAAGTACAAGGTAAGGGTTTACTTTACAACCTCTTCATTATCCAAGGTTGTTTATACGTAATAATCTACTGGGATCTCTTTATCATCCACATCCATGTTTCATAAAAATGCATTTCAAAACATTTTTACTATTTACTAGAATATGAGTTAAAGTCATTTATACCCTTTTTGACTTTTATAAGTGGTTTATAAAGGAATCTTTCGGTCGTTTTCAAAACAAGGTCCTTTTTAACCTTTTCGACAGAATTAAGGTAAGAATGTTTTTTTAACTTATACGGCGAGTGCGGTTATTTTCTGCCATTATAAAATCTTCAAAGTTTTCCTTACAAGCTTATAAGAATATTTTCAAGAAAATGTTTTATTTTATATGGCTCTTAAATGATTTCAAAAATAGAAAGAGATATTTCTCCAAAAAGTGTTTTGATTTCATCTATGTCAACATCCTTTGATGGATTTTACGCTTATTTGAAGTTGATTTATTATGATACAAAACTTCTATATTGTATTGAAGGTTTTGTGATATGTTTGACTGTGGATGTGCTATTTTTATACCATTCATAGTTTATTGTAAAAGTATTGACATTTCATATGCTATTTTTAATACGAATGTTTATGTTATGTTTAAACCTTTTCATATGGGAATGCATTGGACTTAATAAGTGACGGGTGGAGCCCGCTATAGCTCCTCGATGCATCAGTAGGTCTCATGAGACAAACTAGTGTCTTGGCACAAGGCCTTGACAAAATCTTATTTGTAGTCTTGGCACGAGGCCTTGGCTATGTGGTTATGATAGTCTGGCATTATGCATTCCAACATTATGAAAGTGGTTATTGATATTGCATGTGATTATTCGATTAGTAGAATATCCATGTGAATAAGTAAATGGAATTATTTCATTTTACTTTTGCCATACTATGTTGAAGTTCAATTTTAAAAGGCTTTTATTTTAGTAATTCATTGCCTTAAATGTTTAAGATTATTTTGAATGTTCTGCTATATTGTTATCCTTACTGGGCATTTGAGCTCACCCCTTTTCTATGTTTTATTTTTCCCAGGTAGTGAAGAAGTAAATTATGAATGACTTGCAGGGATATTATGAGGGGTTAATAGTGTGGATATGAAGACTTTGTTGTTGTAGTAGTTTTTTCACTTTGAAATGTAATGTAAAACTTTGTGATTATATCTAGTGTTTCCAAGGCTACTAAACCAATCGGTCTTTCGGGATTTGATCTTTCTTGTGATCATGCCAATGTTATGTAATAATGCACCGACTCTGGGTAGCTGGGGTCGGGGTGTTACAGTTGGTATCAGAGGAAGTTTAGTACAAACCTTGGAAGCTAGATTTAGATAAACTCTGATTAGAGCACGTAGACCTAAGATGAACTTTGAGGATTAGTATAAAAGAACTTCCGAGAATTTTGGTATTGTAGAGATTTTGTGAGTTTTCCGAGCAATACATCCCTGTCTGGATACGAGCAGGTAGAGGCGGCTCTGGCACAGATGTACCTAGGGGTAAAACCCGAAAACACCGCTTTGAGCTAGACTCGAACAGGAACTGGTGCACGACAACGGGCCTTGCTGCACTCTTGGTTACGACACTCCCGGAGGATATGCTTAGGATAACTCTCATTTTCTTTACAAATCATTTTGAAGGGATTGCGAGTATATACTTCCTCAAAGAAAACATTCTTATGATTATGGATTATATCCATAAATAGTTCAATTTATGTTAAGTGTTTTATAAATATGGCATTATGTATTTTGATTCATAAACTGATCTAGTGTATGCCATTGTTTAGAAATGGCGCCCAGTAGAAGGAATGAGAACTCCAGAAATGCACATGATCCAAAGAGAAGGAAGGATCATATCTTTCATGGTCTTAAGCTAGAATTTATAAGAGAAATAGTCTCCCATGTATTATCATCATATGAAGAAATAATATCATGTGTTGATAAGATAAGTAAAGCGTTTACTGAGTCCTATGTCTTTGAAGGGAAGCAAGAGAAGAAAAGGATGGAAGAGAGAAAGATGGATAAAGGGAAGAGGGAAAAGAAGAATTTTCCCATATGTGGTAACTGTGGAAAGAAACACCCTGGAACTTTCCTGAAAGGAATGGGAGTTTGTTATAAGTGTGGAGGAAAAGGGCACAAAGTACGTGACTGCAAGGGTAAGAAAATGGTTTCAAATGTACAATGCTTCATTTGCAAGGAGTTTGGACACTACGCGAACCTATGTCCCAGTCATCAGACTATGCCGCAAATGATGTTATTGGATAATAATCAAGTTATGATACTACCACAGATGAAGAGGAATGATTAGAGTTCTTATGTTGATTATGTCAATTGAGTGTTGTATCAACAATGTATTTGTTATAATAATTATGGAGTATATAAGGATTGTACTGCAGTACTATTTCATTAAGGACTTGAGATTGTGTGGAACAAAGAAAAGTGACTCAATAGCAGGATAAAATTTTGGAAAATATATGGTTGAGAGAATGATAAACCATAATATAGTTCTGATACCGAGGTAGTGATTTTGGAATAATACATGATTGCTTTGGATAAATTATATTGGATATTCATGACTACCTTGGAACTGATTAATGATTTGTATATTCCATCATTGTTGGGGTTTAAAACATTTTTGGATTGATGAAGTATATCCAGCATTCTATATGGAATAAAGGAGCATAAATGTAATCAATAAGGAATATGGTAATTTAGGATGTTTCAGTGTATTAAAAGAATACATGATGAAGGTATTCATATGCTATTACGGGGTAAAAAGGATCTACATTATGTTTACCTTCCTTATAAATGTTGGACTGTGAATTTGGACAGAAGTATTTTGGATAGTTCTAGTTTGGATTATTTTGGATTGCCATAAAAGGACAACCCGGAGGTCGGGCGGCAACCTGTCACGTCCGGCAAGGCTGCGAGACTTGAACCCGCAACCGAAGGGAGACAAGGGTGTATCACCTACCACTGGCCCACGAGATGTACTGGATTAAATAATGTAGTTTTTATTAAAAGATCTTGTAGATTAATTATAAATTCGTTTATTTTGGAACCCTATACGAAGAGTGTAAATAGAATTTTTTTTACATTCTATTATCTTTTAGAGTGGAAGATGAGTTTGTGGTAGAAATTTATTAATGGATAAAACTCTAATTATAAAGTAAGTATATCTCTTTATGATCTTAGCCAATCTCATAAATAAATTCCTCAATATTAAGAAAAGCAACTTAGAACAAAAATGTTTTCCTAGATGGTACCTTAAATCATCACTAATTTATGGCTTTGGGATTGTTGGCCTTTTCATAGCCATGTTCTCTACCACTCTCCATCAGATAATTGATGGTTAGATTTTTCTTCCATATCCATATTTTCCTACATGGAACCCTAGTATGTGTTATTTTCGGTAATCTTCATACATTCGACTCTTTATTTTAAATAGAGGCCTCATTAATTCATTTTTCGATGTGGGATTTCGACTAAGATATTTTGAAACGTCAAAAATGTGTTATCCTAATACCCTATGTTTTGTTGAACCGATGGTATTTCAAATCATCATAGATTGATGAATTTAAGGACCTCAATTTTATACTTGTTTGGGATTGATGACCTCAATCACTACCTATAAATATTTACGTTTTTCCTCCAATTATATGTCTCTAATTGCCAGCAATGTTCTCCTAATCGAGATCATAATTTGGTGGTGACCCTTTGATTTCTCTTTTCATCATATTAAGACTAAATTTTAGTAACCCAATTTCTGATGTGGGTTTTCCCACAAATATATTTTCTACTTTCAACCTTTTATTTTCGAAGAACAATTTCAAATTGCGAGGACGCAATTTATTGAAGGAGGGGAGAATGTAACACCCCATGATTTCATAGTGTGTTATTTCTTCAAAATAATTCAATAACTTGCACTACACGCAACACCGAGTTCAATCACACCATGACTTACAAAAAAAAATCCATTCAAAAGAGGTTATGAATAGTATTATCTAAATTTTAAACTTTATATAATCCTTATAATTTTAGAATCCATATTATGAGTTTCTTAGATATAATGCAAGAACAAATTCATTTTCAGTATTGCACTTTTATCAACTTTTAATAGTGAACCCTTTTTAAATACAATATTTTAAACTTTTTGACTAAATAGGGACATCAAAAATTTAAAATGAAACATCCCAAGCTTCCACGGTACACTTTCTTTGAATAATACAGTAGCGTGTGTTGTACGCAACCTTGAGTTTTAACACACACCACAACCAATCAAATTAGCCGTTATGAATACTAATACCTAATTTTTGAAATTATATATATTTTATATTTTAAAATGGACTTCATTTTTGGATTCGGAATATCGAATTTAGCCTAAGGTAAAATTTTCGTACATTTCGGATAACTTTCATATTTTGATGAATAGTGAAAATTACTAAGTTTTAATTAAAAACAACTTTTTTAATCAAAATAATTAATAGTGATAAATTATGAATTTGAGTCGTTTTAAAGTATATTTAGAATATATTTTTACCATTTAATATAATGTTGGTCATTGGACATAATTTTACAATTAAACCGAACATAAACGAGTGTCAATCTTTTGATAGTTATTATCTCTTAAAAACACGCTTTTTGTTTTGACAGCGGGAATTAATTTTAAATTAATTTCTGCCACTTCTGTGTTTTGAATTTAGGAAAATGGATTCCATATTTGGAATCAGGATGTTCAAATTGTGTAAATAGGTAACTTTTATTTTTAGACATTTTGAATAATTACTGCGGTAAATATTTTATTTACCATGGTTAAAGGTAAATCCGGTAAATATGGGTTAAAAAATAATATTATAATAATACTAAATTACCCTAAAACGTGTCTTAACCCTATTGGTTGATACATGGTCGACCATGGGAATCTTTGGGTCTATTTTGGGACCCCATGGATCCACTTGTAAGTGATAATGACACTTTATTTTAATTAAGTTAAAATGAATACAAAAATGACACAAACATATATCTTTTAGAAAAACAATTGTTACATAGGGTTATATAAGTTGGATTTTAGATTATAAATATTCATTAGAAAGCTAAAAAAATTTCCTACATAATGCTATTTTATATATAATTTTTAGACATTAAATAATTTATTTTATTTATGACACAATGATGATGCAGTAATTACTATAATAGTGAAAAATTAAAATAATTGATATTATAAATACCCAAAAAAATATAATATGAAACTTTTAATGAATTAAAATACTTTTCTAGCATAATATGATATATTAGGATTGATTTAATTGAATTTTTGCGAAGTAATAAATCTGTTATGAGTTTCACAAAAATCAATTATTGAATAGTGTCAAAATTGACATAAAAGAGTTCTTAAAACAAATATTATATTATTAATTGATATTAAATTCCTAAAAATATAAGGTTCGGCCAAGAGACTTATATCATGATAGTTTCATCATTAATGGACCACTTGGGGGTCTCTTGGATGTATATAGTAAGTTTATTAACCATATTATATAAAAATACAAAGAGACATTGTAAAAGTAAAACTAATTAACTTAGAGTTAATACTTAAAGATAAGGTTAATATAAGTACCCAAACCTGTCTAAATTATATTGGTTGTATGGTTTTCGACCTATCCCCACATTAACCTTTGAATAATAAGCTTTGGAGCCATTATAAACCGAATATGAATTTATTATAAATTAATATTTCTAGCTTTTCCAAAGGTGCCCCTCACCCCTCTTATAAAAGGGCACTCCTCCTTCTCATTTCTTCACACCTTAAAAACATTTTGGTTCGGCCAAACTCTGCCCAAATACTCTCCCAACATCCCTAACTACAACCTAGAGGCATTAGTTTGATCAGAAAGCCAACCTAAGGAGCCCTTTTGATCAAATCAAAAGGAAGAACCCGAAGAAGAGGTAATGATTTCACCACCCTTCTCCAAGTTCATTTCTTCTTCCACTTCTTCTTCCTTTGTTCTTACCATTCTAAAATAATAACTCCAGTATCTCACATATACTGTGATGTTATTATAAATATGGTACAACCATATTCAGTATTCTATCCACCCTTTGAATAACATGTCACCATACGTGCGTACGTACGGACTACCGTCTCCACGTCGTGGTGTAATTGTTATTCAATATAATATTATTTGGATGGGTATAATAATGATGTGTAACTCATGTAAATAATAAATATAACATGTTAATGATTCTGTATATATTATATACCATCCATTTATATATTATTTTAATATCAAAAGAATGATATTGTCGCTCGTGCGTACGTACGGACTACCGTCTCCACGAACGCGATGAGATTCATTCTCCATCGTATCCATTCAAGTATAATTATCATTTGATGATTTAAAAATGATGTTTAAGGACTAGATATCATTCTGGATATGAATAAGATACAACAACCATGGCTTATGTAACAAAACATATAAAAGAAAATGAGTAAGTTAACTCCCGAAACGACGATAATTCTAAGATATTATTAACAAATCAATGTTAAAAGATCATATATGATATCATATTATTATATATGATTCTTGTATAATTTAATAACAGCTATTTCACTATTATACAGGAGGTTAACCTACCCCAACCAAGGAAAAGTACAAGGTAAGGGTTTACTTTACAACCTCTTCATTATCCAAGGTTGTTTATACGTAATAATCTACTGGGATCTCTTTATCATCCACATCCATGTTTCTTAAAAATGCATTTCAAAACATTTTTACTATTTACTAGAATATGAGTTAAAGTCATTTATACCCTTTTTGACTTTTATAAGTGGGTTATAAAGGAATCTTTCGGTCGTTTTCAAAACAAGGTCCTTTTTAACCTTTTCGACAGAATTAAGGTAAGAATGTTTTTTTAACTTATACGGTGAGTGCGGTTATTTTCTGCCATTATAAAATCTTCAAAGTTTTCCTTACAAGCTTATAAGAATATTTTCAAGAAACTTTTTTATTTTATATGGCTCTTAAATGATTTCAAAAATAGAAAGAGATATTTCTCCAAAAAGTGTTTTGATTTCATCTATGTCAACATCCTTTGATGGATTTTACGCTTATTTGAAGATGATTTATTATGATACAAAACTTCTGTATTGTATTGAAGGTTTTGTGATATGTTTGACTGTGGATGTGCTATTTTTATACCATTCATAGTTTATGGTGAAAGTATTGACATTTCATATGCTAGTTTTAATACGAATGTTTATGTTATGTTTAAACCTTTTCATATGGGAATGCATTGGACTTAATAAGTGACGGGTGGAGCCCGCTATAGCTCCTCGATGCATCGGTAGGTCTCATGAGACAAACTAGTGTCTTGGCATAAGGCCTTGACAAAATCTTATTTGTAGTCTTGGCACGAGGCCTTGGCTATGTGGTTATGATAGTCTGGCATTATGCATTCCAACATTATGAAAGTGTTTATTGATATTGCATGTGATTATTCGATTAGTAGAATATCCATGTGAATAAGTAAATGGAATTATTTCATTTTACTTTTTCCATACTATGTTGAAGTTCAATTTTAAAAGGCTTTTGTTTTAGTAATTCATTGCCTTAAATGTTTATGATTATTTTGAATGTTCCGCTATATTGTTATCCTTACTGGGCATTTGAGCTCACCCCTTTTCTATGTTTTATTTTTCCCAGGTAGTGAAGAAGTAAATTACGAATGACTTGCAGGGATATTATGAGGGGTAAATAGTGTGGATATGAATACTTTGTTGTTGTAGTAGTTTTTTCACTTTGAAATGTAATGTAAAACTTTATGATTATATCTAGTGTTTCCAAGGCTACTAAACCAATCGGTCTTTCGGGATTTGATCTTTCTTGTGATCATGCCAATGTTATGTAATAATGAACCGACTCTGGGTAGCTGGGGTCGGGGCGTTACACGTACAATGCCTCAAATGGTGCCATACTGATGGTGGAATGATAGGTGTTGTTTTATGAATACTCCACATTGGTAGGTGATCCCCCCAACAATGGACAATGTACAACATTATATCTTGTTACATTTCCTCTAGAAACTGAATGGACCACTCATTATGGCCATCATTGGGGGGGGGGGGGGGCGAAACGTTGTGCTCAAGCATAAATGGGTCCCAAACAGCTCTTGTAATCCCTTATGAAAAAAGTATGAAAGGCAAGAATAAAATTAGAAACAATCAGTTATGGAACCCCATGGATTCATACTATTTCCTACACATAGGGGCATCCCAAACTCTCTGTTGAACTCTACTATTGTATTGCTAGGAAGTTGTCTAACATAGTGATCTAGTATACAATTACCCTGATGGAATCATGTCCCCTAGACTTACTTGGTAAGTCTGTCATGATGTCCATAGATATCCCATCTCACTTCCGTAATGTAACCTTAAGGGGTTGAGCCAAACCTATTGAACATAGTTATCAAAATTTACTTGTTGACAAACAAGGCATCGAGAGATGAACTCTATAACTCATTTCTTCATTCATGTCCACAAACATTGGCGTTATAGGTCCTGGTACATATTTGGAACACCTATATGTACCAAAATAGGAGAATTCTGAAATTATCCATGAACCCCTTCTCTCAACATCATTGGTACCATCATGAGACCTTTTAAAATAATGAAATTCTCCCCTTCTTTTGAAAATCCATCAAGAGAATGTCTAGTGGAAATATGAGTCTATATGGTCTCATAGTAAGTATTTATAAGTCGTTCCTCCATGACTCCCTCTAATAGTGGAGGGTTGAACACCATCAACTGGAGGTAAGATTCTCTATCTCCATCCACAAAGGATACCTATAACAAGGCTAACTACTTCGACAAATTGTTAGTAAACTGCAAAAAAGATCTCATACTGAGGGAATCTGCCACCATGTTACAATTCCCAAGAGTATAGAAAACCATGAATTCATAATCCTATATGAAATATAGACCTATCATCTATCTCAAGATAAGATCCTTATAATAAAATATATAATTGGTTGTGTTCTGATGCAGAGGTAGGCAGTGATTGCCTATGGTTTAGTCTAGTTGAGACTACATCAGTAGAACTACATGACCAATGATCTCAAGCTAGAACTAGTAGTATTTTCCTTGAAGATGTGGTGAAACTACCTAATGGGAGATCAATTTATCATCTATTATGACCACAAGAGTCTCAAAATATATATTCTACCAGAAGGACCTCATCTAGAGGCAAATGCGATTGCTAGAGTTTCTCTAGGATTATGACTTTGAGATTGTATATACATCTAGGAAGGGGATTGTGGTGGAATATTCTCTCAGCCAGAGATCTTGTTTGCAGATTCTGAATAAGGATTCAAATCAGTTGGCTTCATTGAAGTTATCTTATGTGGATAGAGATGGAGCTTCTTACCTCTAGTTAATGGTTGTCACCCCTCTACTCTTATAGTGAGTGTGGGAGGCACAACTTGGGTATACTGACTCTGATACCCTACTTTCTCATATATTTATAGGGAATGCTCTTAATAGATATTCTAATGGTGGAGAGCACATAATTATTTTCAAAGGATGCATGATGGTACTTGTGAGGTTGTGAGAATAGATTTTGATTGAATTTCACACATCTCTTTTAGAGGTACATCAAAGTGTGGTAAATATATACCAGGACCTACGACACTAGTTTTACTAGTCAGTGATGAAGAAAGGTATTGCAGAGTTCATCTATAGATGCCTTAATTGTCTGCAACTGATGGAATAAAACAAAGTTCCAGTGGGTTTAGCTCAACCACTTATTATTCTCGAATGGAATAAGGATGAGATATTAATGGAATTTGTGATGGTATTACCACGTACATCTCGGTGACATGAGGCCATCTCGGGGATTGTAGACTAGCTCACCAATTCATCCCATTTTTTAACTATATGAGAGTAGGGTTCATTAGAGAGCTTGGTATGCCTCTATGTACAAGAGATTGTATGGATCTTTGGAGTTCTATAACAAATTATTTCTAATTATGATGACCGCTTTAAATCTCAGTTGTGGAATGGATTAGATGAGGCATTTGGGACCCTATTAAACTTGAGAATAATGTTTCACCCCCAAAACGACGGTAATACTGAGCGAACCATTTAGGTTCTAGAGGATATGATGTGAGATTTCATGTTTATCTTTGTGTATAGTTAGGAGTATCATATACCATTGGTGGATTTAGCATACAACAATAGCTACCATTCCATCATTACTGTGACACCATTCAATGATTTGTACGGTCGACCCTATACATCACCACGTTATTAGACTAACCCAGGGGAGCCAGCACCATTGGCCCAGAATTGGTTCAAACTACTACAGAGATGGTGCATATCACCCAGGAGTGGCTGAAGACTGCAAAGTCTCATATTAAGTCTTATATTGGTATGTGATACATGCATTTGGAGTTTGTTGAAGGAGACCGTGTGTTCTTATGGGTTTCAACTCAATGTGGATTATAGAGATTTGGATAGGGTGGAAAGATATATCTGAGGTTTTTTGGGCCATTTCCAGATACTATCTAGAGTTGTAATGGTGGAATAACACTTATCTCCACCTCCACAATTATATCGGGTACATGATGTCATCCACGTGTCATAGGCTAAGAAGTATGTGCATGGACCGTAGCATGTTATCGATGGGGAGATCTGGAAAAAAAGGATGGATAACCATTTTTGAATACCTAGTAGAGATCAATTATTAGTATGAGAAAGTCCTCAAGGGTGATTAACTCCTTTGGTGCTTGTTTGGTGGCATCACAAAAAATCTCCATGAGAGAACATGGGAGAGAGAGGTTCAGATTTGTGCTCGGTACCCAAATATTTTTAGAATCCCCTATTTCGGATTTTCGAGGATGTAAAGCCCCAAGTAGGGGAGAATGTAATGTATCATATTTTCGGTGTATTATTCTTAGACATTATAGAGATGATTTTCAAGACTAGGAGCTAATATGGCCTGTGATTCCAAGTCCTTGTGTGCTCAAAATGAATTTGAGAAATATATTAAATAGCATGCACATAAAATTTTCCAAAAAAAAGTAGAGTAACATTTAAAAGGGTTCCCATATTATAAATCTAAGGGCACCATTGAGTAAAAAATGTTTAGTTTACCCTAGGAAATACTTAACATTAGTTCATGTGAGTATTTTGTTGAAAATTATTCCCGAACATGAAAATAAATATAATAATTGCATACATTATTTTATTTCTGAATTATTGATGTAGTGGCTAGTTAGCTTTTAAAATATCTATTATTCAATAATTCAAAAATTATCCACATAACACTGGAACATCTAGATAATCCTTTGAGGTATCTTGAAGGATTCTCTCAATGGAAAATGATGATGGATCATGGATCGATGATCGACATGCATTGATTTCGATAGATCTTGCTTACGACAATGATGTAACAATTTTTCCTCATCAGCAATCTATCAAAAAAATGTAGGTCATGTATTTTTATTTTTTTATTCCCTATTCCTTATTTCTATGATAGACATGAACCAATTAATGAAAAGATTGATCTATGGTCCGATCATCATGCGATATGGACATAATTGTGAGGTTAATTCAAGATATTTTATATGATTGTTCAATTCCTTTTCATTTTTCATGATAATGGAAAAAATAGAGTCCTATACGAACATCATCCAAGGTTTTTTTCTGATGTATATTCTTTTTTCTTTTATCCTTACATTCTTGTTCATCTTGTATGACCCCTTGATCATTAGCTTGACAAACTCTGATGACCTGATCGTTTCACCTACAATTCCTGGAACAATGATGAAATATTAGATATTCAATTTTGGCACAACATGTTGCAGGTGAAGTGGTAGAGATGGTGATTAATTAGAGGGTTCATGGTGACGGATTTGGGTGTTCTTTGGTGTACAATCACAGTTTCTGAATGAGGGTAATTTCTGGGTGAATCAGATGGATAAAATCTGATGGTATACGACAAAGATGATTAGCTGGAGTAAATCCACAAATACTGGGGAGAGTAGACCCATATTTCAAGGCATTGGTGGCACATGTACTATCATGAAGAAGAAAATGGGTTTCTAGAAAACTTTACACACACGACATGTAGTCTTTGACTAAACAACATTTAGTGTTCCCTTTGATGACTCAGCTTGTACTTGGTGAAAGTACCTGGACACGGGGTGGAGTACATGATTTTTATACATGGTGTGTACTCCCCCACATGAAAAAACCTAAACCAGGTATTTTTATACCCCATATAATGGTACAAAGTCTTAAGTACATGTTCTAACACCATGTACTAGAACATGGATGGAGTTCATGGGCGAGACTAAAGATATAGGGACATGGAATTTTACCCCTATTACACATCTTGTAATGTTTTACATGGATTGAATCTATTTTCCTCCATATATTGGACATGAATCAATAGGGTTCATTCCCCTTATACTTTACCTTAATGTTGGTATAGTATTGTTTCCTACTCTTAAGAATACAATAAGTTCTGTAGGACTTCATAGATAGTGTCTTAGGAATTCATCTGAGAGGCTCAAAGTGAGATCCTCTATTCAGCTTCATGACTTTGGTGGAGTTCTTGGTATCTCTGTGACCAACACTATGTGGGTTCCGATCCTTTACATAGCGGGCTAATTCAGATTGAGTTGTTCGTATCACCCCATGGCCCTGGAAGTGATCCTCTTGTATATATAGTATTCTACTCTAACTTTTAGAATTTTAATTTTCATAGTGATACCTGATGGGCATCACCTCTTAGATGGACATCATCAAGGCTATAAGACTTAGGAGTTTTCTCTACCTGATGAGTGCTACATGGAATCTTCAAGATGGAAACCTGGGGATGGTATTTTATTCTTGTGACTTAACTCTAGATAGTGTGTACTCAATAATAATATCAGGATATTATTGTTATATGTGTTTTAGACTTATACCTCTATAGAGATGACTTTATTTCCTTCATTGTTTGCTTTGCATTTTTTTGGGTGTCATATGAAGTATTGGTATACTCACCCCTGCATGGGGTTTGCCCGCAAGTTTCATTTCTCGTGTAGACGGTCGACCTTTTGACAGAGTCTTATGAAGACCAGGACCATATGGCTCTTAGTAAGACTAGAAATACAGAGGTGTATTCCTGTGGTTTTTAAAAAATAGTCTAAGTACCTTTACTTTCATGTTTTACTCGTGTTACAGAATCTTTATGGTGGGACTATATTTGGCCCAATTTACATCCCTTTACTTCTTGTATTACTCTAGATGTGGAATTTATATGTATTCATTTATTATTTTAAGTTGGTTTTACCTTTCAGTATTTGTAAGAGGCTCTTAATGTGACTCCCCAAGCACGCCTCCAATTGCCCTGGGGTTAGAAACTGGTTTCGAGTAGGCATATCACTAACATGGTAGGCCTTAGACTAAGTACCTACACACACACAAACACATCTCCAAGCCCATACATATATTAAAGTGTAAAAACAACTAACAACTATGCATGCATACATCTTAATCCCATAACTAGAATATGATAGCATGTAAAGGAAAGTAAACGGGGCCAAATACAATCCCACCATAAAGAGTATGTAAAAAAAATTCGATAATAAAAGTAATGGTACTAGGATGGAGGTATGAAAGTCGTAAGAACACACCTCGGTCTTTCTAGTCTCACTAAGCACCTACTAGCCCTAGTTCACCTAGGACTTCATCAAAAGGTCAATCATCTACACAAAACATTCCAAGTGTGTTAAATTTTGTGTAGGGGTGAGTATAACAATACTCAGTAGGACACCCAAAAAATCAAAAAACATACAATAGAGAAAATACAGCTAGATCTACAAGGGTATATGTCTACAACACTTATAACAAGAATATCCATGTATACTAAAAAATACACATAGTCTAGTGGTAAGACATAACCATAGTATACCAGCCTTGGATTCTAGCTCGAAGATCTCCACAAATCACTCATCCAATATAACATACTCTTAATTCTGATAGCACTTATGAATTACATCTGAAAGGTACTATTCGTTAGGTCTCATCATGAGAAATAACACACTAATAGTATGAATAAAATATGATACATAGATATAGATCACTTCCAGGTTCATGTGGTGATATAATAAAAATAAATCTACATTAACCCTCTAAGTAGAGGATTATAGCTCTCATAGTGTTGGTCACGTTGATATAATGAACTCCACCTAGGGAACAAATATGAACATAGGATCTCACTCCGGACCCCTTAGAGGGATTCCAAAGACTCCATACTGGAGGTCTTACTGAAGGGGTCATTTTCCTTGGAGTAGAAGATGATATAATACCAAAATTTAGGGAAAGTATAAGGGAACATTCCCTAAAAAATATTTTCCATGATACTAAGGACAAGTGATTCAAACCTTGTATACAATATTATACAACAAGTAGAAGGGTTACACATCATGTCCCTTAACCCTAGGTTCCAACCGTCTAAATTCACAATGTGATCAAACTATGTCTGTACCATAGTACATTCCATGTAGGAATCCAATGTATTCTTGCCGTGTTCTAGAACCCAACATCATCACATGAACCTATGTCCATGTACTAGTACATGTTTTACCCGATGTACTTGGTCCAACCCGTGTCATGTGGAGGAGTAAGCGCTATATAGGTTTTCCTTGTAGTCCACCCTATTTCAATGTATTTTTTTAAGTACACACAAACTATCCAAGGAGGTACCACACACTATGTGGGATAGAACACACACTATGTGTTGCTTAAATCCCTTCGGAAGCCCTATCCTCTTCTTAGAGGGCCCTCCATGGCTTGTAGATCCGTTTTCATGCTATGTTGTTCAAGATTTTTCAAAATACCATATCTACTCATGTGTTTGATTTGGAACCTCTATACTTCTATCTATTGATCATCTCTCTATGAAATCAAGGATCCAAGATCGTCTAGGCCTTTCCGTCATCGAACAATAGGTTTCTTCATCATAACTTCTCTCAAAACACATCAAATTGTTGTTCTTTATTATGAATCGAAGTACTCCAAAAAAAAGAATTCAGGAATCCACCATCGACTGAATGAATATATCTCCATCATCACACCTACATTGTGTTATATTGATCCTAGATCTATGATATCATATATTTTCCCCAAGAAATGGGTGTGTAATGATCGGTTGATCAGGAATAATTGACTGGCAGGAAAAACGAAGAATACCCACAACGAACGATGAATGGGGGTATAACAAGAACATATTTGAGGGATGAAACTTGATCAAGGATTTTATATATCTAGATCAATCACCATTTTAATAAAAATATAAATATATAAATCATTATGATAATTCTCCCATTAATCCCTACAATCATACCCATCCCACAAGACAATCAAATTGAAAATCAATCTATTCATTGATTGGTCCACATTCATCATCGAAATCAAGAATAGGGAATAAAATAATAAAAATTAATTCCCTACCTCAATTCAATTTGATTGATAATGATTAACAATGCATAATCATCATCGCTGGAAAGATCCATTGAAATTGACGTGTGTTAACCGTCGATCCATGATCCTTTGTCATTATCCTAGGAGATAGACCTCAAAGATATCTCCAACAATTCTCCAGAAGTTCCAGGTTTGTGCAACTAAAAATATTATTTCTTCATAATATTTTTTTTAAAAATAAACTATTTTTGTATCAAAAAAAATTAAATGAAAATAATTTTATTTAATTATTTTATTCATTTCTGCACCCACGATGAATTTTCCACAAATGACTCATGCCAACTAATGTTAACTAATTCCTGGGGAAAACAACATGATATAAACTAAATGGTTCACTCATATTTATGATCTAGACACCCGTTTATAATTTATTTAACCTTTTTAGGAAAACTACGTTCCTTAATATTTAATATATTACAAAAATTTATTCCAGGAACACCGGGCCTTCGAGTCACACATCCTATTAGCGCCTGATATCGAAAATAATCCATATAATATCCAACAATAATACATTGAAAATATAATATATTTAATTGTACGTTTTCAACTTCAAGTTTTTTTCTTACTCTACCAGCCATGCCATTTCTTGGAAGACTAGATTTTGTAAGACTGTAGTGCCAATGAATCCATTTGTGCCATAGCAAAAGTAGATGAGGGCATAGTTGGTTGTTTCATGTATTCTCGAAGGATAATATGAGTCCAATTTATCTTCATTATAACCATCCATTTATTAAAATTCAATGTACCCTTATTATTATCTTCCTTCCATTCATTATCTTCCTCTAGATTGGTGGAAGAAGCACATGCTACTTACGTAGGTGGATTTCCTAACTTCACTTGCCCAGAATCCAACATCTTCAGTAGGATGTATTTGAGAAAAACGTATTCATGGATGTTTTCAACCAATAATTTATGGAAGGGAAAATATTTTTGGATATCTTCATCATCTTCTTTATTGATCCTCTTGGGATTTGGAAACTTGATCAAGTTATTCTCCAATGTTTATATGAAATTTCAAAAGACTTGGTCATTTCTGGAAGAATAAAATTTGGTCTTAAATTCCAAAAACAATGTTATTCTATTCTCCCTTTTCTCATATTTAATAGGTATTCATTGTTTCTAATGATAAGTATTGGGACTACATGATATGGTGTAGGCTTTGGAGATGGATTGGGTGTAGGGGCCAACTTAAGTGTAACAATGGTAACATCTTCTTTCATTGTTATCTTTCCTTGAGTTGATGGGATTACTTGGGAATTATCCTTGGTTCTTGAGATAAAGGAAACCATTATTTTAAAAATTGTTGATAGATCCCTAAAACCTCATTTATATTTCAAAATATTGAGTGGTGTGTGAAACATGTCGTGAAGATTCACCATATAGATGGATAAGAAATCTTCTTGAGGAAGTTGTAAGATTAAGGGGTTTTTCAACCCCTTCAACAAGGAAATGAAATCTGAAATCATATCATTTCCTTCTATATTTATATTGAGAGGTCAAGGACTCTTTACTTTTCAGCATCGAGCTAAATTAGAATAGAAATATCCAATGGAGATCTTCCTACCCTATAATTGACCAAGTCGGTAAGCTTGTTTACCATAAAAGGCGGGACCATTCAATGTATGCATGAAGCCCTGGAGTTTAAATGCAACTTTTTGTGCAGGGGTCCCCATTATGGGAAAATTTTGGGACATGTAATGCATCAAATGTTTCTTTGGGTCCCACAACCCATTGAAAATATGAAATTTAGTGTTTATAAAGATTAGAAGGGGATGATTCGGATCAACCCATTTCAGGTAAGTGTTCATTTCTAGTTGTACCGAGACACACCATTCCTCCATAGATTTAAATAGAGATTCTAGTGACTCAATATTATTGATGATTCCTTGATTAATTCGTAGATGAGTAGGATATTGAATATGGAAAGCAAAAACTAGGTCCAATTGTGGTGTCCTTTATGGTATCTATCTTAGGTAATATATTGGGGAAGTTCAGTAGGGATGTGATTGTACCTATTTTGGTTGTGTACCCAATGAAGGGAAATCATGATCTGTTGTTGTGGGATCCAACTATATTGGTTGTTGGTACCCCATGTTGATTGTATGTTAAATCTACATCTCATTTTCCATAGGTAATACTCTTTGTTGTGGTGAACTAGCTGGGAGTGTAACTTGAGTCTCTTTTTGAAATACATATATGGGAGGAATATTGTTTCCGATTAGATACTCATTGAGTCTTCTCAATTCCTTCATCTCTTCCTCATACTGAGAAAATATTTCCTCAACTATATAATTTTAAACCTCTTTAGGATGTGTATTAATCCCAAATTTACTTTTACCTCTTTCCTTGTTAGATACTCTTTGATGAGGTAATGATGGAGTAGTTGAGGGAATTCCTAAATTCTAGGAGATCCTCTGGTTCTGGGCAGGCACACCTCCTTGAATTGTTTTGTTGAGTACTATATTATGAACCAACATATCCTCCTCTATCTCCCTTGTATCTTCCTTGTGTTCCAGAGGATCTATTGGTGCAGTGTTAATGACATTGACCAATGCGTAGTGCACTGAAGGTGATTTATTAGTTTCTTTGTGATATTAACTTTGTATATGCCCTCTATGTGGCCTTCTCCACTCATTCACTGGTTCTCTTGGATCCATTTAAATTATGTTAATATGAAGGGAATATCCAAAATATTTGGTTTTGTTCATTCTCGATGAGGATACCAGATCAAAGGATTGGATGAACTAGGAGGACTCATTCTCTGACATTCCCCCAAATTTATAGAGGACCAACTTCTACTAAAGAGGATGTTGTTGAGGTAAAAAATCCCCCAGAACTGAAGGTTGGGGATATTCCTATTCTATTCCCACAACTCTTTAATAATTTTTTGCTGACCTAGAAGGTTTCATTACAAAATACCTTAGCTCAACGGGTTGAGGTTTCTCTTGGATTGTCATGGAACCAACTAACATAGCTTCATTCATTATTTTATGATGTCATGTTTGAACATGGGATGGGTGCGTCATTAAATTTTCACATGAACCACTAGATTCCAAATAATTTTGCGCTATTTTTTCCATTTGAACTATATGAATATTGAATTCACTTAAGTTGGAGACCTATTAGATATAATTAGATTCCTGATGAAAAAATATTTCAATGGTTTCCTCTCTTATGGAACCACATTGATGAGAGTCGATCGAGGCTTGTTTCTGTTAATCATACCATCATTTGTGAGAAGATTTGATTTGTTGAATTCATCCTGATGATATGATATTTCATGATGTCATATTTGGTTTAATTTTATGATTGGAGAGAATGGTGAAATGAAACAATTTGTGTTCATCCCGTCCTTTGAAATGAACAATGGGTGTGAAAACTTTGATCTATTGATTCAATTCATTTAACACACTGAGATATGAATGCCGAAGGACTCCATTATGCTTCCTAGAATTTGGATTTAATGTATTAAGGAGATCCTAAAAGTGAATTTGTAATTGTATCTCTTCTATTAAAATGATGTGACTTTGATACTCATCCTAGGGTAATACCCTTGGTTTTAAGCGATAAATAGTGTTTTATATATTGAGCTAGATGTTCTGATCACAATCTTTTGTAAATTCTTATGGAATGTTGTATTGGGGAATTACTAAATGACATAACATTAATGATGTGTCATCTTTATCTAGATTCTTTATCATGATCAACATGTCTTCTTCGTCTTTTTCTAGATATTCCTCAACCTGGTCTGACAAAAATGGACTCTTCCCTAATGCTTTATCACAAACATTGAGATTGGTAGGGACTTCTGATTTCACATTGGAAAGAAAGTGATACATGGGTGGATTAGAGAGTGACCATCACCTTGGCCTGTCTACTGACTGATAAAGAATTTCACTTATCAATGATAAGGCATCAGACATGACATTCCACACTTTCCAAAGTTCCTCACTATAGGATGGGTTTTGCATCATTAAATCAACAATGGTAGGACCCTTTGATGAATCGAAACACTAATGGGGAGATAAAGTTGTAAATGAATTCCATCATGGGGAGCACTACCATTATGTCTTGATGTCCGAATTTAATGAGAATTCATGTTTCATATACCATGGGGAGGACTTTCAGGGTGGACAAAAGAAAGTGTAATTCATTATTTATGTTTGATATTTTGGCCATGTGGAGGGATTAAATGACTCTCATCAAGAGATGGACTCTAAAGATCAATCATATTATGGATATGAAGCAAGAATTAATGTTAAAGTGCCTAGAGAGGACCTTTATAATTACTTATACTATTCATATAATTTGGTAATGAGAGAGTAGGATCCTGAGCTACCACATATATGCACCTAAGGGATTCTATAAATCTAACATTAAGTAGACTGGGATCATAGATAATCTCTTCATTTTCCTATAATCTTTGGTGAGGATTATTTTTGTATTCCATCTTGTGAGTGACTGGTTACACTTACTGGGGAAAGTGGTTTTTTGGTATGGAATATTTATTGACTAATTCCCATGTTGCTATTAGAATTTTCCAACATATATATAATTTTTTAGGGGTTTATTACATTGCTAGAGTTACCATTATAATAGTTCAATTAACTCTAGTTGGAATAGTGGTTATGGAACCAATCTTATGGTCTATATATTGCGTGGTTGTTTTCCCCATGACCATCCAGGATGGGAGCAAAGGTGTGTATCAACTCCAAAGTGATATGCTGATGAGTCAACCCATTTGCAAGGATAGAGTTCTGTATTCACCCCACTTCTACTATTTTCTCAATTATGATATTCTGGTAGGTTTGTAGGGTGTGGTATGAAATTCAAGTCTCCCCCTTCACTATTTTCAAGAAGTTATTATTGACCTCAGTGTCTAGAATAAGGATATATTCCCAATATGTGTCTTTAGAATGGCTATGTACTTCATCATATCCTCCATTTCCATCCATTTGATACAGACTACACTCTGGTGTGGGGGAATAGATTTGGGGTTTCCCCCTATATTCACTAGGATTTTAAGACTAACCTATCTGGATACTACCATATGATATATATGAAAGAATTTATAAATAAGGGAAAGTGTGTGATCCTCCCCATGGGATATCGCTAAAATTGACTAGATTTCTTGATTTATGTGGGAAGGTGTTCATGTTTGGTCTTGTCTTGACACCATATTTGAATTCTGGTATCCATTATACACTAACAAAAAAGGATTTTGGAAGGCTTGTTATGTGCGGGAAGGTGTTTGTTCCTTCTCTTTGTGTACTGCAAAATTTGATCGGTAGAGTTCTTTGGATTCTTATAGATGAGGTTCTAGGAAAGATTGGCTGGTGCAGGTTGGTATTTGTGCCTCACTGTTTTCCTGCAAATCTGATTGGTTGAATTATCTAGAGGGGGCATTAGTGTGGACTTGTTCATTATTGAATGGTCACATAACTTTATGGATCATCTTGTTCACCCTGGTCTAGATGACCTGGTCCAAACTCTCGATGACGCCATCCTCATCAAGTTGAGATTCCACTATCGCAGGACATTGGTAGTGGTGATTATTGGAAGGAACCCTTTCAATGGACCATGTATATCCTAATTGAGGATTTATGTATCATCTTGATCCACCTCACAAAGAGAATATAGGTTCTAATTATTGTGTTTCAAGGATAAGTTCCCAAAACCATTGGACACATCGATTGGCGTCGTCTGCTTCTGGAAAACCTATCTTCACTGAGTGGACGACATGCTGGGATTTGTAAACTGGATGGTTTTTGAGTAGTATATAGTTTCGGTATGGTACCATTTTTTTGTTACTCCTGGACTAGTGCATTTGAGACCCAACATTGGGGACGTTGGGTTGGTGATAGTTTCTTCTACTTAGATGAGGACCCATTATGAACAATATTTAGGAAATATGTCTACATGAGTTGGTGTGATGTAATTTGGATTAAAGGGAGATCATATTGACATTAATTATAATATAGTTTAAAATAAAAACAATAAAATCCTATAAAATAGCATCTCAATAGACAAATATATGCATCATTACTTGTCTTGTTTGGACCTCTTTCATTTGGAGATTGAAAGGGGCCTAACAATAGAGTTCCACCATCATCTTGGTTATGTATTAATGTCAATTTCACCATTTTTTTCATCCCGTAATGACAGATAGGGATGGAATGGAATTTTTTGTGTTGGTGTAAAAACCTCCATATCAGAAACATTTTCCCACATCCCTTTCGGGCAGTTTGCAATGAGGCTTATTTTTTGAAATAATAACACCCAATAGTTCTCATTTTTACGATAACTCATGGAATTTATTTCTAAAGGTAGGTTATTATTGGGGACCATATCCAATGATACTTAAAGAACTCATAATGGTCAATAGGATGGGAGGTGAGGCTCATCATACCCATTTGGCGTGAATTATTTACTACTTTGGGAATATCCTAAAGATTTAATATATGTTCATGAATCCTTAACAAATTCCTAATTATGACATGGGTCACTCTTTAATTAATAATCAATTATTAGAAATCATGGATATTAGAATCAGATATATATATATATGTATAAGTTTCTTAATTTATAAAGATATCTATTTTTATCCGAGGTTCTCAATCAATGTTCCCCTTTTATGAATGGATTAGAGATTCTTTTATCATTTATTATTACAACACCAGTTTTGATCCAAACAGTGGGGTACTCTTAATTGTGTTATCATATAGGGATATGGGAGTAGTTTTCAGGTCTATATTGGAATCATGAGTTGAGATTCATATATATCCTCAGGAAAGGAATCAGAACCCACATAGTTCAATGCCACTTAACGAGACACATAATACCTTTTAAAATAATTTGATAAGGACAAAAATGAGTAGTTTATTATCTTGTAGAAAGAAAATATAGTTGAAAGGTTCTTATTCAATTTTTGGTGTGGGACTTATGCTAGTGCATCCCAGGGAACCTAGAAGAGATATGAGAACCCAAGTTCGACATGAAACTTATGGGAATGTGGCCTAGAGACTATTAGTGTTGATTCTAGGATGTTGGGTTAGGAAATTAGGGAGACTTCCTTTGTATCACATTGGGATGGAAATGAAAGTTCATGTATTCAGATAATGTTGAATACCCACACATATGGAGGTCCTCTGAAGGTTTGTCTCATAGGTAAGATGGCCCTTTATGATGGATACATGGTTGGGGATTATACCAGACATGAGTCCTTTAGGTTTTATGGGGACATGGTGGGGTATTATAACAAGCAAGAGGCCTGAAGTTTGGTTGGTTATTGTATGTAAAATTATTCCATTAGGTTTGGGATCATGCATATTTCATGATTACTACTAATAATTAGGCCCACGTGAGTCATTCTTGGTGAGGGAAACAAGGGGATGCAATAGATCCGGGTAACCACAAAATATATTTTTTTCTACAAGTGAATGAGGCCAAGTTCCAAATGGAAAGTGAAAGAGAGAGGGATATGGTTCTCATCTCCTCACATAATTATACCCTAGATAGTCTATTCTGACAACACATCTAGATAAAATCCATGGGTATAGAGAAGGAGGAAAGAATGAAGAAAGATCAATCCTACAATAGAGATTAGGGGATTAGTCTTGGAGGGATGCCCTAGTGGCTGGTTCCTAAGGATTAGAGGAATATAAGACACTATATCTCAAAGGGAAAGGCATGTGTGATCCTCTCCATCCCCACTAGAAACTAGAGGTCCATATTCGTATGGATGAAAAGGGAAGGAAATTGTCATATACATCACATCTGAGACTATGATATCACTAACACTACTCCTAGGGGTGTGTTCCTCATGACTGAGGGGATTTATAAATTCATGCACCCCAAGGACCCCATCCATTAGGTAGGAAAATTTCAGGACACCTCTGACAGAAGGACTACATATCTAAATGGGATACTCACTGGTGTTACTCTTACCATGGTCTTTCAAGTTCAGAGGATTTGGTGGAGGCTTCAATTTGGTCCCCCTCAAATGAGGGATCCAAATGAAGGGGATCCATACTGTTTGTGGATTTAAAAATGGCTTGTAGGTGGCTTTCATAGTTCAATTCTTAACAAGAAGGATTTTATTTTTGCAGGACCATGGAGGAGTTAGAAGTGATTCATGAAAGGGTAAGCCTTCTTTGTGCTAGAGGTGCCTTAGGAAATGGATCACCTGGAAAAAAACACTTGGGGAGGCCTTACTCTAGGTTCTAATTGTCTCCTGAGGTGTCCCGATAAGGGTGTTTCATAGAACTTGGGTTAGGGAATAGACCTTCGAACTTGATTTTTTTTGGCTAGGGTGAAGGGGTCATCACACATTTGTCTCATGTTTTGAACCCTGGAAGGACTTAAATCTCATTGTTCCCCTTAATACCCACATATATTGGGTTATGGTGAGATACCCATGAGATTTTGGATGACCTAGGCGAGGGGGTGGCATAACCAGAGCATGAAGGCTTCTTTTATTTATATAATCATGAAAATGATGACCCCTAAGGTCCTATTTTTAGGAAAACATGGGACCCTCGCTGAAATAGTTACCCCATGAAGGTACCTAGAATAGGTACCTAGAGTAGGTATATCATGTAGGAGTGGGGGGGGGGGGGGGGTAAATCATTCAGTGTCGCATAAGGGGGATGCATGATCCTTCTAGTGTATATGTTTGGTGTGCACATGAATCTTCTAGTGTATATGTTTGGAGTCTCAAAAGTTTCATAAAATCCCTTTTTATTTATTATAATTTCATTTAACCATGTGAATTTGTCATCAACAGATTCATCACCAGTTTTACTAATATATTCAAACTTTTCCCTCTAAATTTTTAAATAATATTCTATTAGATTGATACTTCCTTCAAAGATATTTTCCCGAAATCCCCATATTTCTATGATAGTTTTGAGTACAATTTCCATTTTATAACCTATTCTAGATAAGGACATTATATTCACATTTCTTTCTTTTCCATCATCCTCAAAATTTCTTTTATAGTTAAAATTAATTGGGAAATCTCTCTCATTTTTTCTAAAACCCGTGATAGAAATATAAATTACACTAAGTCCAAGAGAAAGAAGGTATGAAATCATATTGTATTTATATATATTGTCATTAATTCAAAAAAACTTATGTATTCTATCGATTTTAATATAATTAATATCATCTATATTCAAATAATTGGTTAACTTAAAAGGAACAAAAATTTTCTCTAATACCAGTTGTAGTTCCTAGGTTATAGACAGGTTGAAACTGAGGAGGAGGGTTGAATTATTATAAAAAATGTTTTATAATTTTTATATTAATTAAACTATATTACTCATTTAGGTCTAGTTCTTCTCGACTTCAAAAACTAGTCATCACATGTTTGAAGTAAATATAAACAAATAAAGATCACACTATATTTTTATAAGGTTCACCTCTGAGGTGGGTGACTACATCCTTGTTGTGTTAAGGTCAAGTCTAAGACACTGATGTTTCAATAATTTCATAAATTGATTTCAATGAGGGAAGGTATCATCATTAACCCTTTAGTTTATTTCCCAAAACAATTATCTCTCGATAGATTTTTATAATGGTTCCCACTAGTTTATAAGAAATATTAAAAAAAACATGAATATACCCAAAAATAACATGGATTCCTCAATATTAGTGATTGATATCTTCCATGAATTTAGAATATTTAAATAAAAATCAAGATTTCTATTTTTCAAGAACATAGAATAAGAAATATATAGTAGTCATTATAGATCATTAGTTTTGAACTCTATGTCTCAATATCTTCTTACATTGGTAATAATATTTGTATATTTCTCTATTTTTCTTCTACTCTCTCTCATATTGAATACTAAAATAATATCATATCAATTTATTCTACATTTGATCACATGATTTATTCCGTGATTCAGAATTATGGAAATTCCATAAAATATTCCACAAAAAATTCTAATTTGAAAACTAGTCAAACATAATTTCACTAATTTCACTATCTTCCCATAATTCATGATTTAAAAAAAAACCTGCATGGGCCTGTCACCAATGATATAAAACCTTCTTTATTGTAAATTCTTATTTCGCATTGATCACGTGGGTTATCTATTGATGATCCATAATATTTAATATAAATATCATAAATACCTACATCTTCTGATCTATGTATACCTATGAATATCTATATCACGTTTCATTTTCATTCATGAATAACATACTAAAATCAACTTGCATCATGACTCAATCATAGGAATAACAATATTTTATTCTATTAAGATCAATACAATATCATTAGAATTTATTTTGATGATAATTGTTTTTCAATTATTCAAATTAAATTTCCACCATATTAGTCTTAAAATATCCTATAAACATATATATATATCACCTTTAAAATAAACATAAAAACCACAAATTAGAGTTAAATAACTTTTAAATAACCTTTTAAACACCAAAATACTGTTATATATCCTTAAAATTATTTTATGTATGCTATAAAAATTCTCATTTTATCTTACATACCATCAATAAGATAATACATATCATCTAAAACAAATTATGCATCATCAGGCTTCTTATGTATCATACAAATGATATTATGTATCATCAAATAGATATTACAATTTCTCCCGTGAATATTATTTATCATCAGAGTTCGTATGCATTTATATAAAAAAATTACATACTGAGAATAAATTCTAGACAAACCTTTCTTATAAATTACTTTTTTAAATTCTTCAAAACCAAGAATCTAGAATTCCAAAAATTATTCTCCTTCCATCTTGAACTTTCTTAAAAAATCATTACATATCACAAATAAACTCAAAAAAAATTTGAACACCTTTCCAGTTTTTTAATTGTTTTTCAAAACAATTATACCACTCCCTTAATAATTCCAAAGATTCTTCAAACACTTATCTTTAAAATAAAATATATAGCTATTTTTTTCTATAAACTATGGAATGTTTCATATTTCTATGAAATGTTATATAACTCATGATATATAATATAATAACATTTATCCTTCATCTCTAAAACCACAATAATTCCACACTAACTATTTTCTCCTGAGTTTTTCTATGGTGTGTTATGTGTTCACCATAATGTGATTTTCATGTCAAATGTTTAAAACTAACAAAGTCAATAATTTGGTTTTTAGATATCTGAATTATGTAAAAATACAAGTAATGATAGAATAATTATTTTAAATTTTTTAATTATAGAATAATTAATATAGACAATATTTTCAATAATATTTGTGATAAATCTTGATTTATGGTTAAAACATTGTTTTTCTTAAAAAACAGTTTTACCATCTTTTGTTGGCCATTCCATTTTAAATATATTTTTTTGACTTTTTTATAAGTTATATTTGAAAATATAAAAAATTTCAATGGAATTGGGGTGTCAAAATTTAACTTGGTTGAAAATTTTCTTTTTTTCAGATAAGTTTCATTTTTTATGAATATTGAAAAATACAGCATTGTAGTTAAAAATGATTTTTCATTTAAATAATGATTACACACTAAACTGCTTTTTTAAAGAAATAATAATATAATAATAAATTTATTAATCTAATGAAGGTAAATGGAATAATTTTTATATTGAAATTATATATAAAAGATTATTGATATTTTGAACGTCTCTTTTACCCGCCTTCTCGCCGCACCTGCAGGATTAGTGTTAAACCTAATTTATCAACTTCTGGGAATTGAATTTTAAAAAATGGAAATACATGGTTGTAATTACTATGAAAAATATGTTCCAATAGGATCAAAATAATTTTTTGTGAATTTTAGATTTAGTACTTAGTTTAAAGTGGATAGGGTAATTAAAGGTAAACATAATATTATAATGACATAAAATTACCCTAACACTTGTCCTAGATTAATTGGATTAATAGGATTTGACCAAACTAATCCGTATGATGAAATTATAACCTTTTTAAGACATGTGGGGTTATAAAATGACATTTATTATATTTTATTTAATGATATGGTAAAAATGTCATACTCAAATTTTTAATAAGTAAAATAATTTTAATACAGGGTTATATAAGTGATATATTCCACTATAAATAGTTCTTAAAAAGATAATAATTTTATCTACATCATGATAATTTATTTATAATTTTTATTCATTAAATATTTAAATTTAATTATGACACAGTGATAATGCAGTATTAGATTAATTAAAGGAAGAATCAAATAAATTATATTAATAATATTAAAGTAAATATAAATTTAATTATTTGATTCCATCCATGAATTTTATAGATTACAATAACATTATATTTATATGTTAAAGTATTTTTTTAAAGGAATCAATTAGTTAGGATTTTTTAAAAGTCAATTAGTGAATAGTGTCAAAATTAAAATAATTCATAACTTTAAATATAAAATATTTAATTAAATGATATAGATTTTTTAAAAATCTAATATTATAAAAAAATGTTTAGATAAGTCCAAAAATGTAATTAATGTCACATTAATTAATCATTTTACATTTTTTTATAATTATTTTAACTCTCAAATTGTAAATTACTTATTAAAACGGAAGAGTTGAAAGGGATAAAATATAAAGGTAAGGATTAAAGAATATCCAAAACTGGTCTAATTTTTATTGTATGAATGGATTTAGACCCAACCACATCCTATGTTTGAAATAAATCAATCTGGATTCATTTAGAAAAGAAAATGAATTTATATTAATTTAATATTTTTAATAAATTCAAGAGTACCCCTCCCCTCTCTAATAAAAGGTAATATTCTTGTATATTAATTACACTTAAACCTTTTGGTTTGGCCAATATCATCTCCATACGATTCCAAATATCCATACCCACATTTTTGAAGCCTTATTTTAGAAAAATCATCATTCTCTGAGGTTTTAAGGTGTTAAGAAAGGTGATCATCTGATGGAAATGTGATGTTTTTGTTTAAGTGTTTCTATTTTATGTCTTCTTTTACATCCTTAATATATCAAACAACCATGATAAGATAATAAATCCAATATCCTCAATATTCTTAGATGTTTTTTATATAATCACCTAAATCCATATCCACTTCCATCAAAAGGGAAAATAATTAATTGTTCATTCGTACATGTGAACTATCATCTCCACAAACCGATATAATTCGTTTTATATAACTGTCTCTCGTGATAGTTTATATTGATGGAATTAATGACTATATGTGATATTCATGAAATATTTATCATTATAAGAGAATAATATACCAATTATATTCTTACTTTCCACACACATAAAATTGATAACATATTTCATGCATACGTGTTAACTATCACATCCACGAAGAGATGTGATTCGTTTTTATTCATTGAATCCCTTGAATGATATATATAAGTATGTTTAATTTATTAATATAATATTAATTATGATATGATAATTATGGAAAGATAAAATAATAATTACATTATATCCATAATGATCAATGAAAAATGAAAACGATATTGTGCATATATACAACCTATTGTCGCCAAGATTATAACATTATTTATTTTTCATAACCATAATTAAGGGTTTGACTTTAAAGTATAGTTAATGTGAACAACTTATTGTTATTTCGTGAATATTATTCTAGAGGGGATGTAATTATTACCACACTGAAAATTTACATGATATCAAGTTCATTTTTGACCTCAAGTATCGAATTTTGGAAAAACATCCAATGTAAACATAAAAAATTATGTAATTTTTATAAAATTATAAATAAGTGATAAAAGGGGAATAATAAACTTGAAAAAGGGTTCTAAAGAAAGTATAAATTAACCAATGTTTACTATTCATGAGTACAAAGAACTTACCTGACTAATTACACTCGCAGTAAGGGTCTTCAACGAAATATCGTTTCATTGAGTAATATATGGAGGTTATACACCACCTTCTTTTATAAGGTGTAAAATAAACCCATTTAACTTTTAATTTCATACAAATGTATTCAAAATTAATATTTTTTTTATAAATCATTTTACTAAATGACAAAATCAATGTTTTTAACGTATATGGTGACAAGAACTTCTCTACCGCCATTACTGTTATTTGATATTTGGCTTCCACTACAAGACTTATTGTTTTTAAACTAAAAATAAATCATTTATTCCCTTTTTTGGGTATCTTGATATTTAAAATGGTTTTTATAATGGATTGAATATTTCAATATCTTGATATTATTTATTTTGAATGTAAATGAACTTTTATGAGTGAAATGTTGATAATTGAAATCTTTTATGTGTTATGATTATGTAATGGTACTTGGAGATTTGACAGGTTGTTACATGATAAACCAAAGATATGTGGTTCTATAATAGACCAAGGATGGTTGGTTACGTTATAACCGCCAATGCATTGGGTATTGAAGTTATCAATATGGTTATTCAATTTGTAGGAGTGATAAGTATAGAAGTCAACCACATTGTTATTCCATTTAAGTGTGATTATAATCGAAGTTACCTTTATATTTTATATATGATTTCTAGGGGTTTTATGGAAATCTCATGATTACAGAAAAGGTATGCAATAAGTTTATATTCATGGAATGTATTTACTACTTCTTATGGTTGAAATGTATTACGATATGATAATGTATTCCTAGGTTTACATTTTTTCATAAGACTAACAGTTTTCCTTCTTTGTGTATCCCTTAAATATATTTTTATACTCATCCAAATTTTGGAAATGTTTTTCACAGGACTTAATAAAGAATAGAGTAAAGGATGTGATGATGGAAAAGTTATGATGATTAAAATTTTAAGGAAACCATGTTTAATTTTAATATTTTGTTATGGATTAAATGGATATTGTTAGAAGTGTCCACTTTGTATATACATGGTTTTTTATTTATGAGTTATGGCCTTATTATAGAAATCTCTAAAATTTAAAAGATACTAAATTTGAAATAAAGTAAAATTATTGATTTAACTCAATATTATGTAATATTTATTGTCGAGTCCTTATAGTTGGTATCATAGGATGACTTAGATGACCATAGATGTTAGATTAATATTAATAACTTAAGTTCGAAAGGGTTTACATTAGTTTTAAGATACAATGTTATAGAATTTTAAGGTTACCATGTTGCTTCGTCTAAGATATTTTTGTTCAAAATGGTTTTCCATAGAGGAAACATGGAAGCTGGGATGGGAATGAATCCAGAGGAAAAGAACCTTCCATATCAGTATCCTGAGATGGTCAAAATAAGAACTGAACAATTTTTTTTAGTGATATCTTAGTTGATTCAGAATATAAATGGTGGTGGTTTCCATGCACAAGATCAACCAGGTCAACCAAATAGGATTATGTTGGTAGTAGAGAATTTAATGATGCAACATTCCCCATAATTCAGAGGATCATATGACCCCATGATACCTGAAGGGTGGATTAATGCACTAGAAAATATTTTTGATGTAATGGGGTGTTTAGAAAATCAAAAGTTTAGTCTTTTTATTTATTATTTTTAAGGTGAAGCTGATCATTGGTGGTCTAGGGTTAAAAATATCAGAGGAAGTGAAGAGACTGATTCCATTGAATGGGATGAAGGTAAGAATACATTCTTTGAGAATTATTTTCCTAAGGCTGTTTGACTTAGGATGGAAAATAAATTCTTAGAATTAAGAAAAAAGAGGTAGATTAAGTGGCTATATATGAAGTCAATTTCACTTTTTTTCATGTTACATCCCAACTTTTATCTAGGATATTGATACTAAAATAAATCGGTTTTACTCAGTATTTAAGCTCATATATCAAAGGTAATTTGCCTCTCATGAGTTCAAAAACTATGAGAAACTTTTTTGATGTGCTAAGAAGGTAGAAAAATATATTTTTTATGATCATGTATCTCATGATAGTGAGAAAAATAAGAGTTCCAGTTGGAAGGAAGTGGGAAATCATTAATCAATGATGTTTGGAGGTAAGAAAACTAAATTTCAATCTTGTAAGAAGTGTGGTAAATAGAATCTGAGAGAATCTCTCTCAAAGTCTTGGAAGTTCTTATGATGTGGTAATATTGGTCATATTTCTTGTGACTACATGGGAGATGATTAGGCAGACAATGAAAATCTAGTGATAAGATGTTTTAGTTGTAATAAGTTAGGTCATTATGCCAATGTGTGTCCAAAGTTGATTCCCCTAGGTGGAAACTTGAAATATAGAAAGCATAAGGGTAGGGTGAAATCATTTTCAACTACTATGATTGATGTGGGAAAATCAAATGAAGTGGTGACAACGATGTTATAGGTTTTTTCAGAATATGCCAATACTCTACATGACTCTGGATATTCACATTCCTTCATTTTTGAGAGCTTTGCAAGTAAATTAGAAATATCACCTCATGAATGTGATATATAACTTTTTGTAAAATATCATAGTGGAATTATTAAATAAATCCATATTTATAGGAATCTTCCTATTATCATTGGTGGGATAGTATTTCCTAAAAATCTAGATGATCTATCCCCAGTAGTGTTTGATATTATTTTGGGTATGGATTGGATTTCAGTTTATCATGATAAAATAGATTAAAATCAATGAAAGTTTTATTAAATGATTTAATACATTTTATAACGTACCAAGATGATAATATATTGATTAAATATGATAGTTAAAGTTATCTAGATCGTGATATTGAATATAATGAAATAGTTTTAATTAATAACATCCTAGTAGTGAATGAATTCATGGATGCTTTTCCTGATGAATTTCCTGGTATTGTTACCGACTGAGAGGTTGAATTTTCTATTGATTTAGTTCATGATTCAAAGCATATTTCAGAACCCCCTTATAAAATGGCTCATATAGAATTGGTGGAATTGAAAAAAACATTTGCAAGAATTAATTGACGAAGGTTTAATTTGACCTAAAACATCACCATGGGGTGATCCTATTTTATTTATGAGAAATAAAAATGGTTCTATTAGACTTTTTATTGATTACAAAGCCTTAAATAACAACAAAATTAAGTACAATTGTCATTTTCTCATATATATTATTATTTTGATCAGGTTCAGGGAGCACAGTATTTTTTAGAGATTGATTTGAGGTTCGATTACCATTAGATGAAGATGAAAGATGATAAAATTCAAAAGACACCATTCCAAATGAGATATGGGCATTATGATTTTTTATTTAAGACCTTTGGGTTATCTAATTCACCTATTGTATTTATGATTCTCGTGAATGGAGTATTTTATTAGTTTTTGGATTAGTTTTTGGTTGTTTCTATATATGATATTTTGGTATGTTCTAAAAGATGAAAAGAACATGAAAGGAACTTAAGGATTGTTTTTCACACCTCAAATGAAAATAAACTATATGTAATATTTTTGTAAGAGTGAATTTTCTTTGAAAAAAAGTTCTTTCCTTGGTCATATTCTTTCCAAAGAAGGCATAACAGTTTAATCCTTTAAAAAAAGTTATTGAAGAGTGTCCAAGACCTACTAATGTCAAATAGATTCATAGTTTTATTAGATTAGAGGGTTATTATTGATGGTTTTTTGAAAACATTTCATGGTTATTTATCCCACTAACTAAGTTAACAAGTAATGGAGTTAATTTTATCAAGAAAAAATAATGTGATGATTGTTTTTAGAAACTAAAAAGAATATTTTTAAATGCTCATGTTTTGGCCCCACCTTCCACAAATGGTGAATTTGTTATCTATAGTGATACTTAATTTAAAGGACTAGGTTATTTCCTAATATAAAATGATTAGGAAATTTTTGAAGCTTAATGATAGTTGAAATCAAATGAGTTAAATTACCCTCTACATGATTTGGAATTAGCTATTTTTGTTGTTTCACAAACAAATTGGAGGCATCATATGTATGGTGGAAAGTGTTATATATATATACTAATAAAAAAAGTTTGAAGTATATATTCAGATATAAATAATTGAACATGAAATATAGGATATGGTTTTAACTAAGAAAAGATTATGATTGAATAATTCATTACCATCATGGAAAGTAAAACAAAATGGTTGATGGTTTGAGTTGAAAAACTAAGGCTACTGCAACCATGCTATGTTTGGAATGTGATCCTTTGGTTAATTATTTGATGAAATTTAGATTTAATTTTTTTTGTTGTAATAAATATATCTATTTTTTTGGAGTCATTTAAATCATCTCTATCAGAAAGAATTAAGCAAGCATAGAAGAAAGATAGTGAGTTATAGAAAAAAGCAGAATTGGTTCAGAAGGTAATTTACCCAAATTTAACATTGAAAAAGATTTTTTTTGATATTTGGGAAGAGATTATGTGTTCCATATGATTCCAATTTGAAGAAATATTTGTTAAATGTATCTAACAGTTCTCTATTTTCAGTTCATCCTGGCCGCACTAAGATGTACAGAGACCTTTGAGAGTATTACTAGTATGATGTAAGGAAAAGAGATATTGTTGATTTTACCCTGAGATGTTTGACTTGTCAATAGGTTAAATCCGAGAGGAAATTACAAAAAGGGATTCTTCATCATTTTCTAGTTCCAGAATGGAAATGGGAAAATATATCCAAGGATTTCATTGGGGGGTTACCAAATACTTCTCTAGGTAATAATGCAATCTGTGTTATTATTGAGAGATTGACTAAATATTCCCATTTTCTTATATTAGAGATACTATAATATATGTGAATTATGAATGAATGAAATATTATTTATTTATAGAAGGAAGAAAAATCATATGACTATTAAAAATATGACTATTGAAATAGTAATCTAACCATTGGTCTAGTAATATTACTATTAAGAATAATAACCTTAACATTAGAATAGTGACCTCACATATGTTATTAAAAAATAACATTTTTTATCTTATAAAATAAAAATATATAAAATTTATATAATTATACAAATAAATAATTGATTTTAAAATAATAAAATAAGTGGTTGAATTTTGTTAAAACACATAGGAATTATTTATATTTATATGATAAATTTAAAATTTTAAAAGAAAAATTAATTTAATTTAATATATTTATAAAATAAATTTATGTTGTATTAAAATTATAATATAATGTTATGAGACCATAAGTAATTTTTCAATGGGTTGGAAAATTTATCATAATATTGAAAATTGTATTTTTTTCAAATAAATAAGGATTTTATTTAGTAATAAAACTTTACTCTATATAAAATTATATTAATAAAATGAATTTCATTTTTTTAATCTACACATCAAACAATGGTCATGGGTAATTTTTTTATTTTTCTATAATAAGTGAATTTTTTTGAATAGTGAAATATGATAAAATATGATATTTAAAATTAAAAGATAAATAAATGAATTAATGAGTCATGGATGATATAATATATAATTAGTTTGAACTCATATTGATTTATTACTATATATAATCGCATTATTCATCAATATTTGTATCCTTGTGCCAAAATAATATACTAATCAATATTATATTCAAAAAACCTCTTTCCTCCCCTTTAAAAATCACCCCTCACCATCCATTTCCCTCACACCTTCTAGTCCTTATAGATAGCCCAAAATCTGACCATTTCTCTCTCCAACCATCCTTTCTATGTATTAAGAGTTTTTTTATTACAAAAAGATCATTCTATGGAGCCATAAGGGGTGTCCTAAGAGGATAAATCCAAAGGATAAGGTAATACCCTTATCCAATATTTTTAATCTTTTATCCTCTTCATACTCAAAAAAATCCATGGAACTAGAAATAACGACCCTAGTGTCATAAAAACACTATAATTTTATTTTTTAAGGTAATATTAATTATCTAATGTCTTATCTTTTCATCATAAAATGTAAACTAGTGTTCATATTAAGGTGGGTTCACCGCCTGCATGAACAAAGTAATTCATTTTTCTCCACTACCTTCATGGATATCCATATAAACAATATTATGGTGAAATATGATAATAATAAATATATTAAATCTTTTTTAATGATATAATATTTATTAATAATCATTTAATTAAATAAAAAAAATCTAATTCATCATGTTCGGTAAAACTGCGTAAATAAACTAACCGTATAACGGTAACATTTGTACTAAATAAATCATCCCCATGTTAGAAAAAAAAATTATATTTGGGTACATTTAATATTAAAAAATGGAAATTGTGTCATTTATTTCACTTTAGTTTTATTCCCATTTTAAAATAAATTCAATAATTTTCCAGAAACTACACCGACCTAGGAACCATGAAACGAACGGTCCTCAGATAGTGGTAATAGGAATGATATCTCAATTAAATAAATCTAAATTTTTGATAATAAAGTTGTATATCAGAATATAGTAATTAATCATATATATCATAAATCTATTTATTTATTTAGTATGATATGTTAAGGTGTAAATTGAATTCTAGCTAGAGGTAAGGGAACTTCTGAACCACCCTCCTTTATTTTGGGTCATGACTTATCCATTTATAACTCACTTTATCACACTTTTATTCTCAGGTATTGGTTTAATATTATATATATATATATATATATTCACCCCACATATATACCACATTATTCTTAATATTGTTTATTAGTTTGATACATGTTTTTAAGTTTTCCTTCTCAGTTTCATTTGTTATGAAAATCTGATTAAAGGGAACTTCTCTACTTCTCACCCCATTTCAAGTACCATTCAATAAAATAATTTAAAACATATGTGGTTTCTAAAATTTCTCATTTTATTATTGAAAACATTTTAGTTAATTTTTTATTTTATGTAAAATAATATGCTCTTTCCCCTCTTTAAATACTCTTTACCCTTTTCCTTAAAACCCAGCTTCAGAGACATATTTTCAAAGTTACTTCACTCTTCTTCATGTCTTCACTTAATTGGACATCATTTTTCATAGACCACGATTATTTTTCACCTAATATTTTCCAATAATTTTTTAATTTATTATTTCATGGAAACCATTATTATATACCATTTGGTTATGTTAAAAAACCTGATTATGTAACCCTATTTCTTTCTATGGGTAATTATTATGTTTATTACTTATGTTTTATTTCATTTTGTGGATCAAAAATACATATACATGTTATGATGGGTGTTTCTAGATAGTGCTCTAATTCCATGGGTATTTTTTATTTCTCATGAGGTGATATTTATCGGATTATGGAGTAAACCTAATCCATTACTGTACACTTCCCACCAGGTTATGATGTCTAGATAGTAAGCCTTGACTAATGTTTATGATATTTTGTATTATGATGTTTCTATATTAATATGATTTAATTTTTTTATGATTCCATCTTAATTATGTTAGGATTCCATATAATTGTTAATGAGACATACCTTCTATGATATTATTTTATGCCATTTTACTCTTATGTTATTCTTTGTTATTATGCTCATTCCCTTAATAGGATTTATAAGTCACCCCTTTTTTCATGTATTTCACATGATATCCTATGTTGTTTTAGTAGTTTAATGTGATATAAGATTGAATTATGGAGTTTAAAATAAATTTTATTTATTTTAGTTCAATGTTGATGCTAAATGTACATATTCCCCTAGAGACACTAGGCCTCTTGATCTTAGGGTTTTGTATATTGGATATTAATGTTAAAAAAAATTAATAATATTTTTAAGAGGACTGGGTCACCATATTTATAGTGGTAACTAAGAATAATCCAATCAGATCATTCCTCCTATGGTATCCTTGCATCTGTGAATCTCCTAAATCTTGGGAAGGACCTCCTTCAAGCCCCAATATACAACAAATTTGTTTAAATGTTTGAAGAAAATGATATCCTCAGTATGATTTAGTTAAGGATTTATCATAGTTTTTTGAAACTCTAATAATCATAAAATATTATCCACATTATATATTTATCTATGGAGACCCATTGGATTCTAAGTTCATGATTATATTGAATGAAACATTTCATAAATTTATCTTGAGTTATAATGGTTATAACTCTGGGATTTTCTTTTATAATTTATAGTTTAATGTTTAACATATTAATTTGGACATTAAAAACCTCTCTAGATTATCATTACTTTATAATCAACCAATCATTAAAGCTTAGAGTAGGAGAAGAAGGCCATTCCACATGATATCATATGTCACATAGACTACTATGACGAACGCAATGGCATAGTGACCCTCACTATGTCATGGTTCAGAATAGAATACATTATGACGTGGTATAAACTAGTATTACATGGTGGAACCATAAGTGAATATTTACAAAAAATAATTATGTAGCACCTTAAACATATAATCAATGGTGTTACACTTTGTTAACATAAAATATAAATTAAGTAGGATGGAATATAAAAATAATAATTATAAGGATTGAAAGAAAAAATTTATAATATGGTAAAGGATATCATTAGTTCATGAATTTGTTAGTTTTAGTAATATTAGGATTAAAAATTAAATTTTTAGAATCCAAAATTACACTCATAATAAAAAAAAACCAATAAAAATTTCAAAAAGATATATGATACACCCTTTTTATTTTTTGTCATAGCATTCCCCTTGATAATGTTGTTCTTATATGAAAGTTGTTATTTTAACCTAGGGAAAACCCATTCAGGATTCACCACATGGGTTTATCCCTCTATTCCAAGATCATGAGGATTCTACCCTTAATATGATATTACTTTCTTATAATGGCTGTAAGTAAGTATAACCCTCATGGCAGTGCAAGAGTGGTAATTTATTTTACTCTAAGTGTTTTTTACCTTGTAGAATTAGAGATGTTATGTACTGATTTGACCATGATATGTATCATGAGTGGTACAATGGTTTTTTTAATATGTCATGTTATAATTTTTGGGTGGACTGGTCCATGCATTCACTTATCAATCACAATAATATATTTATTCATATGTTTAAGTTAGGATAGAGGTTCAAAGTCAAGTGTTAACTTCTTACATTGTATTGTGTATTGAAACCCAACATGTGAACATTTAAAAAAAATAAAAATATTATTTAAATATATCAAAATTAAAAAATGTGAGAAATAATTTTCAGGATAATCAAATATGTGGTCCTCATATAGGTGATGAAATTAAATTTGTGAATAAAAGAAGAAATTCAGTATTGTTGGATAGGGAGTACTATGTTTCCCACTAAAAATAGACCATGTTTCCTGGGAAAAAATCTAGTCTAGTATTGTTTCCATGACTCCCATTGTAATATATAATGCCTGAGGTGTCAGGGTGAGAGTCAAGAAAGATTTTATTGCCTCAAATGCTAAGAAGAACAAAGTCAATGTGGTTGCAATCCTATAGCACAAGTATAATTCTGAAAAGATCAATGAGTTTACTCGTAAGGTGAAGGGGCATGAATCTATGCATACATAGCCAACCAATAATTTTATCTTTTTTTTTGAATAGAGATTTTCTGTGGAGTTTATCCAAGCAGGGGACTAGCATGTAACAATGAGGGAGTCCTGTGGTGGTGACACTCTATTTGTTTCCTTCATTTATGGCAGTTGTGATGCTCAGAGGAGGGATGTGTTATGGATAAAACCGAGTGCTTTCGACCCAGGGGATCAAACATGGGTAGTGGGGGTGGGGGCGATTTTAATATTGTAGCCGATTTTGATGAGAAAAAGGGGAGAGAGAAGTTTCCTAGGAGGGATAATAGGGCCTTCTATCAGTTTATGGCTGGAAAAGGGTTAATGGATTTGGGGTATTCATGGGACACATACACAAGGTGAAACAATTGGAAGGGCGACATTCGTTGTTGGAGGATGATCGACCGGTGCATAGCCAATGTTCAAGTGATTTCTATGTGTCCAAAATCGAAGGTTGATCAATTTACTCATAGAATATCAAATCATTATCCACTTCTATTAACTCTGAATAGGAGGGAGTCTCCGCAGTTGGGTTTCAGGTACATTAACCACTGGTCCTGTATTCCAGGATATCACCTGACGATGAGGAGGAGTTGGGAGGAACCATTTCTGGGCCAATCTTGGTTATATTTTCATTATAAGTTGAGGCATCTCAAGCAGGACCTCAAATCATGGTCTAGGAGTATTCCTCCCTTTAATCAGGAGCTGGATGTTCTCAAATAGGATATTGAACTTCTCAAGGAAAGTCTTGAGGAGATATAGGATGATGATGTATTTGGTGAGCTCTATGATAAAAATAAAACCCTTGCAGTTATGGTCCTCTCGAAAGAAATTAGGGTGAGAGAATGATCGAGAATAAAATGGATTAAGGAGGGTGATAAGAATACATATTTTTTCCAGGAATGTATAAGGGAGATGTAGTGTGTTTTCAAACCAAACCCGGCCTTCGAACATGGATCCTTCACTGATTAAAGGGAAGTGGTTGGGGGCTTGGTTTTTTCACATTTCAAAGACCGTCTTGCAGGACCAAATCTGAATATACTCCAAGGGTATCCTCAGGTGTGATGAGTTTTGGGAGGGGATTCTATATCTTGTTTCTCCCCAGGATAATGATATGATGGAAGGTATTATAGAGGAGGAGGATATTCATGTGGATATGGTGAACCTCAATCATTAGAGTGCCACAAGTCTCGAGAGCTTCCCTGGTTCTTTCTTCAAGAGAAACTAAGAGTTGGTAAAGGGGGATATCATCAACTTCGTCCAGGATTTATTCAGAGAGGGTAACCTCATGTGGATAGCATCTTCCATGAATTTTTCCCTATTACCAAAGATCACGGACACATCATCCCTTCGTCATTATCGGCCTGTGAGTATGCGCAACTTTAAATATAAAATTCTGGAAAGTGTCATTAACAGGAGGCTGTCTGGGAATCTTGCTCAGTGGATCTCTAAGTAAAAAACATGATTTCATGAAAGATCACTCTATCCATGGATCAATAACATTAACATATCAGATTCTCAGAAATATTAATTTCAAGGATCATGGTTCGAATTCTGGCCATCAATCTTGACATGAATGATGTGCATGATAGTATTTAGTGGGGTTTACTAATTGGTTCCTGAATAGGATGGATTTCTCCAGATGGACTTGTGGTATCATGTTCAGGTGTTTCAGTTAGGCCTAGATGGTTGTGACGTTTATGGGGAGAACTCACAGTTTCTTCAAGACAGTTTGAGGACTTCATCAATGTGACCCTCTATCTCTGAGTATCTTTATTCTTATACAGGATACCTTAAGCAGACTGATTAATAGAGGTATCTCAGATGGGGATTTTCTTCTTTATAGAAGGAGGTTGTGCCTCCAACCCATATTCCATTTTATGTTAGCAGAATATACTCTTATCTTCTTCAACGAGGGATGGAAGTATGTGTAGGTTATTATCAAGATCCTTGGGGAGTACAACCATTGGAGTGGTCACCAAATCAATAGGGAGAAGCATGGATTCTATGTGGAACAAGCATTTACCTCGAGCAGGGTGGTAGATATGGGTAATATCTAGGGTATGAGGCATGGTTCATTTCCCATGTAATATCTCAGTACCCCCTTCTCTCCTAGAAGAATGTGAATTAGAAACATTGACCATGTGGTGAGCAAGATTACTGGGCACATTCTCAATTGGAAGATCAAATTTTTTATCCTTTGGTGGTCATATCACTCTTGTGAATAGTTTCCTCTTAGCCATACTGGTGCATGTTGTTTCATCTACCAATGTGTAGAAGGGTGTTATCAGAGCTATTGATAGAATTTTGGCCTGTTTCATTTGGTATGCTTCTTCAGAGGGGAAGATACAATGGTTATCTTGGGGGTAGATGTCCTGAACCATTTTGGATAGAGGTATCAATGTAAAAAACCCTAGAGAATACCATTCATTACATGCATGTGAAGTTGGCATGGGGGTCATTGAAGAACTAACATTGTGGGGAAGCTGATGTCCTGTATGTACGGGGTTAATTTTGAATCTTCACTAGGGATTGGGTCTCCACTATTGTCCTCATTTTTCAGTATTATTATAAACATCCTACATAACACATAGTGGATTATTGGGGAGGGGAACATTATTTTTTGGTATGAAAAATGGTCGGGAAGAGTCCTCGCTTATCTAGGGTGACCGGCCCCTTCGATCACATTCAGGGAGGTGAGATAGTTTACCTAAATTTTTCAGATAAATTCTAGATGCAAACCAGAAGATGGATTTCGACTCTATTATCATGAGCACAGAACTAGACTGGTGTGTATTTACTCTCTCCACCTTAGGAAATTTCAATGTGAATGATTTCTTTAGGATATGCTCTCCCCAGGTCCATCAAGGGTGTCAATATGTCCTGGCATGTTGTAAGAGCATCCCTACTAAATTCAATTTCCTAACATGTAGGATCCATAATTGTTCCCTATCAGCCAACGATAACAACAAAAATATCATAATCAACATGGTATCTTTCTTCCATTCCTGGGTGAATAAACATGAATAGAGTGTGACTCATATCTTCTTCAAAGGTGACTGGGCCTACCAGGTTTGGGATTTCTTCTGGGATTTTACAGGGTGCTCCTCCTCTACGTCAAGTTTCTTCTCCTTCATAGAGTGTTGGTTCCAGGGTTCAGATGGTTTAGAGAGGTAAATAGTGGTTAGATCCATCATCTTCAATGTTGGTTTTTGGTGTTTGTGGAAATAAAGGAATCGGGCCCGGTTTGAGGGGATATCTTCTATGGGGAGATACATAATCATTAGGGTAAGGAGAATCCTGGTTGATTTGTGAGGCATAGATGGAAAATGGTTGTATAAAACCACTTTCTGCAAGAGCGATGTGCCTCAAGTTGCATCACAATAGTCAGGTATCAGGAAACAGGGGCAAAGGGTTCAATGGAGCCCTCCTGGAGTTGGGATCAAACTTAATACAGATGGTTCCTACTTGATGGGTGAAATGCGTGGTGGCGGTGTGGTCTGAGATTCCATAGGTATTGTCGTTTTAGAGTTCACGGAATATTATGGTAATAGAAATTCTTTTCAGGCAAAGTAAAAGGCGGTTCATTCAGGTATTACCATCTGTAGACAGAGGGAGATTTACATCTCCCAAGTGGAGACCGATTCCATGATTATTCACGATTCCTTGCATGGGAAAGGTACAATACCCTGGTCTATTGTTTACATAATCAATCAATGCAAAGATCTCATTGATAGTAACACTAGAGTCACCCATACTTGGAGTGAGGGAAACAAGGTGGTGGATCACTTAGCCACAATGAAGTCCCCTGGTACCCCGATCAGTTATCTTTCTCATGATTCTCATTTTAATCCTGAGGGGGTGAACTTGATTCGTGGAAATTCCCTTGGCCTTAATTATTTCCACCCCTATTTATTGGTTTCTCCTACTTTGTATCTGTTTTTTGAATAAAAATGGTAACATTTATGATGATGCATAAAAGATGAAAATGGGATCTCTATTTTCGGCATGATTCTCACACACTGAGAGATAAATATTGATTAAAAAAAATTTCCCATGCCATTAACAAGGTTGTGAGAACCTCCCACTAAAAGTAGGTAATGGGTTTGATCCAATTCTAACTAAAAATTTGTCAGTAATTTAAAACCCATTTTGAGGGATTTTTGGATACTTTTTGCCTCAGAAAAAAAATTATATTTGGTAAGATCTTTTGAAAAGGTCACAACTTGTTTGACTAGATTCAATTTGACTTCCTCTAGAGCCTAAATGGACTTAAAGTTAATGATTTATGGTTTTTTTATGTTGTACTTAATTTTAATTGAAAAATAAGTAAATATAAGAAAGAAACTTCACTAAAAATCATATCTTACATGATCATGAATAAAGTTCAGGGAGTGGGGTTCATTTATAGTGAGGTGTCCCAAATACTTCATTCCCACGTTGTCCCTTCCCACTACAAGGTTATATAAGGATTTAAAACATCTTTCATGGTCACAAAGTTACTTCATGTACGCTAATTCACTTATGGAAGTCTCATATAATCCCTTTTCATAGGCATACTTCCTTCATGATTGTTAACTTACTTCACCTTTATAATAAACTAATATGACTCCATTAAAATTTCGAGATTACTCCATATTTGTAAGCTTCCTTCATGGACACATATTTCCTTCACCACTAACATATTTTCATGGTACATTGATAGGATTCTTTCCTGATCATGGGATCCCTTATCAGTCGTGAGCCTCCTTCCGGATCCCGTACTCTTTATGACAACATGATTCATATGTGACTGTGATTTTGAACTTACTTCACCTTTATAATACACTAATAGGACTCCTTTAAAATTTCGAGATTCCTCCATATTTGTAAGCTTCCTTCATGGAAACTTATTTCCTTCACCACTAACATATTTTCAAGGTACATTGATAGGATTCCTTCTTGATCATGGGATACCCTATCAGTTGTGAACCTCCTTCCTGATCATGTACTCTTTATGACAGCATGATTCATATGTGACTGTGTATTCCAATACTTTTCTACCTATAAATATATGGTATTATATTAAAAAAGTATAGATTACTATTTAAAAAAACTTTTATATTTTTAGAATATTATCCACTCTCAACAATCCCATTATTTGCGAAGAACTATATCTAAAAAATATCATAGGTGATTATTAATTAAATTTCCATGGAGTATTTTTACTGAATCTTGTTTTCTAAGACCCTTCATGAAGAAAACTAAAGAGTTTTATTTATAAATCATTCAAGAAATTTCTCTTTATGAATCATTCCCATATGGAGACTTTTAAAAGAAAATTTTTGAGTCCACTAAGAGAAGAACACCAATGTGGTAGACTTCATACATCACACCCATGAGGCTATCAGTGTATGCCCACAAGAGACATTCATGGAGCATGCCCACTAAGTGATTTCAATGATCCCTCCCATAAAGAACCTCCATAGAGACACACACCAAGAGGAACCTTTATGGATACTTCATGTGAGGTACCTTTTTAGATCCTTACTATGAGGCACTATCACATTTCCGAAAGGAACCTTCAAAGAGCATGCGACATTTAAAAATAATGACAGTGTGACCACTTTTTCAAATGAAACCCACACTAATGAAACACACCTGTGTGGCCTCTACGTGACTCTTTCATGGAGTTAATTATTGTGTCTCCTTCATAAAAAACACCCATGGGGATCCTTCAAAAATCATGCATATGAGGATCCTTCACAGCGCATGCTAGTAAGGCACCTTTATGTACCAAGACTATGAGGCTACTTTGTGGATTATTCCTATGTGACTCCTTACTGAAGAATGTATGAAAGTTTATTTCGCATAGAAATCCTAAGAACATAATTCACATAGTGTTCTCCCATAAATACATACACATGTTTCCTTTAAATAATCCTTATATGTGCTATAACAACCTTCGAGTAGCACATTTCTCTTATATGTAATGAGGACCTCCAAAGGTTCTCACCACCCTCTTCAAAATGGTACCAAGTTGTAAATCATTTGGATCATCGATGGTCATGTCATGAATAAAGCTATTTATATGTATAAATCCTATTTAATCTCATTTATTTTAATCAAATTATATATCTCGGCCAGATTAACACAAATGGCCTTCTTGGACTCCTTTCTCCAAGGTCAAATCACCGAAAATACCATAGACATATATTGGACTCCCACTAGGTCTAAGCCCCGAACTTTCCAATCTCCCTTATTCATCTAGTTATGAACATACTATGGGTAAAATTCCATATATAGTGTAACAACCCAAAAATTTATATATTAAATTCCCCTTTTTAATGAGTAAATTTTATATTAAGAAAAAAATATATAGAAAACACATATTGTACTTTGGTTTTTGGAAAGTTATAAGTTATATCAGGTCATATTTAAAAGACTTTTAAACATCCTAACCATTAATTTTATAGTTGTAATATATTGATCATATTATTAGTATATATATAAGGTTATTATAAATATAATTGACATGTTCAAATAAAGTAATGACTTTGGCTTGTAGGATAGTACCCTATGAAATCCATTTATCAGAGCTTCCGAGTGAGATAGAATCACTGGGATTTTCCATTGATCAATCCCAAGATGACATTAAATAGCTAAATCACGATCAAAGCTATTTAGGGAAGAATTTAAATCTCATTGATATCATGGCCCAAACATTATTCGTTGAACCACCCCTCAGAAAATCTCATCATCACACACCCTACCCATAGGTCAATTATTGGTGTAATAAAGGTTTATATATCCAGACAATAACTATATTGTTATTATACAATTAATTTTAATAAAATAATGATTATATTTATATTCTACTACTATATAATTTTTAAATAATAATTTTTTAAAAAAATTTCATTCTCATAGGATAAAACATAAATTTTATTTTTGGGAAGTATATAGTTTCAATCTTTACACTTTCTTTATGAATTCAAGAAATTTTTAAATAAATGATATTTTAATAAAATGTTATTATTAAATAATATTTATTAAAAATAAATGATAATATAAGTTTACGAACTTAAATTTAGTTTTTATAAGCTCATGAATAATTTTATTTTCAAAAAAATGACATTTTTCAATAAATAAATATTTCTTAATTAAAAGTGTAAATTATCATATTTATAGAATTATATTTGATAAAATAATTTCTATACATAAAATTGAAACATTATAATTATCCAATGGAAAATTCTTTAATTTTTTTTGAGATAGTATAATTTTTTGTTAAAAAATAAATATGGTATAATTATACAGTATGTATTATGACATCATGAAATCCCAAATGTTGTGTAATCAATACTATAAAGAGTATCAATGAAAAAAATTATGTTTCCACCTTAAATTTTGGAAGAATTTAATAAACCCTTAGTGAATCCTCTAAAAATCATTTAATATTTTATGGTTTTAAAATCATTTCTTTATTAATGTGACTCATTTCCACATCACAATGGGTATTATTTTAAGGAGTTATTTTCTTAGTATTATAAAATAATTAAATAAATTCATAAAAAACATGGTTGAATACCATGTCATGGTTTTTTTTGATGAATTTATCATATAGATCCCAAATCTTATGTTTTGAAATAAATAAAGAAATATTGTATCGTTTCTATAAAAAGCCACCCATCCATCCATTTATATTTAATAAAAACCCTTGGAGAATAAATTTACTCTACCTTTACCACTATAAATCCAATATATGGTTCCCCCAATGAATAATCCTACCCCTCTCCCATTTTCTTGTGAATAGACATAAGGGCTATTAACATTAGATGACGTCCTCAGGACACCATAGGCTAGAAATAAATTCCAAGGGGTTTTTAACCCATTGGGGGATGATTTTATTTGAAGAAAACATGGCCTAATTAAAAGAAATAAAACAAGAAAACCAAAAAAACATTTTTTATGAATTAATAACTTCATATCACAATTAAATATAAATATAGATAATATTTGAGTTATACTATAAAAATATGTAAATGTCCATGGATAAGACTCCAAAAACAAATACACGGGCACCAAAGTGGCACCATACAAGACCATGATGAAGAAACTACCTAACTCCATCTCGATTAACCAATCCATGATGTCATGGACTACCAATAGATAATTATGAAACATTAAACTTCCATTTATCTTGGTAACTACATCTGAAAATACATAAAACTACCCAAACAGGCAGTGATTGTGACACTAAGTAAGATTCCCCCACAAACTTCCAATCACAAAAAACTTGGAAAATAATAAGTTAGAGAATTTTATATAAAACAAAGGGTGATAATATCAAAAAAATACCAAATAAAAACATTTAAATAAAATAGTTTAACAAAATCAATTCTTCCATGCTTTTTCATTTACTTTCCACATGTAATACCCAAATTATGTTCCATTTCTACACACACATGTATATTGAATGAAAATCCCAAAACTCATGAGTGAAAATATTTCTCCCCATGTATTCACTAGTTGATATCCACTTGTGCCATTCAAGATAACATTGACCACGTAGTCTATTTCAATAAGGCCTTATACAATATGAACACATGTCACCATGTATACTAAGACTGTCACACAAAATAGATATTTTTCTACAAAAAACATTTATTTCAAAAAATAAATCATTTTGAAACATTTAATCAAAACATATATTGATCATATTTCAAAAATACACTTTTGAAATCGAATCAATTTTTTCCATATAACCTACAGAAGATATTTCTAATCAAACCCCAAGAACAATTTATCAAGATTCAATCTAAATAGACATATAATGGTAGATTGATAAAGAAACCATATACCTCAATTATTTTTAGTGAAAATAATATTAGGTGATTCTATATATAAAAATTCTTCTTACCATTCCTTTAATAAGTCCCAAATAGATATAATCCACACAAAACCATACCCATAGATCTGATCTTACTCATTGGTCTATGATTCCACATGAGAAAAACCTAGGAGATCCAATATGTGAAGAAATAATATGATCTTAACCTTTGATTCCAAAAAAATAATACTTAATTATTCATTATAGAAGGATTTATAATGATGAAAATTTCTGAAATCACCTAGGTTTTCCCTGTGAGTCAAGAGGAGAAAAATAAATACATATAAGAAAATGTAATTGGTGTCCAAAAGAAAACTTATTGTGACCAAATTATTTATGGTGTAAATTTGATAATTTATGTCATAAAATCACCGAGAGTCACTTGCAAAAAAAATATACTCTCCTTGGTGATTTTTTATAAACCCATTTTACGTCATAATAACCTATTTTAAGGCATAAATAGTTTTTATGCCCTAAAATTTTTTTATGGCGTCTCGCCTGAAAATTTTACATCATAAAACCCTGTTTTCAGAATAAATTTTTCTTGTATGTTTTTATAGAGGATATACTATAGTATTTTACACTTTTTACACATCCAAACCCGTCTTGAAGCTAACCTAAAGACTCCCAAGAAAAGACAAAAAGCATAAAATAATGGTGTGCCTCAAACTAGGGGTGATACATTTCCCCCACCTTTAGTCATTCTATCCTTAAGACGTTTTATATCAACATTTTACTAAAAAATTTGATACATCAGTCCCTTATAACCTTTTATTATTCCCAAAATTCCTCTTGAACCTTTCCATGCTACAATAGTATTCACACAAAGGAATTAGATCTCCCTCGATGGGTCTTTTCTTATATGTCCAAAACCTATACTATTTTATGGATAAAATATTCATCTATATTATTATTAATATAATCCAAAATAATAAGACAATGAGGATTTGGGTGATACTTATCTAGTTGATAAACATGGAATATTTTAGGAATAACATTGTATCTCATTAGAAATGTTAACTGATATGCAACAGTACCAATCCACTCAGCAATATTCAATTGTCCCACATACCATGGTTCTAAATTTATTTTTTTCCCTAGTTGTTAATGACCAATTCTTGGTGACACTTTCAAGAATACACGGTCACTCACATTGAAAGAAAAAGGTCATTGATTACTATTTGGATATGATTTCTTTCATCTTTGAGCCATAGACATCCTCTTCCAGACCATTTAAATTTTCTGTGTCATATATTGACAATATTTGGTCAGATCAATGATGCCTCTCTTGTTTCCACTCAACATAAAGGAGAAATAAAAGTATGACCATGGAAATCCTCAAACAGGGACATATGTACTGTCACTCAATAACTATTTTTATAGGGTAATTTTACCAATGGATTATGATCCTCCCATAATCCACCAAAGTTCATGACACATGATATGAACATATATTACAAAGTATAAATAGTGTGTCTCAACTTCACATCCTTATTTGGATGATATGTAGTGCTTAAGGTTAACTAGCTATTGAGATCCTATTGTAAAGACTTCTAAAATCAAGAAGTTAAAGGAGGGTCTCTGTCAGATATAATAGATGATGGAACTATATTTTTCCAAAATAAGTCTCAAATATACAATTTTTCCAAGTCATATAATTTATTGGATTCTCTGATAGGGATAAATTATGCTGAATTAGTAATCCAATCCAATATTAACCATATAGCATCATGTTCTTGTATCATTCTCTGTAATCTTGTGACAAAACCCATTTCTATTTTCTCCCACTTCCATACAAGTATAGGCATAAACTACAGCATACTATCATGTCTTTGTTGTTAATTCTTTTCCTGATACCATTTCACACATTTCATCACATATTCTATAATATTTCATTGTATACCTTCCTACAAGAAATTTTCTTTCATCACATTGTACATTTTCTAAAATCCTAGAAGAATATCCCATTTCGAATGGAATTGTGTCAAAATGAGCTCTTCTTGAAAATTATGAGGATCTAAAATTAAATTATAAAAATGTAAAAAAGAGTTTTCATCTTCTGTCACTTCATCATAAGTCTCCCCATCATTTAGTTTTGAACTAATGGTGATACAATCTAGATCTGATTTTGGATTTTCTTTTATTAAATTTAACAATGCTTTGTAGAAATAAAATGGCATTCTCACCCTATGAATTACAATCTAAGTGCACATCGGTGATCATTCTCATAAAATACCATTTTCTGATATTCTTGGACCATTACACCATTAAATTTCTTACTCAATGTATCTACTATAAAATTATCTTTACTAGGTGTGAATATTCAAAATAAAACATCTAGAGGTAAAAAATCCATCTTCATTTCCTCAAGTTAATGTCTCCTTGAGAAACTATGTATTTCAAACTCTTATGGCGAGTGAAAATATAAAACTTTCCCTAAGTATGTATTTTATCTCTTTTTAAGGCATGGAAAACCACGTATAATTCTATTTCATTCATAATAAAATTATTCTCATTTATTAGAAACTTCCTCAAACCAAAAGACACAACATGGTCTCCCTGTATGAGAAAACAACCAATACTAGGTCCAACCACATCATAATATACCACATATTTGTTACCATGCATTGGAATGATTAGGGTGGGATTCAAGGTGAGATTATTTTTAAGTTCTAAAAATAATTTTAGATATTCCTCATTCCATATGAAAATAACCCATTTTCTTTTTAGATCATTCATTAGAATAGAAAGTATTGAGAAATCCTGAACAAAGTGGGGATAATAACATTTTAATCCAGAAAAATGCATACATAAAATAAGTTATTTGTCCCCTCAGAGAATCAAGCTTCTATCTTTCTTAGATCATCTAACATTCCATCCATATAAATTACATGTATGAGAAAATGGAACTCTCAGATCTAGAATTTTCACTTAGAAAAATTATCATACAAATGATGTTCATACAATGTACTCAGTATAATTTCCAAGCGCTCCTCATGGTTATTCCTATTTCTAGAGTATATTATAAAATTATCTAAAAATATAACAAAAAAGGATCTGAGGTACCTGTAGAAGATATGTTTCATCAAACCCATTAACACTACTAGTGTGTTATCCAAACCATAAGAAAAAATGATATATTCAAAATGGCTATCATGAGTCTGAAATTCAATCTTCATAATAACCTCTCTTATGACTCTAAGATGATGATATCTTGAGTGAATTTTTCTTTCTGAGAACCACTTGGCACCCATTATTTGATCAAATATATCATATATTCATGGAATAGGATATTGATTTTTAATCAATACATTATTCGACTTACATCATCCACACATAAGCAAAGAGTACCATCTTCCGCCTTTATGAATAAAAGTGGTACATCCCAAGGTGATGTACTAGTTCTGATGAATCCTTTACTTTTCAATTCTTCTAGTTGAACCTTTAACTATGAAAACTCAGTTGGAGTAATTTTGTAAGATGGTAATGACATTTGTCTTGTTCTTGGGTGTATATCAATAGTAAATTTTATTTACCTTTTGGGTGGTAACCTAAAAAATCATATGAAAAAACACCCAGGTATTGAACAACTAGTTCAGGAAGAGTCTCATTCATTGATCAACTATGATGATGGTCATTATTTCTAACTATCTAGAGATTATTTTCTTCAATTGTTAAAAAAGGTCCTTCTCTTCCAACATTTATATCCCAATACCCCTAGAAAATGTGAAGGAATCCATATGAGGATGTAAGCATTACATATAAATTTTAATACTTAATATGGGCTTCAAATCCCAACATAATATATATACCAGATAATAAATAAATAAAATCTATCTCTAATACTATAAAATTCCAATGAAACTGCATTGTATCAATGGTAATGGAACATTCTGGGAATTTGAATCCTCTACTCTCTAATTGTCCAAGGGTTGTCTTGATACGCTTTCCATGAGGCATCATATCAACATGTATCCTTAATTTTATATACACATCATAAGAAATGAAATAATGTGATGCACCAATATCAAACAATACATGTATAAAAGTGGAGTTCAGAATAATGGTACCACATATCATAGAGGGACATGTTACTCACTTGAAAATGTCTATTCTTCTTCATATAACTATTGCTGAACTATCATGATATTGCTCTTACATCCCTACTAAGGTACCGACTAAACTATTGAAGTTTTCTTGGAAACATCTTGGTTCACCTGTGTCTGTGTACGTGAACAAGTCTAATGAGATTATTCCACACAAACATATGAAAAAAGAGGATAATTAAAGGTTGTTACACCTACTAATCTATGAATATTAAAAAAGAATTATTGATATGACCTCTCTTTCCATAGCGGTGGATATTCCTTACTAGTGTGGTATATTCTTTTTTTCTGTCTGTTAACAAACCACACTAAAAATGACCTAGTTTAAAAATGGATCTTATATGAAAATTAACTTATTCTAAAGTATAACTGTAAGGTATGACACCTCTATGAGACTATACATCCCTCCATCGCCTTTTTTCCATCACTAGAGCTGAAACATGTCCCCATGGGAATAAAAATACTACCTCGTATATGATTCCAAACAAGATCCATTTTAGTGACTATTTACCTATTAACCATCTCCATATAATTTTTAATATTGATAATATCTATCTTGGATCCAATCTATTATTATAATCTCAACTAAAATACACATTCCCTCAAATATGAATTAGCATCCACTTCTTGGGTAAAATGAACTATGTTAAAAAACGTGGTAGTATACTCTGTCACGGAGAGTATTTCTTGCTTTGATATGTGAAAATCAATTATTATTACTACTTTGAATGTGAGTTGGAATAATTGTTTGTTGAAAATTTACTCAAAATTATTCTATAGAAGTCCTTTTTCAGAATTATCTTGAATATATAAATTCCACCATTGTTGTGCAAGATCTCTAAATATATAGGTCTCCAATTTAATCATTAACTCTATCGTTGTACTAAGAAAATCAATGATTCTATTTATTCTATTTATTCTATTTAGCCACAATTCTACTTTCTAAGGTTAAAAATCTCCTTGAAAATAGGTGGTTTCTATTTTGAAAACTCTATTGAATGGTATACTTTATTAAATTAATTGTTTAAATATACTCATTCAATGTCTTTAAATGCTTTCACAATACTCTATACCAGTTTTTGGTTAACCTGTGGCTCAAGTGAAACTACATTTTTAACAAATTCATCCTACTAATTTCTATAGTTTCTTCCTGGTTCCATTTTCTATAAGAATAATATACACCATTTATAAAATTCTCTCTTGGAACTTAAGTCTTGAATAAATTCCAAAACATTATAAAAAACTATCATCACCATAAGAAAGAAATAGTGTAATCATTATTTCAATAATAACTATTTTAATCATTTCAATGATAACCATTTTAATCATTTTAATCCCATTTCAAAAACCATCAAAAATAATATGAATAATTCCGTTTTAGTGGGAGGTCTTCCAAATAATTCATGTTATGGAATATTCATAAGGCTAACCTAAGATAATGAGAAGACAAAACCTCTAGAAGTGTCTTAGACTAATTTTGTACCTACACATCCCAGAAAACTAAAGTTCGGTATAAAAAAGGGTAAAAACGACTTTTTATGGTATGCATTTCATGTTATGACAGTCCTACCTAGTTGATACCAACCCAACTCAAGTAATGAACAAAACTAATACCATTTGTAAAATCCCACCCGTCACTCCTTTTCTTGGGAAGACGAAGAGGTTCTACTGACCATAGGTGACATCTACAGGACACCAAAGGGTGGTAATAAATTCCAAAGTATTAGTGAACCGTTGGAGGATGATTTTCCATGAAGAAAATATAGCCTATTGAATAGAAAGAATATTATAAAAATGGAATACATAATGAATGAATCAATAAAAACATATCTAAATAAATTACCAATATATAATAATTTCAGAGTAATAGGGGAAAGGGAAATAAATGTGTAAGGGTAAGACTCCAAATAGAAAGAGATTGGAACTAAAGTGGTACCATCCCAGACTAAGATATAGACACTCCCTAGATCCAAACTTAGTAACTAAACAATGACATAAAATATCACTATTCTAAAATATTGAAACATGACCCTTCCATGTATCATGGTAGATGAAATCAAAAAACACACCAAATTACCTAACCATGGGGTGAGTATGTCGCTCAAAAATATTTCCCCCAAAACTTCCCATCGCACACCACTTGGAAAAGAACAAGTTAGCATATTTTATATAAAAAATTGTGGGAATACCAATACTATTTATGAAATTAAAATAGTTAAAAAAACATTTTAACAAAATCAATTCTTTCATTTTCTCTTTCAATTTAAACTGGGAATAACCAATCCATGTTATATTCCCACACACGAATTCATGCCTAATTAACATACCAACACTCATGAGAAAAAATCCATATTTCACTAAGTCACCACTTGGTGATATCCCCTTATTCTATTTCAGTTATCTTCAAGCACCAAGTATATTTCAATAAGGTCATGTGCAATGAAATAAAAACACACACCACCATGTATACTAATACCATCCTCCAAAAAATAGTTTTGCACGTATTTTTTTTGAAAAAAAAAATTCCTTGAAAACATTTTAATAAAAACATCTCATAAGAATTTTTCAAACCAACCCTTTTGAAATCTCATCAAAATAGAGATTTATCATATAAACTATTCAGTTGGTTTCCAATAAAACCATGAGAACAATTTATCAAGATTCAATCCAACAATTTATAAAATGGAAGAGTGGGAGAGAAGCTACCTACCTCAATTATGACGAGTTCTAAGAATCCAAGATTATTTTTCAGATCAAACCACCTCCTCTCATTCCTATAAAAAATACCAAATATATATTGTCAACATAAGAACATACCCATTGATCCAATCTTATTCACTAATCTATGATTCCACATGATAAAATACAAGGACATCCCAGAAGAGAAGGAAAAATATGATCCCATCCTTTGATTCCATAAAATAATGCTCAAAGATTCATTATAGAATGATCCCAAATTTCTATGATCGTTGGAAATCACCTAGGTTTTTCCTAGGATTCGAGAGGAACAAAAAACTGAATATAATAAAATCCATCCATTACTCGAATGAAACCTCACTTGGACCAAAATATTTATGATTTAAATTTTTAATTTACATAATAAATTCATCAAGGGTCACTTACACCAAAAAAACCAATCGCCTCAATGATTTTTATAAAGAAACCAATTTTATAGCATAAAATTGTATTTTAGAGTGTAAATATTTATTAGGCGCTAAACTTCTCTTTTAGAATCTTTCCCAAAAAAATTAAGTCTTAAAACCTATAATTATAATGTAAATTCTCTTATATTTTTTATAGGAGTAGATTATAGTCTCTTCCCCTTTTTACACCTCCAAACCCTTCCATAATCCAACCTAAAGAATCCAAATAAAAGAAAAAACCTAAAATTATGGAATACCTAAAACTGAGGTAGAGGTGCTACTAACCATAGGTAACATACCCAAGACACCAAAGGCTAAAAATAATCTTCCAAGGGCTTCATAAACTGTTTTGGATGTTTTACCATTAAGAAAACATGACCTATATAAGAGAAATAATACAATAAAAACAAAATATATGATTCATGAATGAAAAATAAAATAACCCAATAAAATACCAATATAGAAAAATATTATAGTAATAGTGGAAAATGAAATAATAGTGAATGTCTATGATTCTAAATATAAATACATTGGCACTATGTTGGAACCATCCTAGACCAATTTGTAGACACTCCCTAGATGAAACATTAGAAACGAAACCATGATATGAAGGATCATCACTAGAGAAGTTCAAAACATCACCCTTCCATATATCTCTAGAGAAAAAATCTACAAATGTACCAATTTTCCCTAGCAGGGAGAGAGTATATCAATCAATAGGATTTCCGCCAAAACCAGTTGGTACATTTTTCATAAAACAAAGGGTGAGACTATCAAAAAAGTTAATCAAATGAAAATAGTTAAATAAGATAGATTAAATAATTCGATCCTTTCACTTTCTCTTTCACTTTACACTTAGGATACCCAATCCATGTTCCTTACCCACACATACATGAATGTCGAATGAAAATCCCCACACTTATGAGAATAAATCTGTCTTTCACCAAGTCAACACTAGTCGATATCCCATTTTACCTTTATATCCATCACTGAGAACTATTTATACTTCAATAACACATTATATAATGAAATTTGATCACACACCCCCATGTATGGAAATTCCATAATCTGAAACAAATAGTTTTCCACAAAAAACATTTATTTTGAAAAAACAATCCTTTGAAAAAATTTCATTAAAATATATCATGAGAATCCTTCAAAACTGTTCTTAAAATCACATATAAACAAGGGATTTCCACATAACTAATCAATATATTTCCAATTAATTCAAAAGAACAATTTATTAAGATTCAAAAAAATAAGTGTAAGAATGGTAGATTGGGATAGAGTCCATATAACTTAATTATGATTATCACGAATAATGAAAGGTGATTTCATGGATCAAACTTATTCCTCACAGTACATTAACAAATCAAAAAGGGATATTTTCAATGCAAAACCATACCCATAGGTCATGCCTTAATCAATGATGTATGATTCCACATGAGACAAACCCTGTAGATAAAATAAGAAAAGGAAGAAGATGATCTTAACCATTGATTCCTTAAAAGAATGCCCAAATATTCTTTGTAAAAAGATTTTGGATACCTAGGAACACCATGAATAACCTTGGTTTTCCATTAGATTAAAGAGGATAAAAATATAAATTTATACTAAAATGAAACTTTTGGCTAAAGTAAAAACCATAGGGCCAATAATTTTTATGGAGTAAATTAATAATTATCATAAAATCTTTAAGGGTCACTTACATTGAAAAATTCATCACCTCAGAGATTTCACTAGAAGAAACCCATTTTATGATATAAAATTATATTTACTGGTGTAAATACTTTTTAAAACCAAATATTTTCTTATAGCATCCATCTTGAACAATTTACATTGTAAAACCCCCGTTTATGGTGTAATTTTTTATTGGGCGTTTTTTCAATATCCAAACTCAAATAACTTCCCCTTTTTACACCAACAAACCCTTCTATATGTTAACCCAAAGACCCCAAGGTCATGAATGTTTTAAAAAATTATGGCATACAACAAATTGAGGATGCTAAACCCAATATCTTATGAAGATCCACTAAATATTTTTAAATTTCCCTCTCAAGGTAAGGGATCCTCTCATTATCCTCTGTTCAAGAACCTTCATTATAATTTTCATTTTGATTTCCAATTTTCATGTTTTGATATATTTTTACACATCCCCCTTATTTTATTTTTGATTTCCAGGTGATGGAATAACCCTTTCACTCTCATTAAACCCTTCCATGAATCTTTATACACCACCATTATTCTTCTGAAATTATACTGTGATTTTACATTCCTACAATTTTTTGTAGTGAATAACCATACCCATTTCCACTCAAAGGAATTAACCAAGATATACCTATCCTTATTTGATTGGGGAATTTCATTTATGTAACCCACAATAATGGGGTTAAATGTGAAGAAATATTTTCTTATGTTTCATTATCTATGTGGCACACTTATGCATGTACGTGATATGAATGTAACAAGTGGTCCATGAATTGTACAACCCTCTAATGAAATGGGTAATGATTTTATATCATGAGATATCTTGTATAGTGCACATGATTTTATCCTAATCTCACTTTTTTATGATGTCTATGCGGTCATCCTTGACTTATGTTTATGATTTCATAATTTATGTTGCTTACAAATTACCATGTTTCCTTTATTTTATCATCTTATATCATGATTTGATGATAAGGTTTATGATTTTCACCCCTATTATGATACCTTGATATGTCTATTAACTAACATGAATTAATTTCATCATGTTATTATTTGATTTTTCCCTCACTTGGATTTATAGCCCAACCGTTTCTTATGTACATCTCTTGGTCATCCCATATAGTTTTAGAAGAACAAGAAAATTTAATGGTGTGTTTTAGAGTTTTAGTTTATGTCTTCATATATTGTTTCATGTTGTTATGATATATACCAAATTACCCAAATACACTAGGATTCACAATATTCTAGGGTTTTATTAATTGTATCTTTGTGTAACAAATCATGAGATAATGTGTATTAAATTATGGGTTTTCATAGTTGGTGTCAGCGGAAATTGTAGTTATTTTGGTGGATTTGGATTAGAAATACTAGTGAAAGCCTAAGGGATAGTACTAAACATCAGAAAACATCCCTAAATTTTGTTAATTTAAAGATTAAGTTGTTTCTATGAAAATACATCTATATGTGGATACTACAGGTAGATGTGGCTAAATCACACAGTTTTACCTAGGGATAATTACCCTGAAAATGTCTCATTAATCTAGAATTAATGATCACCTAGTGAATAAAAAATGGGCCTTTCAGCACACCTAGTTTTACACAGTGATGGTATATGATTTGGTAAATATAAATTCTCTTTATGATCTATTATAATGGGGGTAAAATGACCATAAGAATTTATATAAGTAAATAGATAATGGGAAACATATATTGAAACATATAAATTCATATGTTATGGAATATATTTCATTTATGAGTTTACTCATTAATTTTCATGTTTCCCTGCTTATGTGTTTAATAGTTTAAAAATTTACAGTCCTAATTTCCCTTTATTTTTATTTAATGAATGGAAATAGGAGGAAAAAATTCAATAACCCATGTGATAGGAGGCATAATGACTTTTTAAATGTGATTCCTAATATGATGGAGGATAAATTAAGATGTGTTGTGATAATTCCAAACTATTTGTCACAAATTATGATAAAAAAACTAGTACATAGTTAAAATACACACACATCAAAGAAGAGGAGTACAAAATCTTATGGTGGTTATAGTGATAAAGGTGATGATAGAAAGATGATTCAATTTCATTCTTTTCAAAAATGTAGAAAAATTCACCAAGGGAAATGTAAAAAATAATGTGGATGATGTTTTGAGTGTGTAAAAATGGTGCACGAAGTAGCTAACTTTCATGAAAAAAAATCAAGAATTCAAATAACATTATGGAATAAAATAAATTTCAATCAAATGTAACATTAATTTTTCTATGTCATAAAGGTGGGAACTAGTTCATTTTCCATGATAATTCTCTATACAAAGGGCTAACAAGGATGATGAGAACCAACAATCTCCAAGTGTGAGGAAAAGAAGGAAGGTCATATGCTGAGGTAGATCATTATGGTTGAAGTACGCATACCCTATAATCCAGATTTGTGTATGTATTCTTGTATTGCAATTCATGCCACAATAGAATATTTTTCTTTCTAATAACATCTAGTCACCAAATAAAGATTTGAAATCATAAGAAAAAACTTTAATGATTACTATATCATAAGTTTAAGTTAATGAGAATATTATTATTGAAAATATTATCAGCCTCCCTTTAGTGGAATTCAATTTTATTCAAGTTAAGAGTTAGTTTTACTTGTATAAATTCAAAAAAAATGCAAGGAGAAGGAACTCACCCTCCATAATATGGATTTTCCTCTGATTCTATATGGGTTCAAGGAAGAGGATGAATCTTATTTTGCATCATCATCTAAAGCATTGATATTGTTTCCTTATGAGAAAGTATATCAAGATAAAATTATTGAAATTAAGGAAAAGATCATCCTTGATGACATACCCATTGTAAGAGAATTTATTATTTAAATAATGGCCAGGACTTCCTCCTAGACTAGAGGTTAATTTCTCAATCAAACATATACCTTGAGAAAGTACCATTCCTAGAGCATGTTATCACTAGTAAATGGATATCTGTGGATCCTTAAAAAATAACAATAATAAAAGGATGGCCTAGACCAACCTATGTGATAGAAATTCATATATTCCTTTGATTATCTAGGTATTATCATAGATTTGTGAGAAACTTATCATGATAGTCAAGCCCAAAAACCAAGATAACGTAGAAGGGGATAATGTTTATCTAGAATGATAAATCTGAATAAAGATTTAAATATATAAATAATATGCTAATAACTAAACTTATACTCATATTACCAACCAATGGGGAAGGATTTTTGATCTACAATTATGCATCCAAAAAAATTATTGTGTTGTGTACTCATGTATGATGTAAAAGTGATAGGCTATGCCTCAAACTAATTACAGATCCATGAGTATAACTACTCAAAAGATGATCTAGAATTAGCTGCAGTGATCATCATGATGAATATTTGGTGACATTATCTCTATAGGGAGAAGTGTGACATATATACTGATTATAAGAGCCTCATGAATATATTCACACCAAAGGATCTCAATAAGCACCAACAGTTTCCGATGCTTTCGTCGGGGCGTGGACATCCATCTTTCCAGTACATGCTGATTGTTTTCAGGCATTCCTTCTTTCCAAAGCCTGGTGTCATCCATTCCTTATTTAGGGATGTTTTATCCTTGATCTAAACGGGATGATGGGATGTTGGTTCCTACATTCGTAGATTTCTCCTCCGAGCTCGTTACCTAGTCTGGTTCTCCCTTATATATTAATATGTTTTTTTCTGAAACTATTCCTAGTGTCATGTCTTCATGGATGCCGATTAATGACACAACTTCTTTCAGGACATTCCAGGGGGTCAAGTCAGGGTAGCAACCTTCGGTTGAGGGAGTAGTCACATTGGACATCACTGGCATGTCTGGACACTAGAACCCTGGTGCATCGGGGTTTCTTCCCCTTATGATAGGGATTCTCGAGGGCATGGACTCCTGAGGCATCCCACATTCAGTGCGGGGAATTATATTCCATGGGCATGTCTATGAGGTTTTCCTCATCTTCCCATGTTTTTCATAAGGTGTGCCACGAGTTTAATGTCTATCAGAGATGGATCGAACTAATCAAAACACTGATAGGACTGGATAGGATGGGTGCGACCCTTGGAGGGATCACTGATGCTGAGGCTAACGCATGGTTAGTGACCCGGTTGATGCTAGGAGTAGCAAGAAAGTGGGTGACATGATTTCACCATGATGTGGTGGACTAGGCAAGAATCATTATGGATGATTTAGAGTTGAATTAAGTGGTATAAGAATGAGATGGAACCTTTGTGAAGGTGACAGCAGTGTTGGGCTTGAGCCTCTAATAGACTTCCTACGTATCCCAGTGGTATGGAATCAAAGTCTGTGTAGTTTGTGGGGTGATGGGACATCTGAGAATGAGGCCTATATAGATGGTACCTGAAGTAAGTGGAACCTCCGGTTTGGGGCATGACCTTCCTAAAATGCATAGGCTCGAGGGAGAGAGAACATGATGAGACATGTGTGATTGGATTCAACCTCAGGGATGCTTCCCACGTACCTTGCCTTAGCAAGGATAAAAGTCCACATAGTTCAGGACGGGGGCATAGAATCTGGGTGTACGCAGAGGGCAGTGACCCGATGACATGATGAGGGCTTATGCATGGTTAGAAGCCCAAGGTTTTTCTGACCCCATGGGGTTGGACTGAAAATTTGGGTCCCAACAAAGGGGACTACAATGGCTTACCTTTTAATGGGGAACACAATGGCTTACTGCGGGTTGGGGCTGAAAACGGATTACCCCTTATTGGGGTTCCAACGGATTATCGCTGGACGAGGATAACAACGGCTTACTGTCGCTAGGGGAACACAATGGATTAACATCAATTGGGGTTGGTCCTCAAAGAGTCTTCATACGTACCTTGTCTAGGATACGAGGATCAAAACCCACGTAGTTCGAATGGGTATAGTTTAATGTCTTGTGGGACAAAAAGGGGAATATAGTTTAATGTCATGCTGGACAAGGGTGGATGAATGTGTACTGGTTGGGACTGATGGGTGATGGGCTTGAACCTGAGGGAGGATTTCTACGTACCTTTCCTTGGCAAGGATCAAATTCCACGTAGATTAGAAGACGTATTGGTGAACAGACGTGGAGGGGGTTGGGACCAATATGTGTGTTGGTCTTGAGCCTCAGGGAGGTATCCTACATACCTTGAATTGGAAAAGATCAAAGTACTCATAGTTTGGTAGTGTTTTTTGAACCTACATGAAGGGGTTCGGGACAAGTAGGTTTTGGGATTGAACCTCAGGGAGGCGTCCTACGTACCATTCCATGGAAAGGATAAAAGTATACGTAGTTCAGGAGGGGGAAGGTAGTTTAATGTCATGTGGGAAAAAGGTGAACTGATGTGAAGGGGGCCGAGAAAAGTAGGTGTTGGTCTTGAACCTCAGGGAGGGGTACTACATACCTTTCCTTGGAAAGGATCAATTTCTACATAGATTGGAAGTGTTTTTTCATGTTCAGGGCTAACCCTAAGCCTGTGTGAGTCATTCTTAGTGTGAGAAACAAGAGGTTTCAAAGTCCTGATGATCACATCGCTAAAGGTGTGTACTTGGAAAGTGGAGTGGCACTTACACATGGATAGCGGCCTAAAGAGGAATAGGGTCTTATGCATGGTTAGCAGCCTAGGGAGATGTAGATTGGGACTTACTCCAGGATGGAGGCCTGAGTGGAAACAAAGGCCAACAGGGGAGGGATGGGATAACGAAGGTCCCAGTTACCATATCTCCTTTGGTCTTTGGCACTAAACAAGAGTGGTGGATCAAGGATTCTACGTCTGATAATAAAGGATAGGGTCTGACACCAAGATGGTTGCCCTTCCCTGCAGACAGGAACCACTTTAGCAAAGAGGATCTCATTCTATGTGAGAAATATTTCACTCCTATGAAGGCTAGTGGGTATAGAGAATGTCCAAGGTGGGGCACCCTGTATAGATGGAAAGGGGTGAGGCCATACTTTAATGTCACGTGCTGAGGATGATGGTGCTTGGTAGTTTAACGTCCTGCAGCTCAGACGAGGTGGGTTCACTCCACACCCCTAAGACATACATAACTGATACTCGCCTGCTCTTGGGGAAGGGAAGGAATCAGCAATACCACGGTGAGGGGGTTTCGTGGATTGATTCATTGAGGGTACCACATTATCATTACAATTCAAAGAAGAAATAGCCTTTAGTGTTCCTATGCGGTGAATCATAAGGCTATGTAATGAAACATAAAGCACCACCCAAGGGACATTGAAGTCACTTCGCACGAACCTAGAGGGTCCTATAGGAGAAAGGTGAATGACACAGATGTGTCACATGTAAGAGGGGTTCGGGCATGGTTCCCTAAGGTAAGGATGGAACATTGAGTGCACAAGGAGGAACGCACGAATGATGGGGTCGAAGCACGCAAACCAGAAGGATGCATGAAAAATATTCCTTATGGAAAGGTAATTAGCACATAAGATGGATCTTTTGCACACAAAGGACTTACGGTAAAAGGAAATGGATGAGGAACATGCAAAAGAGGTCCCACACAAAGGAGGACCCTTGGGGTACCTATCACGCAAGATCCAATACCTTAAGCCCGTAGTGTTTTGTGTGCGAGTGCAGAAGATGTGTCTTTTGTGCAGAAGAGTGTCGCTTTGTCTTCTGTAACCATCCCAAAGGGTCGGGGGTTCATTTCAATTTATAGAGAAAATCCCCATAGGTGGTTCTCAAGAGGGTGTTTGACATCGCATTGGGAATGAAGTTTTTGTGCATCGTTGGGTAACTTGCGTGCATGCTCCTCCTTTGCACCCGTGCCTTGACTAATGTTTTCGAGTGTGCTGCCGTGAAAGGGTCCATTTGACGTCACATTGGGCATGAAAGGGGTTATGCACCAGAGGATGTTTTTCATGCCTCCCAGACTATTGCGTTCCAGTGCCTTTGGAGGTTTCTGGTGGGTCGTCATGGAAGCGTGCCTTTGACATTGCATTGGGCGTGCAAGGGTTTCTGTGCTGAAGGAACTCTTGTGCACATCCAATAATTCTTATGCGCAAACACCTCTCGGGTCACGAAATATTCTACTCACCCTCTAAATGCCTTTATTGTTGTTTATCCTCCCAATCCTGGCCCTATCTAAAATTATGCATCAACAAATACCCACCTCATAATCAGAACTGAAGGGGGACCCGAATGTCAGATTCTTAGGGTCACACTAAAAAGTAGGGAAGCTCCAAAGTAGTGCGTGAAAAAATAGAATTTGGGCATAAAAATAGCTTTCACGCACACAAAAACCATGGCCCATGCCTTTAAATACGTTGAGCCCCCCCACAGGTCTCTAATTTTAATTTTTTTATAATAAGAACTTCTCTCTCGTGTGTGAAAAAGTTCTCAATCCGTACACAAGTTTTTGTGGTCGATCCTGTGCTTTGTGTGGGTGTTGATCACTTGCGTGCTGCCTCCTTTTGTTTCACGCCGCATTATTCTAGCTTCATTCTTATGCACACCCAACTATTTTTTCCACCTATTTTAAATCGTTCATGTAAACCCCTTGGGGTTTCTAAAATCTTGAATAAAATGGCTACCCAACATACTGATGCCAAGAGGGAGGCCACTGCAGCTGCAAGGAGGACTCAGATGATCATGAACCCCCAGATTCTTCATGCGAGGAGGGTTGTTTCTGATAATGAGATTCTTTTTTTCATGCTTACACAAGATCAACAAGATTATTTCCTGATTGATAGCTTGCTGATATAGAACTTCGGCATTTTAGGGGAGGTGTTGATGCTTGGCTTCGAAACGGATATGTTGCGGTCATGGGTGACCCGTGAGGATGGTATCCCACAAATCATCATTACGAACAATGGAAATACTTCCTGGGAAACATAGAACATATCCATCTACGTCCTGAATCCGAAGACTAGGTATGCCGTATGGAGAGACCCGGTCCCCAAGGAATCCCCGACTCTTTATGCAAGCACCATTCAAAGCAGTATTACCGATGAGACGAAGGGTTAGCAGGAGTAGAATTTCTGGTTCGAAGGTAACTTTACAAGTGAATGGGAATGGTCATACTAGATACGTTAGACATTCAAGGAGTTCGGGTCAGAGCTATAATCTATCGGGCTCTTCGAAGCTGTTTGGACATCCCAATTTCACTTCTACTGGCAATAGGAACTGGTACCATAATTGTTCAGTCATTAGTCTCCCACCACCAACACCTTCCACCTCCACCATGGGGAGGTAGGAATCAGTCTGTGGGATGTCCAATATATTCGGGGAATCCCTTTGGAGTGGTACTGGTACGATGAGTTCCTCTCAATAGATAATGTATGTGGGGATAAGACGCACACCCGCATCCTAACATGGAATCTACTGGAGCTAGCTAAAGAGGAGATAAAAATAATATATGTTCTGAAGAACATATCTTATTTAGGATGATTTGGTCTTTTCCGAATGTAGGACAAGGCTGTAAAGATTCCAGGTCGATGGAAGCAATGCCTGAACCCATCTCAGAGGGGAAAATTGGAATCATACTGGAGGGTCCTGGAGGTTGGAGAGTACCGATCATGGGGCTTCGACATAAATGAAAGTTGGGACCCTAATGTATGATATTCGAGGTTTCATGCTGAATTCTTGAGTGGGTGGCTATTTCTAGTGAGGGATATGAGGACGGTGGTTCGCCCAAGGACATTAGTGATGGATGGGATCAGGGCAGTGAAAATCAAGCTTAACATGGGGGTTCCTGTATTTGCTAGGATATATAACATTCTGGGTTGCATCTCAAGGGGAAGCACACCTAGAAGAATATGTGGACTGTTCCAGATCGTTCATGGCTGGGTCACAGCCCACTGCGTGGGGTATGGTTTTCCAAATTCTATTCTCCCTCCAGGTGATGGTATGCGACCATCCCTCTTGTACATAGTTGGAATTCACCCACTGACTCTCAGGGAAGAAGAGATCAAGATCAATATTGTAAAGTATGCCCATTTTGACTTTCACTGATTATGGACTCCAGTTGGTCAAATGGTAGATGGCGGGTGAGGCCCCTTGGAATAGAGGGAGTATCTAAAAAGCATCAGGTGTGGTGTATTGGTAGCCCAGATTGATGGAAAAATCCTTTACAAACTCTATGTGTCGTCTAGGTTCGCCAGGCAGTTCGAGTGCATGTAGAAAATTCCAACGAAAGATTATACAAAAGGTCGGGATGAGAGACATTCCTACATACTTCTCCAAATGCGGCTCATGTTCACAACCACCGGCCTGGGTGAAATAATCACTCTCAGCCCCACCGATGTTAGTGTCAGAATGTCAATAGAGTATGTTGAACACTATACAAAAATGTATCCCGAGGTGATTTTACGAAAACACATCCGGAAAATCAAGGCGGCTACTATGGATCCCGAAGAGGAGGAAGGTAGGCGAAGTGCCACGAGAGAGATGAGACGAAGAATGAACCAAGTGGATAGCATGGAGTAGGCTGGAACATCATCAACATGAGCACTGTAAGGTGAGAGTGTGCCTCTACCTTCTGAGGAGGGGTGGTCCCACAGGTGGCCTTGTGGGCCAACTAGGGAACTTGTGGGGAAGAATCTCAAGCATCTCCTAAATCCATCCGTCGATGATATCTTCCCATATCTCTAGTATACCTGTAGGACACTGTGGTTATCTTTTTCCACCGAAGAGTTGTGGTGGAGGCTAGTGTGTACCAGGCTCGACCTTCCAGACCTTGGCCGCATCCAGGTGGCGGATAGGGTAAATATTTATCGTCATCATGCATATCTGACAGCCATGGATATGTACGCATGCCTGCAGGGGTGATATGAAGACCTGCACCTCCTGGTGAATGTGATGCTCATCCAAGAACATGACCCAGAAAAGCTGCCATCGGAAGAAGAGGATACAGAGAAAGATGAAGAGGGAGGGTAAGGAGAGGAAGAAGATGAAGAATAAGAAAATGAAGAAGATGAAGAGGAAGAAGAGGTTGAAGGACTTGGTGGTGAAGGACCTTTAGGAACAACTACTCACTAGTGAATCCCCTATGAGAGTGGTGAGGTTGCAGGATATGACACATAACTTGCCGAGCAGCTCGAGGTGAGTATAATCTTATCTCCACTAACCTTTCCCTTCTCACAATCTTAAATTATCAACCAAATTTCATCCTATTTTGGAGCATAAGGACAATGGAGACTCTGAAGCCTTCCCCGCAGGGGGTGAATACATGCCCATGGAGGCAAGAGGCCCTCCATAGGAACCTATCCTTGAAACCAAGCAAGGTGGGGAACTGGATATGGTTGGAGTTGGTGGTGATGAGATAGAGGAAAGGGTTGAAATTACATCCTTTGAGTTCCCTATCTTTCCCACCACTCAGGAAGAACCAGTGTTGGTGATTGAGCTTACAAGTGCCGAGGGATCTCTTATAGGGGTGGAACCAACCATGACACATGAACTGGATGCTACAGCACTTGGCTCTTGTATGTTTTTATTCATTCCAACTATCAACTTTTATCGGGAATCCCAGCTGACTAAGATATCGATTCCTGTTGTAGTAATTGGAAGGTTGGAGGATCGACAGTCCATTGACTCAGCAACATATATAGGATCCATGTCAGTAATTACACAATATCCTATAAATCCAACAATTCATGAGACCCCACCATAGTGTTCACATGGTTGGAGGCTACCATCATGGGGGATAATGCTACAAGGGTGGAATTTCAGGCTGGTGAGGGTGAAGCTGATAAAGAAGAAATAATTCTATAAGGGGACCCTACCCCTGAACTCTTGGTTTCCTCTTTGGAGTATAGACCCACGTACCCTGAGGAGATAGATGATTCTGACCCAGACGCGGTAGAGGAGAGCCACATGACACGGTGCTAGGCATGGAAGTGCCTCAAATGTTTTCTCATCCAGTCAGAGGTAGAATGGATAAGCTGGATGAAATTTCTTCACACCTAACTATTCTTTATTTATACTGGTGGATTGTATTCTCAATGTATTCATATAATGATCTGTAATTACATGGCTGAGAAAATATGGGAGAACAACCAACACTCCGACATTACCTGGTTCCAAAAGGAGTTGGTGAATACTCAGAAATTCCTTAGAGCTGAGCAAGAATAATGAAGCCTCGAAGATAAAGCCAACGAAAGGAGGGAATTCATCACAACCTAATCTGACCTCATCAAACATTTGAGGGCATAGCTGGCGGATGCCCAGGGGAAGGTAGTGAAGGTGGGTCTCTAAATTATTGAGCTCTAGGAAGAACAAGCATGGACACAATCTAGGGATAATGAGTTATGCTCTACATCTAATGATGAAGAGAGGGATCTCAGGGAGTGGGAAGAAATCCTAGAGGCTACAAGACAAAAGGTGCCAACACTAGAGCAGTCCATCAATGATGCTGATCTTTAAGGGTCCTGTTTTGGCCAAACACATAAACTTATCTCTTTTTCTTATTCTGAACTATGTGTATGGATGAACTACTTGCTTTATTATTTTAATGAATTACGACCCCAATTGTGAAATAATTAGCAATACATCCCTAATCTCACATGGGTCATGCCTGATGTGAGAAACAAGGGAGGGTCGTGTCATTAATTCTCTTGAATGTGGGAGTGGAAACCAGTATTTGGGACTCCAGGGCATAAATGATCCATCCAGGATTCTGGGAAGAAAAAGGTAGTCCTAACTGGATACTGAAGTTCTCAGAACAGTCAACATGCATCTCATGACATGCTCTAGTACACAAGAAGGGTAACACCATGGACATTAGAATCAATCTGAATATAGGGGAATGGAAGGCGTGAATCAAGATAACCAAAATTAAGAACACTATAGGGATGGCATGGAAATTACAGATAACTTTTGACCATGTTTGAAACACAACATCCATATTGAGTTATCATAACATGGGGATAACAAACGAGGGCTGACCACTGACCATGTTTGAAACATGGGGCCTTACTCAAAGTGTTATCAATTATTCTTCTAGAATGTTGTCCCAAAATAGTTGGGGAGCCATAGCCCAAGCATCCATACTGTTAGGATATTGTTTTGGAAATGAAAGAGGACAAGGATCTGAATAAATGGCATGAAAAGTGTGGAGAGTGAAGTGATTGGTTGTTATAATGGAGTTTCAAACTCTTGAAATTACGCCACCATGGTGGAAACAAATTTGGTGGGTGCATCAGTGTGATTAGGGACCATACTTACTTCCAGACAGGACCTCTCTGGTGAGAATTTGGAACACATTATATGGATGCGGATGATGAATGCAATATTTCAACATCATATGACCTGGACCAAGATTGTGGTCAGAGGGCTAGAAAGACTAATGATCCTGGGGCTGGGCCCAAGGAAAAAGGCTCGGATGTTGCTACGTATCCCATGTGGAAGAGGATCAAGCCAACATAGTTCTTAAAGCACAATGCATTCAGAGGCCAGTTCTGGTAGGGGAGGAATCCTCTCTGGTGAGGAAACTGGTGCATCCCATAAATATTATGGGGCATCCTAAACTTTTTTGGGGTAGAGTTGCAGTTATATGGTCACCCAGAATGGTAATGTGAGGTTCGGTAAATATCCCGACATGAATGAGATCCCCAAAAGGCAATCGTCACACCACATGTTCCAAAAAGATTTCAGGACAGAGGTATCCAAGTGCTCCATCTCGCTTGATCAAGTGGATTTGGTTCACAGGAGGGGTCGCGGGATGTCCCTCAGCCGGTGGGAGGTTGAAGACAACCTTTACGCCGTTGGATCTATGTTTCATGAACGTGGACGACCACAATTATATCGTGGCACGACATATGAGATGAACGGACACGATTACACATGGATCGGATGGACGAATCAGATCAGCACTGTGTGCATCCCACATCGATGTCTTGCGCTTATGGAGCACAGTATAACAAGCTCGATGTGGATGCAACAGTTCAATAATCTCTTCCCCCTCCTCCAGTGCCGCCCCACACTGGTTCTCTGCGGGCACGCTCTAGCGCTCACTCTGACTCTTGTCCTCGGGTGTGCAATTGGTGCCCACACTGCATGGGATTCACCACCGCATACACGGCCCGACCTCATTGGGCTGGCCCATGTGTTTTCCCCATGGGCGTGGTGACCTCAGTCCCACATGTGCATTGGGTGAGACCACAAGGCTGGCCCAATGGTTGGATTTTTTATGTATAAGTATACGTTGTATGCTTGGTTTAAAAACCAAGAAATATATCCTACCAATCATCCTCTCCTATTCATCTTCTTAAGAACTCCATATCTCTTCTTCAACATATCTTCTTCTTCTTTTATTAGGAGATTTAATTCCCAAGGATATTCATAAGCCATTAATCAGAAATCACTTAATCTTCAATGTACTAATTTGATCCAATCATAGATGAGGTTGGATTATCTTTCAATTCCTCATGCTTTATGAGTAAAGAATGGACTTCATTAAATGTTGTGACACTGTATCCCATCGATACAAGGTCTTTGAACTTAAGATCAGTTCTCCAATCGTCTGATTTAATGATTCTTCAATCATGACTCTTCAAGATCTACTTCATCAGTTGGCACACATAGACAGGTTATTGACAACAAATTGAATCACTTGGGCACAATAATCTCCCCCTTTGTATTTGGTTTTCAATACTCCTAAGAACACTTTGAGACTTTCATAATATATGTGTTGATGATTTCTCCCCCTTATTGGCCAACAAATGAAAAGGGATGAATGGGATGTCATAACCAAAATGCATAATTGCTTGACCCTGCACAACTTCAACTACCAATGATCCCCCTCAAGGGATGCACTTATCTCCTTCAATTCCCTGCATGTTAGTACAAAAAACTGTATATAAATTTAGGGAATAAGGAGGGACCTTCTTCTTCTTCAAGTGAGTGGAGAAGGCTGAACATGAAGTTTCAGACTTAGCTCAACAAATCTTTCTGTAGGCATAGATTTGGTAAAAATATCTGCCACCTGATCTTGAGTAGAAATGTAGTCTAGCTTGATGTCTCCACTGGTGACCCTTTCATTGATTAAATGATATTTTATATCAATGTACTTGGATCTAAAGGTTTTTATTGGATTTTTCTAAAATCTAATCATACTTTGATTATCACATAAGATCCTCAATGGTTTTTCAGTTTTAATTCTCAAATCTGCTAGCTGCACATGCATCCAAATCATTTGTGTACATGCATGTGTAGCTACCACATACTCTGCTTCAGCTATGCTCATTGTTATAGAATTCTGTTTCTTGTTGTACCAACTAACACATCCATCTACCAGAAATAAGGTTCCACCAGATGTGTATCTTCTATCAATACAATCACCATCCCAATCAACATCTGTGAATCCCAACAACTTTAGGTTTGTACTGTGTTTGTATAAGAGCCCCAGTTGAGTGTTCCTTTCACATATCTCAAAATTCTTTTAGCTGCTGATAAGTGAGATTCTTTTGGGTCACTTTGAAATCTGGTACACAAAGTCACTGCATATGTTATATCCGGCCTTGAAACTGTGAGATATAAGAGACTGCTGATAATTCTCCTGAACAGTTTCTGATCAACATTGTTTCCATATTTATCCTTGCATAACTTGGTTCCAACAAGAATGGCTGTTGAAATGTCCTTTGCATTCTCCATTACGATCCTTTTCACTATGTCCCTTGCATACATTTCTTGTGAAAGAAATATGGAGTTTTGTTTTTGTTCCACCTGAAATCCTAGAAAATATGTCATTTGACCAAGAATGGACATTTCAAAGGTTCTCTTCATTTGCTCAAAAAATTCTTCACATAGTCCTTCCTTGTCACCAGAAAAAATAATATCATCCACATAGATATTGAATATGAGAGTACCAGTGGCCATTTCTATGATATAGAGATTACTATCAACTATTCCTTTGACAAACATCATGTTCTTGAGACAACCATCCAATTTGGAGTACCGGGCTCTAGGGGCCTGCTTCAATCCATACAAAGCTTTTCTCAATCTGCATACCATACTACCATCTTTTTCCATCACGAATCCCTATGGTTGTTCTATATACACCTCTTCTTTAGGATCTCCATTTAGGAATGCAGATTTCACATCCATCTGATAGACCTTGTACTGCTTGTGTGCTGCATCTGCTAAGAACATTCTGATAGTTTCCAGTCTTGAAACTAGTGAAAAGGTTTCTTCAAAGTCGATTCCTTCCATTTGTGAATACCCTTTGCATACAAGTCTGGCCTTATTTTTGGAAACATCCCCCTTTTCATTGAGTTTGTTTCTAAAAACCCACTTTGTCCTAATAACATTTTCATTTTTGGGCCTTGGTACAAGATCCCAAGTGGAATTATTTTCTATTTGATTGAGTTCCTCGTGCATATCTTGTATCCATTCCTCATGTTCAACTGCTTCAGCCACTATATGAGGTTCAACTTGAGAAACTAGTGCAATATGATCTTCCAATATCAATATTCTTCTTAGTTATTACTGAGGACTGTGGGTCACCAAGAACATTATATGTGTCAAAATGTTTCTTCAATTTGTTGTATCTCCTTCTTCTATTTTCTTGACCTTCCTCTTCATCACTGGTGTGTTCAAAGTTGATCTCACCGACAGTTGGTATTGGCTCAGTTAATTCTTCATTCTTCTGTTACAAGGTTATTTCATTCTTTGAGTCATCATTATCTATATTGTCTAGTTTGGTGTTGTTTTCAATTATTCTGACATCACTATAGTCAATCATTTTTTTCAACCTCTTATTCCAACATCTGTATGATTTTCCATCAGGTAGGTAACCCATGAAGATTCCTTCTTCTTCTTTTTCCTAAAACATTCCCAGATTAATGTTTTTAATCTTGGTGGTGCAAGGACTACCAAAGACTCTGAAGTATTTAACAGTTGGTTTTCTGTTAAACCACATTTTATAGGCTGTCGTTTGTGTTTATGGTCTTAGGAGACATCTATTTTGTATGTGTATGACTATGCATACAACTTCTCTCAAGATAAACTTAGAGATATTGTGTTCATCTAACATAGTCCTCCCCATTTCGACTATGATCCGATTATTTATTTTAGCCACTCCATTCTGTTGTGGAATATATGGTGTACTGTATTGATGCTTGATTCTATGCTTGACCATATAGCTTTCAAAATCATCACAATTGTATTCTTTTCCATTGTTTGATCTCACTTTCTTGATGTAGAGTCCTAGTTCTTTCTCATCCTGCCTTCTAAAAGTTTTGAACATTGTGATTGCTTCTGAATTGTGTTTCATGAACATGACGTTGGTCATCTGAGTGTAATCATCAATGAAGGTTATAAAATAGAGATCTCCTCTTGTATACTTCTGTCTCATCAGTCCACATATGTCTATAAATACGAGTTCAATAGGCCTAGTATACATGATATCTACTCTTTTGAGTGAACTATGAGTCAGTTTTTCATTCTGACATGTGCCACAAATTTCATCTCTTTCTCTCTTTAATTTAGGCAGATCTCGTACAATATTGTACTTTAGAAGTTTACTCATACTCCGTTGACCATGATGGAAAAGTCTTCTATGCCAGAGGATGTTTTCATCCTTAGAACTAAGATAACAATAATTGATGGGATCACCAATTGGAAATACGTTTCCAGTGGTTCTTCTTCCATGAGTGATGATTTTTTCATCCTTTGAGCTCTTGATGATCCATGAATCCTTATTGAACAACACCTCATGTCCATCATCACATAATTGGCTTACACTCAGGAAGTTGTGCTTTAATCCTTCAACAAATAACACATTATAGGATTTGAGATTTTTTTTTCAATCATTGCCTTTCCAACTCCCTTGATTTTCACAGAACAATCATTTCCAAAAAACCACGGTTCCTCCCTCACGACTTTCTATGTTTCTAAGAATTTTTGTATCACCAATAATGTTTGATGAGCATCCACTCTCAAGAATCCATGACTTGGTTTTACTGCGGGCTTTTAGAGAAACTTCAGCAAAGCATGTGATTTCTTCATTGGGTTCCAGAATGCCGTTTTCATTCATGTCTTTAACTCTTTGTTCAGGAAGAACAGTTATACATTTATTAGCTCTATGACCTTATTTGTCACATCTTCCACAAGCTTCACCTAGGCAGTCAGCTTTTTTCTGAATTGGATGTTTTGATGATTTCTTTAATACACTCTTGGTTTCAGAATATCTCCCCCTTGAGTCATGCCTCATACTTGGAAGAGACATGTTTTACCAGAATGCATAGGCTTTGTGTCCAAACACTCCACAACACTAGCAGTATCCTCTAAACCTTGACCTTCTCTGCTGATAGGAGTCATGTTTTAATTTTCTGTACAAGATTTGAGTAGTCCTTCATGGGGATTTCCTTTCTTCCATTGAATATGATTTTTCACAATTTTTTGTATTCCTTTTTTGTCTCAATTTTATCTTTGAATCTACATTGTTAGAGATAACAGATGTATTTTGAGATTTACTTAGTGGTGAGTTGACCTACCTCTGAGCACCAGTGTGAGATGATTCTGCCTTGACCTCAAAAGCCTTATTAATGTCTTCTCTTATCTTTGTCAAGCTATTCTGTGCTTCAATCCACTTGAACCGTGTCACTGATTTCTCTTCTTCTTTGTGGTGAAGTTTCTCTTCAAGAACTGTTACTATCTTGTCCAGCTCATCATTCTTTAGTTTGTGTCTCTTGATTTCATCAATGTACAATGTCTCTTCCTTCATACATTATTCCTACTCCTCAGTCATCCTTTTGGTTTCCTTTTTCAATAGTTTATTCTCTTTCTTGATTTTACTTTTTTGCTCAAGAAAATCCTTTAATTCATCTTTCAACATGTGTTCAAGCTCTGTTTGTTCACTTTCACCATCTTCACTGCTGTAGTTGTCAAACCCTTTTTCCACATGAGCCATAAAATTAATTTCTTCTTCTGATTGACTTGCTTATGTGGAGTATGATTCTTCAACTTTGCTCACATAGCTTCTTTTTTCACCTGGAATGAACCTTCTCTTTTTGCACTAAATCTGATTCCTTCTCTTGGGTTTCTACTCCATTTCTTCTTTGTGATTTTTCTTCTTCAATTTATGGAGAACTAAATATTTTCTTGGGACAGCTAACAGAAAAGTGTCCAATGTTATTGCAATTCAAACACCTTGGTGGTAATTTACCTTTTCCCTTGAATTTATCTTTTCCAAACCTTTTTGATAAAAGAGAAATAATTTTGTTGAAAACTTTATCCTTTTCTTCATTGTCAGATTCTCTTGATTCTAAGACTTTGTCATCTCTTATATTGAGTTGTCTCATGGCCTCGAAATCCATCTCATCTTTGATCTTATTCTACAATACTGGGATACTCCTCATTTCATATGCAATGAGAATGTTATTTAGTTCATCAAGAGAGAGATCATCTCTTTCCTCTAATGCTGAGACTTTTGGATCAAACCTATTAGGAAAGTTTCTCATTAGTTTTTTAACAATAGTTGAGTCCTCAAACTTTTCACCAAAGCCCCAAATGTTACTGACAATTTCCTTGACTCTTGTAAAATAATCATCAATATTTTCTTCTTATCCCATCTTGATATCTTAAAACTTTCTTCTCCAAATTTGTAATTTGGATTCCTTGACTTTCATGTTGCCTTCATAACTGCTTTCCAATTTGTCCCAAATTTCTTTAGCATTCTTGAGTCCCATGACTTTTGTGTATACCTTTTCTGAGAGTGACATAAGGATGGAATTTTGAGATTTACCATCAACTTCCATATTTATTTTCTCAGCAAGTGTCATAGAAGATTCATTAGCGAGAGGAGGGAATCAAAATAAGGCTGTATCTCTAACTTCAAGGCTGAGAGATAGAAGGTAGGGTAACATCCGATTCTTCCAGCTCTGGTAATTCTATCCATCAAATGTAGGAACAGCCCTACTATTAACAGAATTACGATTACCCATCTTCTCAGAAGTAGATCCTAATAGAGGTAATCCCACTTCTGACACCAATTAAAATTCATGGATCAGTTGTGATCACTGAGAGGGGTGGGGTGAATCAGTGATAACTTTTTCTTTTTAAGAATTTTTCCCATTGAATGATCAATTCAACCTCTGTGGCTGGTTAAGACCTAGATCTAATCTTTTGGTGATGCAGTGATAATGAAATCAAAAAACACAGATATTTTCAAGGTTCGATACACAGACCTACTCCTTGCCGTGTTGGTTACACACCCCAACACAGATTCTTCACTATGCCAAAAGATGTTTACATGGTAATTGGTTATACCCACCAATTAAAAGTTGGTTAAACCCCCAACTTCAGTGCATATTCTTCTTCACATATTCACTTCTCTTCTTCAAAAGTGTTGTTCAATTCTTCAAGTAGCTTCAATAGACTCCAGAAGAACTTTTTGGTCTTCCTCACCAATACTAATCACTTGAAATGATCAGTTCTTCAAAAACATAGATTGTAAGGTCTTCCTTATTTTCTTGCACACACACACCAAGGTATTGTGTGTCTTCTATTCTTCACACAATTAGTTATTTTGTATACACACACTTAAATGTGTGTTCTTCTTCTTCTTAAAGTGTGCACACATTTTTATTCAACATGCATGCATGTACAGACATGAAATTCTTCCTTCTTCACTTGTGAACACACCCTCACAACACAAATGATTGGGTATTTCCTTCCTCATTTTCACACACACTCATAAGGTGTGTGGCCTTTACATCACACGAACACACTTCAATGGAGGGCGCAGAAGTGTGCTTCCTTCCCCTGACTTCTACCACCTAGGGTGCTTGGGTGCAATAGGCACGCAGGGTGCGAGAGCAGCGGGCATGCAGGGTGGCAGCACCACCTGTTACCACGTAAGTAAGACATCTCCTTTTATCGTTCAAGTGGCATGATAGCTTCCTCTTGCTGCACAAGTTTACGGGCATAGAGGGCGCACAGGTTTTGCGGCCACCTACTGTCGCGCAGGTTCAGCGGGCAGAAGGCCCGCAGGTGTCGTGCAGCTCGGCCTCTTCCTGTCACATAAAGGGAGTGCGCAGGGTGGCCCTGACTTCCTTATTTAGTGTAGGGGTTGCACGAAAGGTTCCCATGGAGCCTCGTTTGGCTCCAGACTTCACTATCATGCTCGGGTGCGAGGATTCTTCCTTCGCATTGCACAGAGCTTCAAGGAATCTTTTCTCAAGCGATTAGAAAGCTTTTTTGGCCTCAGAATGCTCCTCTTATAGGTAAAGGATTCGAAAAAATCCTTCGCTTGAATAAGATCTCAACTACCCATGAAACTCAGAGTTTTCCAACTCTTTCAACGTGGTATCCTTCTGATGTTTATCCTTCATGTGCATGCGTCTTCGAACGCATGCATGGATTCTTCTTGCTCTGTCCATGCACGAACACATTGTCTCGCATATTAATTCGATTCATCTTAATTCACTCTTCTCCATTCATGGAATGCATGCGACTTTTATCGTATGCATGTGTTTGTGATGAGGAGATGAACACAATAGAGACCCTATGTCCATCAGCAGCGTCCAAGAGCTGCATCTCCCTTGCTCAGGTGGCTTTGGTTCGTAGGAGGTGTCGCGGGATGTACCTCATCCGGTAGGAGGTTGAAGACAACCTTTACGTCGTTGGATCCACGTTTAATGAACAAGGATGAACACGATTATATAGTGGCGTGACAGATGCGATGAACGGCCATGATTACACATGGATCCGATGGACGACTTAGATCGGCTCCACGCGTGTCCCACATCGAAGTCTCATGCTTATGGAGCGTGGTATAACATGATTGACACGGCTGAAACGGTTCAATAATCTCTTCCCCCACCTTCGGTCCTACTCCGCACCGGTTCTCTGTGGGCGCGCTCTAGCGCCCACTCTGCCTCTTTTCATCGGGCGCACAATTGGCGCCCACGCTGCGCGGGCTTCACCACCGCATTCACGGCCCGACCTCATTGGGCTGGCCCATGAGGTTTCCCCTTGGGCTTGGTGACCTCGGTCCCGCATGTGCCTTGGGTGAGACCACAATGCTGGCCCAATGGTTGGATTTCTTTTTAGTATAATTATACGTTGTATACTTGGTTTAAAAACCAAGCAATATAACCAAACAATCTTCCTCTCCTCTTCATCTTCTTAAGAACTCCATATCTCTTCTTCAACATCTCCTATTCTTGTTTTAATAGTAGATGGAATTCCCAAGGATCTTCATCAACAATTAATCATAAATCACCTGATCTTTAATGTACTTCTTTGATCAAATCATTTCAATTCCTCATGCATTAAGAGTAAAGCATGGACTTCATTAAATGTTGTGACATCGTATCCCGTTGATACAAGGTATTTGAACTTAAGATCAGTTCTACAATCTTCTGATTTAATGATGCTTCAATCATTATTCTTATATATCTACTTCATCTGTTGGCACACATAGACAGTTTATTGACCACAAATGTAATCACTTGGGCACAACAGTGTAGAATGTGTGTGGGGTACTGGTGGACCCTGAAAAATCAAATTTCAATATTTTCACTAGCATTGGTACTCAAATGAACTTGAGAATTGATATAGATACATGTAACATAGTTGTTCTCATAAAAAATTAAACCATTTGGGAATATAATATGATATAATTTTAATGTAAACTCAAAATGTTACTTAAAATTGAATAATAATGTATTGTTTTGGTTGTAATTTTCCATTACATAAAAAATTGATATTAGAAGACTATATTATGATATCCAAAATAATAGTTGATAAAAAGTTTCTTATATAATTTTAAATGACTCTTATGGTAATAAATCATAGGTATTTTCAAGGGAATGTCATGCCCCATACACCAAATTCATATACAGCCATCATAAACCATGCATATTGGGATTCTTTTATTGCCCATCGTATTGAGAAGGCATATAAGTTACATTGTAATATATTTTACATTACTTCTATAAAGTACATTAATTCATAAATGTTAATTTATTAAATTAAAAATGAGTTCCAAATATAAAAAATGTGGAACAAAATAACCATACCCCAACCATAAATCATGGTTGGGGTACACTGAAACTGAAAAAAATCATATTCATTGAATTTATAGTAAATATTATACGTGATATAAAAAATAATATAATTATGATTTTTATGTTTATATGAATATTGAACAATTTGAATATCTATCTACCCCATTCCACAACGTGTGTTATAGAATAAATATCATATAAAAAATAGAAATAATAGACTAAAACACAAAAATTAGTATTGTGTTCTTGTAAAATAATAAAATAATTAAAACTTATATTTCTTAAATATATTAAAAATTAATAATGAATGCTAATTTCTCTTAATTTTTTTATTATTTAGAAACAATATGAGAAAAATACCATAACTAAATAAGAAAACATTATGAAGTCTTTAAAGTGTCTATAAAATTTAGTTCATATTAGAGGATTGAGTTTTAAAGTCTCAATATGGGTCTACAATTGGAATGTATGAATAAAAGTGCAGTATGATAGCAAAGATAAATATATTTATTATTAGATTAAAATTATACAGGAAATATTAAACAAGATAAAGAAATAATAAAACATATCTTTTGAATAGACCAACATGAAAAATAAATATAATAAAAACCAAATTCCTTAGAGACCTAACCATGTTTTTAGTGAAATATATTTCCCTAAAAGGCCAAGCTTACTTAAGGTGATCAAGTTTCTTAAAAAAATTATATTAATTATAAAATAAACATTTATTGATTCGTATATTTTATTCACATAATATTGAGTGAAAATGATTGTGTTTTATAACTATCATCAGCCACATATCACCTTGTTGAATGAGATATTGTGTACAATATCCAAGGTGATACATTACTTTTTAAAATACCATAATTGATGAAATGAGAGTTGGGATTTAGGTCTCTAATGATCCTAGAGGTAAGTGACATTCACCCCTTGATGATGTTGATATTAATACGATGGATCATTGTATAGGATGTTATATAACATGGTTATTAACACTTATAATGAACATGATGAGAAGGGGGTATGAAATTTCAAACATACATTATTCTCAATATCTTTATAGTGATTGAAAAAGTTATAAACTAACCCAGTTAATGAATAAAAAATGATGTACAATATTGGTTCATGTCAATCTAGTTTATAAGATGTTTGATCAAAAAAATTCTACGGTCCCACAGTAATAGATCTTCAACATTCAATGAAATCAATATATTTCCAAGATACAATATTCTAAAATCAAAATAATATAAAATTTTATTTAAAGATAAGAGATATGGAGAAGCCTCCTAGGACCTTATCAGTCTAGTCAGTATGAATATAATTCCAAAAAAATTCAAGTTCCCCATTTAATTATATATATATATATCAAGTCCTTTTTAGACATTTATATATTGTCTATGTAAAGGGACCGACCTGTGATTGTTTTTTTTTCATTTATTAGTCATGATTTAAATTCGATATTTAAAAATTTATGTTTTTATATTTATTAGAAACTACATGAAAACATGAAAAATTACATATTCCTGGGAAGAAATATTTTTTTATAGGAATATATTTAGAGATTATATAGTTAAATATTGTTTATAAACATTCTAAACTGGTGTTTTCCTATCACCTGTAATTAATTTTTTTTTCAATTAAACATCATGATTTTTTTCACTTTAAAAATTCATCATCTCAAATAAGTATTCTCCTTATATACTTATTTCATTCCACTACCTCGAAAACTACCTGGTTACCATTAATCCTCTCCATGTTCCACATGACCATTCCCCTACAATGGATTAAAATCAAAATTTTATACCAATTTTCATACATTATTAAGTAAAATATCTAAGATCTTTTAAATAGTATTGTTATCTTGAATAAGTATTTTAAAACAAAATATTCTAACATAATTTTCATTAAAAAATATTTCATTTAAGAATTATACAAATAATAAGAGTATGAAATTGAATGTGTCAGATCACTATTATGCTGAAAACCAAAAACATTAAAATTGTTAATTACTTGATAATAATCCACTACCACTATAGATTACATCAAACCGAAGAGAGAATAATTCTTTGAAAAACAATAAATGGACTTTAATATTAATCAGGGTAATTAAAACTACATAGAAACATATTTGAATTCCTGGGACCAACTGTTGAACCATATGATATTTTATGGTATTGATCCAAAAAAAAATAAACACAATTTTCCATCAACTTTTACAAATTCAATTATGCATTAATGTGAATTTTTCAAATGTATATAAATATTGTTCCTAAATTGTACGATTCCAATGGTATTATTAAATGCTTTTAAACACTAATTCACATTAATAAAGAATAGAATCTTGGAATGGACATCTTCAGAAAGACCAGAAAAAAGATTTTAATATTTAATGAACTTAGCATTACACTATAATGTATTTAAAAATTTATAACAACAATCTAAAATTGATTATTTAAATGGAAGAATACAACAACATCAATCTGACTCGTGATATGAAATTAATGATCTAATATGTATTGTGTTCTGAATGATGTAAAGTGAATTTATATAAATAGTAGTTTTTTTGGTTATACAAACTCACATATTACAATATTTACTTCTGAGATGAGATCAATTTAGTTTACAATTTTTAAATTTGGATATGTAATTTATTTGGGAAATGTAAGAAAAACATTCATTTCAATAATATGTGAAAATTCATCAAAATTATTTAATGTTCATTTTTAAGTTATATAATTGTTCTCTAAGTAATGAAAATGGGGAAAATGACATCATATTTCGTGAAATATTTAGGACAATGATCATTGATTCATTTATGAATTTTAATAAATAAAAACTTTAGATTAAACTTACATCTAATTTATTTGGAATGATACAAAGTGTGTCTAAAATATTAAAGTATTTTAATTATTATAAATATCTATTGAATTATCAAAACTATGTAAATGAACTCAGATTATTGAAAAAAATTATAAATCTATTTTCAACTAGTATATCACTAGTATGAAGATGGGACATGTTAATTCGACATGTGATATGATATTAATGACCAAATTTTGTTTTTTAGAATTAAACACCATTTTTTATACTCATCTCTCAAACTGTCTATGTGCAATTTTTACATAAATATTTGGTATTTAGATGATTTTTTTATATTAGACTATGATATGTTTTTAGGTATTATTTTATTCATTTTTAATAAATTATCATGTATCATAAAGAAAAAAATATTTTGAATTACTTAAATTTTATAAAAAATTATATAACATTAAAATAATAATAATTTTCATTTCATAAAGTAGATTTAATAAAATAAAATTGTTTTAATTATAAAAAAATCGTTGGTATTAAATTTGTTTATCCTTTAATAGGATCCCTTAGAGTAATATTTTTTCCATGTTAGTTTTAGTTTTTATTGTTTGTAACTATTGTCTTGGATCATATTTGTTACAATAACTATACCAAAATGATCAAATGTAATAATATTTTTTATTATTTAAAAATAAAATAGTGTTATTTATAAATTATAATTTATTTTTTTCTTTAATTGTTTGGATTAGATTGATGTTATATGCTTCAAAAAACTACAGTGGGTGTTAGATGCTTTTATTAGTGCTAAATATGCATCGATTAAAACCTAACATTATTAGAATATAAACTATGATAAATATAAAGTCACTAATAAATTATTTTTGGAGTAATAATAAAGGCCTAATATTTAAAATATAAATGAAATTTATCTCATATAATTTGTCAAAAAAAATTTATAATAAAAGTCATTAAATAACAAAATAACATTTTTTTACATATCGTTGATAGTTATTCATAACTTTATCTAATGCCCCTGTTGGATGTCTATTGTCTCTAGGGTTATCCAAGATTTTTTTCAATTTTTGGTGGTTTGAGGTTTCAAATTAATTGATTTCTGGAAGGTCTGATGTGATCTCATCTTTATCCGAATTCATCTATTTTTATTGGCTTCATCTTGTGGATGCTTCATCTAGTGGATCATTTTTCTAGTGGTTTGGATTCATTTACCACCAGTGTGAATTTATATACTGGATCATATTCCATTGATTCATATATCTAGTAGATTTTTTTATTAGTTCATATTGATCTGTTTTTTAATCATCTGGTTCTGATCGATTGTTTCATCATTACATGGTTCCGTGGTTTGTCTTTATGCAATTATATTTTCATCTGGCTCAGTTTTGGTTGACTTCATTAGGACTCATCTCATTTTGTTTGGTGAATCATTTTCTAGTTTATAATTTCTCATTTGGTTCATGTTGGGGAAGTGTTGTATCATGGGGATGAAATAAAACAAAAACATGGATGAAAAGATGAAGAAAATGAGATATTTATATGGTGTAACAATGGTGGCACATCCATGGGTGAAGGGGGGTTGTTTCCTTATTTCTTCTCTCAGAATAAATTATTTAGAGGATCGCTCCTCTTATAGATATTAGAATTTTATCATGTTATAAAGAACAACAAAAAACATAAATTTATCCATCTTATGGGAAGTTAATCTACCATTGAAGAATTCATCGCCTGAATATTTCAAAGTCCAATGTGCCAACAAGTTTTGTTTACATCCATGGAATATGTTGCTGCCGATAGAAAAATAACCTTTATGAATTTATCCCTTTATTGGGAGTGGCCCCCATAAATATCCCCATCATGACTAATTTGGGGTAAAAGCTTGACCTATAGCCTCCTTTCAGGAATCTGAATTCTTTTTTCGGTTGAACATTCATCTTCATGTATTCCCCATTACCATTGGTCTGTATTTTCTCAACTTTCAATAATCTTTCTTCCATCAAATTCCAGATCCTGTGGTATCACACATCGATGTGTTTGGACCTGGAATGAAATTTTGGGTTCTTTTTTAGATGAATAACATTTAAACTTTCAAAATATAGAATATAATTCTCCAAAGTCTATCCTAGATCCTGTAAAACATTATTCAACCACAATATCTCCTTAAAACCTTCAATGACCGTGATATATTCTACTACTACGGTAGACAAGGAACCACACTTTTGAATTCATGATTTCCATGAAACTGCTCCCCCTACAAATGATATGAGGTACCCAAATATGGATTTCCTTGTGTCTACATTTCCCTCCATATCTACATCTATGTATCCTTTTAAAACATGGTTTTCACTTCCAAAAGATAAACAGTGAAAAGATGTAACTTAAATATACCCCAATATCCATTTTACTATTTTACAATGCTCATTTATTGGATTTTATAATATTCTTCTCACAACACCTACATCATGAGAAATATTTGTTTTGGTGCACACCATGGAATACATAAGACTTCCAGTAGTTGAATGATAAGGAACTTTTTCCATTTCCGCTTTCTCCTTCTCAGTTGATGGAATATGACTTTTTGTGATCCTGATATGACTCACAAGTAGTGTGATAACTATTTTTTCCTTTCTCATGTAGAACCTCTTAATAATCTTCTCGATGTGTTTCTCTTGAGATATCCAAATCTTTTGATTCCTCCTGTCATGAGTAATAACCATATTACACATTTGAGTTTCTTCTCCAGAGTCCTTCATTGCAAAAGAATTGTTAAACTCTTTATTAAACCTATCTATCATGGTGATATCTCTACCAATAATCATTATATCATTAAAATTATGATACAAGATAATTAAATCACCATCTTAAATTTGTTTGATGAAAACACAGTGATCAGAATTCATCCTCGGATACTCATTTTTCTCCATGAATGAGTTTAATTTTCTATACAATTTTTTAGTTCTTATTTTGAACCTTAGATTTCATACATGGTTTTCTTTACCTTTAACCTGAAGTCCCTCTCACTACACCATGTATATATCAACATCAATATCACTATGTAAGTGTACTTTTTTACATCTAGTTGTCGATCCTTGAGGTTTAGAATAGCTGAAAATCTAATAGAAACACTATTTGAAGACATTTTAACCACAAGATAAAAAAATTCATCAAATTGAATACCTTTCTTCTGACTAAATCCCTTCACAACAACTATGTCATGGTTTTGAGCTACCATATTCTCCTTTAATTATGTACACCCACTTGTCCTTAAGTGTCTTATTTCCATGTGGTAACTCCACCAAATCAAATAAACAGTTCTTGTGCAAGGATATCATATCCTATTGCATGGATTTATTTTAGTATACCTTTTTGTAGATTATAATTGAATCATTATAACGTTCTATCTCTCCTCTGTCAGTGATCATCACATACTCATATGGTGATAATCTACGAATTTGTTTTCATTCTCTTATGGGTATCCTCAACTATGCTTTGGGGGGAATCTGTTCTTGAATATCATATGATGAAGACATATAAACTTATAGATACATATCACCTAATATTGATGTATCATCAGTGCCACCTATCCCTCTCGTACTAGAGGGAATTGATGGTGGTGATACTGGTTTCATATTGACTAGAATTTCCTTAGATATCAACTTCTCTACATTTTCTGGTTTCTTGTCTTTAATCATCTGATCCTCTAAAAAAACCACATTTTTTTTCTAAATATCCTCATGGTGATAGGATTTTTGGGCCAATTTCCAAACTCCTCATGATCATATCCCAGAAAGATACAATGTTATCCTTTTCTATCAAGCTTTTCCCACTCATCTTTCGGGGTGTGAACAAATTCCCAGCAACCAAATACTGTCAATTGTTTGTATGAAACATATTTACCTAACCAAAAACATTCTAAAACATCATATTTTTGGGTAAATGATATATTGAGATTGATAAAATCAATTTCATCCCTCATTACCTTCCCCCAAAAGGTGTTTGACAACATATCATTTGAGATCATACACCCAAATCTCAAAAATTGTTCAGTCCATCCTCTCATCAACATCATTATACTAAGGAATCTTCAGCGCTGAATTTTTTATCCTGATGTCAAAACTTTTTCAATACTCCTCAAATGGACCATGATACATGAATTTCCCAGTCATGATCCAGGTATCACTAAGAAGGGGAGGGGGTGAATTAGTGATTTTTTTTATGTTTCCTTATTTTTTGAACAACTTTCCCTCCTGTTAAAGAATTTCTTCCCTGCAGAACACACATAACTATAGGAACACATGATTTACAAGGTTCAAAACACAACAATAGTAGCTACATACTTGTTTTGGTATAGAAACAATGCAATACCACACAATTCACTTTAAAAAATCCTTTGATGGGTAATACAATGAGTAAGATATAACCTTACACTCGTGTAGAACATGGAAAACAATCTACAAGTGTGTGTGAACCCTCTTAGCACAAATAGGGAATTACAATATATCAGTGGTAATTTATAATTGAACAGGTGTATTCTATGATGTATAAATCATCACTTTCTTACCTAGAATCTGGTAAGAACTATCTTATTCACAACTGAATACATGCGAAGACCCCAAATCTTTTGCGCACCCTTTTTGGTGTCTTTCATGCATCTTTTATGCCATGAACACAAGATTAAACTTTTGTTGTGAAACCCATATTTCACACAATTTCAATCTTACTCGCAACTTTCTTCTTGGTCGCAAATTCTCCTTCTTGCTCGCAACTCTATTTCTTTCACGCACTCCCCTTTACATAAAATTATTTATTGCCTCGGAGCTCATAATTTCTCTAAGTGTTAGGTACCCACAATGTGTGGGGGTCAACTCATATTTATAGACCTCATCGACCCTAGCATGAAAATACCTGAATATGTCGCACACGATCCTGACGCACCGAATGCACAAAACCCCATTTGACATCGCGTTGGGTGCCTAATTATTTTTCACACCAAACTCATCATTCATTCACATCTTTAATCTTTCGTTCACTTCCTTAATTTTCCATTTATCTATGTCTGGACCTCGAATCCTGCCTTTCATGCAACATTCCAAACACCCTTCAATCTTTCATGAAATAAACCAAATCTGGCGTAGAAAAACCAATCTTTCACACAAGACTCTCCTTTTCCGGATTTTGATGTTCAGATCATGGCATGTACTGAAACATCCTTATATTCTAGCAGTATCATTCCTTTCAATAAAAACTTTTTATTAATGGCATCATCATTTTTTCCACTTTAATTCATATGGATTATATCAAAAGTTCTCCTAACCTATGCTATTTGTGAAATACATATCAGCAAATCATTCTCTGGTTTTCACGTCCATTGAAAAGTGATTTGATTTATCTTCTTTGGAAAAAAAGACAACACTATGTAACAGAAAAGTCTTCTTAATTTCTTATCCATCTAACTTGGTCCCAACAATATTTTCCTTTGGAGTTTTTTTTTAACCAAGATTCATAAATCCCTGAATTTGCAACCTCATGCTATGGATTACTTATCAATGATTCTAAGACTACGTGAGCTAACTCATTGTAGTAAAAAAGAATTATTGTCAGCCAAAACCATGCTGTCCAAAAGTAGTGACTATGAAATTTCATGATCATATCTTCTCAGCCTAGTTTAGAACGTCTTTCAAGCTTCTACTTCAGTATTATTCACTTCTTCCACATTATTGGAATATGACAACATTTTTTGCTACAACCACACCAACCAACAGTTAGAATAGTTCACACACATACATGCTGAATTCAAAGATTACCCACAACTTCCCCTTTATGCATGCTTCCATAAGGATTGATTTATAAAAAAATTATCCCCCTTGAAAACACTATCCAAAGGTAATATGATAGTGGGGATAGATATAAATACCTCAACCTCGATGAGATGAAGGTTGGACACCCATATTCAACCTCAATTAAGAAAATGGTTCCTTCGGTAAAGGTTTTGTGAATATGTCAGCACCTTGTTTAGATATAGGAATTTAATCCATCCTTAATTCATTCTTCTCCACATACTCTTTGATTAATTGGAACTTTATTTCAATTTATTTTGAACATGAATGTTGTACCAGATTTTTTGTAATATAGACTGCACGTTGATTATCACAACCCAAGAGCTAGGGTAGATTTACTTCTACAAGTAAATCTTTCAACTAAGTCTTCATCCACATTAGTTAAGTTCCAGCTTGAGTAACAACAATATAATTAGCTTCAGCTGTGCTAAGAGATACTAAATTCCATTTCTTGGTATGCCAACTAACATAACTTTTCCCCAGAAAGAAAACACTACTAGATGTGGATCTTTGATCATCAACATTTCCTTCCTAATCGGCATCTGAATACCTGAATAAATAAATATTTCTTCTGCCATCATACCTGATTCCAAATTTTTTTGGTCATTTGATATATCATAGAATTATTTATCCAACAATAAAATTCTATTATTTTAGGGTGCTCTGAAATATTTCACATAATGTGGAGAGATAAACAAATGTCGGGTCTTGAAGCAGTCAAATACCACACACTTCCAATTAGATTTTGAAACACTTTCTGATCTTCTTCCTTGAAATATCAATCTTCCAAAAACTTGGATCCCACAAATATTGCTGTGGGACCTGGTTTTGAAATTTCCAGGCCAAAAGTCTTCAAAAGTCACTTAGCATACTTTTTCGGAGACAGAAAAACATGATTCTTCTTTTGTGAAATTTGTAGACCAATAAAGTATTTCATTTCTCCCAGCATAGACATCTCAAATAAATTCGTCATATCCTTAGAAAATCTTTCACATGATCTTACATCATTTCTAGAAAATATAATTTTATCGACATAAACAATTACAATCAGTAAAAACTCATGACACTCATTGATGTAAATATTACTGTCAACTCTTCCTTTATTAAAATTTATCTTTCGCAAGAAAGTATCTAATTTAGAATTACATGACCTCAAAGCCTGTTTTATCCCATTCAACGCCTTTTTTAACCTGAACACATAACTTTTACCATTTACAATAACAAATCTACATGTTTGATCAATGTCAAATTCAACATCAATGTTACCATTAAAGAATGCGGATTTTACATCCATTTGAATGATTTTGTAACATCATTATGCAGAAATAACATAAAATATTTCAATTGTTTATAACCTTGCCACTAAAGAAAATGTTTAATCAAAATAAATGCCTTCAATTCTTGAATACCCTTTATAAACCTATATTTCTTTGTTTCTTATCAATACACCTTCTTCATTCAGTTTGTTTCGAAAGACCCACTTTGTACTAATGATGTTCTTGTTTTCTGGATTGGGTACAAGTTCCCAAGTATCATTCTTATCTATCTTATCATTCTCTTCATTCATCACTTGGACCCATTCTGGATGCTCAAATGATTCATTTTCATCATCCGGTTCAACTTTCAAATAGAGATATGTGTGTGTAATAGGATTTTTTGTTCTTCTTTTTTGAACCCTCTGATGTTGATCTCCAATAATATTTTGAGGCTCCAATTATTTCTTCAACCTAATATGAGATATTCGAACATAACCCTCATCACTCAAGATTGATGAGTCTGATTCCTATTCTTGAGTATAATTAACACTGTCTGAAGCATTATGAGAATCGTTAACCAAATCTTCTCTATCCAGAAAAACCTCCACATCATCATATGAATGTTTTTCTTTCTCAATATTTTCAACAACATTTAAATCTAAATAATCAGTAATTCTTCCAGTTTCCTTGATGAGACATCTATATCCGCTTCATTCTAGACAATATCCATGTAAAATTCCATAATATTTTCTTTTATCAAACATTCCAAGGTTTCCACCTTTATTCAATATAACACATGGACCCCCAAAAACTCTTAAGTGTTTCAGACTTGGATTCCTTCAATAGAAAATTTCATATGGAGTCTTTTATGTGTTTGGCCTATAAAAACCATTGTTCTTGAATATACCTTGTTGTGATCATGTCTTGCCTCCAATAATAATGATAAATACTTTGTTCATGTAACATAGTTCTCCCCATTTCCACCAGACTTTGATTCTTTCTTTAAGCATCCCCATTTTGTTGAGGTGTGTATGGTCAACTAAACTCATGTCGAATTCCATGATTCTCAGGATAACTTTCCAAATATTCAATATTATATTCACCACCATTATCACTTCTCAACTTCTTCACTGAATACTCACATTCTTTCTCTGCTCTCCTCCTAATTCTCTTAAACATTGTCAGAGCATCTGACTTATGTCTCATGTACATAACTCAAGTAATGTGAATAATGTCCTCAATGGAAGTAATTATGTAATTATCTCCATTTATATATTTCTTGCTCATTGGTCAATTGATTTCAAAATTTTGAGTTCCTAGGGACTTTATGATCGAATTTCAATTATCTAATGCATAGATGTTATAATCTTTCCTTTCACACAAATAGTGCAACAACAATCTATTATTCTTGATAAATCAGGCATATCTCAGACACTATCTCAATTTTATAACATGAACATATTTCTTTGACCCATATATCCCAGCCTTTTTTGCCATAACTAATTTTATTGTACCTCACCCATGTAACAAGAGTTATACACTTCACTAATAAATAAAAAATTCCCTCTTGTATGTTGGCCTCTTGTAACTATATTTTCATCATATTAAATTATCACAAAAAATCCATATTTTCTGAAAATAAATTTTTTTCCCTCAACACATAGTTGTGACACACTTAGCAGGTTTTTTAGCCCATAAACATATAGTGTTTTAGTGGATTTCATCTTTTCTTTTCCAATGATGGCTGATCCAACACCTTTGATCCCTAGATATTCATCATTTCCAAATGTAATTCTTCCATCATTGAAGTCTTTCACATAATTAAGTATCATTTAGTCTCCTATCATATGAGAGGAACACCCACTATTAATAATCCATGGATGTTCTCCTTTTGTAGCTTTCAAAGTAGTTTTGACATTTAGATATTTTTTTTCTTCCTTTTCTTCCACTTTCTATTCCAATTCCTCAAATTTCTTAGCCAAATCAATGTGTTCTGGATAGACAACCACGCAATATTTCTCTTCGGACATAACCAACGTGTCCCTTTTATCTTTTAAAAACTCTAGTTTCTAAGGATTATTAAGATACTTTCATTGCTATGGTAACGCAATAAGGAAGCCCTTAGAAAGATGTCCAGGTCGATCACATCTTTCAAAAATAGTTTCCAGTGATTGGAACCTATTATCAAAATTCACACCAACCTTCTCAGATATCTTCTGAAATTTATTTAGAAATTTTCTCTTTTGAAAGGATTAACTCCCCCTTAATCCATGTCATTCAAACCATGTGGAATAGTATTATTTTTTTTGGTTGAACCATCACATATATTCCATGTGTCTAAATGAACCACAATACTAGCAATAGACATAGAATAAATATTTTCCTCAGAAACTTCCATACTAACCATAGTTGTCAACATGATTCTCAATAGTCTTCTTTCCAGAATTCTATTGTCTGTCTGCCTTCATATTTTCAACTATAAATTTCTTCTTCATCTCAAATTTCTTTTCAGTCTTACTGGGACCAGAAGTGGTAGACATCATTCTAGACGCAGTATTTTTAGATGCTTTTGATTATTCAAAATTGCTTACCATGACGACATATGTAGCCCTTCCAAAATGTCTCTTATCAGTACCCATTCCATATTTCTTTTCACATTCGAAGGAATATTTTGTTGATCCTTATTAGGATAATTCTTAGCAGAACATTCCCCATCTTCTGTAATAGAATTTTTAAAAATTTTGTTCATTTCCTCATCTTTAGAAAGTTTATGTTGGACATGTTCCAACTCATCTTCTTTTTTCCTTCATCTTTACTTCCAAATGATCATTACGATTATTTTCTCAATCAAGTGAATTTTATAGATAATTAATATCCTTTTTAAATTTTTCTTTATTTTCAGGAAAACATTCATATTCATTTGATGAAGAGTTTTCATTTTTCAATTTACTATTTCCCTTCTCAAGCCTTCTAATCATTCTCAAACATTCCTTCTGCTCTTCTTTTAGATACCCTTCATGTTGAGTTTCTTCTTCTTCAGTACTACTGATCTCATAATCATCATTATTTACTATAGAAAAAAAGGTACTCTGTCTTTCTTTCTCAGTAATAGATTTTTCAAATTCAGTCCTGCTATCATCATCTTCTTCATTTTTTTACATAAATATTCTTCTTTTTGATTTGAAGAACTTTGTATCCTTACCTCTTCCAAAATATTTATCTTTTCCACCCTGTTTCTTCCATGACATTTTTAGTCTTCTATCTTCTTCATCACTATCATCATATTTTTCTTTTTGAGGGAAATTAGACAAAATGTGTCTAACATCTCTACATTAAAAAAATTCCAAAATTAGTTTCCCTTTGTATTTACTTGTGCCTTTTTCACATTTTTAGAATAAAAGAACAATATTTCATCAAAATTTTAACACACCTCATTTTCAGAGTCAGATTCACTAGCTTCATCTTCTATAAGAATTTTTTTGACTTCTCTTTCTTTCATTCCCTAAAATAAATTTCTCTATCATATTTTCATTTTCTCATTATAGTCATATCCATTCTCGTTTCAGAAGTGATGAGAGTGCTATGAAAGTCATCCATAGATAATGTTTCAGGTTCTATTTCTTAAAGTGATGAATATTTAGCATCAAATTTGTCGGGAATAATTCTCAATATATTTTCAAGAACTATTTAATCTTGTAACATTTCACCAAGACATCTGATTATACTGAAGATGTCATTTACCCTGGTGAAGAAGTCCCTAACTGATTCATGCTCACCCATCATTATGTATTTATACTTTAGCCTCCAGATTTGATGTTTAGACTTCTTAACTTTTATATCTCCTTCATAAGTTTTTTTTAGTTAGTCCAAGATTATTTTGGTCGTAGCTACACCATTCACTATTAAAAATTTACTATCATAAAGAGATTAGAGTAACACATTTTTATCTCTTCCATTATTCTCCTGGTTCTTCTAATCAATAGGAGTAAGAGGAACCTTGCCATCAATAGTAGGAAATCCATCTGTTGTAGTTTCAAGAACTTCATATCCAAGAGATATAAGATAATGCATCATTATATTTTTCTACATATGATAACTATTACTATAAAATATTGTAATCCCCTTACTGTTAATGCAATTTATATTCTCACCAAAACCTCTCTTCAAAACATTTCCACAAAACAAATAAAGGGAACCTGCCTCCGATACCAATCAAAGTTCCTAGTTAGGATCCATGTATCACTGAGTGGGGGGGGGGGGGGTGAATCAAGGATATATTTTTCTTTTCATGTTTCCTTATTTTTGAGACAACCTTCACCTCCTATTAAATAGTTTCTTCTCTACTAAACACACACAACCACAAGAACACAAGATTTACAATGTTCACTACTTAACAAGAGTAGCTACGTACTTTTTATGGTAGAAAAAAATATAGTACCCCACAATCCACTAGAAAACCAATACTATGATGTGGAATACAATGAGTAGGATATTCCACTACACTCATGTAGCACTTGGAAAACTATCTGCAAGTGTGTGTTCACCCTCTTAGCACAAATTTTGAATTTAATTATATCAGTGCATCTTAACAATTGAACATGTGTATTCTCTGAAGTACTAATCATCACATTTTTCCCAGAATATGGTACGAACTATCTTAAAAACAGCGGAATACATGAAAATACCCCAAATCATTCACACACCCTTTTTGGTGTCTTCCACCCAACTTTTATACCATGCGTTCAAGATTCATATTTTGTTGTGAAACACCTCTTATGCACAAGTTCAGTCTTATGCACAAATTTATTCTTGTGTGAAACTTCTTATTCTTGTGTGCAATGATGTTACTTTCCCTCACTCCCCTTTACATTAAATTCTTTTGTACCTTAGAGCTCAGTATCTCTCTATGTGTCAGGCACCCACAATGTGAGGGGGTCGACTCTTATTTATAGACCTCATCGACTCCTACATGAAAAAACTCAAATGTGTTGTGCAAGATACTGATGTGTCGCGCTAAAACCCATTTGACATCGCATTGGGCGCATAAGTCTCCCTCACCCTAGACTAATATTTCACACACTTCATTAATATTTCGTGCACTTCTTTCCTTTTTCCATTTCCCAAATTTTGGACCTCAAATCATGGCTTGTGAACAACATTACAATCACCCTTTAATATTGCATGAAAAAACCAATCTTGCATGAAAAAACTTATATTTTTCATAAGCCTCTCCTTTTCCAAATTTTGATGTTCAGATCATGGAAATATACTTTCATGCAAAATACCATGCCATCATGAAACTTGCACGCAACATCCTTTTCCAAAACACACTACTTCATCTCCTGATTTTTAGGCTCAAAAAGTTGGCCAACACTGGAAAATGGTGCCACCTAAAAACATTCTTTTGTGCCACCTCTAGATTATTATTTCCTTTTTCATTTCTCTCTTCACTTCATCCCACAACCATTCTTCCTATTTCATCACGAAATCCAATATCGTGATATGTGTCCTTTGATCAAACATCTTTAACATCGTCAGATTTTCAATGGGATGTACTGAAACTTTCCATTATTATAACAACATCATTCCTTCCAATCAAAACTCTATATGGCTAGAATTATTGTTTCTACCACTTTCCTTCATAAGGATTTAATTACATGTTCTCATAACTTATGATATTGGTGAAATACATATCTACAAATAATTGTCTAATTTTCCCATCCTTTACAATTTTATTTGATTTATCTTATTTGACAACAAAAGACAACACTCATTAATAGAAAAATATTCTTACTTTCTTCTCCATCCAATGTAGTCACAATAATACTCTCCAATATTTTTTACCTGAACACACTTTAAACATTCACCTGTTTTTCTATCCACCTTTACATGACATTTATTAAAAATATCAGGCACTTGATATTTGGTTTCAAAGAAAATCCCTAGACATTTCTAGAATGGACATCTATAAAGGTAAAAAAAATAAATAGAACCTCCCATTGACATAGTTCTAATAATGTATACATCATTGTGATTGAAATCTAAAACATTCAGTTTTATAGATGGTAAATAACCACGAAATGATACTCTGTTTTGTTTTCCCATTATGGAATCAACATAGTAATACAAATGGGTAGCATTTATTTTTAAAAATAAATCCTTCATAGAGAGAAATCTGATTCCTCTCACACTCATGTGTCCAAGATTCTAGGGTTAAACTTATATAGGAACATCTTTTTAGTTTTATTTACATCCCTGTCACATGGTCTCATGTCTATGAGATAAAGAGAAGTATTTTTCCTTCCATTATCTATTACCATGTTACCTTTGGTAAGCTTCCATTTCCCATCACTAAAGAAACTGACATTTCCATTTCCATCAAGCATTCCAATTGATATCGTATTGAGGTGAATATCATGACCATTTCTCAGATCTTTCAATGGTAACCTACATCCAATATTAGTCTGTATGAAAATATTACCAATACCATTAATTTTGGATGCACCATCATGTCCCATATATAAATTTATGAAATTCCATGATGTATAATATGAGAATAAATCTATTATAGAAGTGACATGGTAGAAGGTGCCATAATCTATCACCCTTGTCGAGTCATGGCTTGCAAGACTGTCCTAATTATCTTTTTAACAATAATGATTTATTTATTGACAATTCTAGCACCATTATTTGGGTCTTAACTTCATAATTCATATACTTTTCTTTCATCCTTTTACACTCCCAGAAGATGTGTTTGGGATTTCCATATTGGTTACACTAAATTTCATACCTCCATCGATATTTTGATCACTTCCTCTTTTGGGGACTTTGGTCATGGGGTTCTTTCCTTATAATTCTTCTTTTCTGTTTCTACTTATCTTGTATTTCAGTGACAAAAGCCTCTGATTCAGGTGTATATCCCTCGACATTCCTTCAGGACTCTTCATTCAAAATTCTATCATTCACCATATCCATGGTTAGACTTCCATCAAGATTATAATTATAGACTAACACAAAATTTGTGTCTCCCATATTCTTTAAAGAACTCAACATCAACAATTCCCACAACTCATCATCAATCATCATTTTCATGGAATTCAATAAATCAATGTTCCTTGGAACTCACTCATGTGCTATGATATGTTAGTCCCATCTTTTTACATCAATTTGAAAAGACTACTTATTTGTTTTTATTTTTTTGTTTATTTTAACTTACATACATCATTTCAAATTTTTACCATATATGAGAGGCATCATGTTCATTAGAAAAATTTAGGAAGATACTTTTTTTGATCTTTTGTCCGATTTGGGTAGGGCAATTTCTATTGAGAATGTCCTAATCCATGTCAATTGGTGAGGTACTGGATGATGAATTCTCACCAAATAGACCACTTATTAATGATTACTCAAGTTTCATTATAATGGGATTAGTGGTCTCTACTATGGGATTCCAAAAATCTTTAACATATAAACAATCCTCCATTTTGGGTTTATAGATGGTATAACTAAACACGGTAATGTTAATCATATTACTGGTATTTTAATCCATTTATGGAGTGATAATTTAGAAAATATAACTATATATATGTGTCTAGAATGGTTGAAATAATTGAAATTGACTCCTAGATCACTAAAAAAACTCTAATTGTCCAACATATAGAAAAACCAGTTTCAATAGTCCAGATCTATTGATGATGTGGTGATGACCTGGTTTTCCAGAACTGTCTTTGGAAAACATGATGGAAAGTAACCATCAGCATGAACAATGTCATATTCTCTAGTAGGGGTGTAATATAGCACTGAGGTTTTACTAAATTATTGACTATCTCTACTGGATTCATTTCAGCCCTGTTTTTTTTACTTCACTTACGCCATTGAAATTGTCTATTGAGCACTTCATAGATCTGGCCTCAAAAAAAATTTCCAACCACAATGAATTTTCCAGTCACTAGAATATCCTCTTTCATTTCACTTTTCGACTCTTCTGCCTATAATACCGCTTTTTTGGGGCTGCTTAGTGTCATGGAAATGAAATCAAACACAAATGAGTAAGAAATACATAATAATATAATAGATTTATGTGGTTTACCAATGGTTCCTACCTCTACCAGAGAAGGGGGGATAATTCATTATTTCTTCAATACAGATAAATTCATCAGAGGATCACACCTCTTATAGATAATGGGAATTGATGTCTTTATAAAGAGGAACTAAAAATATAAATTTCCCTAGTTGTTGGGTAGTTTACCTAACCATGATGAATTTTTCACTTCACTGCTTCAAATTACAATGTGCCTCTTAGTTTGGTTTCTATTAAAGAAATATAGTGTTGTTGATAGAAAAATCATTCTCCCTTGATTGGGAGTGCCCCCACAGTTTGGTGTCTCGTTATATTGTTAGTGGTCATCTAATTCGTTGGTATTCATTTAGACTAGCTTCCTCATAATCTGAATATTCTCAATGATCTGGATGAGTCCACATCATTTTTGATCATGTAGTTATATTCTGGTGGATAGGTTTGATGCATCCCTGTGAAAATGAAAATCTCATGTCAGAACCACTACAGTCTTGATGATATGAATGCATTAATGATGGATAATATTTAGAGTTGTGAAGTGGTTGATGCTCATAAGATGATTCATCCTTCTAAGGAAGTGTGAATAGATAGTATTTATTTCAATTTTCATTAAAAAATTTTGGTCATTCTTGGAGATGATGTTATGAATTCTATGAATGTTTTTTAGAACATAACTTTTTTAATGTGACTGTCATTACACTAATTACAAAGGTCACTAACCTATGATCTACCAAGGATTATAGTTCGATTAGTCTTTATAATTTTATATATAAAATCTCAATACAATAGATCTGGGAAAGGGAAGCACCGACCTTTAATAGCGCTTAGACAATCTCACTGACAAAAGGGGGGTTTTCATCAATGAAAGCTAGAAGCACAGATAAATGTAACATTTATTAGCGCTAAAAAATCACTGATAAAATGTATTTTTATCATCGTTATTATTCACGCTAATCAAAATTTATAATAAAAGGTTTTATTAATTTATATAAAATTATTATATTTATATAAAAAAATAATGTGTATTTATACACATTAATTAAAAAATAGATGTTGGTAATTAATTTTTTTTAATAATTCATATGTAAATATATATAATATTTTAAAAAATTATTTATAAGATTATAAATATATATTTAAATAATTATAATATTATAATAAATTTTATTAAATAAAAAATATATTTACTATATTTATAATTATATATTTATTAATATATCTTTATAATTATTCTATAAATACTTATTAAATATATAAAATTATAATTATAATTATAATTAAATAAATATATGTTTCTAATGAATTTGTTCAATAAATATATTGATACATGAGAATAATTTACGTGCTTATCTTATGTATTCATCATGAATTAATGTTCATTTATATATTTCATCCTTATTATTATTATTCATGTTGTCCCTATGCGGTGACAGGTTTTTTATAATCTATATATACTAAGTAGGTATATGATGCATTCATATTATGTCCATGAATATATTCTCATAAATAACTATAAAATTAAAAAAAATACATTTAAATAATAAATATTTTAATAAAATTTTCATTTAGAAATATTTAATTATATATAAATTCTTTTTAAATATTTTTATATATAATTATAATTATAACTATATCTATATATTTAAATAATTATAAATATAAAATATACACGTCTATTATAATTTTATAATTTAGTAAATATATAAATATATTTATAATTATATAAATAAAATTTATAAATATATTTATTTATAGTTTTAATTATATATATATATATTTATATATATATATTTATTTAAATGAGTATATCAAAAATAATTATTATACTTACAAAGTTATAAATTTATAAAATTAAATAATTATATTTATAAATATATTCATATATTTATAAATAAATAAAAATATTTATAATTATAATTCTAAATAGAGATAATGTGGTGGATCAATGGGTCTCACGATGCTCCCATTGCATTTCTTTTTTGATCTAGGTTTTTCCATGTCAATATCTCATTTCTTTTGTTCTGTGTGGGTCGACGGTGAAGACGATGCACAGAGGGAGGCCACTCAGTGGGATGCTTCAATGCCACGATAGAGTTTACTTGAGATTACTAGAGAAATGTCTAAGTAGAATTATGGTTTTCTCGATATAGGTATTACCAGTGCTAGATTAAAGTAGTGAGATCTGCTCAAGGTTGTGGGTATGACTGGTGTTGGACCATCGCAACAGCGGCATGGTCCTCTTGATGTGGGTATTACTGGCGCTGGATCGATGCGGAGAGATATGCTTGAGTTTGTAGGTGCTTGACCATCGATAAAATGGTGGGGTCCTCTCGATGTGGGTATTATCAACACTGGATTGATGCGGCGTGATCTGTTCGAGGTTGATAATTTGGGTAATATCGATGCTGGTTTGATGAAGCAGCAAGGCCATGAGGGTCTGATCACAGTTGTAAATGTGGCATGCTCTTTCTCCCTCTACAAAGGGTCAGTTTCCTTTTCCATTTGTCGTAAAGTAATTTTCTACCATGTAAAGGTAGATTGGGATACAGTGTTAGAGAGATTTGGAACCGGTAAACACTCTATCATCGATCGATTTATTTTGCACAGGGAATCCATTCCCTTAAATATTTGTGATTTTGTTGAGTGGTTATCAGATATTTTTGCCTTCTATAATTGGAGAAGGGATTCTATGGGACATGGGTTATATCATATCCTCTTCCCTTGTGAGGAGTTGAAGATGATTTCATGGGGATTTGGTTTTAGATCTCTTTATCATGGCTTTCTTCACACAATGGAATGAGGAAAAAATTAAATCTATTGGAAGTAGGTAACTCTTCCGCCCAAATCTAGGTAAAGGTCTATGGTCTTAATTGGATCCTTTTGCATCCAAAAATCCTATATAAAATCTCCATTTCTAATAGTCTCCCCATTAAAATGGATAAAGAAACTGAGACTATAAGGTTCAGACATTTCTTTACCAATTTCTTGTTGGGGTTGATTTGGGTTAAACTCTAGTTGATCAAGTATTTTCTTCTATTGATGAAGATGAGTTTGATTTGAGAATTTTTTATGATTAGGTTTCTAAATTATTCATGGAATGTAATATTTTTGGGCATGATCTTTCCAATTGTAGGAGATCAGTTGTATGTGAGTTTTTCTATACGAATGGTCATGATTAGGACTCTTGTTTCAAAAGGAGTAGAAAATCAAGTGTTTCTAATACTTGAAATACTAGGAAACTAGAGGTTGTATACAATTTTGATGTAGGACACGATGTTGGCCAATCTAAAGAACAACTAACTAATTTCATCAGGAATGTAGATGTAGAGGGAATCCAGAAGTCTGTTGATATTTATGTGAAAGGCTCTCATAAGCAGGGACTTTGGTCTGATGTTGTGTCTGAAGTAACTCATGATGATGATTGGAAAAGTGCAATGGTGAACAGATATGGAGCTCCCCTTGACAAGAAATTTGGCAGCACTTCTAATCTTACAAAATCCTCTGGTGTGAAAGGAATCATAGAGATTGATGCACAAGTTGCAGATGATGATCAAATTATGTATGACAAAGTGGCTGCCATAGGTATTAAAGGTAAAGAAAATACCAAAGATATTATTGATGCTTTTTCATTGTCAGACATATTGGAGTCTATTGAGAGGGATGTGGCTATGCAAGAAACAAATGTTAGGTATGAGGAAATGATCTTAGGAAGCAATAAAAGTATGAAAAATATGGATAATTAAGGTTTTCAAGTGGTTCCATGGAAAGAAGGCTTCCATGCCAAGTCAACTAATGTTTCTGATAAAAAATATGATTAGTCAAAAAATCTCATATAGGGTAACAGTTTTGAGGCACTTGGTTCTTCTAATGATGATGTTAGTCATGTTTCTAAAGACATGCTTGGTGAAACGGGTGGGCATGATGTAATGGTGCATTAGAAAACGTAGAGATGGGGTTGGAATCCAAAATGAAGAGGTCGGGGTGTTAGTGATGATTCAAATCAAGGGCGTGGGTGAAGTATGTCTTCTAGATCGTCTCAACTCACTCTAGACCAAGTGAAGATCAATGAGACGTATATTTCACTTTTTAATCATAGGAATTCATAGTCAGATTGGTAGTCTTTGAATGACATCGAAGATTATGATCATGAATTTGGTGATGCTTGAGTTGTTTGAGTTGCAATTTTTCCTTATAGATGTGGACTTTTAGATATTTTTACTCCATCCATCTTTCATGTGCTTGTTTCTTTTTCATTCCTTTTAATAATAAAGGTATTGACGCCGAGTTTTTCAATATAATTCTAAATAATGAGATATATATTTAAATAATTATAAATTCATAATAAATATATTAATTATATATATTTATAAAATTATAAATATAATAAATATATTTGTTACAATTTTATAATATATTTAATAAATACACATATATTTTTATTATAATGTTAAAAATAAATATAATTAATAAATATATTTAAATAAATATATATGAATTTTAAATAAATAAAAATATTTCTAATTATAATTATAAATAAACATAAATGTATTTAAATAATTATAAAATTATAAGAAATATATTAATTATATATATTTATCAAATTATAAGTATAATAAATATCATTCGTATAAAGTTTATTAATTTTTATATATATATTTATTAATTATTGTTATAACTATAAATATATTTTATAATTTTATAACTAAATTTTAAAAATATATATTTATTTTTCGTAACAATTATTAATATATATTTATTATGTTCTTGGGGGTACAATTATATTAAACACTCACACACAACACACAGAGGTTGGAAAGGCATGTCATAGCACCCCCCAAAGGGATATCCCAACCATCATGCCTTATTAATTCAATACATGGACTATAGACCTAGTGGGCATGAATCTAATTACATGGCCCATAGGCCCACTGGCCATAAAAGTCCAATACATGGCCCTAAAGACCCAAATTTTCGACCCAAAGTCCCTCTGGTGAATAGTTATTTTATAGTGCCAAGACTACTATAATACTACAGCCGCTACAGAACCCGTCGCCGCTACAGTGTCACTGGTCAATAGGTACACCATTGCTAAAGCTACATCGTTACTAGAGTACCCGCACCCAATGGGTTTTGAAACCCGTTTTTTAAAATTAATTATAAAATTATAAGAATTGTATTTATTATACTTATAATTTTATAAATATATATATTAATATATTTCATATATATTTTAAATATTTAAATATATATATTTATTTAAAATTATAATTATAAATATTGGTATTTATTTATAAATATTTGTATTTAATTGTAACTATTTGTATTAATTTATAAATATTTTATATATTTATATATTTATTTATTTAATTATATATATTTTTAGCCATGTAAATATAACAAATGCAGTTATTATAATTTTAAATTTATTTAAATAAATAAATATAAATTTCTTGTTATTAATATTAATAAATATATATATATAATTATATATTTTAAATATATTTATTATAATTTTTTATTTATAAATAAATATATATTTATTTATAGTATTTTTAATATTTTTAATTTTAAAAATATTTATAATTATATAAATATGTTTATTATTTATATAAAAATAAAAATAAATATATTTTTATTTGTAGTTATAATTAAATATGTATATATATCTTTATAATTATATATAAAAATAGAAATAAATTATTAACCTTGTAGCTTTATCGGTGCTAAAAAGGAATTGTTAAATTGTCTCTTTATCAGCGCTATAATTTCAGTGCTGATAAAGACACTTTTATCATCACTTTTTAGCACTGATAAAGGCCTATCTTTATCAGTACTAAAAAATCACTGATAAAGGCATGTGTTATCTGTGCTTTCTGTTTTAGCATAGATAAAATATACCAATGTTTGGGATTTTTAACTTACGTAGATAAAAGCATTACCTAGTTTTAAAAATGAATCCTAATTGTCGGCTTCCTCTCTTTCACACCTCAAGATCTCATGGAATCCTACCCCTACCATTGACCACTCCTCTATCATCATCGACCCCTCCTCTGCCACAGACCCCTTCTCTACCCCAACCCCTCCACCAGCACTGTGAATCTCTCCTCTACCACTACAAATCCCTCCTCCATAGAGAAACCCACAACCACCGTGCATCGAACACCAGCTCCATCATGAACCCTTCCTCTGTCACAAACCCACATCTTCCTCAAACCCAAGAAATGCCACAGAACCCCACCTCCACCATGAACCCCACCTCTTCTGCGAACCCACCTCCTCTGCGAACTCCACATCCTTTTTGATCCCCTCTCCAGTATTTATTGCTTCTGTTATTGCCGCTAAACCCACCTCTACCAGACCCTACTACTACAACTGAACCTCAACATCAATGGTATGTTCTTATTTGATTTTAAATTGGTGATGAGATTAGGATTCCTTTTTTAGTATCATTGGATTCATTATTTTACAATCGTGGGTTGTCTTTGGTGAAAATCCAACATTTCTTAGGTAGAATCCTAGGATGCTTATTCGATGAGAATCTGATTCCCCATGTGAAGAGAATGGGATTCCCTAGATGAAAAGTATAAGTTTCTTTGGTTTATGATCCACAATTCATTAGGTGTTTATAATAAGATAACTAATATGAAGAGCATTGGTTTACGATTGTAATGATCTTTGGAAACACTGGGTGATGATCATAGTATTCTTTGGGTGAAATCTCAAGATGCCTTACGGTTTTACATTTCACCAAAGGTATGTTATAAGTGTACCAAATTGAAATTACCCACTCTTAAACTAGTATAGCATATGTGTGGTTTTGTTCCACAAGAAACATATGCATGCATGAATTTGATTGGGTTTGGAATTAACTTACTGAAGGATTCTAAATTTGGAGTGGGATTTTTTTATTATGACAACCATTTTGATTGCTGAACTAAAGATTAAAATTTAATGGTAATGAAAAAATGTGGTTTTTAATGTGGTCATAATAAACAAGAATGTGTTGGGGATATGGTTATTATGGTGGTTATACAAACTTCTTATTAGGTTTTGTTGTTCATAATAACCCAATACTCTAGTTTAAAATTGGGACAAGGTTCCCTTGGTCCGGTAAACTATCTCAGGAATTGATGAAAATGACTCCTTGGTCCGGTAGTCAGTATTTCACATTTAATTATTTTGATCTTTCCATTTTTGAGTCGATGAATACTTCTAATGATCATGAAGGTATTTATCATTATTCTTTATTTGAGTCCCCAAAAATTATTCCCTTGTTATGGCTAATAATTTTTAGTAATAAAAAGAAATGATTGAAGAAGATTAAGAATAATTAAACAGAACAAACAGAAACATAACAATTAATCCAAATTACAAAACTCTTTCATCATCCATATCCCCAACATATGGGGTGTTTATTTACACATGGAAGAAATGGTGACAACCGAACTCTCGATGGCGGATGTGGTCTTTGTAGAAACTTCTAGGAGAGGTGAATTCTTTGGTAGAATAGTGGAATGATGGAGTAGAGAAATAATGGTAGCACGGTAGCTGGGAATCGGAACCTCCCTCATTTTAATATTGAATATTGAATCCCAAAACTAAAGGTTAAGTCCTATGTTTATAGAAAACAAAATTACACGGTGTGTATAAAAAGTACACACTATATAGTTTCTTCAATGCTCTTTTGTCTTAGTTTTTATCTAGTAGGTTTCCAACTGAACCACCCTTGACTTTCATAGCATCTACGACCAATTGGTGGAGGGTACAAAGTGTGTGGCTCCACCTCACACAACATGTAGTCTATGTAAAACACCACCAACCGTATTTGGAAGCCTGTATATAGAATGTAGGTATGACCCACACGAGATGTTAAATCTGTTCTGGAAACTTGGGTGTGTACTCATATATCTGATCCATGTATGAGTCTAAATTTACATGATGTGTTGGTATGTACATGCTATGTAGTGGGGAATTTTGCTCTGAGTTCTCTCGGTTTGTGTGTTTGGCCAGAAAACACCTCGAAATAAACAAGATCACCAAAATCAAATTATTTGTCCACCAAGTAGTAGGTATTCTCTGAAAACATGTTCTTATTTTCAATAATATATGTGGAAATGTATACACAAATCTTGTGTATCAAACTACCCCACACATAGTCATTTTCATGTACTCAAGAAAATCTGAACATTTAATTAAAAGTGTCTATATTTTAAAAGGAAGGAATTGAGTTAATCATAAGTGTAAATGATATAGTAACTAAAGAAAATTATAAAAGGTACAAATTAGATTCAATTCATAATATATTCTAACCATGCCTCATATATAATTCAATTAGCTACTTTGATCCTCTTTTAAACACATGTTTTAACCATTTATAGATTACAAATCCACTTGATGATTTATCTCACCAGAAAAGAAATACACTCAAGACTCAATATATTTTATATCATAGTTATGATAAATATAATCTATATACAATCTATACATAGGTTTTAAAGATATTTAGTTCTCTACTTTAGAAAAATTAATTACAAAAATAATGAAGTATTTTCAATAAGGTTCAGATGTCTCTATGGCTAAGGGATTTTTGGTAAAGATGTGAAAAATCAACTCTGAGGCTTGAAAAGGGAGGATAAATTATTTAAATAACATTGAATTATATTCAAAATAATGCTCAATGTAAAATCATCCTCAACAATCTCGGTCAGATTATCTCACCTCCACCATCTCCCTAGTCAGGTAGGGTTCACAAAATTTCACATGAGTATAAGGTCCCATTTCGTTTATCATTTTCTATAAAAAAGGAGACCACTTCGGAATTCCACAAATAGGGGTTGGGAACCCTTTATTCCCTAAATGAATAAGAGGCACTCCCCCACACTTAATTTCATAACAATTTAAAAAAAATCCCATGTACTACCAATTCCCTCTCTAAACCTAAAGTGAATAATCATGCAATGTAAAAAAGAATTAGGGTAGGAAGGGAAATAGGATTTTAATGTGTCTTTCTATTAAGGATGTTAAAGGTTTCTAGGGGCATTACAAAGATCAAATGTTGGGTAGGTCTCAAGATATAAGGGGCTGAAACAATATAATGCCTTAATCATTTTAATGTCATACAAAAATTTTTCATGTTTCGAAAAGAAAACTTACAAATTCTTGTAGTCATATATATTCTAAAAATCTCAATAGAAAGTTGGTATTAGAAAGAATACGATGAAGGGTTTAGAATATGTCATAGGTGTGGGAAAAACAAATAAATATCCAATTTGTTCGTGACATGCATATATATGATTTTCCTAGTCAATGTAATTAGGCAAGGATTACACGTTACAATTTAAAATATATCAGGAATTATTTTAAAACACTTATGAACCAAAATAAGCATTCAAACTTTTAAAATTCCTACAAATATATTTATTATTTATAAATAAGGCAATCCAAAATTTCTTCACATTTTCAAATATATCATCTAATAATGATTTCTCCTAGATGATGGTAAGGGAAAAGACTAAGTTGGTTAAGAGACTCCCCCACACATAATACAGCATAGGGTCCACCAAGTGTGATACTAAGGGGAAAAAAGAATGGATACACCAAAAGGCATGGGAGAGGGGAGGAATGACAAGAGAAACAAAAAAAATGTGAAAATTGAAATAAGAATCCACTCATTCCAAATAAAAAACCCTGGTAAGAATTCAAGACTTCCAAGAGTCGCTCTAGTGTACTTGTGACTGTCGATGGAAAAGAAAACTACAAGAAACACATCATCATAGCGTAGAAATGGAAAATAAATAAATATATAATAATACTCAAATGTCACATTCATGGTGTATTCTTAAGGGATGTAGTGTCGAGTATAGGTGGGGAGGAATCAGAAGATGTAGTTGTATTAGAAATAGAGACCTTGTCCAGTGGGGGTGATGTTGTGGAAGGGGCATCCGTGACGTCTAACTCTGCAGGAGGAGGCGGTCCGGTACTTGTAGTCAATATGAGTACGAATTCTATGGCCATGAAAACATTAAAAGGGGGTACGATAGAAGCCAGAGTCACAAAAGTAGAAGTATCCTCTAGTGGAATGGTAATCCCCTGATGCTGTTGTAGTAACGCTACCATCCGCTCAATGTGGTCCAGGTGATGACCAGATGTAGTCTCATGCTGAAGGATAGAAGCCTACTAATGCTCCAGATGATCCATGCTATGGTTAATCTCAGTTAGGCACATGGTGATGGGGAGGTTAGCTGAGGGTGAGGAAGGTGAAGCGGTAGGGGAAGGTCTAGTATGGGGAATGGGAATCAAATTAAGGAAGGGTGAGGAAGTTGTAAGGTGTGGGGAAGGAGGTGCAGGTGCATCCTCGGGGGAAATAGGGTCAGTAGGGGGGTGGTGGGGCCCGTTCAAGGACCTAAGTGACCCTAATTCCAGACCAATCCCATGTGAATAATCATGATAAATTCCATCTATTGGGGGGAACCTAATCGGTCGTGGGGAAGGGAAGGCTCGAAAATGCCTAGGTGGTGGGAAAGGCAGGTTGCATAGAACCCACCGTTCTGGTTTCCCTGACAGCCAGTGAACATAGCATGGAAGTAAGAGGTGGCAAGGTAGGGGAGGTCCGGGTAGTTCTGATCGATGACACAAGTTAGGAGCTCCATTTCATGACTAGTCACAACCCCCCATATCCTTGTGTTGGGGAAATAGGATGGCGCTAAAGCACCAATGGGTGAAGTAGAGGATTGGGCAATGATGAGGGTACACTTCTGCGAAGTGCGGGTGTAGCGGTGGTAAGGCCCAGCAATATCTCACCACATGCCTATTATATCAGAACGATGGGGGTGATTCAGGGTGGATGCAAGGGGTGGGGTGACTGGATGGGGATATAAGCCACACCCTCATCCAAAATCCATCAAGGTAAGGGAAAAAGGTCGACCACCTAGCCGAAATCGGACCATCGGGACCATTTCACTAGGCATCTCCCGGTACTCAGGCCCATCAAACTCAATGGATGAGGTGAACTCCAAAAATAAATCTCTGAAAATGGGAATGCAGACCTGAATAATCATGGGTAATAGTGTGTGACCAAAGATCATCTCCAACTCCCACCATATACACAGCTACTGAGGCACACTGTTGTCAAGATAACGACTGCTCAAGCGGATCGTGCAACAAGAGAAGGGTCAGACTCGGTCGTGTTCTAGGTCTGTGACTGGAAACACCATGCAAGGATAGGGGGTACTAGAGGGGGATGACCTAGGTGGGGCAACAGCAGGGGCTTGCTCTGATGGCAGAGCAGCCTCAGTAGGCAATAGTCCGCTGGACGTAGAATCCGGTGAGGGATCAACTGCCACTAAGGAGGGATCATGAGGTGTGAAACCTTCTGGTGAAGAAATGGTGGTTCTCAGAGGCTCTATGTAGGGTGGTGGAGGTGCGACACTAGTACCAGCCTCCATCGGGGTGGTCAGTGGTGGCATGATGGCCAGCAGAGGAAGCTGGTACTTCGATAAGTCCGGGGTTGCTGTTTTCATGGGCCGGAGTCATAATCGGTTGAATGTGGGCCTCTCGACCTTAGTAGCAGAGGTGTGAAACTTTCCACATGCATGGTCTCTGCCCTCCATAACCTTGAAATTAAAGGAAAAAAATCAAAAGAAAAAGAAAATAAAAAGAAAAGGAAATTGCGAGAAAACAGAAAAATAGAAAGTACACAGTGTGTAAACCTAGAGTACATGATGTATAGTGTACGAAGGATAACATCATGTGTTCTATTTAAAGACACACTATGTGGTCATGTCATTAGTCAGGGAATGATACACAATGCTTAGAAAAAATCCACATTGTGTATGTGCAAATGGGTTCCTTGTCATGTGGTTCAAAGACACAACCGCTGTCTGAGTAGAGCAAATAAAAATGTACATGTTGTGTGAAGGTATGACATGGTGGGTTGATGGACATATGGTTTGGGTTTTTTAGTTTAATATACATGTTTTGGTGATAGTAAGGCCATACAAAATGGTACATGTTGAGCCATAAATCCACATAGCCTCTGTAATAACATTGTTCATATGGCCGTGTGGAGTGCTGGACATGGGTTGTTCTATATAAATGGGATAAATGACGTGTAATGAATATACACACCATGTGTGAAAAATGGTATGTGTGGTCGTGTGAAGGAGGTAAATGGGCACAACTCTGGATGTTACAATGTGCATACCAAATAGACACACTATTTAGTTTCTAATTTCAATTGTTCCAGTAAGTGGATGTGTACAAAGGTACACAGTTTGTGTTCTTCATTTGGTTCCTGTGTATTGCGGTTTACAGTAGATTGGTTGGACAATCCAAAAAACACTCTAAACGCTATTAAAATCATGAAATAAAGGGTGAAACAGGTATTCCTTGATTGATGAATGAAATTTAGAATAAATACAGACCTAAAATGCACAGAAATGGTGAATTTTAATTGAGGCGACCGATGGGCATGTGCGAGAAGAAAATGGGGAGAGGGAGGGGGGGGTCGCAAAACACATGCTCAAGATAGGTGGGAATGACCTTTATTACAGTGGTACACAACATGTACTAGGGCCTACACACTGTGTATTACTATGTTTTTTTTATGAGTATAAATTGGTTAATAAATATATTTAATATAATTATTATAGTATTCTATATAATAATTAGTATTAATAATTAAAACAAAATGATATATATATATATATATATATATATATATAATTTACTAAAAATAACTCTATACAAGTAATGTATCGGGAAATACAGGTCGTGTGTCCTAAAATTGGAAAAGGATAAGTACAACCTTTGGTCCAGTGCTTCGGGTGAGGTTCGATCTGGCAATAGACTAATCCAAACGAAATCCCTCAACCACTAAAGCAAAGGTTGTACTACTACTCATATTTATGAATTATATATATTTAATGTATAAGGAAAATATTACAATGTGTGAAGTAAATGCATGGCAGGTTGTTTTTAATTAGAATAAAAAGGATGAAGTATGAAGATTAGCCGAGTTCGAACCCAGGTCATTTGGATCGAGGACCGATACTCTACCAATCTGCCAACTTTACCCGCATGTATGTTAGTATTTCAAAAACTATTTAAATTTTTGAATACATGGAACACATGAGGTATATCGATATGCACTCCATGTGATTTATTTAATATGAAAAATGATTGAAATGGGATGGTTGTCCGGATTCGAACCTGGGACTTTTGGAAACTGGTATACGACCCTGGCCTGCCGTTCCATCCCCATAATGGGTTTTAGTTTTGTTTTAACAACATTTATATATTATTTTAAAAAATATCACAAACACTGGGTAAGTTCACACGAGTATCAAAAGGATGAACCCCTTGCCGATGGTAGGGATGGAGGGATTTGAACCAACAATGACTTGGATAAAATCCACTGACTTGACTATCGGACGTGGCATCATCCATATTTATTATGTAATTTAATCAATATATTTATAATATTATAAATATAAACTAAAAATAATATAACACACCATGTTTATATGTGGTACATGGCGTGTAAACTCTGGGTTGCCTCCTAGGAAGCGCCTTTGTGTTTGGTCATGGGCTCAACAGACTTAACTCTTCTTACCTGAGATGCATGGTGGAGACCGTTCACACCGTGTCTTCCATGTGATGGTAAGAATTCAGTCATTGTCGATTCACCTTGAATGGTTGACCATCCTCCCCAGCAATTTCCACCACTCCATGGTGGAATACTCATGTGACACAAAATAGACCCGACCATCATGACTTTAACTTTCTTAGAAATAATCAAAGATGATAGTTAAAAAGGAGAACCTAATCACTAGGTTGGAAATATTTTTGTGAAATCATCCTGTAGTGGATTTCTCTCATCTTCTCCTTGTATAGCTTGGCCTTCTCATACACCTCCAATTAGATTTCATCCAGTTCTATTAGTTGTAACTTATTCTTCTCTTTATCATCCTTAAGATAAAAATTCAGGGCCTTGATGGCCCAATATGAGTTGTGATCCAACCCTACAAGAAGATGGAATGTATTTCCATAAATGAGGCAAAACAGGGACATCCCCAGTGGCATCTTGAATGTAGTCTGATATGCCCACAAAGCATCGTCTAGCTCTTGGACCAGTATTTCCTTAAAGTGTTCACAATTTTATCTAGAATCTACTTGAGTACACAGTTGGAGAGATCCACCTTTCCACTGGACTGGGGATGATATGGCGTCCCTATATGATACTTCACTACGTACATAGATAGTTCTCTTTTCATCAAAGTTTTGCTGAAGTGGTCCCTCTGTTTCTAATCATTACACGAGGAACACTGAACCTACTAAAAAATGTATTTAAAAATTCCATGACCACAATGGCTATGTCGTATACTGTATCAGAAGCTTCCACCCACTTGGAAATGTAGTCGATGAAGTCCCGGAGATAAGTGTTCTTAAAAGATGGGGGGAATGGATTCATGAAGTTTATGCCCGAGACATCAGAGATCTCGACCTCTAGGATGAGTTGTAGGAGAATCTCAGCTCTAGGCCCCACATTACCTATTTTTTTTGGCATCGATCGCAATGAGAAACAAAGGTTAAAGCATTTCTATGCATGGTGGTCTTGAAAATCCTAGACTACAGGATCATTTCTATAGTAAGTTCTAGCCCATGATGTCCCCTAACTAGCGATGCATGATGAAATTCTAGGACACTATGAACATTAGTTTATGGGATTCTAAGTCCGATCACCTCATCTCCATAGGATCAGAACAGCAGACAATCTTCCCAGAAGTGCCTCTTGACATCAGAGATAATCCTCTTCTTCTACTGGAAGGAGAGGTTGGGGTGGATGGAACCTATAACCAAATAATTATCAATATCAGCATATGAGGGCTGAGGTGATTCTTAGACTAAAAAAGGTGCTCATCAGATAAATCCTACTTGATCTCTCTATCTTCTTCCTTCTCAAAATACAGAAGCTCCGGGAGAGAGAGATGATCTGAAACAATATTCTCTCTACCCTTATAGTATCAGATCTCCATATCAAATTATTATTGGATGAGTACCCATCAGATCAGTCATGGATTCACATCCTTCTTTTTTAGTAGGTACTCGAGTGTTTCTTGGTCAGTATAAATAAAAACTTTAGATATCACTTAATAATAACAGAACATGTCAAAAGATAACACTACTACCAGAACCTCCTTCTCCATTGTAGTGTAGTTCATCTATGTCTCGTTGAGAATCATGTTGTAATAATAGATTGGTTAGAAAATTCAGTCAAGCTGCTGGACCAAGATGTATCCCACTGTGTAGTCACTGGCATCACACATCACTTCATATTGCTCCTCCCAGTTGGTAGCAATTGTCACAGATGCTTCCACCAGGCGTTCCTTCAGGTTCTCAAAAGATATAATGCATGCCTCATCGAACTCAAAAATGGCCCTTGGTCAGAAGGTTGGTGAGGGGCTAAGATATCTTTGAGAAGTCACAGACAAACCGACTATAGAAACCTACATGTCCAAGGAAGTTATGTATGACTATGATGGAATTCTGAATGGGAAGTCATGAAATGACTTCTCTCTTTACTGGGTCCACCTCTATCCCCTTCACCAAGATTATTTGGCCAAGAACGCTGCCACTCTGCACCATGAAATGAAACTTTTCCCAATTCAAAACTTGGTTAGTGTTCTCACATCTTTCTAGTACAAGCTCTAGGTGCCACAAGAATGTAGTGAATGATTTTCCATAAATAGAAAAATCATCCATAAAAACCCCTATGATCTATTCCTCCATGTCATGGAATATAGCCAGCATACATCACTGGAAGGTGGTGGGAGCATTGCACATGCCAAATGGCATCCTTCAGTAAGAAAACATACTATAGGGGAAATTAAATTTTCTCTTATCATTAATCTATATAGAAATAGAAATATGATTTTAGATAGAATATCCATATAGGAAGCAGTAAAACTCATACACCACTAGTCTCTCTATCATCTGATCGATGAGGGTAGGGAGAAATGATCCTTCCTCGTGGCATCACTCAACTTTCTATATTCCAAATAGACTCTCCATCCTGTGATAATGTGGGTGGGATGAACTTGTTCTTGTCATATGAAATGACCGTGATACCCCCTTTTACGTACCACTTGTAGGGAACTCACCAACAGTATATCTAAGATGGGGTATATAATGCATGCAACCAACAACTTGATTTCCTCTTTCTTTGTAACTTCCTTTATGGGGGTTTCAGAAATCATTGTGGTTTCTGAGATGGATTCAATCCTTCATTGAGCTGCAACATGTGGTTGGAACTGGTAGGGATGATTCCCCTAAAGCCTAAAACAATCCACCCAATAGCATACTTCCACATCTTCGAAACATGCAAAAGTGAATCCTCATGCTCCTGCAATAGTGCTGCACTAAGTATGACGAGAAATGTCTGATGGTCTCCCAAGTACCCATACATCAGAGAAGATGTGGGAGGATTCAGGTCTAGTGTTGGTGCCTTTAAAATTGATTTTAAAAGTGGTTGTACCTCTGCCTGCTCAAGAATGTCGGGAATAATAGCACAATTCCAGTAGAAGCCACGTTGGCCTATAAGGAATTGAAATTCATCTGGTGCTTCATCAACTCAAATGTCTAGAAAAACCAAGTCATCTGAGGTGTAAGAACATAACAGATCATCTCCTTTTCTACTCAAGTGATCATCTAGGGTGGTCACCGCATAACAGAACTCATGATCTGGTAATGATTCTTGCTTTATGTCTTTGAGTACATTGTAGGAGACTCATTCATATCTTAATCTAAAAATCATCTCCCCCTAGTGTATGTCAATAAATACCTTCCTAGTGGACAATAAAGGCCTTCCTAGACTGAGGGAACCTCCAAGTCTTCCCCCATGTAGAGGATGATGAAATATGTAGTGAGGATTAGCCTTCCCACCTTTACCAGGACATCCTCCCAGTAGCCCCTTCAGATATTTGATGGATTGTTCAGCAAGCTAAAGGGCTACTCAGGTAGGATTCAGGTCGTTAATCCATATATTCTTAAAAATCTAATGGGCATGAGGTCCACACTGGCCCCTATGTTTTATAGGGTCTTCCCAAACAAACACGATCCAATAGTGCATGGGATAATGAAGCTACCTCGATCATGGATCTTAGGAGGAATCAAATGTTGTACGATTTCTATGCACTCCTTGGTTAGTGAAAAGGTGCCCATATACTCCATATTCCTTTTGTTGGAGAGGATCTCCTTCATGAATTTCACATACCTTGGTAACTGTGTTAGTTCCTCTACAAATAGAATGTTGATGTGCAGCTTTATGAACCCTTCTGTGAACTTGTCGAACTAGTATTCCATCTTTCTCTACTTCATCCTCTTAGAGAAGGGTAAGGTAGGATCAAAGGGTTTGACAACCTCCTTTAATTTTCAATATGGGGCCTATTTTTGTGGTCCTTTAGATGAGGATGGGACAGTAACTGTACCTTATTTGTCGGCAGGTGGTGTAGGTGCACCAGACAGTGCAAATTCCTTTTGTTTTATATGTTTTTCACTCTATAGTGTGACAAAATGGGCCTCCACCCTCGGGTTCTTCTCAGTGTTACCCAGTAGTGTACTGGACTACATCTCTAAGAGTTGGTTTTCCAGGTGACCGATTTGGTTCTCTAGGGTTTGAATGAAATCCTCTTAATTCTGGAATCTTGTCCTAACAGTAGATATAATCTTATTCATGAGATCCTCTAACATTGTAGTGTTCTTCTATTGAGGTGGTTGTCAAGCTGGTGGAAGCGGTGGCTACCTCAGCTACTATGGGGGAGGGTTTTGATACCCTTATTGCTAGTAAGAGCTCTACTAATGCTTCTATTTCCTCAGGCATTGGATTTGATACTGGGGCTGACCATAACTATGAGTTTGCTTGGGCGGAGGATTCTACTGCTGTGGTTCCCAGCCTGTGTTATGGTGATCATGGCATGCTAGGTTTTGGTACTTCTAGAAATGATTCAGCCCTATGGTTTGGAAAAAATAGCTCAAGTTTATTATCAAAGGGCCGGATATAGGTACCTAAAATTCTCCCATGATTTGGTTTCCACCACATTCTCTTGAAGCTGGATGGTTCGTTTCATGTACTTCGAATGGACTCTTTAGATTCAGCAAATTGATCTTTTTGGACACAGCGTTCAACAAGGCAACAAGCACAATAATGAAATTGATATTGTTCTTAACACATTTTTGTGTGCCCAGTTCAAAATTCCACTAGAAGCTATTGGCATACATGTTCTGCTATGGATATAAAAGCTCTTCATGAGACTTTTTCATAACCGTACATCCAGTAGCAGCATCCACCACAAAATTCGTATTCTTTATTAATCCTCTATAAATGGTGTGGACATTCTTCTAGAGTGGGATTCCTTGGTGTGGTCATTTGCACAACATCTCTTTGAAATGCTCCCATGACTCATAAATAGACTCTGAGTCGTGCTATTGGAATTTGTGTATTTAATTCTACAAGGTCACCATCTTCGATGGTGGGAAATATTTTGATAGGAATTCTTGGGATATCTCTTACCAGGAGAGGATAGATCACTACGAAAAACATTTTATCTATTATTTCACCTTATCCATTTGAGATAAGGAAAAGAGAAGACGAATGGTGTCCTCAAACACTCCGTGGTAGTGGAACGTGTCGTTGATGTACAATAAATTGGGGAGATGGGAATTTGGGTCCTCACTAGGAAATCTTATGAGCTAAACTGTTTTTTGAATCTGATACATGATAACATTCTTGATCTTGAAATGCTGGGTCTATACTGGTGGACAGACAATGCACATGTCAGCTCCATCAATAGATGGTAGGCCATAATTTATGAGAGTAGGATGTGGAGGTGGTTTTTGAGGGAGTGGAGGCTGCATATATTTCTACTCTTAAGGGGTGAAGTATGGCTGTTGAAAGATCTGCTATGGCTGTTGGGGTCGGGCGTACTCCGGAGGGGGTTATTGTTGTGTCCTCTAGTAGTTTCTCAGGAGGAACTCCATGAAACCTCTTTGTGGGGCATGCTATGGCATACCAACATTGGGAGTCTACTTGTCCCGGTATGGGTACCCCACTGTAACTTCAGTGGCCGACTCTCCCTCATCCTTGTTCTCCATGGGTGGTGAGTTTTTTTTGTGATCTTTCACCAGTGCACATCAACTTCTCAACAATGTGTGTTAGATTTCTAGGTCAATCGGAAGAATGTACAATGATATGACGCTCCTAGACCATGTGAGGCCCTACTCATGAACCTGTGATCCTGCACACACACATAAAACAAAAACCAGGTGTAAAAGGGAAAAAGAAAGATAAATAGAAATTTAATTATAAAATATATTTTGGTGAATTTTTAATTTTTAATTTTCACTAAATTAATTAAAATGCAACTAAATTTAACACTTAAACCAATGTTCCCTTGAAATTGTGCCAAAATTTTGATTGTCGTTTCATTGAAGGTATGTTATCGGTGTCCCAAATTTATTTTACCCACTCATAATCTTATATAGCATAAGTACAGGGTCGATCCATAGTGGACAGATTCATGTGTGAATTCAATTGCATTTGGAATTAACATATTAAAGGATGCTGAATTTAGGTTGGTATTTTTGTTTTTGATTATGAAAACCATTTTGATTACTGAAGTAAAGATTAATGATTAAAGGTAAACAAAACAAAAGTAGTTTTTATTGTGGTTAATAGAAAAATGAGTGTTGGGGATATGGTGATTTTTGAGGTTATACGAACTTCTTAATAGGTTGTGTTGTTCATAATAACCCAACACTCTAGGTTTAAATTGTGACAAGGTTCCCTTATTCTAGTACACTATATCTAGAACTGAAGAAATTGACTCCTTGGTCTGGTAGTCAGTGTTTCACAATTATTTATTTAGGTTATTACATTTTTTAGTCTAGGATTACTTCTAATGATCATGAAGGTTTTCATCATTATTCTTCTTTTCAGTCCCTGAAAATTCAGCCCTTGGTGTGGCTTAGAATTTTCAATGGTAAAAAGAAATGATTGAAGAATAATAAGAAAAATTAAATACAACAAACACAAACATAAAAATTAATCTAAATTATAGAAACTATTTCATCATCCACATCCCCATCACACGGGGTGTTTAGTTACACCTAGAAGAAAAGATAACAACAGAACCCTTGATACCTGATGTGTTCATTGCAGAAACTTCTAGGAGAGGTGAATTCTTAGGTAGAATGGTGGAATGGCTTAGTAGCAGAACAATAGTTGCACGAAAGAAGGGTAGTGGAACCTCCATCCTTGAATATTGAATATTTACTCCCAAAACCAGAAGCTAATTCCACTATTTATAGAAAATAAAATTACACGATATGTATAAAAAGTACACGTCGTGTAGTTTCTTCAACTCACTTTTGTTGCAGTTTTTCTCTGGTAGGTTGCCAGATGTGCCACCCTTGATGTCCACGGCATCTAAGGCCAATTGGTGGAGGGTACACGGCATGTGTTTCCACCTCACACAGCATGTAGTCTCTAGAAAATTCCACCAACCACATCTAGAATCATGTACACTATGTGTTGGTATGACCCACACATCGTTTCGTCTCTATTCTAGAAACATGGGCGTGTACTCATCTAGCCTATCTGTGTTTGAGTCTGAATGTACACTGTAACACCCCAACCCAAGTTACCCAGAGTCAGTGCATTATTACATTACATTGTCATGATAACAGAAGATCAAGTCTCGAATGACCAATTAGTTTAGTAGCCTTGGAAACACTAGATATATTCATAAGTCTTACATTACATCATAAAGTGAAAAAATACTAAAACATAGTATCCATATTCTACACTCATATCCCCTCATACTGTCCCTGTAGGTTAGTCATAAAATACTTCTTCACATCTTGGGAAAAATAAAACATAGAAATGGGTGAAATTAGATGCTCAGTAAGGATAACAATATAGTGAAAACTTTCATCAATAATCATAATCATTTAAGGAAATGTATAACTAAAAAAATCCTTTTAAACTTGAACCTCAACATAATATGGAAAAAATAAAATGAAAAAATTCCATTTACTTATTCACATGGATATTCTTCTTCTCTAATAATCACATGCAATATCAATAACCACTTTCATAATGATTGAATGCATAATCCTAGACTATCACAACCACATAGTCAAGGCCTTGTGCCAAGACTAAAAATAAGATTTTTTCAAGGCCTTTTGCCAAGACACTAGTTTGTCTCATGAGACCTACTGATGCATCAAGGAAATATGGCGGGCTCCACCCATCACTCACAAAGTCCAATGCATTCCTCATATGAACATGTTTAAACATAACATAAACATTTGTATTAAAACTAGCATACAAAATGTAAATATTTTCTACAAAAACCATGAATGGTATAAAAATAAAACATCCACAGTAAAACATGTAACAAAAACTTCAATACAATATGGAAGTTTTGTATCATAATAAATCAACTTAAAATAAGCTTAAAATCCATCAAAGGATGTTGCGACATTTACGAAATCAAAACTATTTGAGAGAAATATATCTGTTTTGAAATAATTTTAAAGTCACATAATTATAAAATAAAATATTTACTTTGAAAATATTCTTATAATATTTTAAGTGAAACTTCCACGATTTTATAACGACGGAAAATAGCCACACCCACCGTATAAGTTAAAAAAGACATTTTTACCTTGATTCTGTCGAAAAGTGTAAAAAGGACCTTGTTTGGAAAATGATAGAAATATTCCTTTATAAAAATCTTAAAAAAATTCAAACAAGGGTATAAATGACTTCAACCCATAGTCTATAAAATAATAAGATGTTTTGAAATACATTTTTAAGAAATATGGATGTGGATTATACAGAGGTCCTAGTAGATAACTACGTAAAAACAACCTCAGAAAATAAAGAGATTGTGAAATTAACCCTTACCTTGTACTTTTCCTTGGTCAGCAGTAGGTTAACCTCCTTTATAATGGTGAAAAAATTGTTATTAAATTATACAAGAAGCATATACATTAATATGATATCATATATGATCTTTTAACATTTCTTTGTTAATAATGTTTTAGTATTATCGTTGTTTTGGGTGTTAAAGAATTCGTTTTCCTTTATATTTTTCGTTATGTGAGTCATATTTGTTATGGATGGGATGTATCTTATTCATATCCAGAATTATATCAAGTCTTTAAACATTATTTTTAATCATGTAATTAAAATAAGTCTGGAATGGAAATGATGGAGAATGAATCTCATCGCATTTGTGGAGACAATAATCTATACGTAGGCATGAGTGAAAATACATTCTTTTGATATTAAAATAACATATAATTGGATGGTATATCATATATAGCGAATCATTATTATGTTATATTTAATATTTACATCAATTAAACAACATTATTATACCCATACAAATAATAATGTATTGAATAACAATTAACCATGACGTGGAGATGGTAAGCCGTACGTACACATGTATGATGACATGTCATTCAACGAATGGATAGAATAATGAATTGGTTGTACCATATTTATAATAACATCAAAGTATATAGAATATAATGGAGTTATTATTTTATAATGAAAATAAAAAAGAAAAAGGAATAGGAAGAAGAAAGTAAGTTGAAAGAGGTGATGAAATATTTACCTCTTCTTCGGGTTCTTCCTTTTGATTTGATCAAAAGAGATCCTTAGGTTGGCTTTCTAACTAATGTGTGGACTCCAGGATGAAGGGGGGATAGTTTATAGGGTATTTGGGAATAGTTTGGCCGAGCCAAATGGCTTTTATGGTGTGAATTAGAGAGAAGGGAGAGTCCCATTTTATAAGAGGGGAGAGGGGAACCTTAGGAAAAACTAATAATATAATTTTATAATAAAATGATTTTCAGTTTCTAATGGCTCCAAAATGTATTATTTAATGGATAAGGTGGGTATGGGTCGAAAAACACTCAAGAAATAGGTTTTAGACAGGGTTGGATCACTATATTGACTTTATATTTTAGATTTAACTCTTTGTTAAATAGTATGACATTTACCATGTCTCTTGATATTTTTATATTATATAGTTAATAAAATAACTATAAACTTCCCAGAGACACCCAAGTGGTTCATTAATGATACATATATAATTATATAAGTTTTTTAGCCTAACCATATATTTATAGAAATAGTCTATCAATTAATAATATAATATTTGTTTTAAAAACTCTTTAATGTCAATTTTGATGCTATTTGGCATTTTGTTTTTCCGAAATTCATAAAATCATTTTTACATAGAGAAAAATCATCTAACCAATCATAATATGTCATATTAACCATGAAAATTAGTGGAATTCATAAAAAGTCGCATATTACATTTATTTGGATATTTATAATATCAATTATTTTAATATTTCATTAATTAGGTAATTACTCCATCATCATTGTGTCATAAATAAATTAATTTATTTAATGTCTAAAAAATATAAATAAAATACCATTATGTATGAAATCTTCTTATATTTATAATGAATAATTATTGTCAAATTTATCTTATGTATAACCCTATATTAAAAATGTTTTAGTTATTAAACATTGATTTTAACTCTTTTAACTCTTCTTTGAATTAAATAATAATAAATGTCCTAATCTAATCCAAGTGGACCAAATAGGTTCATATTTTATTCCTAAGGTTGTTTTTGGTCGAACTATACTTATCCAATAGAATTAGGACCTGTGTTAGGGTAATAATAATATCATTTTTACCCTTAATTAACCTATTTACTTTTGACCATTGTAAATAAAAGTAAAAAGTTACTATTCATGAAAAATTATTTTCATCTTATTGAACCACATTTTACTTACAGATATCAATCGTGTCTCTCGGATTTTTGAAATTCCACTCACAGAAGAGGTAAAATTATGTTTTATGTGAATTTGAAAATTCTCCTAGGAGGTGGGGTAAAAGACGGTGAAAATGTCAATAATATATATATATATATAATTATTATAAACTGACTCCAATGAATTACATTGAACTTATATAGGTATTATATATCTATTTTTATCTAAAATAAATTTAAATAAAATAAATAATTATTTAAATAAAAATTTGGTTTTAAACTACAATTCTGTGTTTTTCACTATTCATCAAAAATTGAATGTTTTCAGACAAATACCAAAAAATCACCCTAATCTAATTTTGATATTCTGAATCCAAAAATGAAGTCCATTTTGAATGATAGAATTTATAAAATTTCAAAAAGTGGGTAATACTATTCATAATGGCTAGTTTGATTGGTTGTGGTGTGTTAGAACTCGAAGTTGCATACAACACATGCTACTATATTATTCAAAGAGAAGAGTACCGTGGAAGCTTGGGGTGTTCCATACACGAAATGTATGTATGTAAACTTCATGTAGCTGGGAATTTATCTCATTGTCCTTCTGGATTTTTTGTTTGGCTAGAAAACAACTGAAAATAAACAAGATCACCAAAATCAAAGTATTTTCCACTAAGTAGTAGGTGTTTTCAGAAAACATGTTCTTATTTTAAATAATATATGTCGAAATGTATAAATAAATCACGTTTATCACCTTATATGATTAATAAGAGAAACTCTCATGGCATATCCTAAAAAAGTTATAGAACCATTATGATTCTTGTTAAGTCTCACTCACTCACCCTCCCTAAACAAAGGTATTTACTCTAATAATGTAGGAAGTGATTTAATTAATTAATGTGAACATGAAGATGGAATCAGAAACAATATCCTCAAGAATTTACAAAATCTATGAGGGAGTATTATACAATGAATAGTCTTTTTAGAAAGGGATATGTTCTGACATCTCATCCACCCACCATGCTTAGATAGTGAAAGATTAATTATAGGATTTTAGTTTTCAAAATATTTTTGATGTATTAATTATGTGTTTGGTTTGATTCATTTGTCTGAGACAATGGTTTTTTGATAGATAAAGTGTTTGATTAGATTTTTAGGCATATTCTATGACACTTCTGATAATTTTATATGTCTAGTTGTATAGGACTTTAGTATAATTAAAATTTATGAATTTATATTGATATAAATTTCAAAAATTGTTTGGAATAAGTGGTTTTATATATTAGAAATATTATAGGGATTGTGTTAGGTGAAAATTATCAGGATGGGTAATATAATGGAGTGATTCTTGTGAGTAGTTTGGATAAAATATAATCTTTTCGATGTATAAATAAGATAAAACACTTTTCAGTTGGAACTTATAGTGAATGTGGGATCTTTGTTTGGGTTTTGATTCACAATTTTATGATTGATTTGGGATGAATTGAGGTGTTTTCTATGTATGTTTTTCTAATATATATTTCAAATTTTTCCATGTTTAATTATGGGTGTTCATGTGTAAGCTCATGCTTCAATGGATGTTATACAATGTTGGCATTATAGTTTTATAAATGTGTTTCATTGATTATTAGTGTTAGGATTTAAGAAAAACATCATGGGAATATTTAGGTAGAGATGTGGGAATTATAGATACATGAGTTATAATACTATGGTCACACATTTATGTCTTTGTGAAAATAATTAAGTGGATCTTTTACAATGATTCAATAGTTTTGAAATGTTTTTTAAAAAATTATATGTGATCAACATACCATTTTTTGTTTTAAAATATCTTTAAAATGATTTAAATACATGGAATTGAGTTAGGTTTCATGCCATGTGTTTGTCAAATCAGCTGATTGGATTTCATAAAGGGATGTGAATGTTTTGAAAGAGTATTTAACATTTTTTTCATTTTAAAAATGGGTGTGTGAAATGATAAAATTTAAAATATAGAGGGTTTTCACTCATTTTGAATTATTAAGATTGTTGGTTTATGATGTTTCATTGAATGCATTAAAACAAGGACTTATTGTTTTGAGAAAGAGTTCTTGGAATTGATTTGTTTATTTTAAAAAGGGTGTGTTATTTTAAAGAGTAATTTTTTTAAATGGCAGGTTTTTATATTGGGATTTCATGTGTGATTTTATATATATTTTTCAAATGAAATATGAAATGTAGTTTTCCCAACATCTTTTAAGTCTATATTTTTATAGAATTATCAATAGAATTACCTTATATAGGGAATACAAGTAGATTGATAATAACCCCATGGAAATTTCATGTCACTAACTATATCTAACCCATAGGATTTCCATCATAACCTCATTCCAAAACAAGTTGAATTAATTTTTAAACCCATCCCAAATCTTAATCCTACATTTCATCCAACATCACCTACATGGTTTAAATTAGGTGAGTCCACTAAAATTACATCTTGTTTATGTTATAGTGTTATATTATAAGGGTATGAGCTTTAGGAAACAAAATACAATTATAACCATCATTCAAATGTTGATTTCACATTATTTGAAAGGCCCATTTGGTGTATTTATTTTGTTAAATATTAATATTACCAAATCAAAGAGGATGTTTATGAATAAAGAATGGGTGGATGTCATTCATCTGAAAAAAGAGTATGAAGATTGAGTGAATGAGTTTATCAAGTTTGTAAAATATCATGCATGTGATCCTTCTCAAATCCTTTCTCTATTTTTATGTTTTTTTCATTCATGACTAATTAGTCTAGAGGAGTTTGGTGAACACTTGATTTTTCATGAAATAGTTAAAAGATATAAATGTTGGAATAAACAAGGCTAAAAATTGAATATATCTGATGGATTAGATAACAGTATGTTTTATACATCATCTGATTTAATTATAAGTCTATACAATGAAGAATACTATATTGAGGATGTGATTATAGATGTTCATGATGATGAAGATCGTATTGAGGAAATGAAAATTACAGTTGATGATGAAATCCATTATTACCCTAAATTGTTTGTGAAGTTAAAGAGTTCTTCCAAGGTGACATTGTATGCTAGTTGTACTAAATATACATCATTTTCATCCATAATGAAGCTTTATAATTGGAAAGTAGTAAATTTATGTGGTTTCTCCTATTTTATATAACTCTTTAACTATTTAATGACAGGATCCTAGAAGATAATGGTCTCTCGATCTGAACATAAGATGTAAAATGAATGCTAAGATTAATGTGTATGATCTCTAAAAGAATACATGCCTTCTTGAATTCTTGTATATATTTTCTCAAGGGCCACAAATAACTTATAGAATTCACAAAGTGTGATACTTCTCAACACATAAAAGATGAGTCTGGTACAAAGAAAGTTGATTGGTACTTTCCAATCATTCCAATGTTTAGGCGCCAATATGGATGTGAGGAGATTGGAGGGTAATTGACATGGACACATATAAAAGAAATAAAAATGGGAAACTATGTCACCTGGTACACTCTCCTTGGTGGAATAGAATTTATCATGAGTATCTTAAATTTGGAAATGAGTTAAGAAACCTTCATATGACATTATCTACTGATAGAGTGAATGCTTTGGGTTTTCAAAGAAGTAACTCACAATACACGGCTGGTTATGTTAGAAAATTATAAATTTCCACCGTGGTTTTGTATGAAACAAAAAAACATGATCTTATCTATGATATTATTAGGACCAAAATAACTTGTTAATGATATTGATGTTTATTTGGCCCCATTGATCGAAGATTTGAAATTATTGTGGGATTCAGGTGTTACAGTGTATGATTATTACGTAAATGAATATTTCATGTTGAGAGGCATGTGGCATGGGATTATAAATGACTTTCCTTCTTATGGAAAATTTTCAACATATAGAAATAATGAAACTCAAGGGTGTCCCAATTACAAAAAAAAAAGTATATAGTCACTTAGGTTGAAACATTAATCGAAAATTTTGTTTCTTGGACATCACATATTTATACCACGACAACATAAATATCAATCTTGGATGACATCATTCAATGGAAGTTTAAAAGAATGTATAATACCATATCCACATACAAGTGATCAACAGTTTGAGAATGTAAATGGGGTGAAAATTGATTTTGGTAAACCATTTTCAAAAAACATTATGAAAAATAGTTGAAAAAAGATATTAGTTTTTCATAATTACCATAAATGAATTGACTGTACATCATAACTTTTCTTTATGTTATACCTATTGAAGAAAATTTATGTGACAGGGTCATTGACACTTTGATAAATGCAGCCATAAAAAAGGATAGAATTAAGGCTTGGTTTGACATGGTTGACATGGGAATACAAGAATATTTGGGGCCAATGAAGGGTGAGAATTGAAATTTTCTTCCTCTATTTGCTTACACACTTTCTAGGTAAGAGTGATATCAGTTTTGAAACTTCTAGAAATATGTAAAGGGTCTAGAGGTGTCTTCATAGAATATCAAGAACATCGTGTTAATGACCGATTAAAAGTTAAAGGGTCTGAAATCACATGACTGTGATGTTTTTTGAAAGATATAATTACTATAGTGTTAAGTTTCATTTTTATCAATAATGTATACCATATATTACCCAATATATGTTTCTTTTTCAATGCTATATGCACTAATGTTATAGACACAGAAAAACTGCCGACTACAAAAGGAGAAGTTTTTGTTATATTATGTGAATTGTAAATGTTATTCTTACTAACATTATTTGATATTATGGTTCATTTGATTGTTCACATGGTGAGAGATATTAGATTATGTGGTCCTATACACTATAGATAGATGTGATCCATCGAATAATATAAGATGATTTTGAAAGGGTATATATGAAATGGAAGCAGGACAGAGGGTTGTATTGCAGAGATATATATTATTGAGGAAGCCATCGAATTTTGTAGTAAATACATTTTTGCTAAAGAAATCATTGGTCGACTAAAATCTTGTCACACTGGGTACATTTCAGTAGGAGTAATTTCTAGAAGTGATATAGTCACAATCAGTATTACATATAGGGAGAAATCACACCTTTACAATTTTTTATAACAGTTTAGTGGTTTCACCATATATTGAAACCCAAAAATAAATTCAAATTAATTTAAATCCATGAAGGGATGAAATATGAATATTAAATCTACATAATCAATAGTTTTTTAGATGGTTTCAAGATCATATTTTTAAGAAGTCAGATAAAAATATAGATTCAATTCTAGACTGACATTGAGGGATAGTTTGAGGACCAAGTGCGTATATATTATCTTAAAATGGTTTTGTAATTTAAGGTTATACATTCTATACAATTGAACATGATGAAAAAATTACCATGAAAAATAGTGGATCTACAGTTGTGGCTGAAGTGATGAATTTTTCCTGTACTAAGGAAATAAATCCAACTTATGAAAATCTTTTATACTTTGGCATCATCAAAAAAATAGAGGAGTTATGTTATACAATATTATAAGTGACGGTTTCTCAATGAAATAGGGTTAATAATAGGACTTATATTAAAATAGATGAATTAGGATTCAAAAATTTGATTTCAGTAATGAAGGGTACAACGACGATCTATTTATAATGGCATCATAGGCAGTACAAGTATTTTATCTTCTAGATCCTGCAAATTGAAAGTGCTCAGTTATTCTATTATTCACTAAAACCAAAAAAGTGTCAGATGAAAATTCAAATGCAGATGACCCTTTTATTGGTATGTCACAATCATTTCACAATGGTCCCAATGTATACAACATTCTATATGTTATAGGAGACCATAATGAAGGGATTTGGATAGTAAATAGAGGGGTCATATACCTCTAGCTTTAAAAAAAGAGAGTTTAAAAACCAGGATTTTTTTAATATGCATCATTTAACCTCCTATTATTATCCATTTTATGCTATATTTCTTTTCTCTACATTAAATATTAACCCACTTTTGTGGGTAAAGACTTATGAACATACAAGTAGTCTCAATCCCATGGAACAATAGGTCTCTGAACATGCTACTACTCGCAGTGTAGAGGAACAAGGACCATATGTACATGTTGGTACTACAAATCCGATGGAACAAAAGGTTTCTCAACCTATTGTTTCTCCCAGTGTATAGGTATAATGATCATATTCACATGCTGGTGATACCTCTATAGATGAATATATTGATGATGTTGAATCTGAGGAAATGGTAGGTGATAAAGGACCAATGATGCAGAAAAAACAAGAGTGTCGTAGGTTGAAGGTGTTAGAAAAAATAATTAAACTAAAAATCAGAGACATAAAATACAATGTCTGATAGAATATTTAAGTCCATTATGTTAACCCCAAAAAGTCCATGTTTAGTAGTTATAATGGAATCATCACTCAGAAATTCATGCATATTGATGTAGATTCGTGGAACCTTGTTGTGGTCAGGATTAAGACACTGATGTGGGAAGATATTATGGGATCATTATGATATAATTATTTATTTTAATAAAAAATAATACAATGAAACATTTACTTACTCTTTATCATCCCTTACAGAGTGCACTTATAGTAGATCACTCTCATAAGAAATATGTATTAATTATTTCTCGAAGAATTCACAGAAGAATTCAAAAAATTCTATGGAAAATTACATTAAATATGTTGATGGGAAAATAAACTCACACCACCACTTATCTATGAAAACCTGATAACCATAGAAGAATGGGATTTGTTTACTATCTGTCATGTAGATGTGTCTTTTCAGGTATATTTTGGCTAGTAATATGTTGTCTAAAGAAACATGGATTCTTCATTTTTATAGAAATTTTTTTATTTATAAAACAAAAACTGAGTATTGAAAATTATTTATTGGCAGTAAAACCAACATACCCTTTACATAAATTAGTGATGGGGAATGCTTCACTTAAAAATATTTGTTATGTGTTTTAATTATACCATAATAATTCTATGTGACATAATAAAACATAATTATATTTATCTTTTTATATGAAGATTGATTACTCCAAATACAAAGAAACTTCCATCCCACACCATGTGATATGGAAGGAGGAACATGTAAATAAATATGTGATAATAATATATGAAAACACATAAAAAGTGAAGGAAAATTTTTTATGTACGACATAATATTTTATTTCTTCTTAAAAAACTATTACACAAAAATGATTAATTATTTTACATTATTTTCTATCTAACATATTCACATGAATTAGAAAAACCTCTACTGGATGAACACATACTATTAGTGGCATTGAAGTAGCTATAACTGTATGGCCACATTAGAGGTATGGGTTTTGGGGTGACACCTCAGACATATTTTGAGAAAAAAAAAGAGGATCAAAGTGGAGAAATGAAATAGATTATAGAAAGAATAACTACACTTGAAGATAAATTCCATGAGTAGAAAGAGTTGTTAGAAAATTTTATGGGGGGATATAAAGAGAAGAAACTACTCAAGAAAAACCATCATGTGATGATTCAGGGCCCACCATCTTTGAGGTGAGACATTCCCCAAATAAACAATCTTTGATGAGGTAATCAATGTTCTAATAATTGTTTTTGTGTAATGTGAATTAGATAGACACCAATACATTTCATATAATAATATTATATAGGGTGATAATGATTGTTATTTATATCTATAAACACTCAACCACCACCTTATAGTGAGGGAAATGGTGTTAAATATCAAATAATATTGTCTACACAGCAGACCACTTCCAACATGTCATGTGAGAGTGTCGATTAGCGTAGCCCATGAGTTGTTCATCGATCTACCAAGTGCAATTTATGAAGAAGATATTAAAAGGGAGAACAAGATGTTGTAATATTAATCACATGGCCATCACATCTTGTAAAAAAACATGTCCATAAGGAGGTATTCATTTCCAATTTATTTTTCAAGCTAAACCATTAAAATTAATTAAAAAAGGTCTGAACTAATTAATGTTATTATAGATGGAAAAAGGGAAGGGTTAAAATGATATACCTATTCAAAACCATCTATGGAATGGGCAACCAATCTAAAAGATCTACTGAAAGAACCATAACCCCACTCATTATATATCCGCATTTACAGTCATAAAAGGATAATGTGGATATAATGTTAAAAAATGGTTATACACACATTGATGATTTTGAAGATAATTTGTATGGAGAGTAAGTTCAACAATGAATTGGTGTTGAGAATGTAAGTGAAATATTTGACTCTAATTGTCTAGTAAACTATGTTGTAAATGTATACATGAAGTATGTTTTTATAATTTGATTCTCTAAAAGCTAATATACTATTTTTATTACGACTAAATACATTTCCTATTTTTTGAAGGCATATATATCAAAAACAATTGAATGGGTTTTCCCATGAATTGTTTTTAGACTCACTAGACATCACATACCCTATACAGAATAACCAAAAAGAGATTCCATAAAAGAGGATGAAATAATGGTAGGCATGTTCAAATTGTTTGAAAGAAAAATTACAGATATAAGACTCTTCCAAAAACCAATGATATAGGGGTAAAACTATAAAATTTAAACATATAAAATATATTTTTATTTCATTCATCATTATTACATTTTGTGTTTTTAGGAAACACTAGATGCACATTGGGGTCAATTTGGACACTCCAAATGTTTTTTAATAGATTCAATGCATGGATATCCAATAAATGCACCAAACATGATGGAATTTTTCAATTTTTAATACACTAAATCGTATGTTTTATAACTTAACATCAAGTTATATAATTTATATTATGGTTTAATGAGGATCCAGTTATGATAAGGAGGTGCATCAATATCATCATAAACTAGAAATGAGGCCATGTGCTCATCACGAGAAACATGAAAAGTAATAAGAATAGACAAGTATCAACATATATATAATAATAATTCACTATCCAAACACAAAGAAAATAAAATTATTTATTCACCCCAATTATTCTACTTTGTCTAAAATAATAAAATTGAGAGGATCGTGGTTATTATTTTCTAAATTTATGAGAGAGATCATATCCCATCAAGAAATTGTCATCCCTAAGGAGTTTTTTTCAAAGATAATTACTATTTCATTTAAAATATTTATGAACCCTTTAAGTATTTTTTTTCAAGAACTACTATGAGTGTTGAAAGTAATCATATTCACAAGATAGTATAGTTTTTCCTAGAAACGTACCTAATGGAAGAATGTACACATATAACATGAAGATGTGACTTCAATATAAGTAGTGGTATATTTTATTTTTATATTTAATTTAATTTTTGTTATTATTACTCACATAATAAATTTTTTCATATATAAGTGGATTTCATTGTTCGGGTTGGTGGGGTTTGTTCAAATATTCTCATGCTCATGGGAGACATGACTTCGAGGTTTTAACTCAGAATTTAAAGAAATGCTAATGTTTTTTTAATATACTATGTTATCCCCAAAATATTATCTTTTCTCTACTAAATTATCATAATTTTAGCACTTATTTTTATTTTAAATTGTCATCATTTTATCTACAATTTGTATATTAATTTACTTATCATTTTTATCTAACACTTTTTTAGTTTTTTTCACAAATCTCTATGCTTTCCATTGCTTCTATTTTTCATGTTTCCAATATTTTATAGAGTCGATGTTATTTGGCATAAAAACCCTTCTCTTTGAAATCTAGAAGAGCACGGGAATCACATGTACTCACTACGGTGAATTCTCATTATATAATGGGCACATTATCTTCCTTTACTCTCCTGGAATTCAACAATGAGAAATGTTTTACCACTAAGAACATAAAGTCAATATATAGTGTTGAAAATTCAAAAAATAAATGCAATATAAATCATGATAAAATTCAAAATTATGGTTTTTTAGACTTTGAGAAATGTTCCATTGATCCACACCTAAATCTAACACATGTTGTGACAGTAATGACTCAGAGTGACTTTTTAATTTAAAATTTTCATATTTTTTAAAAAAAATACAACTAACGTACTCAAAAACTAAGAAAACATGTTCATATTGTTTTGATACATTAATAAAATGGTCCATAAGTAATTTTTGACATGTAGGAATCCACTTCATGTAAATATGATACAGAATGTTCTTGGTATGACTCAGAGTATCTTTTTTATTTAAATTTGACATTAATTTTAGTAACAAGAATAACAGGAATATTGAAAACCATGAAAATGCATTTTTATTGTTTTGATACATTAGGAAAACGATCTATAAGTCATTTATGATGTGTAGAAGTAAACATTACCTCAATATGATGCATGGTGTGATTTATATAACTCCAATTCTCTCTTTTTATTTAAAATTAACATTAATTTTTGTAACAAGAACAAGTGTCATACTGAAAACTAAGAAAACATGTCAATATTGTTTTTATACTTTAAAAAAATAATACATGACTCATTTTTAATGTTTAGGGATCAACTCCGCATCAATATGATGCATGGTGTGATAGGTATGACCAAAAGTTTCTTTTATCTGTTTAAAATTGACATTTTAGTTTAAAAAATGTCACTCACTAAAAAAAGAACGCTCATTGTCTTGATAATTTATTAAAGAAATTCATAATTCATTTTTGACGTGTATGAAGCATTCTCACATCAAACTAATTCACAATATTACCGGTATGAATCAAAATGTGCGTTTCTAGTTTGAAATGACATTTTAGTAAAAATTCATAACTTGCATATAGAAAATTGAGAAAAAGATTTCAGATTGTTTTGATACTTTAGGAAAATGATCCATGAATCATTTTTTATGTGTAGGAGTCAACCACACATCAATATGATGCATGGCGTGACTGGTATGACTCCAAGTGTATCTTTATATTTATAGTAAACATTAATTTAAGTAAAAATAAACAAGTTACATATTGAAAAATGTGAAAATGAATTCAATTTTTATTGATAAATTAGAAAAATGATCCATCAGTCATTTTTGATGTGTAAGAATCAACCACACTTCAATTTGATGCATAGTGTGACTGTTTTGACTAAAATTATCTATTCTCAATTTAAAATTTACATTTTTTTTCAAAACATCTCACTCCCTGAAAAAATGCCCTCTAGCTATCTTAATAATTTACAAAATAGATTCATAAGTAATTTTTGACATGTATGAGGTGGTATGACATCAAACCAACACATGGTGAGACTGATATGAATAAAAATTAATGTTTCCAGTTTGAAATGTCATTTTAGTAAAAAAACACAAATGGAATATTGAAAACCAAGAAAACAAATTTGATTATTTTGATACACTATTAAAATGATACATGAGTCATTTTTGACATGTAGGAGTCAACTCCACATCAATATGACATACGGTGTGATTGGTATGACATCAAGTGTGTCTTTTTATTTAAAATTTACATTAATTTTAGTAAAAAGAATAATTTAAATACTAAAAATCAAGCACATGAATTAGTATTATTTTTAAAATTCAGGAAAATGATCCATGATCCATTTCTGACATTTAGGAATCAACCACAACTGCATCGGACGCATCGTGTGACTGATATGACTAAAAAGGTTCGTTATCAATTTAAAATTTACATTTTAGTTTAAAACATTTTACTCACTAAAAACTATGTAAACACGCTCTTATTAGATTGATAATTTTGGACAGTGATTCATAATACCTTTTTGACATGAATAAAGTAGTAACATGTCAAACCGATGCACGATTCATCTGGTATGACTCAAAATAGATGTTTCTATTTTGAAATGACATTTTAGTAAAAAACAACTGGATTACTAAGATAATGTGAAAAATGAATTTGAATTGTTTTGATACGTCAATAAAATGATCTATGTGTCATTTTTGACGTGTAGGAGTCTACCTCTTCACAATATGACTAATGATGTGACTTGTAAGACTCCAAGTGTGTCGTTTTATTTAAAATTGAAATTAATTTATGTAAAAAAGAATAAGTGGCATACTGAAAATTGAGAAAACACATTCAAATTATTTTTATACTTTAGTAAAATGATCCATGAGTCATTTGAGATGTGTAAGAATCAACCCAACTTCAACCTAACTCATTGTGTGACCAATATGACTAAAAGTGTCTATTATCAATTTAAAATTGACATTTAAATCTAAAATTATCACTCTATAAAAACCAAGAAAACATGCAATGATTGACTTGATAATTTAGTACATTGATTCATAAGTCCTTTTGGAAATTTATCAAGTATTATCATGTAAAATTGTTTCACAATGAGACTAGTATGACTCAAAATTCATGTTTCCATAATGAAAGGACATTTAGTAAAAAAACAAAAATGACATACTAAAAACTAACCAAATGCATTAGGATTGTTTTGATAAATTAGTAAAATGATCCATGAGTCATTTATGATGTGTAAGAGTCAAAACGCAACTCAATATGACAAATAGTGTGACATGTACGACTCCAATTGTGTCTTTTTATTTAAAATTGACATTAATTTAAGTAAAAACAACAAGTGACATACTGAAAATAGAGAAAATTCTTTTTGGTCATTTTGATACATTTAGAAAATGATATAGGATTTATTTTTGATGTTTAGGAATCAACCACACATTAATCCGACACACAGTGCGATTGGTATGAAAAAAAGGTTCTGTTAACAGTTTAAAATTTACATTTTAGTTAAAAATGTATCACTCACTTAAAACCAAGAAACCATGCTTCAGTTGCCTTGATAATTTAGGTAATCAATTCACAAGCCCTTTGTGACATAAATGGCGTATTCTCAAGACAACCTGATGCATGATGTGACCTGTATGACTTAAAATGTGTGTTTCTAGTTTGAAATGATGTCTTAGTAAAAAAAAACAAGCTTACTGAAAGCCAACCAAACACATTCTGGTTGTTTTGATACTTTAGTACAATGATACATGAGTCATTTGTGACATGTATAAATCTTCAAAACCTAAATCTAATGCATGGTGTGACCAGTATAACTCCAAATGAGTATTTTTTATTAAATATTGACATTTTTTAATGTATTATTCCATGTTAATGTTTAATTTATTTCTTTACAGTATTACTAGCATAATATTTATTTTTTTATATAGGACGAATATTTTTCTTGGGTTGAGTTGGTATATTCAGCTACTGATACCATGGGTGGAAATTTAAGAGAGGAGATCACGGTCACTAAAAGATGAAACATTAATGTTTTTAAAATTTTTTGGATAATTTTAATTGTAATTATATAAAACATTGTTGGGAATGTATATAAAAGTGTTTTTTTGTATATACCATGGGCATACATTTTAGTATTCATGGTATGAAATTAATTTTAAATAAAATTGTTTGAAAATTCAGGTTTTTGTTAGTGATATAAATAGAAAATTGTATCTAGCTGGACCATTATCTACAATGTGATTAACAATGATTTTTAGTGCTATTAAAAGCCATTTTTCACGTTGTTAAAGTAAATATATGTAGTAGTGTCTTTTCCATGATTTTAGTAAATATTTTGGAGCCCATTTGCTAAGGCAATGGCTATTTTTTCAATCTTGGAGATTTACACATCACATGGGGGGAAGTACATTATCATTGAATCATATTGTGTATTATTATCAATGCTCTTGATGGTATGGAGGGTAGTGGGTTGTTGTTTGAATCTATCATGGAGACAATTTGGATTTTGACATCCTATGTATCATCTTGTTTGCTGAGAGAGCTAAAATTTTTATAATTATTCATATTTTATTAAATTATTTAATGACTTCCCATTAACCAATTTGAACATCATTGGATCATTTTATGTTTTATGGTTAGTTTTCAGCTCAAATGTGAAAAATGGTTAATTCTAGACATTTAACAGTTTTATGATTCCTCAGTATTTCGAGCAAAACACCTAAATTTTTTATTCAAGTCATGTGATTATTTTTTTTGGATGACATGATTGATGGGATACAAATAATTCTTTTAGACTCAGATCCAGTTTAAAATCCAACAAACCAAAACAAATCATTCAATATGAACACATAATCTGGTCGGCAGATTGAACCATGCCTCATTCAATGAGGAATATCATTAGGTACCAACCTCCAAATTGGATGATTCCAGATTAGTTAGAATGAAAAATCGATGAGGTATTTTCACATAAATGTTCTGATAGATATGAATTTATTAAGGCTACACTTCAACCGGTAAAATATAGGTTGGGGGAATAGTGTTTGGCTAGTATAAAAAGTTAGGTCCCGAAATCCAGCCATAACTTCTTTCACACGGTGCCAATTGAACTGAAATTTCATGTTCATCTATCCAACCCCATTACAAGCATCCTATAAGAAGGGACCATGGAATGAATTTAAGATATGGTTAGAAAACCAAAGCTATCTTCTTTGCATACATATTCGGGATGATATATTTTTATGTTCTTGTTTTTACTTATTTTTTTTATTTTAGTTTTGTAATGCCTTCATCTTCCCATTTCTCTCTATTAACCATACCATGGTGGGTTAAACATATGTGTGATTTGGAAATGTTAGGTTTTCTATATATTTAATGAAGATGTTCTGGTAATTTAGTATATAAAAACTCTTTCACTTCCTGCAAAGTTGTTTTCAATTTCATTTAGCATTTTTTATTATATAGTGTAATTGTATTTGGTTTTTTATTCCATTATTTATTTTAGCTTTGGTAAATTATCATTATCTCCATCTACTAGGTTCTGGTCTATATAAAATGGAATAGATCAGAGCATAGTGGTGATGTACTTAGCGATCGTCAGTATGTGTGGCAGGGGTATTGAATATTCTTAATTGTTTGGGATGACCAAGGCCGAATTTAAAATTACCTAACTCAATTGATGATATTCACTAAAGCTATTTCGCACATATAAAGGATATTAGACTGAGTTGAGATATTGGTAAGGTTTACTCTCAACATCACCATTTACCACATGAGGGATAGGAATCAATTATGAAATACCACTTAAACCAACTCAGCAGAATAAGACTGAATAAAATTAGAACTATGATAACATTACAATTGTAAAATAAACCCCAACCCGATCAACAAATCCTTGTCATTATTTTTAATCTCATTATTTTTCTATTTTTTAAATATTTTACTTTATTTCTTTCTATAGTTTTGTTTCTTTGTTTTCATAACCAAAAAATATAAAAAAGAACCCCACGTCATTATAAAATTCAAAGTGTCATAAGAGATTTTTGAGCGCACATATCTGGAGAAAACCTAGGTTAACAACTATAATATATTTTAGCTTAGTAAATAATAGTTTTTTACACACCACAAGATAGGAATATGTTAATACATGGCTCCATTACTGGGGAGGAAGTTCCACAACATAATTATAAATATTTTACAATTTAAAAAAACATAAAATATATTTTTCCATGATGTTTTCAAATGATTATCTCTTTAATTCATGGAATGGTTACCCACAAGTGGAGTAAGGAGGTGAGTTTGGTTATAATATAGTTCAGATAAAATAAAATAGAATTGACATAGAAAAAATAGAGAAAAAAGTACAACTTGCATTCTAATATGTCGGTGTATAGATGGAAAAACCATAACTAAGCATGAACATGAGGAAAACAAAAAGGAATAATTTTCTATTGAGCTACATGTGGGAGGTCCAAAAGATATAGATGGATTCTTCAATGAATTTTAAGAACTACTTTATCGACATATTCCTTATAAAGTAGAAGAACCTGAACCATTGAAACAAGACACCACCAATGTGGTGGAATTTAAAGAAAAGACGAAGGAGTCTGACTACCTAACTCTATCTGGGAAAATTCAACCACAGGAGGAACCTCCAATTAAAGAATAAATTTAAGCTAATCACACTCAAGGATATAATATTTTCATAGAATATATTCATTTTTATTTTATTAAATCTAAATTTATTATTACCTCCCCATGTTATAAATTTTCATATTGGGATAACAACTGTATTTCATTGGTGGAAGTGGTCGAAAAAGAATATGAACCTGTTGAGGAACTTATAGAGCTGCCTAAACATGATGAACACTTATTGGAGGCAGTTCAAGAGGAGAAAAAGGTGGATTTGTATGAGGAAATACAGGCACATGATGCTTTGTTTTAAAGGGAGGAATTTGAATTTGATTCATCATGATTTAATTTTATTCAAATTGAATTACTCTATTATTTTTCACTTGACTATTCTTTAGATGCAACATTACTTGAGAAACTGCAAGAGGATGAGGAGGAGGTTGTGTAAGTGGAAACCATGAAATAAAAGGACTCATTCTTTATCATATCCCCTCCATAAAATATTCATATCATTTTTATTAGGGTGGATTTGGTAAACTATATCCATGTAGATGTCAACAATAAAGAAAAAGATCAAGATGGAAAGAAGAAGTGTTGGTGGTTTATCTTAACGAAACCCAACCCACCATCTGATTGGAGATAACCAACTAAAAATTCCCATTTGGAGGTAGTCAAATCCTATGACCCACTTGGGGGATTAAACTAAGATCTATCCTTATTGTCTCAATCTCATTATATTTTATTTTCTATTTAATAAATTTCTTAAGTTATTTTCTCTACTTTTGGTTGTATGTTTTTAGTGTGCAACACTAAGGAGATTAACTCAATGTTTCCCTATAAATAAGTTAGGTTTTACCTCTCTTTATCACTTTTTTCATCACATTAATTGAATTTAAAATATAATTATATGATAAATTCACTCGAATTTATTACAAACACTGCATCACTTATGTGTGGGGAGAGAACCTTTGTAGTTTAGTATTTTCAATTGTTTATTTGTCTATTTTTCAAGAAAAAACACATGTGTGTTTTTCTTGTGTGGTTTTAATTTTTGTGTGTTTTTAAAAATTTTGAGCTTAAATTATTATCATTATAATTTTTGAAACCCATTTTGATGGGTGACGAAATTTATTACATGAAACCAAGATTAATTGAATACTGGAAATGACTTTGAATGAGGTTCATATCATTATGAATTTCATGAAATTTATATTGATTTATGAATCCCATTCCACAATTCATTGTCTTAATCATTCAAATAAATTTTTAGTGAGGCATCTAAACCAAATTTTCTTAATATTTTATTTTACCTCACTTCTTGAAAGAACCATACCATGATTGGTTTACCTAGAATTTGATTTATTCCTGTCAAAACATGAGGGTTTGAGGTACATGTGCTTTAAATTATTTAAGCATTTCATTGGTTTTAAATCCCCATTTTTTCTAAGAATCCTTTTTATAGTAGCATACTTTTCACATTTAATCTTTTTATCCCTTTGAATTCAAGAACATCCTATTAGGTTACCCACATTACAAGCCAATTTTCCATACCCAACCTACTCATGATGTGAAATGGCATAATCTAGTTGAACTTATGAGTGGGGGATGCAACCCTGTATTTTAATAACACATTTGGTGAAAATTTGGTTGAAAAATAAAATTTTGAAGATATGTTATTACCACTAAAAAAATTCTTATGTTGAAATTTGTTCCATTTTGGAGCTTTTATGATAAAAGAAGCGATGCCTTTTAGGAGCTACCAATGAAAAAAAAGTTATTCCTATCTAGAGCTTTCAAGAAAAATCATGTTGGAGATTATAGAATCTTTTTTTACTAAAATGATGAATGGTGTATAATTTAATTCATTTTTCATGCTTATGGATCAGAATTGATTCTAACCGGATTGTGGAGGAGACACTAATTGAGTAAAAATTAGAATAATACAATTTTTCATCAAAAAGAGCCAAACCCTCCTTATTCATCCTTATAATTTTTTACATCTAAATCCTACCAAACTAAATCCAAAAAACAACCATGAAAATTCATCATGATAAAAATATATCCTTGACTCATATCGGGTGGATATGTAAGAATTTTTCAAGCCTATGGTAACACGTGTATGAGTTTGTATGAGAAAGACATTTCTGAAAAAATTAAAATTTGTGTGATGAGTGAAAATGAAAGTGACATATGTGTTTTGTGTGCATGGGAGGAGAAATGAAGAGGAAATATATTTAATTATATTAATGGATAACTTTAAATAATTTTTTTAAATTAAGAATGATATCTTTTGTTTCTGGATGATAAACTAATGGATTTTATTGATATGTGTTTTAAATTTGCATTGATTTAATTTTGATGTATACTTGTCTAGGAGTCAAAGTGCTAAGTATGGGGGGATTTTCAGATCTCATATTTTTATAATTATTATAATGTTTTTATAATATTTAATCCTTTCCCATTAACCAATTTTAGCATATTTGGATCATTTTATGTTTCTTGGTGAGTTTTGAGCTTAAATATGAGAAGTGGTTAATTCTGGACATTTCATAGTTTTATATTCTTTTGGTATTTTAAGAAAAACTCCAACAATATTTATCCAATTAATGTAAATAATTTTTTTAGGATGAAATGATTCGTGGGTTACAAATAAGTCTAATGGACCCAGAGCCAATTTGAATTCCAACAATACAATAGAAATTAGTCAATGTGAACACATAATCTGATCAACAAAATGGACCCTGCATCAGTAAATGAGGTATATCTCCAGATACCGACCTCCAAATTGGATGATTATAGATTTTTTAGAAATCTAAATCAACAAGGAAGATTAAAACTAAATTTATGGGAGAAATGAATTTATTAAGGTATCCTTTCAACTGGTCAAAGTTGGTTTGGTGGAATAGTTTTTGGTGGCCATAAAAGGTCAGGTCCAGTAATATGTCCATAACATCATTCACAATGCAACAATTGATCTAAAATTTCAAGAGTAGCTATCCAACCCCATTCCAAATATTTTATGAGAAGGAACCATGGCATGATTCTATGGGATGGGGGATGAACCAAAACTATCATTCAGGCGGACAGATTCTGGATGATACATTATGTTCATATTTTTACTTCTTTTCTTTCTTTTAGTTTTTTAATGCCTTAATATTCCCCATTCCAATCAATTTCCCTTAATATGGTGGGGGTAAATATCTGAGTGATTGAGGAAGAGTATGTTTTTTTATTAATTTAATTCATTTGTTCATATAATTTAGTGAATAAAAACTCCTTCTCTTTCTATAAAGTTGCTTTCAATTTCATATAGTTGTTTTTATTATCAAGTGAGAATTTATTTGGTTTTTGATTCCATTATTGATTTTATATTTGGTAAATGATCATTATCACCCTCCACTATACTATGTTCTATGTACTATGTAATTGATCAGATCTTATTGATGAAGTACTTGGTGATCATTAGTACATGTTGTAGGGGTATTGAATATTCTTAATTGTTTGGGATAAACAAGTCCCGATTGGGAATTTCCTAACACAATTGAGGGTATTAGCTAAATCTATTTCACACATAGGAAGGATATTATTCTGAGATGAGATATTGGTAAGTTTTACTCTCACCATCACTTTTATCCAAGGTATTGATAGAAATTGATTATGAAATATCAAAGAAACTAACTTAGTTAAGGAGGATTGAATAAAAATAGAACAATGATAACATTACAATTGAAAAACCAACCCCACCTGATCAAAAAATCGTTATCACTATTTTTAATCACATTCTTTTTCAATTTGTTTTAAATAATTTATTTTATTTATTTTTTTTGTTTTATTTATTTTTTTTCATAACCAAAAAATATAAAAAACAACCACACTTAATTATCAAATTAAAAGTGAAATAAGTGATTGTTGGGCTCTCCTCTCTAGAGACAACCTAGGATAACCACTGTTCTATATTTTAACATAGTAAAAAATTATTTTTCCACAACCCACCATAAGAATTTTTCAAAACATGGCGTTGTTTCTGAGGGGGCAGTTCCACAACCTAATTATAAATATTTGAAATTTTTCAAAAAAAACATAGACAAATATTTTTCCATGATTCTTTCAAATGAACATCTTATTAATTCATGGAACAATTATCCACAATTGGTAAAATAAGATGGTTTTGGTTATAATGTAGTTCAGATGCAAGAAATAATAAATGAAATAGAAAAACTAGAGAACAAAGTAGAACATGCATTTAATATATTATTACATTGATGGAAAACCAAAAACCTATGCACGAACATGAGGAAGAAAAGAGGGAAGAATTTTCTATTGACCTACATGTGGGAGATCAAAAAGATCAAGATATATTCTATAATGAGCATGAAGAACTACTTGATCCACATAATCCATATAAAGTAGGAGAACCAAATCCATTGAAGGAAGAAACCACCAAATATGTGGAATTTAAAGAAAAGATGAAGGATCTTGACTACCTACCTCTATCTTGTGACATTCAACAATAAGAGGAACATCCAATTAAAGAATAAATTGAAGCTAAAAAATCTCATTGAGATAATCTTTTTTAGAATATTTTTATTCATATTTTATTAAATCTAAATTGATTATTATATCCCCTTGTTATAAATTTTCAGATTTGGATAACAATTGTATTCATCGGTGGATGAGGTAGAAAAAAATATGATCCTATTGAAGAACATATAGAGCTCCCTGAATTTGAGGAACAATTTTTAGTGTAAGTTCAAGAGGGGAAAAAAGTGGATTTCCATGAGGAAATAGAGACACGTGATCCTTACATTAAAAGGGAAACTTTTTATTTTAATTTATAATGCTTCAATTTTATTCAAATTTAATTACCCTTTAATTTTCCATTTGATTATTTTTTTGATGTAGTATTCCTTTTGAAACTGCTAGATAATGAAAAAGAGGTTGTGCAAGTGGAAACCATGAAGGAGCAAAAATAATTATTTGTAATAACCCCACCATACAATATGAATATCAATTATATTAGGGTGGATTTGGTATACTTTATCCTCATAGTCCTCAAAAATAAGGAAGACTTTCAAGATGGAACAAAGAAGTGCTGGGGGTTCATCTCAAATAAACTCAACCCACCATCGGATTGGGGATAACCAACTAAAACTGCCCATTTGGAGGTAGTCAAAACCCAGGGCCCACTTGGGGGATTAATCTAAGATCTATATTTCTGTAATCATTATTATTATATTTTATTTTCTTTTTAATAAATTTATTATGATATTTTCTCTACTTTTTTCTGTATGTTTTCAGTGTGCAACACATAAGAGATTAACTCAACGTTTCACTGCAAATAAGTTAGGTTGTACCTATCCTTATAACTTTATTGATTACAGTGATTGAATTTAAAATACAATTACATGTTAAATTCACTCAAATTCATTAGAGACACTGCATCATTTATGAGTGGGGGAAGGAAGCTTTGTATCTTTGTATTTTCAATTGTTTATTTTTTGTTTTTCAGAAAATAAAATGTGTATTTTTCTAAATTTTTTGTGTTGTTAAAACTTTTGAGCTGAAATGATTATCATTATAATTTTTGAAACTCATATAGATGATTGAGGAAATTTATTCCATGAAACCGATCCTAAATGAATGATTAAAATGACATTGTCTCAAGTTCATATCTTTATGAATTTCATGAAATGTATATTAATTTTTGGATCCCATGCAACAATTCACTGTCCTTATCCCTGAAGTATCTTTCTTATGAGGCTTTTAAACCTAAGTTTCATAATATATTTATACCTCACTTCTTTAGAGAATCATACAATGCATGATTTAAATAGAATTTCATTTATTCCTATCAAAACATGAGGGTTTGTGGTACATGTGTTTTAAATGATTGAGGCATTTCATTGGTTTTAAATCCCCTTTTTTTAGAGAATTTTTTTATAATATCATACCATGACCATTTAATCCTCGTATCCATTATTATCCATGAATATCCTATTAATTTAGCCACCTTAAAAGCCAATTTTTCCCACCCAACCTACCCTTGATGTGAAATTTCATAATCCCGTTGAACTTATGTGTGGGGGAAGATGCCCTGTATTTTAATACCTCAATTGGTGAAACCATGGGTGGAATATAAAATGTTGAATATATGTTCTTAATAAAGAAAAAAAGTCATTATGTTGAATGTTGTTCCTTTTCTAGATCTTTCATGATAAAAGAATATGTGCCTTTCAGGAGCTTCCAATGGAACAAAATTGCCAATCTAGAACTTTCAAGAAAAATCATGTTTAAGATGGTTGAATTTTTTTACTGAAATGATTAATGGTGTGTAATTTAAAAAAGTTTTCATGTTGATGGAGCTGAATTGATACTAAACAGATTTATGAGGAGACCATACTTGTGTAAAAATTATAATAATGAAATTTTTACTTCAAAAAGAGCCAAACCCTACTTATTCAGACATAGAATTTTCATCATCTAAATCCCACCAACCTAAATCCACAAAAAACCACTAAAAGTCCTCATGATGAACATATATACTTGACTAATATCAGGTGGAGATGTAGGAATTTATCAAGCCTATGGTAACACTTCTATGAGTTTGTATGAGAAAGACATTGATGAAAAAATTGAAATTTGTGTGGTGAGAGAAAATTAAAGTGAGGAATGTGTTTTGTGTGCATGGGAGGAGAAATTAAGAGGAAATATATTTAATGATATTGATGGAGAACGTGAAATAATTCTCTTTAATTAGACATTATATCTTTTTTTTCTTGGTGATAAATAGATGGATCATATGGATATGTGTTTTAAATTTGCATTGATTTGATTTTGATGTATACTTGTCCAGGAGTCCATAGGATATGTTTGGGAGAATTGAAAGAGTTCATATTTTCATAATTAATTATATATTTTTAAATTATTTAATCTCTCTCCATTAACCAATTTGAGCCTCTTTGGGCAATTTTATATTTTTTGTGAGTTTTGATCTTAAATATGAAAAGTGGTTAATTTTGGACTTTTAATAGTTTTATGTTTCCTTGGTATATCGTGCATAACTCATACCATTTATATCAAATTCATTTGATTAATATTTTTAGAATGAAAATATTTTTGGGCTACAAATTAGTCTTCTGGATCCATAGCCAAATTGAAATCCATGAAGCCAAAAAAAAATCAGTCAATGTGAACACATAACCTGGTCGGTAGAATGGACCATGCTTCATTCAATGAGGCATATATCTGGGCACTGATCTCAAAATTGAATGCTCCTAGATGAGTTATAAATAAAACTCTATGAGGTAGTTCCACATTAAATTTCATGGAGAAAATATTTTATTAAGGCTTCCCTTCAACCGGTCAAAGTTGGATTGGTGGAATAGTGTTTGGTGGCCAGAAAAAGCCAGGTTCCGGTAATTCAGCCATAAAAACTTTCAAAATGTGCCAATTCATCTAAAATTTTAGGCGTAGCTATAAAATCCCATTCTAAACATTCTACAATAAGGGAACATGGAATTATTCAACCAGATTTTAGGAAAACAGAATCTATCATTCTATCGACAGATTCGAGAAGATAAATTTTTATGTTCTTCTTTTGACCTCTTCTCTTTCATTTAGTTTTGTAATTCCTTCATCATCCCAATTCCTAAAAATTACTCTTACCATGGTGGGGTAATCATCTGAGTGATTGGGGATGGGTTTTTTTCTTTTTATATAAAGCATTTGTTCTTATAATTTAGTGAATAAAAACTCTTTCTTTTTCTACAAAGGTGTTTTCAATTTCATTTAGTAGTTTTTATTATCAAGTGCGATTGCATTTGGTTTTTATTCCATTGTTGATTTTAGCTTTGTAAATGACAATTTTCTACCTCCACTAAGTTCTGGTCTATATTTGATGGAATAGAGTCTAACTTAGTGGTGAAGTACTTTGCGATCATCAGTACATGTGGCAGGGGTAATGAATATTCTTAATTATTTGGGATAAACATGGCCTGATCGGGAATTGCCTAACTCAATTGATGGTATTTGATTCATTTGTTTCTCACATAAGAAGGGGAGTAGTCCTAGCTGAGATATTGGTAAGGTTTAATCTCACCATTACCATTTACCATGGGAGTGAAAGGAAGCAATTTTGAAATATCACTTGAACTGACTTAGTAAAAAAAACATTGAATAAAATTGGAACAATGAGAACATTGCAATTGAAAAACCAACCCAAACCTGATCACCCAATCCATATCACAATTTTTAATCACATTCTTTTTCAATTTTTTTAAATCCTTTACTTTATTGATTTATTTATTTTTGATTATTTGTTTTTATAACCGAACAATATCAAAATCAACTGCACCTCATTATCAAATTTAAAGTGACATAAGTGATTGTTGAGCACTCCTCTATAGAGACAACCTAGGTTAACAACTGTACTATATTTTAACTTAGTAAATAATTGTTTTTTCCACACCCCATGATAGGCTTGTGACTTTTGTCAAAATATTTTTCTCAAGATCATAGTAATATTGATTTTTCATATTTATAAAATATCACTATTTATGTTCCAAAAAATCAATTTTTTAACTTTAAAAAAAATCACATACAAGGGGTGAAATAAAATTTAGTATAGAATGTGTGTCGCTATAAAAAAATAAAAGAAAATATTATTTCCCCACTTTTATCATAACAATAATTAAAATTAATTATATATATTGAGTGATATGATTTTTTAATATATATTCTGAGTGTGTGTATTTATATATACATAATATTTTTAAAGTTTCTACATGAAATTTGGTACAGTCAATGTGTGATATTGATTAAAAATATTTTAAAAACATATTATATTTATTTTTTTCAAATTTTATATAGAAATTTAGTGTGATAAAATTCTGAAATGTTATATATTTTTTATAAATATCCCAGAGACATACGCACACCCAGAGATGTACAAATACATTATTTGTTTCCAATTAATTTCATTTGAAAAATTTATGTTTTGTATGGGAGTATAAAAGATATATTAAAATGAAAAATGTTTGTTAATATTAAATTTTATAAATTAATATAATTAACATTATCTAATTTGAATAAATTAATATTATATGTCTTAGAAAATATTTTGTTTTTATGACTTTCTGTTAAATTTTATCATATTGTGTGACTAAGATAAATTTTATTTTTTGATATGTTCTTGTAAAAGATTTTTCATACCTAGATCATTAAATGTCTATTGGATATAATGACTTAGTAATTTTATATTAAATTTTTATAGGATAAAAGGTGAGATTCTATGTATGGAAACTAATGATATGTTCCCCCATCAACGTTTTCATTTGAAATTTCATTTTTTTCAATGAATTAAAATATATATTTTTATATCATTGTTAAAAAAGTGAATTACAAATTTAATGATTACACTTTGCCTGTAAAAGTGAGTGATTCAATTATTTCAAAAAATATATATTGAATCATTCAAAACTAGAACGAATTACTCAAAAGAACAAATAATAATTTTTTATCAAAAAATTAAATACACTAATTATAAAAACTAGTAATAAAATTGTTAATGGGAGGTAATTAACCATTTTTAACACAGTTTCAATCTCATATAAATATATGGCGAAGTTAATTATATTTTAAATAAAAAATGTGATTAATTTTTCATTTCACTTTGAACTAATTAATTGAAGGTATAACAGATTTTAAAAAATTTCAATAAAAAATATAAAATTGTGAAGAAACTAATTTAATTAATATTTACATAATTATATATTTCTGAAATTATTAATTTTACAAATTAAAATAATTAAGTTAAAAACAATGAAATAAATTTGGTAAATTTTAGGATAGTATTTTTCTAGGAATATATGATGAAATGTTTGTACCATAATCAAACATTCAACTCTTTCCAATGCACCCATTCAAAGTTATAAAGTGCCTAAAATACATTATGGGGGAAAATATTATTCATAATATTGAATGATTTCCTTAACAAAAAATTCCTTTCCCTATTTTAATTGTTTTATCTATTGATCACAAAATAAATTTTAAAATTTTTGCATACATAAACTATACATAAAAAGTAGTAAAAAAAATTTATGGTTTATTATTCATAAATATTTTCCTTATTTGACTCACTTTTTACGACTTCTATAAAATTGAGTTGGTCAATTCTAATGGTATATTTAGATTCTTGGATATCCCCACTGTTAATATGCTTCATAATGACCACAATTTGATTCCATGCAATCCCCACTTTCATAAATTTATAAATTTAGATGACAAAAATATTAATTATATATAATTATAGTCTTATAAAAATAATATATATATTAATAATGATTTTATAATTATAAATTAATATTTTATTATTTATAGTTACAATTATAAATATAAATTTATTTATATAAATAATTATACGATTATAATATATATTTATTATATTTATTATTTTATTGTATATAATTATATAATTATAATTATAATAAATATATTTATTATAATCCTATAATTATTTTAATAAATATATATTTATTTATAGTCATAACTATAAATAAATAAATAAATATTTATAATTATTAATTCATAATAAATATAATTATTATATTTATAATTTTATAATTATATATAATAAATATATTTATTATACTTTTATAATTATTTATATATATATATAGTTTAAAATTATAATTATAAATATGTGTATATATTTATAAATATATTAATATTAATATATATATTTATAAAATTATAAATATTATAAATATATTTATTATAATTATTTAATTATATATATATAATTATAAATAAATATAATTATAAATATTTGTATATAATTATATTTATTTATTTATTTATTAATATAGAAATTTATAATTTATAAAACTATAGACTATGTATTTATTGTAATTTGAAAATTTTATATATATACTCAAAATAGCTCTGTCATGGAATTGGAGACCAATGCCATGACCCCAAATTTATTAAAATAAAAGAACATACAATGTAGAGACAAGGAAAACCGGACAAAAACTGCTTACAATAATTATATATATATATATATATATATATATGTTTATAATAATAATTATAAGTACATATATTTGAAAAGTATTTATATATAATTTAAATTTGATAATTACAAATATTATAAAAATAATTATTAATCTAAATATATTTATTTTAGTTTTATAAGTATTTATACGAACATAATATGTTCTAGGGTATAACATGAATGAATCATACGGGTGTCAAATTAACATTCATAATGATGAATATGTATCATATGAATGTGCACATCATAATATGGGTAATCCTAACATTTGGAACATAACATACAATAACATTATTAAATAAACATTATGATCTTATAACATCAATTATACTCAAGCATCAATTTAAAAATACAAATAATGAAAATCATGTCCATGAATATCATCATTATCTCATGGTATATATATATATTAACCAAATTCATTAAAGACATATATATATATATATAATTTAAATTATAAATAAATATAGTTAAATGTATATATATATAATTATAAATATAATAAATATATTTATCATTTAAAAAATCATTATAAGTTTATAATTATTTAAATATATATCTATTTATTTATGAACTTATTAATAATTTTATTAAACATTATATATATATGAATTATTAGAAAATATATATTATAATATATCATATTTTATATTAATGATAAACATGGACTTTTTAATTAATGTATATAAATAAACATCATTTTTGAATTTAAATATAATAATTATATTTATATATATATATATATCAATAATTTTTTTAAATCATTTATCAACATAAATAATAGAGTTGATAAAGCAATGATTTATAAGCGCTAAAAAATGTTGATAAAGGATACACCTTTATGAGTGATTTTTAGTGCTAATAATCATGAAATTTAAGATGTGCTTTAGCTCGTGCTGATAAAGTTGAGGATTTTATCAGCACATTCTTCTTAGCATAGTTAAAAGCCGGAACATCTGTTACCCGAATCTATGGTAGTGATTATATGATTAAATCTGGTAATTTATAAAATTTCTTTGTTTATGTTAAAAGAAATCAATTTTTAACTTTTCTTTAAAGAAATTCCCAAATAAGGGGTGAAATAAAATTTAGTACTGAATGAGTGTAGTTGTAAAAAAATTTATAAAAAATTATTTCCCTCCTTATATCTTATGAATAATTAAAATTAATTATATGAATTGAGTGATATAATATAATAATATATCTTGTATATATATATATATATATATATATAATATTTTTCATTTTTTTCATGAAATTTGGCCTTTTCAATGTGTGAGATAAATTTAATATATTTTAAAAAACATGTTTTATTTATTTATTTATTTATTCAAATTTTATGAAGAAATTTAGTAAATTTAGAAATTTTATATATGTTTTACAAATATCACACAGACATACACGCACCCATAGATAGAGAGAGAGAAGATTTGATTCCGATTAATTTCAGTTAACGAAAGTTATTTTCTTATTGGACTGTAAAAGATATGTTAAAATGAAGAACTTATGTAACCATTACATTTTATAAATATATAAAACTGACTATATATACTTTTAATAAATTAATACTATAAGTCTTAAAAAATATTGTGTTTTTATGATTTTTTTGTAATTTAATCATTTTATGTGGCTAAGATAAATTTTATTTATTGATACATTCTTTTAAATTATTTTGAATACCTCGAGCAACAATTATAAAGTAATAAACTATTTATTGAATATGTTGGGTTTTATTTTTTTATATAAAATTTTTATGAGAGAAAAGGTGAGATTCTATGTTTGGAAACAAATCAAACATTCCCCCATTAACCTTTTTATTTTAAATTTCAATTTTTATCGATGAATTGAAGTATATTTTTTTATATAATTTGTCAAAAATTCAATTATATTTTTAATGACCACACATCATTTATAAAAGTGAAAGATTCATTGATTTCAAAAATATGAAATCATTAAAAACTAGAACAAATTATAGAAAACAACACATTAAATAATTTTTTATCAGAAAATCCAAACATGTTAATTATAGAAACTAGAAATGAAATAGTTAGTGGACAAATATCAAGTTTTTAACACATTTTCAATCTCATATAAAAAATAGGTGAAGTTAATTGCATATTAAAGAAAAAATAAGATTAATTTTATTTTTCACCATGCAATAATTAATTAAATGCATGAAATATTAAAAAAAGGCTAATAAAAAATCTAGAATTGTGCATCACACAATTTATTTTATTTTTACATAATTATATATGTTTGAAGTAATAATTTTTTCCAAATTAACATAATGATGTAATTAAAAAATGATAAAAAAGTGGTAAATTTTAGGATAATTTTTTCAAGGAATATATGATGTAATGTTAGTAATTTTAAAATTTCATTTCCATTAGGAAATATAATAGTTTGATGTTCATTAAAAAATTCAACTCTTTTTAATGAACTCATTTATATTTGTATAGTACCTAAAATACATTATGGGAAAAAAGTATAGATAATATTACAATATTTATTAAATAAAAATTTATTTTCACTGTTTTAATTGTTTTAGGTGGTGATCACAAAATAAATTTTTAAATTTTTTGTAAAATAAACTAAACATAAAAGGTGGTAAAAAATATATGATTTATTATTATTAAATTATTTTATTATATGAATAACTTTTAACATCTTTCATAAAATTGAGTTGGTCAAATATAATTGTATATTTAGATTCTGAGATATCCCCGATATTAATATGCTTCATAATCACCACAATTTGATTCGATGAAATCCCCGCTTTTTTTTATATAATTCTATCCATCCCACAGAGCTTCTTTGTGGCTTCCCTCTCCCAAAATTCTCTCTTCCTTCTCTCCCTTTGAAAGATACTACTGTCTTCCATTAACATTGATGTCGTGAACAATGCTTTTAGTTTCCTCCATCCAAGAGTGAAAGAATACCTATTTCTACCACCCCTCCACCGTCACTTCGATGTCAACAACAAGAAGAACATACAATTATCCCATGTTCATGAGGAGGACTATAATGTCCTCGACACTTCTAGACTACATAGATTTCTCCTTGGACCAACCCCATAGTGGAGTCACCGATCCCCCTATCAAATCTAGTAGACTTTGGCTTGGGAAGAATGGTTGAAGAGATGGATGATTCATTGGGGGACATATCACTAGTGAGAGTTCCTTCATGTTAGTGAAGTGTGTGGAGTAAAACTTAAATATATACCATTTCAGACTTTTCATCATATCCCCCTTTTGAGCATACATGTGGCAGATGTTCCACCTCCCAGGTAGAGTCACATTCAAAGGATTGGACTCTGAAACCATAGTCGAGTTCCACCATGATAGGCACTATCCCCACTAGGGTTTCTATATCGACGATGATTGTTCCTTTAGGGGAAGAGAGTATCCATTCTAGGAAACACAATATTTAATAACCCATATTGGTGAAGGAGAAATCTAGGGCACAAAAAATGTACAATGGTTTGAAAACAAGACGCATTCCCTTTGCTTTGGAACCCTCCATGATATAAAATCTGATAAGCCTTCTTCTACCGCCACCTCAAAATCCCAGTGTTCTTGTTTGAAGAGTGGGATGTTGGGCTGTTCTACCACATCCTCAAATGTCTGTGGAAACCTGACTAGAAATGTGCAATTCTATACACCGGTGATCCAGGTTCTTAATCCTCCCTCGTGCGTGAAATTGGAAACCACTTCATCTACTTCCCCCACACCATCCTCGTGTTCTTGTTTGAAGAGTGGGATGCCAAGATATTCTATTGTATGTAGAAACCAGGATAGAAGCATGATCTTTAGTACTCTGGTGACCAAGGGCGGGAAATTGAACACCCCTTCTTCTACTATAGCCACCCTATTCCCAAATTCTTGTTTGAAGAGTGGGATGCCAGGGTCTTCTGTTATTTGTGGCGACCATGATATGCATGTGAACTTCAGTACTCCAGTGAACAGGGGTGTGAAATTGGGAACCCCTTCTTTTACTACCCCCACCCCATTCCAACATTCATTTTTGAGGAGTGGTATGTCAGACTCTACTGCTTCATCCTCCAATGTAAGTGGCGATCTGTATGAACACACGCACATCCGTAATCAAGTGAGAAATGACATGAAATCAGACACCCCTTCTCCTAATTCCCATACCCCATTTGTGTATTATTGTTTGGAGAGTTGGATGTTAGGGTCTTTTGGTGTCTGTGGTGATCGGGCTTGAAGCGTGCGCTTCAGTACTCTGGTGACGGCCAATGGTGTGAAATTGGACAACCCTTCTTCTATGACCACCACCCCATTCCATCATTTTTTTGAGGCATGGAATATCAAGATCTACTGCTTCATCCTCTAAAGTATTCATTGATTGGGGTAATCACAAGAACATCCGTACTCAGGTGAGCTAGTGTGTGAAATCGGGCAACCCATCTTTTACTGCCCCACCCCATTCCCATGTTATTATTTGAAGAGTGGGATGTCGGGTTCTACTTCTTCATTCTCAAAATTAAGTAGCAATAGGGGTAAAAACGTGCACATCAGTATTCTGGTGAGCAAGGGCATTCAACTTCATTGAAAAATAATTTCATTTTTGATGATGGCGCACATGTCGACGTAAGGCAGAAACCATCCCCGACAAAGGGTGCGGGGCCCCGACGACAAGGTCATCTGATCGAAGAAGCCAATGCATGACGCTGGGTGTGGAAGTGGAATTTACCTTTTTTATTATTTACAAATAATAATGATTGAAAATAGTTTTTTTTTGAAATAAAATAAACATGTTTTCCAATTATCTATTTTAGGTGAATATTATTTTTCCAATTTATCATAAATTCCAAACTAGATATATTTAGGATAATAAAACATATATACATCCGATGGAAATTAAATATATTGAATTGATAATTTTTTCATCCATTAAAATAAATCAGTGTCAACAATGTTTAAAATTCCCAAAAAGGAAAACATTTATTATCCTAAAGAAACAACAAAAATATATTTTATAATCTTATGTACAAACCATAAACCCCCCAATTTGTTTTGAAATAAAAATACCTTCATTTTTTGGTTAATATGATATTAATTATATGACATTTCAAATGTGATATTTCCTAATAATATAAATATGCTTAAAATATAAATATATAAATAAATATATATATATTGAAATTATTATGCTTACTATAAATTAATTATAATGAAATTAATATTTTTATTATTATTTATGCATAATAAATAATTATATATATATATAATTTATATTTGTGTCTTCACTTTTTCATACATTTGGAAACAAACACCTCACCGACATATTATTTACAATTCATAAAAAAGTTCAAATTCGAAATTTGCAATCAAAATTGACACTAATATAAAAGTAGTGGAGTGATTCATAGTGATGGGCATTGATAGGGGAGAGACGCGGGAATAGGGTGACCAATTGGAGAGAAATATGAGGGAGGGGTGTAACATGGATTTTGAGAACATCCAGTGTCAACGACTCCAGGTGATGGGGTAACCCAAAGGGAAGATGCAGCAGTGAGGAGAGATCCGCTAACGGAATGTAGTTTACAACATAAATTTTATAATGTAATTTTTATCACAAATATATGTAATCATACATACAACATGAATTTAAAATTTATTTGTTTGTATAATCTGTATATACAATTTATTTTTTTTACTTATATGTTGATAAATATATTTTATTTTTTATCACACATATATATAAAAAATGAATATATATACCTATAATTGATTTTTACATAATCATGTGAACTAAATTTAAATTTTCTAGCCAAAAGTCACACAAATATTGTATTGTAAATTTATAGTTGATTATTTTGTATCAATATAACCACATATTACATATATGTACGTATACAAATATAAAAAATAATGAGTGTTTACATTCGTGTATACTAATAAATACTAACTTACACAATATTTTATTAATATTTAATTAATTATAAAATTTATATAGATTATAGTTGGGGTTTGGATTTGTGGTAAGAACCCTGTAATGTTACGTGAAAATGGGGGTTCAAAACCCATGGGGAACATGGTACTGTAATAGTACTGTAGAGTATTGTAGCAGCGGCATGCACTGTTGCAATGAGGGTATTGTAGCAACAGTAGGTAACTGTAGCGGCAGCAGGGTACTGTAGCAGCGACAGGCATTTTTGCGGTACTGTAACTGGAGGGTACTGTTGCAGTACTATTCACAGCGTGGGCATTGTGCAAAAAATTTGGGCATACATGCCATGTAATGGGATAAATGCGCACTAAGCCTATGGGCTATGTAATGGGTCTCCCTCTACCCAGTTAAAAGAGATATTTGCTTTGATTTAATAATAAATAAGGCTTTGTCCCCATCCTTTAAAAAAATAAAATTTTATATAGATTGTTTTGATTAAATTTCAATATAAATACATAATATATATATATATATATGTGTGTGTGTGTGTGTGTGTGTATGTATATATGAAATTATAAAAATGAATGTGTGTCTATAATTTTGTATACATATAAATACTAACAGTAATATTTTATGTATATTTTACATACTATAATTATATATATATTGTATTAATTATACTTCAATATAACTTGACATTGGGTGTGTGTGTGTATGAAATTATGAAAACAAATGAGTGTATACTTACAAACATATACATTTGTGATGTATATACCTATAATTATGTACACACAATTATATTTAGATATGTGTGTGATGTATATACATACACACTTTCATCAAAATATTTTATACATACATTATTTCATACATATATTAAAATATAAGTACATACATACATACATATATGAATCTATATTAATACAAGTACATAAATACATATTAATAAAATTATATAAAAATATACATATATAACATCGTCTACATTCATATGTATACACCAACACACATACATACATTCACATTAATATACATGCACATATATACAAATAAAGTAAAACTCCCATTATAAGTACCAATATATATATGTGTTTATATAAAAATTTGTTAATATGTGTGTATCTATATATAAGTAAATATATATATTAATTTGTTTTGATATATGTGTGTGATGAATAATTTTTAAATTTATATGAAATTACAGGTATTTATAACGATATTTTGTTACATGTGCATATATGAATCTAAATATTTTTATATTTACATACATACACATAAATATAAATTTGTATTCCTATAAATATTTTAGGGTAATTATTTAAAATTATACATCTATATAAGTATATAAAAAAATAAATATTTGTAAGTGTATTTTAAAGTGTATTTTTAGAAACATGCATAAATCTATATTTATTATAATTAAATAAATAAATATTATTGAAATATATGTTAATATAATTAATGTAACTACTTTCCAATATAAGCACGCGCGCACACACACACACACAGGTATAAACAACAATACATATTTGTAGGTATATATTAATGCTTGTTCCCACATGCATCTAAATCTTATTATACATACACTAGGACAAAACCCAGCCTATAAAGAACACCAAACGATGGAAACTTTTTGGCCCATCCATATCACCTACAATGTTTGTCAAATTGTGAACACTATAGACTAAGTAAGGGTCACCTATAACAGCGAACAAATGGCCACCACTATAGACCAAATTGGGGTCAACATTAAAGACTTCCATTTGGCGGTCGCTATATATTTTATCCTAGTCTAAATTTCAAAAATACAATAAATATTTCCATGATATGTAAAACCACATGCTCAAAAATATCATGGACTTATCATCTTCCAAACTCCACACCCATCATTAAATAAAACTACATATGACAAAATTTAATAAAATAATTATTTCAGTATAAAATATCAAAATTAGCTAATAATTAAAATGAAATAAAATATTTTAATTGAAACATAGTACAACATAACAAAGTTATTTGATATTGAAAATATATTAACAAATTTTAATAATTTATTTAAAATTAATTTTTTTTATTCAGTCGTTCTGAGATGGATGCTTGTCCGATTGACATTTCATCATCTCATACATGTTAAAAATAAAAATAACCCAGTTTTATTTTGATTTCAAGTCATTATGAGGTCTTTTTCTATTGATATGACCATTAAAAACATTTTTTAATTCTTTATGACACTAAAAGTGCCATTTCCATCCTCTCCAGAATTTGACAGTTCTAATTGAGGTATCGTCTACTCAACAATATCATAATTCACTATACAATTGTTGTAGTATGATTCCATGGAATTCGGATGTTGTTCACTTGGTTCCCCCCCGTATGTTTTAAAAGTACATGAAACTTTTACAAATTGCATATTCGGTTATTTCAGATATACTATTCATCGGATTGATATTATATTTGTTTTTACAAATCAAAAATAAAAATAATATGGTTTTTTTCTAATTTCAAGTCATTTTAGGTTGTTTTCTATAGAACTAACCATTAAATGCACATTTTGGTGTTTTATGATACTAAAAGTTGTTTTTCGTTATATTGGGAAAACGACACCTCTGATTGATGTTCTTTTTACTCTCCCATTTTACAATTTACACCTTGACTATACTCTTCTGACTTCATAGCAATTGGAGGTCATTCAGTTGGTCTTATTCCCCCCAATAGTCTTTTTAGGGAAACTACATGCCCAATTGATGTCTCATCTGACCATACACATCAAGAAAAATAATAAAATGAGTTTCCTATTATATCAAGTCACTTCGTGATTGTTTTCAATGGATTTGACCATTAAAGGTCATTTTTTGTGTTATATAACACTAAAAGCACGTATTCGGTCTACCTGGGAAAATTATATCTCAGATAGACATTCGGTCTTGTCGACCATTTCACAATTCACTCTATGGTTTTTTTAGCCTAATATTATAGTATTTGGATGTTATTCGGTAGGTTTTGACCCTCATACACAACTTTACAAAAGGGTGTTAAACTGTTAAAAATTCAATATTCTATCGTTTTTTGTTTGGCTGCATGTCTGATTGATGCAACATCTACTCATACACCTCATCAATAAAATGTAAGATAGTTTTCTAGTGATTTTACGTCAATATTGAAAGATTTATATAGATCTGAAAATTAAACATACATTTAATAGTTTTATGACACTAAAAGTGCATTTTTCGTTATCCTAAGAAAAAATACCACTGATTGACATAATTTATACATTAGCACATCGAAATTCACTCCAAGGTTTTTTCATCTGATTACATGGCATTTATAAGTCCTTCTGTTGATTTTGACCCCCATGTTTTTTGAAGGGAGTCCAGCTTTTAAAATCGACATATTCAGTTGTTTTAGGCAGACCACACATCCAATTGATGTTCCATCATATAATACATATCAAAAATAATAATAAAATGGGGTTTATACGATTTTACATCATTCCATGGTTGTTTTCTATATATTTGACCATTATGCACGTGCTTTGGTATTTTATGATACTAAAAATGCGTTTTCATCCCTCTCAAGAAAAGTCTGCCTCATATTGGTGTTCTGTCTACTAGACTATTTCAAAATTTACTCTAATACTATTTTTTATGTAATTTAATTACATTTATATGTATTTTGGTTAGTTTTGACCCATGTACACACTTATTTAAAAGGCATCAAACCTTTAAAACCCATATATCTAGTCATTCTGGGCGAACCACATATCTGATTGATATTCTGTCAACTTATACACATCATGAATAATAGTAAGACATATTTCATAATATTTCAAGTCATTCTGAGATCTTTTTCTATAAATCTTATTGTTAAACACATGTTTTTGTGTTTTATAACATCAAAAATTTGTTTTTTGTCATCCTAAGAAAACAAAACCTTTAATTGATTTACCATATGCTCAACAATTTCACAATTCACTCTATAGTTTCTATGATATGATTTTCTAGAATTCTGAGGTTGTTTTGTTTGTTTATACTGCCCCACATGTTTCAAAAGGGCGTCAAACCTTTAAATTTGTATATGTTTTCATCTTAGGCATACCACCAATTTAACTGAAATTCCATCTCATCATACACATTAAAAATAATAATTATATGGTGTTACTATGATTCCACATCATTTTGAGTTCATTTTCAATGGATATAGTGGTTAAACCCGTGTTTTGGTGTTTTTTGAAACAAAAAGTGTATTTTTAGTCCTCCAAGGAAAACACCACCTTAGATTGCCATTCTGTGTACTCGACCATTTCAAAAATTACTCTATGGATATTCTCATCTAATTTCATGATATTCAGATTCCGTTTAGTTTGTTTTGACCACTAGACACAAATTTTGAAGGGTGTGAAACCTTTGAAAACCACATATTTTGTTGTTTCGTGTAGACCACACTTCCAATTAAAATTTCATCCTCTCAAAAACATAAAAAAAATAATAAAATAGTTTTTATGTGATTACAAGTTTTTATGAGATCATTTTCTATAGATCTGATAGTTAAAAACACGTTTTGGTGTTTTATGGCACTAAAAATCATTTTCCATCATCTCAAGAGAAAAAAATTCCAATTGACATACCATATAATCAATAATTTATTAATTAATTATATGGTTGTTATCGTATTATCTCACAATATGTGGAGGTTGTTCCGTTGGTTTTGACCCCCCATATTTTTAAAAGACATCAGAACATTAGAATCTACGTATTCGATCGTTCCAGGAAGACCACACCTCTAATTGATGTATCATATCCTTGTAAATGTAAAAAAATAATAAGTTGGTTTTAATATGATCTTAGGTCATTTTAGGTTCGTTTTATATGGAGCTGACCACTGGTGATTAATGACACTGAAAGTGTATTTTCAGTCCTCCTGGGAAAATGCCACATCATATTAATCTTCGCTCTACTCTACCATTTTAAAATTCAATATATGGGTGTTCTCATATGATTTCACTATATTAAAATGTCATTTGGTTAGTGTTGAACCATGGGCGCACTATAAAAACTACATATTTGGTCACGTCAGGTATACCACACATCTAATTGATATGTTGTCTTCTCATACATGTTGTGAATAATAATAAGTTGGTTTCTTGTGATTTCAAGTCATTCTATGGTCTTTTTTATATAAATGTTACCATTAAACACATGTTTTGGTTTTTTATGATAGTAAAAGTGTTTTTCCTATCATCCATAGAAACCGGCCCCTCCAATGGATGTATTGTCTACTTGACCATTTCACAATTCACTCTACAATTTTTTTCTTCCTATTTAAAGGCATTCAATGGGTTTTTAGTTGGTTTTGACCCCGTCTTGTGTTTTTACAGGGTATAAAACTTTTAAAAACTACATATTTGGTCGTTCCAGGTAGAGTTCTGGCCTAATTGATGTGCCATATAACCATACATTTCAAAAATAATAATAAGACAATTTCCTATGATGTGACAACATTCTAAGGTCATTATCTATAGAGTTGACCGTTAAGCATGCATTTTGGTATTTTGTGACACTAAATATACGTTTTCAGTCCTCCTGGGAAAACACCACATCATATTGACATTTGTTTTACTCAACCATCTCAGAATTCACACTATGGTTGTTTTCAAATGATTTCATGACAATCAGTTGCCGTTTGGTTTGTTTTTATCCCTGTACACACCTTTTAAATTGGCATCAAACCATTAAAAACTACATATTTAGTCATTCTAGAAAGATTGCACATCTAATTTATATTCCATCTGATCATAGACATAATAAATAATACTATTATCATATTATTTCAAGTCATCATAATGTCATTTTCTATAGATATGAATGTTAATTGCACATTTTATTGTTTTATGGCACTAAAATATATTTTCCATTATCCCGGGTAAACAACAACTTTTATTGATGTACCATCTATTCAATCATTTCAAAATTCACCATAAAATTATTATTGTCTAATTTCATGGAATTTGGAGGTTGTTCATTTGGTTTTAACCCTGTGTGTTTTTAAAGGGTGGAAAACTTTTAAAACCTATATATTTAGTCATTCCATGAAGACCACACATCTGATTGATGTGTCATATCATCGTACATGTCATAGATAATAAAAAAAATTATTTTAATATGATTTCACATCACTCCAAGGTTGTTTTATATAGATATGAACATTTAATGTTCATTTTGGTGTTTTAATACACTTAATATCTAAATTCGGTCCTCTTGGGAAAATGCTACCTTAGATTGATATTTCATCTACTTAACCAATTCAAAATTCACTCTACAATTGTTATTCTCTAATTTCACAACATATGTATGATGTTCAGTAGGTTGGGACCCCAGAATGAATGTTTTCAAAGAGTATTAAACCTTTTAAAACCACATATTTAGTCATTTGGGGCATACCGAATGTCCGATTGCACGTTAGATACTTTTACACATAAAAATTAATATTAAGAGGGGTTTTATTACTTCAAGTCATTATGCGGTTTTTTGTTATTGGTATGATTTTAAAACAACCATTTTTGATATTTTATGACACTAAAAGGTCATTTTTCATCATCCTGGGAAAATAAAACATCTGATTGTGTACCTTATACTCAACTATTTCACAATTCACTATATGATTGTTTTGTTATGATTTTATGGAATTTGGAGGTCCTTCCGTTGGTTTAGACCCTCGTATGTTTTTAAAGGGATTTAAACCATTTAAAATAGAATACTTTATCATTTCAGGTAGACCATAAATCTGATTAATGTTTAATATCCTCATATATTTCATAAATAATAATAATAATATGGGTTTTCTATGATTTCATGTCATTAAAATGTCATTATTTATGGATCTAACCATTAAACGCCCATTTCAGTATTTTATAACACTAAAAGAGATTTTTTATTCCTCCTGAGAAAACACCACCTCGGATTGACGTATCACATACTGGACCAATTCCCAATTTACTATACGTTTTTTATCATCTAATTTAATGGAATTAATATGTAGTTTAGTTGTTTTTGACCCTTATACTCACATTTTTAAATGGCACCAAACCTTTTAAAATAACATAATCCGTCGTTTTGGGTAGACCACACGTCTGATAGACATTTTGTATACTCACACACATTACAAATAGTAATAATTCATTTTTACTATAATTTCAAGTCATTCCGAGTTTGTTTGTTATAGATATTATAGTAAAATGAATGTTCTTTTATTTTTTGAAACTAAAAGTGTGTTTTCTGTCATCTCGGGATAATTTCACATTCGATTGATGGATCGTTTCCTTAACAATATCAAAATTCACTCCACAATTATTTTTGTTCGATTTCATGGTATTCGGAGGTCTTTCAGTTGTTTTTTCCAAGACTAAGGGTGTTCAAGGGTCAGGTCGGGTCGAGTATAGTATTGGACTCGACCCGACCAAAATAGAATCATTTGGGTCACATGCTTCATGAGCAGCATACCTGAACCTACCCAACCTATGGGGGTCAGGTTAAATTATTCATAGCCAAATGACATGACTTGACTGGACTTGTTGTGGGTCAGGTAGGGGTAATTGGGTTATTGGTGCATTAATGATCAATAAGACACCATGAAGGACTGAGACAGACCACCATTGGTGGAATTTTACACCACTAACATTTTCCATCTAATATATGTATTAACATCATACAAAAACCCCTTTCTTCTTATATTCTAGATGAAATCCACTTTTATAAGTGATTGAAAATCACTTATGCACTAATAAAATTAGAGGAACTTACACAGAATAACTAATTCAAATAGATTTTTAAAAATTTAAACAAATAGGCTTTACTCAAAGAGCTTATCAAAACACCCTAAGAATATCCTAGAAGTGGATTTTAATTTTTATAAATTTATAATGGAAAGATGCAATAATAAAAATAGCCCTTATTCAAACAGATCATCATAAGTAAGTGATAAGTGTAATAAAAAAACATAAAAAATGTAATTAAATAGTCCAATCCATATAAAGGTGGCCATTGGTAATTGAGAAAAAAATCAAAAATCTATCTATATGGTGACCTCTCATATCAAAAAATCCACAAGACCTAGAATAAGGAAATGATTGGGTTCTAAATATCAGTTTGGATTTGTGGTGAAAATCGGTCATCAAGTATATTCTAATCCAAAAAAGTTGTGGCAAAAACAAAATATTCAAGCCATATTCCTATTACATAGTAGAAACAAGAATTAATAGAAGTGGTTAATAATTTACAGGATAAGAAAAAAAATAAAATCATTCGAAACTGGGAGTATATTCATTGAAAAAGAAGCAACACAACTTGGGGTAAATTTTTAAGTCCTTATTAATGCTGAAACACCATACATTTTTATGAATCATTCTACCCAGAATTGAGACATCAATTTGACACAAATTTTAGGGATCAAGAGTGCTTATGTTATGAATGAATTTTTAGAATAAAATGGACCTTTCTGTCAATGTAGTAAGTGTTTTTATAGAATTTATTATGTAAGTAGTCCAACTATCCAATACATTTTTGAGAAGTGAAGATAAATTATAGCATCCTAAAAATTTGAAAAATTATGATCAATTAATTGAGCTATATTTAGTATTTATAAATTAAGTCCTCCTACTATATGATGCGTGAATGTTAATATTGAATAAACCCTATCCTAGGACCATCACTTGTAAATTTTCCTAACATACCCAGAAACATCTATACTGATCTCTTAGAAAACATACAGTGAGCTATACCCCATTCATGAAGCCTATAGTGAGCTGTAAAGAATTTATTTTATCAATAATATCTATATGAAGTGTCTATGTTAAATCAATGAAAAACACAAGATAAGATGAATGTATAGATAAATGTTTGAACTAATTAAATGGGAAATATGATTAAATATTTTAAAGGGGAATTGGTCACATTAATGATTAAATTTAAATGTTAACCAAATTTGGAAATATGATGTTTAGATTCATAAAAAGATGTGATGGTTACAAAAATTAATAAATCAGAAAATAAACTTGAAATATGTATAATAAGGATAACTATATATTTAATGGGAGTGAATTTTCTTGGTGTTGATGTGAAATCATTTAAAAAATTAAATATAAAGGAAATTTATGAATTAATCACTGCGAATGGAATGTAAAATGATAAATAAAACACTTAAACAAATTCAGTTTGATTCTTTTAAAAAATCAATGACAATTCCATCTAAACTTTAGAAAAATTGAATATGATTTTCCTATTTTTGATTTCTTGATTTTTTGTAAATTTGGGTAATATTATGACATGTTTCAAGTATTCTAGATATTATTTGATATGTAATGTGTTTGTAAACAAACAAATATGGTAAATAATTACCATATTAGCTATCATTTTAAGATGTTAGAGTCTAGGAGTGTTGAATAAATAGAAAATATTTACTTGGTCATGTAATATATTCCTTCTTTATTTTCACCATGTTTAAATTATATAGAAATAGGAACATTTTGGGTGTATTAACACTATGAATAAAAAAAATGAAATTTTTGTTTTCAAAATGACTAAAGCAATGGATGCTCTAAAGTACTTATAAGACGATTAGAAATTTATACCTTCATGAAGAGTGTTACTTTCTTCTATTATAGATTTCGAAACATTAATCACGAGTTGTGGATGATCGCATATCTTAAAAAAAAAATAAACTTCATTGACATTTATGCTCACAAATATATTTATTGGAAATTTTTATGAGGAAAAGTTAATGTAAATCATGATAAAAAATTTCATGCTATACCCAATAGAAGGCAATAAATTTTTCTATTCATCTATTTTTTATGTTGATAAATAATTCCTCGATAGTGGAATAACTATGAAACATAAATTAGAAGCACATAACCTTACATTTGTAATCAATTTCTAATGAGGAAACTAAATTGATGATGATGTGAGATGTCAAAGGATATGAAATTAATCCATGAGATTCAATGGATGATGATACTCTATATATGCAATAGGATAAAAATAAGAAAAAGGTGGAATACCCAATAGTCAAATCAATTATAAATTTGAAAATAATTTAGATTTTATACCCAATGGAATAAAATTCAATAGTATTAATATGTCTAGTGTAATAACCTACACCCATATTAACTGTAACTTAGTGAGTATAATAAACTATTTTAATTAACTCGAGGTTTAACAACCTTCCATATATAAAAATTAATAATATTAATAAGTAACAAAATATTCTTAGAATTCGTAAACACTGTAAATGTAAAAAATAAAAAAATATGATTACATGAAACTTAAAGATAAGGATCTGATATGCCTGATTCCACAACATGAAATGCACCATGTTTCATTAGGACCATAACGAGATAAATGAAATGAAAAAATCAAATTAATATGGACTAATGATGGATAAATAAAATTAAATGAATATATATGAATCAAAACAAAAAAATGGAACATTTAATTTATATTTTCAATACTCATTCCTAAATATATCGAGATATTCCTTGATTAATGTTAGAGTAATTGATATTAATGACTTGATATGAATTTAGAATTAGTCTAATAAGAAAGAAAAATATTGAGAACTTTTATGGAATTCATACATATTAATAACTCATAGAAGATAAGTGATATTGAGAACTCAAAGGGAATAATAATAATGATGAAATGAAAAGTCCAAAATATGGGTTGGATGTGTTATGAAGAAGGTGGAAATGAATGAATAGAAAAATATATATTAAATAGTCTGTCTGAGATAGTAGATATAGTTTATTATAGTATTTTTAAGCCAAAATGTCAAAGAACATATCTAGAACATAAGTAATTGGTTGAAAATATCCATTAATAAATAAACTAATAAAATTTATAAAAAATTTAAAATATATATGATAATTATATTTTTATCATTTTTATATAAATAACACACTTTTTTATAGTGTATACTACTCTCTAACCTTTTAGGAACTCATGTTTCTATAAATATGATATTTAAAAGCTTGAAATGACACATGTAATGATAAAAATTAATGCCCCAAATGTAGATAAGTAAACCATAATTCATAGTATTACCTGATTTTTGTAAGTTTGGGAGTCAACAAAAGTTTAATGTGATTAAGACATCATGTAAGAAGAAATAAAATTAAAATTTTAAAATTGAGAGTGGTTTTAAGATACCGTACCAACATCACAAGGTTTTTTCTTTCTAAATATAGGGATTTATCATTAGCATCATGTCATTTAAACTTGAACACTATAATAGGAAATGAATGTACTAACAAATAAAATCAAATCTTTGGATTTCATTAAAAAAATTATAAATGAATAAATGCATGAAATAAAGACATTATAAACATAGTTATTATATCCAATAATGAAAATAGATAATATATTATGAAATTATAAAATATTAAATAAATTGAAATCTTAATCATAATTGTTAATGATATCTTTAAATATAGCTATGTTTGTTTAAAAAAACTCATGTTACATGACAAAAAGGTATTCAATATAGTGTTTCATGTTATAAAAAAATGCAGAAAGTGAATATGGAATTGGTTTAATTAGTAATATATAACCATAATCTTTATTCAGTGGGTTTATCTACATATAGTTTTTGAGGAATATTTATTCAATCAACTTAGTTAGTTGTATGAACCCATAATCATTATTTGATGAATTAGGTCTCGTATTTTAGAAATTATTGAAGTTTGATATATCACGTTCTAATATATAAATGTGTGCAGATTGAGAAAAATGTACTGAATACAGAATTACTATAATACATTCCATATAAATATCATTTTCTACGAATAAAACATGAATAAAAATATTATCGAAATATATATTTGGTCCATGATAATGAAAAAATGAGGGATTATATCTTACACATCAATATGGTATTGCATTATACATTTTAAATTTAACACCTAAAACCAATAACTAAATACATATTGACATCACTATTTTCAAATATTAAAGAAATTATTAATATATTTGGTAGTCAATATGTTAGGAATGAGGCATTTATATAATGATCTAAACTGCATAATGCTTTTCCTGAATTTTTATGCATGCAATTTAATCCCTAAACTACACCCCTAATCATTATTCAACATGTTGCATCATGCGGATTAAAAAGAATGAATTTTTACATTTCATGGTAAATAATATGAATTTTAATTTCAATTTAATGTAATGAATACAAAATGGATACATTATACAACATATATATTACATAAACTAAATACAGTAAGAGGGATTATATAAGAGACACCAATATTAGAATGAATTTTATATTTTTAATTTATTATGTAAAACATATATCAAAAAACATTCAAACATGACTCATTTTTAATATAACATAAAGTACAAATCTATTTGAATGGTAGAATTTAAAAATTTTATTTAAGTGCATACAATTTTTCTATAATCTGTATGAAACTAGTTTATTCACTAAAATACACTCTTGATGTTAATTCAATGGATACAAACTTTTATTTTAAAAAAATAAAAAAGAAGAATATGTTATAGTTTATTATATAAAGCATATACAAATTCACTAATATATAATGAATGTGTTGGATTTGGTTCCCTAGAACCAACTTCTTGGTACTTTATGATAAAACATATTCAATGTTTTTAAATATTAATGAACTTCTTATCACATCATTATTTTTTATGCATAACATAGTTTCTGAAAATTTCTTGAGAGTAGTTGTCTCACTAAAAGGTCATATTAGTTCACCACTATGATGAGAACCTGAAAGTGCTATGAAACTATTATTAAATATATGTTCTATAGCTGGATTATACCATTTAAGGGACAAAAATTATTCAGGATATCAGGGGTGGACACTCAAAGGATTTTAGGAACCTTATCATGGTGTATTCCCTTGGTAATATCCCGTAGGTTATCATGAGAATGATACCCACCAGTAGGAAATCCACATTTATATGTGTTATTAGATGTTCCTACATATGGATGTGTGTATTGGTACATTGACTTTAATATTATTGTTAATGAGTATTATGAATCAATTATATTAATGTATTGATGAAATCTGTGATGATATATGTTCGTAGTGAGGTGGGATATGTTTACTGTGTCATGATTAATATTGAATTAATTAATAATGTGAGAAAGTATTTGTCCCTTTTTTTAACAGAATTTGATAATATATGACCTTTAATAGAAATCATACAACATAAATAAATCCCTGTCCGTGGTGTTCTATAAGAAATTTATATTTCAATATTGTTAATGAAAGATAAATCAATCACCTAGGTTAACAGAACCAGCATACCACCTGTTAGATATGAGATATCATGTTAAAGAGACTGTATTACACACTATGTGTCTGTATGAGGTAACATGTCATTATGGAAATATCTTCTTTCCCTTTGGATGTCTTAGCGGATTTCTAAATTCTAACCTTGGACTTTAGGATTCTTCACCTATTGCCATTGAGATAGAGTCATAAAGGGTCATAAACTAAGTGTATCCAGAATCTCACATAATTAATTTATTACTATATATTTTTTAAAAATTCGAATAAATAGTGGTCCCACACATGGTTTAATAATTATTCATTTTTTCTTGATAATATATATTTCAACACTAGTTATATGAGAGAATATAAGGTGAGTGGAATATTTAATAAATATTTATTTTCTATTTAAGTTAATATAATATATATTTATTTTTTGGAGAATAATGCATTGATATTTATTTAATAATTAAATAATCAATATTCAAGGCCTGATAAATGTTGTGGAGGAATAGTTAGCCATGTTTAATTTTCTGGTGATAAAATAATTAATAATTAATATTAATTGACTAAATAATATTTAATTTTAATTCTAATGTTAAGCGTATTCTGAGAAACAATATTATTATTATTATTATTTGACATGGGGTTTTTACTAGGGTTACATAAACAATTAAGATAACTTTGCAATTATTTTATTTTAGCCCTGGTAATATATCAAATGAGTGATTTCATATTCTTAAAAATCCAATTCATTTGTCTTGGTTGTGCACAACAAAATTGGGGAATCCTCTAATGCCCAATAGAGAACCCTTCTCAAGACCACTTCCAAGAACAGAGAAAAACCATATTCTACTAGATCAAGGGGAATGATTTGGAAGTGATTCTCATAGTGATAAAAAGAGGATGAAACAAGAGATAGGATATGTCATGCTATCACCAAGAGATTCATTTGGTGTTGTTTCAAGATTCTTGGAACATGTTTAGATCACCTCTTGAAGGAATCTTCATTTGATTCCTATAATATAATGATGGTGTATCATAGATCTGTTTCCATATCCATCAATAAAGAAAGAATTTCAACAAAGTTAATAATTTATTTAATTAAATTAATCATAAATAATATGTGATTATCCTCCCTTTGGTTCTAGTGTGATTTCCCTTATTTTAATTCATTGATCCAATTCCATAGACCATGACATTTATTATTGTGTAGATCTCATATTTGATATAAATCACGACAAAAAGAAATGTTGGACACCACCCATGGAAAACTTCTTCTATGCCTAGAACCTACAAGTCGTATAAGTGTATTCACATAATTATTTATATCTATCTAAATATCATTGGTGATTTACAGATTTTAATTTTGTTTCTCAATTCATGTTTAACCATTATTTTAATCTGAATCATGAGATCTATTTCTTCCTCTGTTTCTTGAATATATAATTGAGGTGATTAATTTTATGAATAAAATAAAATCAAGGAACTCATCCAGAAGAGATATGGATTCTATCTAGATTAAACAAGAGTATACACCGTGTAATTTGAATTACACGCCATGCAATCATGGTCAATGAACTAGGTGGTAATTCAAAAATTACTCAAACCGTGTGCATTGACGACACACAATGTCGTTAATTCTTACACCATGTGTTGACTGAGATATGGTGTCACATGATCATATGAATCTACCTTAGATATACGGTGGGATATGTACACACCATGTGGCTCAAGATCATAGGCCATGTACTTATACCAAAATAAAATGATTTAAATTTTATTTTACTATTTAATCCTTGAGACATGTACTTACGTGTGGTCGTAATGATAGGACACACCATGTGATAGGTTTTAATATATGACAATATATAAATGTTTAATTAATATCCACATAATATTCAGATATTCATATCATGTATGATTCATATTACAAGTTGATAATCTTTGTGCATTAAATCATAACACGTGACCGAAAAATCTTGTAATTCATGTAATAATATGTGATGTACACATCAGGAAAGTACGTGATAATTCATGTATTCAATATGTTACAAGAGTAAAATTGTAAATGAATATAATACATGTTGGGTAGAATCAGATGATTGTTCACCGTGTTTTCTCTATGGAATATTTATGTACACAGTTAATTTTAAATGAATTTATTTAATTTATTTAAAATTATAATGGATGAGAATCTCAAGGAAATTTAGATGATAATTAAGATATAATAATTGATTAATTAGAGATAATAAATAATCAATTCAAATGAGTTATATCTTAATTATGAATGATTAAAAATTGAATTAAAGTTTTATTAAATGCATAATTCATTTCATGCATGTGGATGATCATGAGCTAGATTGTACCATGGTATGTGATTGGTTTAATATAAATTATTATTAATTTAAACCTTTGGACTGCATGCCTTCTCCCCTATTATTATGTAGGCCCTTCATTCCCATGGTTTCTTTATGTAAAACATTTTCCATCAGCAACATGTGAGTAAAAGATTATGTAATGGATGGAGCTCCCATGATATTGGAGGCGGTTCAAGTTTGGAGCTGAGGGGAAACAAATCCAAGAGAAATATATTTGTGGATAAGGTGAAAGCTACAAACATAAACCATAATTGGTTCAAGGTGTTTTTATTCTAGGACAATAGTTAGTTTATCAACCACTAGATAAACTAACCATTAGTATAATATCATGGTCACAATGTTTATTATTTTCTTTATATCAAGTTGCATGGTTATTTAATTATGGATGATTTTCGTGATCATATAATTTATGAAATTAATGAGCATGCAATATAAAACTAAAATAAATTGGTTTATGTGTGAATATTATCTAATACATGGTTAATACCTTATATAAATGCACTTAATATTGGAAATAATGTGATAAAGACAATGATTGGAAATTTATGCATAAAAGATAAAATCTAAGAATTATATATATTAAGTAGGTATAGCCTTCCACTACTTTAGTTAAAATTGAACCATCATTCAAAGTTCATGACCAACCAAATTTGGGGTGGTTTCAATTATAAAAAAATTCTTACTTTATTTTCTGGGTTGACTTAACATAGTTAACATAAGGGTTGACTTCCAAAGAAGGACATAGTGAAACTGAGAGGCAAAGGCTATGGAAATCTAAATTAATTATTTCTAGATTGGGGATCCCACATAGAAGATCAAAAAACTATAATTTAATGCAGTTGGAATTTAGAATTCCTATATAAAACCATTCATGTTTCTTGACAAACCAATGTTGGGGAAATGATAAAGGGAATTTTGATCCTTGACACTACAATATCCACAAAACCTGATATTTTGAATCCAATGAAGGGGGATATTGGGTTTAAATAAAATAGTGGGTGAGAGATAAATGTAATATTTTTTTGTCAAAATTTCTTCAAATAATGTCCCAAATTATTTTTATCTTATTTTTAGAAAAAATAATAAAATTGAAAAAAATCACGGTGATCCAAACATGAGAAGGATAACCTTCCCCCAAGAACAAATTTACAAGAATGGAAAAGGATCTGATGTGTCGTCCTTCTACATGAAATGAAATAATATGTGCTAAAAGAAAATTTTCTAGTTGCGTTGGGTAATGAGGAAAGTGATGTAGAGTCATCTCTCTATGAGAAAGAATTGAAAGATACTACAAATGTTCAATGTTTCATGTTATCATCCATTCTAATGAGATTTTGATGAAACATGAGGACATATATGTGTATAACATGATGTCTCACCTTCAGGATCTTTATCAGGAGAAGGCGAGATATGAGAGGTATGAGATCTCTAATAATGTTTTTATAACTAAGCTTGGAGAGTCTATTCTAGATAGACCACATGTAGTCAATCTAATTATCCACATTAAATGTTTAGACATCTTAGGGATTAAATTCATGGATGAGTTTCATATAGATCTCAAAAATTCATCACTTATTAAGACCTTCTATAGTTATATTATCAATTAGAATATGAAAAAACAAAGATAAGAGTATTTTAGAACATCTTACTTTAATTCACCAACTATTTAATTAAATGGAGCATGATAAACCCATGGTCGTTATGGTGAATAAGAAATGGAAGAAAATTTCAAATGGTCACAAGACTAATTAACATTATAAATCTCTTGACCATCATCCTTCAAATAAGAGGAATATCCAAAGGCAGGGCAAGAAAAGAGAGGATTTAAGTTTTGTATGTGGAAATTCAGTCCACTGGAAAATGAAGTGAAACCATAAGCTAGGGGAAGCTAAAGGTGCATTCATTAAGAAGTGTAATATTTCAATATCTACACATTGGGTATTGGATACAATTGGGGTGCTCACATCTGTATCTAAATGCATGAAAATTGTATATTCTGAAATATTTCTATATCAGAGGTGGATTTGAGAGCTGCCAATGGTGTAAGGATGGCTGCTTTGGCCATTAGTGACAACCACCTTCCATTTACAACAGGAATGATTTTGGTTTTGAAATATTGTTATTATGTACTTATGGTTACCAAGAATAGAATTATTGTATCATTCCTATATATAGATTGGTTTATTTTCACGTTTGGAAATAAAATTTGTTTCTTCAATAAGACAACATATGTTATTGAATGAAAATATTAAATAATGGTCTTTATGTATTAAATTATGAAAACTATGTGTTTTAAATTGATAACGAATCATGTTCACATGACTCAAAGAACCCCCCAGATTTGGCATCACCATCTTGGTCATGTAAATTATAATCATTTGAAAAATATCTATCAAGATTTTTATTTTTAATCATCTAAGCTAAAAACACTTAAAATATGTAATGCTTATTTACAAGGAAAAATGATCGAACCCCCATTTTTTGGATAGGGTGAAAGTTTCAGAGAGAATCTAGGATTGGTATAAACTTATGTGTGTGGACCATTTCTAGAAGAAGTAGTGGTAGATATTATTACTTCCTAACTTTTACTAATGACTTGAGTCGGTATGGATATATCTAATTGATGAGGGATAAGTCTGAGTACTTTGAGAATTTAAAGGAATTCAAGAATAAAGTAATGAATCAACATGGAAAGAAGATAAAAAATATTCTATCCGATTGGGGGGGGGGAATATCTTAACCAATAGTTCATCAAATTTATATTGGAGTGTGGGATTCTATCTAAAATAACTTCACCTTACACAAAATAATGGAATTTTGTTAGTGAAAGGAGAAACCATACCTTGTTTTTCATGGTACAATCAATGATGATTCATGCTGATCTTTAATTATCCTTTTTGGGATATGCATTTTAAACTTTGGCATACACATTAAATTGAGTTCCAAATAAAGCATAAAATCGAATTTCCTTTCATTAATGGAGTGTAATGAAACATGTTCGGTCACATAGATGTGTATGGGGTTGAGAGGAATTTGTTATGGACTTCTCAGGAAACGGACTAGCAACCTAAGGCACAATGTTTATCTTTATAGGGTATCCCATGGATTCAAAGGGATACTACCAATAAAACACCTCAGATAAAAAAGTTATTGTTTCCAAACAATCTGTCTTTCCTGAGAGGGAGAAAATACTAAAAAGGGATAGTGGGAGCTAGATTAACTTTTACTAAGTCGATGATCAAGATACACAATAGTAAGAAGTGGAACAGATCCCATAGGTCCCCATGGAAGAAGTCATTCATGAAATAGAAGTAATGTGTAGGAGCATAACAGAGGTAAGAGAACCAATGAAATATGGTTTTCTAGTAACTGAAGATAGTGAATAATTATTGGTAGAAAATTATGAACCTTTATACTATAAGTATGAAGAATAGAGATCAGAATCTATGAGATGGAAAGAATCAATGAATTCTGAATAGGATTCCATGTATCAAAACCATTTTTGGGTTCTGGTAGATGCATCAGCTATTTTAAAGCCCTTATGGATTCAAATGGGTATTCAGTAAGAAACTAGACATGGAAGGTAAAGTAAATACATAAAAAGCAATGCTAGTGGATAAAGGGTTTAAACAACATTAAGGAATATAATACAATTAATCATTTTCACTAGTTTCCTTGTTTAAATTAATCATAATTCAACTTGCTATAGTATATTACCATGACTATAAGATTTGGAAGATGGATTTCAAAAGTACATTCATTAATGGGAACCTTCAAGAAGATTTCAATATGACACAAATACAAGTTTTTGTGACTTTAGGTGATTTTAAAAGGATTTTTAAGTTACAGAGATACATTTATATATTGAATAAAGAATCCATGCCATGGATGATTTCATTTGATGAATCCATCAAAATAATTTTTTTTTCATTAAGAAAAAATGTGAGTTGTGTGTTTACATGTTTTTTAGTGGGATTTCAGTCATTACCCTAGTAGTATATTTTTACGAAATATTACTTATTGGAAATAAAATACAAGTCTTATAGTCAGTTAAGCACTGGTTAGAAAAATTTTTCTCAATGAAATATTTATATGAATTAGTCTATACTCTAGGGACCAAGATAATTAATTATTTATCCAAGAGGATTCTTGGTATAAGTCAATGTTCATATATTGACCAGATACTAAAGTGATTTAGTATGGAACAATCTAAGATGGGATTGGTTCTAGTGTCACATGGTTTGTATCTTTCTCTGAAAATGTGTCCGGAGAAACAACATGAGTAAGTGAGAATGAGTAAAATACCATAATCTTAAGATATTGGATCAATCATGTATTCAATGTTATGTACTAGACTTGATGTTTCCTATACATTGATCATGGTAGAGAGATATCATGAATACCTAAGAGAAGAAATTTTGACTGCTATTAAGGATATCCTTAATTATTTGAGAAGAACTAAGGATATGTAATATGTGTATAGAGGAGAAAAAGAGATTTTCATTAGTTTTTATATTTTTTCTTGTTTTCAAATTGATTATAATGATCTAATGTCACAAATTGGATATGTTTTTAGTCTTAATAGAGGAACTATGAGTTGGAATATTTAAAAGTAGCCAATTTTCGCTAATTCTATAGTGTATATTGAGTGAAAAGTGGTTCTTGATGCATCCATGGAATCCATTTGGATTCAAGAAATTTTATAGGATCTTGATGTGGTACCTAGTAGTAATGACCCTATCACATTTTATTGTGATAATTCTGCAATAATGCCTCTTGAAAAAGAGCCAAGGTCTCACAAAAAAACAAAGTACATACTCCATAAGTATCAACTCTTGAGGGATTTTTATAAATGGGGTGATGTTTTAGTATGTAGAGTACCCAAATAAGGGAACATAGAGAAATACAAGACTAAATTCCTATCGTATTAGAAGAATAAGTATCATTGGGATCAAGCATACTGAATATTTTTAGTAGTTGGATTTTGAGAAAGTGTGAGTTTGTTGGAGTTGGTTCCCTAGAACAAACTTCATTTTACATTATGATAAATTTCAATAATAGTGTTTTAGAATTAATAAAATTATTATCACAATAAGATTATTCTTCTATGTAACATACTATGTTATAATGTCCTAGAAGTAGTTTTCACACTAAAATGTCATATTAGTCCCCTAATATGTGAGAACTCTAAAGTCCTATGACACTATTATTAAATATGTGTTTTATATCAGGATGATACATTTGAGGGAATCATAAGATATAGTCTATTAGAGGTATAGACTCATAGGAATTTGATATGACTTCTCGTGACGTACGCCCTTAGTAATATCCAGATGGATATTATTAGAACAAAACCCGCGTCTAGGAAATCCACATTTGTATGTGTCATTGGAAGGTACTATCTGCAGAAATTTGTATTGATCCTAATAATTTATTATTATTATTAATGAGTATTATGAGTCACATACTTTTATGTATTGATAAAAACTATGAATGAAAATGTTCACAGTGAGGTAGGATATGTTGGGTGCGTCACGATTAATATTTTATTATTGAATAATGAAAGAACAAATTTTTCCATTACATTCTTTAATAGATGTTGATATCTTATTTACTTTGATGGAAATGATATAGCCTAAATAGTTCCATGGAAATGGTGTTATATAGGCAAGTTCTATTTTAGAAATTCAAGGAAAGAGAAATTGAGAACATAGGTTGATGGCACCAGCATGCAACCTGCTTGATTTGAGATATCATTATAAAGGGGTTATATTACAGAGTAAGCATCCATATAAGATAACATGTCGTTATGGCATTAAATTCATTCTCTATGGGGGACATTACGTGTTGGTAGATGCTAACCTCAGATTTTAGGCTACCTCACGTAATTCCATGGATAAAGAGGCCTAGAGGGTTACACATTAAGTTTATCAGGAATCTTAGTTAAATAATATATTATTATTTATTATTTAATAAGTTCAATAACTATTATTTTCACACAATGTTTAATAATTATTCATATTTTTTTTGATCACATATATTCCATTTCTAGTTATTTGAGAGAATATAATACGAGCGGAATATTTAGTAAATATTTATTTACTATTTCTAGGAATATAATATTTATTTATTTATTAGAGAATAATTAAGTGATATTTATTTAATAAAAAATAGTTATTATTCAAGTCCCATTAAATATTGTGGAGGAATGGAAGACCGAGTTTGATAGAATGGCAAGAAAATAATAAATAATAAATATTTTATTATATAATATTATTTAATTTTAATTATCATGTTAAGTGAATGACAAGAAATAATAATAATAATTTTATTATTATTACTTGACATGGAGTTTTCTCTAGGATTAAATAAATATTTAAGTGAGGTGGTGGAATTATTTTATTTTAAACCTAGAGATATATAAACCCAGTCATGTTATTTCCTCAACAAGACAATTCATTTTGTCCTAGTTGTGCACAATGAAATTGGATAATCCTCTAAATCACTAGAAAGATCCCTTATCCATGAACATTACCAAGAATAGAGAAGAAGCTTCCTCCACCAGATCAAAGAGAATGATTTGGAAGTGGTTCTTGTAGCGATCAAAAGCGGATGACACAAATGCAAGGATCTTCCATTCTAGTACTGGGATATTAATTTAGTGATGTCTGTAAATAAGTTGAACATGTTTGGAACACCACTAGAGGGAATATACACTTTATTACTACAATGAAATGATGGAGCATCATAGATCCATTACCATATCCATTAACAAAGAAAGAATTCCAACAAAGTTAATTCTTTATTTAATTAAATTAAAAATAAATAATATTTGATGATCCTCCCTTTGATTTCTTTGTGACTTCCCTAGTATGATTTAATTTTTATTAGTTTCTATATCAATAAATTTATTACCATGTATATCTCATATTGGTTAGGAATCATGAAAAAAATCAAATATGGGCAGCACCAATTATACACTTTCGCTATGCCCAGAACATACAGAATGCACAATGAATACTATATATAGAATAAAAATATCATCAAATGAAATCATTATATGCATAAAACTTTTAACTAGTAGTATATTAGGACCATAAAAATGAACAAATGGTAGATTCTATATGAAACATCAATATGATAATGATGTGTACATGTGAAATTTGACCTCCAAAATATTTCTGTAACACATAATGAATGTATAAATATATTATTAATATACTAACTCATCAAGGAAACATTTATAGTGTATTAAACTATATAAATATTGATATTTCACATTATTTTATTCAATGAATTATAATCGGTATTTCGAGAATTAGTGAAACTTTTTATTTCATGGTAAATTATATCAAGTGTGTGTATATTAAATAATTTCTAATAAATCCAAAATGAATAAAATATAAAAAATAAAGATAACATTAAGTACATATATTATACATATATAGCTCGTACTTAACTTTATAGTAGAGAATAAATCCAAATGATAATTTCTAAGACATCAATATGGTCATGGAGTCTAAATTTATATTTTACACCTAAAATATTTATCTAAATAAGTATTGAGGTGACTAAAATAAAAATTAACAGAAATTAAATTTTTAATAAAACTGCAGTATTTCAATAATAATTTAAATAACATTTATACAAATTTTTTAAAAAATCAATATTCAAATGGTGTAATCAGTAAACTATACATTACAAAAAAAATATTAATAGTATAGAATAATATAGAAATTAGAATGTACCATTGATTTTTTAAAAATAAATAAAAAATGTTGGGGCACGACGGTTGATGGAGGGGGGAGGTGGTGGGGGCACTAAAAAAGTTAGAGAAGGGGGAGAAGGAGGTTGAGGATTCACAGAATTAGGGTAGGGGGGAACATTTGGGGAGGCGCTATAGAGATGGGTACTCCACGATGTCGGGAAAGGGGGTGATGATATCTAGGGTCGACGTTTTGGGAGCGGGGGGGGGGGGGGGGGGGTGCAGGTGGCTAGGGTTGACATCGTAGGAGAGTGGGGAGTGGGAGGTAGGGATTGACAGTGGTGGGAGAGTGGGGAAAATAAAATCACATCAAGTAAGCTCTTTAGACTATCCTAACTATATCTTTTCACTATTAAAGCGTCCTTGAGTGATTGTTTACAAGATTTACACCCGTATTTCCAATTTTTGGTGGGGACATATTAACAGGATTAATAAAATTCATTAGATTGCCCGGAAGTCTCTATGAACCCATAAAATAGGTGGTATTATGGGCTTCTAGGACCTCGGTCTGTTCAATGAGGCCTTGTTAGCTAATCTGGGTTGGCACCTATTGACTATACCTTCATCTCATTGCACAAAGATTCTACATGAAAAATATTTTCCTCACTCTATACTATAGAACTCCTCTATACACCCCCGCCCCATCTTTTTATGGATAAGTATTTGGGGTCAAGAAAATTATTTGATAAATGAATTGGATGGTGGATTGGGGATGGAACAAAAGTCAACATTTGGAAGGATCCTTAGTTGATTGGTAAAGAAAGCATGATCTATACTTCACCAGCCTTTCTAGGATCCGAGGAGGCCATTTTCCAATGCATGTTCAATGATAATGGTTTTGGTTTGTTCCTGGTTAAAATTAACTATTGGTTTAATGAAAGGGATATAAGGATTATTCTGATCATTACCTATGTGATGGATGTAGGGAAGAACTGTCTCTTTTGGGGTAATGATATATCAGGATCCTATTCAGTGAAATTTGGATAGAAACTTGCTCTTGATGGTCACAATGATGATTCAGAAGGGATCTAGAAAATTCTTTAGCACTTGGATATCCCCCAAAGATATTCTAATTCTAGTGGCATATTTGTATAGGTATCCTCCCAGATTGAAATTACTCTCCTTACACCATGTTATGAACAACCAGACATTCCCCATTTTCTCAGATGATATAGAATCCCCTATGAATTCAATCATTCCCTGTTCATGGGTTATGGGAGTTTGGATTGCATGGGGATATATTATGGAGCTTATTCTGGATGTGACATCAGATCTCCCATCACTGATGATGATGTGGTCTTCCTCAATCAATGCAGATAATGTAGCCTCACTGTTCCTAGTGTCTTGGATTTATGGGTTATGTGGAATGATTTCATCTTTAATCACACCTCAAAAACCTATGGTTTTTGTATTGAAAAAGAAACTTCCAAGATTGATGGGGGGAATCGGGACCCAGACTAGAATGTGTTATTTGATTATTGAACAGCTGAAGCGAGATGGAATACCCCAACAGATGGGATCATAAAAAAATGTTGATGATTATTTACAAAAAATTGGAATTTTTTGGAAACATATTGATGTTCTGTGACTATGGTGGAAAGATCATCACATCCAAATAGGACATGATCCATGGTTTTTAGGACCCCGCTGTTGATGATTCCCATGTTGTCCTTAATAGTGTGACCTTTGAAAAGGATTATAGATGGAATTCTATACACATTTAATCATAATGTGTCAATATCATCAAGTCTATCAACACAAATTATTTTGGATTCCAATATTATGTCTTCCTCATCAAGAAAATCCAGTCTCTTAGTCACATATTTGTTTTTTTCTCTGTCTCATTCATTAAAATAGAGTGAAATGAAGCATCACATCATTTGGCTTCTCATTGTCAGTCAAGAGAAAATAATGTATGGTTTGATTACATCCCTTTATGTATGTTATATTTTGTTACTATTGATCTTTGTGATTAATATAATTTCCTTCATTTTTCAAAAAAAATATGTTGGTGTGGGAGGTCTGGGGTTTTAGATATTTTTTTGATACGTTTCTATAAAAAATTTAATTACTACTTAATGTGTAAACAAAAAAACACATCCTAAACATTAGAGAAGAAAATTTATGTTTTATATATAATTATATATATATGATTATATATATATATATACATATGATAATTTGATATATGATTTTAAGTGTGCTTATATTTTTTTATACACAAGTAAATAATTTTATATTTTCAAGGGTGAATACACGTATACACATATAGTTTCATTTAAATATTATTTTCAAAATATGTATGTTTTTAATTATTAATATATATATATATATAGGCATGCATTCTCAAAAAGTTTCTATAAAATTTATCTATTTGTTATTTTTTAATTTATTTTGTTTGTATAGACAAATTACCAAATATAATTTTAATTTATTTTTGTAAATCTCCAATTCAAATTTGTTCCTGTATATGAAAAAATCAATTTCAAAATAATGTATCATATATGTGTTTAGAATTATGTTTTCATGACCTATCCCCCAGGGCCCATTCCGTGACTACCCCAAGCCCACCTTCCATAGGCCTGGGGCTGGCGACTAGCACCAAAGGTGTAATTCTCTAAAACTAGGAAGGAATTTCCTCTATAACCTATAAACAAACACAATATAAAGCACACGGTTGGATTAAAAACCATGTAAACTGTATAAAAAAAGAGTTCTGAAAGTTAAAGGGGCTAGAATACATGCCCAACTAGAAAGTACAAGTACAACTGTGATACAATACAACTGAATAAAAGGGAAAGTCCACCACCGAGTCATCCTCCAAGGTTCCTACCTGAAAGGTAGGTACAGATCTCCTCCTCATCACACCTCGTTTTCCCCTCTCCTCCATATACCAACTCGTCGTAAGGTCCTCCTCCAGGTACCGTCCAGTCCGGGTACCCTCATCGTCAATCAACGATGTCTGTCGTCTGCATCCAACACAACAAGGTGCTGGCATGGCCCGTGCAGGGGTGAGTATAATGATACTCAGTATGGACCCTGAGACCCTCTATGTCTCACAAAATCCAACAAGGATAAAAAAATGAAGTCAACAAATAAACTTACTTAGGTATATGCCCATACATATACCTAAGTTATCCTGTAATCCATCTCAATCAAAAGGAAAACAAAGAGGTTCTGAGTGAGCTCACACCAGGATTTATACTAGGTGTAGTATCAAGTAAGATTTTGAACAAAAATTCGAACTCTTTAGAATCTAGAGAACTCCTCCTCTATCAAGTACAGTGGGCCTGTCGCCTCACACAGAGATGATTCCCAATAACCTTGGACAACTGAGATACTCCTAATGTCGAGTACTATGGTTCTGACATGTCACATAGAGGTTCTCCCCACGGTGGGTATTCTGCGTCACACAAAGGTGCTCCCCCTCAATTCCCACTATGTTAATACTCCTATAGGGTACCATGGGTTTGCCACGTCACCAAAGCGCTCCCCAATGTGGGTTTTCCGCGTCACCAAGGCGCCCCCTCTAGGCCTATCAAGTTAATCAGAGTCGAAACAGTCAACAGTCATAAAGTCTCATCCAACCACTAGGTCTCCGCACTATGCATGCTCGTCTCCAGGAGGATCCACTCCACAAGCTACTGGTTGAAACTCCAACTGCCACGAAGTACCATGAAAAAGTGTCTCAAAGGTCAGCCTTGTTATAGGGGTCTCAAAGTAATAGACGATGCGTCAATCGGACACCCACTCTGTGAGTTAATATCCTTTTTGTATCGGGGCCCCGGTTGGATTTGTGCTCAATCCAACCTGATTGTTCCCCATATCAATCAAAAACATAGTGGGGTGTCACTCAAAGGGACCGTCTCACTCAAAAATTTCTGGTGTCGTTGAAAGTTCGTCAAACAAACGTCTTGTGCCAAAGTTATGGCCAAAATAAGGTAAATGGTTCATAGTGGGCTCGGGTTCGGTCCGACCCGGTCGGACCGACCACACCCGACCCGGCCTATTCTGACCCGCTTTGGGTCTCCCTGGCCCATTGGGTCCGGCCCGGCCCACGAGGTCTGCATGGGTACCATAGGGGCAGCTCAGCCGAGGGGTACCGCGAGGGCGGTGACCCGGCCATGGGGGCGTTGACCAGCTATGGGGGCGAGGACTGGCCGCGATGGCACAGACCTGCTACAAGGGAGAGGACCGACTGCCAGGGCACTGAACTTCCATGAGTGGTGTGGACCGACCAGGAGGAGCATGGACAGGATGGAGGTCAGTAGACCGACCATGATTCAGTGGTGGTTTGGTTAGGAGGGTGGAGCGGCTAGGCTCAGTGGTGCGGTTTGGCTCGGACGGCAGCGCGGCTCATCGGACGGTGGCACGACTCAGGGAATGATAAAGTGGCTTAGCTCGGATGGTGGCATATCTCAATGGATGGTGTCACGGCTCGATGAGGCCGCAGGTCGGCCGGGGTGGTGTGACGTGGATGTGGGTCAGTCGGGGCGGCACGGCGAGGCCGCAAGTCGGCTGGGGCGGTCCGAAAAGTCCATGGTTGGTGGCGTCATTGCCTCCATCCGCTTCATCACCTACCTCCATTTCAAAGAGTAAACCAATGAAAAATGGATGAGGGGTCGAGCCATGATGGTTTGTCTAACACTCGCCGCATTTAGAGTGGCAGCAAGTGGTTCACAAAAAACAAAGCATGAACATGAATCCATAATCATCTGCAATGTTTGTTCTCAACCCACAAAAAAAATAAGGGAGAACATGGAGAGTGATAAACATTTCAGACTAAACCCCTACCTCATTCACATGATGACTTTGGAATGTGGAAGAAGGTGAAGTCTTCAATGTTCGTCTCGTCCGCTACACACCTCTAATCCCGGGTTTTTGGATCGGTTCGTCGTAGTCGAAGATGTTCCTTGTCGGCATTCTTTGTGGAGGAAGAATTCTTCATGGAGGAAGTGTTCTTCTTTGGAGAATCTTTCTCCCAATTCCTCCAAAATTTAATGTGGTACCAAAATAATATATTAACCCCTCTATTATGTTTGTTGGCATAAATTCAAAATGAATAAATAAATGTGGTGTGTTGGAAAAATTAAGTGGGGAAGGGTTGTCACAATTAATGTGGAGGAAGCTCATGAGGCTCCCCCACATTAATGAGGGAGTTGAAGAGGTTTAGGCCTCGGGTGGTCCTGACTACCATAACCTCTCATGGGATGTTATGCTCGGGTGGTCCCCACCTCCATAACCTCTCATTGGAGGTTATGGTCTAGCGGTCCCCACTTCCTAACTTCCACATGAAGGTTTTAACAAATAAAATAAAAATAAAAAGTTGTACAATTTTATTTTTATTCTACTATTCATTAAAAAACCAAAAACTAACTTCCACCATCGATCAATTGCCGTCGAGGTGAAAGTCTCCTTAAGAAAAAACCAGCACTGCGAGTTTAATGGTGTCCTCAGATTTCAATTCCGAACACCGGTTCAAAAGTAACAAAAATCTGCTTGCACGTTGTCTGAACGTACCCAAAAAAAAGTTAGGAAAAAGATTAACAGTCACCCTCGACCCATGTCGGTCAAGGTTAGGCTATGCCCAAGTGACACACGCCCCAATGAACCCAACAGTAATTTTAGATTTCTAATCCAAATTACCGTTTAAAAGTTATTGATTTTACAATAAAATAATTGTCAGTTAATTATTATATTTACGACCAAAAACTCACTATCCCTGGTGGCCCACACCGGCCAAAGTTAGTATCTTCTTAAATAAAGCATTCCCTCAAAAGTTTAGTGGTGGTATTATATTTTCTATCCGAACTACCATTTGGGAGTTAAAAGCATTTGAAAAACAAAATAATTTATTTAATTATTTTATTTATGATTATGCCATTTTGGGTTTTCTTACAGGAGGTCTGTTCTGAGAAAGCATAAGTCACGCCTAGGGTAAAACCGCCATTCTGGACGCAACGGTGCCCTCAGGTTTCTGATCTAAGTAACTATTTATGAGTTATCACACTCTTTCAAGAAATATTCTTACACGCCCGGATTAAAGCATTAGAAAACTTCCACAGATCATTCTGGGCACTTCAGGCCTTGGAATTATGCACCGTCATATTTCACGGTCTCGAAATAATTCCATATAATTAAATAAAAATTATAAGGAAATTCCAGGACAATACATATTTGTATCAATGAAAAGATAAAATAGGTGGAGAAATATTGAAATGCTAATATCATCTGAAAAAATATATTGGATAAATATTATTAGTGAAAACCTAATAATTTGAATAGAGGAGATATAAGATGAATTTGAATGGTGCACATGAAATGACAGTATTTTAAAGAGGGTTCCTAACTATTTCATAACACTATCATAGATCAGTGCATGGGTAGTATGGACCTCTATCAGTGATAAGTAAAATGAGGGCTTTATCACCACTAGCTCAAATCGCTGAAAAATATAACTTTTATCAGCACTAAAATAACACTGATAAAGGTGGACCCTTTATCAGTGCTTTTTTAGCACTCAAAAAAATTATATTTATCAGTGGTATTATTAGCACTAATAAATGTTTTTAATAATTTTTTTATAAATTTATATAAAACTATTATATTTATATTCCAAAATAATAATTCATTATACACATTAAAAAAATGACATATTTATAATTAATATATATTTTTAAATGATTCAAATTTATATATAAATATTTATAAAAAGTATTTATAATATTATAAATAAATTTTTTAAATAATTATAATATTATAATATATTTTATTAGATAATAAATATATTTATTATATTTATAATTATATATATATAATTATGTATAATTGTTTCTAATTATATAAATTTATAATTACAATTATAAATAAATAAATATATATTTATTTATTTAAATAAATATATGTTTGCAATGAATTTGATCAATAAATATATTGATGCATGAGTATAATTAACATGTGTATATTATGTATTGATAATGAATTAATATTAATTTATAAATTACACCCTTATTATTATTATTATTCATGTTGTCCATATGTGATAAGTTGTTTCTTATTATCTGTATACATTACTTGGAATATGATTCAAAAAATTATAAAATTTTAACAAATATAATCATTAAATATATTTTTAAAATTATAAATACAATAAATATATTTGGTATAATTTTATAATTATTTAATATATATATATATATATATTTAATTATAGAAATAGGTAAATATATATTTACGATATATTTTTTAATACAAATAAATATATATTTTTGATTAAAATAATTATAAATTTATTTAAGTAATTATAAAATTATAAAAAATATATTTATTATTCTAATAACGTTTTATACTAGAGAGGTTCTGGATACATGAAAACATTCTCTACCAAAATTTATTGAAAAGGAAATTAAAAATCATAAGAAGAAAATGAGACATGAACAATAATGGAAAAGTCCTCATGCAGGAGAGAAAATTAAATATGGGTAGAACCATGATCATCCACATAGTCAGGATCAGATGTACCATTCGCAGATTCCCATTCTGATTGAGAGTTGTTTAGACTAAGAAGCACAAAGTATTTATTATAATTATAATTATAACAAACCAGACTTTACATACATTGTTAATACTTTAAAATTGAAGCACACTTATTACAACATATAACAAAATTAGGAAAGGACCGTATAGGTATAGAGTCCTTAGAAACTGGGAAACATAAACGACTGGTTCATAAAGCATCTACTTTTCTCCCATTCATTTCATTGTATCTAGAGTCCATTTTTGGCATATCCTAATTAATAACCTTCTTCCTGACCTGGGTAAATAAAACATACAAAAGGGTGAGCTCAAATTCTCAGTAAGGGTAAACAAAAGAAATATCAATCACATCATATACATAAGAACATAACTTTTGGAAATCTTAACCTGCAAAAGAGATCATAATTTAATAACATGGGATAAATCATAGTAGTGAAATGTAATCCCAATAATCATAACATAAAACATGAAACTTTGTGGCATACACACATAATCATCGAGAATCATTTCTTGTTAGTCAAGACTCATTGCCAAGACTATCCTAGTGGACAAAGTCCATTTCTGATCCGAGTTCACTCCTCGTTTCAGTCCTGTTTCACTGAACTGGTTTAACCTACCGTTCCATCCATGTCTATCTCATGAGATATAAAATCTTTACCCAATGCATTGGAGGGAGATATAGGTCCCACCCATCTCATAATGATACCATTCTTATGTGTGCCATAAAATCATAAACCATACATCATAACATATCCCATGTAATAAAAATGGGATTCTTAAACATCGTGACATCATAAAACAACTCATATAAGATAAAGGAATTCATAAAAATAATTCCATCACAAAATTATCAAATCAAGGTAATAATAGGGATATAAACAGAACCCTTTATTATCTTAGATGGAAAATAATTTTTATAAAACACTTGAACTCCATTCTTGAGGAAAATATCCTTTCTACATCAAAAACATTTTCCTTTCTTAACATGTCATACAATTTTAAACTAAAAGAAGTTGATTAAAAATAAACTTGGAAACTTGTAAAGTAATATTCTTGGAAATAATTTTTTAAAAATCCATTCATGCCGCATAAGATAAAAAAACATTCATCCCGTACTTTTGTCGGAAAAGTCAAAAAGTACCTCATACGAAAAACAACAAAAGATTCCTTTTATATCTTTTACTAAAAACTCCCTTAAGGGTAAAATTAGATTTAAACAAGTGTAGGTGGATGGAAGAAATATTTCATATTGAGGAATCATGGATGTGGATGATAAAATACACCCCAGTAAATAACAAAGTATAAACAATCTCGGATAAAATGAGATTGTGATATTTTCCCTTACCTTAGGTCCGATTTGCCTCGTAAGTGTCCGAACCTCCTGTATAATGATTTAAATAATGTTATTGACTTATTACAGAATCATAATTATTTTTATGATATCATATATGGTTATATTCATATCTTCTTAATAGTAATATTTCATTGCTACTTGTTATTCTGGTGTTTATAACTTTTTGTTCTTATGCGTGTTTTGTCGAATAAATTCTTATTCTTCTCTTTAGGTTATAGATACATAATTTCCAGAATGGTATTAGTGTACTATATATCATATTTATTCATTAAATTCATTTATATAATCATTATGCAATGAAGATCATGTAGAACGAATCGCATCACATCGTGGAGACGGTATTCCGTACGTACGCACGAGCAATGATATCGTTCCCATGATCGTGGAATTGTATTGGAGTGTATGTATACTATTTCAGAATCAATATCACATTAAAATAATCATATATAGTAATTATTTACACCATTATACCCATCCAAGTAAGGTGGTGGGGGAAAATAGATTACACCATGGTGTGGAGACGGTATTCCGTACGTACGCACACGCGGTGATTTCGTTTTCCATAGGATGGATAGATGTTGAAATTGGGTTGTTTCATACTTATAATAACATATCAGTATATGAGTGATACTGATTTTATTACTTCATAATGAAAAAAATAAAGAAGAATATGTTTAAGAAGAAAGAATTTGGAAAGGATCGGTAATGGATATTACCTCTTTTTGACGCGCCTCTTCTTAACCTCCTCTTAGGGAACTAGGGTTGGTCTTTAAAGAAGACCAGAACCTCTAGGATGATTCTAGGGAAGAGGGGAAGTGAAATGGGTAGGTTTTGGCAGAGCTTGAAGGCTCAAATTGGTGTGAGGAGAAGAGGGAGGAGGTTCCCTTTTATAAGTGAGGAGAGGGGTACCTTTGGAAATATAAGAAATATTAGTTTATATTAAATCCCAACCCCACTTAAAAACTTCTCAAATGACTCATATCCGAATATTAGATGCGATAGGTTTGTAATCGCATCAAACAATAAAATTTAGACATGTTAGGAATTTATTTTAAACATTATCAAGTTGATTTATCCTTATTTATCAATTTAATTTTATTTGTGGTAATAATATTCTAAATTTTAAATTATTATTAATAATTACATATGTGTTGTGAATTTCCCATAATTAGACACTTTATGACATTTTCAACCATATAAATTTTAATTTATAATTTTTAAATATTTTTGTGATTTTTAAACAATTTTATAATATGTTATTTTTATAAAATAACAATAGTGTCAATTTTGACACTATTCATTTATTTGAATTTAAATAAAATATATAGAGAGGATATGTTCGAAATAAAATCTTTAATAGATTTATAAAATGTCATATGTATCTAGTAAATTAGTGGATCACATTAAATAGTGCATATAATAATTATTTTAATATTTTTAAACCCATTTATTGGATATTTTAATTAATAAAATAATTTCAACATCACTATTGTGTCATAATTAATGATAATAATTTAATCCTTAAAAATTCTAAATAAATTCTTATGATGTATATAATTGTATTAGAGTTCTGGAGACTATTCATGTTTGAAGTTTCATTATGTTTATCACCAAAGTAAAATTATTATACTTATAAGATTTAAGAAAGTGACATGTTGTCACATTCCTTGGTTTTAATAATAATTAAATTATTTTCATGGAAAAAAGTCTATTAAATGAATCTAATCCGACCATTAGGTGATATGGGTCGACTTTTAGTCATCTAATAGGATTTTGGCAGGTGTTAGGGTAATTTTATAATCTTATATTTACCCTTAATTACCCAATTTACCTTTAACTAAGGTAAATAAAATTTACCGTAGTTACTATTCATAATGCCCAAAAATAAAAAGTAGCCTATTAACATAATTTGGACCCACTGATTCTGAATATGGAATCCAGTTTCCAAAATTCAAAACATATAAGTTGCAGTAATTAATTTAAAATAAATCCCATTGTTAAGAAAATGGGTTTTAGAAGTTAAAACATTGACAAAGATTAAAATGTTTTTACCTATGAATTCAATGTGAAATTAATACTAATGACATAAATTATATTAAATGGTAAAAATATATTCCATATATACTTTAAAACCATTCAATATTATAATTTAACCATATAAATTATCTTAATGAAAAAAGTTGTTTTTAATTAAAAATTAGCGTATTTTTACTATTCATCAAAATATGAAAGTTATCAGAAAAATATCAAATTTTTTTCCAAAGTAAATTTTTATATCCTGATTCAAAATAAGAATTTTATTTTGTCAAGTTGAACTTATAAATGTGTTAAAATCTAGATTTAATGTGGGTGTGTCATCAAAAGGCGGCAAAACTGCATTTTTTGGTAAATACTTATTTTACCCAAAAAAATTATTTTGTTCTCTTACCATGTTCTAGAAAATGTGTAAGATGAATAATAATGTTGTAAAATTTAAAATTCAGTTAATACTATTCATAACGTCTAGTTTATAATATTATAATAATATATCGTTGTTTAGTGGATCTCGGTATTGCGTACTACACACGCTATCGAGGAAGGTCGAGATTGCGTGCAACGAAAGATTTCTTTGATGATTTATATAACATAAAAACAAAATATTTCTCATAAAAGTCTCGGGTGTTAGATTCTACCCCCCTTAAAATAAATTTCTCCCTCGAAATTCGTCACTTTGTAACAAACAGATGAGGATACCTCTCCCTCATCATATCCTCAAGCTCCCATGTAGCTTCTTATAATTGGTGGTTCCTCCATAAAACTTTCACCAAGTGAGTGGTCTTGTTTCGTAGGAATTTTTCACTACGATCCAGAATCTCTATCAGTTGTTCTTCATAAGAAAGATCTTGCTCTAGCGGTATAACTTCTGAGCTGAGTACATGTGAAGGATCAGGTATGTACTTTCTCAGGAGAGATACATGGAACACATCGTGAACTTGAGAGAGATTAGGTGGAAGCACCAATCGGTAAGCTACCTTCCCAAAACAATCCAGTATTTCGAAAGGACCGATATATCTAGGGCTCAACTTCCTCTTCTTTCAAAATCTCATGACCCTCTTCCCGGGAGATATTCGTAAGAACACTTTATCACCCACTTAAAACTCAAGGTCTTATCTTCGGTTGTCGGCATAACTTTTCTGTCAACTCTGAGCTGCTCTTATGTGTTGTTGAATAGATCCGACCTTTTCTACCATCTCATCAACAATATCAGGTCCTAAGAGCTTTTTTTTCCCAAACTTCATCCCAACAAGTTGGAGTCCTGCATTTCTTTCCATAGAGGTATTTATAAGGAGCCATCTGAATACTGGAGAGAAATCTATTATTATAAGAAAATTCCACCAAAGGTAGGTGTTGATCCCAACCACCTCTAAAATCCATAGAGCAAGCTCTCAACATATTTTCTAGAGTTTGAATTGTTCTCTCAGACTAACCGTCTGTTTGAGGATGATAAGCAGTGCTGAAACTCAACTCTATATCCAGAGTATGCTGAAGACTTTGCCAGAACTTTGAGGTAAACCTCAGATCCCAATCAGATATAATAGAAAGTGGTACTCCATGCAATCCTACCACTTCCTTCACATATATCCTGGAAAGATGATCTAAGGATAAATCCTCTCTAATAGCGATGAAGTGTGCAGACTTTGTAAGATGATCAACTATGACCCTGATAGCATTATTGCCTTTGGATGTTTTAAGAAGTCCTGTGACAATGTCCATCGTGATGTTTTCCCATTTCCATTTGGGTATGGGTAATGGTTGTAACATCCCCTTAGACTTCTATCTCTTAGCTTTAACTTGCTGACAAACCAAGCATCGAGAGACTTATTTAGCAACATCTCTTTTCATACCATCCCACCAGAAGTACTCTTTCAGGTCCCTATACACATTCGTGCTTCCAGGATGAATAGTGAATGAAGAACTATGAGCCTCATCCAGAAGATCCTTCTTTAATTCGGGGATGGGAGGAACACAAACTCGATTCCTGAACTTTATTATCCCATCACAATGAAGGTTGAATTCAGGATCATTTCTCACCTTCTTTTGTAACTCGACATATTCTTTCTGTGCCTCTTTAATATTCACATGTATAGATGGTTTAATATTCATTTGATAAAGATATGATTTTACCCCTTCCATTATAATTCCAAGATCCATCCTTTGTAAATCCATAAATATTGGATCTTTTGTGATCCTTATCAAGGATAAATTGGCATGGTCTTGTCGACTTAATGCATCTGCCACCTTGTTTGCTTTCCCAGGGTGGTAATGAATTGAGCAGTCGTAATCCTTAATCAGATCCAACCATCTTCTTTGGCGCATATTCAGCTCCTTTTGTGTGAAAATATACTTTTAAACTTTTGTCATCAGTATAAATATCACACCTTTCACCATAAAGGTAATGCCTCCAAATCTTTAATGCAAATATTACCGCAGCTAACTCCAAATCATGAGTTAGGTAATTTTGCTCATGTATTTTCAACTATCATTAGGCATAAGGTATCACCATATCATTTTTCATAAGAGAACACCCCAAACCCTTCTTGGATGCATCATTGTAGATCACAAACCTTTTCCACTACAACGCAGTGTGAGCACAGGTGCACTGGATAACCTTCTTTTCAACTCCTTGAAATTCTCTTCACATTCCTCCGTCCAAACAAACTTAACTCCTTTCCGAGTCAACTTGGTGAGTGGATTAGATAATCATGAAAAATCTTTCACAAAACGTCGATAATATCCAGCCAAACCAAGAAAACTTCGGATCTCAGTCACTATTGTTGGTCTCGACCATCTTTCGATAACCTATATTTTTGCTGGATCCACAGATATCCCCTCTTTTGAGATTATGTGACCCAAAAATGAAACTTTTTGAAGCCAAAATTCACACTTGGTAAATTTGGCATAAAGCTTCCCTTTTCTCAGGGTCTTCAATATAATTCTCAAGTGATCTTCCTGTTCTTCCTTGCTCTTTGAATAGACAAGAATATTGTCTATAAAGACTACCACAAACTGATCAAGATAGTCTCTAAAGACTCTATTCATCAGATCCATGAAGATATCAGGGGCATTAGTAAGAACAAATGGAATCACTATAAATTCATAGTTTCCATACCTTGTACGGAAAACCGTCTTTGGTATATCTTCCCTTTTGACCCTTAATTGATAATACCCTGAATGAAGATCAATCTTGGAAAAGTATTGAGCTCCGCGTAGTTGGTCAAATAAGTAATCAATGTGTGGGAGAGGATATTTTTTCTTGATAGTGATCTTGTTAAGTTTTCAATAATCAATGCAGAGTCTCATTGATCCATATTTCTTCTTAACAAATAGAACAGGTGCTCCCCAAGGTGACGCACTAGGGCGTATGAACCCCTTATCAAGATTCACTTGGAGTTGCTTCTTCAATTCCTGCAACTCAATTGGGGCCATTCTATAAGGTGTCTTTGAAATATTCAAAGCACCTAGTATGAGTTCTATTGAAAACACAACTTCACGATTTGGTGGGAGACCCGGTAATTGCTCCGGAAAGACATCATCAAACTCCCGTACAATGGGAATATTCTAAATCGTGAGTTTCTCACCAACCATTTGAGATAAATAACCTTCATTTAGTGGAATCAATACCCATAAAATGGAAGAAATTTCCACTGGAAGGTTATGTTAATCCTTGCATCGATACACGATCATAGATTGATCTGGAATATGAAATGTGACTTCCATTTCTTGGCAATTGATATGAGTTCCATATAAAGAAAGCCAATCCATGCCAAGAATCACATCAAATTCCACTATAGGAAGGATCACAGGATTTTCAGGAAGCACTTTCCCACAAACTTCGATCAGAGAGGAATTATAAACTTTTGATGTGACTGTTGTGCCATTAGGGGTTGTCACAACTAACTCAACATCTAATTGTTGAGGTAATACGTTGATATCCTTAGAAAATTCTTTAGAAATAAAGGATTGGGTGGATACAAAATCAAATAAAACATTTTCTACTTTAGAGTGGATGGTAAGTGTACCTTTCACCACATCATTATCGTACTCCACATCGCTGATAGAAATTGCATGTGAATTTCCTTTGTCTTTAGCCTTAAGAGTTTGTTGATGTTGACCATCATCATCAACCCTTGGATTTGGGCATTGATTGGAATAATGCCCCATATCCTTGAACTTGAAACATTGATGTGTATTAGGTTCATTCTATGTGTCCCATCCTTTGTTTGCATCATTAGACATCTTCTTCCCATCATTGCGGCATTCAAATGCCTGATGACCTTCCTTTCCACATTTGAAACATTTACTTGTCCCTTTAAGAAAAATACCTCGATGTTTCTTTCCACACTTTGAGCATAAGGGAAAGCTCATCTTCTATTTAGTGTGCTCTTTATATTTTCCTTTGAATTCCATTTTCCTCTTCTGATCAAACCCATATGACTGATGGGTTACTCTAATCTCCATCTCGACTTTGAGCGCACATCGAACTATTTCCTCATAGCTATTGAAGTCCCTTATGGATAACGCCCTTCGAAGACTTGGTTTTAAGCCACTAAAGAATCAATCGATCTTACTCTCAGGTTGGATAATAATACCAGAAGAATACCATGCAAGTCTTGTAAAATTTTCTTCACATGTACCAACATATTCATCATCCTTTTGCATCAGTTCAAGAAACTCTTTCTCCATCTTTGTTCGGAGAATACGAGGGAAGTACTTATTGAAAAATATGTTCTTGAACTCGTCCCATTCCATGGAATCAATTTCATCCCTTTGCCTCGTATTCTTAATAAGATTCCACCATTGATCAGCATCACCTTCCAAACGATACACTGCTAAGATGAATTTATCATGTTCAAAACATTGAAGAACTGAAAATATCTTTTCAGTAGTACTAATCCATTGTTCAACAACTAATGGATCAGTAGACCCGCTGAAAGAAGGTGGACGCTGCCTCATGAATGATTCAACAGAATGTTGCTCCATACTTTTCTCATTTGGAAGTCCTGCATGATCCATAGCTTGAGAAAGTTGTGTGATCATGGCTACAAGATTTTGCATTCCAGCTCCCATAACGTTTGGTTGCTCAGGGGTAAAATCATTGCATTGCTCGTCACATTCCGCATTAACATGGTTCCTTAGGGTTCCAGCCATTGAATAAAACAAAGAAGAATAGTGTGAGCAACACTAATTATAATAGGAAAACCACATAATCAAGAATAAAATTTCCCACTTAAAGTCTTATCATAGGTTGTTCATGGCCATTTCTAAAACACTAAGATTGTGTTCTATGCTTAGACTTATCCTTAGGATTCTTACTAAGGTTTTCACATCCTAGTTTCCAAAGGTTGAATATACCTTTCCTCTGATACCAACTATAATGACCCATACTTTACATACATTGTTAATACTTCAAAATTGAAGCACAATTATTATAACAAATAACAAAACCAGGAAAGGACCGTATAGGTATAGAGTCTTTAGAAACTGGGAAACATAAACAACTAGTTCATAAAGCATCTACTTTTCCTCCCATTCATTTCATCATATCAAGAGTCCCTTTTGGAATATCCTACTTAATAAGCTTCTTCCTGACCTGGGGAAATAAAAAATACAAAACGGTGAGCTCAAATGCTCAGTAAGTGTAAGCAAAAGAAATATCAATCACATCATATACATAAGAACATAACTTTTGGAAATCTTAACCTGCAAAAGAGATCATAATTTCATAACATGGGATTTATCATAGTAGTGAAATGTAATCCCAATAATCATAACTTAGAATATGAAACGTTGTGGCATACACACATAATCATAGAGAATCATTTCTTGTTAGTCAAGAATCATTTCCAAGACTATCTTAGTGGAAAAAGTCCATTTCTGAACCGTGTTCACTCCTCGTTTCAGTCCTGTTTCACTGAACTGGTTTAACCTGCCGTTCCAGCCATGTCTATCTCATGAGATATAAAATATTTACCCAATGAATTGGAGGGAGATATAGGACCCACCCATCTCATAACGATACCATTCTTATGTGTGCCACAAAATCATAAACCATACATCATTACATAACCCATGTAATAAAAATGGGATTCTTAAACATCGTGACTTCATAAAACAACTCATATAAGCTAAAGGAATTCATAAAAATAATTCCATCACAACATAATCAAATAAATGTAATAATTGGGATAGAAACAGAACCCTTTATTATCTTAGATGGAAAATAATTTTGATAAAACACTTGAACTCCATTCTTGAGGAAAATATCCTTTCTACTTCAAAAACATTTTCCTTTCTTAACATGTCATAAAATTTTAAACTAAAATAAGTTGATTAAAAATAAACTTGAAAACTTGTAAATTAAGCTTCTTGGAAATAATTTTTTAAAAATCCATTCATGCCGTATAAGTTAAAAAAACACTCTTCCCGTACTTTTGTTGGAAAAGTCAAAAAGTACCTCATACGAAAAATGAAAAAAGATTCCTTTTATATATTTTACTAAAAACTCACCGAAGGGTAAAATTGTATTTAAAAAAGTGTAGGTGGATAGAAAAAATATTAAATATTGAGTAATCATGGATGTGGATGATAAAATACACCCTAGTAAATACCAAAGTATAAACAATCTCGGATAAAATGAGATTGTGATATTTTCCGTTACCTTAGGTCCGATTTTCCTCGTAAGTGTCCGAAAATCCTGTATAATGATTTAAATAATGTTATTGACTTATTCCAGAATCATAATTATTGTTATGATATCATATATGGTAATATTCGTATCTTCTTAGTAGTAATATTTCATTGCTAATTGTTATTCGAGTGTTTATAACTTTTTGTTCTTATGCGTGTTTTGTCAAATAAATTATTATTCTTCTATTTAGGTTATAGATACATCATTTACATAATGGTATTAATGTACTATATATCATATTTATTCATTCAATTCATTTATATAATCATTATGCAATGAAGATCATGTAGAACGAATCGCATCACATGGTGGAGACGGTATTCCGTACGTACGCACGAGCGATGATATCGTTCCCATGATCGTGGAATTGTATTGGAGTGTATGTATAATATTTCAGAATCAATATCACTTTCATATAATCATATATAGTAATTATTTACAACATTATACCCATCCAAGTAAGGTGGTGGTGGAAAATAGATTACACCACGGTGTGGAGACGGTATTCCGTACGTACGCATGCGCGGTGATTTCATTTTCCATAGGATGGATAGATGTTGAAAAAGGGTTGTTTCGTACTTATTATAACATATCATTATATGAGTGATACTGATGTTATAACTTCATAATGAAACAACTAAAGAAGAAGTTGTCAAAGAAGAAAGAATTTGGAAAGGATCGGTAATGGATATTACCTCTTTTTGATGCGCCTCTTCTTAACCTCCTCTTAGGGCACTAGGGTTGGTCTTTGAAGAAGACCAGAACCTCTAGAATGATTCTAGGGAAGAGGGGAAGTGAAATGGGCATGTTTTGGCCGAGCTTGAAGGCTCAAATTGGTGTGAGGAGGAGAGGGAGGAGGTGCCCTTTTATAAGGGAGGAGAGGGGCACCTTTGGAAATATAAGAAATATTAGTTTATATTAAATCCCAACCCCACATAAAAACTTCCAAAATGACTCCTATTCGAAGATTAGATGAGATAGGGTTGTAATATCATCAACCAATAAAATTTAGACATGTTATGAATTTATTTTAAACATTATCAACTTGATTTATCCTTATTTATCAATTTAATTTTATTTGTGGTAATAATATTATAAATTTTAAATTATTATTAATAATTACATATGTGTTGTGAATTTTACATAATTTGACACTTTATGACAGTTTCGAACATATAAATTTTAATTTATGATTTTTATATATTTTTGTGATTTTTAAACAATTTTATAATATGTTATTTTTATAAAATAACAATAGTGTCAATTTTGACACTGTTCAATTATTTGAATTTAAATAAAATATATACAGAGGATATGTTCGAACTAAAAGATTTAATAGATTAATAAAATTTCATATGTATCTAGAAAAGTATTGGAGAAAATTAAATAGTCCATATAATAATTATTTTAATATTTTTAAAACCATTTATTTGATATTTTAATTAAGAAAATAATTTCAACATCACTATTGTGTCATAATTAATGATAATTATTTAATCCCTAAACATTATAAATAAATTCCTATGATTTATATAATTGTATTATATTTCTGGAGACTATTCATGTTTGAAGTTTCATTAAGTTTATCACCAAATTAAAATTATTATACTTATAAGATTTAAGAAAGTGAAATGTTGTCACATTCTTTGGTTTTAATAATAATAAAATTATTTTCATGGGAAAAAGTCTATTAAATGGATCTAATCCGACCCTTAGGTGATATGGGTCTACTTTTAGTCATCAAATAGGATTTTGGCAGGTGTTAGGGTAATTTTATAATTTTATATTTACCCTTAATTACCCGATTTACCTTTAACTATGGTAAATAAAATTTACTGTAGTAACTATTCATAATGCCCAAAAATAAAAAGTAGACTATTAACATAATTTGGACCCACTGATTATGAATATGGAATCCATTTTTCAAAATTCAAAACATATAAGTTGCAGAAATTAATTTAAAATAAATCCCGTTGTTAAGAAAATGGGTTTTAGAAGTCAAAAGATTGCCAAAGATTGAAATGTTTTTACCTATGAATTCAATGTGAAATTAATGCTAATGACATACATTATATTAAATGGTAAAAATATATTCTATATATAATTTAAAATCCATTCAATATTATAATTTAACCATATAAATTATCTCAATGAAAAATGTTGTTTTTAATTAAAAATTAGCGTATTTTTACTATTCATCAAAATATGAAAGTTATCAGAAAAATATCAAAAAAATTTCCAAAGTAAATTTTTATATCCTGATTCAAGAGAAAAATTTTATTTTGTCAAATTGAACTTATAAATGTGTCAAAAACTAGATTTATTGTGGGTTCGCCATCAAAAGGCGGCAAAACTGCATTTTTTGATAAATATTTATTTTACCCAAAAAAATTATTTTGTTCTCTTACCATGTTCTAAAAAATGTGTAAGATGAATAATAATGTTGTAAAATTTAAAATTCAGTTAATACTATTCATAACGGCTAGTTTATAATATTATAATAATATATTGTTGTTTAGTGGAACTCGGTATTGGGTACTACACACGCTATCGAGGAAGGTCGCGATTGCGTGCAGCGAAAGATTCCTTTGATGATTTATATAACATAAAAACAAAATATTTGTCATAAAAGTATCGGGTGTTACAATAATGTTAAAAATATATATAATTAAATATATATATTTATAATATTTATAATTTTATAAAGATGTATAATTATATAAATATAGGTAAATATATAAATATATTTATTATATATATAATAAAAAATAAGTTGATATTTTTATAGTTATAATTTTAAATAAATATATAAATATATATTTATTATATATATAATAATATAAATATATATAATAATATAAATAAATTATTGAAATTATAGGTTTATCCGCACATTATTAGTGCTGATAAAGATAGGCATTTATTAGCGCCAAAAAAGCGCTGATAAGGGTGTTTTTATCTGCGCTAAAATTATACCACTGATAAATAAATTTTTTATCAGTGGTTTCTATTTTAACAATGATAAAACACACCTTTATCTACACATTTTAACGTTTTCCAATAAAATTTTCACCCAGTTTTATAAATTAACTCTAAAAGTCAGCTTCTTATCTCGCACACCTCAAGCTCTCGTGGAATTCGACTGGTACTGCCATCATCTCCTCCATTGCCGACTCCTGTTCTACCACTACAGACCCCTACCTCATCGTGAAACACTCCTCCACCAAAATCCCCTCCTCTACCAAAAACCCCACCTCTGCCATGAAACTACCTTCACCGTGAACCCAACCTCCACTGCAAACCCCTCCTCCACCACGAACCCATTTCTACGGCGAACCCCACCTCCACCACGAACCCCTCTGCGACATCCGCCTTTGCCTACCCCGACTCCACCACTGCCTAACCGTACAACTGCCACCATACCTACAAATCTAATGTAGATTTTTATTTGATTTTGAATTAATTCATAGATATTGAGAGATTAATTGTAGGATTTTCGTTTTCGAAATCTTAGAGAGTGTTTGATCATTTCACAATTTGTGGGTATAATTTTCTATCATCAAGACTAAAGGAACACACTCATTGATTATTGGTTTCATATCTATCTACTATATCTTTCCTCTTAATCTATAAACATAGGTTTTAATATTACTTACTAGAGTTGATTTTTCATATATATATTTGGTTACAATTTCAAAAGATAAAACTTTTAGTAGTAGAGGGAATACACAGTCCATCTTTATCTGTGATTTAATGTTTATTTTCTATAATATGTGATATATGGACATGGATAAGAGAGTGTAGAAGATTTCATGGGTAACCAATACTATTCATTTTTCTATGAAAAAATTAGTAACACATATTAATTCTGTGGTTTATGATATACACTTGTTACATTTATTTTAGATTCTTCATATGAATAAAATGTTTTTAGTTACTTTCAAAAATATTGAGAAGAAAATGAGATGAGTGGTTATTAATTGGGAAAAAATTAGATATATTAATCAAAATATTTTGATGATATGTGATGCTTCACTGAGAGTGTTGGTTTGTAATTTGGGCTAGGCTATAACTTTTCCTTGCTGGTTAATTTTTGAAATTAGATATTGGTGGCCTAAGGTACATTGGTTTATCCGAGAGATGATAAAAGAGTGTGAGTAGTTGTGTTAGGGGTAATCAATATCAATACATAGTATAATTATGTATATAATTCTTGACATGTTATTGAAGAAAATTGTTATGATAGTTAGACTGTGTGAGCCCCTTTTTGAGGTTATTACTTACATTGACTTGTGATACCATTTTCATATTATATTCCTTAGGGAATATAAAGTTTATTCCTAGGCCCAATAAAATGTTTAAAAGGAAAACTATATACATGATGATCATTAATATTCTTGAGGTAATGTTTATGTTATTACTATACCCATGAATCATATACACTTACAATGTGGATGAGATTGTTATATTATTGGATTAACCCATATTGAGGGATTGAAAATTTTAAAACTATTTCAGCAGTAACACCCCATGAATTCATAGTAAGTTATATATATAAAGTAAGTCAATATCTTATATGCACACAACACTGACTTGGCTTGCGTTATACTCAAGATTGAGTTTCTGCAAAAGAACATATGAGTATTATAATTATTTAAATGATATATTTAATTATAAATTAAATATTGTGATATGAAAAGTAAAAAATAAATTTTTATTGTTATTTATATTTTTTTAAAATAAATAAAACATATTTATAATGAAATATTTATATTTTGTTAAAATAGATATATATTTAGAAAAACCATTTTCTTAAAAGAACTAATTTTTATACCCTTTTTTGAACAATAATAAAATTAATATTAGACACTCCTAAAAATTTAATTTGGTAAAATAGACTTCATTTTAGAGTTTATAATATAAAAATTAGCTTGTGGTGAATTTTTTGATATTTTTCTGAAAACATTCAATTTTTTATGAATAGTGAAAAAATAATGAATAGTACATTAAAACAGATTTTTATTTAAATAATTATCATTTTAATATATTTTTTTAAAGTCCAAATAAATACATAATACCTATATTAGTCCAATTTAATTAATTGGAGCCATTTTTAATAATATTATATATATAAAATTTTATTAAACTTTTTGACGTCTTTTACCCACCTTCTATGCACATTTGCAAATTTGAATAAAATATAATTTTACAATTTTTATGAATTGAATTTAAAAAATAGAAGAGGGACGGTAGACATAATTAAGCAAAATTTGGTTCAATAGGATAAAAATAATTTTTGCTGGAAAGTAACTTTTGAATTTTATTTACCATGGTTAAAATTAAATAGGGTAATTAATGATAAAAATGATATTATAATTAACATAAACCATGTCCTAATTCTATTGGATAAGTTGTTTTCGAAAAAAATCAATATTAGGAATAAAATATGATCCTCTTTGATCCACTTGGATTAGATTAGGACATATATTATTATTTTATTTAAAGAAGAGTCTAAAGTGTTAGATTCAAATTTTAATAACTATAACATTTTTAATATTGAGTTATACATAATATAAATATTAATTATAATGATAAAAAGATTACCTATATCAAGGTATTTTATTTATAATTTTTATACATTATATAATTTAATTTATTTATGACACAATGATGAGCAGTAATTACCTCATTAATGAAAGATTACTATAATTGATATTATAAATATCAAAATAAATGTAAATTAAGACTATTGATACAATAAAAGAATTTTTTATTTTAATATGACATGTTAGGGTAGATTTAATGTATTTTTTAAATTTAATCATGTTTTTTTTAACTTTCACGAAAACCAAATACTAAATAGTGTAAAAATTGACATAAATGAGTCTTTAAAACAAATACTATATTATTAAATGATATCATATGAATAAAATTATAAGGTTCATACAAATTACTTATATAATTATATATATGTCATTAATTAACCAGTTGTGGTTATATAAGAATTTTATATTATGATTATTAACCATGTAATTTTAAAATACAAGAAGATATTGCAAAAGATAAAATATTTAAATAAGAGTTTATTCTAAAAGATAAGGTTAATATGGTGACCTGAACATGTCTAAAACCTATTTTTTGAAAATATTTAGTCCCATCCCTATCTTATACTCATATAAATCAATTTTGATCCATTATAAACTATAAAACATTTTTTAATAAAATAATATTTCAAGATTTTTCTAAAGTGACCCTCACCTCTCTTATAAAAGGTTGTTTCACATTCTCTTAATTTCACACCTCAAAATCCATTTGGATCGTCCACAACCTACTGAAATATCTTTACAACTACCCTCAAATCAATTTAGAGGCTTTATATTGATTATAAAGGCAACTTATGGAGGCCTTTTTATCAAATCCAAAAGGAAGCACTAGAGAAAGATGTAATAATTTTATCACCTCTTTCAATGTTGTTTTCTTATTCCACTTCCTCTTTCATTCTTGTTTCCATAAAAAAATATAGTGCCTTCTACATAATTTTATGTTATTATAAATATGGTACAACCATATTCATCATTCTATCCATCCCATGAATGACAAAGTCAGCATAAGTGCATACGTATGACTTACCGTCTCCACGTTGTGGTGTAGTTTGTTATTCAACACTTCATTATTTGGATGGGTATAATAATGAGTATAATTAATTCAATTAATAAATATAACATGTTAATGATTATATATGTGTAATATACCATCCAATTACATACGATTTCATCATCACTTGAATGATATTGTCGCTTGTGCGAATGTATGGATTATGATCTCCACGAACACGATGAGATTCGTTCCCCATCGTAACTATTAAAGAATAATTTTCATTATGTATTAAAAATAATTTTTAAGAACATAATATCATTTGGGATATGAATCAAATAAATCAATCCATTACAAACATGACTTACGTAACAAAACATATAATGGAAAATGAATCAGTCAACTCCCAAAACAAGGATACTACTGAAATATTATTAATAAATAAATATTAGAAGATCATATATGATATAATATTTTTTTATGTGGTTCTTGTATAATTTAATAAAAATTATTTAACTATTATAAATGGGGTTAAAGTACCCTCAACTATGGAAAAGTACATTTTATGGGTTAATTTTTCAATCTCATTATTATCCAAGGTTGTTTTTACGAAAGTATCTACTGGGACTTCATTATCATCCACAAATATGTTTCTTAAAAATGTATTTCAATTTTATTTACTATTTACTAGAATATGGGTTAAATTCATTTATTCCCATGTTTTAATTTTTATAAAATTTTTTAAAGGAATATTTTCTTCATTTTCAAAAAAGGTTCTCTATGACCTTTTCAACAAATTAAGGAAATAATGTTTTTTAAGTTATACGGAAGGTGTGGCTATTTTCTGCCATTATAACACATTCGAAGCTTCCCTAACAATATTATAATAATATTTTCAAAATAATTGTTTTATTTTATTATTAGGTTACTTTTAAATTATTTCAAAATAGAAATATATATCTCTCTCAAATATTTTTTATTTCATATATGTCAACATCCTTTGATGTATTTTACACTTGTATCATGTTGATTTATTATGATACAATATTCCGTATTTTAATGAAGTTTTTTAGATATGTTTGAATGTGGATGTGTTGTTTTTATACCATTCAAGAATTATTGTTAAATTATTAACATTTTTTTCTATTTTTAATACGAGTTTTCTTGTTATGTTTCAAAAGTTTTATATGATGAATGCATTGGACTTTGTAAGTGATGGGTGGAGCCCGAAATATCTCCTCGATGCACTAGTAGGTCTCATGAGACAAACTAGTGTCTTGGAACAATTACTTGAAAAATCTAATTTTTAGTCATGGCACAATACCTTGACTATGTGGTTATGATGTCCGAAATTATGAATTATATCATTATGAAATTATCTATTAATATTACATTTGATTATTATACTAGTAAAATATCCATGTGAATAAGTAACTGGTATTATTTGATTTATCTTTTCCATATTATGCTGATGTTTTTGTTTTAAAGTCTTGTGATTTGGTTATATACATTTCCTTATATTTTTATTCTTATTTATGGTAGCTTCTGCTACATTGTTATCCTTACTGAGATTCTGGGCTCACCAATTTCATTTGTTTTATTTTTCCCATGATGTAAAAAAGTATATTATGATTTACCTACAGTAATAGGATAAGGGATATGAGTGTGTTCAAAAGGGACACAATGTTTTTTTTCATTAAATAATGGAATTTAAACTTATGTATATATATATATATATATCTTAAAATTCTTATAAACTAATCGGTCTTTTGAGACTTGATCTATTGTGATCATACTAATTTAATTTAATAATGAACCGAATTTGATTAACTAGGGTTGAGGCATTATAGTTCGTATTAGAGTAAGTTTAGTACGAAAATTTTAATCTAGATTTAGAAAAACATTGACTAGATAACATTAAACTAAGATAGACTTTGAGTATCAGTATAGAAGAAAATTGAAAAATTTGGGTAGTTTAAATATTAATTATGTGGGTTTTCCAAGAAAAGACATCCCCATTTGGTTACAAATTTGTAGAGGTGGCTCTAAAATAGACGTACCTCAGACTAAAAACACTAACAAGGAGTTTCTGGCTAGAACTAAGGGTTCCTATTACACAATAACGGGCCTTGATGCACTCTTTGTATTGAAACTACTAGGGGATATTCATAGGATAATTCACTTTTTCTTTAGAAACCATTATGAAGGATTTATAAGTAAATAATTCCTCAATGAATTTTTTTTATGATTATGGATTATATGAATAAACATTTCAATTTACATTTGTTATTTTAAATGTTTGGAATTATGAATTGCAATTCATAGACTAACCTAGTGTATGTTGTGGTTTAGAAATGGTGTCCAGTAGAAGGAATGTGAACTCCAGAAAAATGCATGATCCAAAGAGTAAGAAGGATCATATCTTTCTTGTCCTTAAGCCAACATTTAAAAAGGTAATAGTCTCCCATGTATTATCACCATATGAATAAATAGAATTATTTTTTAATAAGATAAGTAAATAATTCTATGATTCATATGGAATTTAATGGAAGCTATAGAAGAATGGAATGGTAAAGAGATAAATGGATAAATAGAAGAAGGGAAAGATGGATTTTTTCATATGTGATAACTTTGGAAAAAATAAATTTGGTAAATGCATGATGAGAATTTGAGTTTGTTACAAGTGTGGACAAAAAGAACATAAATTATGTGATTTAAAGGGTAAGAAAATGGTTAAAAATGTACAATACTTCATCTACATGGAGTTGGGACACTACGGGAATCAATGTCCCAATCATCAGAGTATACTATAAATGATGTGATTGGATAATAATCATGTTATGATACTACTGCAGATAAAGGGGAAAAATTAGTGTTCTTATATTTTTATTAATGAATTATTTCATTTTAGTGTTGTATGAATGATGTAGTGGTTATATTAATTAAGGAATTAAATAAGGATTATATTATAGTCCTATTTCACTGAGGATTTGAGATTATATGGTAGTTAGAAATGTGACTCAAGAACAAGTTAAGATTTTTAAAAAATACATGGTTAAAGGAAAGATAAACCATAAGATGGTCCAGATACTAAGGTAGTGATTTTGGAATAAGAGATGTTTGATTTGGATAAATTGTATTGGATATTATTGAATTCCTTATGACTGATTATTGGTTTGATTATTCCATCATTGTTGGAGTATTAAAAAATTTTGGATATAAGGAATATATCTAGTATTCTATAAAGAATAATTAAGAATGAAGGTAATTAATAACGTTTTAAGTTAATTCATGGTGATACCATGTTTTAAAAATAATATATGATGAAGTTACTCAAATACTATTTTTTAGAAAAAACAAGATCTTCATTATGTTATGTTGACCTTCCTTATAAATTTTTGGACTATGAGTTTGGATATAACTATTTTGGATATGTCTAAAGGTTGTAATGGATTATGTTTGACATTGGATACTATGGTTTAAGGTTAAACCATTTCTGAAGATTATTTTTTGGATTTTTATTAAAATTCTAACATGAAGGACAGGAGACAACCTGTCGTGTCTCGCAAGGCCGCGAGACATGAACCTGCAACCGAAGGGCGATGAGCATGAATAACCTAACACTAGCCTACATGATGTCCTAGTTTGTATAATGTAGGTTTCTTAAATATTTTGATAGATTAATTATAAATTCATTTTTTTAAACCCTATATGATTAGGATAAATATAATATTTTTGAGTTCTACAAATTTTTAGACTGAAAGATGAGTGTGTGGTAGAAATTAGATAATGGATGGAACTCTACTTGTCAAGTAATTTTTTTCAATATTGAAATTAATTCTTAAACTTTTGGGAAAGGATCTTAAAACCCCAAATGTGTTATCCTAATACCTTATGTTTTTTATGAACCAATGATATTTTATGTCATCATAGACATACGACATTGAGGCTCTCAATTTTCTATTTATTGTTCACTTGTTTGTTATTGATGACCTAAATTACTCCCTATAAATATTTAATTCCCCCCCCCCCCAATTATGTGTCTAAAATATACACCAACATTCTCTTATTTAAATTCCAAATTCTATGGTGACTTTTTCATTTACATTTCCCTCTTATTAAGACTATATTTTATTAACCCTATTTCCGATGTGGGTTTTCCACAAAGGTATTCTCTATTTTTAACCGTTTATATTCGAAGAAAAATTTCAAATTATCAGGGAACAATTTATTGAAGGAGGGGAGAATGTAACACCACATGATTTCATAGTAATATATATCTTTAAAGTATTTCAACAGCTTATACTGTACACAAAACTGACTTGGCATGGTTTATTCGAAAGATTGAGTTTCTCCAAAACAACACATTAGTATTATAATTATTTTAACGATATATTTATTTATCAAATAAATATTGTTTTATGATTAGTAAAAAATTAAATTTCATTATTATTTATAATGTTTTCACTTCAATAAAACATATTTATAATGAAATGTATATGTTTAGTTAAAATAGTTATATATTAAGAAAAATGATTTTCTCAAAAGACTAATTTTTATGTCCTTTTGTGAACAATAAAAAAATTAACATTAGACACTCCCAAAAAATGAATTTGGTAAAATAGACATTATTTTTGGATTCTCAAAATAAAAATTTTCTTAGGGTGAAATTTTGGTATTTTTCAAAAAAAAATCAATTTTTGATGAATAGTAAAAAATATTGCATAGTACATAAAAATAGTCTATTTATTTAAATAATTATCATTTTTATTTAAATTTTTATTAAAGTAAAAATAGATACATAATACCTATATAAGTCCAATGTAATTAATTGGGGTAATTTTATAACAAGATAATAGATATATAATTATATTGAACTTTTTAACGCCTTTTACCCACCTTCTAGGCACATTTGCAAATTTACAAAAAAAAATAATTTTACTACTTCTATGAGTTGAATTTCAAAACTACTAGAGACACGATTGACATCAAAAAGTAAAATGTGGTTAAATAGGATGAAATTTATTTTTTTGAATAGTAACTTTTGAATTTTATTTACCACAGTTATAAGTAAATAGTGTAATTTAAACTAAAAATGATATTATAATTGCCCTAACACATATCTTAATTCTATTGGATAAGTGTTTTTCAAAAAAATTCAACCTCAGTAATAAAATATGACCTGATTTTATACACTTCAATTAGATTATGAAAATTATTATTATTTTATTTAAAGAAGACTTAAAAGTGTTAAATTCAATATTTAATAAATAAAAAAAATTTAATATAGGTTTATACATAAAAAAATTCAACTAAAAATATTATTCAGAAATATAATGATATTTAATACATTATGGTATTTTATTTATAATTTTTATACTTTAAATAATTAAATTTATTTATGACACAACGATGATATTGTAATTACCCAATTAATGTATGATTAAAATAATTGATATTATAAATATTAAAATAAATGTAAATTGTGACTTTTGATACATTACAAGAATTTTATAGATTTATATGACATGTTATGGTTTATTTAAGGTATTGTTTTCTAATTAATCAAGTCTTTTTACTTTCACAAAAACCAAAGACTATATAGTGTCAAAATTGACATAAAAGAGTTTTTAAAACAAATACTATGTTATTAAATGATATAATATTACTAACAATATAAGGATTGGAAAAAGGACATATATAATCATATATATTTCATTAATGAGTAACATGAGGTTAAAATGGAATTTTATTGTATGTTTATTAAATATTTAATATTAGAATACAAGAAGACATTGTAAAAGTTAAAATATTAAACTAAGAGTTCAATATAAAACATGAGGTCAATATGGTGACCTAAAATTGTCTAAAACCTATTGGTTGAGGATATATAGAACCAAAACGACGTTAAACTCTAAATAAATCTATTTTGGGCCCATTTAAACCAAAAATTATTTTATAATAAAATAATATTTCATGCTTTTCCTAAAGTGACCCTCACATCTCTTATAAAAGGGTACTTACCCTTTTCTTAATTTCACAACTCCAAATCCATTTGGCTCGGAAAAAATCTTCTCAAATATCTTTCCAAATAACCTCACTTCAACCTAGAGGATTTACTTTGATCATAAATCTAACTTAAGGAGCCCTTTTGATCAAATGAAAAATGAAGCACCTGAAGAAGACATAATAATTTCATCACCACTTTTAATGTTTTTTCTTCTTCCACTTCATCTTTCATTGTTGTTTCCATAAAAAAAATAAAAATTCCATTACCTTAAAAATAATTTTCTTTTATTATAAATATTCTAATACTATATTCTTTATTCTATCCATCCTACGACTGACAAAGTCACCATATGCGCGTACGTACGGCTTACTGTCTCCACGTAGTTGTGTTGTTTCTTTTTCAAACCCTCATTATTTGGATTGGTATAATAATGAGTATAATTTATGTAAATAATAAATATAAGAATAAAATAATTCTATATATGTAATATACCATCCAATTATATAAGATTTAACAATCAATAGAATGATATTGTCGCTCGTACGTACGTACGGATTACCATCTCTATAAACGTGATGAGATTCATTCCCTTTCGTAACTATTCAAGAATAGTTTTCATTTGATGACTAAAAATAATTTTTATGAACTGAATATAATTCTGGATATGAATCAAATACATCCTATCCATAACAATCATGACTTATGCGATAAAACATAAAATAGAAAATGAATCAGTTAACACCCGAAAAAAGGATACTACTGAAATATTATTAACAAAGAAATTTTAGAAGATCATATATGATATCATATTTATGTATGTCATTATTTAATAATTTAATAACAATGATTTAACTATTATAAAATAGGTGAATTTACCCAATACTATGGAAAAGTACAAGTTTAGGGTTAATTTTTCAATCTCGTTATTATATGAGGTTATTTTCATGAATGTATCTACTGGGATTTCTTTATCATGCACATCCGTGTTTCATAAATATTTATTTTAAAATATTGTTAATATTTCCTATAATATGTTTGAAAGTATTTATACCCTTTTTTATTTTTTTAAATGTTTTGAAATGAATCTTTCCATCGTTTTCAGAACAATGTATTTTGTGACATTTTTGACAAATTAAGGAAAGCTTTTTTTAAACTTATACGGTGGGTGTGGCTGTTTTCCATTATTATAACACCTTTGAAGCTTCACTTACAAGATTATAAGAATATTTATAGAAAAAATTCATTTATAATTATTTTAATTTTAAATTATTTCAATATAAAAAGAGATATTTCTCTCAAGTAGTTTTGATTTCATCTATGTCAACATCCATTGATGTATTTTACTCTTATTTGAAGTTGATTTATTATGATACAACCTTCCATATTGTATTGAAGGTTTTTGATATGTTTTACTATAGATGTGTTATTTTTATACCATTCATGATTTAATGTTAAAGTATTAACATTTTCTATGCTAGTTTTACTATGAATGTTTATGTTATGTTTCAACCATTTTAAATGAGGAGTGCATTTGACTTAGTAAGTGATAGGTAGAGACCACTATATCTCCTCAATGAATTGGTAGGTATCATGAGACAAAATAGAGTCTTAGTACAAGGGCATGAAAAAATAGTATTTTTAGTCTTAGAACGAGGCCTTGACTATGTGGTTACGATATCCGAATTTATGCAATCTATCATTATGAAATTAGTGATTTATATTACATGTGATTATTCAACTAGTAGAGTATCCATGTGAATATGTAAATGTAAATATTTGATTTATCTTTTCCATATTATGTTGAAGTTTAAGTTTAAAAGTCTTGTGTTTTAGTCTTATACATTTTCTTAAATGTTTATACTTATTTATAATAGTTTATACTATATTGTTATCCTTACTGAGCATCTATTGTCACCCATTTCTTATGTTTTATTTTTTCTAGGATACAGAGAATTATATTATGATTAACTATTGAAATAGGCTAAGGGATATGAGTGTGTTCAAAGGGTACAATTTTTTTTTCATTTCATAATATAATGTAAAACTTATGTATATATCTAGTACTTTCAAGGCTACTAAAGTAATCAGTCTTTCGAGACTTGATCTCTAGTGATCATGAAAATGTTATGTAATAATGAAATGACTCTGAGTAACTAGGTTTGGGGATTTGCATACAGAACATAGATATAATGACAAAGAGGATTAATATGTTACATAAAAACAATAACTCTTCCTGAATGGTTTACTATATTACACCACTAATATCATTCCATTTCATCTTACTAGTTAGTTAGAATAGATGCTATGTTTTATTATTAAAATAGTGTATAATATTATATTATTTTAAAAGTTATAAAGATTTATCAATAATGTAAAAATATAAGAGGATAATGATTCATAGTTTTCTAGCCTGGTAAGAACACATTCAATCAAAATAGTTGTTTGTATGACATCAATTACAACCTTTTATATGATATTATACATGCACTCACAAATATTTTGTAGTTACCCTTTAATAGTTGATGCATGAAATTGTATTATGATTTTGTCTAATTGTTGAATATTGGTAAATTATATTTCCTTTAAAATAAAAATAAATGTTTTGTTAGTTTTATTTACTCAATTATTTAAAATAAAATTATTCACATAATTTTTCCTAAAACAATTTTTTTTGGTTTGTATTAAAAAATTAAGGGTATAAAATCTTTGATGATATCCTATTAGGATCTTTACTCATTCCATACATATACACATTGGTACATATATATACACAGTGGTCTATGACATAGGAAAAAGTAAAGGGTCACACTTTTATTGTTGTGTTCCATAGTCACTTGTTAAATATATAATGATATTGGGATATAGAGGTCACCATAGGGTATAAAGATACAATATTCATTTTGAGTTATTTTAAAACATTTAATATAAATGGCCTCTCTTGAAAATAATTTTTTTAGTTTACCATTATATTTTTGATAATGTTAAAACATTTTATTGCTTTATATTTTATAAAATTTTGGTTATTTTTTTATTTATGTATCTTTTATAAATTTCCACCCCAAGGATTTATGTCTTTGTGAAAATTTATAAGGGGATATATTAAAATAAATCAAGTGTTTTTGAAATGTTTATTAAAAAATTATATGTGTTCAAAACTTACTTTTATGATTTTAAATAGATTTAAAATTATTTAAACACTTGGCATGGACTTAGGATGCATGCCTACTATTTTTAGACTAACTTGATTGAATTTCATAAAGGGATGTGAATTTTTTGAATGTGTATTTAATTATTGTTTCATTTTAGAAAGGGCATTGTTAAGTTTTAAATTAAAATTTTCATAATATAGAGGGTTGTCTCTCTTTTTAAGTGTGATTTTATAAAAACTTTTCAAAAAAAAATTGAAATGTAGTTTTTCCATAATATTTTATTTTTATCTTTTTATAGAATTAGGAAAACCAATTACATTATATAGGGAAAATGAGTCGATTGATAATAGAAACAAGGAAAGGACATGTTACTAACTCTATACCACCTATAGGATATCCATCATTCCCTCACTCCTATAAATGGTGAATTATTATTCAAATCCATTACAACTCGTAATCCGGATTTTCCTCCAACATTACTTGCATGGTTTATGTTAGGGGTGTAATCTACAATTACATCTTCTTTCTGATTGGGTGTTAGATTATAATGGGATGTGTCTAAGGAAACCAAATTCAAAAATAACTATCATACAAATATTGAGTTACCATTATTTAAAATACCCCTTTTGTGTAATTATTTTTCTAAATATTAATATTTCCGTATCAAATAGGATAGATATGAGTAAAGAATGTATGGATGCTAATCGCTTGAAAAAATAGTATGAAGATGGAGTAAAAGAGATCATAAAGTTTTCAGGATATCATTCATATGACCCTTATCAAACCCTTAGTCTGTGTTTACACTATTTTCATTCAAGAATAATTAGTCCAGAGGAGTTGGAAGAACACTTGACCTATCACAGAATAGATCAATGTAATAAATGTTGGAATAAACATAGGGAAAAAGAGAATGTAACTAGTGGCTAGGATAACACTATGTATTATGGATCATGTAATATTATTACAAGTGTTGAAAATTAGGAATATCATATCAAGGATGTGATTACAAATGTGAATTATGATAATGATCGTATTGAGGAAATGAAGGGAAATTGAAGATGAACATCGTGATTTCACAAAATTGTTTTATAAATTAATGAGTTGGGAAAAGATGCCATTGAATGTTATTTTCACTAAATATACTGAATTGTTATCCATACAGAAGCTCTATAATTTGGAAGTAGGCAACATATAGTGTGACCCTAGTTTTATATAACTACATGCTCTTTTGAATGACATGAATCAATAAGTTAATGAGCTCCTGAGCCAACAACATGACTCCAAAAGAATGTGATGCTCAATTTATATGACTTCTAAAAGAATATAAACCTACCTTAATGGTTTTATATTATTTATTGAGGACCAAAAATCAATTTTATAATTCTCAAAGTTTGGTTCTTCTCAATACAAGAACTATGAATCTGGTACTACCAAATGTTTATGGTACTTTACAATTATTCAAAGGATTAGGTGATAATATAGAAGTGAGGAGACTATAGAGAAATTGACATGGCATATAGATACAATAATTAATGATGGGAAACTACATCACCTTAAAAAATATATTTAGTGGAAGATAATTTATCACGAGTATCCTAAATTTGGAGACAAGATGAGAGACTTTTATATTGAATTATCAACAAATGGAGTGAATACTTTTGGTTTTCAAAGATTTAATCATAGTACATGGACAATTATGTTGGATAATTATGAATTATCACAATATTTATACATGAAATGAAAAAATATCATGTTATTTATGCTTATATGAGGACCAAAAATCAAATTAATGATATTGATGTTTATTTGGATCCATTGATCGAGGAGTTGAAATTATTGAGGGATTTTGGTGTTACGTTGTATGATTCTTATAGACATTAATATTTGACATTGAGAGCCATGTTATATGGGATGATGAATGAATTTAGTTCTTATAGAAATTTGTTTGGATAGAGAATTAAAATAACTCAATGGTGTCCCATTTGCAAACAAGGTATATAATCAATAAGGTTGAAACATCAGTAAAAAATGTGTTTCTAGTACATCACAGGTTTATACCTCCAATGGTATATGTACTGATCATGGATGAAATCATTATATTGATGTCTAGAAGAACATAAAACACTATCTCCAATAATATGTGATCAATATTTTGAGAAATTAGAAGATGTGGAAATTGATTTTGGTAAATAGTCTTCAAGAAACCTTATAAAAACTCTTGAAAAAGGGATCATTTTTTTGAATTACCATTCTAGAATTTTTTATACATAAGACATTTTCTTGATGTTATGCATGTCGAAAAAATATATGTGACAGTGTCATCGACGCGATGATAAATGTACCCAATTAAACAAAGGATAGAATTAAGGCTTGGTTAGATATGGTTGACAAGGGAATATGAGAAGAGTTGGCACTAGTGAAGGGTGAAAAATAAAATTCTCTTCCTCTAGATACATCAACTATTTACATTCAAGAGAGATATTAGTTTTGAAACTTATTGAATGATGTAAAATTTCCATAGGTGTATTCATCGAATATCAATAATATCATGTCAATGACTGATTTAAAGTTAAAATGTCTAAATTCACATGAATTACATGTTTTGATGCAAGATCTAATTAAAATATATTTATGTTTTATATTCCCCAAGAAGATCCATTATACATTAACATAGATCTGTTTCTTCCTCAAAGCTATATTCATTAAAGTTATAGACCTGGAAAAATTGATGACTATTGAAGGAAAAATTACCATCATATTATGTGATATAGAAATATTAATTTATTCCAACATTATTTGATATGATGGTTCATTTGATAGTCCATATGGTGATATATATTATACTATGTGGTCCTATACACTATAGAAAGATGAAAAACATTGAACATATATGAATATTTTGAATGGGTATGTCAAAAATCAATGTTTTCAAGAGGGTTGTATTAATGAGTGAAATATTTTTGAGGAAGATGATGAATTATGTATCGAATACCTATTTGGTGTGAAAATCATTGTTCTACCAAAATCTCACCACATTTGGAAGATTATGGGTGAAAGACTTTATTGAAGATATGTTGTAAAAATCAGTATTAATGATTGGGAGTAATCCCATCTTTACATTTTTTTATAATAGTTTTGAGGTTTACCCATATGTTGAAACCCGCAAATAAATTCTTAGGCATTTGAACCCATAAAAGAATGAAATATGGATATCAAATACAAATAAACAATAATATATTGGATTTTTTTGAGACAAAAGTTTTAAGGAGTCTGATGGAAATATGGATTCAATTTTAGAACGACTTCAATTGCTAGCTGGAGGACCAAGTGTGTATGCATTATATCATAATGGTTATGTAATTAATGGTTATAATTATATATAAATAAACATGATGAAGATAGTACCATAAATAATATTGGTGTTAAACATGTGGATAAAGTGATGAATGTTTCTAGTACTAAAGATATGAATCCCATTTAAGAGAATATTTCATACTTTGGCATCATCAAAATAATAATGGATTTGGATTATCAAATATTCCAAGAGATGATTTTTCAATTCAAGTGGGTTGATAACAGAAGTTCTATCAAAATAAATGAATTGGGATTCCTGAAAGTTGATTTCAACAAGGAAGGGTAAAAATTTGAATCGTTTATAATGAAATCATATACAGTAGAAGTATTTTATATTGAAGATCTAGAAAACTGAAAGTGTTCAATTATTCTTTTATCGACCAAAACCATTGCAGGGTTAGATGGAAATTAAAATGAGGATGAATCTTTCATTGGGATTTTTCAATAATTTCACAATGATCCCAATGTAGATGGTTTTTTTATTTTAGAGGATTCCACAGTGATAGGATTTGAATAATTTATAGAGGGTTCAAATACCTTTAGCCTTAAAAAAAATATCATTCAACAATAATTTTAGAAATTTTTTGTAATACAGATCATCTAACCTCACATTATTATCCATTCACGGATATATTTATGTACTCTAAATTATATTTGAAACCAATTCTATAGATAATGACTTATAAACATACTGGTTCCCCTAATCCTAAGGAATAATTGGACTCTAAACCACCTACTTCTCACAGTGCCGAAAAACAATGACCTACTGCACATGCTAGTGCTCCCAATCATGAGGAACAACAGGTTTCTCAATCTATTTTTACTCCCAATGTAGAGGTACAACAACCATCTACACATTCCAATGTTTCCACTCTAGAAGAACATATTGATGATGTTGATACTAGGGAAATGGTATAAAACGAAGGACTAATGACACATAAAAATAGGTGCGCCATAATTTGATGGTGTTATAAAAAATAATCATGAATAAAATCAAAGGCATCAAATATGAGGTCGGATGGAATGTGTGGGGGTTGCATGTTAACCTGAAAAAGGCCATGTTCAGTAGTTACATTGTAATCTTCCCTCAGAAACATATGATCATTGATGTAGATTCATGGAACCATGTTGTGGTTGGTCTTATAACACTTATGTAGAATGATATTACAATAACATTATGAAATGATTTATTTATTTTACGAAAAACAATGAAAACATAATCTTTATCATCCCTTACATAGTGCATTTATAGTACATGAATCCCACAAGAAATATGTATTAATGCTTGATGGAAGGATTCACATAGGATTTTAAAAACTTATAATGAGGAATTATTTTAATTAAATGAAAGGTAAAATAAAACAACACCCAATTATTATCTTTTCACACTTGATAACACAAGATATGTAGGATAGGTTTATTATCCATCATGCAGATGTGTATTTTGAGGTTTAGAATGGCTAGTAATATGTTGTTTATTGATACATGGATTCATCACATTGATTGAATATTTTTTATTTAGGAAACAACAATTGAGTGTTGGAAATAATGAAAGGGTGGTAAAACCAATGTACCCCTATTTTAAATCAAGGACGAGGTATGCTTCACTTGAAAAAAATTGGTACATATTTTAAATCTATCAGAATATTTTTATGATACATGAAATAAGAAGATAAGTATGTTCCTTTAATTATGTGTATATTGATGAATCCAAATCCAAATCCACTTCCATCCCATGCCATGTTCTATGGAAGGAAGCATGAGTAAATAAATATTGGAAAATAATATATCAAAAAAGTGTGGGAAACATTTGTACATATGACATAATAAAAATTTGTTTTTCTTTAAATCACTATTACATAACATTGATTACATATTTTCCTATATTTTCCATCCTACATAGTTATAGGAATCAATAACACCTATAACATATGAATATATACAATTAGTGGCCTTGAAGAGGCCAGAATAGTTTGGCTACATCAGAAGTGTCAGTTTTTGGGTGACACCTTGATCAAATTTAGAGAAAACAACAACAGGGTGATCAAGGAGAAGAAATGAAATGGATAAGAGAAATAATATCTACCCTTGAAGAACAATTCCAATCGCGTAGAGATATGTTAGTATATTTAATACTAAGGAATCAAAGAGAAGAAAAAAAATAAAAAACTACCATTTTCTAATGATCCACCCCACCCCCACGAGCTTTGAGACGATCCATTCCCCTCAAAGAGCTATCTTGGCCAAGGTAATGAATGTTCTAATAATTTCTTCTGTGAAATGTGAATGTAATAGAGACTGATACATCTATTCTAATGATAACCTACAAGGTGATAATGAATGTGATTGATAACTTTAAACACCCACCCATCCCCTTATAGTGAGGGATATGGTGTTTAATATCTAAGAAGATAGTCTACATAACAGACCACTTCAAACAGGTCAGTTGGGAGTGTCAAATAGCATAGCCCATGAGCCGAGCACCGAGCTACCTCTTACAATTGACAAGGAAGATGTTAATAAGGCTAAAAAAACTATTTGTACATTCATCATATGGATATCATAAATTGTAAAAAACATTTTGATAAGGAGGTATTCATTTCCAATTTATTTTTCAAGTTAATCTTTTACATTTAATGAAAAGAGTTCTAAACCAATGAATGTTATTATAGATGAAAAAATGGAAAGGGTGAAATGAATGATCAGTTCAAAACCAACTAAATGATAGACCAACAAATCCTAAAGATATACTAAAATCTCTTTTACCCCACTTGTTCTATATCCGAATTTACTCTCATTGAAGGTTAATGTGGATATAAAGTTAAAAAAAGGTTATACACAAATAGTTGATTTTGAAGAAACTATGTACGAAGAGATGTTCAAGAATTCATTACCGTTGATAATATAAGTGATATCCTCAACTATAATTGGTTAGGAGACCCAGTTGTAATTATATACATGACGAATGTTTTCATGATTTTATTTTCCAAAATCTGATACACTATGTTAATTATGACTATATATATTTTATATTTTTGGTATATGTATATATAAAAAACAATAGAATTGATTTAACCATGATTTCATTAGACTCGTTTTTCCTCACACCACCTCTATAGAAAAATTAAAAATAGATTCTGAGAAAGGGGATAAAATAGTGGTAGGCCTGAAAAAATCATTTGAATGTATACAAATGGATGACATGCTCGTCTTAATATCAAATATTCAAGGGTAAAACTCTAAAATTTAATTATATCAAATATATTTTCATTTCATTCATTTATTATTCCTTTTTCTGTTTTTAGGCAGCATTGGATGCTCATTGAGGTCAATTTGGATACTCTAATGATTTATTTCCTGGATTCAATGCATGGATACTGAAAAAAATGACTACAAATGAATGAATTTTTCAATTTTTAATATGCTACATGCAAAATTTTAGAACTAAACATCAAGTTATATAATTTATATTATCTTTTAATGATGATTATATTATGATAGGGTGGAGCATCAATATCATCTAAAACATGGAATGAGGCCTAGGGCTAAAGGTGAGAGACATGAAAAGTACTAAGATTGGATAAGTATCACGATATATATAATAATTTTTAAATATCCAAACACATATCAAAATAAATTTATTGTTTTTATCAATGTTTTTGAAGTGTCTAAAATAAACAAATAGAAAAGATTTTGGTTATTATATTTGTAAGATTATGAGAAAGATCATATTCCATGAAAAATTTAGCATCCCTAAAGTGGTATTTTAGAATATAATTACTATTTAATTTAAAATATTTATTAATACATTGTTTATTTATATTTTTCAGAACTACTATGATTTTTGAAAGTATTCATTTTCTCAAGATGATATAGACTTTATTAAAAATGAATGTGAAGAATACCTGATGGAAGAATGCATACCCATTTCATGAATATGTGACTTCCATATAATTAGTGTATTGTTTAATATTTATGTATAATTTACTTCTTTTGATTTTTTCTCACATAAGAATTATTTTTTTACATAGGTGGATTCCTTTGTTTGAGTTGGGGCAGTTTGTTCAAAACTGAACATGCTCATGAATGTTGGACTTTGTTCCTAAAACTAAGATAATGACAATAAGAAAATGATTAAAGAATTTATAAAGGTGAATTCCAATAACTTATGAAATTAATTAATTTTGTCATCATTTTATCTATTATTTGTATCTTAATTTCCTTATCATTTTTATATAATAATTATTTAGTTTTTTAAATATCTTTTGGGAAGTCATACATTCCATTCAACTATGTGAAACATGATATAAAAGAGAGAACATGTTATTTTGGGTGGAAGATGAAACCCCATATTCCATGAAATATGTAATGAAACATAAAGATGTATCTATGAAGGGATTTATCAGTTGTTTAATGCAATGTATGACTTCCCAATAGATCTATCATGAAAAATTTCATGAACGATGTAGTAATTAGCCGTAGATCAATTAACCATGCCTTTATATGATATATAGTGTTCTTATTATGACTCGAAGTGTTTGTTTTTAGTTTATAATATTCTTTGATTCTTTATGACACATGTCTTTTGAACTACCATGATTTAATCCATTACTCAAGATTATGATATATGATATGCTAGGTGTGAATTTCTAAGGTTAATATTACCTTATAACATATTTATTCTCATTTTCGTTATATGATATTTGATATCTCTATTTCTTAAAATATTGAGAATCTATTATCACCCTTTGTTATGTTTCATATCCTTAGGTTATGAATAATGGTTATTGAAATGATACGACTAAGAAGGTTACTAGTAAAAAATATCTTAATTAGCGACTCTTATAAACTAGTCCTCTATGTTCCCATGATTCCAAAATCACTAAACCTAAAATATTCTAGCATTGATCATTATGTAATGAATATTAATCTACTAAGATGTGATACATATGTATGAAATGTCTCGGTTGATATAGTTATAATTATGGTAACTAAAGCACTCAAAATCGAGAAAACACATTCAGTTGTTTTGATACTTTAGGGAAAAGATCCATAAGTTATTTGAGTCATGTAGGAATCAACCCCACATCAATACAACAGAAAATGTGACCGTTAGGACTCAAAGTGTCTCTTTCTATTTATAAGTGACCTTATTTTTAGTAAAGAGAAGTAGTGACATACTATAAACTAAGAAAATTCAAACATATTGTTTTCATACATTACGAAAATGATCCATATGTCAATTTTTATGTGTACGAATCCCCCAAACCTCAATCCAATTCACGATATGAATGATATTATTTTAAGTATGTATATTTATATTAAATGACATTAACTTTTTAAAAAAGAACAACTGGCATAATGAAAACCAAGAAAAAACATTTGTATTGTTGTGATACTTTAGGAAAATAATTTATGAGTCACTTGTGATGGGTATGAATCAACCACACCTAAATCTGACACACGGTGTTATATGTATTACTAAAAGTGCCCGTTATGAGTTTAAAACTAACATTTTAGATCATAATGCATCACTCACTAAAAACCAAGAAATCATTTTCTAATTATACTCATAATTTAGGAAAACGAATTATAATTAATTTTTGATGTGTATGAATTTGTTTCACATAAAACTGATGCATGATATGACTGTTATGATTAAAAATACGCGTTTCCAGTTTGAAATGACATTTTAGTAAAAAAATTAGTATACTGAAAACTAAGAAAACACATTCAGATCATTTTTATACTTTAGGAAAATAATCTATTAGTCATTTTTGATGCATAAGAATCATTCAAACCTCAATATGATGCAATTTGTGGATGGTATAACTCAAGGTGTATTTTTTTTAATTGACATTAATTTTATTAAAAGGAACAAGTGACATATTAAAAACTGAGAAAATGCATTCATATTGTTTTGAAAATTTATGACAATGAACCATTAGACATTTTTGACATGTAAGAATAAAAGAAAACTTAATATGATGCATAGTGTGACGATTATAACTCACAATGTGTCTTTTTATTTAAAATTGACATTAATTAAGTAAAAAAGAATAAGTGACAAACTGAAAACCAAGAAAACACATTCATATTGTTTTTATACTTTAGGAAAATTACCCATCATTCATTTTTGACATGTGTGAATCAACCAAACCACAATATGATGTGTGGTGTGCCTGGTATGAATAAAATTGTCTGTTATTATTTTAAAATTGACATTTTAGCTCAAAATGTGTCACTTACTAAAAACCAATAAAACAAACTCTGGTTTTCTTCCTAATTTAGTACAATAATTCCTAAGTCATTTGTGAAATTTATGAAGTATTCTCACTTTCAGGAGATGCACGATGAAACCAATATGACTCAAAATTCATTTTTGAGTTTGAAAATACATTTTCGTATAAAAACACAACTAATGTACTAAAACCCATGAAAACACAGTCATATTATTTTTATACATTAGGAAAATGATCTATATGTCATTTGTGACGTGTAATAATGAACTATACCTCAATAAGATGCATGGTGTGGCCGGAATAACTCAATGTGTCTCTTTTTATTTAAAATTGACATTAATTTTAGTAAAAAGAACACATGAAATACAGAAAATTTAGAAAACTTATTATAATTGTTTTGATAGTATAGGTCAATGATCCATGAGTCATTTTTGATATGTAAAAATCAACCCCACATCGGTGAAATGCATGGTGTGACCGGTGAAACTCCAAATGTGTCTTTTTATTTAAAATTTACATTAATTTAATTAAAAAAGAAGAAGTGACATACTAAAAACCATGAAAACACATTAATATTGTTTTTATACTTTAGTACAATGATCCATCAATCATCTCTGATGTGTGGGAATCAATCACACCTCAATATGATGCATGGTCTGACCGGTATGACTAAAAGTGTTAGTTATCAGTTTAAAATTGATATTTCATCTTAAAATGTGTCACTCATTGAACACCAAAAAACCAACTCCAATTGTCTTCACAATTTAGTACAATGATTCATAAGTAATTTTTGATGCATATGAAGTTGTATCATGCCAAAATAATGCACGATGAAATCGGTATGACTCAAAATTTGTGTTTCTAGTTTGAAATGACATTTTAGTAAAAAAACAAAAATAACCTACTGAAAACCTAACACACACATTAGGATTGTTTTGACGCATTACGAAAATGATCCATATCTAATTTTTGATAGTTAAGAATAATCTTCACTATAATATGATGTACAGTGTGACCGGTATAAATCTGAATTTCAATTATTTAAAATTGATATTAATTGTAGAAAAAGAAAGAGTGATATACTCAAAACCTAGGAAAAACTATTGGATTGTTTTTAAATTTTAGGAAAATGATCCATAACTCAATATAGGCATGTAGGAATCAATCCCACATCAATACAACACATGGTGTGACCAGTTTAAACATTAATTTGACTTTTTTAATAAAAATGATATTTTATTAATGTATTCTTTCATATTAATGTTTAATTTATTTCTTTATAGTACTACTAATATAATATTTGTTTTGTATAAATGTGGGATATTTTTCTCTAGTTTGGATTATTTGTTCGAAAAAAGATACCAAATGACGAAATTCATGAGGGGGGGGGTCACAAGTGTGAAAATATGAAACATTAATGTTTTAAACTATTTTTTGGATATTTTTAAATAAAATTATATTTGTTTTTGAAATGTATAAAGTATTTTTTTATATATACCATGAGTGGATATTTATGTATTCATTAAGTCAATTAAATGTATATAACATTGTTTTTGGAAGTGTGGTATATACTTCCATGTTTTTTCTCGGTGTGCTATTATATTAACAACACATTGTATCAAGCTATGACTTTATCATCGCTATTTTGAGTATTGATAAAGGGGAGAATTTATCAGTGTTTTTTTATCATTGATAAAGGGGACCCCCTATATCAGTGCTATGATTAAATACACTTTTTTGTAACATATTAGGTTTATTGTGATGTTAAAGGGAATATGTGTAGTAGTGAAATTATATTTTGGGTGGCCACACATTATAATCCAAACATACAAATTAACCCACCCTTTGAAGTGGTTTATTGAGACACCACATGAAATAAGAAAAACATTCGTTTACTACCCACACCACATTCTTGTGTTATTATTTTTAGAGTGGGATGATGATATCTCTAACTTCATATTTAAATGTATAGGGAGACAGTAGTGAACATGTGTACGTGAGGTCCCAATAATAAGGCCATCCTATTGAAGAATCCATTGTAAAATATTGGATCTATAAGTGGAAACAACCTTCTATATTAATTTCATAGAATAATAGTTGAAAATATAATTTGTAAAATAAAATCATCTTGTTTTTCAATTATTAAAATTAGTTTAATATTCTTATTCAAGATTTTCATAAAATAACCCCTACAAACATTACCACATCTCGCCTCATCATCGCTCCTGGATTTGTTAATTATTGAGGTTCTCCTAATCCATAGGTATGCCACTTCACTAACACTAATCCCCGTCTTGAGACCACATACCTGACACCATGCCCATGTCTCTCCCTGGTATATGCCCATTACTGATACCTGCTCACCCCTTTCCGAATTCATGACGTTCCCCATCCCCTGTTAGTGACCTGCTCACCCTCACCAGATTTTTTTCTTTCTACTAAGGTGATAATTATATTCTATGATGTCTATATTAAAATTCCCAACATTTTTAGTATTTTTTTTATCTTTCCAAATTACAATGTACTTCGGTTGTCGTGTACTCTAGGTGTTATTTATTATTTTTGTTCATGTTTTCCAAGTTATTCCAATTTCAAATTCTATAATAGTTCTTATTTTTTCGTATTTTTGTTTTCAGATTGTAGTTTTTTGGATTAAAATAGATTTTTACAACACTATTGTGTGTCCACATACCATGTGTGAATTTTGTTAGGTTTTCTAGTATAAGATGCAGAAATAAAATTTTGGTGATGTTGGGTCATGAATTTTTATCACAAAACTTGATTAAACTTTTCATAATATTAAATTTTTTATGTGCTTGTTTTGAATGAAATTGGAAATTTTTTTATTCCAACTGCAATTTTTCTTCAAAAATAGATCATTTTTTTTCAAAATATTAAATGTTTTAAGAGAATGATTCATTGATATCGATCAAATTAATTATTATTATTCCTACTAAAACCTATACAATGTAAGTAGGGTGGAAACTGCATAAAATGTTTGTGTTGAACCCCAAAAAACCAGAACAAATTGGTAAAATGATTTGAAACTATGTGAGATTAATATTGAGAAACGTTGTTTCAAGAGAGAAAACATGATGGATTTTAGGAAATGAGACCAATAAGTAGTAGAGAATGAAATGGAAGGTTAAGTTGCTGACAATATAATTGATTCCACCATAAATAAATTAAAACATTGTATTTTCAATATTCAATATAATCATTAAAACCGTATTTCAATGGTAAATGTGACTGAATGGATGAATTCAATGATTTTCCAACCTTTTAATTCATTAATATAGTGTAAATATTGAATATATTTTTGATTAGATCAACTTGTAACTTGATTTTGAAGAAGACCAATCCAATTGAATGAAAATAAAATTAACATAGTAAAAAAGATGAACAAATGAAAAAAATTTATTCTTACTTCCTGAATTTAGAAAAAATTCATTTATATTTTGTAAAAACAAATGAATTCTGTAGAATAAAAAACATAAAAGATGAGTCTTCCCTAATGGATCGATATTAAACAATGTTCTTTGTCTTTTCTCTCTACCACAGTATATTGATTTTTTGATGTATTCATCAACTGCATTGTTGCTCGTATTATATGGTGTCTTTATAATATAAATAATCCCCTTGTCTAATTATTCTCCTTTCATTTAAAATGATATTTTACACTGATGTAAATTATGATAAACTCACAATTGGGTCTCTACTTCTCTAGAGGAGGTTGTTTTTCTTAATTGATGAAATATTATGTAATAATGTCTCATAATTGCCTAAGAATTAAAATTATCTAACTTCCACATTAATTAATTACTCCATAATCATATATAATTCTATTAGATCATCATCAACGTCATCTTAAAATATCAACTCCCTGCTCATACAAGTAATCTCCCATGCTTAATTGGATCATCCCCTTGTAGCTCGACATAGTCTCAACAATGGAATTATTTAATCATATCTAAACCATATTATTCGAATATCCAAAGGCACAACTCATAAATATTCATCCCTATTACTGTGAAGACTAGACAACAATGAAATTTCATTAGAAAGGGAACATGTACTCAAATTCTATTCATCTTCTATTTTTGACACACACTTTCAAAATATTTATAAATCATTAAATGAGGTACATCCATCAATAATGTACATGACCACATAACCAGAAATCTAAAACCATGTAAACCATCATATAAAAGAATTATACCAAGAAGAAAATTTCTAATTCACATAATATGTTATCAATTTCATTTTCCATTTTTGGAAATTTTCTTTGGGTCTATATCATTACTGCATATTGTTGGGGATTTGGGTTGAAAGAAACAAACACATAAATTTTCCCCAAATGATTCCCCATGAATTTGGTTTCTAGAATTGGGATGTTTAGCAACCCCAACCACCACTCAGAGTCCTCTAATCATATGGTTCTGGTCCTCCCAAGGTCTCTATTCGAAGAAATAAAAAATGAAATGACAAAAAACATTCATAAAATACAAGTATAAAATAATACACAATAAGATTATATGGGTTGTACTTTCATCCTACATCCATGGGAGAATGAAAAAATAACTTTCATTCAAGGTGTTGGAAAATCGTTGTTACACTAATTACTATCTTTCAAAACATTACCTAGACCATAAGAAGATGTGCATCCAACACTATTAGGTCATCATATATTCTAGCTCTTACCTTATAGTCTTCATCCTTGGGAGTCTTGACATCTTCCATTGGATATAGTTCTTTTAGAGATTTGTGTGCACAAAATTTGGATTCTTTAAATGGTTATCCATCTCTTCCTTTTTGATTGCCTATCATAACTCATTAGTCATATTATAAAAATGTCCTCACATCCATTTATATAGAAATCAAGACCATATATAAAATTAATCTAGTCAACATTATTTTCTCCATCGATTAATATTGTGAATTAACTATCCATTAATATTAAGAGAAACTCATCTATTAATGTTGTGAAAAAGCTATCAGTTAACAAATCTATCTCTTTAATAAATGTACAAGTCCCAAATAAATTATAACATGGTAAAAATTTTCATTGGTTGATTAAAAAATCTCCCACTAAAATTTTATTCACATGGTCACATCAATATAAAAATATGTCCAATTTACATTCACTGTTCTTCTATAGTACCTACATGGTTATCCAATCCATGCCGATTCAATTGTTTGGGATTCCACTAAAGTGTTCCTTCCCCAATCTTCTATAATAATGATATGATCATTCCACTAACTCTATAAAACTCATATTAATTCACTAATACATACATGTCCTGTAACAGTTCTAGGATTTACCAGCACTCGGGAAAAGAGCAGATAAAACCACCATTTATTAATGCTAGAAATAGATTTGATAAATGGGGCCTTTATCAGTGTTAAAATGAACTAATAAATGGGGTCTTTATCTGCACTAAAAAATAATTAATAAAGGGAAAATGTTATCAGTGATAATAAAAAATCACTACTATAGGGGTCACTTTATAAATTCTAATAAAAAAGTAATGATGTAGGGGGCCTTTATCAATGCTAGAAAAAGTACTGATGGGGGGTGGATTTATCTGTCCAAGAAAAAACCACTGATAAAGTTTATTTTTAATAAAAAATTTATATTTAAATAAAAAAATTATATTAAAATAAAAAAATTATATTATTATATTATTATAAAATATATATGTTTTCAAAAATGATTTAGATAAATCCACTACAACATTATTAGCCTTTAGTGGTGGTTTAATAAACGACTGCTAATTTTATTTAAATAAATTAGTGGTGGGTTTTAATCAACATATATGAAATGTGGTTTTTAGAGCAACTACACTTCTTCCCCTAACTCCCCCAACTCCCTTGACACCCCTGACCTCCGACCCACCCGACCCCTTGAAACCCTAGGACCTCAGCGACCCGCACGACCCCAGTGACCCCCAAAAGCCCTCACCGGGCCTCGTCGCCCCTCACTGCGCCTCTCCGACCATCTTGAACTTTGAAACCCCCTGAATCCCAAGGAGCCCATAACCCCAGAAACCCTCGCTTCCCTGAAAACTGCCCCAATCCCTCACAGCACCTCGCCTCCCCTCACCGAACCTCACTACCCATCGTGACCCTCACAACTCCCTGAATCTCTAAGAGCCTAGGACCCCAGGACCCCATCAACCCCCCCCAAAGCCCTCAACAAGGGAAATATATATCATTAGTTTGGGTCATATATATCATTTGTTTAATCAGTCTAGTATGTTTAATTTAAGTCATAAACATCATCATTTTCATTGATGTTATGAGATTCATTATTGTTGTTAGTGTCACCCATGATGTTTATGTATTAAGTTTCATTAGGTAGAAATATATTTTTATATTGGTTTCTTTCTACTATATCATCAATGTACTCAGTGATCTGAATTTCACCCATATAATCATTATTATTGGGTTCATAAGTGATAAATATGTAATTGGAATCTTCTATCTCATCAATATCATCGGTGTCTTGAGTCTCATTTGGATCAGTAGTTTTTCTAGAATTTATGGTTTCATTAGAGTCATCAACATCATTGATTTCATAAGTGTTGTCACGTTCATTATCATATTTGGTTGTGTTGATGTGTCCATGGTAATAAGTGTCATCATTGTGATCTATGTCCTCAATTTTTTTAGAGTCATTGATTTCATATTTAATATTTGTTTCAAGAGTTTATTCAGTATGGTTCATCTCATATGTGTCCTTGATGTTGTTTGTCTCATATATGTATTCAAATTAATTAGAATCATTGAAATTATTTATGTCATAATTTATATGGGTATGGTTCATGTCATAAATTTCATTGGTATGATCTATGTATTTAGCGTCATTGTGGTTTTTAGTTTTTTTATCAACATCATTTTTCCTTTTTTCTTCAGTTAATGGGTGTCTTCATCATCAAAGGGTTTTACTATATCCCCACAATCATTATAATTGGTGTTGTTCTTGAAATCATCAACATTTTTATTGTTTTTTATCATAACAATGTAATCCATGTCATCCATTTAATTGATGTTATCTATTTCTTTGACATCATATAATGCATCAGTGTTTTCAATGTCATTTTTATCATATATACTCTTAGTTTCAAAAAATTAATTATTTTCATATATGTATTTTTTATCATTAGTGCGAGTGATAATGCATGAAATATTATTATCATAAGTGAAATGTATTTCATCAATATATTCATTTCATTTTCTTTCATAGGGAATATTTTTCTATAATCTTCTCAGGTGTAATTGCAAAGCCTGAGCATTAGTGGTCATTTACAACCTTTTAATTAAATTATTAATTTTTTTGTACTGCTTCTACATGTATATTATTATAGTCTAGTTATATTTAGGGATATCATTAGTGGTGGTCTATTTAATTATAGTTACACCATTCTCAGGGTACCATGGAACTTGGTACCCAAGTTGATTCTAATTTATTATAAGCTTGGGTTTGGGAAAGGCTCAATGATTAATGATTATATTACTAGGAAAAACTATGGGAGTTTGGGACTAGGATTAGACTTCAGACCATCTTCAATTTTTTCCATGTTTTTACTTTTGGAATTTTGTTTTTTGATGTATATGATATGCTACTAATGTATTAATTTCTTTACATGTGGTATATATTTCATTTTTTATAGCATGGTTTGTTTTTTATTTTCTCTCTATTCTTTTAGGAATCATTTCAATTTGAATGATTTGGTTTTCTAGTCGGTGGGGTCATTATTTACCGTATGAATTTATATAAGAAACCCTTATTGAACATATTTATTTATTTTTTCAACTATTGTATATGAATCTTTTCCCTATTTAGTAATAGTTACATGTTTTTTTTTTAATATTGTGTAGTCACATTATGATATACATGGATAAAATCTATTTTACATTATTGAGGAACAAAAATTAGTATGCTAAGGGTTTGGAGGAGTTTTTAGTTTTTTCAATTTCTAATCGATCTGTTAAAGGGAGAATAATAAATCCATGTATTATATATAAATTTAGAAGATGTTTGAAGAGAGGCAAAGTTTATGAACATTTAATATTGAAGCAATTCCTTTCTTAATATTTGTGATGGATTTGTCATGGAGAATCAAACATTATAGAAAATGTTTAAAATAGATGTGAATCCACATAATGAGATCCTAAATCCATATAAAATGGAAAATGAAATAAAAAAATATAAATTATGCATTAGAAATTGAAAGACCCCACCATCAACATAAAAACATATCATAAAAAACAGATGAGGGTTCTACAAAAAGCAACGTGCCAAGTGATGTTTTTGGGGACTATAGGACAACCAGATCAAGATTGTAACATATCATTGGATCCCCCATTTAATTATGTAGAGACTAATGTAAGAGATATATTCACCGAGTAAAATATGTTTCATGGTTTAGTTGATGAGGGAAATCAAGAGTTGTATAGTGGATGTTTGAAATATTCAAAACATTCATTTTTTCTTGAAGTTGTACCATATCAAATGACTATGTAGAATAACAAATAAGGCAATGTAAATGATATTGAAATTTTTTCATGATTCATTTACTGAATTAAACATATCCAAGACTTTTTAGGATTTGAAAAAAGTTTCTAACATTCTTGGTTTGAATTATACAAAAAATAAATGCAGGTCCCACTTATTTTATGCTTTATTGGCGAGCGGATTCAAGTAGACTAAATTGAATTAAATTTATTCTTCTAGATGGAAGTTAATGGGTGATGTTGGAAGTATGATTCAATATACTACCCTGAAGAAGAAGATGGAATGGAACTCACCTACAAATGTTTTCCATTACATTCCTTTAATGCCTTGATTGCAAAGATTCTTCATGCCATCAAAAACCGGTGAACACATTAAGTGGTATTATGTAGATAATAAAAATATTCGGTTAATATGACATCCATGATATTCAAAATCATGGTATACATTTGATTCTATAAATCTAGATTTCTCAGCTGATTCTAGGAATGTTTAATTTGGATAGGATGCCTATGAATTCAACCCTTTTTGGACTTTGAGTTCCAGTTATAGCATTTGTCCAGTAGTTTTGATCCCTTACAATCTGCCTCCACGGATGTGTATGCAACAAATGTATTTTATCATTTTGATTTTATTCCTCGATATTTTTTTTTCTTAAAATGATATTGTTGTATTCTTAGAGCCTTTATTTAAATAATTACATGATTTATGAAGCAACAATGTTGAGAAATATTATTTTTCTTCCAAAAAGATGTTCAAAATGAATGCTTCTCTAATGTAGACCATTAGTTACTTCCCTAGAATTGGGAATTTATCTAGTTGGAACACTTACACAGGTTTGGATTGTCTTTCTTGTGACATTGATTTTTGAGCCCAAACAGCTAACTTCGAGTAATTAATGGTGCTTCTTGTTCCATCGAATATTTGTCGATGCATCTCATAGATTTTGGCTGAACATATCAAAATATGTTGGATTAATTGATCATAGACCACCTCCATAGTTGTAAACAGGTTCTGAATTATTTTCACAACTTTGAAATGTTGAAATATTATTTGGGAAGGTTCATCATTGGAATGATATTGGTAAACATGTTCAAATTGCATTGTCAAGTGAAATCAAAACACAAAAATGGAAGAAAAAAGTATATTCTTCAAACATTCTTATTGGGAATTTAATTTTTTTTTGGCCTAATATTGATGTGATGCATATTTTGAAGAATGTATATGAAAATTTGATCATTATATTGCTAAATGATCATGGAAAGTCAAAGTATAATCGCAATGCTCGGATAGACTTACAAGTAATGAACATAAAATGTGATCTCTAGCCAGATTAGAAGGAAAAGTATGCTCTAGTAATTTTTTCAAGGAAAAATATTGATAAAGATATATTCCTTCAAATTTTAAATCATGAGAAAGTATCTAATGGGTATTCAAGTAACATCCCAAGGTGTGTTGACTTAATGAATCATAGGTTTCATGGATTAAAAAGTCACGATTCAAATATTATGTTATAGAAGATACTATCATTGGAATTTAATATATTATTACCTTATAAATTTATAGCTTTTGTACTCCAATTCTTCAGATTTTTTAGACAGCTATATGGGAAATATTTATATCTATTTGAGCTTGAAAACCTTTAGGAGAGGTTATTATTTTCAATTTGTGAAATTTAGATGATCTTTCCTCCATCATTTTTTACTATCATGATGCATTTAATTGTGATTTTGGTTGAAGAAGCTAAATTAGAAGGCCCCATAAATTATCGATCGATGTATCTAATTCAGAAGAAATTTATTTATATGTTTTTTAATTAAGAAAAAAATAATTTTCAATTAATTAAATTTATAATTATGTTTTTTTTATTTAAAGGATATTTTGGGAATTCTAAATCATACATGAGAAATAATGCTCAACTCCAAGTCTCTATTGCTGAAGGCTATTTGGAAGAGGAGTTTCTTAAATTTTGTTCTAGTTATTTTGGTTATATTGAGACATGATTTAATAACGTTTGAATTGTTAATGACACATCAACTCAATCCCAAATACATAGGGAAGAAAAAATATTTCCTACTATTAGCCGATGAGTTGGGAGGAGCTCAAATTTTACACTGACAGAAATGGAATTATTACAGAAATATAGATATGTGCTACTGAATAATGAAATTGCAGATATATTTATTAAAGAGTTGAGGATACAAACAAATACATGAATGAGAGGCTTAACACAAAATGAGAAATATATAATGAAATCTATTAATAAAGATATTTTATAATGGTTTACACGATGTGTATGTTTATAAATATTTCAATAAATATGGATATTATGTTCACACATATATTTTGTAAATCTAATAATGTATTTTTTTAGATCATAAATACTAATAATCGATTAATGTTGTTAGATGATTTGAATTTTCTTGCTCGAGGTCCTCTAAAACAAGTTATAATGTTCAACGCTTTCAATGTTTATGGATTTAGATTTCGTACATTCGATCGAGAATAGGGTTTGGAAATACAGAATTGTAGTATATTTAAATTTTCTGAAGTGGGATACTATGGAAAGATGACTGATATTATTGAATTAAACTACCATGATCATTTTTCAGTTGTTTTATTCAAATGAAATTTGGTAAATATTATTATAGTGTTAAAAGAGGTTCCTTGTAATTTAATTCTTTGAACTTATTTCTCTTGATGGATGATAGTGATTGTGAACTGTAGGGTCAGTATATCTTATCGTGACAAGAAAAAATGGTATGTTATCTGAATAATGTTTTGGATAAAGTGAGGAGTGTAGTTTCTCATGTAAAACAAAGAGATTTGTATGATATGGGTGATGAAGTGGGAGATTTGACCTTTGACATTGAATATCATCAACATCATGAAGCAGAATTATTTGTCCATTGTGATATAAAAAAATATTTTTCTAGAAAAGATGAATGAATTTGATGAAGTAATGGAGTAAGAAAAAAACATGATTTAATGGGAAAATTATTATATGTATAGTTATTCATTCATTAAGAAACAACTTATTTCATTTGTGCAGTCATTCATTATCATTGTTATGTATTTTTTTATACTGTGAATCTGTACTCATTTTTTGTTTTTTATGCATAAATTTTTCAAAATATATGTTCTAAACATAATTTTATTTGATTAAATGGAAATAATTCCAAGGAGGAAGCATTATACTATATGGAATCTGACTGTAGAGAAATTAGTTTTCCCATTTGATTCAAATGGGGTGCCTAAAGATGACACTGCTGCATTACATGGCCAGATTATAGTGCAGCTAGCCACAGATCCAGTATGCCTTCCTCTTTCGTTTTATGATTTGAGGTAGATATCTACTTTGTAGAATGGGTTGATTGATTTATACCATAATATGACCAGATCTTTACTCGGTGGTATTACATGGAATGGTGGTGAGAAGGTAAATTAGAAAAATTCAAAATCATTTAGTTTGAAAACATTTAGTTGTTTTATGTTTATATATAAATATACAACAATATTTAATTGTCAATATAATGTTTTTACTAGTGGTATCATTAAGTAAATATTGAGGTAGAGAGGGTGACGTGTTGTGTTTATCATTAGAAAATGATTAGTTGTACTGATGATAGATTGAAAAAATATAGTAGTAGTCAGTTTGTATATGTATCATGTGTGGCACAGATTTCCTGCCAAACATTTTTATGACATAACATTTTCTTGATTTCTCATGTTTCCTTTTATGTATTATGATCCCATTATTCCAAATACACTATGAAATTTTAATTTATATGTTGTATTAATGGATATTTATATTTATTAATCATGTAATAATGTGTAATATTTTTACCAAGATTATATGATCCACCTGTGTCATTCTGTGAAAAAAATAAGAAAAAGTTTCTACATGTAGCCATATCTAGTGAAAAACACACTCAACATCATCCCACTAGTTCATTATACAATCATCCTAATAGTTTCATAATTTTAGAGAAAACAATTATCCCTTCACCAGTAAAACATAATGTAGGTATTAAAAAGAAGTAGAATTAATAGTTTCTACATGGTTTTCCAATTTTTACGCATGAACTATATGAACACCCTCTATAATCAATAGAATGAGAATGGTTGGAATATAGTATGGATAACTATATAGAACAACTGTGTGCCTCATTAAACATGATATATATTAAAATAATTCCCCTCTATCCATATTTATTTTCACATTGTATTTATTTCTCGTTCGTGTGCTCCAGGGTGCTCCTGCCCATTATCCTCTTATCCTCTCCTCTCAAATTGCCAGATTGATCCCCATTATCTAGTGTTGAATTCAACCTATGTCAAGTGAGTTTTAAATCACTCGGTGAGTCTAGGAATCTTACTTATTTAATTCTACGTATATATATTCTCTAGATTCATTATTTTGGTGCAACTAAATTCAACATATTATCAAGGCATTCATATATTTCCAAAATTTTTCTTGATATTGATAGAAACACGACTTGATATTTGTCATTTCGGTCATCCATGATATTTTTTAGGTGATCTATAACATCTCCCATAGAGTCTTGATATTTGTAAATTGTGTCACTATGATTTTCGGTGGGAGTTCCATGTTGTTACTTGTGAATTTATTGTTTAATTTTTTGAACATAGTTTATTTGGATTAGTATCCATTTTTTTTAAATTGTCCAGGTTATGGACCATGAAACAATAATTTGAACCATACAAAACTGTGTAATCCATTAATGACTTAATATAATAATTTTTTCTCTAATAAAATCCCCTTTTAAGTTTATTGTTTTCTAAACTATCAAAGTGATGTTAAAATTAATTGTCAGAGGACGTGACAACCTCCTATGTATGCCTCCGTGACTAAACCCTATTTTAGTTTGTTAGGGACAAAGTATAATTGAGTGAACTAGATGTTCTATATAAAATTCATGATATCATGGCCTACCACATAACTTTTCATGTATGGTGTTTACTTCCATTGGTAGTCCACATGTACCTATTACTTTTATTCAATTCTGAGAAACCTTTCTTTATAGAATGGAAAACTTAAATAATAAAATGAAATGGTATGACTAATGGCTTAATTACTATATGACCGTTATGAATTTTCTAATTGAAATGGATTATGGGTGTGAACCTCATTAAATCAACATGATTTATAGGATGGAATGGATATACACATGGCATCATTGGTATTTAAAACTAAATGAAAATCAATTTATTAATTACACCATAAAAAAACATGTTTTCCTCTTTACAAAATACTATGGATGGGATCATAGGTTGTTGATACTTTGTACATCATGGCTGATAGATGTTATATCATGAATGATCACAGAGTTCTTGTTACTTAGCTTCATATGATTAACACTGGTTCCCAATGGTTTATGAAGGGATGGGCTCAGTCAAAAGATTATTACACCAAGAAATGAGTGATAATCAGACAAGTGTGTGTGATTTGAAACTTCTTTTTCTTAGGAAAAAGTTAGTTCCATTGTATTGTTTTGGATGTAGGATGTATGTTCTTGAGAAATTAGAATGGGTTTTTAGGGCACTAGTAATGGGTCTATAGAGTCCACTGCATTTTGTTTTATAAATCTATCCTTAGCATAGGTTCACACCACCTCTGAGTAAATGGATCATATTTAGCGGCGATTAAAACCGCCACTATAATTTAGAATTTTACTATCGGGGAAGGATAAAATACTGCTACGTAAACTAATTTAACAGTGGTTAAAACCACTGATACACAGTTTTTATCTTCTCTTATTATTTTATGGTTGTAGGCTTGGTTATAGCGGAGGTTTTCCAAGAGAAAATGAAATTATTTTTTTGCCGTGGTGTAAACCATTGAGAAAGAACCTTTTTCCGCAAAGAAAAATACGGCTAAAACCACAAAAAATGCCCCAAAATGTGTTCACTACAACAGTTACAATAAACCACCACTAAATTGGTGAAACCACCATGTATTTTATGCCAAAAAACAATTTAGTGGCATTTTTTTAAACTAACACTGATGTATAATGTGTCGGTTTAAACTACTACAACAACATATTGTGGAGGTTTAAATTGCCTCTATGGGGTGATTTTCATATAGTGATTAAAATACACTTTTACACTTAATTTATAAGATATTTTATGAAAACTGATTATAAAATAAAAAATATTATAAATTAATAATTTGATAATTATTATCGAGAAATATTTATTTAATAACAATTGGATGACATAAAAATTAAACGAATTAATGAACGTTCTCCGATAATTTCAAAGCGTGAATTTAATTTCAAATGGTTATAAATTTTGTTCGTGGTTTCTATTTGATCTCTACCACATATCAAATTGAATTCTAAAAAGAGATATGCACTGTATTGAATAACGGGGCCCTAGTCAAAATTTTTTTGTTGACAAAGAATGCCTATAATGCATCTAAAATCGAGTTTTCAGTTGGGAAACATTTTTTTTAATATTTGATAGTTTTAAGCTTTATTTTAGGAATAATTTTTTCCTTTTTTAAATGTAAACTGAATTTATTCTATGTGATTAAATTCATATAGATATTATGGCTTTGAAATTTAATCATCTTTTATCATGTAAATTTATTTATAATAAAATAGATGAATATTTTATTATATTTAATTATAATAATTAAATTATATAAATATATATTTAAACATATTTAAAAAAATATGTATTTTTAAATATATAAATCAAGTGGAAATAAATATTTATTATTCATTTTATTGAATGTAAAAAATTATCCATTTATTTACCTTATGAAAATGCATTAATATGTATATATATGTTTAATTAATGTTTGTATATGAACATGTGTGATTCCAAAGACAAGTATATGTTGAATTTCATATTCTAATATATGTAAATAAGTATATATATATATATATATGTAAATATTTGTACATCTATGTGAGAAATACAAATGTGTGTGTGTGTAAATATTTTTGTATGTGTATGTGTATCAATAATGTGTATATACATCATATATAAATTTATTTCTATAGATATTGATTTATCATAAAATGTAATATATTGAATATATTATAGTAAATATTTATAAATGCATTATAAAAAATTTATATCAAAATACACAATTACATCTAAATATGTATAAATATATATGTAAATATCTAGACATATAAATAGATATTTCATGTAGAAAATTAATATATCAATATATGGATATATTTTAATAATTAATTTAAAAATAAATATATAAATTATATGAAATTAATTATCATCCATTTTATTTAAAATAACATCTATCAATTTTTTATACATTATAAAAATACATGAATATATATATATATATACTTATAAAAATGTATATATAATGTTTATGTGTACTTATGTGTGTGAATGTATACACACACACATATTTATATTTATATCCTAATACATATAAATGAATATTAATATAAAATATACTTAAGAAAATATTAGTGTGTGATATATATCACACAGTTCTAAGTATATATGAATAAATATAAATATTATAAAATATAAAACAAAACATGATCGATAGAGTGGTAAAGCCTATTGAAATGAAAAATGGAGGTCATATGATCATTTCATAGTTTGATCAAGTATTTTGGGGAGACATTCTAGCACTATGGAAGGATGGGTGGGTGTTCGAGAATGCAAGGTAAGGGTTGGGGATGCATGTTGGAAGGTTGGGGAGTGGAATGCGTTTTTAAATGGGGTTGCATGCACTAAGAAAGGGGAGGGGTATTTTGTTTTGTGAAAAAATAATTTTTTTTAATTTTTTATCAATGCTTAAAAATCACTCATAAAGGTACCCTTTATTAGTGATTTTTAGTGCTATTAAATCCTTAATTTATCAATTTTAAAAAATTACTGATAATGGAACCCTTTATCAGCATAAAAAATAGTAGATAAATATCAAATTATGACATCTCTCTTGTATTCAATGCTTTATTAGCACAAATATAGCCAATTTTTCATGCTTTTAAAGCCTTATTCTACAATAGTGATTCTTTTATGAAATATTAATCCAAAAAAATTAATAATGGGCTATCATCCTCTGATTTTGTTGAAATTCCCAATAAAAATGTTGTGAGATGAACAATGTTCATGGATAGACTCTATCAGACTTTTATACATATTTAAGGACTCCATTTTTTATCTTTTACAGTGCTGAAAATATTTTTTGGGACATGATACTCTAGAAACACCATCAAAAACTACATTAATAAAGTAACCCATTCTTCTGGAAAGTCTAACTTCATCAGCATGATGAAATTCTAAATAGATTTTCCTTAATAAAACCATGTAAACAAGGTCCTTTTCTCTCACTGGTTCCATCAAAGGCATTAATATTTTATATCCCGCCTTCATCAAAGAAGGTCCTTCCATTTCTCTACTGATTATCCAAAGGATAATTTCAATAGAGCTAAAATAATAAAATCTGCATTCTCCATCCACAATGTCATGAAAAATATGGTTACCATCTAAATCTTGATTCAACTTAAAATGAAAACTGATTTCATCATATGACATCTCTTTATGAGAAATTGATTAATCTATCACCAAAAATCATCTTTTGAAATAATCCCTATGTTATTTCTATCATGGTATTCTAATTTTCTTGCCATTAATAATTTCAATAGCATTTTGCCAAGATCCAAACCACGTCCAACGAATGGAACACAATGCATGATTCCTACGACCATAAAAATTATTTGATAATCCAATAACTCCGATGATATCAACCCCATACTTCATTGAAATTCTTCTAAATGGATGATATATCTTCTAACCTGATGAACCGAGTAGTCTTCCAAAAAATTGCTAACTATAACCAATAAGGGAATAAATCTCACAAAATAATCAAGTCAATAGTATTTTCTACCTCATTTCAAGTCCTTAACAAACAACTCCAATAAATATTTTATTCTATTTATTGCAACGGAACACTTCTACCAAGTTCTATGATACCAAATGTTGGGGATCAAGGTCAGAAGAAAAAAATACAGGACATTTATATCGAAGATCCCCCATGACATTGGTGTCCCAAAATGGGATGTCTAGAAACCCCAAACACCACACATAGATATCAATTTATATGGTTCTAGTCCTCCCAGGTTCTTCATTTAGAACAATTAAAATGCACATAAAAATGAACAAACATCAATATAGTTACATAGTTGTCTTGTTCTTGATATTAGGGGATTTGATGTAATTTATTTTTTCTTCATGCATAACAATGGTGGAAAGTTATAATTTAATAAAAAACATTCAATGAATTGTTAGTGTTACATTGTACAACAAAGGATTAAACCCATCTATAGATAGAATTGATGATAGTTTCTCAGCTCATTCCAAATTATAGTATACTCATGATCAATTTTCATTATTTTGGATTGTTTGTTTGATAATGAAGTTTCCCATATTGATTTCTTATATCTCTGTAACATGTCAATTTCTTTCAGTCTCATCACATTTATATAGGTTCCTAAACCATAGAAAGATTGTAATGCACTATATAATATACAATGTATTGATGTTTCTTTATTTTATTGAGACATACCATAATTTTAGTATTTCAAAGTGATTTACAGTCCTTGTGAAACAATATACAATCATTTTAAAGGCATGAACTCTCTATGCGATCATAAAAATTTAACATAAAATTAGTTGGACATAATATGTTTGACAAGGAAACTCATTATATTGTGGTAGATTATAATTTATGTGATAAAGTAGTTTTTTAAATCCAGAATCACTCCATCCATTTCTATTTTTTAAATTACATATATTTGGTATTGGTGATAATGTAAATTTAGTATAATGAGTACACAATAGAATCATTGCACAACTCTTTTAATTCTAAAATATATTTTGGAAAGCACGAAGTTAATATTTAAATTTCATTATCATTTCCATAATACCATAATTATAATTTTTTACATAATTAATCATATCCTTGATATGGTTTCCATCACTGTTCCCACATGTAATCATATAAAAAGATCTATAAAACTAAATTTTATCCAAATGAATAGATACATTCATTTATTCCTTGATTATAGTCCAATATTTATAACTTCATTCTATTCCATGAAAAATTAAGTGTTCTTCAACCTAATATTAACTAATTAGTCTTCAATAACAACAATGTAAACACACAAAAAAATGATTTATGAAAGGTCATATACATGATCCATTTCAAAGTTCAGGAACTCATTGACATTATACTCATACTCTTCTTCCATAATATTGGTATTCATCAATTTTATATTTATATCCATCTTATTGGATTTAGTTGTGATTATATTTAAAAAAATATACATTTACGTAATGATCTTATAATACTAAAAGGTTGTTCTATATACACACACACATATTGTCATCATATTTGATATAAATTTTCATTACCTTAATAACTTGTTAGAATATATAAAGACATATAATTATATGAATTAAAATTATTATAACATGTTTTTTTATTACAAGAAGACATATATCATTATAATTTCTTTTTCTAGAAATTTATTTTTCAATGGGGATAAAAATGTAAACACTTTAAATGGAGATCATCATCTTTAGTCAGTTTACTTGGTTAATGGTCATCAAGGTCATCAGAAGTTAATAGTTGTCACCATAAAGGAAAGATACCTAAAAAATTGGATGCAATCAAGTTTACATCTCATATGTTGTATATTGAGTTTTCATATATAGATCATGCATAACTATGAATGAAATTGTTTCAAGAGAATAATCCCAAATTAATATAAGAAGCTTAATCTAAAATCACCACTGGTTATAACATGTTTTAAAATTGTTTGCCTTTACTGCACCATTATATTATGAAATTTATAAAATAATGGGTTATGATACAATACCACAACCCCTTTAATTGTTTTCAAACTAATTTCTTATGTATTCATTCTCTAAATTTGGTTAAATAGTTTAATTACAATTCCAATAATATTTTTTCCATAGTTACTTGATATTTTAGAAAATGTTTTTCCTTATAAATACATATTTATTCATATTAAAAACATTCATGAAGGTAACAAATCCCAATAAACCACCAATTTCTTGTTTACATATTGTTCAAAAAACATGTGATGATATAACAAAGCCTCTGTTTTAGAAATAATTAAGTATTCTACCTTTATGAAAATTTTATGCCTTGTTTAGTCAAGCTAACATCATGCATAATGTGATTATAGAATGTAATGGGATGGTTTTTTTCATGGATGTTTATAGAATTAAATTATAATATACAAATATTGATATATAAGTTTATAAATATATAAATATATAAATATATAAATATATAAATATATAAATATATAAATATATAAATATATAAATATATAAATATATAAATATATAAATACATAAATACATAAATATATAAATATATAAATATATAAATACATAAATATATAATCAAATAAATATATAAATATATAAACATATATATAAGCATATACACCTAGAGATATATAAATACTCAAATACACCTAAAAAATATATACTTACTTATAATTATAAAAACAAATGAAATAAACATATTTATAAAAATATCTATGAAAAAATCATATCTCATGTCTTGTTTATATAAAAAAATAATTGATTTTACTCTTCAATCATTCTCATTTCAAATATTGTTACATGTTTAACCCATATTATAACCTAATAAATATTCTTTAATCCAATAATCTTTATAAGGCTTACACTTAATCATAACATTAGAAACATTGATTTCTTACCTAAAAATTACCCAAGCTATTAATTTTTCACAAAATTTATGAAAACCATTTTCATTCCACTAAACCCCATTTAAATTCTCAATTGATATCAAATAAAATAAATTAAACATTTTTTAGAATATCCATATATTTAGTGTGTATTTATATATACAAAGTGGAATAACAACTAGAAAATTGAGAATATTAAGAATGGTCGGTGAAACAAAATGGAAATATCCCTAAAACGGTTAATTCATCAAAAATAGGAATAAAAAATGAATATATTGATTATAGAAAAATATGTAGGGTAAGGACCTTTATAGATTAATAGTAGATGATAAACTAAAAAAACATGAAAAACACTTGAAAGATCAATCGTGAATCATTAAAAACAAGTTTGAAATAACATACATTTTGTTATGAGGTTTGATTTTCCAAAATAAGCATGTTATGTAGATCCATATGTAAAGGGGAAGAGAAATTCAAAAAACTCATGAAATCCAAATGAAAGATCAAATGGTAATATTTTAAAAAAATCAGAATTTCATTACTACTATTTTTAGGATCGATTTTTTCAAAACAAATTGACATTAGCTGTTGTAGAGGATAGGTTCTCTGAGATATTGAATTTTATGGTGGAGCAGAAATCTAGTTGGGTTCATTTTCAAAAGGTGGAAGGGACTTGTTTTTCATAGAGGAAAAATCAATAGGGGTGAATTGAGTTTCCAATTAAAATTTCTATTAAACATGATTTTAAAACCTAAATCCACAATTTATAAAATACATAAAAGTTAAATAAAACAGTAGATATATATATATATATAATTTTTTATTTTATAAATATTATTAAAATAGAGATCAGAACTCAAGGAAAATTATCGTGAAATTAATTTATCTTCTAGAACCAATTTACTTGAATTATACAGAAAATATAGAACAAAAAAAAGTTATCTTTCATAGTAGTGTTTTTATATAGTTTAGAAAAAACATTCTATTTTTATTTAAAAATTGAATAAAAATATATATATATAATTCATAGTACAATAAAATATAGGATTTGTTTAAAGTTTAACCCTTTTTCTCTCCAAATGGAAATCACCTACTACTAAATAGTATGTTATAAATAAATTGAACCACAACTTGGATCTAGTTTTCCAAAATAGCTCACAAGGATATCTAGGCTATACTAAGCCTCTTCTATAATTTTGTATGGGACAATAGAATGTTAGAAACTGCACATAGGTAGACAGAGATACATAGATTCTTACACAATTAAAAATTGTAGTATATGAAAATTTATAAACAATAGAGTGTGTCACACTCACCAATTCAGTATCATGGCAGTGCTAAAATATATTCAGCATGAATCAACTATAGCTCAAAATTAATAAAAGTGGAGTAAGGGAAGAGAAACCATTTGATGAAACTAATTATATAGTTTTGTTGTTATGTAAGATATTATCCACTTATCATTGTATTAATTTTTTATATAGTGAATAAAAAACATTTTTAGATGTTCTATGATGTTTCATTGATGTTCAATTAGGAATGTAATGGTATATGTTTAAAATTATAGTAATGGTTCATGTTTTTCATTTAAATTCTAATATCTCTAAATATATTCTTTTCCATGACCATCCATGTCATGTGTCTCCAATATTTTTAAAAAGGAATAATCCTTCATCATAAATTGTTTTCAAGAAATCAACATTGATGATCCTTGTACTTAATCAAGAAATATAGGTTCAAAAAAATCTTCTAAATGAAATTTAAATATTCATAGAAAAGTACTTGAATTAATATATTTAATATTATAAAACATACATTTAAGAATAATCAATTAAAATTTTCCACGTATGTATCACATGGTGGATGTAATTTAAATATGATTCATGTTAGATTATATGGATTCTTTAATAGATCAATAATTTCAATCTAATTATTTGAATATCATATTGTAGATTTCTTGAATTTATGGTCTATTAGATTATACATATGGTTGATCATTTGAGCTCATAGTTGATCGACATATAATTATGTTCCATCCAATAATTTATTGAATTCAAATTTATAATCTTGGGTTCTTAATTTGGTATTATAGTCAATTATATACATTATCATATGTCCACATTTTACATATCGACGATCCATTAGTTGCTGAGATTTCTGATAGGTGTGGCTACTTCAAAATATATTTTTGGTTGACCTATTAGGTGTTTCGTTGATCAACTTATCATGTGGTTGATCCATGATATTTCAAAAAAATAAAAAATTGATAGCCCTTTGAGATACTAAACATGGTATCTTTTCTTATCTTTTTGATTCTTAAGAATGACATATGGTTGATGCATATGTCATGCAGTTGATTCTAGAGATAGAATTATTTTCCAATTTTTCCTAAAATAAAATTATATTTTGTAAAATAGAATATAGGGTTGAAATAACATAAACCTAAATTTTGATTATTGAAATATTGAATTTATAGTTTAATCAACATGTATATCCCTTTTTAATTATCTCAAATAAGGATATAAATATCTATAGAAAATTATTATTGAGTATAATAGGTTATAGTTTACTCATATGCAATAATTTTTTAATTTCTCGTTTTTTATGCCTTATATTTTCTCCCCTTTGGGTTTATAAAAAATAATTCATAAAAGGGTAAAAGAGTAAAATTAAATAAATAGAAAAGAAATAATATATAATAAAAATAACAATGATACATAAAAATTAGAATAAATAGATATTTCATTAAGTGTTCAAAAAAATAAAAAAAAAATCTAGTTAGAGTCTAATCATAATATAAATCCTCATTATCCAAAAGGGTAGATGGTCCTTCTATTTTCCATTAATAAGAGAGGTATTAAAGGTTTAATAGTTATAGTTTATCAAGGAATGGTTATACTTTTTGTTACTAGAATGATTTGGACAAGTGATTGGGAATGTGTGAGACCAAGGGGTCCTATAGGAGGTATAGAATGTAAGATAGAGGTTAGAAAAAAAGGGAAAATGAGGATGAGGCTAATGCTTAAGAAGAAGAAAAAGTAGGTACCGATAAACTAGGATCTTCCAAATTGGGATTATTTATAACATATATATAAGGATCTATGAACCCTCTAATTTTTGTTATAACACTCCTTCCTTGAACTAAAACCTAAAGAAAGTTGTCTTTCTTCGATATAAACTAATTGTGTAGAGGTTTCATTACTAATAAACTCACTACAATCACTTTTAAGTTATATGTCAAAGGTTTAATCATCAAATATCAATCCAATGATTGAAATCAAGTCATATGGTCAAGCCTAAGTTTATCCTTATGTGATAATACTTTATCAGACCCTTAATCTCACCATTATCTTTAGCAATCTTAATAAATTCAACTATAAAAAATAAAAATACTTTTTATATGAGGCAAAATATCCATTTTCACTTGATTTATGATATCCTTTACACTATTATGAATATTCTGAATCTCTTCGTAGTTCAACCTTCAAATAGAATCTCCATCAATTGAAATTGATGTAAAAGGAGGTGTTGATGTAGAATCAGTGGGTTGAGATGGACTGGTCTATACTATGAAATACAATTTACCATGGTAGCCACCATATCATCTAGATAATCTTTTAGGGATCCCATTTTTCCTCTAAAACATTCCATTTATCTTTTTAAATATCGAATCTCATTTTTCATATGATCAATTTTCTGGAAAAAACAGGGATGTATATGTGAAAATACATTGTTAATAGTGTATGAAATATCTTTATCACTCTCATGAGTATTAGCCCAACTGAGGATCAAAAAATCATCTTTTAATAAACTCAAAAGGTCATTCTTGAACATTATTAAGTCTTTTGATGTGAGCACATGAGGTACAAAAAAGATCAATGTTTTTGAGATTGAGCAGCTTGAACTTAAGTATGAGAAGATTCATGAAGGAAATCATCATTCGGAGTACACGAATGGTAATTGAACATATGGGTTTTCTTCTATTGTAATTTTTTGAAAAAATTATGCTAGGTGGGTTTTAAACTTCATAAAGGGAATCCTCATTTTCATCCTTATAATATTCCATGTAAATCACTTTGGTCTTGGTGAAGAGTCATAAGATGGCTCTCCTTGAAAAATAATTTTATGAAAATTTGTCGGAGAGGGGGGAGTATCCAATATTTACAATTGAACCTCGTAAGAGTTTGGCCTTACTGGTCACTCTGAAATAGAAGAAAATGTAATTTTTGGAACAATAAATTCTTCTTCACTTAAAAAAAATAATGGCTAGTTCTTATTCCATTGGATGAATATTATCATCATCATCCTCATCACGCTTATCATATTTATAAAATTATTTATAGAATTATTTATCATCCCTACTAACCTTATTAACTTCTAAACCCCTAGGATAACATAAATCCATATCAAATAAATAATTATTTGAATTGGTTTCTTCATTAGAGGTAGAAGAATCAAAAATTAGAGCTCACCTATCTAAAACATAGGCCGATTATCCACTACTATATTTATATACTTATCACTTTTTGAATTAAGGAGAGATGGTATAAATAATATATAACTTGTAACTATCTCACCCATAGTAATTAAAACTACATCACCTAGTGGTTCAACCAAATAAGGAATTTTAACCCCATTTTTAGTTTTTAGTGGAATGTTAGAAAATAGTGGAGCTACATGTTCTGAAGATACTTATCCTCTCCATGGTTATTTTACATCTATAACCTCAAGAACAAGAGTTACCCCAAATAACTCCTTAAAAAAATTTCAAACATCCATATACATATCTATGTGATGTTGATAATCACTTTAATCCAGAGAGTAATTAGCCTCGATGATCTCAAGTGATTCCATACCAAGGTCAAAGATATCACATGGCCAAGAAGGGTGTGATATTGGATTGATATGATCATAGAGTATCTCCTTATCAATGATGAACATACTTTATAAGGATTAAAACATATCATAGTCATTTTATAGGGGGTACAATTCAAATGGACACCACCGGGAAACACTTATCTATCAACTCCCAAAGCGACCATTTTTTTTGTTCCAGAAAATCAGAACTAATTTTATGGTATGGAAGAGTGTTGAATCTTGAATATGGTTTGTTCAAATAATATATCTGTCTAATAAGTAACTGATGAATGCTTATTTTAATTTTGATCAACCATTAATTATATAAAAATCAAATATTGATACCTCACAGAGTTATAATATCCCATCATAGAGAAGATAATATGGTGAATAAATTTCAAAAATAGCATGAATTTAATACTAAGATAATTTTCAACAAGTATATAGTATGTTTTCAATCAATTATCCCATCCAATACATTACCAATATTTAAATGGGGATCTTATTAATAGGATGAAAAAAATTATAGTCACCAAACTAACAAAGATGCATGAATCTTAGACAACCTGCTAAAAAGGTCATAGTAAACTCACACACATGAACATAGATAACTATCATAATATAATATTCATCTCCCCTTACTTCAAAAACCATATTATGTTAAAAATATTTTGAAGGCATGCATAAAATTGGTGATTTTAATATAAGAACTAAGTGGTCCAATTTTGAGAAAAATGAATCTCTATGACAATGAGTGGATGGTTTTGAACCACTCAATATGAACTTTGTCATGACTCGTCCCCCGGGGCCCATGCCGTGACTACCCCAAGCCCGTCTTCCATAGGCCAGGGGCTGGTGTCTAGCACCAAAGGCGTAAATCCCTAAACTGGGAAGGCATTGCCTTTATAATGTGAAAATGCACACAATAGGGTATGAGATGGAGAAAACACTAAATAAAACTCTATACAAAAGGAGTGATAAAAAGTAAGAAGGGGCTGGAAATAAAATCCTAAATGTAATGTACAATGAAACTAAAATTACACACACTGGAAAAAGGGAAAACGATGCTAGGATCGTCTACCGGGAAATCTTACCTGAAGGGTAGGTACAGATATCCTCCACAGCACTCCACATCTATCTATCTCCTCTGTGTACCATCAATCTGTGGGGTCCACCTCCGGGTATCATCCAGTCCTGGTACACTCAGCCTCGGTTAGTTCTGTCTGTCATCTGCTTCCAACACAACAAGGTGCGGGCATAGCCCGTGCAGGGGTGAGTATAACGATACTCAGTAGGGACCCCAAGACCCTCAAGGTATCACAAATCCAACAAAGAAAAATCAAAATGTATGAAATCAATAGATAACCCTACTTAGGTATATGTCCATACATATACCTAAGTTATCAGGCAATCCATCTCAATCCTGAGGTATACACAAAAGTTAGTAACTCAGATAAACTAAGATTTTTATTCACATTATTAAAACCACGACTGCTAGAGAATTCCACCTATTTTGAGTAATGTGGGCCTACTGTGATACCAATGTGCTTCCCAATAACCATGGACTGCTGAGGTACTCCTCCAAGGGAGTACCATTGGTCTGCTGCATCACTAAGGTGCTCTCCACCGTGGGTCTGTTGTGTCACTAAAGAGATCCCCCTCGAAGCTTGCTGAGGTAATCCTCCTGTCGAGTACCGTGGGTCTTCCATGACACCAAGGCGATCCCCACCGGGCTAGTCGATTCACTATGAGTCCAATCTGTCAGCAGTCATCAGGTATCAGCCATCAACTAGGTCTATGCACTCTCCTCGCTCTTCTCTGGGAGGATCCACTCCACAAGATACTGGTTGATAATTCAATAGTAAAAAAGTCCAATTTAAAAGTATCTTAATGGTCTTCCACATCATAGGGGTCTCAATGCAACAGACGGTGCGTCAATCAGACATCCGGTCTGTGAGTTATTGGCATTTTAGTCTCGGGGGCCTGGTTGGATTCGTGAACGATCCAACCAAACCGTATCTCAACTATACCCCGAACTCTAGTGGGTTATAGTCAAAGGGACCATCACACAGAAATAATACTAGTGTCATTTATGGTCGTACGATGCCAATGATATGGCCAAAGAATGTAAAGGGGTGGTAGTGGGCCCAGGTCTGGTCCGACCAGGTCAGACCGACCCGGCCCGACTTAGTATGGGCCGAACTGGTATGGGTCGACCCAGTCAGACCTGTGGGGTCTAGCCCAACCCATTTGGTGGGCCAACCTGTTAGGTTCGGCATGGCCCGCTGGGCCCAGCCCAACCGGCTGCGTGGGCGGTTCGGCCTAGAACGCCTTGAGGGTGCAGCCTGACGCGGCTTGGCCCGGAGGGTACCTCCGGGCCGGTTCGACCATGGCACCGTGAGGAGGGCATGATTGGGGCATCACGGGGTGCGTGGGTTGCATGGTTCCAGCGGGGTGTGTGGCCCAGCGTGGTTCGTTCGGGCACTCGAAAGGCAGACGAGCAGGCCGGTGGGGGGCCGGGCAGGGTGCGACCATGCCGGAAGGTGGCCGGGCAGGGCTTTAGGAGGGCTGGCGGGAGGTCGGGCATGCCAGTAGGTAGGTGGGAGGTGGTCGGGCTAGCCGGTGGGGCATGGGCCTGCCCAGGGCAGCGACTCAGCTTAGTGAGTGGCGCGGTCGGTGGGGGCTCGGCCAGGACCAGTTCAGCCGATGGAGGTGAAGAGTGCCGCAAGGGAGGCGTGGATCACGGGGGTTGCGCGTAGCATGACCTTTGTCTTCACCATCATCATCGCCTCGTTTCTTCTTCACCATGCCAAAAATCATCATAAACAATAACGATGGAGGGGTCGGGCCATGTTGGTCTGGCCTGCACCCACGGTGTTTATTGTGGTAACATTTGGCTCATCAAGAAGTAAGAAATATGAACATCAATTGTTTTACAACATCCGCAATGATTCTTTTCGAACCGATGAAGAGAAAAAATAAGGTAAATTATTCAAATTAACCCTCTACCTTTGTTCGTAGTTTGTCGACGGAGTCACAGGGAAGAAGATGGTCTTCTCGCGATTCGTCACGTCCGCTGCATACATCCAATCCTAAGCTCAAACATCAGTCGTGGAAGACACTCTACATAAGTAGGATCTGAGGAAGTAAGTCGAAGTCACTCCTCACCGGTATTCTTCGTTATTCGTTCTTCATTCATCGTTGGGAGATTTTCTCTTTTCTCCCAAGTTCCACCAAAAGAGAAATGCCAACCCAAATAATAATAGATTGATATCCTATTAATTCATTGGCACAATATCCAAAATGGTGAATTAATTAAATTGGCTCCAACTTAATTAATGTGTAGGATTTTGCACCATTAAATTAGGGGAGTTGGCATCAATAAAAGAGGGGGGTGTGGAGAGACTCTCCCCCATTAATGAGAAGAGTTGAGAGGTTTTCATCTCCCTCCATTAATAAAGGGTTTAGTCCAGTGTGGTCCCCACGTCGTAACCTCTCGTGGGAGGTTAGGTTTGGGTAGGCCCCACCACCATAACATTTCATAGGAGGTTAATGTGTGATGGTCCCACCTCCAACTTCCATGACGAGGTTTTAACCAACAAATAAAAATTAATCCACAATATTTATTTTGATTAAAATCATTCTTCTCGACCAACTACCGTTGAGGTGAAATAAATCTTAAGAGAATACTGGTGCTATGAGTTCAATAGTGCCCTCGAATTTCAATTCCGAGCACCGGTTCAACAGTTATAAAAACCCACTCGTGCGTTTACTGAACTTACTTGAACAAAACTTCAGAAATTGATTTCGGGCACACCGGGCCTCAGAATCACGCGCCATCAGTTTTGACGGACTCATAAAATTCCCATGTATTTAAGAAAAAATAATTTTCACGGAAATTATAGGTCTTTACATTCTCTACACATTAGTTCTTTACGTCCCAATAAGAAACAACTCGAACTAAGGGAACAAGTGGGGGTACTGAGCACATATCTGAGCCTCCCACACCCATGTGCTCTCCTAGAGGTTCCAGTGCTGCCAGCGAACACACATGAGAGGTATCAACCATCCATGTTGGAACCGCTCATGTTGATCCTCAATCTCCACTGGAACTCCATGAAAGTCTCCCCATCATCAACGTCTATCTTTCTAGGGTCGATGATGTGGGAAGGGTCATGCACATATCTCCTCAGCTAAGATATGCGGAAGACATCATGGACCTTGTTCAATTGAGGTGGAAGATATATGCGGTATGCCACCTCTCCAACTCTGCTGAGAACCTAGAAAGGTCTGATGAATCTCATAAATAACATGCTGCCTCATCCTAAACTCCGTAAACATCATCGAGGTGAGACCCGTAAAAAGACGTGGTCACCATCCTCGAACTCTAGAGGTCTCTGTCTCCTGTCAGCATAAGACTTGTATCTACTCTGTGCAGTCTTCATCTTCTCCTCGATGATCTGCACCTTCTCTATGGTAGCCTATACCATCTCTGGTCCCACTAGTTCTGACTCCCTAGGGCCAGTCCAACACAATGGAGATATGCAAGATCGTCCGAATAACACCTCAAAAGGTGCCATCCCTATGGTGGAGTGATAAATGTTGTTGTATGCCAACTCCAGCAAAGGTAATAGATCCTCCCAGCTACGACCAATGTTGAGGACACAAGCAAACAACATATCCTCAAGGGTCTGAATGGTCCACTCAGTCTGACCATCTGTATAAGGATGGAAGGCGGTTCATAGACCAAGTTGTATCCCAAAAGCCTCTTTCTACCCCTTCTATAGCCAGGAAGTAAAACTTGTTTCACGATTGGAGACAATAGATTATGTTATTCCGTGTAGCCACATAATTTCCTACACATAGGAGAATCCCAAGATCTCTACTGAACCCTTCTCTTCGATCGGTAGAAAGTGGGCCAACATGGTGAGTCGATCAACGATCACCCAAATCGAGTCATGACCCCAGGATGTACATGGACGTCCTATCACGAAGTCCATGGATATCACATCCCACTTCCACTCTGGGACCTCTAAAGGATGAACGAAGCCTGCTAGTACTTGGTGCTCCACCTTCACTTGTTGACAAGTGAGTCATCGAGAGACAAACTCTATTACTACCTTCTTCATACCTGGTCACCATTGCTGTCATCGAAGGTCTTGGTACATCTTCGCCACTCCTGGATGTAACGCTAAAGGGGATATGTGGAAATCCCTCAACACTTACTCCTAAAGTGAAATTGGTACCATAGTACATCCTATGAAGAGGATAACGTACTCCCCACCTTCAGAAAATCCATCAGGTGCCTGCCCTGTGGATATCTGAGCACGTCGTGTCTCACAGTCAGGGTCCCCATGTTGTGCCTCCCTGACTCACTGATGAAGTGGGGGAGTGACTGTAAGGGACTGAAGGAAAGCCTCTCCATCTCTATCCACAAAGTATATCTATAAAGTGTACAACTACTCTTTCGCCTCACGTATTAGTTGTATACCATATCTACTACTGAGTACATCTGCTACAATGTTCCCCTTCCCAAGAGTATAGACTATCTCTAAGTCATAGTCCTGGAGGAACTCTAGCCATCACTACTGTATTAGGTTCAGGTCATTTTGAGAGAAGATATACCTGAGACTCTTGTGTTCAGAGTATAAGGTAAAACGTTCCCCCATAAAATAGTGTCTCCACATCATCAAGGTGAAGACCACTGTTGCTAACTCCAGGTTATGGGTAGCATAGTTCTGCTCATGTCGTCTCAACTACCGAGAACCATGCGTGATCACTGCTCTCTCCTTCTTGATGACACACCGGAGTCCAATCCCTGATGTGTCGCATTAGAAAACGTACCCTAGACCTTCCTCTGGAAGCCTCAATATGGGGGAAGTAGTCAGTCTCTGCCTCATCTCCTGAAAGCTCTGCTTGCATCTCTCCGACCATACGAAGTGTTGCCCATTCTTTGTCAAGGCTGATAGTGGTGCTGAATCTCTAGACAAGTTTTTAATGAACCTCGAGTAGTAACATGCCAAAATAAGGAACTTTGTACCTCTGACACACTCTGGGGTGGATCCCAAGCATGTATTTCCACAATCTTTGCTGGATCCCCTGAAAATCTAGCCTCCGAGATGACGTGTCCCAAGAAGTGAACCTCTCAGATCCAAAACTGGCTCTTCGAGAGCTTACTATAAAGTTGGTGCTCTCATAGTGTGTCGAGTACTACCTATAAATGGTAGGCATGCTCCTTCTCAGTAGTCAAGTAGATCAGAATGTCGTCAATGAAGACTATGACAAAGTAATCTAGGTATGGCTGGAAGATCATGTTCATGAGTCCCATGAACACTTATGAAGAGTTGGTTATGTTGAATAGCATAACAAAGAATTATTAGTGGTCGTACCAACATCTAAAAGTTGTCTTCTGCAAATCCTCATCTTGAAATCTATGCTTGTGATAGCCTGATCTGAGGTCTATATTAAAGAACCACCATTCTCCCTACAGCTGATCAAAGAGGTTGTCAATCCTCAAGAGTGGGTAATTTTTCTTCACGGTCACCTGGTTCAGGCGATGATATTCAACACAAAGTCTCTAAGTTCCATCCTCTTTCTTGGTGAACAAAATCGGGGCTACCCAAGGAGAAACATTGGGTCGGATGAATCCCTTCCCCTGCAAGTCCTCTAGCTATACCCATAGCTGGAAAAGCTCCACAAGAGCTATCTAATACGCTGGTGTAGATATCGGTGCAGTCCTGAGGTACAGTTCAATGTATAAGTCCTCCACTGTACAATGAAGTAGTTTTGGGACATTATCTGGGAAAATATCTGCATATTGGTCCACCACTATAGTATAGCTCAGACTCTCTACATAAAATCCTCTGAGGGTAAGGCAGGCCAACTACTGAGTGATCGGTTTCACCCTCCTCTGAGTAAGTCTGTCCTACACTGTAAAGGCTCCCTTCTTACCGGTAAAGGTAGAACTAGTCACATCCATGCGGACACACCACACATTGAACCTAATACAGTTGATCTGATCATAGACCGTAGACAACTAGTCCAGACCCAAGATGACATCATAAGGCCTCGACACTACTACTAGGTGATTCCAGCTGAAGCTATCTCCTCCTAGAGTAAGATCACACTATCGGTACCAGTGTGTAATCGTCGATTCTGCTCTCGTATGTGTTTCTAGATGTAAGGATCAAGAAAATAGCTCTATCGGAAACTATGAGCTCCGAATGGGGGTAGTGGAAATGAAATAGTGACTGGCACCTTTTTCTATAAGAACTTCATCTAAGGTGGAGTAGCAACAGATCGTACATCGAATCATCTACGGAACATCGTGATCGTAAGCCTCAGCTTCCTGGACCTGATCTCTCTCCTTTCCACCTACTCCCTGTAGTCGGGCTGGACCTCTTGGTGGTGGTGGCGGTAACACCTCAAAATGTCATCCACTGCTAGATGCATGGACAACCCCTCTAACACGTCCACCTGCTCCCAATGGACCACGTCGATCGAATCTCTATCTTTTCTTGAGTGGTCCTTCGATCGTCTTCTGATCATCCAAATGGAAGGTCAGATAGTCTCGAGCCACATGACCATGCCCAACGCATGTGTAACAGTGCCCGCTCCTGGCATGTCTGGCTCTGTCTCCAGTGCCCCACACAACTGATCCCAAGTCATGCAGTTTCCCACCTTTGGGTATAGTCCTCTTGGACCTCTGTGACATCTGTCTACTTCCAGCTGTATAATACTATGCTGCATGTCGACTAGTGGTTGGTCTCACTAACGGAGACTAATCAGCAAGGAAACTATACACTAAAAGGACTCTCTACAACAATCCTACATGTATCGGGATGCTGAGGGAGATCATCAAATCCCTACTCTCTCTCCTGAGCCCCTTATTGAGGGTCCGAGCCCATAAGAATGGGTCACATACCATATATGTGGAGTAGCATGAGAGGTCGGTGAACCTCACTGAGTACTGTGCCACCATAATGTTGCCTTATTGTAGGTGAAGTAGCTCCTGTATCTACACTGCACGTATGGTGGATGGGACAAACTCCACCTTTAATAGGATCTCTAAGTCTACCCATAGAAGCATCATCTCATCGTTAACATAGAGCATCAAGCTCCACCATCTGCCCGCTGCGTCTTATAGAAGGATGGTAGCAAGAATCAACATAAGGACGGTTGGTGTCCCTACCAGTCTGAAAACTCACACCACATCCTCTATCCAATCCTCAACTGCCAATGGGTCCGTCTCTCCCATGAACCTGGGCAGCCTCTAGCGCTGGAACTTGTGCAACGTGCTCAAGCGGCGTGCATCATCTGCTACTAGTGCTGGTGGAATTAGTAGCCCAATGGGTAAAGGTACCACTGGTGCCTCCGCTAGAAGAGGGCCCTGCACCGAGGCCTCCTCGCTCGGTGGGATATCTGCACATAGAACTCTCAGGGCTCTAACTGGTCATTCGTGGGGAGGCATCAAGAAAGAAACAGATGTGACACGGTCAAAGACTAGACCTGGTGAGTTAAGCAAGTTGAGTTGACTAAAACAAATTTTGAAAACACACACACAATCTGTGATTTCTTGTATTGAGTCTGAAATCAGTAGTCCGGGTCCTGGTGTATGGATACGTCAGATGTCGCACCAACATTGGACTCCATGAACTAAAAACCGCACTCAATACCCTTAACTCTATTGCATCATAGAAAAGATCAGAGTCCTATGTTATGAAGTAGAACCGACTCCTTTGATACCAAATTTTCATGGCTCGTCCCCCGGGTCCCATGTTGTTAATACCTCAAGATTTCCTTCCATAGGCCACGAGCTGGCGACTAGCACCAAAGGTGTAAATCCCTAAACAGGGAAGGCATTGCATTTATAAATTGAATATTCACACAATAGTGTATAATATGGAAACAAAAAACTAAACAAAACTGTATACAAAATGAGTGATAAAAAGTAAAAAGGGGCCGAAAATACAAGCGCAACTGCACAGTACAAGGTAAATGAAAGTAAAAGCACTGGAAAAAGGGAAAACGTCTCATAGATCATCCACCGGGAAATCCTAACTGAAGGGTAGGTACAGATAGCCTCCGAAACACTCCACTTTTATCCATCTCCTCCATGTAACATCACACATTAGGGTCCACCTCCGAGTACCAACCAGTCTTGGTACACTCAGCCTCGGTCAGTGCTGTCTGTCATCTACATCCAACACAACAAGGTGAAAGCAAAACCCGTGCATGGGTGAGTATAACGATACTCAGTAGGGACCCTGAGACCCTCATGGTCTCTCAATTCCAATAAGGATAAATCACAAAGTATGAAATCAACAGATAACCCTACTTAGGTATATGCCCATATATATACCTATGTTATCAAGTAACCCATCTCAATCATGAGGTAAACACAAATTTTTTAGACTTAGCTCAACATGGATTTTTATTCAAATTATCAAAACCACGGCTACTGGAGAACTCCTCCTCTGTTGAGTACAGTGGACCTAATGCAACACCAAGGTTCATCCCACTAACCTTGGACTGCTGAGGTGCTACTCCTGTCGAGTACCGTTGGTCTGCTGCGTCACCAAGGCGCTCCACACCGTGGGTCTGCCTCATCACAAAGGCACTCCCCCGTGTAGACTACTGAGGTAATACTCTTGTGGAGTATCGTGGGTCTTCCGTGACACCAAGGTGCTCCCCATTGTGGGTATACTGCAGCACCAAGCCTCTCCCCACTGGGCTAGTTGAGTCACTTTGCGTCGAATCGGCCAGCAGTTGTCAGGTCTCAGCCAGCTACTAGGTCTCCGCAGTCTGCTCGCTCATCTCTAGTTGTATCCACTCCATGAGCTATTGGTCGGTACTCCAAATGTCACGAAGACCCATGTAGAAGTATCTCAATGGTCTGCCACATCATAGGGGTCTCAACGCAACAGACGGAGCATCAATCAGACACCCAGTTGGATTCATGCACGATCCAACCTGACCGTATATCAACATCACCTCGAACTCTAGTGGGGTATACTAAAAAGGACCATCATGCTCGAAGAATAACAGAGCTACTGATGGTTTGTCAAATAGTCATCTGATGCCAATGATATGGCCAAAGAATGTAAATTGGTGGTAGGGGGCCGGGTCTGGTCTAACCTGGTCGGACCGACCTGGCCCAACTTAGTCTGGGTCAACCCGGTCTGGGTCAACCCAGTCAGACCTGTTGAGTCTGGCCCGACCCATTGGTCGAGCCAGCCTGTTAAGTTCGGCTCGACCCTCTGGGCCTAGCCCAGTCGGCCGTGTGGGTTGTTTGGCCCGGGCATAGGGCTGGTTCAGCCCGGAGCACCGTGAGAGTGCGGCTTGGCTTAAAGGGTGCGGTCGGGCCGGTTCGGCCATGGCGTCGTGAAGGGGGCACGGCTCGGGATGCATGGGTTGCGCGGGGATTGCGTGCTGATACGGTTCGGCCGAGCGCTCAGGAGGCGGCATGGCATGCCGTCGAGCAGTCGGGCGAGGATCCAGGAAGGCCGACAGGCGGCCGGGCAGGGCACCAGACAAGCCGGCGGGCGGCTGGGCAGGCCGGTAAGAGGCCGTGAGGTAGCTGGGTAGGCCGACGGGCAGCCGGGCATGGTTCCAGGCAGGCCAGTGGGTAGCCGGGTTAGCTGGGAGGTGGCTGGGAGGCGGTCGGGCAGGCTGGCGGGGCGCGGGCTGGCTCGGGGCAGCGGCTCAACTCTGCCAGTGGTGCGCTTTGTGGGGGATCGGCCGGGGGCCGGTTCGACTGGTGGAAGTATGAAGCATTACAGGGGAGGCGAGGATCACAGGGGCCTCAGGTAGATCGACATTTTTCTTTTTCTCCTTCGTCGCCTCGTTGCTTCGTCGCCATGCCGAAGATCATCAAAAACAAGAACGACAGAGGGGTTGGGCCATGTTGGTTTGTCCCGCACCCTCCTCATTTATGGTGGTAACATTTGTCCTATCAAGAATTAAGAAAGATAAACTTTAATTGTTTCAAAACCGCCTCAATGATTCCTTTCCAACCGATGAAGATAAAAAGGAAGGTAATATTATTCAAATTAACCCCCTACATTTGTCCAATGCTCGTCGACGGAGTCGCAGGGAAGAAGATGGCGTTGTCTCCGTTCATCGCATCCACCGCACACTTCCAATACCGAGCTCGCACATCAGTTGTGGAAGATGCAACACGTCTATAGGATCCGAGAACAGAAGTCGAAGTCGCTCCTTGTTGGCGTTCTTCATTGTTCATTCTTCGTTGAGATCTTTTCTCTCTTCTCCAAAGTTCCACCAAAAGAGAAATTCCAACCAAAATAATAATAGATTGATATCATATTAATTTGTTGGCACAAAATTCAAAATGGTGAATTAATAAACTTGGATCACCCTTAATTAATATGGTGGATTTGGCACCATTAAATTAAGGGAATTGGAATCAATAAAGGAGGGGGTGTGGAGATACTCTCCCTCATTAATGAGGGGAGTTGAGTGGTTTTCCTCTCCCACCATTAATAGGGGGTTTAGTCCCATGTGGTACCCATGTCATAACCTCATGTGTTAGGTTAGGTTTGGGTGGGCCTCACAACCATAACCTCCCATGGGAGGTTAAGATGTGGTGGTTCCACCTCCAACATCCATGAAGAGTTTTTAACCCACAATTAAAAATTAAGCCACCAAATTTATTTTTATTTAAATAAATCTCTAAAAATAAAAAAACTATCAATTATTCTCAACCAACTACCATCGAGGTGAAAGTATTCTTAAGAGAATATCAGCGATGCGGGTTTAACGGTGCCCTCATATTTCAATTCCGAGCACCGGTTCAAAAGTTATAATAACCTTCTCATACTTGTACTTAACGTACATGAACAAAACATCAGAAATTGATTCTGGGAACACCAGTCCTTGGAATCATGTGTGTTCTGTTTTTGAGGTCTCATTATAAAATCCCATGTATTTAAGAAAAAACATTCCCTTGAAATTACGGTTCTTTAGAAACATCACATTCAGACACTAGTTTAGGAGAGTGGAGGTGTGACTTCTAAGGATTTATATATTTTCTTGAACTATCTTCCACTCTCTTGGAATATTTAAAATTATATTCTTTAAAATATTTTTTTGACTATATAGTCTAAGATTCATGATTATGGATTCAATTGAAATGTTTAAGAAAGAGGGTTCAAAAAGAAGGTTTGGTTCAAGATAGAACATGTTTGCCTATTCGATTCTAATTTAAAATTTCAGTCATTTAGGTTTTTACTCATATATTAATGTCGATGAAATTAAATATATAATAAATATGTAAACCTATATTCTATATTTTAAATTTAAATAACTAAGAATGAACTAGATTAAAATTGATCACACACATATATATATATTCGATATAAATATTTTTTTGAAAATTAAAATAATATAAAATTTTTTAAAAAAAATTAAACATATATAATAATTGTTTTAAATAATTCATTCTCTTAATATTAAATACATTGTAAATTGGTTAGTGAGATGAATTTCATGTCCATTTATTTTACGAGTGATATCTCATTTTTGAAAACGATCTCTCAAAAAGTGATGTATTATTTCAATATGTTTTTCATTGAATGATATATTGGATTTCATGAATTTATAATAGATATTTTTTATAACAATTTATATAGAAATATTTGAAATGATATCTATAGTTTAATAATTTATCCTTTATCTATATAATTTGTGCACAAAAACATCCAACAACAATCTACTCATATTTAGGAGTAGATAATACAATATATTTATGTTTCATACTATAACATGAAACAAAATACTTTTCCAAAAGATGACACATTCCATAGGTTCTTAATATATCAAACTTATGACCAAAAAAATCAATATCCAAATTACTAAGTTCTTCAAATTCATGCCCTTTAGGTTAAAACAAATTTTGTATTGGTTGTATTCTTTAGGCATATAAAAATTCATTCAAAAGCACTTAAAATAGATACCTTAGGTTTTTCTAGAATACATGAACCCATTCACACAATAAACCTAATATCTGGTCAGATAAAAGTTTAGAATAATAAACTTACAATCATACCTTTATAAGTAGTTTATTTTATTGTCATTATAGTTTTATCAAATCTATTTTACAATTTATACTTAGGTTAGTTTCATTACTTTTTGTTCTATCCATGTCAAAAATATTTAAAAATTCTTCGTGTGTTTTCATAGATTTTATAAACATCCTTAGTTCTTTTAAAAAATTGAAATCTATGAAATTATTTTAACTCTCCCATTAATCTAATTTTAAATTAATTTTTCCAGATATTTGAAAATTCTTTAAAAAATGTATTTTTGGATGATCCATAAGTAATATCATCAATATAAATTTTTACTACTAAAATATTATTTATATAAATAAATTATGGTTAGTAAAACATTTATAAAAACATTTGGAATATGAAAAGTGTTAATCCTATTATCCTATTCTCTAGAAGATTGTTTTAAACCATAAAAAAACTTTAATAAATATAAAAAACCTGATTTGGAAAATGGGGGTTTCAAAAAAATTGAGTGGTTTAATAAAATACCACAGAAATGATATATTTAATAAAGAATTCACTCTTGACATAAATATGATATAGTGTGAAATTAATTTATGAATAATATAAAATACATATTTTTATAGTTTCAAATCAAGAAAATGGTGCAATGGTTTCTTAATAATAAATACTTTTTTCTTTAATATATCCTTGTTTAACTAATCTGTCATTATTTTTAATGATTGTTCAACACTCATCAACCTTGTTTCTATATAACCACTTATTTCCCAAAGTTATGTAGTCCTTATATACATATACTAATTCAAAGAATTTATTCCTTTTAAACTAGTTCACCTCTTATTTAATTCATATTTCACAATGTTCATCATTGATTATAGCACAAAGTTTCTTAGGTTCAAGTTCTAACAAGTAGGATTAATGTTCAACCCAGTTTCTTAGTGTGTCTCTAGTTTGATTTTATCTATCTATATTTCCAACTATAAGGTCTAATGGGTGGTATTTAAGGGTTATAATAGTTCTAATGATAGAAGTACCCAACACATTATTTTTATTATGTTATGAATTGATGATATCTGCTAGGTTATTTATCCTGTAAATTAGCAAAATTTTAAAAATATTTATACATATTATTGATATTAATATTGGAAATACCATCCTCAAGATTTCATAAAACATGTGTGGGTTCATGTGGACCTATCACATAAGAAGTGACATGAAAAATATCTTATATAACTCTATATTTCTTGTTAAATACCCTCTAAGATTTACCAGTGGTTGAATAGATAATTAAAATTCTTTCATATCATTTTATTGAATTTTTTTCTAGAATATATTTTGTGTTGAGAGTATAAACTTTAGAGCCAAAAATTAAAACCTAATTTATCTTAGATTTTCATCAATTCCATAATTAATATGGATTATTTTTCAATATTGGACTTATAAGAACTCGATTAATTACATAAAAATCCATGTGAATAAATTCCTCCCAGAAATAAAAAAGATAGTAATATTCAAAAAGAATAGTCTTAATAATTTCATGAGGTGTTCTATTTCTCCTTTCAATAACTCTATTTTGTTATGGTGTTTATGCTATAATGAAATTGGGATTATAGTAATGTTGTGAGGTGAGAGAAACAAATTCCTGGTTCACAAAATATTTTCCATGATCACTTATCAAGGCCTTTATGGTAAGTCCACTATGATTTTCTATAGATTTAGTATACTTATAGAAGTTGTAAGGAGCATCAATTTTTTGGGGAAGGAAAAAATCTCATTTAATTTGAATAATAATAAACAATAATAAGAGGATTATGTTTTCCTATTATACTAGAAACTATATATGGTCGAAATAAAAACATATGAAAAACTTATAGTAGTTTAGAGGTATATACCTAATTATTTGGTTTGAAATATATATATTTTTTTCTTTTTAAAAAGGATTATAAACTTTCTATTTATGAAATTCTAGCTTATGTAGATCACTGAATAATCCTTTTATAGTAGCTTTATAAGTGAGTGTATATTACAGTAAAAAAGTCTCATATTCCATTTTCAAGAGTCGCTATAAAATTCAATCAAATAAGAAAAACTTTTAGTAAATAAAGAATCAAAATTAATAGTAAGAACATTATCATTCCTAAAAGAAATAAATAGTTGGGCACGTGTAGAATAAATTTTTACTAGAATTGTTTTCATATTTAAAATTAAAATCCAATTAACATAATTTATAAATTATGAGAAGATTATATTTTAAAATAATTATAAATAAAACTATAAAAATAAGGACAAATTCAGAGTTACCAATTTTCCAATTCTATTGATTTTCCTCTTGAATTGTCAACAAAAGTGACATGCCTTCTCTCCACTTTCATAAATGTTTGAAATATGAATATTCTCTCATCATATGTTTTGAATATACAATATAAAGATTCCACATATTATTACTAGATCTCTTTATGAATATCTCATGTAATAAATAAAATTCACATTGATTTTGGTACACAGATCTTCTTGGGTCTTGCCAGGTTAGTAATCAATGCTTTGCCAATCCAATTTTTTTACAAGAATATTAAAAGTAGATATAATAGAATTATAATGAAAATATATTTAAGTTCCAATATTTTTAGAATTATTTCTCAATCAAATTTAAACACTAGGAAAAAAATTTCAATTGTCAGAAGTTAGAATAATGTTTTTTTATAAATTTTATTATTTTTATAGGTTGATAAAGAAAACCATCTCTTGGGTTGTGTACATATACACTTCACAAAATTTTATTTATGGATTCTATTCTTATATAAAACCCATCAATGTAAATTTCTTAATTGTTCATTTTCTATTTTATAACCCATATTCACTATTAATATGTTATCATTGTTTCATTTTTCAATGTTAAGAGAATATTTTTATACAACCCATAATACAAGATCCTCTTTCAGATTTTTTTAATTTTATTTTTGTTCATTCATATCATCTTACAACATATAAATATATTAATTTAATTATTATTTTTAAATTTCATAATCATCATGAATATGAGAAGAAATAGAAGGAACGTCAGAGGTAGTAACCATAATGAACAAGTTATCTTATTCATTCACTTATTCTTGGCTGGAATACGAGTCCCTGGAGCTACCTCATATGCACTCAAAGTAGCTTTCATTAATATTTTTTGTCTTTTTATACCATAATATTTATTTTTATATTTTTTCTTCGAGATATCAAACTATAGGATTCTTTTTTTCATTTTTAACTGGTGATCTCATAAGACAAGTCATCCTTTTTCGAATATTTATTCCAATGTCATTTATTGTCATATTTTTCTTTTTAGTTAGTATTTCAAAAAAACATAATATTTTTTTAGAAATTGGTAAACATGGTTGACATATCAACCATTTCTTCATCACTTTTAGTGTCACCTTCACTTCCATGTGAATTTTCCTCTTTATCAACATATTTTTATCAAGAATGTGATTCTTTAAATGCTTCATATTTTAATTTTGATATAAAAAAGCATTATTTTACTTTATTTATTTTTCAAACATCATGAGATTCCCAATAATCTATTTTACTGTTAGTTTTTTGAGGTCGCATGAATCAAAGATAGAGACTATATTGCCTCACCATCTTTATGGCAGATATATTAAGACTCTCCTTAGTAAATATTTTTCATCCATATTGTTTTTGTGTATATTCATAGTGTTTATTTTAACATTAAACCTAGGATAAACGGCCAAAATATATTCTTAACGTTTAATTTTGAATGTATCATACATAATAGTATATATATTTAAATTCATTTCCTTCACATTAGAAGTTCCTTAATGGGATATTGAGTGGTCTCCCAAATAAGATAATTTGTATCATGGTAAGATATTCAGTTAAATTCCACTTCACCTAAAACATATAATAGATAATTAATATCCTTTTAGATTGAATAAAAAGTGGATTTAACATTAGTATCCCATTCCTTTCGATCGGTTTTGAGTTTCATCTGTTTTTCATCATTATATCCCCAACTGTCAAAGGATATACTCTCAAGATGGGTTTTAATTTTTATTTTCCATTGAGCATAATTTTGAACATTTAAATAAGGAGGTATTTTGGTAGAATAAACTTCAACCATAACATCCATAATCTAAAATTATAATTAAAAATTAAATATATCTTACAAACAAAATTTCATTCGAATAAATAGTAAGAAAAGATAAATCAGTCATTGGAACCAAATGTTGGTTGAATTAGAAACCTCACGAGGGGGTGAATTAAGTTTAAAATTAAACTTTTTTGTTATTTTTTTTAAAACTAAAATCTATCAATTTATAAAATATGTACTTGTTAACTAAAATGGTAGAAATATATAATTTTATCTTACAAAAAACTTCTTAAATGTTTTACCAGAACTCAGTTAAAATATTGTTCATATCAATTTAACTTTTGAATCTAATTTACAATAATAAAACAAGGTATATAATACAGAAATAACAAGTAACTATCAAAGTAGTTTTCTCTTATATAGTTTAGTAAATAGAAAATAGTTTGATTACATAATATAGTAAAATAAAATAGTTAAAACACACAGTGGAATAAAAAACTGGTCTAGTCATAAGTTGAGACTTAGTCCTCTGTATAAGGAAATCTCTAGCTACCAAGTTGTTTATTACAAATAAATTGCTCCATAACATGGATTAGGATTTATCTAACTACTCATAAGAATGTCCAAGATATACTGAGCCCCTTCCATAATTGTATATGGATAAATAAAAATATGAAAATTAGACACAACCATTCAAGGTTATATAGACACTTTTATAGTTATACATGTGAGTAAATGTAAAATAATAAGAGAGTGTGTGTCTTACACTCTAAAATATATTATATAAGCTAGTGAAAAAATATATTCATCATAAAAATTTCATAGATCAAAAGTAATAAAATCATAGTAAGAGAATGAAAAGAATTTGGTGTAATATAGTAAGTAGTTATTTTGTTCAATAGGATATTCTCCTCTTCTCATTGCCATATTTTATTTGGAAATGATGTGTAAAGACAATCATATGATCTATGATGTTTCTAGGACATTTAGGTGATGATAGGGTAATTTATGTTCAAAAAATATTACTGATTCAGTATATTTGTTTAAATTATAATATCCTTATATCTTTCTATGTCACGATCATCCAGGCCATGCCTCTCTATTTTTTTAAATACAATAGAATTCTACAAAAAATAGCCATCGAGAAATCATCAGTAATGATCCATATACTTCATATGGGAACACATGTTCAATAAAATCTTCTCACAGACATTTAATCTTACATAAAAAATTAGTAGAATTTATATATTAAATAATATATAACATACTTTTAGGTAAGGTCACTTTAAGATATGACATGTCAGCATTTCACAATGGTGGTTTTTTTAAGACGTTCCACATCATCATCCATGATTATGTCAATACTTTGAGATTTATGATCAAATTCTTTGATAGGTCGTATGATATATTTCTTAAAATTATGGTCTATCAATTCATACTTACATTTAATCAGTTGAATTCATGGCAAATAAGCTTATCCCTACGGTCGATCCAATACATTATTAAATTCCAGCTTCTGACCATGGTCTCCTAATTTATTTATTCGATTCTATACTTTCCTAAATATCAACATTTCACATATGGTAGATCTATCAGTTGGAGATATTTATGATAGGTGAAGTGGCTTCCAAAAGGCTTTATGGTCGATCTATTAGGTGTGTGGTCAATCATGTTTTCATGGGGTCGATCCATGCCTTTGTGAAAAACTAGATTGTGGTAATCCCTTGAGATACTACATGTGGACACATTGTTTGTATTATGCTTGCAATGGTATAAGTTAAAGTAGATCCATATTTCCTATATTCAATTCCAGACATAGAAAAAAATCACTATTTTTAGAAATTAAAATATCATTTATTAAATAGAAGATATGTTATAAATGAATTAAAAATGATGTTTTATTATTAAAATAATTAATTGTTGGACTAAGAAATTATGTTTTGTTAACACATACTGAAAAGTGATGATAAAATCCATTTTATATGCATTTACACTATAATCAATAGAAAATAATACTTTTCATCACATTCTTAACAATGATAAATTATTACATTATCAATACTAAAAAAGTGTTGAAAAAGGCGATATTTCTCAGCACTTAAGTTTAATTGCAAAAGAATACACTTTTAAGAATCTTTAATATAACATTGAAAAAATTGTAAAAAAATGAATAAATAAATAATATTAATTATATAAATTATATTATTATTAAAAAATAATTACACTAACTATTTAAATTAAAAAATTGTATTTATATAAAATAATTATATAATATGAAACATATTGTAAATATTAAGACTTAAAAATCAATATGCATAGACAAAAAATTAAAAAAATGAACATATTTTGAACATATTGAATGGTAATAAATTTATAAAATCCATAAAGAATATGAAATGAATGAATATTATATGTGAATAAAAAAATTCGAATAAGTTTTAAAAATATTTAAAAAAATTGAATTCCTAATATTAGATCTAAAAATTTAAATCCCATAAAAATGAATAAAAATGAATAAATCATTAATATTAATTTTGTAAATAAAAAATTACTAGAAATGTATAATATCAACTATTTCAATTACATAATTATTAAACAATTCATTTTCATAAATTAATTATTTAAATTTATAAAAAATTAGAAATATTTAAAATTAATAAAAAAATAAATAAATATTAATCATATATATTAAAAATTACAGAAATTATTAAGACATAAAAAATTAATATATTTAAATAATCATTAAAAATGAATTAATTGAAAAAAATTATATAAACGTTAATATATATTCAAAATGAATAAATAATATTAAATGAAACAATATTAAAAAAGGAAGAAAATAAAATTTAATAAATTGTAAAAATGTTCCAAAAAGGGAATCTATAAGATTAATTACATGAATTATAAACCCATAAAAAATAATGAAAAATAAATAATATAAATAATATAAATAATATAAATAAAAACTTATTAATAATGAATTATATGAAATATTTTAATTAAAAAAATTCAAAATGAATTTAAATAAATTAATTATATAAATTTCAAAAAATTTAAAAATAAAAATAATCAATAAATGAAATAAATTAGTATTAATCATATAAACTACTAACATATTGAATGTATTAAAAATTAAAAAATCAAATTGAATAAATAAATATTAAAAGTAAATAAATTCTAAAAATATAAAAAATTAACAAAGATTAGAAATTAATAGATACTATTAAATCATATAATATTAAAAATGAATAAAAAAAGTGAATAAATTCCAAAAATATTTATAAATTGAACTGAAAACATTAAATATTTGAATAAAAAATACATAAAAAATTAATATAAATAAATATATAATATAAATTATTTAAAACAAAATTATTAAATATTAAGTATATTGAATATAAAAAATAGAAAAATTAAAATGTATTTAATTTAATTGATTATATAAATTTCAATCATATTAAAAGTATTAAAATTAATAAATAAAAATGAATAAATATTAGTCATATAAATTACAAACCTGTTGAAAATATTATAACGTAGTAAAAAAATCTGTATAATTTTTCAAAAAATGAATAATTTCTAAAAAAAAGTGAAATTAAATATATCAAACATGAAATAGTTAATATTAAATGAAAGATTATTAAAATCAATAAATAATATCAAATAATTTTAATAAAATATATTAAAATTAATAATTTCATAACATTTTTTAACGGTAAAGTTTAAATCCCCTTTATTGAAAATATAAGCGAAGTGGATGGGGTCAAATAAAGAAAATTTCTATCATAAAATATAGATCAGTCAAAAACCATGTCTTTTGTAATCTAAGCATATGCATCAAAGCTCTCATTATGATGATCCCTCCACTTGACTCAACTACACCCATGGCCTCATCCACCAGGAAAAGGAACTATTATACAAGTCTTCACATATCGAAAATGTCCATCAAATTATTTTGAGTCCTCTCTATCACTCTCAACACACTCTATCTGAACCACTTCCCTCTTAGAGAGATCATCAAGCGAAGAATCCTCGCTACCTCTGTCCTCCCTCAATGGGGTCAATATGAAATAATTGATAAACTGAGACTCTTAATCCCTATAGAGGTATTCAACATCATTGAGAAAGTAAATAAATGCATCCTGACTACCTTTTTCCTTCCAAGATAGGTATTCACGGTCATTAATTGAGTCCAGCACTCCAATGAAATTGTATGTAGGCACATGTGAAATGTTCATGGTTTCATGTGTGGAAGACTTACCACTAAACTTAAGTAACATATCATGTTCACCAACTATTGTGTCAATAACTTGAAAATTTTCTACATTAAATGCCTAGAAGTCTTGACCATTGTATTTTGTGAAAGTTCTAAGATAAATTCACTTATTGAAGTAGTTTTCTCAAGGGTAATGGAAAATATAGAAACAACTACCCCATCCTAATTGTACCCAGGGACTATCAATGAGTCTTCTTGTATAGAAGGTTTTTCTTCCAAGATATCTTTTGGAGCACCCAGTAGATCATTAGATTCTCCAATAGACATCCCAACTGGAGAACCTCCCTTATATGCCTCTATCATATAGAGGATTGGAGTAATTTAAGGGATTTTTATGGATTCTATCATTTTAGATTCAGATGTTTTAGTATTGTATCTCTTGATGTTGGAGCCATTACCAAAAGAAAAAACTAGTTTATTCTTACCCTTGTAACCCTTTGAGTTGAGTAGTGGTGATCTTGCCATAAATTTTTATCATACATGGATATTACATCACTTTCACCTTTTTATTGACTACCTAGGGAATCATCCTTCCCATCATCCTCCACACCATGAAAAAAATAAAACTATAAAGGATGTAGAATTTTTCTCATCTATTGCTGCATCATCCCAAGACATGTCTTTTTTAGAAATTTCCAATCCATTGCGTAGTTCCTATTCCTATGGAGTACGATGACTGTAAGCACCCTCTACTATACAATATTACCAACACCTATAAGGACCATAAGGATGAAGGCTCCTGATAGAGTCCCTTACAAACATGGAAACTAAATTCTACCCCACTATACATTAGAACCATATCCCCCAATATGGACTTCTGAATATCACCCTTAATATGAGTCTATACTACCACACTAGAAAATACACTAGATCTTACATTATCCTCTATAGTTTGTTATAATAGAATCAGTTGGTTATTAACTTCTTCACCCTTCCCCCATGCACTTTTATGGGAATCCTTGGTCATATAGCCCATCAAGAGATAATCATCACCTCATATATTCTTATGATAGTCAGCCAGTGAGTGTCCAACATCCATACAAATAAATAAATAATTTGGGTGTTTCACATACTCAACAATAATATGAATATCATTAACAGGAGTGGAGATAATTTTGTTTCCAATGATAGTGAATATGATATAAAATTAGACTAGTATTATAGAATAGTGACAAAATCATTCTTTCTAGTCTCTTTATCGAGGTGGATAGGTTCCCCAATTTCCATGGAAATATCATGCAGTATACTTGAATGACAAAAAAACTAACTTATGGTATAAAATCTAACCCATACATGGGAAAAATTATTCCTCTCCTATGATTCATTTAAATCCTTTAACCATTCATGATGGCGGAGTATGAAAATATTCTAGAGAACACAAAATTTACTCCATGATCATAACCCTGTTTTATTCAAAGAATCAATATAGTGAAAAAACCCCACAGCCTAAAGTGACACAAATCCAATACAAGAAACCAAAAATAATTGAATCTATCCAAATTAGGATGTCTAGATTCTTTCGATTATCACCTTTATAGAGGATGATCATTTAAAAAAAATATTTTTCCCATAGAAATTTTTTCAAAAAGGATTCCAGATTATATTTATCATGGATCAATGAACCCTTCCTATGCATTCTTCCATTGAGAGAGTCCATGAACAATACTTATGAGAGATTCCTTCTTAATGGTTCGTGTTACTATTATTTTAATCGAGGAGGCACCACCACGATTCCATATTTTTTGCTTGTTATTCTAGATCTATAATGGTCTCTTAACAGTGTTGTGCTAGATGGAAAAAATTCTAAATGTCATGGAAGTGGTAGTATAATACTTGGAATAATATTTGAAATATAAAAAATAAACTTTTTATAAATAAATGACTTCATGGAGGGTTAAGGGATACATTTTATTTTGGTTCCTAGAAACATTAAAGGATTTCAAAGGGTAGTGTGATTAATGGATTTTTATATATGGATAAAGGAATACATTTTGATTCTATGAAACTCCTCATCTTGAACATTTATGGGCTTGGAAACCCATAACCTGTTCTTAAGATCTATCTATAGAGATCTAACTATTGGCCTGATATGTTCTTTTTTTTCATAGACTATATTGGTAAATAAGGAAATAAGAGGATTTTTATTAAACGTTATATTTCAAAAAATAAATTATTGGTTTGATGGATAATCCACATAGGTTTTCACTCGGTGTTAAATTTTTTTCTAAAACCATAAATATATTATCATTTTTGAACCTTGGGAATTATAATGGAACTATGTGGACTTATATGGAAGGCCTCGTTCAAGTGACAAGTTGATATCATAGGATTTGATAAAATAGCACTAGAATAAACTAATGGTCCCTATTCTAATTAATGGGTAATTAAATGAAATAATATACCACCATGAGATGTAATATGGTGCAAGGAAGAATTGTTATTTTATTATTAAATTCTAGGACTACTTACTTCAATCGGGTCTCGTAGAACGTGGTTTCTCAGGTGTCTCTTTTACTTGGTTTTCTAGTTATGACCTAGCCTATAGAATGTTTAAATGGATTGGAAACTTTGTGGCATCAAGTGACTAAGAATCATTTTTCTAGAGGCATGAGTTCTACCACTTCCCTCTAATCTATTTTGATCGTTTCCCTATTATTCTACAGTCTCAGGTTATTCCCCATTATGAAAGGCCACCCTAAGGATTTTGATTTGTAAAAATGTGGCATCATAATATTATATTTTGGTATTTTGTCGAATCTAATTGTTTCTCCTCACAAATATATTTTTCTGATAAGAATAAATAAGAAGGTTCTCAACTGTAGTGTTTGATACATTAACATTATAGGAATTAAATAAAAGGATTTACAACATTGAGTAATCCCTCAAGATATTTTGTGTGGGTCCCACTTCTAATATCCTGATTTTGGACGTAATAAGTCTAGAAAACTGTCTATATGAGGCCTTTAGAGACAATAAAATATATTGGATCATCAGATCAAGGGAGGATTTAATCAAATAGGGTGACTATAATACCAATTAATTTTATCCAATGTATTCACGCATAAAAAAATATTCCTTAATAAATTAAAGTTTAGGAATTGAATATACACTTTTTATGGTGTTGAGATTTTGAATCAAATCTAGTTATTTTATTGAGATCTATTTATTTTAGACAGTGGTACATCCCCAGGTTCCCTTCTGAGTAGTATAACACTTAAATTTATCATGGATACAAAAATAGAACTTCCACCATAAATTTATATTGAGGCAATAGTCTCACTTTTAAAGAGAAATCATTCAAAAATGGAACCAATACTATATAGTTTCCATTTATTATTACTCTAGATAGTTTAGCTTATTTGTGGGACCTGACATTATCAACCTTGTATGAGGCCTTGTAAAGGATCCATTGGTAGTGAAATTTCAATGAGACTCTTATTTTATTGACCCCAAAAATATTTGGCTCAATAAAAATTATTGATTTTAGGCCTATTATCTTATTCAATGTGTTATACAAGATCTTATAAAAATTTATTTCGTAATGGTTGAGTAAGTTTCCTCCTATTATCTCTGAGAGTTAGATAACTTTTATCCTTAAGAGACCCATGATAGATAATACTATTATTTATCATGAAATTTCCATTAAAATTGTATACCATTGAGAGGGGATCTTTTGATACAATATTTTGTGTGAAAAAAATATTATTATGGGGTGTAATGAGTTTCCCTAGAAGGGGTCATGAGGAAATTTAGATTTGGTGAAAAATGGATGAGAGTGAACATGTGTTTTTTTAAGTTAGTTTTCTTCACTATCATGGTTAATGGTTCTCTCATTAACAACATCAAACCAACCAGAAGCTGAATGTATGACGACCTTATTTCTCTATACTTATTTCTCCTTATTGATGATGTTTTTATCACCTCATAACAAAGACAATAGGGTATAGAACAATAAATAGTGATACGTTTTGTTGTCATTGTATTCCCATTTCTCATATATTTGTTTGTTTATTATTGCCTTCTTTTTTCCAAGGAAAATCCATAGGAATGTTATGAGGCTCTTAAAACTATGAAGTCTATTTAAAATTATTCAAGATACCGTGTTAAAATCACCAAATCTGTGTTTTATTTTAGTTTAAGTGTGCAAGATGGAAGACAGATTCTATCAATGGTATGTGTTGTAATAATATTGCAGAGAATAAGAAACAATATACAGGTCTCTCAATTGTATTTGAGTGTTCTAAAATAGAATTATTATCATTAATTTTGGATAAGGTTCTTAGTATGTTTTAGGGATGGTCATGAAAGAAGATATATGGGATTGAGAAGTTGGTTCTTATTAATGTAGTAGATCAAGTAGTTACATTTTCATGATGATTATTTTCTAGCTCCAATATTTATTTATTCACAAAATCCATTCATCTTTTGAAAACTTTTTATGGTTTAGTGAAAATTAAATGAATAATTTACACTGCCCCACATGGGGATATCTTTATATACCCAAGTATTACATTTGTATAGTATTTATAGAAAAATAATAATTTCATAATTATATTCGAGCTAAAAAATGATGGTGTTTATAATTATAATTACAATGTTTATTCCCAAAGGTTTTCAATTCCATGCACTTCCCCCATAGTGACTTTTTATCCTCCTATCTAGGAACTCGACTGAGCTTTTTCTCGAGAAGTGTTTCGAAATCTAAATATTTCTTGATCTATAAGTTGATGTAGTATTGTAAAAATAATGGAAAAACAGAAGAATAATCAACATAAGATGAAACTATGATAAATGTGGTTAATTTTGCATGCATAGGACCAAGATTGATATGAAGAGAGGTGTTGGTTTGACCATTAAAAGCATGCTGACTATTATGAGTGGAACAAATAAGAGTCGAAGTGCATCATACTGAATATTATTTCATGATTCATAATCTTAGAGTTATGCAAAGTTAACAAGAGAATGACATAATTCACTAAGTACTGTATATTAATTTAGATTTTTATTTACATGATCATGATACCACAAGTTGATTTTACAAGAGGTAATAGTACAGTGAACTCAAATAATGTGAACAAAAAACCTACAAAAAAATAAATTTATTGTATTAGAAGAATAATGATAAATAAGGATGTTAATTATAGTTGAAGCCCTGAATAAATGTAACCAGAAGTATAAGTTAAATCATAAGAAGGTAAGAGGATGAGTTCTATCATCATCTAATGGTTGTGTTTATCATAAGTTTCAAAATCATGAATAAAAGTTGGATTTCTGTAAACATTTATTTTTTTGAACTTTATATATTAAAATATTTGTTTCTTGATTGATGTGTTGCATATAATAAATAATTTGAATATGAGGAAAATAGTTTCGTATATAAATTGTTAAATGAATAAGTATTGAAAAATATATATCTTTAATAAACGGGTAGAAGTTATGAAAATCCCTCACACATAATTGCGTTTTTTGTTTTGAAGGAACAGTGAGGTAAATTTGTACTGATTTGTACAAGATTAAATTTTTAAAAAAAATTATTATACCCAATTTTTTACTAATCATACACTTGAAGAAAAATATCCTTAGGATCTAGAGAAATAGTGTTATGAAGTACATCAATATTATTTTCTTCATATCTGTCTTTTATTTTCTATTATGGATGATTTTTGTTTTGGTTTTTTGGATACTAGATAACTATATGAATTTTTAACAAATTATTTAGGTTAGAGACCCCCACATGTGTTCTCTATTGTCATTATTTGTAGCGATCATTAGTGATCGCCTATGGAGGTCACTGTATATTTATATAAAAAACCACCTTAATAAATGGGCCAATGACGACCTCCAAAAGTAGTAGAATAATGGTTAAAATTAAACACATTTTTCAAATTTTATATAACATTGCAATTCAGCTAGTCTATCATAGGTAGTAATGAAGTAATCTTTAATTCAATATATGATATGATATTAATTATATGATATTCATTTTCCAAATTAAACTTCTTTTTTTATTGTACATTATTTTGAGAAACAATTTATGTGCATTTTTTACATATCTAATTGGTATTTATATGATTATTCTATATTAAATTAGGATATGTTTTTATGAATTTTGTTATAAATTATAAACTATATATCATTTCTCACAATTAATTTTTTTTGAATTACTTAGATTATATCACGTATTAAATAACATTAAAATTATAAGTAGTTTTCTTTTCATTAAGTGATATAGATAAAATAACATTGTTTTGAGAATAAACACTTGGTTAATTGGTATAAAACTTGTTGATTCATTAATAGTATCCCCTTTGATTATAATTCATTTTATATTGGATTAAGTTTTTATTATTTTTCAGTATTGTATATCATTGTAGTTGTTACGAATACTAGATCAAAATGATGGAATATAAAGAAATTTCTTAATTTGAAAATACTGTGATGTAATTTATAAAATATAATTAATTTTCATATTTAATTGGTTGTATTTTATTGATGTTATATGATTTTGAAAATTTTTGAAAGTGAGAGATGCATTTGTGAGTGCTAATTAAGCATCGATAAAAACCTACCTTTATCAGCATAAACATTATAAAAACACTAAAGGTTCTAATAATGGTCATTTTGTGTAACAATAAAGGCATAATATGTGAAAGTTAAATGAAATTTATCTCATATAAATTTTCTTATAATTTTATAATACATTTAATTAAATATAAATATCATTTTTTACACATCATTCATAGTACGCTGCATCTTTATCTGGAGCCCCCTTTTGCTGAGGCGACTACTATTTTATCTGTAATAGAGATTTACACTTCCCATGGGTGGAAGGAAATTATCATGTAATCATATTATTCAATTATTATCAATTATTAAATAGTATGGAGGGGAGTGGGCCAATTCTTAGAACTATGTTGGATAGAATTTGGATTTTGGAAACATATATCTTTTCTTGTCAGTTTACTTTTATCAAAAGAGAAGGTGGTTGTGTTTCTTAGTATCAATGATCATTAATGGATTTCCAAGATTCCTTTTATTGGTCTTCATATTTTGCACTTGTGAATTGTAATATTGACTTTGCTGATTAATAGAATTTCATTTTTTATTTTTCCAAAATTAAAAAAATAATATAACATTTTTTTATATTTTTTTTAAAAAATGTATCGAATAAGGGGTGAAATAAAATATAGTATTGAATGAGTGTAGGTGTAAAAAATAAAACACAATTTTATTTCCCCACTTTTGTATAATCAATAATTAAAATTAATTATATATATTATGTGTGATAATTTTTTAATATATGTTGAATATATATAATATTTTTCTATTTGTTTCTAGAAATTTGGCATCGTCAATCTGTGGGACAAATTAAATATATTTTCAAAACCTATTATATATAATTTTTAAAAATTTTATGGGGAGATTCAGTATGATAAAATTGATTAATTTTATACATTTATTATAAATATCATGCAAACATACACACACCCACATGCACATTGATAGATGATTTGTTTCCCATTAATTTAATTTAACAAAAATTAGTTTTGTATGCGAGTTTAAAATATATTTTTAATGAATTATAGTTACCAATACATTATAATAATTAATAAAATTATCTATATGTACTTTTAAAAAATATATACGCCATGTATTAAAAATATTGTATTTTTATTATTTTCTATGAAATTTTATAATGATATGTGATGAAGTTAAATTTTATTTATTGATATTTTCTTGTAAAGGTTTTTTATACCAAAAACTTCAAATTTAACTTAAAAAAGTTTTCTTGAATATAATGACATTTAATTTTTGATATGAAATTTTTATGATAGAAAAGGTGAGATTATATGTTTGGAAACATATTGAAAATTCCACTATTAACATTTTTAATTTTAAATTTAAACTTATGTCATTTAATTTAAATATATTTTTATATATAATTGGATAAAAATTCAATTATAATTTTAATTATTAGACTTCACTTGTAAAAGTTACATTCAATGATTTAAAAAAATATGAAATAATTAAAAACTAGAAAAAATTACAGAATATAACATAATAAATATTTTTTGATAAAAAATAAAAACACATTAATTAAATAAAAAAGTTGTGAAATATTTTATGAGGGGGGGGGATTAAAATTTTTTAAAACAATTTCAATATCATATTAATTTTTGTGATATAAATTACATTTTAAATAAAAAACAAGATTAATTTTTCATTACACTGTGAAATAATTAATCAAAGGCATGAAATATTTATAAAAAGGAAAATATAAAATATAAAATTACAAAGTACCAAATTTAAATAATATTTTCATAATTATATATCTTTAATGTAGTTAATTTTAAGAAATTAAAATAATGAATTAATAAATAGTGATAAAAATTTGGTAAATTTGAGGATAATTATTTTCTCGAAATATATGATGTAATGTTTTTAATTTTAAAATTTCTTTATCATTGTGAAATAAATTTTTTTAATATTTGCTAAAACATTGAAGTATTTTTAAAGCATGAATTCATATTTATAAAGTAACTAAAATATATTATCGGACAAATTTATAGATAATATTGAAATATTTCATTAATAAAAAGTTGTTTTCAATGATTTTATTATTTTAGGTGCTGATCAAAAAATAAATTTTACAAATTTTTCATATATAAAATACACATAAAAGGGGGTAAAATAGTTTTGAGTTATTATTATAAAATATTTTCATTATATGATTAATTTTTTATGACTTAAATAAAATTAATTTGGTCAATTCTAATGGAATATATATATTTCTCTGTATCCCCTCTATTAATATGCTTCATAATGACCACAATTTGATTCCATGTAATCCCCATTACATTTTTTATTTTTTATCATTTTAATTATTTTACTCCCTAAAAGCTTCTATATGGCTACCCACTCCCAAAACACTCCCTTACATCTCTCCCTTTGCAAGATTCTACTGTCCATTAACTTCAATGTCCAGAATAATGCCATTATTTTTCTTTTGTCATCCTAGAGTGTAAGAATCCCTCTTCTCACCACCCCTTCACCACCTTCACTTCAATGTGGAGGAAATTATAACCGCAAAAACAATATCAAAAAAAAGTAAAACCCACTACCTAGTTTCATTAAACGTTAGTTCAAATTTAGGGACACTATAGTTCCCCCATACAGAAGAAGACACGACCATTTTAGTGACCAATTACACTTTATGCGAGATTCAGATACCTACTCAGGAACCCCACACCAACATCACATTGATTCCAAGTCAGCAGTAAATCCCAGATATTGACATTGATTTGATAATATAATTATCAATCAGTGATTGGGTTCAATGATCCAAGAGTGGATTCCTCCATTTTTGATCATTCTGAATGAAATAATAAGATCTATTTTTGTTTTTTCAAAATTCTTCTCCAATTTTTACAGAATTGAAATTATATGGAGGGGGATCCATGAGAGGGAGCATCAGGTTAACATATTTGTACTACTCCACTTAGTAGTCTCAAATAGAATATCTTCTTAATTATAAGGACCTCTATAACCCCCATTAAAAATAATGGAATAAACCCTGATTCCACCTAGGAAGCATAGCGAAAGAAGTTAAACAAGAAGATTATCAATCAATTCTGCCAGTGGATCCATCATAATATATTCCACAATATTTCTCCAGAGACTCATGCCTAAAAACCTTGGACAAAGTTATAGAGTACATACCAGTAAAATATTATCTAAACAATATTCTATTATTTAATTGGTTGATGAATCTTCCATTACATAGTGGAAGCTCTATATCTAAACACACTAGTAAGTACCAAATCTTGGTGAATTAATTAATGGATTTAGGTATGACTATGGCTGATGAAGATCTTAAGAACCCCCTACTATTCACACTTCCTGATAGTCAGGATAAAATTTTAATCTACCTTAACAACTTAGAACTAGTAAGAAAAAATAACATAGAAATGGTAAATGATACTCTATTCTATTAGGAGGCATAAATTATGGACATGAGTTACAACCATATGTAAGAACTCATCCTCGATCATAAAGAGATATAATAAAGAGGTGTTTTATGGGTTGGAAGTATAGGTTTATGACAGGGTAGAGGAAGTTCTACATGTAACACCCTGACCCTAGTTACCCAGAGTAGGTGCATTATTTTAATACATTGGCATGATTACAAGGAATAAAGTCCTGAAGGACCGATCAGTTTAGTAGTCTTGGAAAGTAGATTATATACATGAATGTTACATTGCACTTTAAGACATACGAAACAAAATAAATAATATTTATGGATGATATTATTCCCTTGGCTTAACCTTCCATATTAACCACAACACACTTCTTGGGATCCTGGGAAAATTTTATAAAACATAGAAAGGGGTGAGCTCAAATGCTCAGTAAGGGTAAGCAATACAGTGGAAACTTTCATAAATAAGCATAAACATTTAAGGAAATATATAACTAAAAAAATCCTTTTAAACATGAACTTCAGCATAATATGGTATAAATAAAACGAAATAATTCCATTTACTCATTCACTTGGATGTTATACCAGTCGAATAATCAATGTAATATCAATAACCACTTTCATAATGATGGAATGCATAATGTCGAACTTTAATTTCTGTGTCAAGGACTCTTGCCAAGAACTATGGGATAACTGTATCCGGAACCCAACCCAGAGAGCCTCTGTAACTGAACTCCATCCTGGAGAGCCTTTGTAACCGGACTCCAACCCGGAGTGCCTCTAATAACCGGACACCAACTCGGAGTTCCTCTAATAACCGGACACCAACCCGAAGTACCTCTAATAACCGGACACCAACCCGGAGTGCCTCTAATAACCGGACACCAACCCGGAGTGCCTCTAATAACCGGACACCATCATGGAGGGTCTGCTGTAACCGGACCCCGACCCGAAACATACTAGTCCAACACATTCATCTTAAGAAGAGTATGAAATATAACATAAACATTCGTATTAAAACTAGCATACGGAATGAAAAAACATTAATCATAAACCATTAATTGCATAAAAATAACTCATCCATAGTCAAACATATCACAAAACCTTAAATACAATATGGATAATTTTTATCATAATAAATCAACTTCAAACAAGTGTAAAATTCATCAAAGGATGTTGACATAGATGAAAACAAAACTATTTGAGAGAAATATCTCTTTTTTTGAAATAATTTAAAAGTCACATAATTATAGAGAAAACCTTTATATTGAAAACATTATTATAAGATTTTAATGGAATCGTCGACGACTTTATAATGGATGAAAATAGCTGCACCCATCGTATAAGTAAATAAAACATTCTTACCTTAATTTTGTCGAAAAGGTTAAAAAAGACCTTGTTTGGAAAACAATGGAAAGATTCCTTTATAAACCACTTATAAAAAGTCAAAAAAGGGTATAAATGACTTTATCTTATATTCTATAAAATAGTATGAATTTTTTGAAATAAGTTTTTAAGAAACATGGATTGGGATGATAAAGAGGTCCTAGTAGATAATTACGTATAAACAACATTGGATAATGAAGAGATTGTGAAATAAACCCTTACCAATTTGGTATCTTACGAAACATAAAACCCATGAAAGAGGTATCATACAATTAATATGTAAACACACATACATTAAAGTGTATTACCCAAAGAAAACAATTATGGGAAGTACATACACACCACAAAAGGTAATAGTGGCAATATGGCATGAATCTCACAGGAATAAGGAGTGAGATGAAAACCCCTTACCTTGTACTTTTCCATGATAGAATATAGGTTAATCTACTGTATAATAGTTAACTCATTGTTATTAAATTATAAAATATTCATATACATAAATATGATATCATATATGATCTTTTAATATTGTTTTGTTAATAATATTTTTGTATTATTGTCGTTTCGGGTGTTAAAAGATTCATTTTCCTTTATATGCTTCGTTACATAAGTCGTGTTTGTTATGGATAGGTTGTATCATATTCATATCCATAATGATATCAAGTCCTTAAACCTTACTTTTAATCATAAAACAATAATTAGTGTTGAATGGATATGATGGGGAAATGAATCTCATCATGTTCGTGGAGACGGTAATCCATATGTACGCACAAACACTACTTCCATTTCATTTTTCATTTTAAATGGAATCAAAACCAAATTATACATAGGTATATATTTATTAAATTATAATTTAATATCTTATATTTGTTACTTAAGTTCATTAACACCATCCTTTATACGTTCCATGTATGGTATGAATGAGTCAAATCACTTTGAGGGGGCGGTAGTCCGCACTTCCTCAAATGAAATTATCGTATATATATATATACAACAAGAAACAAATAATGGTATGATTTAAAATGGAATTACAGAAGATTATATATAAAATAGATATCATTAATATCATATTTAATAATAGTTCCATCATAATGGCCACCATGAGAGGTAGTATGAGATAATTGAACAATCATCGTTTCGTGACGTGTTTGGTTTCCATCCACAGAAATATTATGTTCCTCACCCATTAGATGGAGGTGTGTGTAAGTTTAGTTCGAATACTTCTCCTAAAAATATCCTAGTATATCTATGATACTGGTTTTCTTACAAAAGAATATAATAAGAAGCTTTTAGGGGTTAGAGAAGTAAAATATAAGAAAAAAAAGCTAAGAGAAACTGTTACCTTTAATTTGGCTAACTCCCTTTGGTTTGAACCAAAAAAGGAATCTTGAAGTGCCTTCTGCCTTATGTATGGATTATAGGAGGAGGATAGGGATGTAAGGAGATTAATTGGGCAGAGTTTGGATGATCCAAAAGGCTTTAGAGGTGTGAGTAATTGGTTAGAAATGGTGTCTTTTTATAAGGGGGAGGAGGGGCTCTTTAGAAAAAACATAAAGTATTATTTTATAATAAATCAATTATCAGATTATAATGGCTCCAAAATATATTATTTAAAGTATAAGGTGGGGATGGTTATAAATCCTTTCAACCAATATATTTTAGATAGGATTGGGTCATATATATCAACCTTATCTTTTAGTTTTAACTCTTAGTTAATTAGTTTGACATTTACCATGTCACATTATATTTTTATATTATATAGTTAATAAACGTACTATATACATCAAAGAGACCCCCAACTGTTCCATTAATGATACATCTGTCAAGATATAAGTCTTTTGGAAGAACATTAGGTTTTTAAGAATATAATATCAATTAATAATATAAGTTTTTTTAAAACACTTTTATGTCAATTTTGACACTATTGGGTATTTTGTTGTTGATAAATTAATAATAGCATTATTACTTTGAATAAAATTCATATAAAAAATAATAATATGTCATATTAACCTATAAAATTATTGGAATTCATAAAAGGTCTCAAATTATTTTTATTTGGGTAAATATAATATCAATTATTTTAATATTTCACTAATAAGGTAATTACTGCATCATCATTGTGTCATAAATAAATTAAATTATTTAATGTTTAAAAATTATAAATAAAATAACATTATGTAGGAAATATTTCTAGATTTATAATTAATATTTATAATCGAATTTATCTTATGTACAATGTCATATTAGAAATTTTCTAGTTAATAAACATTGATTTTAACACTTTTAACTCTTCTTTGAATTAAATAATAATAAATTTCCTAATCAAATCCAAGTGGGCCTAAATGATAATATTTTATTTCTAAGGTTGTTTTTGGTCGAGATACACTTGTACAATATAATTAGGAGAAGTGTTAGGGTAATATTAATATCATTTTTATCCTTAATTACCGTATTTATTTTTAACTATGGTAAATAAAAGTAAAAAGTTACTATTTACTAAACATTATTTTTATCTTATTGAACCACATTTTACTCCTTGATATTAACTGTGTCTCTCATATTTTCGAAATTCTACTCATAGAAGCTGTAGAATTATGTTTTAGGGGAATTTTTAAATTCTCCTATGAGGTGGGTAAAAGACGGTGAAAAGTTCGATAAAATTTTTAGATATCTAAAATTATGATAAACTGACAACAATGAATTAAAATGAACTCATATAAGTATTATGTATCAATTTTTACATAAATTAATTTAAGTAAAATAAATAATTATTTAAATAAAAAATCAGTTTTGACCAATAACTAAGTATTTTTCACTATTCATCAAAAATTGATGTTTCTCAGAAAAATACCAAAAATTCGGCCTAAGATATATTTGATATTATGAATTCAAAAATGAGGTCTATTTTACCAAATTCAAAACATATAAGTTTCATTAATTAATTTGAATTAATTCTAGTTGTTAAAACAAATAGCGTATTTTTAAGAAATAATAACTATCAAAAGATTTACACTTGCTTATATCCCATTTAAATGTAAAATTATGTCCAATGACCAACATTGGATTAAATCGTAAAAATATAATCTAATTATACTTTAAAATCACTAAATTTCATAATTTATCACTATTAATTATTTCGATTAAAAAAGTTTTTTTAATTAAAATTTAGTAATTTTCACTATTCATCAAAATATGACAGTTATCAGAAAAGTACCAAAAATTCACCCAAATATAATTTCGATATTCTGAATACAAAATTGAGGTTCATTTTGAAAGATAAAATTTATAAAATTTCAAAAAGGGGGTATTACTATTCTTAACGGCTAGTTTGATTGGTTGGGGTGTGTTAGAACTCGAAGTTGCGTATAACACACACTATTGTTATATTTAAAGAGAAGTGTACCATGAAAGCATAGAGTGTTATATTGTCCCATCTTTCAATAAATTTCTTCCTCTAAATTTATGCTCGGTATTGGAAACTTGGGGTTTACATTTCAAAATATCATAGTTGAAATCCCACATCAAAAAATGGATTAATGAGGCCTCTATTTAAAATAAAGATTGGTAAGTATGAAGGTTACTGAAAATAACACTTGCTAGGGTTCCATGTTGGCAAACATGGATATAGAAGAGAAATCCAACCATCAATATATGATTGAGAGTGGTAGAGAACATGGCTATGAAAAGGCCAACAATGACAAAGCCATAAATTTGTGACGATCTAAGGCACCAACTAGGACAACGTTTTTGTTCTATATTCCTTTTATTAATATTGAGGAATTTATTTATGATATTGGCTATGATCATAAGGAGATATACTTACTTTTTAATTTGAGTTTTACACATTAATAAATTTCTACCACAAACTCATCTTTCACTCCAAAACATAATACAACTCAAAAATACTCTATTTATCCAAATCGTATATGGTTCAAGTTATAATGAATTTAAAATTCACATATCAGACCCTTTAAAAAAAGAAACTACATTATAAAATCCAGGGACTTCACGTAGTCCAGTGGTAGGTGATAAATCCCAATCACACTATGGTTGTGGGTTCGATTCCCGCAGCTTTGTCTGATGCGACGGGTTGTCACACGCTCTGTGTGTTGTCCTTTTATAAAAATCCAAAAATAACCTTTCAAACATAATCCATTACTACCTTTAGACTAATCAATGATACTACTATCCAAAATCACAGTCCAAAATTGATAAGCAAGTTAAACACAATGAAGATACCTTTTTTCATGTAATAACATGTGAACTCCTTCATCACGTATTATTCTAAAACATGGTAACATACTTAATTACCATACAGCCTTATTGACTACATTAATGTTCCCTTATTCTTTATAGAATACTGGATATACTCCTTCTATCCAAAAATGTTGTAAAATCCAATGATGAAAAATCATTAATCAGTTTCAAGGTAATCAAGAATATCCAATATAATTATTCAAATCCACCATCTCTTATTTCAAAATCACTACCTCATTATCAAGACCATATTAAGGATTACCTTTCCTTCAACCATGTATTTTCTAAAAAGTGTAACTAACTATTCAGTCACTTTTCATAGAAATATATAATCTCAAATCCTCAATAAAATAGTACTGCAGTACAATCTTATTTATCTCCATAATTCATCTAACCAGTACATCGTTGATACAAAACTCAAATGAAATAATTATTTAATAACAACATAAGAACACTAGTCATTCCTATTCATTTGTGGTAGTGTCATTACTTTATTATTATCCAATAGCATCATTTTGGAAATACTCTGATGATTTGAACATTGATTCGGGTAGTTTCCCCACTCCTTGCAGATGGAGCATTTTACATTTGAAACCTTTTTTTACCATCACAATCACGAACATGGTGTCATTTTTCTCCACACTTATAACACACTCCCATTACCTTCAGGAATTTTCCAAGGTGATTCGTTCCACATTTATCACATATGGGAAAATCCTTCTTTACCTTCTTACCTATATCTGTCTTTCTCTCTACCATCCTTTTCTTCTCTAGCTTCCCTTCAAATCCATAGGACTCTGAGAACTCTTTACATATCTTATCAACACATAATACTATTTCTTCATATGATGATAATACATGTGAGACGATTTCCCTTCTAAATGCTGGCTTAATACCATGAAAGATATGATTCGTCTTACTCTTTGGATCATACGTATTGCTGGAGTTCACATTCCTTCTACTGGGCGCCATTTCAATACAATGGCATACACTATATTGGTTAATTAATAACAATACCTAATCCCAAACTCATAAAACACTTAACATACATTAAACAATTTATTGATATAATCCATAATCATAAAAATGTTTTCTTTGAGGAATTATATACTCATAAACCCTTCATAGTGGTTTGTAAATAAAATTATAATTATACTAAGAATATCCCTTGGGAATGTCGTAACCAAGAGTGCAGCAAGGCCCGTTTCTGGGTACCATTTCCCGTTCGAGTCTAGCTCAAAGCGGTGTTTTTGGGTTTTATCCCTAGGTACATCTGTTCCAGAGCCACCTCTACCTTCTCGTATCCATACAAGGATGTATTGCTCAGAAAACTCACAAAATATCTACAATACCAAAATTCTAGGATGTTCTTCTATAATAATCCTTAAAGTCTATCTTAGAGTAATGTGCTCTAATCAGAGTTTATCTAAATCCAGTTTCCATGGTTATTGCTAAAATTTTTCAGATACCAACTATAATGCCCTGACCCTAGTTACCCAGAGTCGGTGAATTAATTTAATAATTGGCATGATTATAAGGAATCAAGTCCCTAAGGACCAATCAGTTTAGCAGTCTTGGAAAATAGAATAAATACATGAATGTTACATTTCACTTTAAGACATACAAAACAACATAAATAATATTTATGGACACTATTATTCATTTGGCTTAACCCTGCATATCAATCACAACACACTTCTTGGAATCCTGGGAAAAAAATAAAACATAGAAAGGGGTGAGCTCAAACGCTCAGTAAGGGTAATCAATACAGCAGAAACTTTTATAAATACGCGTAAACATTTAAGGCAATTTTTAACTAAAACAAAATCCTTTTAAACATGAAATTCAGCATAATATGGTAGAAATAAAATGAAATAATTCCATTTACTCATTCACATGGATATTTTACCAGTCGAATAATCACATGTAATATCAATAACCACCTTCATAATGATGGATTGCATAATGCCGAACTTTAATTTCTCTGTCAAGGCCTTATGCCAAGACCTAATGGATAACTGTAACTGGAACCCAACATGGAGATCCTCTATAACTGGTCTCCTTCCTGGAGAGCCTCTATAATTGGACTCCAACCCAGAGTGCCTCTAATAAACGGACACCAACCCGGAATGCCTCTAATAACTGGACACCAACCCGGTCTGCCTCTAATAACCAGACACCAACCCGGAGTGCCTCTAATAACCAGAAACCAACTCGGAGTGCCTCTAATAACTGGAAACCAACCCAGAGTGTCTCTAATAACCAGAAACAAATCTGAAGTGACTCTAATAACTGGACACCAACCGAGAGGGTCTGCTATAACTTGACCCCAACCCGAAATATACTAGTCCAACACATTCATCTTAAGAAGATGAAGAAATATAACATAAACATTTGTATTAAAACTAGCATACGGAATGAAAAAACATTAATCATAAACCATTAATGGAATAAAAATAACTCATCCATAGTCAAACGTATAAAAATACCTTAAATACAATATGGATGATTTGTATCATAATAAATCAACTTCAAACAATTGTAAAATTTATCAAAGGATGCTGACATAGATGAAAACAAAACTATTTGAGAGAAATATCTCTTTTTTTGAAATCATTTAAAAGTCACAGAATTATAGAGAAAACATTTATTTTGAAAACATTATTATAAGATTTTAAGGTAAGATTCGACAACTTTTTAATGGCAGAAAATAGCCGCACCCACCATATAAGTTAAAAAACATTCTTACCTTAATTTTTTTCGAAAATTTAAAAAACACCTTGTTTGGAAAACTAAGGAAAGATTCCTTTATAAACCTGTTATAAAAAGTAAAACAAGGTTATAAATGACTTTAACCCATATTCTATAAAATAGTAAGAATGTTTTTAAATACTTTTTTATGAAACATGGATGTTTATGATAAAGAGGTCCCAGTAGATAATTACATATAAACAACCTCGTATAATAAAGAGATTGTGAAATAAACCCTTACCAATTTCATAGCTTACGGAACATACAACCCATGAAGGAGTTATCATACAATAAATATTTAAATACACATAAATTAAAGTGTATTACACAAAGAATAAAATTATGGGCAGTACATACACCCCACAAAAGGTAATAGAGGCAATATGGCATGAATCTCACAGAAATAAGGAGTGAGATGAAAACCCCTTACCTTGTAATTTTCTTTGATAGGTTGTAGTTTAACCTCCGATAAAATAGTTAAATAATTGTTATTAAATTATAAAATCATTATATACATAAATATGATATCATATATGATCTTTTATAATTGCTTTGTTAATAATATTTTAGTATTATCGTCATTTCGGGTGTCAACTGATTCGTTTTCTTTTATATGCTTCGTTATGTAAGCGGTGTTTGTTGTTGATAGGTTGTATCTTATTCATATCCAGGTTGATATCAAGTCCTTAAATGTTACTTTTAATCATAAAATGAGAATTAGTCTTCAATGGATATGTTGGGGAAATGAATCTCATCACGTTCGTGGAGACGGTAATCTGTAAGTACGCACGAACCATACCTCCATTTCATTTTTCATTTTAAATAGAATTAAAACCAAATGATAAATAGGTATATTATTATTCCAGTATAATATAATATCTTATATTTGTTACTTATGTTCATTAACACCATCCTTTATGCTTTCCATGTATGGTATGAACGAGTCATATCATTTTGAGGGGGCGGTAGTCCGCACTTCCTCAAATGAAATTATTGTATATATATACAACATGAAACGAATAATGGTATTCTATAAAATGGAATTGAATAATATTATATATAAAATATATATCATCAATATCATATTTAAGTATAGTTCCATTATAAAGTCCACCATGAGAGGTGGTAGGAGATTATTGAACAATGATCGTTTCGTGAGGCGTTTGGTTTCCATCCACAGAAACATTATGATCTTCACCAATTATATGGAGGTGTGTGTAAGTTTAGTTCGAATAAATCTCATAAAAATATCCTAGTATATTTAGGATAATGGTTTTGTTACAAAAGAAAATAATAAGAAGAGTTTAGGGGTTGGATAAGTAAAATAAAAGAAAAAAAGATAAGATAAATCGTTACCTATAATTTGGGTAACTCCCTTTGTTTTGAACCAAAAAGGACTCTTGCAGTGCCTTCTGCCTAAAGTAAGGCTTCTAGAAGGAGGATATGGATTTAGGGAGCATAATTGGGCAGAGATTTGACGAGCAAAAAGGCTTGAGAGGTGTTAGTAATTGGTTAAAAGTGGTGTCCTCTTATTAGGGGGAGGAGGGGCTCTTTAGAAAAAAAAAATAATGTATTATTTTATAATAAATTCATTTTCGGTTTATAATGGCTCAAAAATGGATTATTTAAAGTATAATGTGAGGATGGGTCGAAATCCATTCAACTAATAGATTTTAGACAGGTGTGGGTCATTATAGTAACCTTATCGTTTAGTTTTAACTCTTAGTTAATTAGTTTGACATTTTCCATGTCACTTAGTATTTTTATATTATATAGTTAATAAACTTAATATATACATCTAAGAGACCACCAAGTGGTATACTAATGATACAAATATCATGATATAAGTCTTTTGGCCAAACCTTATATATTTAGGAATATAATATCAATTAATAATATAATATTTGTTTTAAAAACTCTTTTATGTCAATTTTGACACTATTGGGTATTTTGTTTTGATAAATTCATAACAGCATTATTACTTAGAATAAAATTAATATAACCAAAAATAATATGTTATATTAATCTAAAAAATTATTTTAATTCATAAAAAGTCTCCAATTATATTTATTTGTGTATTTATAATATCAATTATTTTAATATTTCACTAATAAGGTAATTACTGCATCATCATTGTGTCATAAATAAATTAAATTATTTAATGTTTTAAAATTATAGATAAAATACCATTATATATGAAATAGTTTTATCTTTCTAATTAATATTTATAATTTTATTTATCTTATGTATAACACTATATTAAAAATGTTTTATTTAATAAACTTTGATTTTAACTCTATTAACTCTTCTTTGAATTAAATAATAATAAATGTCCTAATCTAATCCAAGTGGACCTAAATGATAATATTTTACACCTAAGTTTGTATTTGGTCAAGATACACTTGTCCAATAGAATTAAGACATGTGTTAGGGTAATATTAATATCATTTTTACCCTTAATTACCCTATTTACTTTTAATCGTGGTAAATATAAGTAAAAAGTTACTATTCACCAAAAAATATTTTTATCTTGTTGAACCACATTTTACTCCTTGATATTAACTGTGTCTCTATGATTTTCTAAATTCAACTCACAGAAGTGGTAAAATTTGTTTTTATGGGAATTTTCAAATTATCCTAGGAGGTGGGTAAAAGACGGTGAAAAATTCAATAAAATTTTTATATATATAAAAATATGATAAAATGACTCCCATGAATTAAAATGAACTCATATAAGTATTATGTAACTATTTTTACAAAAATTAATTTAATTAAATTAAATAATTATTTAAATAAAAAATCTGTTTTAACCAATAACTCGGTGTTTTTCATTATTCATCAAAAATTGATGTTTCTCAGAAAAATACCAAAACTTAGGCCTAAGCTATATTTGATATTATGAATTAAAAAATGATTTATATTTTACTAAATTCAAAAAATATAAGTTTCATTAATTAATTTTAATTAATTCTCGTTGTCAAAACAAATAGCGTGTTTTTAAGAAATAATAACTATCAAAAGATTGACATTTGCTTATGTCCAGTTTAAATGTGAAATTATGTCCAATTACCAACATTGGATTAAATGGTAAAAATATAATCTAATTATACTTTAAAATCACTCAATTTCATAATTGATCACTATTAATTATTTCGATTAAAAAAGTTGTTTTTAATTAAAATTTAGTAATTTTCACTATTCATCAAAATATGAAAGTTATCAGAAAAGTACCAAAAATTTACCCTAAGCTAATTTCGATATTTAGAATACAAAATTGAAGTTCGTTTTTAAAGATAAAATGTATAAAATTTCAAAAAGTGGGTATTAATATTCTTAACGGCTAGTTTGATTGGTTGTGGTGTGTTAGAACTCGAAGTTGCGTATAACACGCGCTATAATATTATTCAAAGAAAAGCATACCATAAAATCTTGGGGTGTTAAATTCTCCCCTCCTTCAACAAATTGCGTCCTCAAAATTTATTCTCGGTATTGGAAACTTGGGGTTAACATTTCAAAATATCATAGTTGAAATCCCACATCAAAAAATGGATTAATGAGGCCTCTATTTAAAATAAAATGTGGCAAGTATGGAGGTTACTGAAAATAACACATGCTAGGGTTCTATGTAGGAAAACATGGATATGGAAGTGAAATCTAACCATCAATATATGATGGAGAGTGGTAGAGAACATGGCTATGAAAAGGCCAACAATCACAAAGCCATAAATTTGTGATGATCTAAGGCACTATCTAGGACAATGTTTTTGTTCTAAGTTTCTTTTCTTAATGGTGAGGATTTTATTTATGAGATTGGCTAAGATCATAAGAATATATAATTACTTTATAATTATATTTTTACCTATTAATAAATTTCTACCAGAAACTCATCTTTCACTCCAATACATAATACAAATCAAAAATACTCTATTTATCCAAATTGTATAGGGTTCTAATTATAATGAATTTATAATTCACATATCAGACCCTTTATAAAGAAGAAACTACATTTTACAATCCATGGAATTCACATAGTCTAGTGGTAGACGATAAATCCCATTCGCACTATGGTTGTGGATTTGATTCCAGCAACTTTGACTGATGCGACGGGTTGTCACACGGTCTGTGTGTTGTCCTTTTATAAAAATCCAAAAATAACCTTTCAAACTTAATCCATTCCAACCATTAGACTTATCCAAGATACTACTATCCAAACTCACAGTCTAATATTGTTAAGGAAGTTAAACACAATGAAGATCCCTTTTTTTCATGTAATAACATGTGAACACCTTCATCACGTATTATTATAAAACATGGTAACATCTTAAATTACCACAAAACCTTATTGACTACATTCATGCCCCCTTATTCTTTATAGAATACTGGATATACTCCTTCTATCCAAAAATGTTGTAAACTCTAATGATGAAAAATCAATAATCAGTTTCAAGGTAGCCAAGAATATCCAATATAATTATTCAAATCCACCGTCTCCTATTTCAAAATCACTACCTCGTTATCGGGACCATATTAAGGATTACATTTCCTTCAACCATGTATTTTCCAAAAGGTGTAACTTAATATTATGTCACTTTTCTTAGAACTATATTATCTCAAATCCTCAATAAAATAGTACTGCAGTAGAATCCTTATTTATCTTCATAATTCATATAACTAGTACATCGTTGATACAACACTAAAATGAAATAATTATATAATAACAACATAAGAACACTAGTCATTCCTCTTCATTTGTGGTAGTATCATAGCTTTATTATTATACAATAGCATCATTTGGGGAATACTCTGATGATTTGAACATTGATTTGCATAGTGTCCCCACTTCTTGTAGATGTAGCATTGTACATTTGAAACCTTTTTCTTACCATCGCAATCATGAACGTGGTGTCCTTTTTCTCTATACTTATAACACACTCCCATTCCCCTCATTCATTTTCCAAGGTGATTCTTTCCATAGTTATCACATATTGGAAAATCCTTCTTTACCTTCTTCACTTTATCTGTCTTTCTCTCTACCATTATTTCCTTCTCTAGCTTCTCTTCAAATCCATAGGACTCCGAGAACTCTTTACTTATCTTATAAACACATAATACTATTTCTTCATATGATGATAATACATGTGAGACTATTTCCCTTCTAAATGATGTTTTAATACCGTGAAAGATATGATCCTTCTTACTCTTTGTATCATAAGTATTGCTGGAGTTCACATTCCTTCTACTAGGAGCCATTTCTCTGCAATGGCATACACTAGATTAGTTTATGAATAAAAATACCTAATCCGAAACTTGTAAAACACTTAACATACATTAAACATTTTATGGATATAATCCATAATCATAAAAATGGTTTCTTTGAGAAAGTATATACTTATAAACCCTTCATAATGGTTTGTAAATAAAATGAGAATTATCCTAAGCATATCCCCTGGGAGTGTCGTAACCAAGAGTGCAGCAAGGCCCATTGTTGTGCACCAATTCCCATTCGGGTCTAGCTCAAAGTGGTGTTTTCGGGTTTTACCCCTAGGTATATCTTTTCCAGAGCCGCCTCTACCTGCTCGTATCTAGTCAGGGATGTATTGCTTGGAAAACTCACAAAATATCAACAATACCAAAATTCAATTAAGTTCTTCTATAATAATCCTCAAAGTCTATCTTAGGGTAATGTGCTCTAATCAGAGTTTATCTGAATATAGTTTCCCCGGTTATTACTAAACTTCCTCTAATACCAACTGTAACGCCCTGAACCTAGTTACTCATAGTCGGTGGATTATTTTAATACATGGGCATGATTACAAGGAATCATGTCCCGAAGGACCGATCTGTTTAGCAGTCTTGGAAAATAGATTACATATATGAATGTTACATTTCACATTAAGACATACAAAACAACCTAAATAATATTTATAGGAACCATTATTCCCTTGGATTAACCCTTAATATCAATCACAACACACTTCTTGGAATCCTGGGGAAAAAAAATAAAACATAGAAAGGGGTGAGATCAAACGCTCAGTAAGGGTAAACAATACAGTAGAAAAATTCATAAATAATGATAAACATTTATGACAATGTATAACTAAAAAAAGCATTTTAAACATGAACTTCAGCATAATATGGTAGATATAAAATGAAATAATTCCATTTACTCATTCACATGGATATTCTACTAGTCAAATAATCACATATAATATCAATAACCACTTTCATAATGATGGAATGCATAACGCTGATCTATAATTTCTGTGTCATGGTTTCGTGACAAGACCTATGGGATAACTGTAACCGGAACCCAACCTGGAGAGCCTCTATAACTGGACTCCATCCTGGAGAGCCTCTGTAACCAGACTCCAACCCAGAGTGCCTCTAATAATCAGACACCAACCCAGAGTGCCTCTAAAAACTAGACACTAACCTGAAGTGCCTCTAATAATCGGACACCAACCCGAAGTGCCTCTAATAATCGGACACCAACCTGAAGTGCCTCTAATAACCGGACACCAACCCGTAGTGCCTCTAATAAACTCACACCAACCCGGAATTCCTCTAATAAACGGACACCAAACCGGAGGGTCTTCCATAACTGGACCCCAATCCGAAACATAAAAGTCCAACACATTCATCTTAAGAAGAGGATAAAATATAACATAAACGATCGTTTTAAAATAAGCATACAGAATGAAAAAATATTAATCATAAACCATTAATGGCATAAAAATAACTCATCCATAGTCAAAAATATCACAAAACCTGAAATAAAATATGGATGATTTTTATCATAATAAATCAACTTCAAACAAGTGTAAAATTTATCAAAGGATGTTGACATAGATGAAAAAAACTATTTGATAGAAATATCTCTTTTTTTGAAATCATTTGAAAGTAAAAAAATTATATAGAAGACCTTTATTTTGAAAAAATTATTATAAGATTTTAAGGGAAGCTTCTATGACTTTATAATGGAAAAATATTGCCGCAGCTGCCGTATAAGTTAAAAAACATTCTTACCTAAATTTTTTCAAAAAGGCTAAAAAAGACCTTGTTTGGAAAACGACAGAAAGATTCCTTTACAATCCTCTTATAAAAAGTAAAACAAGGGTATAAAATACATTAACCCATTTTCTATAAAATATTAAGAATGTTTTTAAATACATTTTTAAGAAACATGGATGTGGATGATAAAGAGGTCCCAGTAGATAATTACATATAAACAACCTCAGATAATAAAGAGATTGTGAAATAAACCCTTACAAATTTGGTAACATACGAAACATACAACCCATGAAAGAGGTATAATACAATGAAAATGTAAATACACATAAATTAAAGTGTATTACACAAATAATACAATTATGGTCAGTACATACACCACAAAAAAGGTAATAGTGGAAATATGGCATGAATCTTGCGTGAATAAGGAGTGAGATGAAAACCCATTACCTTGTACTTTTCCTTGGTAGGGTGTAGGTTAACATCATGTATAATAGTTAAATCATTGTTATTAAATTATAAAAGAATCATATATATAAATATTATATCATACATGATCTTTTAATATTGCTTTGTTAATAAAATTTTAGTATTATCGTCGTTTCAGGTGTCAACAGATTAATTTTCCTTTATATGTTTCATTACGTAAGCTATGTTTGTTATGGATAGGATGTATATTATTCATATCCATAATGATATCAAGTCCTTAAACATTAATTTTAATCATAAAATTATAATTAGTCTTGATTGGATATGATGGGGAAATGATTCTCATCATGTTCGTGGAGACGGTAATCCGTACGTACGCACGAACGCTACTTCCATTTAATTTTTCATTTTAAATGGAATCAAAACCAAATTATACATAGGTATATTATTATTCAAGTATAATATAATATCATATATGTGTTACTTAATTTCATTAACACCATAATTTATACGTTCCATGCATGGTATGAACAAGTCATATCATTTTGAGGGGGCGATAGTCCACACTTCCTCAAACGAAATTATCGTATATATATACAACATGAAATGAATAATGGTATGATATAAAATGGAATAACAGAAGATTATATATAAAATAGATATCATTAATATCATATTTAATTATATTTCCATCATAATGGCCACCATGAGAGGTGGTAGGAGATAATTGAACAATCATCATTTCGTGAGGTGTTTGGTTTCCATCAACAGAAACATTATGTTCTTCACCCATTAGATAGAGGTGTGTAACACCCCAAGATTTCATAGTGTGTTATTTCTTAAAAATAATTCAATAACTTGCACTACACGCAACACCGAGTTCAATCACACCATGACGTACAAAAAAAAATCCATTAAAAGGGGTCATGAATAGTATTAACAAAATTTTGAACTTTATATAATCCTTATAATTTTAGAATCCCTATTATGAGTTTCTTAGTCATAATGCAAGAACAGATTCATTTTCAGTACTGCACTTTTATCAAATTTAATAGTGAAACCTTTTTAAATAAAATATTTTAAACTATCTGAATAAATTGGGACATCAAAAAAAAATTTAAATGAAACATCCCAAGCTTCCACGGTACGCTTTCCTTTGAATAAAATAGTAGCGTGTGTTGTACACAACCTTGAGTTTTAACACACGCCACAACCAATCAAACTAGCCGTTATGAATATTAATACCTAAATTTTGAAATTATATATATTTTATATTTTAAAATGGACTTCATTTTTGGATTCGGAATATCGAATTTAGCCTAAGGTGAAATTTTGGTACTTTTCGGATAACTTTCATATTTTGATGAATAGTGAAAATTACTAAATTTTAATTAAAAACAACTTTTTTAATCAAAATAATTAACATTGATAAATTATGAATTTTAGTAGTTTTAAAGTATATTTAGAATATATTTTTACCATTTAATATAATGTTGGTCATTGGACATAATTTTACAATTAAACCGAACATAAACAAGTGTCAATCTTTTGATAGTTATTATCTCTTAAAAACACACTTTTTGTTTTGACAGCGGGAATTAATTTTAAATTAATTTCTGCCACTTCTGTGTTTTGAATTTAGAAAAATGGATTCCATATTTGGAATCAGGATGTCCAAATTGTGTAAATAGGTAACTTTTATTTTTAGACATTTTGAATAATTACTGTGGTAAATATTTTATTTACCATGGTTAAGGGTAAATCCGGTAAATAAGGGTTAAAAAAATAATATTATAATAATAAAAAATTACCCTAAAACGTGTCCTAACCTTATTGGTAGACACATACCCGACCATGAGAATCCTTGGGTCAATTTGGGGACCCCTTGGAGCCACTTGTATGTGGTAGGGACACTTTATATTAATAAAGTTAAAATAAAAATAAAAATGGCATAAGCTTACATCTTTTAGAAGAACAATTTTTACATAGGGTTATACATGTTTGATTTTCGATTATAAATATTAATTAGAAAGCTAAAAAGATATCCTACATAATGATATTTTATTTATAATTTTTAGACATCAAATAAGTTAAATTATTAATGACACAATAGTGATGCAATGTTTACCTCATTAATAAATCATTTAAATAAATAAGATTATAATGATTAAAATATTATCTAAAACCTGTCCAATTCTTATTGGTTGATGTTATTTAGAATATGAGTCATCTTATCTTCGACCTCAATGATTTTTGTACCATTATAAACCGAATATAATTATATTATAAAGTAATACTTTCACTCTTTCCTAAAGAGCCCCTCCTCTCCCTTATAAAAGGAGACCACTTCTACTCATTCCTCACACCTCTCAAGCCACTTGGCTCGTCCAAACTCTGCCCAACTAAGCTCCCCACATCCCTCTCCTCCTCCTTGAAGCTTCCCCTTAGGCAGAAAGCATTTCAAGAAGTCCTTTGGTTCCAACCAAAGTGAGTTACCTAAATTAAAGGAGGTTAACCTACCCCAACCAAGGAAAAGTACAAGGTAAGGGATTTTCTTATCTCACTTTCAATTCCGTGAGATTTCCATTGTTCGCCACTAAATTATTGAAAGTGGTGTATTGTGTACTGCCATTTGATATATATTATCATGATTCTATGTATATCCATGTTATTCTGTAAATCATTTGGTGGTTATTAACTTTTGGCCATACGACTCAGTTGATTAACGTGGTAAGGGGTTTTCATCTCACTCCTTATTCTCATGAGATTCATGCCATATTGCCACCATTACCTTTTGTGTGGTGTATGTACTGCCCATATTTATATTCTTTGTGTAATACACTCTAATTTATGTGTACTTACATATTCATTGTATGATACCTCTTTCATGGGTTGTATGTTTCATAAGTTACCAAACTGGTAAGGGTTATTTCACAATCTCTTCATTATCCGAGGTTGTTTATACGTAATAATCTACTAGGATCTCGTTATCATCCACATCCATGTTTCTTCAAAATGTATTTCAAAACATTTTTAATATTTAAAATAATATGGGTCAAAGTCATTTATACCCTTGTTTGACTTTTTATAAGAGGTTTATAAGGGAATCTTTCCGTCGTTTTCCAAACAAGGTGCTTTTTAACCTTTTCGACAGAATTAAGATAAGAATGTTTTTTAACTTATACGGCGGGTGCGGTTATTTTCCGCCATTATAAAATCGTCAAAGCTTCCCTTAGAAGCTTATAAGATTATTTTCAAAGAAAATGTTTGATTTTATATGGATCTTAAATGATTTCAAAATAAAAGGAGATATTTCTTTAAAAAAAATTTGATTTCATGGGTTTTAAGATTATTTGAAGTTGATTTATTATGATACAAAACTTCTATATTGTTTTGAAGGTTTTGTGATATGTTTGACTGTGGATGTGCTATTTTTATACCATTCATAGTTTATGGTGAAAGTATTGACATTTCGTATGCTAGTTCCAATAAGAATGTTTATGTTATATTTCAATCTTTACTTCATATGAATGTGTTGGAAAAGTATGTTCCAGGTTGGGGACTGGTTAAAGTAAGCCCTCCAGGTTGGGGACTGGTAAAAGTAAGCCCTCCAGGTTGGGGACTGGTAAAAGTAAGCCCTCCAGGTTAGGGACTGGTAAAAGTAAGCCCTCCGGGTTGGTGTCCGGTTATTAGAGGCACTCTGGGTTGGTGTCCGGTTATTAGAGGCACTCCGGGTTGGTTTCAGGTTATTAGAGGCACTCCGGGTTGGGTTCCGGTTACAGTTAGCCCAAGGTCTTGGGACGAGGCCTTGAAAAGTAATTAAAGTTTAGCATTATGCATTCCAACATTATGAAAGTGGTTATTGATTTTGCATGTGATTATTCGATTAGTAGAATATCCATGTGAACAAGTAAATGGAATTATTTCATTTTACTTTTGCCATACTATGTTGAAGTTCAAGTTTAAAAAGCTTTTGTTTTAGTAATTCATTGCCTTAAATGTTTATGCTTATTTTTGAATGTTCCGCTATATTGTTATCCTTACTGGGAATTTGAGCTCACCCCTTTTCTATGTTTTATTTTTCCCAGGATGTGAAGATGTAAGTTATGAATGACCTGCAGGGATATTATGAGGGGATTATAGTGTGGACTGTGGAAACATTATGTTGTTGTAGTAGTTTTTCATTTTATGATATAATGTAAAACTTATAAATATATCTAGTGTTTCCAAGGCTACTAAACCAATCGGTCTTTCGAGATTTGATCTTTCTTGTGATCATGCCAATGTTATGTAATAATGCACCGACTCTGGGTAACTGGGGTCGGGGCGTTACAGTTGGTATCAGAGGAAGTTTAGTACAAACCTTGGAAACTAGATTTAGATAAACTCTGATTAGAGCACGTAGACCTAAGATGAACTTTCAGTATTAGTATAGAAGAACTTCCTAGAATTTTGGTATCGTAGAGATTTTGTTAGTTTTCCGAGCAATACATCCCTGTCTGGATACGAGCAGGTAGAGGCGGCTCTGGCACAGATGTACCTAGGGGTAAAACCCGAAAACACCGCTTTGAGCTAGAATCGAATGGGAACTGGTGCACGACAACGGGCCTTGCTGCACTCTTGGTTACGACACTCCCGGGGGATATGCTTAGGATAACTCTCATTTTCTTAAAAATCATTATGAAGGGTTTATGAGTATATACTTCCTCAAAGAAAACATTTTTATGATTATGGATTATATCCATAAATAGTTCAATTTATGTTAAGTGTTTTATAAGTACGGGATTATGTATTTTGATTCATAAACTGATCTAGATTATTCCATTGTTTAGAAATGGCGCCCAGTAGAAGGAATGAGAACTCCAGAAATGCACATGATCCAAAGAGAAGGAAGGATCATATCTTTCATGGTCTTAAGCTAGAATTGATAAGAGAAATAGTCTCCCATGTATTATCATCATATGAAGAAATAATATCATGTGTTGATAAGATAAGTAAAGAGTTTACTGAGTCCTATGGCTTTGAAGGGAAGCAAGAGAAGAAAAGGATGGAAGAGAGAAAAATGGATAAAGGGAAGAGGGAAAAGAAGAATTTTCCCATATGTGGTAACTGTGGGAAGAAACACCCTGGAACTTGCCTGAAAGGAATGGGAGTTTGTTATAATTGTGGAGGAAAAGGGCACAAAGTACGTGACTGCAAGGGTGAGAAAATGGTTTCAAATGTACAATGCTTCATTTGCAAGGAGTTTGGACACTACGCGAACCTATGCCCCAGTCATCAGACTATGCCGCAAATGATGCTATTGGATAATAATCAAGTTATGATACTACCACAGATGCAGAGGAATTATTAGAGTTCTTATGTTGATTATGTCAATTGAGTGTTGTATCAACAATGTACTTGTTATAATAATTATGGAGTATATAAGGAGTGTACTGCAGTACTATTTCATTAAAGACTTGAGATTGTGTGGAACAAAGAAAAGTGACTCAATAGAAGGATAAATTTTTGGAAAATATATGGTTGCGAGAAAGATAAACCATAATATGGTTCTGATACCGAGTTAGTGATTTTAGAATAATACATGATTGATTTGGATAAATTATGTTGGATATTCTTGACTACCTTGAAACTGATTAATGATTTGTATATTCCATCATTTTTTTGGGGTTTAAAACATTTTTGGATTGATGAAGTATATCCAGCATTCTATATGGAATAGGGGAGCATGAATGTAATCAATAAGGAATATGGTAATTCAAGATGTTTCAGTTTATTAAAAGAATACAAGATGAAGGTATTCATATGCTATTACGGGGTAAAAAGGATCTATATTATGTTTACCTTCCTTATAAATGTTGGAATGTGAGTTTGGATAGAAGTATTTTGGATAGTTCTAGTTTGGATTATTTTGGATTACCATAAAAGGACAACCCAGAGGTCGGGCGGCAACCCGTCGCGTCCGGCAAGGCTGCGAGACTTGAACCCGCAACCGAAGGGCGACAAGGGTGTATCACCTACCACTGGCCCACAAGATGTCCTGGATTAAATAATGTTGTTTTTTTAAAGATCTGGTAGATGAATTATAAATTCATTTATTTTGGAACCCTGTACGAATAGTATAAATAAAAAAAATTACATTCTATTATCTTTTAGAGTGAAAGATGAGTTTGTGGTAGAAATTTATTAATGGATAAAACTCTAATTATAAAGTAAGTATATCTCTTTATGATATTATCCAATCTCATAAATATATTCCTCAACATTAATAAAAGGAACTTAGAACAAAAATGTTGTCCTAGATGGTACCTTAAATCATCACTAATTCATGGCTTTGGGATTGTTGGCCTTTTCATAGCCATGTTCTCTACCACTCTTCATCAAATAATTGATGGTTAGATTTCTCTTCCATATCCATATTTTCCTACATGGAACCCTAGTATGTGTTATTTTCGGTAATCTTCATACTTTCCACTCTTTATTTTAAATAGAGGCCTCGTTAATTCATTTTTCGATGTGGGATTTCAACTATGATATTTTGAAACGTCAAAAATGTGTTATCCTAATACCCTATGTTTTGTTGAACCGATGGTATTTCAAATCATCATAGATTGATGAATTTAAGGACCTCAATTATACACTTGTTTGTGATTGATGATCTCAATCGCTACCTATAAATATTTACGTTTTTCCTCCAATTATATGTCTCTAATTGCCACCAATGTTCTCCTAATCGAGATCATAATTTGGTGGTAACTCTTTCATTTCTCTTTTCCTCATATTAAGACTAAATTTTAGTAACCTAATTTCCGATGTGGGTTTTCCCACAAAGATATTTTCTATTTTCAACCTTTTATTTTCGAAGAACAATTTCAAATTTGCGAGGACGCAATTTATTGAAGGAGGGGAGAATGTAACACCCCAGGATTTCATAGTGTGTTATTTCTTAAAAATAATTCAATAACTTGCACTACACGCAACACCGAGTTCAATCACACCATGATATACAAAAAGAAATCCATTAAAAGAGGTCATGAATAGTATTAACAAAATTTTGAACTTTATATAATCTTTATAATTTTAGAATCCCTATTATGAGTTTCTTAGTCATAATGCAAGAACAGATTCATTTTCAGTATTGCACTTTTATCAACATTAATAGTAAAACCTTTTTAAATAAAATATTTTAAACTATCTGAATAAATTGGGACATCAAAAAAAAAATTAAATGAAACATCCCAAGCTTCCACGGTACGCTTTCCTTTGAATAAAATAGTAGCGTGTGTTGTACGCAACCTTGAGTTTTAACACACGCCACAACCAATCAAACTAGCCGTTATGAATAGTAATACCTAAATTTTGAAATTATATATATTTTATATTTTAAAATGGACTTCATTTTTGGATTTGGAATATCGAATTTAGCCTAAGGTAAAATTTTGGTACTTTTCGGATAACTTTCATATTTTGATGAATAGTGAAAATTACTAAATTTTAATTAAAAACAACTTTTTTAATCAAAATAATTAATAGTGATAAATTATGAATTTTAGTAGTTTTAAAGTATATTTAGAATATATTTTTACCATTTAATATAATGTTTGTCATGACCCCCTCCCCACAAAGTGTACCCCTCCTGGGCCGGCAATGTGAAAAGGGAGATAATGACCCCCGAGTCCCGCCTCCAGTAGGCCCCGGGTTGGCGACTAGCACCGAGGGTATAATACACGCACAAATGGGAGGCATTACCCTCTAAGAGAACATATGCAGAAGAGAGAGATAGAATAGAATCCAACCAACTCCAACTCATAACTGAAATGTAAAAGAAACCCAAGTACATATATGAAATGTCATGTAAAAGTACTACAACTGAAAGGGGAAACTAAAAGTACCCAAAAGAAAGTAAAACGGCAGCGACCACAAGCCCGAACAGCTCCTCCTCCAACCGCAAGCTAGTAGTAACCAGCTTGATCTCCAACCTGCTCCAAGTGACCTGAAAAACAGTTTATATGTACATAGGGTGAGTATAACAGTATACTCAGTAGGATCCTCCCCAAGACTCTCGTGCAAAAGTAAAGAAAGCATGCTAAAGCCCAGTGAACAACAGGTGAAACTAACTCGTCACCTAAACAGGTATACTATGTTCCCAACCTCACCATGGCTACTCTCACCAAGTAACACATACAAGGATATAGCATATAGTAAAGAATGTCAAGGGTACCCCGCTACCACTTCCCCACTGGTTTGCCACTTTGCCCCAACGACATACGTCCTGTGCATCTCTCTCCAAAGGCTTGCCGTATCAACATGGGTCAAGCTCCACAATCTGCACCACGTGCACCACATAGGCTTGCCCGCAGACACCTGGGCTAAGCTCCACACAATCCTCACAACCAAAAGTAACCAGGTAGTTTCTGGGAGCCACCACAGCTCGCATAACGTGTATCATACGTCGGGTATTATACCTGAAGCCATTACAGCCCATACACCGAGTAAGGATCCTCAAGCCATCACAGCCTATACACGTTACACCTATAGTAGTCCATAGGATACTATATCCAGAATATATGTGTGTGAAATAACCACAAGCCATTACAGCCCTCTACACACATATATGGGTAAAACTAACCACTGTGCCTACCAGCACTAGATCTACCAAGAGAAGAGAGCGGGGCCAAAGGGGGTAGTCAGCCATTCAACCTCCCATCAGAATGTTGGGGAAAACACCCCCCCAGGGCTCAGAATCCCCGGGGTGTCAGTTTCCCTTACCGACAGGGTGGAGTAGCGTATAGAAACAAAAAAGTACAGAATATATAAGTAACTCACATCCACACTATGGGCATTACCTAGTCATAGATACAACTGCAGCTAACGTCTCTCAGACTCCAGGCTGCTACTTCTAAGACTAGGTATCCTATAAGCACACAACCAATTGAAGAGCTTTATTAGATTACTCCATTCTCATTTATCAGTTCCACTGTACATTAGTTAATTCTTTAAGCATTAATTAAGATTGAACAATTCCCCATTTAACTGAAATGGCGTCACTTTCAATACAACTGCTCCTTTTTAAGATTCACATCACCTTTAAATTCCAGCATCTCCATCCCCATGGATTTTCACCATTTAATCAAACATTCATTACAGAAATACTTTTCCACATTCCCAGGCATTCTAGAAAAACATCCTATGCTTCTAAACACAAAGGAGGCTCAACACGGTGAGTAGATATACTACCCGTCGAGTCTTTGCCGCCTATAGAAAGAGCATAGACCCATCCTCCATCGAGAGGCTAAACACGGAAAGCACGTGGCATACCCCGCGTGTCTTCGCCTCCTTCAGAATGAGGGTAAGCAAGACCAGCTGCCTTGAGCAGTGGGGAAAAGCAAAGCAGATTAACATTCAAGAAAACCACAAGCAACCAGCAACCACATCCGTCCCATTCCATCACCCCTGGTGTCCTCCCTGACACCCATATGCATAAACTGATGCATCTCGCCACACTAGGCATCATCCGATGCCACAACTATAAGGCCTCCATGCCTCCACATATCACAACAGCCATCCAGGCTCACATCACAGCACAAGCAGCAGGAAAACAAACATCACAAGGTGGGCTCTCGGCCCTTTAACAAACATGAGGGTAACTCAGAACCCTTTTAGAAATTCCCACATAATCTGTTCTCTAATCCATATTGAATTAACAGATTTGTTATTCGTAGGCTCCAATCATGGATACCTAATCAGTAAGCTACCACAATTAAATAACCAAGCTTACTTCCCTAATTTGATTATCCTCAAATTAGAACAACTACAACAACGACAATAACCAGATTAATTTATATGCCTCTTTATCCTTCGCCAATTAATCAACAATTAATTCCGGCTTTACGTTCATTATCAATTTCAATCATGAACGAACAATAAATCAAAGAAAACATAGATATCACTATATCTAGGAAAACATGAGGCAAACCGTTATCACGGTATAAAGCAACAGCATGCGATCAACCAATTCTTTTAATCCGGTTCAAGTATTTAATTAGGTCAATTTCATTGTGATCCAAAGGAATAAATCATGCTAATTCTACGATTGCACATATATAATTAGAGAATCCATGAATCCCCTACCTCGAAGAGTTCTTGACGTCCTTTATCCACACAGCAGGTCACGATCCTCCCCTCGCGACAACTTATGTGGAAGAATGATCGACACAGCTTGGTTGCATCCAACAGAGCGGGACTGATCCTAGGAGTAAGGGTTGTTTGTGCAACTCCTACGGAAACGATTGAAAGGTTCTAGCGCCTCTTAGTTAAGAACAAAGGGAAGGAACAAGGGAGAATGATATCTCGTCCCTTTTTAAGATTTAACGAGGTGACGGTTTAAGATCCGGTTAATTCTCCATTAAAAACGGATCGCATTAACCCACGCGGTTTGACCAAGTAAAACATTCCAAGCCTTAGGAATAATTAATATAGGATTTATGGCAATTGAATCGGCCTTAAGAGCCCTTAAAATAAGGCTTTAAATGTATTTTACGTCAAAGGAAACGTCAAAAGGGGAAAAACTGTAGGAGTCTGGAAACACTGTTCACCCACCGTAATTGTACATGAAACTGATCTATCACACCGATCTGTGAAACTGATCTGTGAAACTGATCTGTCACACCGATCTGTGAAACTGATCTGTGAAACTGATCTGTCACACCGATCTGTGAAACTGATTTGTGAAACTGATCTGTCACACCGATCTGTGAAACTGATCTGTGAAACTGATCTGTCACACCGGTCTGTGAAACTGATCTGTGAAACTGATCTGTCACACCGATCTGTGAAACTGATCTGTCACACCGATCTGTGAAACCGATCTGTGAAACTGATCTGTCTCACTGATCTGTGAAACTGATCTGTCTCACCGATCTGTGAAACTGATCTGTCTCACCGATCTGTGAAACTGATCTGTCTCACCGATCTGTGAAACTGGTCTGTCTCACCGATCTGTGAAACTGATCTGTCTCACCGATCTGTGAAACTGATCTGTGAAACTGATCTGTCTCACCGATCTGTGAAACTGATCTGTCTCACCGATCTGTGAAACTGATCTGTCTCACCGATCTGTGAAACTGATCTGTCTCACCGATCTGTGAAACTGATCTGTCTCACCGATCTGTGAAACTGATCTGTCTCACCGATCTGTTACTGTTCATAAAACTGGAAACACTGTCCACAGAACTAGAAAATTGGCAAAGTGTTGGGGATAAGTCCCCTTGACCTCCCGGAACACCTCCAACACCAACATTTCACAAAGTAATGGACCAGAGAGGTCCGGGCCATTACATTAGATACCTCTCAAAACATTCTCGTCCTCGAGAATTAAAAACCAACCCAGAAGAAAAGAGGGGTCCGAACAACCACCCCATAAGATACCTCTCAGGGGAAAACCACCATGAGTTGTTCGAAAGCTGGAACAAAACTATGACATCCGGGAACAAACAATCCATACCCAAACAATTCATTCACAACATCACATCAAAGATACATAAATAAAACATGAAAGGTCCAACCACAAGGAAAACATCATTACATGGAAGGAGTTAAACATTAAACAACTCTGGGTACTGAGCACGTATCTGTGACTCACGCTCCCAGGTACTCTCCTCCATGCCACCGTGTCGCCACAAGACACGAGCTAAAGGAATAGAACGCCCACGCAACACCTTCTCCTTGTGGTCTTGGATCTCCACAGGTTGCTCCTCGAAGGTTTCATCATCATCAATATCGATCTCTCCCCAATCGATAACATGAGATTCATCATGAAGATAATGACGGAGCTGCGATACATGAAAAACATCATGTATTCGACTCATCCGAGGGGGAAGTGCTACTCGATATGCCACAGCTCCAACACGAGCTAACACCACGAAAGGCCCAACAAAACGGGGAGAAAGCTTACATCTGCGACCAAACCTTCGCTGCCCACGACGGGGAGTCACCTTCAGAAACACATGATCCCCAACATTAAACTCTAAGGGTCTCCTTCTTTGATCCGCATAAGATTTCTGACGATCTTGTACTGTCTTCATCCTCTCACGAATCACTTGAACCATCTCCGTCGTATTCTGCACTAGTTCTGGTCTGAGAATTGCTGACTCTCCGACCCCAGTCCAGCACAACGGAGAACGGCATGGCCGTCCATACAAGGCTTCAAACGGCGCCATGCCGATGGTAGAGTGAAAACTATTATTGTAAGCGAACTCTACCAAAGGTAAGTGCTTCACCCATGAACCTCCAAAATCATGAACACAAGAGCGCAACATGTCTTCAAGTGTTTGGATGGTTCGCTCTGTCTGACCATCCGTTTGAGGATGAAAAGCAGTGCTAAGGCATAGTTGAGAGCCAAAAGCATGCTGGAGACCTCTCCACACCCTCTAGGTAAAACGAGGGTCTCGATCAGAAATGATCGTCTTAGGAACTCCGTGAAGCCTCACCACCTCCTCCAGATACTGCCTCGACAAAACCTCCACTGAGCTCGACTCCTTGATTGCTATGAAGTGGGCCGATTTAGTTAAACGATCCACTACCACCCATATAGCATCATGTCCTCCCGGAGCTCGAGGTAAACCTGTAACAAAGTCCATTGAGATGTCCTCCCACTTCCACTGAGGAATCTCTAAGTGCTGGAGAAGACCACCAGGAACACGGTGTTCGGCTTTCACCTTCTGGCAGACTAAACATCGAGACACACATTCTGCAACTGAACGCTTCAGCCCAGGCCACCAAAACTGATTCCTCAAGGATCGATACATCTTCGTCACACCAGGATGTACAACTAAGGGCGAGCTATGGAACTCTCGGAGAACCGTCTCGCGCATCGCCAGGGGAACAAAAAGCCTGTCATGATACAACACTCGGTGTTGTTCATCCTCTGACCAACCATCAGGGGCCTCCCCACAAACAACTCTGTCTCTCAAAACTTCCACCTCTAGATCACCCAACTGAGACTCTTCCACCTTTTGCATCAGGGATGACTACACCATCATCTGGAAAAGACAACCTCTTCCTCCAACTTCTCCCATATCAAGATGCAAAGCTGCTAGCTCTTCCATCCCTCTCCAGGAATCACCAGATTCACGCACAACATCATTACGTGACTTTCGGCTCAGTGCATCAGCAACAACATTTCCCTTCCCAGGTGTATACGATATTTCGAAGTCGTATTCCTGCAAGAACTCCATCCACCGACGCTGCCGCAAGTTCAAATCCCGCTGAGAGAAAACATACCTCAAACTCTTATGATCGGTGAAAACCACAAAGCGCTCGCCAATGAGGTAATGTCTCCACAACTTCAGCGCAAACACCACGGCTGCCAACTCAAGATCATGGGTGGCATAGTTGCGTTCATTGGGACGCAACTGCCGAGACCCATAAGAAACAACTGACCTCTACTGCATGAGAACACAGCCTAGCCCCAGATGTAAAGCATCACAGAAAACATCAAACTGGACTCCCTCCATTGGAAGACAAAGGACTGGAGAACTTACCAACTTCTCCTTTAGATACTCGAAAGCTGTCTGACACTGATCAGTCCATATGAACGCTTGATCCTTCCTGGTCAAAGCTATCAGAGGAGTCGCAACTCGGGAGAAATTAGCCACAAACCTCCTATAATAGCCTGCGAGACCACGGAAACTTCGCACCTCTGACACGGTCTTGGGGGCTGGCCAAGACACCACTGCTTCTATCTTCGAAGGATCCACAGCTACTCCCTGTTGGGACACAACATGTCCCAAGAAACGAACTTCTCGAGCCCAGAACTCACACTTGGACAACTTCCCAAACAACCGATGTTGGCGAAGAACTCCCAAAACAGCTCGTAGATGTTCTGCATGCTCTTCTTCAGATGTGGAGTACACAAGGATGTCGTCAATGAAAACCACAACAAACTTGTCCAAGAATTCACGGAACACAGCATTCATCAACCCCATGAAAACAGCTGGAGCATTTGTCACGCCGAATGGCATTACAACAAACTCATAATGCCCATGACGACAGCGGAAAGCAGTCTTCGGGATATCCTCATCCTTTACACGCATCTGATGATATCCTGACCGCAAGTCGATCTTTGAAAACCAACTTGCACCCTTCAGTTGATCGAATAGGTCATCAATCCGCGGGAGAGGATAACGGTTCTTTATTGTCACTTTGTTTAAGCGACGATAATCGACGCACAACCGCAAACTGCCATCAGCCTTTTTCACGAACAAGACTGGTGCACCCCATGGTGACACACTTGGCCGAACAAAACCACACTGCAATAGACCATCGAGCTGAATACGTAACTCTCGTAACTCAGAAGGGGCCATCCTATATGGAGACATAGATATGGGAGACGCTCCTGGCTGTAGCTCGATCCCAAACTCGATCTTCCGTCGAGGGGGTAAGGATACAACCTCTTCTGGAAAGACATCAGGGTACTCTTCTAAGACCCTAGGAAACGCCAGCTGTTGAACCTCTGAAGAACTCAGCATCATCCCAGCCATCATGGATGATAAGGATGAAACTCGTCTATGACTCATCCGAGGATCTCTCTCACCAACAAACACTACTTCCTCTCCATCTTCATCAAAGAAAACGACCTTCTTCCTGTAGCAATCCACAATAGCCTGCACCGAATACAACCAATCCATGCCGAGGATGACATCATATGGTTGTATTCGTAAACATAGGAAATCTCCCCAAGAGCGGTGCTGCCCCAACACTAGCTCACAGTCTCTACATACTTCAAACAAGCTAGCTCGACCTCCAACTGGCATAGTCAACGCCAAGGGCACTGGAAGCCTCTCTACCTCATGTCCCAAAGCGTGGACAAGGGTAGGGAATATAAAGGAGTGTGTCTCTCCTGAATCAAACAAGGCATACACTAAGGTAGAAAACAAGCAAAGGGTACCTCAGACGACGTCTGGCTCGCCTGGAGCTGGCAACGCTAGAGCATGAAGCTGACCACGACCACCACCACGGCCTCTCTGACCCTGATGACGACCACCACCACGGCCGCGCTCTGCTCTCTGAGGACGGGGAGCGTCATGGGGCTGTCCTCTGCCTGCTCCATCTACCCTCTGGTGATCTAAAGCTGGTGCAACCTGCTGCTGTTGCCTCGGCTGGAACTGCCTCAACGGAGGAACCTGGAGTGGAGCGCCTGGTGCACGATGACTGCTCTGAAAAGTTGGGCACTCCCGCTGCTGATGACCACGTCCACCACAAGAAAAACAAGCGCCTGATCCCTTGGCATAGGTCTGAGAGTTGCTACCTCCGAAGAAATGAGATGGGAAGGGCCGGGACCTACCCCCAGGTGAACGGAAACTCTTCTGTCCTGAAAACCGGGAACCCCGGACCACAAATCTGCTTCTTGAGGAATCATGACGATTCCCCTCTCGTGACGATCCGGTCCTAGCCAAAGTCCTCTCAACAACCTCTGCCCTCGCCAGCACCTCAAGATATGTCTTCAGCATAAATGGGGTGACCTGGCGCTGGATCTCTGGACGCAAAGCCTCCTCGAAATGCCTCTCCCTGGACTCATCATCTGGTAACAGGTCTGAAGCATATCGTAGAAGGTTCCTGAAACGGATTCCAAACTCCCGAACACTGGAGCTCCCCTGTCGAAGGGTAAGAAGCTCCTGGCGACTGGATGCCTTCGCAGTCGATGAAAGAAACTCGACTCTAAACTTGTCTCGAAACTCCTCCCATGAGATCGCTGACTCCTCACGATCCCCGAGGAACAAGAACCACCACTGTCTCGCTGCTCCGCGCAACATCGTCACAACCAAGGACACCCAGTGTTCCTTCCGAGCACGAATCGAACTGAAGCCTATCTCGACCTCCTCCAACCAGTCTTCTGTGACTGCATCTGAAACGGAGCCCTCGTACTTCTGTAGACTCTGGCGCTGAAACTCTCGGAGTGTCTTCCTCCAAGTGTCATCGTCGTCAACCTCTACCCGTCGGCGATCTGCTGGAACAGCCTGCTGGGCACCTTCTGCGCAAACCTGACGGGGACGCCGACCTGGAGCCATACCTGTAAAATAACAATCGTTAGAGCTCCTAAGCCTGGAATATGGAAGACTCAACATTAATTAATTAATTATTTTGTTTTATTAATTTTAGGTTACCTATCCAAAGGTCTACCCATTCAAACACAGGCGCAAGGAATAATGATGCATGATCCTTTCCTAGGTCTCTACCCTGCAACCAGTATCACTTTGTTTAGTAGCCATCGTAAACTTAAAGGTCCGTGCAACAGATCATAGGGGGCCCTGAACGCCTATGTCTCTGCCGGTCTCCAGTGTTTACCCCACTTGCTAAACATGAATGACACCGTTGCCCTACCATCCCATGCATCCTCACCTGTGCCTAACTCCAAACTCCATCCTATCCCTCGACCAGACCTCTGATACCACTCTGTCACGACCCCCTCCCCACAAAGTGTACCCCTCCTGGGCCGGCAATGTGAAAAGGGAGATAATGACCCCCGAGTCCCGCCTCCAGTAGGCCCCGGGTTGGCGACTAGCACCGAGGGTATAATACACGCACAAATGGGAGGCATTACCCTCTAAGAGAACATATGCAGAAGAGAGAGATAGAATAGAATCCAACCAACTCCAACTCATAACTGAAATGTAAAAGAAACCCAAGTACATATATGAAATGTCATGCAAAAGTACTACAACTGAAAGGGGAAACTAAAAGTACCCAAAATAAAGTAAAACGGCTGCGACCACAAGCCCGAACAGCTCCTCCTCCAACCGCAAGCTAGTAGTAACCAGCTTGATCTTCAACCTGCTCCAAGTGACCTGAAAAACAGTTTATATGTACATAGGGTGAGTATAACAGTATACTCAGTAGGGTCCTCCCCAAGACTCTCGTGCAAAAGTAAAGAAAGCATGCTAAAGCCCAGTGAACAACAAGTGAAACTAACTCGTCACCTAAACAGGTATACTATGTTCCCAACCTCACCATGGCTACTCTCACCAAGTAACACATACAAGGATATAGCATATAGTAAAGAATGTCAAGGGTACCCCGCTACCACTTCCCCACTGGTTTGCCACTTTTCCCCAACGACATACGTCCTGTGCATCTCTCTCCAAAGGCTTGCCGTATCAACATGGGTCAAGCTCCACAATCTGCACCACGTGCACCACATAGGCTTGCCCGCAGACACCTGGGCTAAGCTCCACACAATCCTCACAACCAAAAGTAACCAGGTAGTTTCTGGGAGCCACCACAGCTCGCATAATGTGTATCATACGTCGGGTATTATACCTGAAGCCATTACAGCCCATACACCGAGTAAGGATCCTCAAGCCATCACAGCCTATACACGTTACACCTATAGTAGTCCATAGGATACTATATCCAGAATATATGTGTGTGAAATAACCACAAGCCATTACAGCCCTCTACACACATATATGGGTAAAACTAACCACTGTGCCTACCAACACTAGATCTACCAAGAGAAGAGAGCGGGGCCAAAGGGGGTAGTCAGCCATTCAACCTCCCATCAGAATGTTGGGGAAAACACCCCCCCCCCAGGGCTCAGAATCCCCGGGGTGTCAGTTGCCCTTACCGACAGGGTGGAGTAGCGTATAGAAACAAAAAATTACAGAATATATAAGTAACTCACATCCACACTATGGGCATTACCTAGTCATAGATACAACTGCAGCTAACGTCTCTCAGACTCCAGGCTGCTACTTCTAAGACTAGGTATCCTATAAGCACACAACCAATTGAAGAGCTTTATTAGATTACTCCATTCTCATTTATCAGTTCCACTGTACATTAGTTAATTCTTTAAGCATTAATTAAGATTGAACAATTCCCCATTTAACTGAAATGGCGTCACTTTCAATACAACTGCTCCTTTTTAAGATTCACATCACCTTTAATTTCCAACATCTCCATCCCCGTGGATTTTCACCATTTAATCAAACATTCATTACAGAAATACTTTTCCACATTCCTAGGCATTCTAGAAAAACATCCTATGCTTCTAAACACAAAGGAGGCTCAACACGGTGAGTAGATATACTACCCGTCGAGTCTTTGCCGCCTATAGAAAGAGCATAGACCCATCCTCCATCGAGAGGCTAAACACGGAAAGCACGTGGCATACCCCGCGTGTCTTCGCCTCCTTCAGAATGAGGGTAAGCAAGACCAGCTGCCTTGAGCAGTGGGGAAAAGCAAAGCAGATTAACATTCAAGAAAACCACAAGCAACCATCAACCACATCCGTCCCATTCCATCACCCCTGGTGTCCTCCCTGACACCCATATGCATAAACCGATGCATCTCGCCACACTAGGCATCATCCGCTGCCACAACTATAAGGCCTCCATGCCTCCACATATCACAACAGCCATCCAGGCTCACATCACAGCACAAGCAGCAGGAAAACAAACATCACAAGGTGGGCTCTCGGCCCTTTAACAAACATGAGGGTAACTCAGAACCCTTTTAGAAATTCCCACATAATCTGTTCTCTAATCCATATTGAATTAACAGATTTGTTATTCGTAGGCTCCAATCATGGATACCTAATCAGTAAGCTACCACAATTAAATAACCAAGCTTACTTCCCTAATTTGATTATCCTCAAATTAGAACAACTACAACAACGACAATAACCAGATTAATTTATATGCCTCTTTATCCTTCGCCAATTAATCAACAATTAATTCCGGCTTTACGTTCATTATCAATTTCAATCATGAACGAACAATAAATCAAAGAAAACATAGATATCACTATATCTAGGAAAACATGAGGCAAACCGTTATCACGGTATAAAGCAACAGCATGCGATCAACCAATTCTTTTAATCCGGTTCAAGTATTTAATTAGGACAATTTCATTGTGATCCAAAGGAATAAATCATGCTAATTCTACGATTGCACATATATAATTAGAGAATCCATGAATCCCCTACCTCGAAGAGTTCTTGACGTCCTTTATCCACACAGCAGGTCACGATCCTCCCCTCGCGACAACTTATGTGGAAGAATGATCGACACAGCTTGGTTGCATCCAACAGAGCGGGACTGATCCTAGGAGTAAGGGTTGTTTGTGCAACTCCTACGGAAAGGATTGAAAGGTTCTAGCGCCTCTTAGTTAAGAACAAAGGGAAGGAACAAGGGAGAATGATATCTCGTCCCTTTTTAAGATTTAACGAGGTGACGGTTTAACATCCGGTTAATTCTCCATTAAAAACGGATCACATTAACCCACGCGGTTTGACCAAGTAAAACATTCCAAGCCTTAGGAATAATTAATATAGGATTTATGGCAATTGAATCGGCCTTAAGAGCCCTTAAAATAAGGCTTTAAATGTATTTTACGTCAAAGGAAACGTCAAAATGGGCAAAACTGTAGGAGTCTGGAAACACTGTTCACCCACCGTTACTGTACATGAAACTGATCTGTCACACCGATCTGTGAAACTGATCTGTGAAACTGATCTGTCACACCGATCTGTGAAACTGATCTGTGAAACTGATCTGTCACACCGATCTGTGAAACTGATCTGTGAAACTGATCTGTCACACCGATCTGTGAAACTGATCTGTGAAACTGATCTGTCACACCGGTCTGTGAAACTGATCTGTGAAACTGATCTGTCACACCGATCTGTGAAACTGATCTGTCACACCGATCTGTGAAACCGATCTGTGACACTGATCTGTCTCACCGATCTGTGATACTGATCTGTCTCACCGATCTGTGAAACTGATCTGTCTCACCGATCTGTGAAACTGATCTGTCTCACCGATCTGTGAAACTGATCTGTCTCACCGATCTGTGAAACTGATCTGTCTCACCGATCTGTGAAACTGATCTGTCTCACCGATCTGTGAAACTGATCTGTCTCACCGATCTGTGAAACTGATCTGTCTCACCGATCTGTGAAACTGATCTGTCTCACCGATCTGTTACTGTTCATAAAACTGGAAACACTGTTCACAGAACTAGAAAATTGGCAAAGTGTTGGGGATAAGTCCCCTTGACCTCCCGGAACACCTCCAACACCAACATTTCACAAAGTAATGGACCAGAGAGGTCCGGGCCATTACAATGTTGGTCATTGGACATAATTTTACAATTAAACCGAACATAAACAAGTGTCAATCTTTTGATAGTTATTATCTCTTAAAAACACGCTTTTTGTTTTGACAGCGGGAATTAATTTTAAATTAATTTCTGCCACTTCTGTGTTTTGAATTTAGAAAAATGGATTCCATATTTGGAATCAGGATGTCCAAATTGTGTAAATAGGTAACTTTTATTTTTAGACATTTTGAATAATTACTGTGGTAAATATTTTATTTACCATGGTTAAGGGTAAATCCGGTAAATAAGGGTTAAAAAAATAATATTATAATAATACAAAATTACCCTAAAACGTGTCCTAACCTTATTGGTGGACACATACCCGACCATGAGCATCCTTGGGTCAATTTGGGGACCCCTTGGAGCCACTTGTATGTGGTAGGGACACTTTATATTAATAAAGTTAAAATAAAAATAAAAATGGAATAAGCTTACATCCTTTAGAAGAACAATTTTTACATAGGGTTATACATGTTTGATTTTCGATTATAAATATTCATTAGAAAGCTAAAAGGATTTCCTACATAATGATATTTTATTTATAATTTTTAGACATCAAATAAGTTAAATTATTAATGACACAATAGTGATGCAATGTTTACCTCATTAATAAATCATTTAAATAAATAAGATTATAATGATTAAAATATTATCTAAAACCTGTCCAATTCTTATTGGTTGATGTTATTTAGAATATGAGTCATCTTATCTTCGACCTCAATGATTTTTGGACCATTATAAACTGAATATAATTATATTATAAAGTAATACTTTCACTCTTTCCTAAAGAGCCCCTCCTCTCCCTTATAAAAGGAGACCACTTCTACTCATTCCTCACACCTCTCAAGCCACTTGGCTCGTCCAAACTCTGCCCAACTAAGCTCCCCACATCCCTCTCCTCCTCCTTGAAGCTTCCCCTTAGGCATAAAGCATTTCAAGAAGTCCTTTGGTTCCAACCAAAGTGAGTTACCTAAATTAAAGGAGGTTAACCTACCCCAACCAAGGAAAAGTACAAGGTAAGGGATTTTCTTATCTCACTTTCAATTCTGTGAGATTTCCATTGTTCGCCACTAAATTATTGAAAGTGGTGTATTTTGTACTTCCATTTGATATATATTATCATGATTCTATTTATATTCATGTTATTCTGTAAATCATTTGGTGGTTATTAACTTTTGGCCATACGACTCAGTTGATTAACGTGGTAAGGGGTTTTCATCTCACTCCTTATTCTCATGAGATTCATGCCATATTGACACCATTACCTTTTTTGTGGTGTATGTACTACCCATAATTATATTCTTTGTGTAATACACTCTATTTTATGTGTACTTACATATTCATTGTATGATACCTCTTTCATGGGATGTATGTTTCATAAGTTACCAAACTGGTAAGGGTTATTTCACAATCTCTTCATTATCCGAGGTTGTTTATACGTAATAATCTACTGGGATCTCGGTATCATCCACATCCATGTTTCTTCAAAATGTATTTCAAAACATTTTTAATATGTAAAATAATATGGGTCAAAGTCATTTATACCCTTGTTTGACTTTTTATAAGAGGTTTATAAGGGAATCTTTCCGTCGTTTTCCAAACAAGGTGCTTTTTAACATTTTCGACAGAATTAAGATAAGAATGTTTTTTTAACTTATACGGCGGGTGCGGTTATTTTCCGCCGTTATAAAATCGTCAAAGCTTCCCTTAAAATCTTATAAGATTATTTTCAAAGAAAATGTTTGATTTTATATGGATCTTAAATGATTTCAAAATAAAAGGAGATATTTTTTTAAAAAGAATTTTGATTTCATGGGTTTTAAGATTATTTGAAGTTGATATATTATGATACAAAACTTCTATATTGTTTTGAAGGTTTCGTGATATGTTTGACTGTGGATGTGCTATTTTTATACCATTCATAGTTTATGGTGAAAGTATTGACATTTCGTATGCTAGTTCCAATAAGAATGTTTATGTTATATTTCAATCTTTACTTCATATGAATGTGTTGGACAAGTATGTTCCAGGTTGGGGACTGGTTAAAGTAAGCCCTCCAAGTTGGGGACTGGTAAAAGTAAGCCCTCCAGGTTGGAGACTGGTAAAAGTATGCCCTCCATGTTAGGGACTGGTAAAAGTAAGCCCTCCGGGTTGGTGTCCGGTTATTAGAGGCACTCCGGGTTGGTGTCCGGTTATTAGAGGCACTCCGGGTTGGTGTCCGGTTATTAGAGGAACTCCGGGTTGGGTTCCGGTTACAGTTATCCCCAAGGTCTTGGGACGAGGCCTTGAAAAGTAATTAAAGTTTAGCATTATTCATTCCAACATTATGAAAGTGGTTATTGATTTTTCATGTGATTATTCGATTAGTAGAATATCCATGTGAACAAGTAAATGGCATTATTTCATTTTACTTTTCCCATACTATGTTGAAGTTCAAGTTTAAAAGGCTTTTGTTTTAGTAATTCATTGCCTTAAATGTTTATGCTTATTTTTGAATGTTCCGCTATATTGTTATCCTTACTGGGCATTTGAGCTCACCCATTTTCTATGTTTTATTTTTCCCAGGATGTGAAGATGTAAGTTATGAATGACCTGCAGGGATATTATGAGGGAATTATAGTGTGGACTGTGGAAACATTATGTTGTTGTAGTAGTTTTTCATTTTATGATATAATGTAAAACTTATTAATATATCTAGTGTTTCCAAGGTTACTAAACCAATCGGTCTTTCGAGATTTGATCTTTCTTGTGATCATGCCAATGTTATGTAATAATGCACCGACTCTGGGTAACTGGGGTCGGGGCGTTACAAGGTGTGTGTAAGTGTAGTTCTAGTAATTATCATAAGAATATCCTAGTTTATTTAGAATACTTATTTTGTTAAAAAATAAAATAATAAGAAGAGTTTATGGGTTGGAGAAGTAAAATAAAAAAAGCTTATAGGAATCGTTACGTTTAATTTGGGTAACTCCCTATGGTTTGAACCAAAAAAGGACCCATCAAGTGACTTATGCCTATGGTACGTCTTCTAGGATGAGTAGTGGGATGTAGGGAGCTTAATTGGTCAGAGGTTAGATGAGAAAAAATGCTTGATAGGTTTGAGGAATTGGTTAGAAGTGGTGTCCTTTTATAAGGGGGAGGATGGACTCTTTAGAAAAAACATAAAAGTATTATTTTTTAATAAATTAATTTTCTGTCTATAATGGATTCAAAATGGATTATTAAAATTCTAATGTTGGGAAGGGTCAAAATCCTTTCATCTGATAGATTTTAGAAAATTTTGGGTCTTTATATTAACCCTATCGTTTAGTTTTAACTATTAGTTAATTAGTTTGACATTTTCAATGTCACTTTGTATTTTTATATTATATAGCTAATAAACATACTATATACATCCGAGAGACCCCCAAGTGGTCTATTAATGATAAAAATATCATGATATAAGATGTTTTTCGAACCTTAGACTTTTAGGAATAGAATATCTATTCATAATATAATATTTGTTTTAAAAACTCTTTTATATCAATTTTGACACTATTGGGTATTTTGTTTTTGATAAATTCAGAACAACATTATTACTTAAAATAAAATTCATATAACTAATAATAATATGTCATATTAACCTATAAAATTATTGGAATTCATAAAAAGTCTCAATTTTATTTATTTGGGTATTTATAATATCAATTATTTTAATATTTCACAAAGAAGGTAATTACGACATCATAATTGTGTCATAAATAAATTTAATTATTTAATGTTTAAAAATTATAAATAAAATACCATTATGTAGGAAATATTTTTATATTTATAATTAATATTTTTAATCCAATTTATCTTATGTATAACCCTATATTAAAAATCATTTAGTTAATAAATTTTGAATTTAACTCTTTTAACTCTTCTTTGAATTAAATAATAATAAATGTCTTAATCTAATCCAAGTGGTAGTAAATGATAATAATTTATTCCTATGGTTTCTTTTGGTCTAGATACACTTTTCCTATAGAATTAGGACATGTGTTAGGGTAATATTAATATCATTTTTACCCTTAATTACCCTATTTACTTTTAACCGTGGTAAATAAAATTAAAAAGTTACTATTCAACAAAAAATATTTTTATCTTATTGAACCAAATTTTACTCCTTGATATTAACCATGTCTCTCGGATTTTATAAATAAAACTCACAGAAGTGGTAAAATTACGCATTATGGGAATTTTCAAATTCTCCGAGGAGGTGGGTAAAAGACGGTGAAAAGTTAAATAAACTTTTTATATATATAAAGTAATGATAAACTGACTCTAATGAATTAAAATGAACTCATATAAGTATTATTTATCTATTTTGACACAAATTAATTAAACTAAACTAAATATTTATTTAAATAAAAAATCAGTTTTAACCAATAACTTAGTGTTTTTCATTATTCCTCAAATATTGATGTTTCTCAGAAAAATACAAAAAAAATAGGCATAAGCTATATTTGATATTATGAATTCAAAAATTATGTCTATTTTACCAATTTCAAAACATATAAGTTTCATTAATTAATTTGAAATAATTTCCATTGTCAAAACAAATTGAGTGTTTTTAATAAATAATAACTATCAAAAGATAGACACTTGCTTATGTCTAGTTTAAATGTGAAATTATGTCTAATTACCAACATTGGATTAAATGGTAAAAATATAATCTAATTATACTTTAAAATAAATCAATTTTATAATTTATCTCCATTAATTATTTCGATTAAAAGGTTGTTTTTGATTAAAATTCAGTAATTGTCACTATTCATCAAAATATGAAAGTTATCATAAAAGTACCAAACATTTACCCTAAGCTAATTTCAATATTTCGAATACAGAATTGATGTTCATTTTGAAAGATAAAATGTATAAAATTTCAAAAATGGGTATTACTATTCTTAACGGCTACTTTGATTGGATGTGGGGTGTTAGAACTCGATGTTGCGTATAACAAACGCTATTGTATTATTGAAAGAGAAGCGTACCATGAAATCATGGGGTGTTACATTCTCCCCTCCTTTAATTAATTGTGTCCTCACAATTTATGCTCGGTATTGGAAACATGGGGTTGACATTTCAAAATATCATAGTTGAAATCCCACATCGAAAAATGGATTAATGAGGCCTCTATTTAAAATAAAGAGTGGTAAGTATGAAGGTTACCGAAAATAACACATGCTAGGGTTCCATGTACGAAAAAATGGATATGGAAGAGAAATATAACCATTAATATCTGATGGAGAGTAGTTGAGAACATGGTTTTGAAAAGGCCAACAATCACAAAGCCATAAATTTGTGATGATCTAAGGCACCATCTAGGATAAAGTTTTTGTTCTATGTTATTTTTCTTAATGTTGAGTAATTTATTTATGAGATTTCATGCGATTATAATGAGATATACTTACTTTATAATTAGAGTTTTACCTATTAATAAATTTCTACCACAAACTCATCTTTCACTCCAAAACATAATGTAACTCCAAAATACTCTATTTATCCTTATTGTATATGGTTCAAATTATAATGAATTTATAATTCACATTTCAGACCCTTTAAAAAAAGAAACTACATTATACAATCCAGGGACTTCACGTAGTCCAGTGGTAGGTGATAAATCCAAATCGCACTATGGTTGTGGGTACGATTCCCGCAGCTTTGTCCAATGCGACGAGTTGTCACACGGTCTGCGTATTGTCCTTTTATACAAATCCAGAAATAACCTTTCAAACTTAATACATTCCAACCTTTAGAATAATCCAAGATACTACTATCCAAACTCACAGTCAAAAATTGATAAGGAAGTTAAACACAATGAAGATCCCTTTTCTTTTCATGTAATAACATGTGAACACCTTCATCACATATTATTCTTAAACATGGTAACATCCTGAATTACCATAAAACCATATAGACTACATTCATTCTACCTTATTCTTTTTTGAAAACTAGATATACTCCTTCTATCCAAAAATGATTTAAACTCCAAGGATGAAAAATCCTTAATCTGTTTCAAGGTAGTCAATAATATCCAATATAATTATTCAAATCCACCATCTCTTATTTCAAAATCACTACCTCATTTTCGTGACCATATTAATGATTACCATTCCTAAAACCATGTATTTTATAAAAAGAGTAACTTACTATTGAGTCACTTTTATTAGAACCATATAATCTCAAATCCTCAATAAAATAGTACTATAGTACAATCCTTATTTATCTCCATAATTCATATAACCAGTACATCGTTGATACAACACTCAAATGAAATAAATATTTAATAACAACATAAGAACATTAGTCATTAATCTTCATCTGTGTTAGTATCATAACATTATTATTATCCAATAACATCATTTGGGAAATACTATGATGATTTGAACATTGATTCGTGTAGTGTCCCCACTCATTGCAGATGTAGCATTGTATATTTGAATCCTTTTCCTTACCCTCGCAATCACGAACGTGGTGTCCTTTTTCTCCACACTTATAACACACTCCCATTCCCTTCAATCATTTTCCAAGGCGATTCATTCCACGGTTATCACATATGGGAAAATCCTTCTTTACCTTCTTCCCTTTATTTTTTATTCTCTCTACCATCATTTTCTTCTCTAGCTTCCCTTCAAATCCATAGGACTCAGAGAACTCTTTACTTATCTTATCAACACATAATACTATTTATTCATATGATGATAATACATGTGAGACTATTTACCATCTAAATTTTGGCTTAATGCCATGAAATATATGATCCTTCTTACTCTTTGGATCATACATTTTGCTGGAGTTCGCATTCATTCTTCTGGGTACCATTTCTATACAATGGCATATACTTGATAATTTTATGAATAAAAATACCTAATCCCAAACTTGTAAAACACTTAACATACATTAAATAGTTTATGGATATAATCCATAATCATAAAAATGTTTTCTTTGAGGAAGTATATACTCATAAACCCTTTATAATGGTTTGTAAATAAAATGAGAATTATCCTAAGCATATCCCCTGTGAGTGTCGTAACCAAGAGTGTAGCAAAGACCATTGTCGTGCACCAGTTCTCATTCAAGTCTAGCTCAAGCTGGTATTTTTGGGTTTTACCCCTAGGTACATCTGTGCCAGAGCCACCTCTACCCGCTCGTATCTAGACAGGGATGTATTTCTTAGAAAACTCACAAAATATCTACAATACCAAAATTATAGAAAGTTATTCTATAATAATCCTCAAAGTCTATCTTAGGGTAATGTGCTCTAATCAGAGTTTATCTAAATCTAGTTTCCAAGGTTATTACTAAACTTTATCTGATACCAAATGTAACACCCTGACCCTAGTTACCCAGAGTTGGTGCATTATTTTAATACATTGGTATGATTATAAGAAATCAAGTCCCCAAGGACTGATCTGTTTAGCAGTTTGGAAAATAGATTACATACATGAATGTTACATTGCACATTAAGACATACAAAACAACATAAATAATCTGTATGGATGCCATTATTCCCTTAGCTTAACCCTGCGTATCAATCAAAAAACACTTCTTGTAATCCTGGGAAAAAAATAAAACATTTAATGGGGTGATCTCAAACTCTCATTAATGGTATGAAATAAAACGGAAACTTTCATAAATATGCATAAACATTTAAGGCAATGTATAACTAAAACAAAATCATTTTAAACTTGAACTTAAGAATAATATGGTAGAAATAAAACGAAATAATTCTATTGACTCATTCACATGGATATTCTACTAGTAAAATAATCACATTTAGTATCAATAACCACTTTTATAATGATGGAATGCATAATTCCTAACTTTAATTTATGTGTCAATGCCTCGTGCCAAGACCTAAGGGATAACTGTAACTTGAACCTAACCTGGAGAGCCTCTGTAACCAGAATCCATCCCAGAGAGCCTCTATAACTGAACTCCAACCCGGAGTGCCTCTAATAACCAGACACCAACCCAGAGTGCCTCTAATAATGGGACACCAACTCAGAGTGCCTCTAATAACCCAACACCAGCCCGGAGTGCCTCTAATTACCGGAAACCAACCTAGAGTGTCTCTAATAACGGGACACCAACCTATAGGGTCTGCTATAACCTGACCCAAACCCGGAGTGCCTCTAATAACCGGACACTAACCTAGAGGGTCTACTATAACCAGACCCCAACCCGGAACATACTAGTCCAAAACATTCATCTTAAAAAGAGGATGAAATATAACATAAACATTCTTATTAAAACTAACATACGGAATGAAAAAACATTAATTAGAAACCATTAATGGCGTAAAAATAACTCATCCATATTCAAACATATCACAAAACCTTAAATACAATAAGGATGATTTGTATCATAATAAATCAACTTCAAACAAGTGTAAAAGTTATCAATGGATATTGACATAGATGAAAACAAAACAATTTGAGAGAAATATCTATTTTTTTGAAATCATTTAAATGGCACATTATTATAGTGTAAAACATTATTTTGAAAACATTCTTATAAGCTTTTAATCAAAGATTCAATGACTTTATAATGGCATAAATTAGCCACACCCACCATATAAGTTAAAAAAACATTCTTACCTTAATTTTGTCGAAAAGGTTAAAAAAGACATTGTTTGGAAAACGATGGAAATATTCCTTTATAAACCTCTTATAAAAATTCAAACAAGAGTATAAATGACTTTAACCCATATTCTGTAAAATAGTAAGAATGTTTTGAAATACATTTTTATGAAACATGGATGTGGATGATAAAGAGGTCCCAGTAGATAATTACGTATAAACAACCTCGGATAATGAAGAGATTGTAAAATAAACCCTTACCAATTTGGTAACATACAAAAAATACAACCCATGAAAGAGGTATCGTACAATGAATATGTAGATACACATAAATTAAATTTTATTACACAAATAATACAATTAGGGTCAGTACATACACCACACAAAAGGTAATAGTGATAATATGGAATGAATCTCACGGGAATAAGGAGTGAGATGAAAACCCTTTACCTTTTACTTTTCCTTGATAGGGTGTAGGTTAACCTCTTGTATAATAGTTAAATCATTTTTATTTAATTGTAAAAGAATCATATAAATAAATATGATATAATATAAGATTTTTCAATTTTTCTTTGTTAATAATATTTTAGTATTATCGTTGTTTCGGGTGTCCACTGATTCGTTTTCCTTTATATGCTTCTTTACGTAAGCCGTGTTTGTTATGGATAGGATGTATCTTATTCATATCAAGAATGATATAAATCCATTAAAAATAATTTTAATCATCAAATGTGAATTAATCTTCAATGGATATGATGGGTAAATGAATCACATCGCGTTCGTGGAGACGGTAATCTATACGTATGCACGACCGCTACTTCCATTTCATTTTTCATTTTAAAAGGAATCAAAACAAAATGGTACATATGTATATTATTATTACAGTATAATATAATATCTTATATGTGATACTTAATTTCATTAACACCATCCTTTATAGGTTCCATGTATGGTATGAATGAGTCATATCACTTTCAGGGGGTGGTAGTCCGCACTTCCTCCAATGAAATTATCGTATATATATACAACATGAAATGAATAATGGTATTCTATAAAATATAATTACATAAAATTATATTTTAAATATATATCATTAATATAATATTTAATTATAGTTCCATCATAATGGACACCATGAGAGGTGGTAGGAGAAAATTGAATAATCATCGTTTCGTGATGCGTTTGGTTTCCATCCATAGAAACATTATGTTCTTCACCCATTAGAAGGAGGTGTGTGTAATTGTAGTTCAAATAATTATCATAAAAATATCCTAGTATATTCAGGATACTGGTTTTGTTACAAAATAAAATAATAAGAAGAGTTTAGGGGTTGGAGAAGTAAAATAAAATAAAAAAAGCTAAGAGAAATCATTACCTTTAATTTGGGTAACTCCCTTTGGTTTGAACCAAAAAGGTCTCTTAAAGTGCCTTCTGCCTAAGGTAAGGATTCTTATAGATGGAGAGGGATGTAGGGAGATTAATTGGGAAGTGGTCAGACAATCCAATAGGCTTGAGAGGTTGAGGAATTGGATTGAAGTGGTGTCCTTTTATAAGGGGGAGGAGGGGTTCTTTAGAAAAAACTTAAAGTATTATTTTATAATAAATTCATTTACGGTTTATAATGGATTCAAACTGGATTATTTAAAGTCTAATGTTGGTTTGGGTCTAAATCCTTTCAACCAATATATTTTAGACAGGTTTGGGTCATTATATTAACCTTATCTTTTTGTTTTAACGCTTAGTTAATTAGTCTGACATTTACCATGTCACTTTGTATTTTTTATATTATATAGTTAATAAACATACTATATACATTCATAAGACCCACAAGTGGTCCATTAATGATACACCTATTATGATATAAGTGTTTTGGCCGATCCTTAGATTTTTAGGAATAGAATATGAATTAATAATATAATATATTTTTTAGAAACTCTTTTATGTCAATTTTGACACTATTGGGTATTGTTTTTTTGATAAATTCATAAAAGCAGTATTATATAGAATAAAATTTATATTACCAATAATAATGTGTCATATTAACCTATAAATATATTTTAATTCATAAAAATTCTCAAATTATATTTATTTAGGTATTTATAATATCAATTATTTTAATATTTCACTAATAAGGTAATTACTGCATCATCATTGTGTCATAAATAAATTAACTTATTTAATATTTAAAAATAATAAATAAAATACCATTATGTAGTAAATCATTTTATCTTTCTAATTAATATTTATAATCTAATATATCTTATGTATAACCCTATAATAAAAAATTTTAGTTAATAAACATTGATTTTAACTCTTTTAACTCTTCTTTGAATTAAATAATAATAAATGTCCTAATCAAATCCAAGTGTACCTAAATGATAATATTTTAATCCTAAGGTTTTTTTCGGTCGACATACAGTTGTCCAATAGAATTAGGACATGTGTTAGGGTAATATTAATATCATTTTTACCCTTAATTACCCTATTTATTTTTAATCGTGGTAAATAAAAGTAAAAAGTTACTATTCACCAAAAAATATTTATATCTTATTGAACCAAATTGTACTCCTTTATATTAACCGTGTTTCTCGGATTTTTGAAATTTAACTCACAGAAGCGGTAAAATTAAGTTTTATGGGAATTTTTAAATTTCCTAGGAGGTGGGTAAAAGACGGTGAAAAGTTTAATAAAATTTTATATATCTAAAATTTACAATGAACTAATATATGTATTATTTATCTATTTTGACATAAATTAATTTAAATAAAATAAATAATTGTTTAAAAAATCGGTTTTAACCAATAACTAAGTGTTTTTCACTATTCATAAAAAATTGATGTTTCTCAGAAAAATACAAAAAAATTGTCTTAAGCTATATTTGATATTATGAATTCAAAAATGATGCATATTTTACCAAATTCAAAACATAGATGTTTCATTAATTAATTTGAATTAATTTCTGTTGTCAAAACAAATAGTGTTTTTTAAGAAATAATAACAATCAAAAGATTAACACTCGCTTATGTCCAGTTTAAATGTGAAATTATGTACAATGACCAACATTGGATTAAATGGTAAAAATATAATCTAATTATACTTTAAAATAACTCAATTTCATAATTTATCACTATTAATTATTTCGATTAAAAAAGCTGTTTTTAATTAAAATTCTGTAATTTACACTATTCATCAAAATATGAAAGTTATTAGAAAAGTACCAAAAATTCACCCTAAGATAATTTCGTTATTTTGAATAGAAAATTGAAGTTAATTTTGAATGATAAAATTTATAAAATTTCAAAAAGTGGGTATTATTATTCTTAACGACTAGTTTGATTGGTTTTGGTGTGTTAGAACTCAAAGTTGCGTATAACACACGCTGTTGTGTTATTCAAAGAGAAGCGTACCGTGCAATATTAGGGTGTTACAATCTCCCCTCCTTCAATAAATTGCATCCTCGCAATTTATACTCGGTATTGGAAACTTGGGGTTGACATTTCAAAATATCATAGTTGAAATCCCACATCGAAAAATGGATTTATGAGGCCTCTATTTAAAATAAAGAGTGGTAAGTATAAAGGTTACTGAAAATAACACATTCTAGGGTTCCATGTTGGAAAACATGGATATGTAAGAGAAATCTAACCATCAATATCTTATGGAGAGTGGTAGAGAACATGACTATGAAAAGGCCAACGATCAAAAAGCCATAAATTTGTGATGATCTAAGCCACCATCTAGGACAACACTTTTGTTGTAAGTTCTTTTTCTTAATGTTGAGGAATTTATTTATGAGATTCGATAATATCATAAGGATATATACTTACTTTATATTTATATTTTTACCCATTAATACATTTCTACCACAAACTCATCCTTCACTCCAAAACATAATACAACTCAAAAATACTCTATTTATCCGTATCGTATAAGGTTTGAATTATAATGAATTTATAATTCAAAAATCAGACCCTTTAAAAAAATAAACTACATTATACAATCCAGGGACATCACGTAGTCCAGTGGTAGGCGATAAATCCCAATCTCACTATGGTTGTGGGTTCGATTCCCACAACTTTGTCCGATGCGACAGGTTGTCAAACGGATTGCATGTTGTCCTTTTATGAAAATCCAAAAATAACCTTTCAAACTTAATCAATTCCAACCTTTATACTAATCTAATATACTACTATCCAAACTCACAGTTCAAAATTGATAAGGAAGTTAAACACAATAAAGATCCCCTTTTTCCATGTAATAACATGTGAACACCTTCATCACGTATTATTCTAAAACATGGTAACTTCTTGAATTACCATAAAACCTTATTGACTACATTCATGCTCCATTATTCATTATAGAATACTGGATATACTCCTTCTATCCCAAAATGTTTTAAAATCCAATGATGAAAAGTCATTAATCAGTTTCAAGGTAGTCAAGAATATCCAATATAATTATTCAAATCCAACATCTCTTATTTCAAAATCACTACCTCATTATCAAGACCATATTAAGGATTGCCTTTCCTTAAACCATGTATAATCCAAAAAAGTGTAACTTACTATTATTTAATTTTTCTTAGAACCATATAATCTAAAATCCCTAATAAAATAGTATTGTAGTATAATCTTTATTTATCTCCATAATTCATATAACCAGTACATCGTTGATACAACACTCAAATGAAATAATTATTTAGTAACAACATAAGAACACTAGTAATTACTCTTCATCTGTGATAGTATCATAACTTTATTATTATCCAGTAGGATCATTTGGGAAACACTATGATGATTTGAACATTGATTTGCGTAGTGTCCCCACTCCTTACAGATGTACCATTGTACGTTTGAAACCTTTCTCAAACCCTCGCAATCACGAACATGGTGTCCTTTTTCTCCACACTTATAGCACACTCCTATTCCTTTTAATCATTTTTCAAGGTGATTCTTTCCCCAGTTATCACATATGGGAAAATTCTTCTTTACCTTATTCCATTTATCTGTCTTTCTCTCTACCATCCTTTTCTTCTCTAGCTTCCCTTAAAATCCATAGGACTCCGATAACTCTTTACTTATCTTATCAACTCATAATACTATTTCTTCATATGATGATAATACATGTGAGAATATTTCCCTTATAAATGTTGGCTTAATACCGTGAAAGATATGATCCTTCTTACTCTTTGGATTATACGTATTGTTGGAGTTCACATTCATTCTACTGGACGCCATTTCTATAAAATGGCATACACTAGATTAGTTTATGAATAACAATACCTAATCCCAAACTTTTAAAACACTTAACATACATTAAACAGTTTATGGATATAATTCATAATCATAAAAATGTTTCCTTTGTGGGAGTATATACTCATAAACCCTTCATAATAGTTTGTCAATAAAATGAGAATTATCCTAAGCATATCTCCCAGGAGTGTCGTAACCAGGAGTGCAGCAAGGCCCGTTGTCGTGCACTAGTTCCCAGTCGAGTATAGCTCAATCGGTGTTTTCGTGTTTTATCCATAGGTACATCTATGCTAGAGCCGCCTCTACCTGCTCGTATCCAGACAGGGATGTATTGCTCAGAAAACTCACAAAATTTCTACAATACCAAAATTCTAGGAAGTTTTCTATAATAATCCTCAAATTCTATCTTAGGGTAATGTTCTCTAATCAGAGTTTATCTAAATCTAGTTTCCAAGGTTACTGATAAACTTTCTCTGATACCAACTGTAACACCCTGACCCTAGTTACCCAGAGTTAGTGCAATATTTTAATACATTATCATGATTATAAGGAATCATGTCCTGAAGGACTGATCAGTTTAGCAGTCTTGGAAAAAAGATTACATACATGAATGATACATTGTACTTTAGGACATACAAAACAACATAAATAATCTTTATAGATACCATTATTCCATTTCCTTAACCCTACACATCAATCACAAAACACTTCTTGGAATCCTGAAAAAAAAAACATAGAAATGGGTGGGATCAAACGCTCAGTAAGGGTATGAAATACAGCGGAAACTTTCATAAATAAGAATAATCATTTTAGACAATGTATATCTAAAAAAAAGCCTTTTAAACTTGAACTTCAACATAATATGGTAGAAATAAAATGAATTAACACCATTTACTCATTCACATTGATATTCTACTGTTCAAATAATCACATGTAATATCAATAACCACTTTCATAATGATGGAATTCATAATGCTGGACTTTAATTTCTGTGTCAAGGCCTCGTGCCAAGACCTAAGAGATAACTGTAACCAGAACCCAACCTGGAGAGCCTCTGTAACCGGACTCCATCTCGGAGAGCCTCTATAACCGGGCTCCAACCCGAAGTGCCTCTAATAACCAGACACCAACCCATAGTTCCTCTAATAATGGGACATGAACCCAGAGTGCCTCTAATAACCGGACACCATCCCAGAGTGCCTCTAATAACCGAGCACCAACCCCAGGTGCCTCTAATAACTGGACACCAACCCGGAGTGTCTCTAATAATCGGACACCAACCCGGAGTGCCTCTAATAACCATACACCAACCTGGAGGGTCTTCTGTAACCAGATCCCAACCTGGAACATACTAGTCCAAACATTTATCTTAAGAAGAGGATGAAATATAACATAAACATTCTTATTAAAACTAGCAAAGGGAATGACAAAACATTAATCATAAACCATTAATGGCCTAAAAATAAGTCATCCATATTCAAACATATCACAAAACCTTAAATACAATATGGATGATTTGTATCATAATAATTCAACTTCAAAAAAGTGTAGTATTTATCAAAGATGTTGACATAGATGAAAACAAAACTATTTGAGAGAAATATATCTTTTTTTGAAATCATTTAAAAGTCAAATAATTATAGAGAAAAACTTTATTTTTAAAATAGTCTTATAATATTTTAAGCGAAGTTTCGATGACTTTATAATGGTAGAAAATAGCCACACCCTCCGTATAAGTTAAAAAAACATTCTTACCTTAATTTTGTCGAAAAGGTTAAAAAAGACCTTGTCTGGAAAATAACGGAAAAATTACTTTATAAACCACTTATAAAAAGTCAAAAAAGGGTATAAATTACTTTCACCCATATTATATAAAATTGTAAGAATGTTTTGCAATACATTTTTAAGAAACATGGATGTAGATGATAAAGAGGTTCCAGTAGATAATTACGTATAAACAACCTTGGATAATCAAGAAATTGTGAAATTAACCCTTACCAATTTGGTAACTTACCAAACATACAACCCATGAAAGAGGTATCATACAATGAATATATAAATACACATAAATTAATGTGTATTACACAAATAATTAAATTATGGGAAGTAAATACACAACAAAAAATGTAATAGTGGAAATATGACATGAATCTAATGGGAATAAGGAGTGAGATGAAACCCCTTACCTTGTACTTTTCCTTGAAAGGGTGTAGGTTAACCTTATGTATAATATTTAAATTATTTTTATTAAATTATACAAGAATAACATAAATAAATATGATATAATATTTTATCATTCAATATTTCTTTGTTGATAATATTTTAGGATTATCGTCATTTCGGGTGTCAACTGATTCGTTTTACTTTATATGCTTCGTTACGTAAACCATGTTTGTTATGGATAGGTTGTATATTATTCATATCCATAATGATATCATGTCCTTAAAAATTACTTTTAATCATCAAATGAGAATTAGTCTTGAATGGATATGATGGGGAAATGAATCACATCGCGTTCGTGGAGACAGTAATCCGTACGTACGCACGAGCGCTACTTCCATTTCATTTTTCATTTTAAAAGGAATAAAAAAAAGTGGTACATAGGTATATTTTTATTCCATTATATTATAATATCTTATATGTGATACTTAAGTTCATTAACACCATCCTTTATAGGTTCCATGTATGGTATGAATGAGTCATATCACTTTGAGGGGAGGGTAGTCTGCACTTCCTTCAATGAAATTAACGCATATATATACAACATTAAATGAATAATGGTATGCTATAAAATGTAATTACAGAAGATTATATATTAAATATATATTATTAATATCATATTTAATTATAGTTCCATCATAATTTCCACCATTAGAGGTGGTAGGAGATAATTGAACAATCATTGTTTCGTGAGGCGTTTGGTTTCCATCCATAGAAACATTATGTTCATCACCTATTAAATGGAGGTGTGTGTAAGTTTAATTCGAATAATTATCATAAAAATATCCTAGTATATTTAGGATACTGGTTTCGTTACAAAAGAAAATAATACGAAGAGTTTAGGGGTTGGAGAAGTAAAATAAAAGAAAAAAAGCTAAGAGAAATCATTACCTTTATTTGGGTAACTCCGTTTGGTTTGAACAAAAAAAGGACTCTCAAAGTGCCTTATTCCTATGGTAAGGTATCTTGGAGGAGGAGAGGGATGTAGGGAGCTTAATTGGGCTGAGTTCGGATGATCCAAAAGGCTTTAGAGGTGTGAGGAATTGGATAGAAGTGGTGTCCTTTTATAAGGGGGAGGAGGGGCTCTTTAGAAAAAACTTAAAGTATTATTTTATAATAAATTAATTTTCATTTTATAATGGCTTAAAACTAGATTATTTAAATTCTAAGGTGGGTATGGGTCGAAATCCTTTCAGCCAATATATTTTAGACAGGTTTTGGTTATTATATTAACCTTATCATTTAGTTTTAACTCTTAGTTATTTAGTTTGACATTTACCATGTCACATTGTATTTTCATATTATATAGTTAATAAACTTACTATATACATCCAAGAGACCCACAAGTGGTCTATTAATGATACACCTATCATGATATAAGTCTTTTGGAAGAACCTTAGATTTTTAGGAATATAATATCAATTAATAATATAATATTTTCTTTAAAAACTCTTCTATGTCAATTTTGACACTATTGGGTATTTTGTTTTTGATAAATTAATAACAACCTTATTTCTTCTAATAAAATTAATATTACCAATAATAATATGTCATATTAACCTATAAAATTATTGTAATTCATAAAATGTCTCAAATTATATTTATTTGGGTATTGATAATATCAATTATTTTAATATTTCACTAATAAGGTAATTACTGCATCATCATTGTCTCATAAATAAATTAAATAATTTAATGCTTAAAATTTATAAATAAAAATTCCATTATTTATAAAATCTTATTATATTCATAATTAATATTTATAATCTAATTTATATTATGTATAACCATATATTAAAAATATTTTAGTTTATAAACTTTGATTTTAACTCTTTTAACTCTTCTTTGAATTAAATAATAATAAATGTCCTAATCTAATCCAAGTGGACCTGAATGAATATATTTTAATCCTAAGGTTGTTTTCGGTCGAGATACACTTGTACAATAGAATTAGGACATGTGTTAGGGTAATAATAATATAATGTTTACCCCTAACTACTTTATTTACTTTTAACCGTGCAAAATAAAAGTAAAAAGTTACTATTCACAAAAAATTATTTTTATCTTATTGGAAAATATTTTACTAATTGATATTAACCGTTTCTCTAGGATTTTTGAAATTAAACTCACAGAAGTAGTAAAATTAATTTTTATGGTAATTTTCAAATTATCCTAGGAGGTGGGTAAAAGACTGTAGAAAGTTCAATAAAATTTTTATATATCTAAAATTATGATAAAACGACTCCAATGAATTAAAATGAACTCATATAATTATTATTTATCAATTTTTACATAAATTAATTTAAATAAAATCAATATTTATTTAAATAAAAAACTGGTTTTAACCAATAACTCAGTGTTTTTCACTATTCATCAAAAATTGATTTTTCTCAGAAAAATACCAAAAATTCAGCCTAAGATATATTTGATATTATGAATTAAAAATGCTGTCTATTTTACCAAATTCAAAACATATAAGTTTCATTAATTAATTTTTATTAATTCATTTTTTCAAAACAAATAGCGTGTTTTTAAGAAATAATAACAATCAAAAGATTGACACTTGCTTACGTCCAGTTTAAATGTGAAATTATGTCCAATGACAAACATTGGATTTAATTGTAATAATATAATCTAATTATACTTTAAAATCACTCAATTTCAAAATTTATCACTATTAATTATTTCGATTTAAAAAGTTGTTTTTAAATAAAATTTAGTAATTTTCAGTATTCATCAAAATATGAAAGTTATCAGAAAAGTACCAAAAATTCACCCTAAGCTAATTTCGATATTCCGAATAAAAAATTGAAGTTCATTTTGAAATATAAAATGTATAAAATTTCAAAAAGTGGGTATTACTATTCTTAACGGCTAGTTTGATTGGTTATGGTGTGTTAGAACTCGAAGTTGTGTATAACACACGATATTGTATTATTCAAAGAGAAGCATACCATGGAAGCTTGGGGTGTTACATTCTACCCTACTTAAATAAATTTCATCCTCTCAATTTATGTTCGGTATTGGAAACTTGGGGTTGACATTTCAAAATATCATAGTTGAAATCCCACATTAAAAAATGGATTAATGAGGCCACTATTTAAAATAAAGAGTAGTAAGTATGAAGGTTACTGAAAATAACACATTCTAGGGTTCCATGTAGGAAAACATGGATATGGAAGTGAAATATAACCATCAATATATTATGGAGAGTGGTAGAGAACATGGATATGAAAAGGCTAACAATCACAAAGCCATAAATTTGTGATGATCTAAGGCACAATCTAGGAAAATGTTTTTGTTATTAGTTCCTTTTCTTAATGTTGAATAATTTATTTACGAGATTGGATAAGATCATAAGGAGATATAATTACATTATAATTAGAGTTTTACCCATTAATAAATTTCTACCACAAACTCATCTTTCACTCCAAAACATAATACAAATCAAAAATACTCTATTTATCCTAATCGTATAGGGTTGGAATTATAATGAATTTATAATTCACATATCAGACCCTTTAAAAAAAGAAACTACATTATACAATCCAGGGACATCACATAGTCCAGTGGTAGGCGATAAATCCCAATCGCACTACGGTTGTGGATTCGATTCCCGCAGCTTTGTCTGATGCGACGGGTTGTCACACGGTTTGCGTGTTGTCCTTTTATAAAAATCCAAAAAATAACCTTTCAATCTTAATCAATTCGAACCTTTAGACTTATCCAAGAAACTACTATCCAAACACACAGTCCAAAATTGATAAGGAAGTTAAACACAATGAAGATCCCTTTTTTCCATATAATAACATGTGGAAATCTTCATCAAGTATTATTCTAAAATATGGTAACATCCTAAATTACCATAAATCCTTATTGAGTACATTAATTCTCCCTTATTCTTTATAGAATAATAGATATACTCCTTCTATCTAAAAATCTTGTAAAATCCAATGATGAAAAATCATTAATTAGTTTCAAGGTAGTCAAGAATATCTAATATAATTATTCAAATCCACCATCTCGTATTTTGAAATCACTCTCTCATTATCGGGACCATATTAAGGATTACCTTTCCTTTAACCATTTATTTTTTAAAAAGTATAACTTACTATTATGTCACTTTTCATAGAACCATATAATCTCAAATCATCAATAAAATAGTACTGCAGTACAATCCTTATTTATCTCCATAATTCATATAACCAGTACATCGTTGATACAACACTCAAATGAAAAAATTATTTAATAACAATATAAGAAAAATAGTCATTCCTCTACATCTATGGTAGTATCATAACTTTATTATTATCCAATAGAATCATTTGGGGCATACTCTGATGATTTAAACATTGATTTGTGTAGTGTCCCCACTCCTTCCAGATATAGCATTATACATTTTAAACCTTTTTCTTACCCCCGAAATCATGAACGTGGTGTCCTTTTTCTCCACACTTATAACACACTCCCATTCCCATCAAGCATTTTCCAAGGTGATTCTTTCCACAGTTATCACATTTTGGAAAATCCTACTTTACCTCCTTCCCATTATCTGCCTTTCTCTCTACCATCCTTTTCTTCTCTAGCTTCCATTCAAATCCATAGGACTCCGAGAACTCTTTAATTATCTTATCAACACATAATACGTTTTATTCATATGATGATAATACATGTGAGACTATTTCCCTTATAAATGTTGTCTTTATACCGTGAAATATATGATCCTTCTTACTCTTTGGATCATACGTATTCTTGGAGTTCACATTCTTTCTACTGGGCACCATTTCTATACAATGGAATACACTAGATTAGTTTATGAATAACAATACCTATTCCCAAACTTGTAAAACACTTAACATACATTAAACCGTTTATGGATATAATCCATAATCATAAAAATATTGTTTGAGTTAGTGTATACTCATAAACCCTTTATAATGGTTTGTAAATAAAATGAGAATTATCCTAATCATATCGCCCAGGAGTGTCGTAACCAATAGTGTAGAAAGGCCCACTGTTGTGCACTAGTTACCATTTGAGTCTAGCTCAAAGCAGTGTTTTTGGGTTTTACCCCTAGGTACATATGTGCCAGAGCTGCCTCTACCTGCTCGTATCTAGACAGGGTTGTATTTCTCAGAAAACTCACAAAATATCTACAATACCATAATTTTAGGAAGTTCTTCTATAATAATCCTCAAAGTATATCTTAGGTTAATGTTCTATAATCAGAGTTTATCTAAATATAGTTTCCAAGGTTATTGATAAACTTCCACTGATGCCAACTGTAACGCCCTGACCCTAGTTACCCAGAGTCGGTGCATTATTTTAATACATTGGCATGTTTACAATGAATCAAGTCCCGAAGGACCAATCAGTTTAGCAGTCATGGAAAATAGATTACATACATGAATGTTACATTGCACTTTAAGATATACAAAAGAACATAAATAATCATTATGGACACCATTATTCCCTTGTCTTAACCATGCATATCAATCACAACACACTTCTTGGAATCCTGGAAAAAAAATAAAACATAGAAAGGGGTGAGCTCAAACGCTAAGTAAGGGTAAGAAATACAGTGAAATCTTTCATAAATAAGTATAAACATTTAAGGCAATGTATAACTAAATCAAAAGCCTTTTAAACTTGAACTTCAGCATAATATGGTAGAAATAAAATGAAATAGTTCCATTTAATAATTCACATGGATATTATACTAGTCAAATAATCAAATGTAATATCAATAACCACTTTTATAATGATGGAATGCATAATGTCGAACTTTAATTTCTGGGTCAAGGCCTCGTGCCAAGACCTAAGGGATAACTGTAACTGGAACCCAACCCGGAGAGCCTCTGTAACTAGACTCCATCCAGGAGAGCCTCTGTAACCGGACTCTATCCTGGAATGCCTCTAATAACCGGACACCAACTCGGAGTGCCTCTAATAACTGGACACCAACCCGGAGTGCCTCTAATAACCAGACACCAACTGGAGTGCCTCTAATAACCGGACACCACCCCGGAGTGCCTCTAATAACCGGACACCAACTCCGAGTGCCTCTAATAACCAGACAACAACCCCGAGTGCCTCTAATAACCGGACACCAACTCGGAGGGTCTGCTGTAACCGAACCCCAACCCAGAACATACTAGTCCAACACATTCATCTTAAGAAGAGGATGAAATATAACATAAAAATTCTTATTAAAACTAGCATATGGAATGACAAAACATTAATCATAAACCATTAATGGCATAAAAATAACTCATCCATAGTCAAACATATCAAAAAACATTAAATAAAATATGGATGATTTGTATCATAATAAATCAACTTCAAACAAATGTAAAATTTATCAAAGGATGTTGACATAGATGAAAACAAAACTATTTGAGAGAAATATCTCTTTTTTTGAAATCATTTAAAATTCACATAGTTATAGAGAAAACCATTATTTTGAAAACATTCTTATAAACTTTTAAGTGAATCTTCGATGATTTTATAATTGTAGAAAATAGCCACACCCACCGTATAAGTTAAAAAAACATTCTTACCTTAATTTTGTCGAAAAGGTTAAAAAAGGCCTTGTTTGGAAAACGATGGAAAGATTCCTTTATAAACCTCTTATAAAAAGTCAAAAAAGGGTATAAATGACATTAAACCATATTATATAAAATAGTAAGATTTTTTGAAATTCATTTTTAATAAACATGGATGTGGATGATAAAGGGGTCCCAGTAGATAATTACGTATAAACAACCTCGGGTAATGAAGAGATTGTGAAATAAACCCTTACCAATTTGGTAAATTACGAAACATACAACCCATAAAAGAGGTATCATACGATGAATATGTAAATACACAAAAATTAAAGTGTATTACACAAATAATACAATTATGGGCTGTATATACACCACACAAAAGGTAATAGTGGCAATATGGCATTAATCTCACTGGAATAAGGGGTGAGATGAAAACCCCTTACGTTGTACTTTTCCTTGATAGGGTGTAGGTTAAACTCCTGTATAATAGTTAACTAATTGTTATTAAATTATAATATAATAATATACATAAATATGATATCATATATGATCTTTTAATATTTATTTGTTAATAATATTTTAGTATTATCGCCGTTTTGGGTGTCAACTTATTCATTTTCCATTAAATGGTTCGTTACGTAAGTCGTGTTTGTTATGGATAGGTTGTATCTTATTCATATCCAGAATTATATAAAGTCCTTAAACATTAATTTTAATCATAAAATGATAATTATTCTTGAATGGATATTATGGGGAAATGAATCTCATCACGTTCGTAGAGACGGTACTCCGTACGTATGCAGGAACGCTACGTCCATTTCATTTTTCTTATTAAATGGAATCATAACCAAATTATTCATAGGTATATTGTTATTCCAGTATAATATAATATCTTATATATTTTACTTAAGTTCATTAACACCATACTTTATACATTCCATGTTTGGTATGAACGAGTCATATCACTTTGAGGGGGCGATAGTGCACACTTCCTCAAATGAAATTATCGTATATATATACAACATGAAACGAATAATGGTATGCTGTAAAATCGAATTACAGAAGATTATATATAAAATAGATATCATTAATATCATATTTAATTATAGTTCCATCATAATGGCCACCATGAGAGGTGGAAGGAGATAATTGAACAATCATCATTTTGTGAGTCGTTTGGTTGCCATCAACAAAAACATTATGTTCTTGACCTATTATATGGAATTTTGTGTAAGTTTATTCCGAATACTTCTCATAAAAATATCTTAGTATATTTTGGATACTGGTTTTGTTACAAAATAAAATAATAAGAAGATTTTAGGGGTTGGAGAAGTAAAATAAAAGAAAAAAAGCTAAGAGAAATCGTTACCTTTAATTTGGTAACTCCCTTTGGATTGAACCAAAAAGGACTCTTAAAGTGCCTTATGCCTATGGTAAGGCTTCTAGGAGGAGGATAGGGATGTATGGAGATTAATTGTGTAGAGTTTGGATAATCCAAATGGCTTGAGAGGTGTGAGGAATTGGATAGAAATGGTTTCCTTTTATAAGTGGGAGGAGGGGCTCTTTAAAAACAACTTAAAGTATTATTTTATAATAAATTAATTTTCCATTTATAATGGCTTCAAACAGGATTATATAATGTCTATGGTGGGTATGGTTCAAAATCATTTCAACCAATAGATTTTAGACAGGTTTGGGTCAGTATATTAACCTTATCTTTTAGTTTTAACTCTTAGTTAATTAGTTTGACATTTACCATGTCACATTTTATTTTTATATTATATAGTTAATAAAATTACTATATACATACAAGAGACCCACAAGTGGTCCATTAATGATACACCTATCATTATATAAGTCTTCTCTCCTAAACGTATATTTTTTAGAATAGAATATCAATTAATAATATAATATTTGTTTTAAAAACTCTTTTATGTCAATTTTGACACTATTGGGTATTTTGTTTTTGATAAATTCATAACAGAATTATTACTTAGAATAAAATTCATATTACCAATAATAATATATCATATTAACCTATACAATAATTTAAATTCCTAAAAAGTCTCAGATTATATTTATTTTGGTATTTATAATATCAATTATTTTAATATTTCACTAATAAGGTAATTACCGCATCATCATTGTGTGATAAATAAATCAACAAATTTAATGTTCAGAAATTATAAATAAAATACCATTATTTAGTAAATCTTTTTATCTTTCTAATTAATATTTATAATCTAATTTATTTTATGTATAACCCTATATTAAAAATATTTTAGTTAATAAACTTTGATTTTAACTCTTTTAACTCTTCTTTGAATTAAAACAATGAAATGTACTAATCTAATCCAAGTGGACCTAAATAATAATATTTTACTCCTAAGGTTGTTTTAGGTCGAGATACCCTTGTCCAATAGAATTATAACATGTGTTAGGGTAGTATTAATATCATTTTTACCCTTAATTACCACATTTACTTTTAACCGTGGTAAATAAAAGTAAAATGTTACTATTCACCAAAAATTATTTTTATCTTATTAAACCACATTTTACTCCTTGATATTAACCATGTGTCTCGGATTTTCTAAATTCAACTCACAGAAGTGGTAAAATTAAGTTTTATAGGAATGTTCAAATTCTCCTAGGAGGTGGGTAAAAGACGGTGAAAAGTTCAATAAAATTTTTATATAGCAAAAATTTGATAAACTGACTCCAATTAATTACAATGAACTCATATAAGTATTATGTATCTATTTTGACATAAATTAATTTAAATAAAATAAATAATTATTTAAATAAAAAATCTGTTATTACCAATAACTCATTGTTTTTCACTATTCATCAAAAATTGATTTTTTTCAAGAAAATACCAAAAATTTGGCCTAATATATATTTGATATTATGAATTAAAAATGATGTCTATTTTAACAAATTCAAAACATATAAGTTTCATTAATTAATTTGAATTAATTCCCGTTGTCAAAACAAATTGCGTGTTTTTAAGAAATAATAACTATCAAAAGATTGACACTTGATTATGTCCAGTTTAACTATGAAATTATGTACAATGAACAAAAATAGATTAAATAATAAAAATATAATCTAATTATACTTTTAAATCACTCAATTTCAAAATTTATCACTATTAATTATTTCGATTAATTTTTTTTAATTAAAATTTAGTAATTTTCACTATTCATCAAAATATGAAAGTTATCAGAAAAGTACCAAAAATTCATCCTAACCTAATTTCGATATTCGGAATACAAAATTTAAGTTCTTTTTGAATGATAAAATGTATAAAATTTCAAAAATTGATATTACTATTCTTAATGGCTAGTTTGACTGGTTGTGGTGTGTTAGAACTCGATGTTGCCTGTAACACACGCTATTGTATTATTCCAAGAGAAGCGTACTGTGAATACTTGGGGTGTTACACTATAAATGGAAGGAGAAAAATATAAAAAATCCTCTATTGAAACATGGAGGGACATATCTATAAGAACTACCAAAAGTTTTGATGTGAAAAGGTAAAAAGTTGAAACCAATAAAGATGAAATGGATACAGAAAAAGTTACAGTATCTTGGGAAATAATTATTTTCAAAAATGATAAATAAAATAATTTCTTTCACACATCATTCTAGTACATATAATGGGTTCTCAATACTGATACATCATACCATGTCACTTCACATTGTGAGTATTCTTGAGTTATCAAGCTGATTAACTTGCTGCTATCAAGATAGGGAATACTAGTTTAGAAATGATTATTGTCATGGGGAATATCAATTTCGAGATGAACTATGGATAAAAAATCACCATGAAGGATGTTAAAAACATTACATGAAGTTTTTCACAACCTTGTATCAAGAATTTCCTTTTATCAAGAAAGATATGACATCATATTCAAAAATAGAGCTTCCAAGATGAGAATGGATCTATTATCATTTACTATGGTTATATATATGGTAAATTGAAAAAAAATCATGTGAAGGTTTGTGATGATATACTCAACATGGTGGGAGGAGATAATTCAACAAAACTATGACATATGAGCCTTGACAACATTATTAAAAGAAGGTTATATACCCTGATAAAGAAAAAGTACATCATTGTTAATAAAGATGAATCACTCAATCCTTTTAAAACTGATTTTATAAAAAACAAAAGAGAGACTTAATAAATATTTCTTCCTTAAGGAGATCATATTTGATGGATATTGTTTACTGTGATGTATGTTGTCCAATGAAGGAAGATTCATTAGGAGGTCAAAAAATATTTCTTATCCTTTAATGATGATGTATTGAAAATTGTGTAGATGTTCTTATTTCAATGGATGGAAAAAAACTTATAATAATTAAAGTTGTTTCATCCAATGGTAGAGGATTAATATACAAGGAAGGTGAAGTTTGTTCATTTAGACAGTAAGGATTGTACACATCCAAAGAAATTGGTTTCCATTGTAGGAGTCAGGGGATACATTATAAAGGATGGTCTAACACACTATAACACAAATGAGTTATATAAAATATGAAAAAACCATCACATATAATTTCAAGATCCTGATGAGTTTGGTTAAATTGTCTAACACATTATGAGGAGAAGCTATCTAGGTATCATGATTCCTCATAAATAGATTATCATCGATCCTACCAAATATCATGATTTAATAGTTGATATGGTCTATTAAACATCCATATTACACTCATTTATTATTATTTGTATATTTGGAATCTACAAAAGTATCCAAATTGATCATAAAAAACTTGACAATAGATCTACACCATGAATATTCATTGGTTATTGAAATAAAGGGTTCATATACATGTTTTTGGTCATAAAGGTGAAGAAGGGTAGAAAAAAATATATATGTCTTTTTCCATATTAAATATATGATTGATAAAATAAAAAATATATGAATTTATTTATGGGAAAGTGTTGAGGATTAAATTCATGATCCAACACCTATACTAGCACCACCAATCACCGAATAAGATTTTTTATAAGAAGACTCATCAACAATGAACAAGATAGTAGTAGAGGATGATATTGAGAAGGGGGAGACTCAATACTATACACAATTATTTTTAGAAACCTTACACGATCTAGGTGATGTTATTCCCCCTGTAAAAAAAATATCACAGGTTTGATGACCCCCACAAGGAAGGATTACTTAAAAAAGTATTTGGAGTTAGTTTACTTATTGTTGAATGATAAGGGTGGTCTAGAAAGATATGAAGAAAAATATCAACATTCTATATAACTAGAAATATAAGGTGATAGATCAAAAAGTGACGTGACTTGTGAATATCCACATGAATGACAGATCAAAAAAAATATTGAAAAAGGTGGTTCATTGAGGGAATATAGACATTTGTATATGATTTAGTGGATTTCATATAGAGTGGGGGGGATTAATGGAGATGTCCAACTACCGACTGTAATTTTCTAATGCGGCAAAAAAACTTCACCAATCAAAAACTTACATCTTGGAAACTATATATTCTAAATGTTAAAATACTATTCTTTTTCTATAAATGTGAGTTATAAAAGGTGTAAATGGATTCCATGTATTAATTATGTGGTAATTGGAAGATTTGTGGGAGTCGTTTAAATGTTTACACATCCAACCATGCCTATTAAAGGAGGACCTCGAGATCTGTCTATGATCATCAATTTGAAATCGATATATACTTGTTTCTAGTATATTTTTTCTAATATAGATCATTGAATCGGAAAGAGACTTGGGTAATCCATTTGTAGAGAGATTGATATGCAGAGAGGGATTCTGTTATACACCTTTATTATTTCATATATAAATCAGTCTTCATCAATTAAACTATCCTTGTGATTAGAGAATCAATAAACCCAGGAGGATATTTTTCCTTCCCAACCAATCGCACATACCCACACCCTCTAACATTAATTTAAATTAGATATTTACACTATAAATATCTTATATATACATACACTGAAAACATATGGTGCAAGAATACATACATATAAGTAAATATACTACAAATTTTATTACTAATGAATATTTTTATGGAATTCATACTACAAATTTCCATGGGGGTCTTTCAATTAAAATTTCCATATAAAATTTTAATAAAAATATTTTAATACATAAAAAAATGAAATTTACATTGTTAATTTTATTAGTTTTTTTAAATTTTCTACTAGAATGTTGACATCAAATTTCAATATAAATTTAAACTCAATTTGTATAATGATTATACTGAATATTTGATTACAAATTTTTTAAAATAAATTCATGTTTATGTTTTATGTACAAATAAATTAACACATAAAAAAATAATTAGTTTATTTTATTGAAAAAATGAATTTAAAAACTCATATAAAATTTTAAAAGGAATATTTTCACTAAAAATTTCTAATTATCTATTTGAATTAATACATGATATTTAATTACAAATAAACAGTTCCATTTAAAATTTAATGTGAATAATTATTCATATCATTGGAAATTAATTATAAAAATGAAAATAATTATATGCATATATATATCTGTATATGTCTATGAAAAGAATAAACATAAATTCATAATTTTTTATTTTAAGATCCACTAGTTGCTAAAGCCTAGGCCATATTCGAGGGTTTGAGGTTATCCATCAAAAATTGATGGAAATATATTATTTAGGAATCATATTTCACTCCATTTGTAAAGCATTAAATGCTTGAATAATGTCTTCCAATCATTTTGATTACTAGTTATAAAGATCCACTCCATTTCCCACATTTTCATTACATGCAAGTCATCTTTCATCAAAAGAGAAGAGAATAAGGTTGTTCATTTACTAGTGACGTAGTGTCACAATAGTGAATCACATTTTTTTATTGTGTATTTACCATCTTGGTAGACTTATAATATAATTCCTTATCATGAATAATCTAATTAAAACAATGTTTTTTTAAAAAAAACATAAATGTTAAATTTGAATAGGCATTTTACAATTTTTGTTTAAATTAATACTCTGTATTTACAATGAAATTTTATACAAAAAATTTTAAAAAATATATTTGATTACTGTAATTATTAAATAAATACATGTATATATTTTTAGAAAAAATATATTAATAAATAAATTAGCAATGTATCTTGGATATAAAAATTTTCAATGAAACGTTCTAATATAAATATCAAATGAAGATTTCCATATGAAATTGATAGTGTAGATTTCAAAAAAAAAAACTAAAATAAAAATCTACTAATGAAAAAATAAAAAAATTAATTTTTTTTGGGAATCAACATTAAAAATGCACATTAGAAACTTTATTCATATATTACCAGATTAATCACGTTGTTCAAATTTAAAAAAATATTTCAAATTAAAATTTCCACTTATTTTTTATTATAGTTATACAAAAAATGTGATTACAAATAGTATAAAATAAATTCATTTTTAACTTTTTAGTAAAATATTTGTTATTATATAAATAAAAATTGTAAATTTTCACTAGAAATTTAGATGGAGAATTTAATCCAGAAAATTCTAGTGTAAATATAAAATGGAAACTTTTAGTCCCAATTTCTTATAAAATTTCTAGTGCAAATTTTATATGTTAATTTTATACTAGATATTTTCATTTAAAATTAATTGTAAAAAGTTTCACTAAAAATTCCAAAAAAATCAATGTGATGTGGATATTTTCAATGAATACTAAAAAACAAAAACAAAAATACAAATAAAAATTTTATTATAGAATTTTAAATTTCATGTGTAAATTTACAATCAAAATTTTTAGTACATATATAAAAACATTTAGAATATTCATTGTAATATTGTGTGATACATTTAAACTCTAAACTTCCACTTATATAAATATATACTAAAATGATTCTATGAGAATTTTTACTATATGATTTGAATGCACATATATTGACATATATACATAAATAAATAAATAAATATATAACATATAAATATAAAATATAATTTTCAAATGAAACTTTACTCCAAAATATCACTCAATCTCATTTAATATTATAAATGAAAATTTATTGTGAAAATGTATAGTTATCAGTGAAAATTTGAACTCAAATTAAAATATAAGAATATATATATATATATTACTATATGTATATTCATGTAAATATAAAATTTTTAAATTTTTACAGAATTTTTAAAGTTGTTTATAAAACTTTACACCCAAAATTTACACTTAAATTTAACTCTTATAATTTTAATTGTTTTTTTTAATTCTCAAAAAATAGATATTTTAATTTCATGTGAAAATATATAAATACAAAAATACATAATGAAAATTTCTATTGAATGTTTTTAGTCAAAAATTGTGTTAGAAATTACCAATGTAAATTTCTACATGAAGTTTAAAAATCAAATTTCCACTTAGATTATATTATCAAAATATAATAATACATAAATATCAATGTATGTTTTCCTCAAGAATTTTCATTGAAAATTTGAACTAAAATGTTTCTGTGAAAATTTCCACAGGAAAATTATAGTTCCATTTTCTACTAAAATTTTCAATGCGAATTTCCAATATATATTTTATAAACATCATATATTTACTAATAAAAATATACAATGTTTTTTAGTGGATGTTTATGGTGAAATTTTGTAGTGTATACATGCTGTTATTTTTGAGGTAACTGTATTCATACCTCCATGCATGCATGTACACATATATACACACCGTTATTACATTTTTTTTCTTTAAATAACTTATATTAATATATATTTTCAAATAAAATATTAAGAATTTATTTTTTTAAAATAATATATAACTATATATATGATTTTATTTGAAAATAATAATAAAGATTATATTTTATTTGAAAATTAAAAATATATATAATTATGGATGAATAAAAATGGAATTTTAATATGAATTTTAATTTTAATTAAAACATATACATTAGATAAAAATTATGTTAAATAGTTTTAACTTGAAAATAATAAAATTAAACATAAATATATCAAACCATAATTATTGTACATCTATAAAAATACATGAAAATGTAAAACGTTAAAAATAAGGAACATTACCCAATGAAATGGAGTTCTATTTGGGAACAGCCATTGTAAAATCTATATCAGGATTACATGTTGTATAACCTATATTTGGATCTCCCATAATATAGGATATATCTGGATCACCCATTATCTCGTATAATATCCATGTGAAATATCCAGAATAATTAATTTTTATGGTTGCATATTTTATCATAATACCCTTGAATACTCTTTTTGACTCATAGGTAAAACTCTTTTTGGTTATTGAAATACCATATCCTTTAAAAGACACATTTTGAAAACAAAAAAAACTAAAATTAGGAGTAACTGACCTAAAAAATAACATAATCATGAATTTTAGTCCAGAACTTACTTTATTTCACATTGATTATCTTTATAGATTTAGATATTTATAGAATTAGGATATAATACATACATAAAATCGCATATTTATACAAATAGATAATACTAAAACAAGATCCATTTCTTCTAAAATACAAATCATTAAAAATTAAAACATGATTTCTTTGAAAAAACACGATAACATCCAGCATGAACTTCTTTTTCTTACCCATCCTTATAACTATTTTTTTTAAATCTTAGGAAGAGAAAAAATATCTCAGTAAGGGATATAAAGAAAGAAATATTTGGTCAAGCAATAACATAAAAAACTATTGAAAATCATTTCATAAAAACTAATTATCATTCATAGAAACATCATTTAGATTCCTTGGTAAATTTTTACCATACCACTCTTAAAATCACCCTTAAAAATTAAGTTTGTATTTGGTCAAATTCCATATCTAGAGTACCCAATGCATTGGAGAGAAATAATGGGTTTCACCAATTATATATTTATCTATAATGGGATTAAACCAAAAAATATTGAGCTATATTGGGGTTAAACCCCTTAAATATTTATCTATAATGGGATAATTCCAACATAAACAGTTTATAAGGAAAATATCATGAATAAGAATCTTAATAGCTTAATTAAACCCATGATAAAAACACAATCAAATATTAAAATACCCTTTTTTCATAAAATCATTTATAAAAAAATATTAAAACTCATCACATAATAATGAAATAATATACTTCAAAAATTACTATAGAGACTTTTAAAGGAATCATTACAGTAATAAATAATCATAAGAATGGGATAAAATGCTCAAAAGGTAAAAAAACAACCATTTTTAAATTTTGTAAAAGAGAAAATTAAGAGTATTTTGAAAGGAGAGTCCCTTACATAACACAAGAAAATCATTACTTTTTAAACCCCATAAGAGAAATTAAAACATTAATTATTATATAGGTACATTCATAGAAATCATTTTGAAGTCATATACATAAAATGGAAAGATTAAGAAGAATACATCTTTAAAACATATAAAACACTATTTTAGTTAGAGTCATTTACATAGGGTTCTACTTTCTTAAATTGTGTTCAAAAATCATGTATAATGGTTTTGGTAGTGTTATTAATATATTAAATAACTAAACTCATGTTTATAATACCTTATATGATCTTCTAATAACATTTTCCACCCGTTTATTAACAATATTTTGTTATTTACCTTGTTTCAGTTGCGTTCTATTCAACATTTCCATTACCGATTTATTAAATAATAATCCATAAGTGATAAAATATATATAGTTAGTTTATTTTAAACAATTTCATGTGAATATAAAATTTCTATGACTTAGGTCAAAAGGAAATGGAAAATCATCCTCCAAGAAGGTGGTGAATTGACACACCACATACAATGATTCAATTATTTAACAATAAAAGGATAATATAATTTATTCAATGATGAATATACAATCAACACAAAAAATTCTAATATAAATGTGATAATAGAATTTTCATGAATGATTGGATAACCGGTGGGGATAAGGTAGAAATGAAAAAGAAATTAAAAGAAGAAAAATGAATATTACATGTTAAAAATTCCTCCTTAAGAACCTCCTTAAGTCTCCTATAAGTGGCCTTTTTGTGAGGATAGAAGTATAAGAATATGAAATGGGATGAATATGGGGGAATATAATAGAGTTCATCTGATAAATAATGCTTAATGTGATGCAAATTTTTGAAGTAGGGAGCCTCCTTTAATAATTAAAGTGAGGTATAACATATGAATTACTAAATTTTTATTAAAATATAATAAATTTATTATAGGGTTTAAGACTTCCAAAATGGATCAAAATCACAGGATATCCCATTTCATAAGGAATATTATCATTTTGGCAGTGTACAAGATTTTTTATATTTAAATAAATAAATAAAATATTTTATTCATGCAAAAATAATATTTTCAAATTAAAACTATTCATCGTCATGAATTTAAACACATAAAAACAATATATAAAATTATAATTAAATTTATAATTATATCTTATTCATATTATAATTATCAATAGAAATCATCAATTTAATTAAAAATATAAAATTATATTTATTTTACTAATTTAAAATCATTAATTGGATTTATTCATTAATATAATATTTAATACATCAAAATTGTTCAATCCATTAATGTAAATATTTACTACCAAAACATAAAGAATAAAATTCTATGAGAATGATAATTTTATTATCTTTCCAAAGACTATTCTTGTTCAAAAAACACATCTAGAAAATATCATATTAAAATGTTATACTTATTAAACATTGTAGTGTCAACAAGTTGTATTTATTTTTAATAAAATAATATTATGGAAAAAATTTGATCCATATGGGTCAAAAATTTCTAAATGAAACACTTGATAACTCTTTTAAACCCATGAAAAAAACACATCCATATATCAAAATACATTTGTTTTCATAAAAATAACCTTTAAAAATAAAAATAAAAATCATTCACAAAATAATAAAATCATATACTTTTAAAATAACAATGAAAACTTAGAAAGGAATCATTAAAATAATAAATAATCATTAAAATGCGATCAACCTCTCATACCATAAAAAACCAATCTTTTTTTAATTTAGTAAAATAGATATTTAGATAGATTTTTAACGAAAATTCCCTTCCATAACAAATGAAAAAGATCCCTTTTAGAAACACAAAAGATAAATTAAAACATTAATTACCATATATATACATTAAAAAATCATTTTGAAGACATGTACATAAAATAAAAATGTTTAGAACAATAAAACATTTAAAAAAATATTTTAGTTAAACTGTCCCTAACCTCAGGTTCTAATTCCTTAATATATGTTCATTCCTTAGGTATTATGGTTTTAATAGTTTAATTAAAATATTACAGAAACAACTCTTTTTTATAATACCTTACATGATCTTCATATAACGTTGTATACACATTTATTAACAAAATTTTGTTATTTCCATTATCTCATGTGCATTCTTTCCAATGTATCCATGGTTATTTTATTATGGTATACCTTGAATAAATGAAAATAAAATAGTAAAGTGATAACATAAATATATTTAGGTCATTTTAAAAAATTAATTTTTAATTTAAACTTTCCATGATTTAGGAAAAAGAAAACTAAAAAATCTTCATCCAAGATGATGGTGAATAAACGCCCCAGAGATGATTATTTTGTTATCTAAGAATAAAAGGAGAAGAGGTGATATTTGATGATATATATTCCACAAACACAATAATAATAAAGTATATATATGATATTTTAGTTGTCCTGAATCCTTGGATAACTGGTCAGGATAATGTAGAAATGAAAAAGAATTTAAAAGGGGAGAAAAATGAACCTTACTTTATGAAAATTCCTCATTGAAAACCTTCTTATGGCTCTTTTAAGTGGTCTTTTTGTGAGACCAGAAGAACTGAAATGTGTAAAGGTATAAGTAGGAGAGAATTTGGTAGAGTCTAGCTAAGAAATTTGTCTTAAGGTGATGAAATTTTGTGAAGGAGGGAGACACCTTTTATAATTGAGGTGAGGGGTAACATAAGAATTACTCAAATTATTAAAATATAATAAAATTATTATTGGGATTAAAAATTAAAAAAGGAATAAAAATCATAAAATATCCCATTTTAAAAGCAATATTATCATTTTTTCCTTGTAATTTTTTTTTAAATTTTAAATAATTTAATAAAATATTTTATTCATGTAATTTTTTTAAATTAAAGACTATTCACATTCATTACATTAAACATGTAGAAACAAAATATAAAATTCAAATTAAATTTATTTTATATCATATACATATTATAATTACTTATATAAATCTGCATTTTTCATAAAAATAACAAATTATATTTATTTTAATATTTTTAAAATCATTAATTTGAATTATAAATCAGTTAAATATTTGTGGCATCATAATTTTTCAAGACATTAATGTAAATATTTTTTCCTAAAAATTAAAATTAAAAATCTATGAGAAAGGTAATTTTATTGATTTTCCAAAGACTATTTTTGTTCAGAAAAACTACTTGAATACATCAAATTAAAATTTTATATTTATTAATCATTATAGTGTGACCAAGTGAACTTTATTTTTAATAAAATATTATAAAGAGACTAATGTGAAACAAGTGGGTAAATTTCATGAACAGTCCCCTGGGGTCCGTATCGTGATAACCCTAATCCAGCCTCCCATAGTTTAGGGGTTGGAAACTAGCGCCGAGTATGTATATCCCAATCAAATGGGATAAATATTTCCATGTACCTGTACAAATGCACACAAATCCATGACCTGAATACTAGAAGGTGGAAAAAACTATGTAAACAAATACAATGTACGATAATAGAATGGTGAAGGTAAATAGAGCCAAAATACAAGAATAACTAAGAAAAGTAAGAGTCTCTGGAACTTCTCCATAGAAAACCCCACCTGAAGGGTAGGTACAAAAACCACTTTTTGAAGCCAATGAATCTCATCATGTCTGTTGTGTCACTCTAAGAACCCCTTATCCCTTATCCACTAAAGAATCCATCAAAGCATCGATCATCTGCACAAGATGTGACATGTTTGGGTGAAGCCCCTGTTGAAGTGAGTAAAACAATACTCAGTAGGGACCCCAAACCAAAAATATATTCCACAATGAAATATAAAAAGTATACTACCAAATAAGTACATGAACGTTTTCCTCTAATAAGTACAACCAATAGATTTGCTAGAGTTTTTTCACACAGGTATACATCTAATGTATGAAAAACAATACTATCAATCATAAATGTTGAACACCTTTCACTATTGAGAGACTTATCCCTATGGAGTCCCTTATGCCCATTGGGTTACCTAGACCCAATTATCTTTTAAACATGTTGGGTCACCTAGACCCCCTCATCACATAGTCCTACTTGCTCACATAGACACATTCATCACTTAGGCCTGGTGGGTCACCAAGACACGCTCATCACATTCTTCACATCACATCCAGTCGAATAATTCCTACTCATAGTGCGATTTATTCTATGATAATCTACACCTCAATCCATTGATCATATATCAACATCCAAAAAAATCCACTTAGAGTATTTCAAAAGGTCCACTTAATTGCAAGTGTCCCAATGCCTTAAACATATTGTAAATTGGATGGATGATTTAAAAGTTATGGGTGTTTTGTGAAAAGGGGTCAGTGAGGTCTGAGTCTCGTCCAACCTGGCCCAAGGATCGCTGACCTAACCAACTGAAGTGTGCCAGTTTGTTCCACCCTGTAAATGGCGGACAACGAGTCTCCAAACCACCTCGCGGGTTGCCGTGGTGTCATGTCTCCATAGTCGAACTATGCTGCAGCTCTCCAGCCACGTGTCGCAGCTCGATGTCGCATCTACTGGAGCCCGCCACTGAGGCCTTCTATCACCACGATAACCTACCTGGTCATAGACCTCTGTCACCACCGGCTCTAATGTCATCAGTCGATCACTTGGTGTCGCTCTCTCCCATAGCCTCCCAATGCGGTTTGATCTGCCGTTGTGGTCTCGGCTAAACCCCAGGTTTCCGTCGTCCCCGGCTGTCAAGCTGGTGGCTTGGATTGTCACAAAATGTAGAACATAAGAACACATAATTCCCAAAATGGATAGATTCAGGCCTCATTTGTGTTAGCCTTGATCCATACTTATTAGAATTTAAAATCCAGGAGGATGGGAGAATAACATCTCTAATCATGGATCTGATAGAAACATTGGTAACCCCCATTCAAAATCCCAAAATCAAAACCATCCCACAAAAATGATATATTTGTGGGTCAGCCTATTTTTCAGTTGATCTGAGATCATCCCTCAAATCAATGAACATGGAAGGATGGAATTCACTTAGAATTAAACCCCCACCTTGAGGACTGGATTAGTCATTGGTGATGAACAGAGTTTCCCCACCATAATTTTTCAGCCCCCGATCCTTTTTCATTGACCCGTTATTCATGATCCATGATATATTAGAATTCATCACCACTTGTGGTTTTCTTCCAAGAGGTTTCGCTGTTGACTTTTCCTTTCAAGAGATTCTAGGGAATTTGTCCAGTATTTTCAACTTGATCTTGTGTCACTGTCATGCTGTTAAATGATGAAATGCATTTTAGCATTGTTGTTTCTCTGTGATGAAATGTCAACACACTAATTAATTTATGATATGAGATAACTACTTTTTTGTGGAATCACAGTGTCTCTATGAAACCATAAAATCAATAAAATAAAAAATTTCTGAAGTATTTTTTCTTATATTTAAAGAAATCGAAAAATTAACTTTTACCCTTGTCCTGCATCAGTTGAGGTTTTGGCCTTACCTACGGAAATAACACCCTTATGAGCTCAATGGTACTCTTAGAATTCAAGTCCATGTTACAATTTATGAGTTATATGATTTTAAAATAAAATAATCGTTTTAAATTTTTTTATTTACATACACGTCCCAAGAACCATTTTCCACTGTTTATCTATGCCTACCAATATTAGGATCCACCTAAGAAACACCCCATTATAAACTCAATGGTGGTCTCATATTTTCAATCTGAGTCCCCATTCATGAGTTATTAGGATTTGAAAAAGAAAATAATTTTATTTATGGTTATTCCATTTTCAGGTTTTCTCATTGGGGGACCATACTAAATCAAGGTAAGTAACACCTAGGGTAAACCTACCATACTAAATGCACAGGTAACCTCAGATTTTTGATCTAGGAATCCATTTAATAGTTATTCCAGTTTTTTAGGGAAACTGCTCGCACACACTATTTAAAATCATAACAGTTTTTGACAGACCATTCCGTGCACACTGGGTGTTGGAATTTCACACTGTCTCAATGCATACAAAAGGAATTTTGGCAGAAATTTTCAAGAAATAAAACTGGGAAAATCTGAGTCATTACATTATCCCCAATATTAGAATTTATGTCCCTTAAAGCCAAACAAAGGGATTAACCAATAGATGATGATATGGGAATCAACCAGAGACTACTACTCCCATGTGCTCACCTGGAGATTCCTATATTGCCACCGAATTCTCAGTAGATTAATCAGTCACACATGGAGGGTCCTCTTCTATCGATCCTCAATCTCCATCAGAAACCACACAATATTCAATCATCATCAATGTCCAGCTCGCCCCAGTCAATGATGTTTGATGGATCGTGTACATATCTCCTCAGCTTGGATACCTAGAGAATGTCGTGTACTCACTCTAACTACAGAGGTAGAGCCAAGAGGTGTACCACGTCTCCCACCCTACGTAGTATCATAAGACGTCTGATATGTTTCAGAGATAACATGTCTCCCGACCAAATATTTGTATCCCACGTCAATGAGAGACCCAAAGGAACACATGGTATCCATCCTAAAATGCCAAGGGTCTCTGTTTTCTATGAGTATTGGACTTTTGACAGCTTTGTGTAGTCTTCATCTTCTACTGGATAAGATGCACCTTCTTTGTAGTAGCTTCCACCAACTCCAAGACCATGATCATTGACTCTCTAGGGTCAGTCCAGCAAAGTGTAGAATTTTAGGGTCACACGTACAAGGCCTCAAATGGTTCCATAATTATGGTGGATGGGTAACCATTGTTTTCTGAAAACACCACTAGATGTTGGTGATCCTCCCAAATATGAACAAATCAATGATGCAAGCACATATCATGTTGTATAGGACATGAATGGTCCACTTCATCTGAATGTATTTCTGTAGGTCGAAAGCTATGCTCAAGGAGAGATGAGTCCCCGACTTCTCTTAAAATTCCATACAAAAAAAGGATGTAAGGAATGCATCTCAATCTGAGACTATCGTCTATGAGACTCTATGGTGTCCAACTATCTTCTGTACATAGAGGTGTCCCAACATCTCTACCATACTCTTTTCCTGAAAATATAAGAAGTTACTGACATGGTGAGTTAGTCAAAGACCACCCTGATGGTACGAAGTCCCCTAGTCATACGTGATAAAGCAATCATGATTTCAATAGATATCATTTCTCACTCCCTTCTTGGCACCGCAAGAAAGAAAAAAGTAACCCCATCCAAGTATAGGGGCATGACATAGTGTGTTGAAAAACCAAAAAAAAATGATTAAATGAGCATTCAACTTTTATATCAAAAGACAAGCCCAAAATCAACCAATTACATCATCCCCAATATCTACCTTGAAATCCATATTAATATCCCAATGCATCTCTTCACTCTAGGCATCCACTACTACTATTATGCATCCTCTAAAAGTAATAATGTGCTTCCCACATTCTAAATATCCATCATAGTATTCTCTATGGAAAATTGATCACTTAAAGACTCACAATCGATATCATCGAGTTGTTCCTCCCTAAGTAAATTTAATAGTGTAGGGGTAACAACCACCAATTATAGGTAAGATGAAGAATCTCTATCCATGGAGGATAACTGTAATGAGGATAATTTCTCTATTTCCTCATTCAGTAACTAAATATAGATCTCATGCTGAGAGAATATGTTACCATGTTTCCCTCACCAAGAGTATAGAATATTTCAAAGTCATAGTCCTAGGGGACTCCAACCATCATATTTTTATCAATTTTTAATCCTTCTATGAGAATATATACGTGAGACTCTTGAGGTTATAGTAGATGATAAACTTTTAACCCATAAAGTATTGTCACCACATCTTCAATGTGAATTGTAAAGACCCAATGATTTATAAATGGAAATTATTTTCTTATAAATTTTTCATTAAATCACAACATAATGAACTACTATGTGTTATGTGACCTTTAATCATACATTTTTCACTTTTTTGGTTTGAATTTTTAAAATCTAAAAAACACGGTTGTGATCAATATGTTATATGGAGTCTAATAAAAAAACATAATTTTTGGTGAATAGTAGCCTACCCTTATGAATAGTAACACACCTTTATGTATAGTGATATACCCTAATAAATATTAACCTTACTTGTGACTATATAAAAATAATATTCATGTAAAATTATGATGTACCTATATTTTAGAATAAGTAAATGAATAATTTAAAACTGATTTTTTAGTTAATTATCAGTTTTATTAAATATTTAAATTATCATATTTAGAAAATTATTTTTGAAAAATGGATTTCATTTTTGGATTCTAAAAGTTGAAAAATGGATGCGGTGATGTTTTGTAATTTTTCAAAATTCTTGAATTTTTTATGATTAGTCAAATATGGCAATTTACGATAAATGCTAAATAATGGATTTATTTAGCCATTGATGATGATATGCTGATGTAAGACCAATAGGATCGAAGTAACATGCATTTATTACTATTATTTTTTATGAAATCATCATTATTTCTAGTCTTGAGGTAAATTAATAAACTAATGCTTACAAAATTATGAAAACCCTCCTCTCCTCCACTATAACCCCACTCCCCCACTCCCTCTTCTCTTCACTACTATCGAGACTCATGACTTTCCAGTATTCTTCCAAAATCTCTCCCCAAGCTCTTCTCACACGTCCAACATCCCATATCCTCTTCAAAATACATAAACTTATCCCATTAAGAGGTTCTCAAAGGAGATAAACTCAAGAGGTATATTCCTTTTCCAAATCCTTTTAATTATTTTATGTTTTTTTCTTTTCTTATTTCTTTCCTCACCTCCATTCACCCAAATAGTATTATAACTCTATTAAAATTCATTTACTGGAATGTTTTTATACTAATGGGATATTTCATTATTAGTTCTTCTTTCCAAATATTTTATTTAGGAATGAAAAATCGTTTGAGATGTTTTAATTTAACACATTCAAGGACTACAATTTATCATTTTCTATTATCATACTTGATTCTGTTCATGAAAACATTTATGTTATGGTTGAACCATATTATTATATATATAATATATCTTTTTTATGGTTCTGTAAACCTTTTTTACCAAGGATATTATGTTATAAATTAAAACATGTTTGTTGTAATCAAACCCACTGATTAAATAAAACGGTTATAACTAAGGTTTTATATAATAATTCAACTTCAATATAATTAACCAAATTAAATTTCAAACCATTTAATTTATTGGATGTTTACTAATATCATATTTATTAAATTCTAAAAAACCTCTTTCATCTTTCAGGTGTATCCTAACATGAATATAATCGAACCGGTCATTAATAACCAATTAAGAAAACAAGCTCGAACAAAGAAATTGAACCTTATACCCTATCAACAAGGTCTTGAATGAACCAAAAAGGACTGTTATAAATAAATTAAATATAGAATACGTTCCATAATTTTTAATTAATAAAAATAATTTTTTATTCAGGTCATTAATATCAAGTGGATAACACCACCAGATTTATGGTAAGATATCCTCTCCATTTCACTCATAATAAAGATTGTCCTATATGCTATGCATTTTTTGTTTAATCCCATATAATTTGGTATGTTTTGGAACCTCCACCATACTTTCCTAATGATTTATAAATGATGTGAAACCATTTTTATCTCTCATAAGGCCCCCTTAGGAACAAACGACACCATGCCAATAAACTATAACGAATTCTACCTGAAATTTCTTTCTTCTATCGGGTTTCCTTATATTTATTTATATAAAAATTGATTTATCATGTCTATTTATGTAAATATTCTAAATTATATTTATTTTTAAAAAATTAATTTATGAATACCCTTTCATCACTATGTTTTGTGGATATATATGTTTTTAAAATATTCCCTCCTTTGAACATTCCGATAAGAAAGCATATTTTAAGGGAACATCATGAATTATTTATCCAATTGTAAGGGAACTCTATCCCCAGTTTTAAGAGACAATTTTATTTATAAAATCAATATTTTTATTATTTAAAACATCTTGGTACAATTCTTATTTTATATAAAAATTGACCTCTTTAGTATTTTAAATTCACTATAATATTTTCCTTAAAACTGTACAAAAATGTTTTAACTCTAAAATATCTCAAGTACATTTTCTAAATGTTATCCCTTATATTTGAAATCAATATCCATGATATATTCCTATTTTACCTTATGAACATCCATGTATGTTCTAATTACTTTATTTCATGGACACTTTCATGATATGCCCATTTGTTAGGATTTTATTCATTATTATGGTACCTAATTCATTCCATGGGTACCCTTATGTTTATATATGACTGATTATATATGATTATTTATTTGGAAAGAATATTAATGATAATTTTGATATGGGTGCGCCTAAATGGAACTCCAATGTATTGTTAATGTTATGTCTCGTGATATGTGATGTGAAACGGGGTTGGCCGTTATCCTTGACCCATATGAAAATGGGAAACAAGAATGGAATTTAGCCTTGACCCACACTAGTATAGAATACAGGAATGGTGATTGGCCTTTTCTCATACTAAAGACATGTTTTATGATTATTCACATTTATATGATTCAATGTTTATACTATCCCATGCTTATATGATACGATTTCATATGTTTCAAGCTTTGGATATCATTATGCCATGCCTCCTAGATCATGTGCATATGTTTTATTCTTATGTTATTTCACTTGCATGGATTTTTAGCTCATACCATTGTTCATGTGTTCCCCAGGGTAACTTATATAGATGTAATGGCGCCAAAGAAGTTAGGAGTTATTTATGGAGATTAAATAAAGAAGTGTTTCCCCCATGTTTTATGTTTTATGTACTTAGTTTTAAAATACATTCGAACTAACTATCCTTGTCTTGTATTATGAAGTATAATTGTGTTTAAAATCATGAAATGTTATGTTTAAAAGGATAGGGTCACTACCTAAATGCTACCACTTCTATCTCCAGGTCGTGGGTCATAAAGTTCTATTCATGTGGTCTAAATTACTGAGAACTATTTCACTCCCTTCATATGATCAAAGAGTTCATCAATCCTTAGTAGTAGATATTTATTCTTTATGGTCACCTTATTTATGCGTTGGATTTCTACACATAAATTCAATCTCCCAACTGACTTCTTGGAAAACAATACTGGGGCTGCCCATGGTGAAAGACTCGGTCTCACGAAGCCCTTCCTTTGAAATCCCTACAACTGTACCCTCAATTCATTAATCTCAAAGAGAGAAATATTTTAAGAACCCAGTTTTTTCATCGAAAGACTTTGGAATATTCTTGATGTTATTCCAGAGCAGCTCCTTCCGACGGTGTGCGATTCCGAGCCCCGGAGTGGTCGGAATTAAATTTCCAGGGCATTCACACTAGAAATGCCAAATAAAAGGGATAAATCATAAACAGTAATCCGGATCAGAGATCCGAGTGTACAGATGGGTCCAGAATGGGGTTTTTACCCTAGGAACGACATAAAACTTGTCGGTGGGGACGTTTGGACACCTCGCCCGCTTCTGGAACGTTAAACAGATTAAATTGAATATTTAATTTATTCGTTTAATGTTGAAACGCAGGTATCTATTAAACGGTAGATCGGATTGGGAAACCGAGGGCACCTTTGAGTCCGAAACGTGCCGTTTACCCTAGGAGGGGTGTAATCTTCACAAGTGTGGTCCGTTTTTGAAAAAAGGACCCATGGGTGTTTCCGTAATTTGGAGGCTTGGGCGTTCATATTTATAACTTTTGAACGGAATCTCGGAATCAAATTCCGAGACCGCTGTTGTGCTCGGGAGGTGGTGTTTGGACTAGGGGAGGCTTAACCTCGACCCCGTCAAGAGTTTCAGATGTGGGAAAATTTTGAGGTTTTAAATTAATTAAGAATTTAACTAATTAATTTTCTTTAAATAAACCCTCACCCCCACTCCACCCCCTTGGCCCAATCCTCTAGCATAAGGCAGTAACCAAAGGAGAAGCTCCTCCTCTCCTCCTCCTCTCCTCTCCAAGGTGTTGCGGGCGGCCGGCGGATCATCGCGAAGTGACGGGCTATGCCCAAGAGGTAGGGTTTTGTTGTGTTTTCAATTCCTACATACCTCTTTGAATTGATTATTTTGCATCGAATCTCTGCTGAGCATTCGAACAAATCCCATAAACGCATATTAGATTTTATACGGTTTCCGACGCATATTTCGGATCGAAATTCCGAGCTCCGAGATGATCGCAGATGTCCGCCGAAGGTGAGCCGATTTTGGGATGTTTTTTCGGCCAAAAACCAGTGTTTCCGGGGGGTTCTTATCGATGCAGGTCACATAGGGCGTCAGGGGAGCGCGGCGCAGGCGAGTGGCCGGGGTAGAGGGCATCGGGCAAGCGCGGCGATAGGCGGAGGGCTCGGCGCATGGTTCTCGGCTGCGCGCGTCAGCGAGCGAGCGGCAAGGAGGAGCCGCGTGGAGCGGGGCTACGACGGTGGTCCGTGGAGGCTGCAGGCAAGCGGTTGGGGTGGACGAGGGCGGTCGGCGGTCGGTTGAGAGCCGTGGAGGCGCATCAAGTAGGAGAAGACTACCAGACAACCGGCAGCGTGCGAACAGGGGTCGCGTGGCGACCCCATGGGTGAAGAGGACTTGCCAATGGCGAGTCTCCGCTGGGAAAGGGGCCGACCGGCCAGCGGCCGGTCGGTGGAAGTTTTTTTCAAAAAAAAGTAAAATTTAAGTTTAAAATAATAATAAAAATATTATTATTATTATTATTATTATTTGGGGAAATGATTTATTATTTATAAATCATAGACCGAATGTCAGATTTGGCCGCCGTCTGTGGAGACGTGTTCCTTCAATTAAAACAAACATTTTAAGATGGTTTCGGGGAATTTTAATTCCCGAAATGAGGGGCTCGAGGGCGCGGCATGACCGTTAAGTGGACGGGCGTTTATCCGGGAATCTTGTTTTGGACGGCGCAGACGCGTTCGACGTCCGTTTTGAGCACCGTCAACGGCATTGGGACCCTACCGCTGGGGCAAAGCTTTCCAGGGTGATTTCAGGCATTGAAGCCGGAGTTGAGGCATGGGCCCCACGAACCGTCTTTTGAGCTGTGTGCAGCATTTTGTAAGTTTTTCATTGGACGTCTGTTCAGGGCGTGCGAGCAGTCGATGTTGGGTGTTTTTTTGAGGGCAATGATTTGGCGCGGTCTTCCCGGTTTAATTCTGCACGCTGGTGCGGGCCCCGCGAGGGCCGTTTCAGGAGATGATGGTGATTTTCAGCTTTATAACCGGGTGTCCGTTTCGGACAAGTGATTAGTTGAACATGTGTACTTTTTTGAGAGGATCACAACGGTGCGATCTTTCCATTGAGTTTCGGGACTGGGAGGCGGGTCCCAAGCAGCGCCACTCGTGTGCGGTGCACTGGAATGCACCTTTTTCTCCGGATATCCGTTGCACTCATGTGAGTAGTGCTTTTGACGTGTTATCCCGAGGGGATCTCAATGGTGCGATGCGCATGACTGTTTTCGGGGCCGAGGCTCAGGATCACGGGACGTCGTTCGGGCGTGAGGCAGTGTTGGTGTCTTTTCCATTGAATATCCATTGTAGGTGAGTAAATAGTCGATCTCGCATGTTTTTCCGTGAGGATTACAATGGTGCGATCTGTTTGGTTGTGCGGAGACTCTTGCACGATCTTGTTAAATGTGGAAATGTAAAAGGTGCCCTAATGGCGGTTCATCTCGCCGTGTTTGTAGTGGACCATTGGCGTGTTATCGCACACTCATGGAAGAGTGATATAAATGATTCAGGAGATGTGGTTGGTCATGCCTAGGCCTTCGAGGTTGAGTTGTTACGTCACACCTTCAAGTTGACGCTGGGTGCTGTGTGCACGATAGCCTTGATGGAACGAGGTATACCCCGGGAGTATACGGGAGCACTTGGAGGTACGTGTGGTTTGTACCTGAGAATGTTTGTGCGCTTGGTTGGGGTTGACTTGGGGCCACACGTCATGTGGGCCCCACATGTGTGCAGTGATCTTCTTTACGTACTTTTGACCACTCGCAACATAGAGGATTCCTCTTTTCTTGTTTGCTGACTAGTAGGGTTAAGATTTTCCCTGGATCTGTGCTCATTTGTTTGACCAGCAGGGTGGAGTTTTCCCCAGGCCCAGTGCTCTTTTGTCTGACCAGTAGGGTTGAGTGGTCTCCCCTTGGTCTTTTTCTCGATGGTATGGCCGGCAGAGATGGGTTGTTTCTCTGTTTCTTCAGTTGTGAGGGGTTTCAATACCGTTCCCCTTTCACCGGACTGCGACACCGTTTACGACTACGGGTGTTCTTGCAGCGTGGGAGTTTCCCCACATTATGGGATGAGATGCCTCGGTCCGCTTCGACAGTGACTCAGCGGATTGGAGCGGGATCACCTTGTGAGCCATGAGAAGTTTCTCCCATAACCCCGTGTTCCCTGGTAGAGTTCTTGTGGAATCGGTGTGACCAATACATTACACGGGCACCGATCATCTACCCCGGAGGTTGTTTCCAGCAGGGCTGAGGTTGTTTCTAACAGGGCTGAGGTTGTTACCAGTAGGGCTGAGGTTGTTTCTAGTAGGGATGAGGTTGTTTCGAGCAGGGCTCGCCAGTGGGTTACCATCCAGCAAGGATGGTCAGTATAGAGGTGTTCACTGAGCAATACCATCCAGCAGGGATGGCTAGAGCAGTTCCGGGCTTACCACCAGCTAGGGTGGGCAGTGGTCCCTGATGCTGGGCTTACCTCCAGCGGGGCTGGGCAGTGGTCCCTAATGTCGGGCTTACCTCTAACGGGGCTGGGCAGTGGTCCCCGATGCCGGGCTTACCTCCAGCAGGGCTGGGCAGTGGTCCCCGATGCCGGGTTACCTCCAGATGGGATGGGAAATGGTCCCGTCACAAACTTTGGTCGAGTCTCCCTTCAATGGATTAACCTGTTACGGGACTGGGCAGTGTGGCACCCGTCGACATTCCGGGTCTCCCTATAGTGGGAACCCGTCGACTTCCAGGGATCCTCTAGAGGGGATGGGAAGGGGGTCGCCGATCGACTTTGAGAAGACCTCTCGACTGCGGGGCAGTGACGAGTTGTGGTTGACGTTCCCCCAGAACACCTAAGTATGACGAGCCCTTTCCCCCATCGAGACGCGTCCTTGTGATGGGACCTAAAACCGTACGGGTGAGTCAGTTCTGCCCAAAGTAGATAGTGTCGTGGTGTGGTGGTTTAAGCCCCCATGAATTGTAGTTCAGGGCAGACGTGAGGGATGTTGGGCATCGATGCTGTTACTTCTGGGACTGTTGGCTACTCTTTTCATGGGCTGAGCTACGGGACTTAGATCCCCTTACGACCTTGTTCGATCTTCTTGTTGAGTATATGAATATGTATATACCATGTTCATGTACCCACTTCTTGGGTTTAGTTACTCTCTTTCTAGGGGAGGCAAAGATGTGCGGGGTATGACACTTACTTTCCGTGTCTAGCTTCTTGTGGTTAGATGAGTCTACTCTCCTGCTATAGGTAGCAAAGACTCTACGGGTAGTTCATCTTCTCACCGTTTTCATCTCCTTGTGTCTGGACGAGTCTATCTCCTTTATCTTGTTGGGTTGAGCTAGACTCTTTACTGTACTCCTTACTTCACCCCTTGTTGTACTCCTTTACTTTTCCTATTCTCTCTACTGCTCACCCTTCAGTACCTCCTTTGTTGCTCCCTCGAGCCTTTGGGGTATCCTACTGAGTATTTTTATACTCACCCCTACTTGGGATTTGCCCGAACCTGGTGTGCCCTTGCAGATGACAGACAGGTTGGTCGTGATTTCAATAGAGCATAGGAGTTCGAGAGCTTGGATCACGTGCATTGGTCGTAGTCGGGTCTAGGTGGGGAACACTTCCAGCTGTTTGTTTTGTTTACCAGTTACCGGGTTGTGGCACATTTCTGGTTGGGCGCATGTTTTTCCACTTTTTCCTTTTCATCACTTTTCTTGTACTATTTGGAGGTCGATGCACATTTGTATTATATATATTGTAGTTGTTCTTTTTAATCTGCTTGTTCTTTCTTTTACTCAGCACCTTTTCATTGAGTGTGTTGCGTGTCTGTGTACAGGTACTTAAGCAAAGGCCTTCTAGAGTTATTGTGCCTTCGTCACTGGTCGGAACCCCTTGGCCTATGTAGGCGGGCTTGGGGTAGTTGCGGCTCGATCCTGGGTAGGGTCGGGTCATGACAAAGTGGTGTCAGAGGTGGTTCGTTCCTTGGTAAGTTGTTCGGACGTCCCTAAAATAAAAGGAATTGGTTGGGATTTAGGGAAATAGTGTTAACATGTCTCGAGAGAGGCTCTCAGGCCAGGGAGTCTAGTGATGGTGTGGTGTCCGACATATCCATTCACCAGGACCTTGATAACCCGCTTGTCGACTCGGCATGCCGAGACACTTGTTGTGGGGAAAATTGGATTGTTCATCACATAGGACCGAGTCTTTGACTGTCCTTCTTGAGTCAGCTCCCCATTTTTGTTATTCGTATATACATATATGCTCATCTGACTACGACACTCCTTGATAATATTCAAGATGTCTATGCGAAGACAGCCAGCCATGATACCGGCTTTGGTTCATGACGACAACCCTGTGAGCTACGAGGCCTCAATCCAAGACCCATCATGCGATCCCCTTTCTCCGGGTGGGCCGGTAGCAGAACCCCCACCTGTTGAGCAGCAGACAGTTTCAGCAGAACTGGTTGAGCTTGAGCGCAGGTTGAGCGCGCTCCGTGAGTTCTAGCGGCAGAGACCGCTGAGGTTCAGTGGTTAGCCATACCCTCAGGCAGTAGAGGGTGGGCTAAAGATAGTGGTTATCATTTTCAGGCTTGTGCAGACACTGGCAGATCAGAGAGTGGATTTGGAAGCCACCCTTTTTCATGGAGCAGCTTGGCATTGGTGGAGTCTGGTGACTCAGTTTCTTGATGAGTCGTCGCTTTCGTGGGATGAATTCTAGTTATGGTTCTGTGAGGAGTTTTTCCCCTCCTTCTTGTGCTCCATTTGGATTCAAGAGCTCCTTCAGTTTCAGCAAGGAGGGTTGATGGTGGCCGAGTACGTGGCGAGTTTCGCATACCATGCACGCTTTTACCCGGACTTGGTCCATGACGACAACCTCCGAGCGTGGAAGTTTGAGCAGGGTCTCCGCCGAGAGATTTTTGCTGTCATAGTACCCTTGGGCATTTCCACAGATGCCAGTGTGCTAGAGTAGGCGCTGGTGACAGAGAGCTTCATGTCATGTTTTGGAGTTGGTGGTGGCAGCAGGCACGTTGGAGCCGAGACGTCTGTCGCAGCTAACGGGCGTCGGCAAGAAGAACCTCGATGCTGGTGGCTTCCTGATGACCAGACTCAGGGGCGTGGTTGAACACCATAGTGGCGCCGGAGGGCACCAGTGTAGCCCAGAGAGAGTCGGTGCTATTCTTGCGATGGGTGAGGTCACCTGGAAAGGGACTGCCCGATCAGGCATGCAGAGAGCTTCGGGCAGGCAGCAGGTGCACCACCATGACAGAGGCAGCGCCGTGATCGGAGTAGTACCTAGAGAGGTGGTTCTAGCAGAGGAGCGGGGGGAGCTGGTAGTGGGGGAAGACTTTATGAGATCTTCTCATCACTACTAGGTGGTCCACGTCAGGCTCTGTGAGATGACAGTTGGGATTGTGGATAGCCGCGAGCTTTGGATGTCTACGATCCTATAGAGCATGAGGTGATAAGAGGTACACTCTACAGCTCTTCTACTTTTTTCAGTAGAATTGTTAGACTCTGTGTCTGGAATGTTTTCCTCCCTGCTCCTTTCTTGAGGTGTTATCGGGGTGACGCGGGGCGTCAGTGTAACCCTCTGTTGGAAAGGTAAAAGGCGTGGGACCTTTTTCTTTAGTTGATGGTGTCGACTCCTTCGCCTTTCAAGCATATAGGAGAGAATCATCTGTGGAACCTTGCGTTACCAGATATCGTTGGGTGTTTCACCATATGGATTTCTTAAAGGAGGGAATCACCGGGCCATGTTCCAGGTGCGGGCGGTGATTCGAGTCGCGACGTGCGATGTAGAGGTTCGGTCAGGGAGGTGAGCTACCCCTGAGGTCCATCGGACCATTTGAGACCATTTAAAGGGATGGCGAGGTTCCCTACCGCCTTTCCCTAACCCCAAAGGCTGGTTTGGGTGTGTGACGTCTCCCACGTGACTCGCCCGAGAAAAAGTGTGTGTACTCCTATGCATGACGTCGGCAAGGGCCGACCTCTCATGAATAGATCAAATCCCTTGGTCTTTGTGTGGAGACGTAGAGCATTGCGTGAGTTCTTCTGGGTACGGGAGATCCAGGTCTGAGCTTAGTACCCTGAGTTATTCCCTGGTTTTTCTTTTCAGGGACAAAAATCATGAAGGAGGGAATGATTTAAGAACCCAATTTTTTCTGCGAAAGACTTTGGAATATTTTTGATGTTATTCTAGAGCAGCGCCTTCAGAGGGCGTGCGATTCCGAGCCCCGGAGTGGCCAGAATTAAATTTCCAGTGCATTCACACTGGAAACACAAAATAAATGGGATAACTCCTAAATGGTGATCCATATCAGAGATCCGAGTGTACGGATGGGTCTGGAATGGGGTGTTTACTCTAGGAACGACATAAAACATGTCGGCATGGGACGTTTGGACACCTCGCCCACTTTTGCAACTTTAAACGGATTAAATTAAATAATTAATTTATTCTTCTTATGTTGAAACACAGGTAACTCATAAACGGTTTATCAGATTGGGAAACCAAGGGCACCGTTGAGTCCGAAACGTGACGTTTACCCTAGGAGAGGTGTAATCTTCACGGGCGCGATCCGTTTGTGAAAAATGGACCCAGGGGCGTTTCCGTAATTTTGCAGCTTGGGCATTAAGCTTTATAAATTTTGAACGGAAGCTCAGAATCAAATTCAGAGACTGCTGTTATGCTCAAGAGGTGGTGTTTTTCCTAGGGGAGGCTTAACCTCAACCCCGTCAAGAGTTTTGGATGCGGGAAAATTTTGAGGTTTTAAATTAATTAAGAATTTAATTAATTTTTTTTCTTTTAATAAAACCTCACCCCCACTCCACCCCCTTGTCCCAATCCTCTGGTGGATGGCAGCAACCAAAGGAGAATCTCCACCTTTCCTCCTCCTCTCCTCTCCAAGGTGTTGCGGGCGGCCGGTGGATCGTCGCGATGCGACGGGCTACGCCCAAGAGGTAGGGTTTTGTTGTGTTTTCAATTCCTACATATATATTTGAATTTCTTTTTTTGCTTTGAATCTATTTTGAGCCTTCGAAAAAATCCCATAAACGCATATTAGCTTTTATATGGTTTCCGACGCATATTTCGGATCGAAATTCCGAGCTCCGAGTTGATCGCAGAAGTCCGCCGAAGGTGAGCAGATTTTGGGATGTTTTTTCTGGCCAAAAACCAGTGTTTCCAGGGGGTTCTGGTCGGTACCGGTCACAGAGGGTGTCGAATGAGCACAGAATAGGTGAGTGGCCGGGGCAGAGGGAGGCGGGCGAGCGCGGCGGCAGGCGGCGGGCTCGGCGCATGGCACTCGGCTGCGGGCGTCGATGAGCGAGCGACAGAGACGAGCCGTAGGGATCGGGGCTGCGGCGGCGGTCTGCTGAGGCTGCAGGCGAGTGGCTGGGGTGGGCGAGGGCAGTTGGTGGTAGGTTGAGCGTCGTGGAGGCGTGGCGAGCCTGAGAAGCTGGCCGGACAGCCGGCGGCGTGCGAACAGGGGTCGCGCGGCGACCCCGTGGGTGACGCGGACCCGCCAATGCCGGGTCTCTGCTGGGAAAGGGGCCGACCGGCCAGTGGCCGGTCGGTGGAAGTTTTTTTTAGAAAAAAGAAGAAAAATTCATGTTTAAAATAATAATATTATTATTATTATTAGGGGAAATGATTTATTATTTATAAATCATAGACCGGGTGTCGGATTTGGGCGCCATCTGCGGCGACGCGTTCTTTAAATTACGAAAAATATTTTGAGATGGTTTCGAGGTATTTTAATTACCGAAATGAGGGGCTCGAGGGCGCGGCACGACCGTTAAGTGGACATGCGTTTATTTGGGAATCTTGTTTTGGACGGCGTGGACGCGTTCGACGTTTGTTTTGAGCACCGTCAGTGGCATTGGGACCCTGGCGCCGGGGCGAAGCTTTCCAAAGTGGTTTCGGGTGTTGAAGCTGGAGTTGGGGCGTGGGCCCCACGACCCATCTTTTGAGCTACGTGTAGCGTTTTGTAACTTTTTCATCGGATGTCTGTTCAGGGCGTGCGTGTAGTCGATGTTGGGTGTTTTTTCATGGGCAACGCTTTGGCGCGGTCTGCCCGCTTTAAGTCTGCGTGCTGGTGCGGGCCCTGCGAGGGCCGTTTCGGGAGTTGACCGAGATTTCCATCTTTATCACCGGGTGTCCGTTTCGGACAAGTGATTAGTTGAACTTCTGTACTTTTTCGAGAGGATCACAATGGTGTGATCCGTCCGTTGAGTTTCAAGACCGAGAGGCGGGTCCCACGCATCGTCGCTCATGTGTGGTGCGCCGGAATGCACCTTTTTCTCCAGATATCCGTTCCACTCATATATGTAGTGCTTTTGACGTGTTTTCTCAAGGGGATAACAATGGTGCGATGCACCCGACTGTTTTTGGGGCCGAGGCTCAGGATCACGGGACGTCGTTTGGGCGTGAGACGGTGTTGGTGTCTTTTCTGTCAAATATCCGTTGGAGGCGATTAAGTAGTTTATCTCGCGTGTTTTTTTGCGAGGATTACAAAGGTTCGATCTGTTTGGTTGTGCGGAGCCTCTTGCGCGATCTTGTTAAATGTGGAAATGTGAAAGGCACCCTGATGGCGGTTCTTCTCGCCGTGTTTGTAGCGGACCCTTGGCGTGTGATCGCGCACTCTTGGGAGAGTGATATAAATGATTCATGAGATGTGGTTGGACATGATTGGGCCTTCGATGTTGAGTTGTTACGTCACGCCTTCGCGTTGACACTGGGTGTTGTGTGCATGATAGCCTTTGGGCTGGAACGAGGTATACCCTGGGAGTATACGAGAGCTCATAGAGGTACGTGTGGTTTGTACCTAAGAATGTTTGTGCGCTTGGTTGGGGTTGACTTAGGGCCAAACATCGTGTGGGCCCCATGTGCGTACAGTGATCTGATTTACATACTTTTGACCTCTCGTGACGTAGAGGGTTCCACTGTTCTTGTTTGTTGACCAACAAGGTTGAGATTTCCCCTGGCTCTGTGCTCGTTTGTTTGACCAGCAGGGTGGAGTTTTCCCCTGGCCTGGTGCTCTTTTGTCTGACCAGTAGGGTTGAGTGGTCTCCCCCCCCGTCTTGTTCTCGATTGTTTGGCCAGCGGAGATGGGTTTTTCCTCTATTTCTTCAGCTGTGAGGGGTTTCAGTACCATTCCCCTTTCACCGGACTGCGACACCGTTTACGACTACAGGTGTTCGTGTAGCATGGGCGTTTTCCCCACATTCTGGGATGAGATGTCTTGGTCCGCTTCGACAGTGACTCAGTGGATTGGAGCGGGATATCTTTGTGAGGCCTGGGGAGTTTCTCCCGTCACCCCGTGTTCCCTGGTAGAGTTATTGTGGATTCAGTGGGACCAAAACTTTACACGGGCACTGATCCTCTACCTAAGAGGTTGTTTCTAGTAGGGTTGAGGTTGTTTCTAGTAGCGATGAGGTTGTTACCAGTAGGGCTGAGGTTGTTTCCAGTAGGGCAAAGGTTGTTTCGGTCAGGGCTCGTCAGCGCGTTACCATCCAGTAGGGATGGCCAGTACAGCAGTGTTCACTGAGTAGTACCATCCAGCAGGGATGGCCAGAGCAGTTCCAGGCTTACCTCCAGCTGGGCTGGGAAGTAGTCCCCGATGTCGGCCTTACATTTAGCGGGGCTGGGCAATGGTCCCCAATGCCGGACTTACCTCCAATGGGGCTGGGCAGTGGTCCCCGATGCCGGGCTTACCTCCAGCTGGACTGGGAAGTGGTCCCCGATGCCGGGTTACCTTTAGCTGGGCTGGGCAGTGTTCCCATTGCCGACTTTAGCCGGGTCGCCCTCCAATGGATTACCCTGTTACGGGACTGGGTAGTGTGGCACCCATTGACTTTCCGGGTCTCCCGGTAGTGGGAACCCATCGACTTCCAGGGATCCTCCAACGGGGCTGGGCAGGGGGTCGCTGGTCGACTTTGAGTAGACCTCTCGACTGCTGGGCAGTGACGAGTTGTGGTTAATGTTCCCCTAGAACTCTCAAGTATGAGGAGTATTTCCCCCACCGAGACGCGCCCTTGTGACGCGGCCTAAAACCATGCGGGTGAGTCAGTGCCGCCCAAAGCGGATAGTGTCTAGTTGTGGTGGTTTGTGCCCCCTTGACTTGTAGTTCGGGGCAGACGTGCGGGATGCTGGGCAACAATGGTGTTACTTATGGGACTGTTGGCTACTCTTTTATTGGGCTGAGCTATGGGACGAAGATCCCCAGTCATTGATCTGCGATCCGTCATCATTTTTCACACCTTTTCGTTCACCAATGAGAGGTTTTACTAAAACATTTTCTTATCCATATCTTCTAGGAAATTTATCTAGGATTTTTAATCTTATCATGTATCCATGTCAAGATATTAAATTAACAAATTCATTTTATCATTTCCATTTTTTTGTGTTGCATCTTTGACACAGAGATTCATTTTTGAATGGAAACAAATTCTTTTCCCTAGAATGACAGTGTCTCTACATCACTGCAAAACATTATAAGAAAAAAAAGTAAAATTTTTCCAATGTTTATTTTATTATCTTTCAAAACATCCATGAATTAACTTCTAGCCTTAACCTACGACAGTCGAGGTTAGGCCTCGTATAAGGAAACAACACCCTCACAAGCTCAAAAGTACTCTGTAATTTCCAATATGAGTTACCAATTATGAATAATAGTAATTTTAAATAAACTAATCTTTTTTAATTGTTTTATTTACGGCCATGTCCCAAAAACTACTTTCAATTAGTGACTCATCCCGCCCAATATTAGGCTACTATTAAGAAAAAATCCCCATTACGAAGTCAATAGTGGTCTCAAATCTTCAATCAGAGTCACACTTAAAGACTTATAAGGATTTGAAAAATAAAATAATTTTAATTAATAATTTTATTTACGATTATTCCATTTTCGGGTTTTCTCTCTAGAGGACCGCATCGACTAAAGTTATGTCACGCTTTAGGTAAACACACCATCTTAAACGCAGCGGTGCCCTCCATTTTTTGATATGGGAACCCATTTAAGAGTTATTACACTTTTTTAGGGAAACCTATCATACACACAATTTAACAGCAAATATTTTTCGACAGATCATTATGGGCACACTGGGCTTCAGAATCATCCACCGTCTTAGCAGCTGGTCTCAGATTTTTCCCCGAATGTTTCTGAAAATAAAACCGATAAAATATGATTAATTATAGTAAAAATGATCAAGATCTAATTAAAATTTAGATACTGGATGAAAATTTTGTATATAAAATTTTCTATACACAATTTATGTCATTTAATTATTCTTATAATTTTAATGAAAACAATTTATTTTGTTTCCTATACTTTTACAAGAACTCCATCAGTGTTGCATATGAATTAATGTTAATTATTTCATATATAAAAATTAAAAATAAATTAGTATCATAAAAAGGTAAATTATATTTGAAATAAAATTATAGATTCTTTCCTTATATATATTCACTAATATACATGACAAGATAACACCTTAAATTTTTTATTTTTCATTTTCTTGACCTATACATGCATTGTACATGAATTTTCAAATGATTAATCTTATATAACTATAAAATTTAAATTTAATAGAAAAAAAATCATTAATACATAATGATTAATAAAAGATTATTTAATATAATATTTAGAACTCAATTATTATTTACAAAGAACCAAATTTTACATTTCCATTACTATGCATGCACTACATCAAAACTGATAATAATTTTAATACGTATAATGAATAGAATATAATTTTGATGTTATATGTTATTTATGTACAATATTTCTATTATAAAATCATTATTTAATAATTGGGTAAATTTAATAAATTTCATACAAAAATTATGTCTTCATGAAGTCACAAAAAAATATCGTATTAAAAAATAACTATTTTTTACTACTCACTAAAAATTAAAAATATTTATAAAATTATAAAAAATTCATATGAAGATAATTTTACCATGATCAATTCAAAAATAAAATTATTTTTGAGAAATTAAAATTATATAATTTGGAAATAAATTTTTGAAATAAATAATCATATAATAAATTATTTATTTTAAAAGTTAGTATTTAAATCTAGAATACTATTAAATATTAAAAGAAATTATTCTATGAATACCTTGGTTGTTACATTATCCACCCCCCTTTTGACATTACATCCTCAAAATTATTATTCACTTATTAAAGAACTGTGGATTCTTTTCCTTTAAAGCATTTTCAGATCCCATGTTTTTTATTCTACCATGTTGTTTCTCCAAAAACCATAACACATTAAATTTCCTTGTACCATAATACATGATCTCTGAAATCAATAATCTGAATAGGTTTATCATAATAATAGAGGATTTATTCCATCTGAAGTGCTTCTTGGATAAAAACATGAAATGAATCTGGAACATGATTTCTTAACATCAAAACATGAATAAAATTGTGTACTGGAGATAAACTTGCAGTTATTGAAAATGGGTAGGAAACTGGTCCAATATTATCCAAGATTTAGAAAGATCCAATGAACCCTGAACATAACATTTCGTTCTTTCAAAAAATCATAACATTTATCCAATGAGATACTTTATTGAAAAAATGATCACCTAAATCAAATGAGAGCTCTTTCATCATGTTATCTACATAACTTTTCTACCAGTTATGTGCTTTCCTCATGTGTCGCTGAATCAACTGAACTTTTTCTATCACATCCTTCACTAATTCTAGTCCCATCAACATTCATTCCAAGAATTCATCCCAAAATGAAGTAGTTTGAAATTAATTTCTATATAATGACTCAAATGCTATATCTGTATACTGAAATGAAAACCGATATTATAAGAAAATTCATCTGAATAAAGTGGTTGATCCCAACTACCCTGGTAATTCATTGAAAAGTATCATATCATATACTCTAAATTCTAAATTGTTTTATTGTTATATCTCTTGGGTTAATGATAAAATCGGTGTGGAAATTTAATTTTGTTCCCTATTTCTTCTAAAGGCCTTTCCCAAAGTTAGAAGTGAACCTAGGGTTGTGGTTAGATAAAATGGAGATAGTAACTCTATGAAACCTGATAATCTATTTGAGGTATGGTTTAAAATGGTTATCTAGAGACAACGAGTCTTAAATAGTAAGAAAATGATCAGATTTCTCTAGTTGATCAAAAATAACATAGATCACATTTTTACCTCAATAAGACTTTTGTAGTCCCACAATGAAGTATATGGATATATTTTCATATTTACACACTATATATAGAAAATGACAAAGCATCCCCTTCAATAACTACTACTCTACTTTAACTTGTTGACAAGTCAAACATTTTAAGATAAAATCAGCAATATATCGTTTCATTCCATCTTATGAGTAATACTTTCAAAGGTCCCTATACATCTTCTTATGACCATGATTAACAGAAAATAGAGAACCATGAGCTTCACATAATAATTATTTCTTCAGCTGAGAATCACAAGGAAGAAAAAATATATTCCAAAACCATAAAACACAATATTTATGAATGCTAAACTCAGAAATATTACCCTTGGGAACTAATTTTAAATTTTTTCTATAACTCACGGTCTTCCTTCTGAGCATGCTTTATTCTATGTGTCAGAGAAGACTACACTAAAACATGAAACAAAAGCGTGGAATTTCATACACCAAAATCATCCAAGAAAAAATTATTCAAATCATTAACCAAAGTGACACATTCTAAATGTATCATGGTTAATGTAGAATAATGTTTTTAAATAAATGAATTGGCCACACCGTTTTCTTTTCCATGATTGTAATGAATTGTACAATAATAATGTTGATTAGTTCCAAACATATTCTCTATCTCATGTTCAATACCTTCAATGTAAAAATATACATCAAAATTTTATTGTCAGTATAAATTTCAACATTTACACCACAAAAATGATTCCTCTATATTTTTTATAAAAATAGTAGATAATTATATATCATGGGTAGTGTAATTTAACTCACAATGTTTCAACTAATGTAATTCATAATCAATTAATTGATAATTCTATATCATAAAAAACCAAGTCCCTTCAATGTTGCATCATTGCATATGATAAATTCATCACTTCCTGAAGGCAGGGTTTGAAATTGAGCATTCATCAATCTATTTTCAATTTTTGTAAAAAATCGTCACATTTTTTGTCTATATGATTTTAACATCTTTTTTATTTAACTTAGTCAGTGGGATAGATAACCAAGATATTTTTTCAACAAACCCTTGCTATCCTGTAAAATAGCGAAATATAAGAATATCGATTATATTTTTTTTCCTTAGCCATTCTTCTATAATATTGTTTTATTATGATCAAAAGTTATGCCTTATTTAGAAACAATGTGACAAATGAAAGAAATTTTCTACAACCAAAATTCACACTTTCTAAATATTCCATAGATTTTATTTCCATTTATGGTTTGGATAACAACCCTTAAATGTTTTTCATGATACTATTTAATTTTAGAATATATTAATATTTCATCAATAAATAAACCACATACTTATCCAAGAACTCATGAAATACTCTATCCATAATATCCTTGAATATAGTATGTGTATTAGTTATCCCAAAATTCATAACATCAAATTCATAATTCCCATATCTAGTATATAATGTGTTCATTGGAAGGTATACTTCCATTACTTTCAATTGATGGTACCCTTACCTCAGGTCAACTTTCAAAAAATATTGTGCTCCATAGAGCTTATCAAACAAATCTACAATATGAGGTAAATGGTACATGTTCTTAATGATAATGTTATTTAGGTCTCAATAATCATTTCAAATTATAATTAAACCGTATTTATTTTTAACAAACAAGACAGGATCACCCCATGGTGAAATGCATAGTTGGATGATCCCTTTTTCAAATAATTCATGCAATTGATTTTTCAATTATAGAAGTCCCATTTGAGGCATTATATTAGGGGGTTTAGAAATTGTTTTAGCAACATGAACTAATTCTATTGTAAACTCAACATCTCCATCTAGAAAAAAACTAGGTAAATTCTAAGGAAATACATCAAGATAGTCATTTACCACTCACACATCATTAATCCAAACTATTCCCTTTTTTCAATAATCTCTTTCAGATAACATTAATGTCCATATTTTAATATTTTGTTTGTTCTTAATAAATTATCAATGGTATGGGTTCATTCTTGTACACAAACTAAAAATATTTCTGAAAAATAATTCTTTTTCTCTATAATATATATTTTCATGATAAATAAAAATTCAATCCATACCCATAATTAAATTATACACTTCTGAAGAAAATAAAAAAAGTTTTTTCGGTAAATTATTTCAAAAGCAAAGAATGGTTGATTCTTATTTTTCCCCAATATTTCCTCCAGGTGTTTATCCTATGAGTAATGGCTTTATTTCTTAATGTAGAATTTCTAATTTAGCCGAAATGTTTTCCAAAATGAAAAAAAGTGTAGTCCCCGAATCAAAAAACACATTTAAAAATAATTAAATCATGAAATGTACCTAATAATAGTTCATTTGATGGCTCATCATCTACAGAAGTGGTTCTAATGAATTTTCCCATACCCTTCTACTTCCAATCTTGTTTATTTCCAAACTGAGTGACTACCATCAACAACACATCTGAAAAATAAACCAATTCATTACTTTTAATGCATCTCACCATCAACATCACATTAATTTTAGTATCATTTTATTTAAACTCAGAAGACATGTTCCCTAACATTACACATCTATAACATTTCCTACAATTTACAATACATTCTCCAGGATTCTTTTTACCACACTTTCCACAATATAGGAAATTTATTTTCTTACCCCCATATTTCTTTAATAAATTCTTTCCTAATACATGCAAACCTAATCACTTCTTATTCTTTTCATCATGAGGCACATATGTGTTAGAAAACTCCATGTCTTATTTTTTGGAAAAAAATCAAGTTTCTCATATATTTTAAACTCCCATTAAGCCAAATTTCTTCGTAAAAGTGGTTTCAAAATACAATAAAATATATTAATTATACTATCAATGCACCTTGTAAAATTTGGTATATACCTGGAATGTCTAGTAAATACTTATTTATATACCACCATAGAATAATTATATTTCTTCTTATTTTTTATGAAATGTTTCTCTATTCTCAGTAAAAAATATATTGGAAAATATTTTTCTAGAAAAAGTCTCTTAAAATCATACCATTCCAGACTGTCGAGATCATCTTTTTTATCTCGTATTATTAACCATTGAACTCCATTGATTATCTTAAACATAAAAATGAAAAATGGAATTTATTTCCTTTTACAGTTCAAAATATAAAATGACATCAATTATCTTTTCTAGATAATGGATCCACCCTTCAACTATCACTTTATTTGTGGTTCCACTGATTATTGGAAGATGTTTCCTTATAAAATTCACAAAAAAGTCTTGTTTCTTCATGGTATATTAGTTTCCTCTCTTGCGTGGATACTTCCACCATTTATTTCTTGATTAAATTGAGAAATTACCATCGCAAACTAATACATAATGATTCCCTACATTCGAGGATATAGATTCACAAGGATATCATTTTATTGGCGCCTTTCCACTTTAGCATCCATATTTCCTCTATAGAAAACCATTCTTAATAGACATATCTTAGTCAAAGAAACATATTAATATTTAAATTCTATTCCAATTTAAATTAACCATAAAAAATCATTTTTGTATTCTATTAACATCATCCTAGACCTAATGTTATTTAACCCATCCATTGATACCAAATATAAGGACCCAACCTTAAAACATTACATAATCTTGAATTTTATTCAAGAACGTACTTTCGTTCATATTTAAGATCTTTTCATGTTTAGATATTTAGCGAATTAGGATATAATACATATATAACATCCCATATTTATAGAGAGTGAATACTACTAAAAAAAATCCATTTCTTCTAAAATAAGAAACATTATGAAATAAAACAAGATTTATTTGAAAAAACATGATAACATCTATCATTACCTTTTTATTTCTCTTACACATCCTTATATCCTATCAATTTTTTTTTTAAAATCTTAGGATGAGAATAAACATATCAGTAAGGGATATAATGAAAGAAATATTTAGTCATGTGATGACATAGAAACCATTGAAACTCATTACATAAAAACTCATTTGCATGTATTGATACATCATGTAGTTTACTTAAGATATTTTTACCATATCACTCTTAAATTAAAACTTAAATTTTTAATAACCATTTGGTCAAATTCTATATCCAGATTACTGAATGCATTAGAATTCTATAAATGGGCTCACCCATCATATCTTGAGCTATAATAGGTTCAACAAAACATATATTGAGATATAATGTTGTTGAACCCATCATATCTTGATCTATAAAGGCATCATCCCAACAAAAATCAATTTCCAAGGAACGTATCAGTAATAAAACACTTCATAACTCATTTAAAACCATGAGTAAAACACATTCACATATCAAAATACCAATTTTTCATAAAAAACTCATTTAAAAAAAATTAAAAAACCATACACATAATAATGAAATCATATAGTTCTAAAAATAACTATGAAAACTTATAAAGGAATCATTATAGTAATAAATATTTATGAAAATGATATAAAATACAAATATTATATAAAAATAATTGATTTTTTATTTTGTAAAAGAGACATTTAAAAGTATTTGGAGCGAAAGTCCCTTACATAACAAATAAAAAATATCCCTTTTTAAAAACACATAATATAAATCTAAAAAATAATAACTATATAGATAAAGTTATAAAAATAATTTTGAATACATTTCCATAATATAGAAATATTTAGAATAAAACATCTTTATAACATTTAAAATAATGTTTTTGTTATAGTCCATTACCTTAGGTTATACGTCCTTCAAATGTGTTCCATCCTCTTGTATAATGGTATGAATAGTGTTATTAATATATTAAAAAACTATAATCATGTTTATAATACATTATATGATCTTATTATAACATTTTACACCCATTTATTAACAATATTTTGTTATTTCCATTGTTTCATGTGTGATCTTTTCAATGTCTCTAAGGTTGGTTTATTATGGTATTCCATATCAAAATTAAATAATAATTTAAAATTTATTATATTTATAAATTTGGGTCATTTTTAACAATTACAATCAAATTTAATATTTCCATGATTTTGGTAAAAGAGAAACAAAAAATCATTATCCACGAAGGTAGTAAATTGATGCACTATAGACGATGATTTTATTATTTTATAATAAAAGGAGAAGATGGGAGATTTTATGAAATATAATGCCTAAAAAACAACATTATATTATATATATAACACTAGAGTGGACATGAATTGTTGGATAATAGGTGGAGATAAAGTAGTAATGAAAAAAAATTAAAAGAGAAGAAAACAGAATTTTACCTGAATATTTCTCCTCAAGATCCTCATTAAGAATATTGGAAGTTGTATTTTTATGAGACTATAAGCTCTAAAATGTTGAAAGGTATGAGAGGGATGCAGTAACCAATTCACTAGAGAGCTATAATAGGGCTCACCAATTATATCTTGAGCTATAATGGGTTTAACCAAACAAATCTTGAGCTATAATGGGTTTTAGCCCATCATTTATAGAGATATAATGGGCTCAACCCAACATAAATAATATTTAAGGAACATATCATTAATAAAAAACTTGATAAATATTTTAAACCCATGATAAAAAAATTCACATATCCAAATACCATTTTATTCATAAGAATCACTTTTAAAAAAAATATAAAAACCACACATAAAAGAATGGAATAATATAGTTCAATAATAATTATGAAAAAATATAAAGGAATAAGTATAGTAATAATTAATCATTAAAATGGGATAAATATATCATACCGTATAAAAAAATAATCTTTCTGTAATTTGTAAAAGAATCTTTTAAAAGGATTTTGAAAGTAAGGTCCCATACATAACATAAAAAAGATCCAGTTTTGAAACACATAAGTTAAATTAAAACACAAATAACCATATAGGTAAATTCAAAAAAAAATTATGTGGAATACATTGACATAAAATCTAATTATTTGGAAGAATAAGTCTTTAAAAAATTTAAAATAATGTTTTAGTTAAAGTGTTTATTACCTCAGGTTCTTTTCCATTAAAATGTATTCAAACTTCATTTATAATGGTTTGAATAGTATTATTAATATGTTATAGAAATAAAATTGGGCTTATAACACCTTATATTATCTATTTATAACATTTTTCACCCATTTATTAAATATATTTTTTATTTCTATTGTTTTAGGTGCGTTCTTTTCAATATTTCTAAGGTTGGTTTGTTATGGTCTTCATTTTAAAAATAAAATAATAATCTTGAAGTGATAACATATATATATTTAGGTCATTTTAAATAATTAAATTTAAATTTAAAATTTCCATGATTTCAGTAAAAGGGAAAAAAATCATTTTCCACGAAGGTGGTGAATTGACACAACATAGATGATGATTTTGTTATTTAAGAATAAAAAAGAGAAGATGATAAATTTTATGGTGAATATACCATAAATTAAAAAATTTAAGTATATATATATGATTTTATAAATTTCATGAATCAATGTATAAGTGGTCAAGATAAAGTAGAAATGAAAAATAATTTACAAGTTAATAAAAACGAATCTTGCTTTTTGAAAATTTCTCCTTAATAACCTCCTTAAGACTCTTAGAAGTGGTATTTTTTGAGACCAGAATAACTTGAATGTTGAAATTAATGAAGATGATTGAATTTGGAAGATATTATCTGAAAAATAATGCATAAGGGAATGAAAATATATAATGGATGGAGCCTCCTTTTTTAATTGACGTGAGGGGTAAAATAAGAATAAATCATACTATTAACATATAGTAAATTTAATTTAGGGGTTTAGACATCCAAAAGGCTTAAAAATAATAGGATACCCTATTATAGAAGTAATATTATCATTTGTGTCTTGTTACATGTTTTTTTTATTTTTAAATAATTTAACAATATATTTTAGTCCTGGAAATATGATTTTTCATGTTAAAAACTATTCAAAATCATGACATTATACACATCAAAACAAATTTTCCAGTTTGAATTAATTTTTTTTATTATATCATATAAATATTTTAAATCTCTATATAAGTCATTAATATACTTAAAAATATCAAATTATATTTATTTTAATTTTTTTAAAACATTATTTTGATTTATTTATTAATTAAATTTTTAGTGCATGCTAATTGTTCAATCTATTAATGATAATATTTATGACCTAAAAATTAAAAAGAAATTTCTATCAGAAATATATTTTTAATATATTTACAACGACTATTATTGTTTTTAAAGAAAACCTCTCGAAAATAATCATATAAAAATGTTATACTGATGAAACATTATATTGTGAACAAGTTGTATTTTTCTAATAAAATAATAAAAGTGTCTAATTTGATACATGTTTGTCCAAAATGTCCCCAATATGAATAAAATTAACATAATGGTCGAAAATTTCTTATATAAAATGTTTTATCCACATTTTTGGTCATTTAATAATTCTTATAATTTTTATAAAAACATTTTATTTATTTTTATTATGTTTGCACAGTCAGTGTATTAGTGTTGAAAAGGAATTAATTTTAATTATTTTATATATAAAAATTAATAATGAATTTCTATCATAAAAAAGGTTATTTAAGTTCAAAATAAAATTTTATATTCATTCATTATTTATCCTCACTAATATACATGTCAAGATAACATATTAAATTTGTTATTTTATCTTTTCTTGCCCTACACAAGAAATTCACAGAAATTTGGAGGCCTATTTCTGGGTACTGTAGAAGGCAGAGGCATATTTTCAGGTAATATAGTAGAACTATAGCATGCACCATAGCACGAACTGTGCAGTACTATAGCAGGTACAGTACCATGAACTAATCGAAACTGTAGCAGCTGGAAATATTCACCTTGGGCCACTAGTTTGGGATTGGATTCCTTAAGTACATCATGCCACCTAGACCTTTGGGTCAGTAGGGATTTCAGGCCACCTTCAAGACCTTCGGGGCACTTGCAGTTTCCCTAGACAGAATCTATAAAAAAGGAGTAGCCCTAGATGAGGATTCAGAGTAGGTACACTCACCAGAGTAGAACCAATGTATTTGGAAGAATGAGAGTGTATGGCTATACCATCGGGACCAGCATATGCTTGCATGGAAAGCTTAGCCAGATGACCATACGTAGGTGAAGAGCTACTATCACGATGCATATGCTAGGAAGGGAAGTTCTCTATAGTTATAGTTTGGTTGAATTCCGAAAGACCTTCGGGTCATGTAATGTCTCTTAAGACTATGGTCCATGTAATCAGTATGCCTATGTGCCTTATAAGAATTCCCCTCATCTATTGAAATGAGGGTTATTGAAAAAAATAAAAATGAAGGCCTTCAGGACATTCAGGAAGAAAAAAAATCACTATTAATACATAATAATTAATAAAAAAGTCGTGAATATAATTTTTATCACACCATTATTATTTATAAAGAAACTAATTTTTCATTTCTAATGTTGCGCAGTCACTACGCCAACACTGATAATAATTTTTATAATTATAATGAATATAATATAATATCATTTTTTATGTTATTCATGTACAATTATACTCTTATAATATGATTATTTAATTATTAGATGAATTTAACAAATTTTATATCATAATTATGTCTTCATGATGTCACAAAAAAATACCATATTAACTAAAACTGTATTATTTAATGTTAACCAAAAATTAAACTTTTTCTAAAAATTCTCAAAAATTCAAACGAAGATAATTTTTTTATGGTGAATTCATAAATGAAATTGTTTTTCTAAAATTTAAATTTTCTAATTTAAAAATCTATTTTTAAAATAAATAACCATATAATAAATTATATATTTTAAGAATTACTATTTAAATATAGAATACAATTAAATATAAAAAAATTATTCTATAAATACAATTTTTGTTATATTCTACCCCCTTTTAAATTTCATCGTCACAATTTTTTTATCGTATTAAACAAATAGGGATACTTTTCCCACTTAGAATTTATTGATTCCCATGTTGCTTCTTTTACCATGTGGTTTCTCCAAAAAACAATAACCTGGTAAATTACCTTGTTTCGAAATACATTATCTCTAAGATCAATAATATGAATAGGTTTCTCTTTATAAGAATGTTTCTCTTCCAACTGAACTAATTATGGGTTCAAAAAATGAGATGAATCTATCACCTATTTTATTAAAATTAAAACCTGAAAAACATTGTGAACCTGAGATAAACTTGGAGGCAAAGCTACTAGGTAAGAAGTTGTTCTAACATTATCCAATATTTAAGAAGGTCTAATGAACAATGGAATTAGCTTTCCTTTATTACTAAAACACATAACACTTTTTTAAGGAGATGTTTTAATAAAAAATTGATCACCTACCTCAAATGAGTGGTTTTTCATCCTATTATTTGTATAACTTTTCAACTTACTCTAATATATCATCATATGTCATTGAATCAACTAAATTCTATCTTCCAATTCCACTACTAATTATGGTACCATCAAATTCCTTTCCCCAACATCATCCAAAACTGATGGAGTTTGACACCACTATCCATATAATGCCTCAAAAGGTTTGAATTTGAATATTCTAATTGGAACTATTATTATAAAAAAAATAAAGTAAAGAAAGATATTAATCCCCATTTCCAAGGAAGTGTATTGAACAAGTTTGTACCATATCCTACAAACTCTATTTTTTCACAAATTATATCCATCAAATTGTGGATAAAAAATATGTGCTCAAATTTAATTTTATTCCAAATGACATCTGAATCCCTTTTCAAAAGTTAGAAGTGAACTTCAGATCACGGTCATATACAATGGAGATAGAAACTCCATGAAACCTAATAATCTCTTTGGGGTACAGTTGGAAAAATTTATAGAGGAAAAGTTTCTCAAATAGGATGAAAATAAGAATATTTATTCAATCGATTAACAATAACCCATATCGCATTGTTTGCTCAAGAAGCCTTTAGTAGTCCAACAAAGAAGTCCATGGATATGTTTTCTCATTTCCACTCTTTCACTGGAAAAGGCTAAAATGTCCCCATAGACAACTTCTTCTAATATTTAACCTATTTACAAGTCTATCATTTCATGATAAAATCAAAAATATATTTTTTTATTCCATACCAATTGAAATAATATAGGTGCACTTTGTATATCTTTGTGCTTCCTAGATGAACGGAATAAAGTGAACTATAGGCTTCACATAACAATTCCTTCTTCAGCTGAGAATCACAAAGAATACATAATCTCTTCCAAAACCTCAAACCACAATCTTTATCAATGCTAAACTTATGAAACTTACCATTCTGAACCAATTATACATTTTTATTTAACTCATTGTCTTCCTTCTAGGCATGCTTTATTCTGTCTGATAGGGACAACTGCATTGACACCTAAAAAATAGGGGAATTTACTACACCAATGACTTAGAATCCAAAATTCATCAAATTGTTAACAAATTGGTCACTTTATAAATGTGGCATGGTTAATGTAGAATTATTTTTTTGACTTAATACATCATACACTATCTTTTCTTTTCCAGAATAGAAATGAATCCTGCAATCAAAATCCTTGATATGTTCTATCTATATTCAATTTCTCAAGTTAAATTAAATTTGAGTAAATATATACTTCAAACATTTATGGTCAGTAAATATTTAAAATTTTACTCCCTAAAAACGAATCCTCCAAATTTTTAATGAATAAAATATTAGAATATAATTCTAAATAATTTTTATATTAATTTAACTCACGGGGTTTTGATTGATGTAAAGAATAAACAATTAAAATATTATTCTACATCAGAAAACAACCAATTCCCATTCAAAGAAGCATCAATAAAGATGAAAAATGGACCAATTTTGGAAGGCAGGGTTAGAATTATAGCATTTCCCCATAATCATTTCAATTCCTAAAAATAGTCATTACATTATTTTGTTTATATGATCTTAACATTTTTTCATGTTAACTTATTCAGTGGGATAGATAACCCTGCAATGTTTTCAACAAACCTCCGGTAATAGCCTGCCAAAACAGAAAATCTATAAATCTTAGTTGTATTTGTTGGTCTTGGAAAATATTAAACAAATTTCATTTTATAAGGATAAATAGTTATGAATTCTTCAGAAACAATGTGACCAAGAAAATAAATTTATTGTAACCAAAATTCACACTTATTGAATTTTCCATATAGTTAATTTTATTTTATGGTTTGAAAGATAACCCTTATTTTCTTTTCATTCTCCTCTTTAATTTTAGAATATACCGTAATTTCATCAATGATCACAGACACAAACTTATCCAAGAACTCATAAAATATTCTATTCATGAGATCCATGAATAAAGAAGGGGAATCAGTAAAGCCAAAAATCATAATACAAAATTAATAATTCCCATATCTAATATAGAACACTGTCTTCAGAATGTCTACTTATTTTTCTTTAAACTTATGATAACCCTACCTCTAGTCAACCTTCAAAAAAAATTGTGATCCATGGAGCTAATATAAAAACATTGATATGAGTAAAATTGTTCTTATTCACAAATGTGATGTTATTCACGTCTCTATAATCAAAGAAATGTCTCATTGAACCATAATTATTTTTACTAAACAAGTTAGGAGAACCCCATTGTTTTGTTCTAGGTCGGATGATTCCTTTATATAATAATTTTGAAAACTTATTTTTTAATTCTAGAAGTTCAATTTGAGCTTTTTTATTAGTGGGTTTGTAAATTTTCATAGCATATCGAACTAATTAAATAGTAAAATCAAATCTCGATCAGGAACAACACCAATTAAATCATCATAAAATACATCAAGATACTCATTTACCACAAGCACATAATTAATATAAAAACTCCCATATTTTTCAAAAATATAATCAAGATAACAATCATTTTAATATTTTAACAATTTCATATATTATTGATATTTTATTAATAGTATGAATTCAATTTTGCAGAAAAACTAAAAATCATTATGAAAAGAAAAATTCTTTTTCTCTATTATCATTCTTAGCATGATAAACAAAAAACCTGTCTATACCCAGAATAACATCAAACTCTACTAGAGGCAATACAAAAATGTTTAATGGTAAATTATTTATATATAAAAAGATATATAAATTTTTATAATTTCCATTAACCTCAATACTCCCACTATGTCGTTTTTACCATGAGTTATAGATTCATTTCTTATGGTGAAATATCCAATTTGGCAGAATATTTAACATAAATGACGGAATCTGTAGACCTTGAATTAGACAACATAATTTTAAAATCTATAAAAACATGAAATTTACCGAACACCACATAATTTGATGACTCAAAATCTGATGAATTGGTTGAAAATGATTTTTTCATACACTTATCCTTATAATCATGTTGATTTCTTACCGTATTGACAAGCTTCAGAAACACATTAGAAAAATAACCCAATTCATTACAGTTAAAAATCTCATAATCTACTTTTCAATAATTTTCAGATCATTTTCCTTACAATCATGGGACACATGCCCAAAAATTCTACAGCAATATCATTTCCCAAAATTTACAAGGCATTTTACATGATGATTTTACCACACTTTTCACATGAAAAGAAAATTTATTTTCTTACCTCCATAATATTTGTGATGAATTCATCCCAAATGACTTCCAATCTAAATGATTCTTATTCCTATCATCATGGGGCACATATGTGTCCAAAATCTCCATCTCAAATTATTCAGAAAAATAAAAAAGTATCTCATAGGGTTTATACTCGCATGAAGATAAAGCTCTCTGTAAACATGATTTCAAACTAGAGTAATATCAATTAATTTTACTATCAATGTCCTGAGTAAAATCATGTTCAAAAATAGGCAGTTTGGTAAAATTAGATTCATAAACATCCACATTATAATTACCTTTGAACTTATGTTCCAATAATTGTTTCTTCATTCTGAGTTGAACCATTTTTCAAAAATATTTTCCCAGAAAATTGCTCTTAAAATAATCCAATTATATTCTATAAAGATCATATTTTTCTCTCATATTCTTAATAGATTCCATAATTTGTCATATTGAACTTCAAAACAATAAATGTATAGTATTAACTTTTGGTTTTTTTGACATCACATGACATCAAATAAATTTTCTAGAGTATTGATCCATCCTCTAGCTATCACTAGATATGTGGTTTTACTGAATAATGGGGGATTTTTTCTCATAAAATTGTCCACAAAAGGCGTGTTTCATCATGGTAGATATAATTACTCTATATAATGGATACCATTATGGTTTATCTCATGAGTCACCCATGTAATTACTATCACAGACTACTTGGTTTTGATTCCCACTATTCCCTGCTACATATTCATAAGGATATCATTTTATCAGTGCATTTCTACTTCATCTTCCTTATATATTCTCTGGAAACCCATTCATAAGAGATATATCCAAATTAAAACAATATATTAATCTTTAAATTCTATACCATTTTAAAGCAATCATAAATTAAAAATCATTTATGTTATTCTGCTAACATAATCCTATCCCTAAAGTTATCTAAAACATCCTTTGATACTAACTCTAATGAACCAGCCTTAAAACATTAAATAATCTTGAATGTTAGTCAATAATGAACGTTATTTTATATTGAGAATATTTTTAGAATTATATCATTATATAATTATGATAGAATATGTACATAACATCCATATTTATACAGAGTTGATACTACTAAAAAATTATCCAATTTTTCTAAAATATAAAACATTAAAAATAATCACGGATTTCATTGAAATAACTTGATAACATCCATCAAAAAATCTTTCATTATCGTAACAATCCTTATAAACTATTAAAAACACATTAAAATCTTGGTGTTAGAAAAAAACCTAGGTAAGAGATATAAAGAAATAAATATTTAGTCAAGTGATAACTTAAAAGCATTAAAACTATCTTCATAAAAATCATTAGAATGAATAGAGAAATCACAAAGTTTCCTTTTTATATTTTTACCATATCACTCTAATATTCACACTTACATATGGAGTATCCAATCGGTCAAATTCCAACTCCAAATTAAGCAATGGATGAGAGAGCTATAATGGGGATCACCCATCATATCTTAAGCTATAATGGGCTTAACCCATCATATCTTGAGATATAATGGGACTCAATACAACATATCTTGTTTTATAACTGGTTATAAACAACATAAACAATTTCCAAGGGACATATAATGAATAAATCACTTGATTCCTCATTTGAACTCATGAGAAAAACACATTCACATATAAAAATATCGTTTTCAAAAAAATATCTTTTTAATTAAATATTAAAACTGAACATACAATAACAAAATCATACACTTAAAAAATAACTATGATGATATATAATGTAATAATTACAGTAATAAATAATCCTAAAAATGTGATAAATCTCTTGTACCCTATAAAAACAATCTTTTATTGAATTTTGTAAAAGGGACAGTTAAAAAGATTTTGAAAGGAAATTCTCTTACATATAACATGGAAAAATCCATTTAAAAAAAATAGAAATTAGAACATTAATAACAATATATACACATTCATTAAAATAATTTTGAAGACATGGACATAAAATAAAAATATTTAGAAGAATAATTCTTTAAAACATTTAAAACAATGTTTTAGTTAAAAAGTCCTTTACCATAGGTTATACTTCCTTAAAATGTGTTCAAAACTCATGTATAATGGTTTTAATAGTGTTATTATTATATTAAATAACTAAAATCATGTTTATAATACCTTAAATGATCTTTTTATAACATTTTCCAGCCATTTATTGACAATATCGTGTTATTTACATTGTTTTAGGAGCATTTTTTTTTCAATGTTTCCAAGGTCATATTATTATATTGTTCTATTTAAAAATAAGATAATAATATAGTAGTTATAATATATATATATATATAATTTGAATCAATTATTTGTGAATTTAAACCTTCTATGATTTCTGTAAAAGGGAAATAAAAAATCATCATCCACAAAGGCGGTGAATTGACGCACCACAACGACAATTTCGTTATTTAAGAATAAAAGGAGAACATGAGAGATTTTTGGATGAATATTCCATAGAAATTAATTTATATATATATATATATATAATTTTAGTTTTCATGAGCTATTATATAAGAGGATGGGATAAGGTAGAAAAGAAAAAAATAAATTAAAAGAGAAAAAAGAGGAATCTTACTTCTTGAAAATTCCTCCCTGAGAACTTCCTTAAGTTTATAAGAAGTGGTATTTTTATGAGAAAATAAGAAATATAATGTTTAATGGGATAATGAGGAATGAATTTGGCAGAGTTTAACCAAAAAATAATGAATAATGTAATGAAAATTTGATAAGGAGGGAGCCTCTTCTTATAATTGAGGCGAGGGTTAACATTGGAATAACTCGAATTATTACAATATAAACAATTTATTATAGAGTGTAAGACTTCCAAAATGACCCAAAATCATAGGATATTCCATTTTAGATGGAATACTATCATTTTGGTGCTTTTAATTTTTTGTATTTTTGAATAATTTAATAAAATATTTTATTCATCGAAAAATAATTTTTTCATAATAAAAGCTATTCCCAATCTTTACTTTAAAAACGTCAAAACAAAGATTCCAATTTTAATTAAAATTTTAATTATATCTTATACATATTATACTTACCTATATATATAGTTAATTGATTTAAAAATATCAAATTATATTTATTTTACTTTTTTAAAAAAAATTAATTTTTTTTATTAATTTGTTAAATATTTACTACATCATAATTTTTTAATCCATTAATGTAAATATTTATCAGCTAAAATTTAAAATTTAAAATTATATGATAAAGATAATTTTATTATATTTTAAAAGAGTATTCTTGTTCAAAAAACATCTTGAATACCTCATATTAAAATGATATACTTATTGAACATTATAGTAAGAACATATTGCCTTTCTTTTTAATAAAATAATATAAAGTAACTAATATGAACCATTTGTGTCAAAAATATCCCAACTATGAATCAAATTAAGATAATAGTCTATACTTGCTTATATAAAAAGTTTCTGGCATAATTTATTTCATTTAATAATTCTTATAATTTTAATAAAACCATTTTATTTATTTTCCATATGCTTGCGCAAGCACTACATCAGTGTTTCACACGCATTAATGATATTTATATGAAATATTAAAATTAAAAATACATTTCTATCATAAATAATGTTTAATTTAGTTCCAAATAAAATTATATATTCATTCATTTTTTATATTCCATCATATACATGTGAAGATAACATCTTGAATTTGTTATTTTTTCTTGCCCCGCATAGTCATGGCACTAGAATTTGGAAAATATCAATGTTATATAAATATAAAATTATAAATTAATAGCTAAAATGGACATAAATAAATATTAATTAATAAAATATTGTCGAATACAATTTTTACCAATCAATTATTATTTATAAAGAACCTAAGTTGAAATTCCCAATGATGTGCATGCACTATGTCACCAGTAACAATAATTTTTATGCTGATAATGAATATAATATAATTTTCATGTTCTAATTTATTTCTATATAATAATCCTCTTATAATATCATTATTTAATTACTATATAAATGTTATAAACTTTATATCATAATTATGTCTTCATTACATCAGAAATAAATACAGTTTTTTAAAAATACTATATTTTTTACCATTCACCAAAAATTAATCATTTTCAAAAAATTCTCAATAATTCATTCCAAGATAATTTCATCATGTTGAATTAAAATATTAATTAATATTTTTCAAAATAAAATTATATATTTTAAAAATTATGGTTTATAATAAATAACTATATAATAAATTATTTATTTTCAGAATTACTATTCCAATCTATAATATTATTAAATAAAAAAATAATTATTCTATAAATTTCTAGGTTGTTAAAAAGATAAATGGGGGTTTTTAAGGAAATCATGAAATCTTGTAACGAAATACAAACATCAAATAATGATTTTGGTGGTTGAAAAATCCAATGATGTCATATAGTTAAAATTGAGCATTCCTTTTTCATTTTTTTAAGAAAGTAAAAACATTCCATAAAATTTTTACTTTTTGTAAACATTTAATTAAAGTAAATGGATTCATAAAAATTCACTTAAAATTTCTTTTATTTACATAAAAATACATTAAAAATTAATTTTACGAATATCATCATGGAAGAGATATATTTTGAAAATAAGTCTTTAAAACATTTAAAATGAGGCTTTATGTTAAAGTGTCCCATACATAGAATCTAGAAATGGTTTTTTAAAAAACATTATAAAAAAGTTTAAAATTGTAAAAAATGAATAATACAATACATTAAATCAAAAATAATTATTTTTGTGAAACATTTAGAAGAACATAGATAAGGAAGAAAATTTGAAAGGAGGGAAACCTTAAAGGAATTTTTTTAAAAAAGTCTCTTACCTTGAGTATAAATCATCACATAGGTTTTTTATCCACTGGAATAATGAATGCACATAAAATGTTAACTTATATGAGAAACCTTTTCAAGTTCATTATTATTTTTATTTTATTTAATACCATGTTATACACATTTACGCAATCAATTAAGATACTCTGAAATCCCAAAGTCCATGAATTTTCATTGATTCTAGGATAATCACCCATTTAAGTGTTTAGGGTGTACCCTTACAGGATATATAGATCCAAGGAACAAGGTCCATACATGAACTGAATGTCCAGAGGTACAAGTCCCAATACAAGACCATTGAAGGCCCAATATCAGACACACTTGTAATAATACCTCCCTAGCGTATGTATCTTGAAGGCACCTAGCTACCCATGTAACACCCCAAGCTTCAACGGTACGTTTCCCTTTGAATAATGCAATGGCGTGCATTGTACACAACTTCGAGATTCTAACACACCACAACCAATCAAACTAGCCGTTATGAATAGTAATACCTACTTTTTGAAATTTTATAAATTTTATCTCTCAAAATGGACTTCATTTTTGGATTCGGAATGTCTAAATTAGCCTAGGGTGAAATTTTGGTACTTTTTGGATAACTTTTATATTGTGATGACTAGTGAAAATTAATAAATTTTAATTAAAAACAACTTTTTTAATAAAAATAAGTAATAGTGATAAATTATGAATTCGAGTGGTTTTAAAATATATTTAGAATATATTTTTTACCATTTGATACAATTTCGGTCATTGGACATAATTTTACAATTAAACCGGACATAAACAAGTGTCAATCTTTTGATAGTTATTATCTCTTAAAAACACGCTTTTTGTTTTAACAACGGGAATTAATTTTAAATTAATTTCTGCCACTTTTGTGTTATGAATTTGGAAAAATGGATTACATATTTGGAATCAGGATGTTCAAATTGTTTAAATAGATAACTTTTATTTTTAGACATTTTGAATAATTACTACTGTAAATATTTTATTTACCATGGTTAAGGGTAAATCCGGTAAATAAAGGTTAAAAATAATATTATAATAATACTAAATTACCATAAAACGTGTCCTAGACTTATTGGTTGATACATGTTCGACCATAGGCATATTTTGGTCGATTTTGGTACCCCATGGAGCCACTTGTAGGTGATAGGGACACTTAATTTTAATTAAGTTAAAATGAATACAAAAATGACACAAGCATATATCTTTTAGAAAAACAATTTTTACATAGAGTTATATATGTTTTATTTTCGACTATAAATATTCATTAGAAGGATAAAAAGATTTCCTACATGATGATATTTTATTTATAATTTTTAGATATTATATACTTTAATTTATTTATGACACAATGATGATGCAGTAATTACCATAATAGTGAAAATTCAAAATAATTGATATTATAAATAAAACAAATAAATATAATTTGAGAATTTTAATGAATTAAAATAATTTTATAGGATAATATGACATATTAGGATTGATTTAATTAACTTTTTTTGAAGTAATAATTCTGTTATGAGTTTCACAAAAATCAACTATTGAATAGTGTCAAAATTGACAAAAAAGTGTTTTTAAAACAAGTATTATATTATTAATTGATATTAAATTCCTAAAAAACTAAGGTTCGGCCAAGATACTTATATCATGATAGGTGTATCATTAATGGACCACTTGGGGGTCTCTTGGATGTATATGGTAAGTTTATTAACCATATAATATAAAAATACAAAGAGACATTGTAAAAGTGAAACTAATTAACTAAGAGTTAATACTTAAAGATAAGGTTAATATAATGACCCAAACCTGTCTAAATTCACTTTGTTGAGTGTTGTTCGACCCATACCCACCTTAAAAATTAAATAATCAACTTTGGAGCTATTATAAGCCGAATATGAATTTATTATAAATTAATATTTCTATCTTTTCCAAAGGTACCCCTCACCCCTCTTATAAAAGGGCACTCTTACTTATCATTTATTCACACCTTCAAAGCCTTTTGGTTCGGCCAAACCCTGCCCAAATACTCTCTCAACTTCCCTAAATACAAATTAGAGGCCTTATTTTGATCAGAAATACAACCTAAGGATCCCTTTTGATCAAATCAAAAGGAAGAACCCGAAGAAGAGGTAATGTTTTCACCACCCCTTTTCAAGTTCCTTTCTTCTTCCACTTCTTCCTTATTTGTTATTACCATTCTAAAATAATAACTCCAGTATCTTATATATACTTTTATTTTATTATAAATATGGTACAACCATATTCATAATTCTATCAACCCTTTTAATAACATGTCACCATACGTGCGTAAGTACGACTTACCGTCTCCACGTCGTGGTGTAATTGTTATTCAATATATTATTATTTGGGTGGGTATAATAATGATGTGTAACTCATTTAAATAATAAATATTACATGATAATGATTTTTCATATATGATATACCATCCAATTATATATTATTTTAATTTCAAAAGAATGATATTGTCGCTCGTGCGTACGTACGGACTACCGTCTCCACGAACGCGATGAGATTTATTATCCATCATATCCATTCAAGTATAATTATCATTTGATGATTTAAAAATAATGTTTAAGAACATTATATCAATCTGGATATGAATAAGATACAACCTATCCATGACAAACATGGCTTATGTAACAAAACATATAAAAGAAAATGAGTAAGTAAACACCCGAAATGACGATAATTATAAGATATTATTAACAAAGCAATGTTAAAAGATAAAATATGATATAATATTAATGTATAGGATTAATTAATAATTTAATAACAATTATTTCAACATTATACAGGAGGTTAACCTACCCCCAACCAAGGAAAAGTACAAGGTAAGGGGTTTTCATCTCACTCTCAATTCTGTGAGATTTCCATTGTTCACCACTAAATTATTGAAAGTGGTGTATTGTGTACTGAAATTTGAAATATATTATCATGATTCTATTTATGTTCATGTTATTCTGTAAATCATTTGGTTTTTATTAACTTTTGGTCATACGACTCAGTTGATTACAGCGCAGTAAGGGGTTTCTTAACTCACACTTAATTTCATGAGAATTCCATTGTTCACCACTTAATTATTGCATGTGGTGTATGTGTACATCCCATTATTGTATTCATTGTGTAATATAATTTTATTTATGGGTATTTAAATCATCATGGTATGATAATTATTTCATGGGTGTATGTTTTGTATGTTACCAAATCGATAAGGGAATTTGAAATTTCAATTTCCACTCATTTGGATTTACGCATATTTCATTGATTATATTACCCCAAGATTATGTGTGGAATCAATATTCATTTGATTATATCATAATTTCCACTCCCCTTCCTGTGGATATTCTTTTGATACAAATAATAACTCCATCGATAATTCTCAAGTCATTGATATGAATTTTATAAGAGTAATTTTAACTCATTCACCATTTGTTGATTTAAACATCCAATTCGTTGGTGTTGTTTTTACAAGAATATGTCTGAATATCCATTGATTGTTTTACACTGAATATCCAATAATATTTAGTGTATTTATATTTGTCACACATTATTATGTCGTTGATTTATCCTTATCCTAAGGATATGGCCTTATGATAGATTTAATCTCAATTTACATTCCATTAAGACTTCTTTTTTGATATACACCAAATCACTTTTATGTGGTGTATATAATGTACTTTGAAATAGTATATCATGAATCCATTTATTCTCATGATATTACAAAGTTTTTATTACCTCAATTATTTGTATTCAGGTGTCTCTCTTTTGGTTAAAATCTCTAACTAAAATACCATTTTTAAATGTTTTAAAGACTTATTCATCTAAATATTTCTCATTAATGTCCATGTTTTAAAAATGGTTTTAAGGATTTATTTATATGGACATTAATGTTTAGAAATTAAAACTCCTTTTAAAAAGTTTCAAAGTGGTATGGGACACTTTGATTCAAAAATCTATTTTAAATGGCTTCTTGACAAATAGTGTGACTTTTAAATGATTTCAAGAAAAAGGGGGATATTTATCTCAAATAGTTTTGATGATTATTTTCATATATGTCAACATCCTTCATTATTCTTGATTGAGGTTAATGTGATACAATAAAATCTTCCATATTGTATCGAATGAGTTATGTTTGACTGTGGATGTGCTATTTTTATACCATTCATGGTTTGTGGGTAAAGTATTGACATTTCGTATGCTAGTTTTAATACGAATGTTTATGTTAGGTTTAAACCTATTCATATGAGGAATGAATTGGACTTAATAAGTGATGGGTGGAGCCCACTATAGCTCCTCGATGCATCGTTAGGTCTCATGAGACAAACTAGTGTCTTGACACAAGGCCTTGGCAAAATCTTATTTGTAGTCTTGGCATGAGGCCTTGGCTATGTTGTTATGATAGTCTGGAATTATGCATTCCATCATTATGAAAGTGGTTATTGATATTTCATGTGATCATTCGACTAGTAGAATATCCATGTGAGTAAGTAAATCTCATTATTTTATTTTATCCTTTCCATTTTATGCTGAAGTTCAAGTTTAAAAGGCTTTCATTTTAGTTATAAACTTCCTTAAGTGTTTATTCTTATCTATGAAAGCTTCTGCTATAATGTTATCCTTACTGAGCATCTGAGCTCACCCCTTTCAATGTTTTATTTTTCCCAGGATTATGAAGATGTAATTTATGAATGACCTGCAGGGATAGTATGAGGGGATATGAAGACAAGATATTGTTGTAGTTTTTTTACCTTATGATGTAATGTAATACTTATGAATATATCAAGTGTTTCCAAGACTACTAAACTAATGGGTCTTTCGAGACTTGATCCTTTGTGATCATGACAATGTTATGTAATAATGCACCGAATCTGGGTAACTAGGGTCGGGGCGTTACAGTTGGTATCAGAGGAAGTTTAGTACAAACCTTGGAAGCTAGATTTAGATAAACTCTGATTAGATCACATAGCCCTAAGAGAGAATTTGAGGATTAGTATAGAAGAACATACTAAAATTTTGGTATTATAGATATTTTGTGAGTTTTCCGAGCAATACATCCCTGTCTGGATATGAGAAGGTAGAGGCGGCTCTGGCACAGATGTACCTAGGGGTAAAACCCAAAAACACCGCTTCGAGCTAGACTCGAACGGGAACTGGTGCACGACAACGGGCCTTGCTGCACTTTGGTTACGACACTCCCAGGGGATATGATTTGGTAAATTCACAAGATTAGTATGAACCATTATTAAGGGAATACAAAAAATTCCCCTAAGAATATATGTCGGCAAATAGATAGTGGACAACCTATATTTTAACATAGGGTACCCCAAGTTAGGATATATTGTTCAATTACAAGATTATCCTATTATGTCTATTTTTTTTACATTCTTATTAGATAAGTATTCAAAAACCCTAATTTTATTTTATTTTTGTTAGTTGAAACATAGAGGGAGCAATATTACGAACAACTCTTCTCTCTCTTCCTGAAGAACTACTTACAATTATTATCCAGAAGTCTTGCGCAGACGATGTTGAAACTTTTTCAAATGACCAAGTTACATGCAAACAACTTTATGAGACATCCAATACCTCTAGTATTACACGATTATTTCAAGGATCAAGTACCGACTATGGGATAATGTTGCACTCTCAACTTTCTTACCACGCTAAGCGTGAGAAGTACCATCAGGGTCTTTTCGAATTATTCACTTTATCTCAAAATTACAATGCACTAAATGATTTTCTTGATGCTGCAGAAGAGGGAGACCTTCGAGAAGCGTATCTGTATCAAATTATATATTTATGTCTTTTCGGATATATGGAAAATGATTTACCAAAACCTTATTTTGAAATATTTGAAGATGAATCAGTGAGAATTTTTCTAAAAAAACATGTTAATGACGATGTCTCAAAAATTATATATAAGAAATACCTATTTTTTTATGATGCATCGTTGATTCCATTGATATAATCCAAGATGGATAAGGAATTTTTGGGTAAATGAAGTAGATGATTTTGAAAAATTCTTGAGGTACCATTGTGACACATGAACGCATTCTACCAAAAGGAAAATCTGCCTAGTCTCTCCAGAGTTCATGTTGTGATCCACATATCTATAGTGACAAAATACATGCCTGAACCACCGCATGTACTCACCTATGAAGAATTAGAACTGGAACCCGATCTATATTATTGTGGAGAGCCTATCAGAATTCTTCATACCAAATATCATGTGTTGAGAAACCGGATGACTCGTCTAGTAAAAGTTCTATGGAGAAATCATAAGATGGAAGAGGCAATGTGGGAACCTAAGGAACATATGATGAAGAACCTATGTGGAAATAAATGGACGGTGAAATGTTTAAAAGTGTTAGTGCTCTTTATTGATGGGATTACTTTGGAATAATTTCCTCCTGTATTTGTAAACCTGTAATTTATCATGTGTAAATGATATTCGAGGAAGAATTATCTTTTCTGTTGCGGATATAGTTATAAATAACCATTTGGTCTTATATGATCATTGGGGTTTGAGAGAATTATAAGTTATTATAATTTGGGATGAAAATGCAAGGTATGATACAAAATTTGTGGTTAAATTATGTTATGGTATTTTGAGGAATTTATCTCATTTTAGTAATATTATAAAATATAGTTTTTGAAAAAGGACAACATGTAGACCGTGTGACAACCCATTGCGTTGGACAAAGCTGTGGGAATCGAACCCACAACCAAAGTGAGATTGGGATTTATCACCTACCACTGGACTACGTGAAGTCCCTGGATAGTGTGACTAATTATTTTTAGTTAAATGATTTTATTGATCAATAATAAGTTGATTTGGGTTCTTATGTCTTATTAAATGAATACCCTTGGTATAGGAAAATGATTTGGTGATTAAGTGATAAATGTTATTTTGGAAGATGTTCACTTTATTGGGAAAACTATATGCCCAAGGAAAATAGAATACTATGGGGTTTCATTTGTGGAGTAATGGTATATTTTTATCTACATTTTGTATTGTGGATTTATAGTGATTTGGGTTATTTATGGAAATGATTAACCTATAACAGAGAATATGTGATGAGGTTAATTACTTTTAAGTATGTGACTTTAAGAGTATTTGATGTCATTTGGAGATACAATTTAACATGGAAGACTACATAATCAAATTCTTCTATGTTTTGGGTTTCAATATTAGTTTGGATTATATTGATGGATTTTAAGGAAAATTGATTATTGAATGGTATTTATTTAACTTTTGGGTATTGTTGGTTTAATTTTAGAAATTAAGATTAGGGTTTATTTCTCTCAAGGAATATCCTTTTGGGGGATCATTAGATCTTGTACTAACAATTTTGGTTTTGATTAATCTCTAATGTCAATGTAAATATATAGTTTATCCTGCATGGATCATGTGATTCTATAGAAGTTTATTCTAACTCTTCTAGTGTAACCAAGTCTTCTTGAATACTCATCGTTTAAAAAAAAATGAGTTAGTGGTGGAAATTTATTAAAGAATGAAACTCTACTTAAAAAGTAAGTATATATCTTTATATTCTTAGTCAATATCATAAATGAATTCCTCATCCTTATGTAATGTAACTTAAAACAAAAATTTTTGTCCGTTTACTTTCCTACTATGAGACTAATGACCATTTGTCCCAACACAAGTTTGTGGTTTTATTATTGTTAAATTTCTCCTGATCATGATTTCTATCCCTCTCCATTAGAACTTTACACTTAGTTTATCGTCCATATCCATGTTTTTCTACATGGAATCCGAGAATGGGTTATCTTGGGTGACCTTTATACCTCTCTTTCTTTCTTTTAAAGTGATAGTTTTATTGACTCTTTTTCCGATGTGGGGCTTTCCATTATATTATCAAGCCCAATTTTAAAAAAAATGGCGAGGACGCAATTTATTGAAGGAGGGTAGAATGTAACACCCCAAGCTTCCACGATACGTTTCCCTTTGAATAATTCAATGGCGTGCATTGTACGCAACTTCGAGATTCTAACACACCACAACCAATCAAACTAGCCGTTATGAATAGTAATACCTAATTTTTGAAATTTTATAAATTCTATCTCTCAAAATGGACTTCATTTGTGGATTAGAAATATCAAAATTATCCTAGGGTGAAATTTTGGTACTTTTCGGATAACTTTCATATTGTGATGAATAGTGAAAATTACTAAATTTTAATTAAAAACAACCTTTTTAATCAAAATAATTAATAGTGATAAATTATGAATATTAGTGGTTTTAAATAATATTTATAATATATTTTTACCATTTAATATAATGTTGGTCATTGGACATAATTTTACAATTAAACCGGACAAAAACAAGTGTCAATCTTTTGATAGTTATTATCTCTTAAAAACAAGCTTCTTGTTTTAACAACGGGAATTAATCTTAAATTAATTTCTGCAACTTTTGTGTTATGAATTTGGAAAAATGAATTCCATATTTGGAATCAGGATTTTAAAATTGTTTAAATAGGTAACTTTTATTTTTAGACATTTTGAATAATTACTGCGGTAAATATTTTATTTACCATGGTTAAGGGTAAATCTGGTAAATAAGGGTTAAAAATAATATTATAATAATACTAAATTACCATAAAACGTGTCCTAAACTTATTGGTTGATACATGTTCGACCATAGGCATCTTTGGGTCGATTTTGGGACCCCATGGAGCCACTTGTTGGTGATAGGGACACTTAATTTTAATTAAGTTAAAATGAATACAAAAATGACCAAGCATATATCTTTTAGAAAAACAATTTTAACATAGGGTTATATATGTTGGATTTTAGACTATAAATATTCATTAGAAAGATAATAATATTTCATAAATGATGATATTTTATTTATAATTTTTAGATATTAAATAATTTAATTTATTTATGACACAATGATGATGCAGTAATTACCAAAATAGTGAAAATTCAAAATAATTGATATTATAAATACCCAAATAAATATAATTTGAGACTTTTAATGAATTAAAATAATTTTATAGGATAATATGACATATTAGGATTGATTTAATTAACTTTTTTTGACATAATAATTCTGTTATGAGTTTCACAAAAATCAACTATTGAATAGTGTCAAAATTGACATAAAAGAGTTTTTAAAACGAGTATTATATTATTAATTGATATTAAATTCCTAAAAATATAAGTTTCGGAAAAGAAACTTATATCACGATAGGTGTATCAGTAATGGAACACTTGGGGGTCTCTTAGATGTATATGGTAAGTTTATTAACCATATAATATAAAAATACAAAGAGACATTGTAAAAGTGAAACTAATTAACTAAGAGTTTATACTTAAAGATAAGGTTAATATAATGACCCAAACCTGTCTAAATTCAATTGGTTGAGTGGTTTTCGACCCATACACACATTAATCGTTAAATAATCAACTTTGGAGCTATTATAAACTGAATATGAATTTATTATAAATTAATATTTCTAGCTTTTCCAAAGGTGCCCCTCACCCCTCTTATAAAAGGGCACTCTTCCTTCTCATTTCTTCACACCTTCAAAGCATTTTGGTTCCACAAAACCCTTCCCTAATACTCTCTCAACTTACCTCACTACATCCTAGAGGCCTTAGGTTGATCATAAATCCATCCTAAAGAGACCTTTTGATCAAATCAAAAGGAAGAACCCGAAGAAGAGGTAATGTTTTCACCACCCCTTTTCAAGTTCCTTTCTTCTTCCACTTCTTCTTTCTTTGTAATTAAAATTCTAAAATAGTAACTCCAGTATCTTATATATACTTTTATTTTATTATAAATATGGTAAAACCATATTCATTATTCTATCCACCCTTTGAATAACATGTCAACATATATGCGTACGTACGGCTTACCGTCTCCATGTCGTGGTGTAATTGTTATTCAATATATTATTATTTGGGTGGGTATAATAATGATGTGTAAATCATTTAAATAATAAATATAACATGATAATGATTTTTCATATATGATATACCATCCAATTATATATTATTTTAATTTCAAAAGAATGATATTGTCGCTCGTGCGTACGTACGGACTACCGTCTCCACTAACGCGATGAGATTCATTATACATCATATCCATTCAAATATAATTATCATTTTATGATTTACAAATAATTTTTGAGAACATTATATCATTCTGGATATGAATAAGATACAACCTATCCATGACAAACATGGCTTATGTAACAAAATATATAAAAGAAAATGAGTAAGTTAACACCCGAAATGACGATAATTCTAAGATATTATTAACAAAGCAATGTTAAAAGATCATATATGATACAATATTAATGTATAGGATTAATGAATAATTTAATAACAATTATTTAAACATTATACAGGAGGTTAACCTACCCCCAACCAAGTAAAAGTACAAGGTAAGGGGTTTTCATCTCACTCTCAATTCCGTGAGATTTCCATTATTCGCCACTAAATTTATGAAAGTGGTGTATTATGTATTGACATTTGAAATATATTATCATGATTCTATTTATATTCATGTTATTCTGTAAATCATTTTTTGTTTATTAACTTTTGGTCATACGACTCAGTTGATTACAACGCGGTAAGGCGTTTCTTAACTCACTCTTAATTTCGTGAGAATTCCATTGTTCACCACTTAATTATTGCATGTGGTGTATGTGTACTGCCCATGATTGTATTCATTGTGTAATATACTTTGATTTATGGGTATTTACATCATCATGGTATGATACTTCTTTCATGGGTGTCTGTTTTGTATGTTACCAAATCGATAAGGGAATTTGGAATTTCAATTTCCACTCATTTGGCTTTACGCATATTTCATTGATTATATTACCCCAAGATTATGTGTGGAATCACTATTCATTTGATTATGTCATAATTTCCACTCCCCTTCCTGTGGAAATACTTTTGATACACATAATCACTCCATTGATAATTTTCAAGTCATTGATATGAATTTGATAAGAGTAATTTTAACTCATTCACCATTTGTTGATTTAAACATCCAATTCGTTGGTGTTGTTTTTACAAGAATATGTGTGAATATCCGTTGATTGATTTACACTGAATATCCAATAATATTTAGTGTATTATATTTTTCACACATAATTATGTCTTTGATTTATCCTTAACCTAAGGATTCGGCCTTATGATTGATTTCATATCAATTTACATTCCATTGAGACTTCTTTGTTGATATACACCAAATCACTTTTATGTGGTGTATATAATGTACTTTGACATAGTATATCATGAATCCCTTTATTCTCATGATATTACAATGTTTTGATTACCTCAATTATTTGTATTCAAGTGTCTCTATTTTGGATAGAATCTCTAACTAAAATACCATTTTTAAATGTTTTAAAGACTTATTCATCTAAATCTTTCTCATTAATGTCCATGTTCTAAAAATGGTTTTAAGGATTTATTTATATGGACATTAATGTTTAGAAATTAAAACTCCTTTTAAAAAGTTTCAAATCGGTATGGGAAACTTTGATTCAAAAATCTATTTTTAAATGGCTTCTTGACAAATAGTGTGACTTTTAAATGATTTCAAGAAAAAGGGGGATATTTCTCGCAAATAGTTTTGATGATTATTTTCATCTATGTCAACATCCTTCATTATTCTTGATTGAGGTTAATTTGGTACAATAAAATCTTCCATATTGTATCGAATGAGTTATGTTTGACTGTGGATGTGATATTTTTATACCATTCATGGTTTATGGTTAAAGTATTGACATTTCGTATGCTAGTTTTAATATGAATGTTTATGTTATGTTTAAACCTATTCATATGAGGAATGCATTGGACTTAATAAGTGACGGTTGGAGCCCGCTATAGCTCCTCGATGCATTGGTAGGTCTCATGAGACAAACTAGTGTCTTGGAACAAGGCCTTGGAAAAATCTTATTTGTAATATTGGCACGAGGCCTTGGATATGTGGTTATGATAGTCTGGCATTATGAATTACATCATTATAAAAGTGGTTATTGATATTGCATGTGATCATTCGACTAGTAGAATATCCATGTGAGTAAGTAAATGTAATTATTTTATTTTATCTTTGCCATTTTATTCTGAAGTTCAAGTTTAAAAGGCTTTCGTTTTAGTTATAAACTGCCTTAAGTGTTTATGCTTATCTATGAAAGCTTCTGCTACAATGTTATCCTTACTGAGCATCTGAGCTCACCCCTTTCAATGTTTTATTTTTCCCGAGATTATGAAGACGTAATTTATGAATGACCTGCAGGGATAGTATGAGGGGATATGAAGACAAGATGTTGTTGTAGTTTTTTTACCTTATGATGTAATTTAAGACTTATGAATATATCTAGTGTTTCCAAGACTACTAAACTAATCGGTCTTTTGAGACTTGATCCTTTGTGATCATGCCAATGTTATGTAATAATGCACTGACTCTGGGTAACTAGGGTCGGGGCGTTACAACCCACCTTACATAAATGGTTGGATATCATTTCCCTATGTTGAGATTCACAATGAATGATACTAATGATAGTTTCCATACAAAAATAATTTTTCAGATATTGTTAGCTCTACTTATTGGTTTCTACTTTGATCTGAATCCTCTTATAGGCCTGCTCTAAGGTGGTCTACCCTAGATGCTTCTTAGACATTGTGGCCCGAAGTCCTTATGTCCCTAGTGAAATTGGTGGCTTGAAATCCTTTCATCCAAAATTCACTTGGCGTACCAATGTCCCAAAGGCCCTATGGAGGGAATCTCTTTGGTGGCCCAAAGTCCTTACGACTCATAGGACAAAACTAGTGGCCTGAAGGCCCAAATCAGATGATTTGTTCTGACTTCTTTAGTAATGCACATGAACTACTATAGTAACTTCTATAGTAACCCAAAAATTCATCCCACCTAGATTTGATACTGATTTTTTGTGCCATGTAGGAGATCTGAGACTCGAGTACAATCTATTTGGCTACATAATCAATTATGTTCCAAATCATTGTTTTGATAATATTTTGTTAAAAATAAATAATGACTTGAGTATGTGGACTATGGTCAATGAGGTATTTATTCCACAATCTCCAAAATAATAATCATTACATAATTATAATTTTTTATATCAATAATATTTTAAAACAAATAAAGAAATATGGTTATGAAAAATCAATTATGTTATAATCATGATGGTGGTCGGTTATACATACACATGATAAAAGTTCCTATTATCCAATGATCATGATGGAAAGAAGGTATGTATTATATTATAAATATATAAATATAATTATATCATAAATATTATATTATTACATTAAATATAGTTATATATATCATCTATATAATATGGTGATGAAAAAAATAAATTTACTTCGTAGAGGTGGTAGCTCCTATGTACATACGAACAATGTTATAAGTTATCAATGAATTTAAAGGTAAGAAGGTAGATGACATGTAATTTTTTTAGAAAGATATTTATGACATTAATAGATATATATATATATATATATATTAAATCTATTAATATTACCATCCATGATAGGCGTAGATGAAAACAATTACATCAGTTCATGGGGGATTAGTCCATCATACACAAAAATGATGGATTTCTTTCCCATTTGATAGAGGTTGGAGATGGATATTAATTATATAGTTTATATAATAAAATCTCAGTATTTATAATATAATGATTTTATTATTTAATAATTTTTAATTAATATTTGAATGAGGTGGAAGAATAAATAATACAAAACAATCAGTTAAGAATGATGTCACTTCTTCAGTTAATCTCATTTGGATTACAATATAAGCCATATAAGGGTGGAATTCTATCTAATAAAGACTTATGGAATGACGGTAAGTACCTTAGTAATGGATTTGGGAAAAACATGGCAGAACCAAATGGTTCATGAAGTCTTTAGAAATAGGAGAGTGGGTTCCCTTTTCTAATAAGGGGGTGGAATTCTTGTGATTTCAAAAAGTATTAAATTAATATAAATTAATTTTACTTAAAAATAATTTCTTAATTAATATAATTATAATATATGATGATTATGAGTTATCATATTCTCATAAAATAAAAATTTGAATGATTTATTTGATGCTTCCACCTTCATCTTCTTATTTTAACCCTCTTTTAACAATTTTTTTGATCATTGTGATAATAAATATTTTTACTCTTTTGGGGTAATGATTGTTGTTATAAAAGGAGAATTGGATCCTAAATAGAGAGTAACTTTTCAAAATATAATATTTTAATGAATTTAATATCTTTTTAAAGAATATTATATAATATAAAATATTATTAATATAAAATTTTAAAATTATTCATTATCTTTGACTTTAATAACATTATAACAGTAAAGTAATTGAAATAAAATCAATTTAAAATACATAAATTTTTTATTTATAAAAAAAACGAGGAACACAATAATTCATTCAAATTATTTTCCATTTAATACTTCTGAAATAAATTATTTTATTTTTCTATAGATTAAATATATACTATGTTGGCGTTGAGTTAGAATTTAATGTTATTATTTTATCACAAAAAATTAGAAATAAATTATCTTGATAAAAAATAATTTACTATTAAAAAACAATTTATAATATAAAATAACGTATTTTTATCTCTATTGAGAATATTTAATGATAATAAAAAAAATAGATTTACATTTATGTATTTTCTTTACATAAAATATTATATAGGTCAAAATCATTTCCAAATGGTAACAAAAAGTCATATTTTCAATGTTTGGATTATCATAGAAGAATTATAATCATTTTATAAAATTAATACATGTGTTAAGGTTTCTTTTCAGTCTTTCTCACACTATTTGTAACATTACTTTACTCATTTTACCTTTATAATAACTAAGATTATAATGATTACTATTTAAAATCACTAAAAATAAAAGGCTAATATTAATTTTTTTTGGAAATTAGGATTAAAAATATGGAATCTATTTTTTATGATTCAATTTATAGATATGGAAGAATATAATTTAAAATTAAATCTGAAAATTGTGATATAAAATAATTTTTTAGAAAAATGAATATTTTAGTAAAAAATGCTTTTATATCCAATTAATTTATTAAAATAATTCCAAACACCACAATTTGATTCTTATTATTCAAGATGATATATTTATATTTTAAAACTAATAAAAAATTTAATTTTATTTTTAAATACTTTAAAAGGAAATACAAGTTCAAATAAAAATCAATATTTTCACTCTTCATTGAAAAAAATTCAAAAAAATCACAAGATTTTATCATAATATAATTTTGATGAGATTGTTTCGGAATTGATATTGTTTGTATCAAGTCAAAATTCTATAACATCCAACAATTAATAATATTAGTTTCCTACAAAAATAAATAAATTCCATTTTTGAAGAAAATATATATTTGAAGAATAAAATGGATTTACAAAAAATTGAATGATAATTTACTATGAATTTATCAATACATTTGTATTGAGTAAAAAACTTATTATTATTTCATAACTCATTTAATCCAATTCAGACAATCTACTTTAAAAGATTCGTTATTATAGAGATTTTTAAATAGGAATACTTAACAGTTTTTTAAGCTCAGTATTGCGTATCTTATATGCTATCCAACATAGAATTTATTTTAAAATCATAGGATATTACATGATATGAAATTCATTTTTCTCCATGGATTCTTTATAATAAAATTGATTTTATGTGGCACACATATGTATTAATGATGATGTGTGGGGTCCTATATCACCCTCCCTTGAATTCGTTAATTTTGATATCTCAAGAGATATTCAGTAGAGGACATAATGAGTTTGTTTACATAGTAATGAGAACAATGAGTTTTCTCATATTTTCGGGGTGGAAATGATGAGTTTATTCATAGAGGCATGGTCATATTGAGTTTTCTAACAAGGTTATCTTTTTTTAATAATTGTTTTATCTCTCTATGTTTCTTTTCTCTTCAGGATTTGTTACTTTCTTTTTTTATTATTTTTATATTATATTTCACACTTTTATGTTATCTTATTCCTTCTTACATGACCTTTGACATATAATTGTTTTGGATATAACATTAAAATGTATCATAATTATACACATATGCCCATCTTATGCTCACTTGTTATATATGAATGTGGTCTATTATATTAACCCTTACTGAGCATCTCAGCACACCCATCTATTATGTTTCTTTTTTATCTAAGATATAAAAAAAGTATTATGTATGATGATCCTATAAGAGTATCTTAATTTGAGAATTGGTGGTATATATTTAAGACTGAGCATGTTTAAATTTTTTTATATAGTGGAATTAATGCCCACTAGTTAAAAAACATGGGTATTGTTAGTTAATGTATTTTCATAATTCTCTACAACTCTAAACTTAAAAGATAATGAGATTCTATTATAATGAAATTTTTTATTTAATATCATCTAATTGAGATGGTCTCATCTGTGAGCTATCATATTTGATGGTAACCTCTTTATTAACATGATTTATTTGTATAATTTCTCTAATCTCCTCATATCATACTTTTTTGTGGTTATAAAGGGAACCATAATATATGAATATGTTGATCCAAAAATAGAATCACGTTCTCTTATATCCCAAAAAATAGATTTTATATTTCCTCAAGGAGTTATCTATATGGTAAAAAGATAGCATTTAAAATTTCCATCATTTCTATATATCACTCCAGTAGCGAAGATCCAAAAGTTTTATATTCTCTAATTTCTTGTAGATATTTACCACTCATATCTAATCCATTCATAATTTCATCTTTATAATATTCAATAAGAACCATATAACTATTACAAATTGAATACCTAAAGAAATTTTCCATTATTGAAATATATGAATACTTCATAGAGTTTTCCAAAACATCATGAAAATATCCAAATTAATCAACAATAATAAAAGATTGAGAAAGAATAATATCAACCTATTTTTCAAAAAAGTATCGAAGAAAAATATGCTATCAAAAATTTATTTTTTATATTTTCTCTATTTGTAAATAATTTAAAATTATTATCCAATAGACTAACCAAATATTATAAAAAACATTTAACCATGTTAGATTCTCTAAATTTTTCAACAAGACTCAATGTTAAAGTAGAAAAGGTATCCTCTACAAAGAAAATAATCTCAAAAATGTTTTTATAAATTCCATAAATAGCGTTTTTTCTTTTAAACTTGATATATTTTATTTCAACAATTAAATATTTATTATAATTAAAAACATCCAAGGTTATATTGTTACATAGTATAGTATTATTTCAATAAATCTTCCAAATAAAATCAGGTGAAACAACCTAAAACAATTATTTAATAGACTCTATCTCAAATAATAAATAATATGTAATACTTGATTAAATAGTATTTATATTCCTTAACATTTCATTTTGGGTCTCTATCAATTCATTCTTCTCAACAAATTAATATTTAGAAACCATTAGACATATCATTACTTTAAAATCAGACAATAAAATAAACCTTATTTAAAATCATTTTTTTCTTCACTTAAATCCATGTGATATGAATTTAAACCATTAATTTATTACTTTAATATATTTAATTTATAAAAATAATTATTGGTGGAACTCTAAACACGCTCTTAAAAACCCTAGATTAATTCATTTAAGTATATACAATTGTAATTGGTGGTGGAATTTATTCAGACAATAATTTTTTGTTTATTAATAATATTGGATCTAAAAAATATTCACCTTTTGAATCCTCAATATTTTATATGATAAAAAAATCAATTATTAACTATTAAAGATAGTGAACAACCTCCACATCTTGAAAATCTGTTCTGTGAACATCAATAATTTCTACTTATGAAACATAAAATTTAGCATCTAGTGAAATAATATCTACTTGTTCCTCATCAATAGATCCATATTTTTCATTGGTTTTAACAATATTACAAGGTAAAATAGGTTTTTCTACCTTTTACATATGTAGATAAGTATTATAACATCTTCACTAGATTTCACTACCTTAACTGAAGCTAGGATCACTTCATATTTATATGATTCTTCATTGTTCTTATATCCAAAAGCTTACTCAAAGAAGTCTTCCAAGTGAAACTAAGGTTTCTCAGTTTATAAAATAATAATATATACTGGTGATAAAATTCCATAGCCTCTAACAAATTTAATTCATTATCTTTATTGTCAAACACTTTAGTCAGCAACTATCTAAAACAACAGAAATTAATATTCTTTGAATATTGAGAATAATGATACAAGAATATAGACATGTATATAGGTAGGTTATGTTTTTCTGATTTTATATAAAAATTAAAGTTGTGTATATACTAAGAAATTAATTTAAAAAATTATCATGCTCCTAGGGTAATCTGAGTCTAAATAAACTTAATAAAAACCTTTCATTAGGGTTTTTAATTATTCATAAGATTATTCTCTATTGTAGAAATCCCAAATAGATTGTTTTGTAATTATATATATTTAATTAATAACCATATTCTATCTTAGGTATGATCATGAATCATCATTTTGGTAAGTGAAAAATTTAGATAATTTGATAGTAGACATTGAAAAGTGCTTATTGTTCACCTTTAAGATGACCAAATTTTCACTGTTAAAAAATTTAAATCACTCATTCTCATAAAAAACATAAAATTACTTCTTATATAATTTTTTTATTTCTTATCATAAAATATATACTCTCATCCTTGAAATAATAATACCTTTTTAAAACCATGTCCACACAATAAAGCTAGGAAAAACATAGTAGCTTAATATGCTTATATTGAAGTCTTGGTTTGTAAGGAAATAACATTTTTAAAAATTTAAAACCGCATTCCGAAATCCTCTTAATCATAAATATAATCAAAAGAGGGTGTAATATTTATAGGTTTTTGGTTTTAATAATTTAGGTTTTTTGTGATTATGAGAGAAACATGTGCTTCTAATGGTCTCATATAAAAGTATTTGGATTCAAAATATTTTTAAAACAAATATTTTTTTTAAATAAATGAAAATGAATCATCAATGTAGTGATGTGGAACATGACATATCAAAATAATAAAAAGCTTTATTATAAAAAAATAAATTAAAGCATAGAGTTACATACATAAGAATAAAATAATAAAAATTATAAAACAAAACAATTATAAAATAAAATCATTGAAATTCATGTAGAACTAATTTAATATTAATAAAATAAAGTCATTTTGGAGGAAGATGATTATTAATTATATCTACTATATCATTATTAGTGTCCAAAAATTCAAGAGTAATGTCACACATTTCAGTTTTATCACTTTAGAAATGATGACCTACGTCTATTGGAATTTTCTTATAATGGATCATCATATTTGTTTAAATCTAAATATCACTTGTGTTATCAAATTAGATATGAATGTGATTAAAATTGAAAAAAAGACCATCAGGGTGTGTTTCATCTACAATATTTTTTCACTAAAACTAAGGGATATATTAACATCGTCAATATTTATGGTACAATGTTTTTTAAAGTATTACATGTATTATACAATTTTTTTCCATAGAGGTGTGTCGTATGGGTAAATGGTCTTGGATTTGGTGTCTGGGAGAATGGTGGATTAGTGGTTGAATGGTACATAAATAAGGCCACCATCTGGCTATTGGGGTGTATTAGCTAGCTGATGGTGATAGTATTGGGACTCACATTTCTATAGATCCCACCATCCGACTAATGGTTCAACTAGCCGGTCAGTGGGGCTCATTTTCTAGCCAGTGGTGTCCTAAAAGCACTGTTATTAGTGGGATTTTCATAATTTCTCCCTAATTTGATTATTAGACCACCTCTATACCTAATCATACCATAATACAACCAAATAATATTATAGTGACCTCCCTTAGTGATCAGGGCTTCCTATTCATAACCTCTTATTCACTTAATGGTCTGATCGATCTAGTGGTATCCTTAAAGGTTTGATATATTCATTATAAGCCTTACTCTAATTATTTCTCTTGAATTGATTGTGGATCCATTGTCCCAAAATGATTATAGAGAGAAAAGAGGGCATGAATTGTTTCCTTTTCAAAATAACAATTGATAATTTTAAAATCGATATCTTTTAAATATAGAAAGTGAATATTGTTTTGAGCCTCTAGGGGAAATATCTATTTCTCCTCTCATCATACGGTTTACTCACTGGCGATTTGGAGGGGGGGGGGGGCGATTCTTTGATGCCTTCCCCCTCTTTCCTTCATTATTTCCATATTTTCTCCTACCATATTTCTTCCTTCCCTTGGATTAATTCTCCATTAATCATCCTCGTTGATGAATTTTTTCCTCACTTGCAAAGGGATGATGACTTGTGATTATTTGCTCATTTTTTCGGTGATTTAAAGGATATGTTCATGATTGACTGTTTTGTGGGGGTGTTATAGTGGTCTTGATGTAGATTCCAAGTTGCGCTGCCATTGTCCTATCATACCCCACTCTAGCATCATGTTCCTCTTCTACTCTTCATGTTGGATATGAGGACTGTGGAAACAAAGAGGTTTTGGGTTCATGGGTTGGCGATCGAAGCTTCTTCTTTCAGGTTCGAAGATGGAGTTTCCAGTGTTATTGATGGTTTTGCCTTTATCATGGTTTATTATGGAGGCCCCAATTATTTTCATCTACTCAGGTTTCTAGGTTCTTCACATTCTCCCATGTCTTTTGGGTACGTTAGCTTCTATCGTGACTTTGGGATGTGTTTGTGTGAGCATATGGGTGTCCATGAAGCTGTAATTGGTGATTGTGGTGGAAATGACAATGTCTTATTTGGAGTTATGTGTTCTTTTACGATGTGTGTTCTATACAAGTTGAATGTGATGGGTGTTTTTGGAGGTATGAGTTAATTAATTATACATCAATTTCATGAGATGAGAAATATGATGAAGGATATTGAAGCTCCGACAATGATAGCGATGGACACAATAGTTATGGTTTCGAGAAGCAATGATGATGGATTTGACTAAAATCAAGGATGATGTTAGAATAAATGTTTACAAAAATTGAGGTGGATATTGGATCAACTCAAAATGATGATGGATTCAACAAGGTTTTATAGTAGTTATTGGGTTTTTAATTTTAAATTTAAAAGTCATGGCACAACAGTTTGGTTTCGAAGAATGTGGGACATGATATGGTTCTATTAAAATTTGAATGTGGTGTCGTTTTTGTAATATGGTGCAGTATTCGAATCTTGTGAAGTATGGTTACAACATACCCTTAAATTGGATATTATAAAATATAAAAAATGGATCAATAGTAGTAGAAATTTAATATTTATGGGCATGTATTGTCTCAACCATACTATATAAATCTTAATTTATTTTGATTCTCACAAACACCCTTGTTTTTTTACTAATGATATTACTTTAACTGTATTTTAGGAAATAAATATTTATTAAAAAAATTAATTTGGAATTATATTAAAGATTTTAATTCACAAGGAATATTTTTTAAAGAGTTTATAATATTCTTATGTGTATTCTGGAAACTCTATTCATATCATATGTTTATAACATAATGTATGTATAAGGCCCCAGCCTTAAACCTTACTTAATCTTGAGTTATTACAAGATTACACATTGAGGATCTTTTCGGGTTTAGAGTTTTAGAGAATTAGATCATAAAACTTGCATTACATTCCACATATAAACAAACTGGTTACATAAAGATAGTATTCTTCATTCCCATCAATGGAAACACATTTAAAATAAAACATGGATTATTTCTCGACACATCCTTGACTCTATCATCTTATCATGTACCTTTCCCTTGACCTGTGAAAAAAATTTCAAAAACATGGGATGAGCATAAAAACTCAGTATGGGTTATAAAAAAAACATGGAAAGGAAACATGAGTTCATATATACATAAGAATGAAATCATACTTTACCCATAAAACATAGGCACTTTAACATACCTCATAAAATCATGAATAAATCATAGAAATCATAAGACATAAAGGTAACTTGAGGCATTCATAACATTCTTACGTAGGGAGTAACCCTCTTGGTTACGTTTGGAATACCCATCATAGTATATTCCCTAAAATCTCTTCGGAGAAACCTTAACGTTTCACTCCTTCGCGTTACCCAATGCATTGGAGAGCTATATCGGGCTCACCCGCCCTTAGTTTATCACGGAACCACCCATCTTCATAATAATGCCCAAGAACCATAACATAATCATATCACATAAAACATGCATAAAGGAAACATATAATTTCCACATTTCAATCACGAGATATCAATACAACACATTGATATAAAAACATTATGAAAACCATTTTCAATACCAAAATAAAAGAAAAGTAAAACATGGTATTTATTTTTCTTTTAAAAAGAAGGTATGGCTTGTAGAGGAAGCCGAAACTCAAATAACGGTCACGACGGTGGAGAAGTCATTGTCGCCGCATACGTACGACAAAAACATTCCATTTTGTCGTTTAGTAAACACTTTGTATAAAAATATTCCTTTTGAATAAACATAAAAGTCAAAGGGGTTTATACACCGTATAAAAGAAAGTTGTGTATAAAATAAAATATGCCTCAACGAAAGGAGATTGAGACGAAGTCCCATACCTCGTATCCGACTTGACCCGACCGTTCTTTAATCTCCTGAATAATAAAATTGAGTTAATCTCTACTTGCTTATGAATCTTTTTCAAGTTCATTATTCCTTTTATACCATGTTATGAACATCATGTAATCAGTTAAGTTAATAATGTTCATTTTGTCGGTATTTGGTTCTTAAGTCAAAAATAGACTTCTTACACTTACATGTTGTTAATTTGGTCAAAGGTTCATTTTATCCAGAATGGTATTCATGATGTAGATATCATATATGTCATATATATCCAGTACATACATGCATTTATAATATTACATAATCATTTAGAGGTAAGAAATGAAATGCACCGTTCATGGAGACGGTAAGCCGTACGTACACATGAACGCTACTTTCATTTCTATTTCGTATTTTATAGAATGGAATCATAATGATATAGAGGTATATTATAATTCCAGTATAATATCATATATAATATCATATTTCCATCCTTTATATGTCCCACATATGGTATTTAACGAATCAAATCACTTTGAGGGGGCGGTAGTCCGCACTTCCTAAAATGAAGATATCGTGTTTACCCATAATGGAAACCATAAAGGTATGCCCAAAATGAAAAAAACAGAATCTCAAGGAAAACATAAACATATTATATATCATATATAAAAATAGTGACATCATAATGGCCACCTTTGAAGGTGTTAAATGAGTATTGAACAATCATCGTTTCGGGAGGCAGAATTTCGCCATCCACGGAAACCGTATGTTCTTTAACCATTTGATGTAGTTGTGTGAGTGTGTAGCTCAAATATATCTTATAACAACATCCTAGTATATTTAAGATACTGGTGTTTTTACAAAAGAAGTAAATAAAAAGAGTTTAGGGGGTTGGAGAAGCAAAATAAAACAAATGAACATGAGAGAATGAATTACCTTTAAAAGTGTTACTCCTTTTGAGTTGATCCTAAAGGCTTACTTTGAAAGGATTATGCCCAAAGGGAATCATCTAGGATTAGGAAAGGGATGTGTAGAGAGTAAATGTTCAGGGGTTGGCCGAGCCAAAGGCTTGAGGTGTGTGTGAAATGAGGTAGAGGTGGGGGCCTTTTATAAGAGGAGAGGAGGGGCACTTTTGGAAAGTAAAGAAATATTACTTTATTTGAAAATGTGTTTCGGTTTAAAAAGGTCCCACATTGATATAATTCGTGGATAAGGTGATAAGGCTTCGAAATACACTCATCCGATAAGTTTTGGACATGTTTAGTTCATAGATTTTACATTATCTTTCCATTTTATTTAAATCATCAAATAATGATGTCATCGCTGCATCATTATTATGTCATAAATAATTTAACTTATTTAATGTCTAAAAATCATAAAAAAATACTATGATGTAGGAAATCTTTTTATCTTTCCAATGACTATTTATAATCAAAAATCTGATCTTTATAACCCCATGTAAAAATTGTTTTCGTAAAACATCTCTTGTTTGTGTCATTTTTACTTTAACATTTAATAAAAATCTATTTATGTCATTTCCAAACCAAAGTGTCTCCATGGGGTCCCCAAGTTGACCCATGGCTTTTCTTGGTCGGCCATGACACAACCAATAAGGTTGGGACATGTGTCTAGGTCATTTCCTATTATTAAAGCATTATTTATACCTTAAACTACTCTAATTACCACTAATCGCGATTAAAAACTTAATAAGTTACTATTCACCAAAAAATTATTTTAATCTCATTGAACCACATTTTACCTCTTAATGAAAACCATGTATGTCGGATTTTCAACATTCAATACACATTAGTGGTAAACTTTCATTTAACTGAAAAATCAGTTTGCTTGATTACCACTTAGTGGTTTCACTATTCATAAAAAATTGAAGTTTTTCAGAAAATTACCAAAAATTCACCCTAAGCTATATTTGATATTCCGAATTCAAAAATGAAGTCCATTTTACAAAATTCAAATCATATAAGTCACATTAATTAATTCAATAATTAATTCCCGCTGCTAGAGCAAATAGCGTGTTTTTACAAAACAATAAGTATCAAAAGATTGACACCAGTTTAAGTCTAATTTCAAAGTGAAATTGATTCCAATGACCACCATTGGATAAAATGGTAAAAATATATTCTAATTTCACTTCAAAACAAATTCAAAACATAATCTAATCATATAAATAAAATAGATTAAAAAGCAGTTTTGATGTAAAATGCAGTATTTTTCACTATTCATTAAAAAATGAACATTTTCAGAAAAATACCAAAAATTCACACAAGGTAAATTTTGATGTCCCAATCATAAAGGATAAGTTTATTTTGACAAACATAGTTTATAAAATTTTCAAAATATAGATTCAAAAATGTTTTGCCATCAAAAGGCAGTAAAACAATCTTTTAAGAATATTAGTGTATTCCATGCATAAGATTGTATTTATTTTCATTTTAAGCCTCTATAACAATATCTTAATCATTAATAGACATAGATAAAAATATCTATTATTCATTACTTACTTGGGATGTTACATCCTTCCCCCCTTTAGAAAATTGCGTCCCCGCAATTTATTTACTTATCGAATAAATGGGGGTACTTATCCCTCATTGCATTTTCAGATTTCCATGTTGCCTCTTCAATCATGTGGTTTTTCCACAAAACCTTTACCTGCTTAATCACCTTTTTTTGTAACACTTCCTCCCTGTGATCAAGAATATGGACCGGTTGTTCCTCATAAGATAGGTTCTCTTCCAGCTGAACTACCTCTGGACAAAACATGAGATGGATTTGGCATATACTTTCTCAACATCGAAATGTGAAAAACATTGTGCACCTGAGATAAACTCGGAGGTAATGCCACTCGGTATGCAACTGATCTAACTCTCTCTAGAATTTCGTATGGTCCAATGAACCTTGTACTCAACTTTCCTTTCTTACCAAATCTCATCACACTTTTCCAAGGGGAAACCTTGAGAAAAACATGATCACCTACCTCGAAAGATAGATCCTTCCTCCGGTTATCCGCATAAGTCTTCTGCCTGCTCTGAGCTGTTCTCATGTGTTTCTGAATCAGCTGAACTTTTTCTGCCATCTCTTCTACCAATTCTGGTCCCATCAACTTCCTTTCACCCACTTCATCCCAGAAAGCTGGAGTTCGACACCGCTTCCCATATAATGCCTGAAATGGCGCCATCTGTATACTGGAATGAAAACTGTTATTATATGAAAACTCAACCAAAGAAAGATGTTCGTCCCAACTTCCCTGATAATCCATAGAACAAGATCGTAGCATATCCTCCAATGTCTGAATTGTTCGTTCTAACTGCCCATCTGATTGTGGATGAAAAGCTTTACTAAAATTTAATTCAGTACCCAACGACTTCTGAAGGCCTTTCCAAAAGTTAGAAGTAAACCTGGGATCACGATCTGATACAATGGAGAGAGGAACTCCATGTAACCTGACTATCTCTTTAAGATACAAACGGGAAAGTTGATCAAGAGAGAAAGTATCTCGTATAGCAAGGAAATGAGCAGATTTGGTCAAGCGATCAACAATAACCCAGATTGCATTATTACCTCAAGATGTCTTCGGTAATCCAACAACAAAGTCCATGGATATATTCTCCCATTTCCACTCTGGCACTGGTAAAGTCTGAAGCATCCCTTTCAGTAACTGCCGCTCTACTTTAACCTGTTGACATGTCAAACACTTCACAGTAAAATCAGCAATATCTCTTTTCATTCCATCCCACCAGTAATACTCACGCAGATCTCTATACATCTTAGTACTGCCCGGATGAACTGAAAACGGAGAACTATGAGCTTCACATAACAACTCTCTCTTCAACTGTGAATCACAAGGCACACACAATCTCCTCCCAAATCTCAAAACACAATCATTATCAATGTTGAATTCAGGAAACTTACCTTTCTGAACCACCTCTACCTTTTTCTGCAACTCACTATCTTGCTTCTGTGCATGCTTGATTCTATCTGATAGAGATTATCTCACTGATACCTGAAACAAAACAGAAGGACTTCCTGCACCAACAACTTCTATGCCAAAGTTAATCAAATCCTTAACCAAAGGATCATGTTCCAAACGCAAAATTTTTAATGAAGCATTACTTTTTTGACTCAAAGCATCAGCCACTTTATTTGCTTTTCCCGGATGGTAATGAATTGTACAATCATAATCCTTGATTATTTCCAGCCATCTCCTTTGTCTCATGTTTAACTCTTTCTGAGTGAATATATACTTTAAACTTTTGTGATCGGTATATATTTCACTCTTTACTCCATACAAATGATGCCTCCAAATTTTTAAAGCAAAAACAACAGCAGCTAATTCCAAATCATGTGTAGGGTAATTTACCTCATGAGTTTTCAACTGTCGTGAAGCACAAGCAATTACCTGATCATTCTGCATTAGGACGCAACCAAGTCCTTTCAATGAAGCATCACTGTATATTACAAACTCACCATTCCTGGAAGGTAGTGCCAAAAATGGAGCATTCACCAATATTATTTTCAATTCCTGAAAACAATCATCACATTCTTTTGTCCAGATAAACTTAACACCCTTCCGAGTTAGCTTAGTCATTGGACTAGATAACCGTGAAAAATTTCTAACAAACCTTCGGTAATAGCCCGCCAAACCAAGGAAGCTACGAATCTCGGTTACATTTGTGGGTCTTGGCCATTCTTCCACAAATTTTGTTTTTGCAGAATCAACAATTATTCCATCTTTAGAAACAATGTGACCAAGGAATGAAATTTGTTGCAACCAAAACTCACACTTGCTGAATTTCCCATACAGTTTCTTTTCTTTTAAGGTTCAGAAGATAACCCTTAAATGTTTTTCATGCTCCTATTTACCTTTAGAAAACACCAAAATATCATCAATGAAAACCACCACAAACTTATCCAAGAACTCATGGAAAATTATATTCATTAAGTCCATGAATACAGCAGGTTCATTGGTTAGCCCAAAAGGCATTACTACAAATTCATAATGGCCATATCTCGTACGGAACGCGGTCTTCGGAATATCTTCCTCCTTTACCTTCAGCTGATGGTACCCCAATCTCAGGTCAATCTTTGAAAAAAAAATGAGCTCTCTGGAGCTAATCAAACAAATCATCGATATGAGGCAAATGATATTTGTTCTTAACAGTGATATTATTCAAGGCTCTATAATCAATGAAAAGTCTAATAGAACCATCTTTCTTTTTAACAAATAAAACAGGAGCACCCCATGGTGATGTGCTAGGTCTAATGAGACCTTTCTCTAATAAATCTTGCAATTTATCCATCAACTCTAAAAGTTCAATTTGTGCCATTCGATAAGGGGGTTTTGGAATTGGCTTAGCATCAATAACTAAGTCAACAGTAAACTCAACTTCCCGATCTGGTATTATTCCAGGAAACTCATCAGGAAGAACATCAGGATACTCATTTACCACTGGCACATCATCAATCTGAATAGTTCCTTTATTTTCAACGACGTGTGCAAGGTAACATTCATTTCCATCTTTTAAAAGTTTCTCGGCCTCTTGATATGTTATCAAAAGTAAGTGTTCATTCTTGTAAACAAACTGAAAGTCTTTCTGAAAAGAAACTTCTTTAGCTCTACAGTCAATCTTAGCATGGTAAATAGAGAGCCAATCCATACCCAGGATAACATCAAACTCTACTAGAGGTAGAACAATAAGGTTTGCAAGTAGGTTATTTCCACAGATAAGGATAGGAATATTCTTAAAAATTCTTTTTGCCTCAACATTTCCCCTAGGTGTTTTTACCAAAAGTTCAGGAGTCATTTCTTGAGATGGTATTCCCATTTTACTAGAAAAGGTTTCAGAGATGAAAGAATGTGTAGACCCCGAATCAAACAACACGCTGGCATAATCTGAAAAAACAAACAAAGTACCTGATACAACTTCATTTGATGGCCCGACATCTGCTGAAGTAGTTGCAAAGGATTTCACCACCCCTTTCTGCTTGTAGTCTAACTGCTTCCCATCACTCAATCTCTTTGTCAGACACTCATTTGCATAGTGACCCATCTCATTGCACTTAAAACATTTCACTAACTGTAAATCAAATTTGTTCTTACCTTCACCTTGATCCTTTTCAGTGCAATCACGAGCCTTATGTCCCATCTTACCACATCAGTAGCACTTCCCAGAATTCAGAAGACATTCCCCAGCATGCCTTTTTCCACATTTATCACAAACTGGAAACTTAGTTCTCTTACCATCAGAATTTTTTGAAGAATTCTTACCTTTCTCCTTCCACCTCGGTCTCTTCTTCTACTGGTTGTTATAGAAAACTTGGTCATCGGCAAACTCCATTTCCACCTTCTCAGCACATCGAACAAGCTTTTCATAACTTTTAAACTCACGAGAAGCTAATTCCATTTGATACTTTGGCTTTAATCCTGAGTAGAAACGATTGATTTTACTATCAAGGTCCCGGATAAAATTTGGAGCATACCTTGCCAATCGAGTGAACCTTTCTTCATAGGCAGCCACTGAGTCTTCCTCTTGCCTCAATTCCAAGAATTTCTTTTCCATCCTAAGTCGAACAGCCTTAGGAAAATACTTCTCAATAAACATACCTTTGAATTCATCCCAGTCAAGAGCATCAATCTCATCGGCGTCCCAGATATTTTTAACCATAGACCACCACTGATCTGCTTCACCCTCCAAACGGTAAATAGCAAGACTAACCTTTTGATTGTCTGAACACCCCATGACATCAAAAATCTTCTCCAGTGATTTAATCCACCCTTAAGATAGCACAGGGTCAGATGATCCTCTGAATGATGGTGGATGTTGCCTCATGAAATGTTCCACCACTGACATGTTCCTCTGCGGTTGTTCTGGCTGATCTCGTGCATGGATACCACCGCCATTTATCGCTTGAGTCAACTGCGCCATTACTGCAACAAACTGTTTAGTTCCAATTCCGACCATTTCTGGATGCTGATTCGGAAGGTTATTTCCTTTTGTATGCCTTCCTAGCACTGCTTCCCTGTTTCCTCTGTGGAAAACCATTCTGAACAAACATGTCTTAGATGAAGCAACATGGTAATCTTTAAATGCTATATCATTTCGAAAAAAAAATATTTTTGGATAATCATTTTATAGAATTCTAACTCCTAAAGTTATTTAAACCGACCTCTGATACCAAATATAAGGCCCCAGCCTTAAACCTTACTTAATATTGAGTTATTACAAGATTACACATTGAGGATCTTTTCGGGTTTAGAGTTTTAGAGAATTAGATCATAAAACTTTCATTACATTCCACATATAAACAAAGTGGTTACATAAAGATAGTATTCTTCATTCCCATCAATGGAAACACATTTAAAATAAAACATGGATTATTTCTTGACACATCCTTGACTCTATCATCTTATCATGTACCTTTCCCTTGACCTGTGAAAAACATTTCAAAAACTTGGGATGAGCATAAAAACTCAGTATGGGTTATAAAAACAACATGGAAAGGAAATATGAGTTCATATATACATAAGAATGAAATCATACTTTACCCATAAAACATAGGCACTTTAACATACCTCATAAAATCATGAATAAATCATAGAAATCATAAGACATAAAGGTATCTTGAGGCATTCATAACATTCTTATGTAGGGAGTAACCCTCTTGGTAACGTTTGGAATACCCATCACAGTATATTCCCTAAAATCTCTTCGGATAAACCTTAACGTTTCACTCCTTCGCGTTACCCAATGCATTAGAGAGCTATATCGGGCTCACCCGCCCTTAGTTTATCACGGAACCACCTGTCTTCATAATAATGCCCAAGAACCATAACATAATCATATCACATAAAACATGCATAAAGGAAACATATAATTTCCACATTTCCATCACGAGATATCAATACAACACATTGATATAAAAACATTATGAAAACCATTTTCAATACCAAAATAAAAGAAAAGTAAAACATGGTATTTATTTTTCTTTTAAAAAGAAGGTATGGCTTGTAGAGGAAGCCGAAACTCAAATAACGGTCACGACGGCGGAGAAGTCGTTGTCGCCGCATACGTACGACAAAAACATTCCCTTTTGTCGTTTAGTAAACACTTCGTATAAAAAGATTCCTTTTGAATAAACATAAAAGTCAAAGGGGTTTATACACCGTATAAAAGAAAGTTGTGTATAAAATAAAATATGCCTCAACGAAAGGAGATTGAGACGAAGTCCCATACCTCGTATCTGACTTGACCCGACCGTTCTTTAATCTCCTGAATAATAAACTTGAGTTAATCTCTACTTTCTTATGAATATTTTTCAAGTTCATTATTCCTTTTATACCATGTTATGAACATCATGTAATCAGTTAAGTTAATAATGTTCATTTTGTCGGTATTTGGTTCTTAAGTCAAAAATAGACTTCTTACACTTACATGTTGTTAATTTGGTCAAAGGTTCATTATATCCAGAATGGTATTAATGATGTAGATATCATATATGTAATATATATCCAGTACATACATGCATTTATAATATTACATAATCATTTAGAGGTAAGAGATGAAATGCACCGTTCATGGAGACGGTAAGCCGTACGTACGCATGAACGCTACTTTCATTTCTATTTCGTATTTTATAGAATGGAATCATAATGATATAAAGGTATATTATAATTCCAGTATAATATCATATATAATATCATAGTTCCATCCTTTATATGTCCCACATATGGTATTTAACGAATCCAATCACTTTGAGGGGGCGGTAGTCCGCACTTTCTAAAATGAAGATATCGTGTTTACCCATAATGGAAACCATAAAGGTATGCCCAAAATGAAAAAAAAAATCTTAAGGAAAACCTAAACATATTATATATCATATATAAAAATAGTGACATCATAATGGCCACCTTTGAAGGTGTTAAATGAGTATTGAACAATCATCGTTTCGGGAGGCAGAATTTCGCCATCCACGGAAACCGTATGTTCTTTAACCATTTGATGTAGTTGTGTGAGTGTGTAGCTCAAATATATCTTATAAAAACATCCTAGTATATTGAAGATACTGGTTTTGTTACAAAAGAAGTAAATAAAAAGAGTTTAGGGGGTTGGAGAAGCAAAATAAAACAGATGAACATGAGAGAATGAATTACCTTTAAAAGTGTAACTCCTTTTGAGTTGATCCTAAAGGCTTACTTTGAAAGGATTCTGCCCAAAGGGAATCCTCTAGGATGAGGAGAGGGATGTGGAGAGAGTAAAGGGGCAGGGTTTGGCCGAGCCAAAGGCTTGAGGTGTGTGTGAAATGAGGTAGAGGTGGGGGCCTTTTATAAGAGGAGAGGAGGGGCACTTTTGGAAAGTAAAGAAATATTACTTTATTTGAAAATGTGTTTCGGTTTCAAAAGGTCCCACATTGATATAATTCGTGGATAAGGTTATAAGTCTTCGAAATACACTCATACAATATGTTTTGGACATGTGTAGTTCATAGATTTTACATTATCTTTCCATTTTATTTAAATCGTCAAATAATGATGTCATCGCTGCATCATTATTATGTCATATATAATTTAACTTATTTAATGTCTAAAAATCATAAAAAAAATACTATGATGTAGGAAATCTATTTAGCTTTCCAAGGACTATTTATAATAAAAAATATGATCTTTATAACCCCATGTAAAAATTCTTTTCGTAAAACATCTCTTGTTTGTGTCATTTTTACTTTAACATTTAATAAAAATCTATTTATGTCATTTCCAAACCAAAGTGTCTCCATGGGGTCCCCAAGTTGACTCATGGCTTGTCTTGGTCGGCCATGACACATCCAATAAGGTTGGGACATGTGTCTAGGTCATTTCCTATTATTAAAGCATTATTTATACCTTAAACTACCCTAATTACCACTAATCGCGATTAAAAACTTAATAAGTTACTATTCACCAAAAAATTATTTTAATCTCATTGAACCACATTTTACTTCTTAATGACAACCATGTATGTCGGATTTTCAAAATTCAATACACATTAGTGGTAAACTTTCATTTAACTGAAAAATCAGTTTGCTTGATTACCACTTAGTGGTTTCACTATTCATCAAAAATTGAAGTTTTTCAGAAAATTACCAAAAATTCACCCTAAGCTATATTTGATTTTCCGAATTCAAAAATGAAGTCCATTTTACAAAATTCAAATCATATAAGTCACATTAATTAATTCAATAATTAATTCCCGCTGCCAGAGTAAATAGCGTGTTTTTACAAAACAATAAGTATCAAAAGATTGACACCAGTTTAAGTCTAATTTCAAAGTGAAATTGATTCCAATGACCACCATTGGATAAAATGGTAAAAATATATTCTAATTTCACTTCAAAACCAATTCAATACATAATCTAATCATATAAATAAATTAGATTAAAAAGCATTTTTGATGTAAAATGCAGTATTTTTCACTATTCATTAAAAAATGAACATTGTCAGAAAAATACCAAAAATTCACACAAGGTAAATTTTGATATCCCAATCATAAAGGATAAGTTTATTTTGACAAACATAGTTTATAAAATTGTAAAAATATTGATTCAAAAATGGTTTGCTATCAAAAGCCAGTAAAACAATCTTTTAAGAATATTAGTGTATTCCATGCATAAGATTGTATTTATTTTCATTTTAAGCCTCTATAACAATATCTTTATCATTAATAGACATAGATAAAAATATCTATTATTCATTACTTACTTGGTATGTTACAGTATGGAATACACCCTATGATTGGAATTGCACGTATAAATCATGAAACTTACATTTTTATTCAAACTTTCATTGAAAGAAGTTGTGTATGGATCATAAACCCTACACTAGAAGAAATATATTGATAATTAACCTTATATTTGGATGCAACCTTACATTTTTAATTAGAATAAGTAATTGTTAAATAATCCAATGTACGGGGAATGATGTTTTTAAATTATGGGGAAACTGAGCCATATCATATGTAGTTTTTCTAAAGAATGTATGGATTTTTGTTAAATTTATTTTTCTGAGGTGATCACAATATGTAACTAGACAATAAGAAATAAATATTTAAATAATGGTTAAATCAACCCATCATTTCCATCTCCTCCCCACATAAGATGAATTTTTGGGTCCTATATATTGGCCAAATTTATCATTGAAGATAGGGATACGTCACATCAAACAATCTTGATTAACTATGGGATGTTCAATGAATATATCAAGAAATGAATTTGAAGAATGTATATGTAACCTCTTACAACATCATTTCAAATATACTTTAAACTTCCACTATAATTTTATAAAGGGAAAATAATAAAATTATAAGTAGAGTTCATTGTTATTTTCCTTTGAGAAAGAGAGGGACTTTTCAAAGAAAATAGTATCCTGATTTATTGAAATAAAAGGTATATCTATTACTTTATAAAAATAAAATATAAATCTTCATTTAATTTTATTATTTATATATATTTTTTATATTGAATTTACTTATTGAATCAGTCTCTAAATAATTAATAGCATTGGTTTTTGGTTCCATTTCATTAGTTCCTAAAAGAAAATATTTAATAATCAATGGGTATAAATTTTTCTCAACTGATAGAGAGGTGAATATGAAAAATAAATTATTGTGATATATTAACTAAAAAAACTGACTGTTATTCTAGTGAATTAGATAGTATCCCTCGATATAAAAAAGTATTTTATTATAGAGTTTTTGACAAAATATTAGTAATGAGTTAGTACTAACATGGTTGAGTCACTATAAAAATTGAAAATGGGTTGATTCAACGACATGAAATGATAAATTTGTTGAATACCATGGATTTATAGTTATTTACATGACTCTATTTCTAGCTATTAATCAATAATATATATTGGCATCTTTCGAAAAACAAGTTTTTTAGGTGAAATATCATTGAAGACCTAATTATAATGTAATTATTTAAGTAGTCTAATAACATATTTTTTATTATGTTGGGGATGAAATTGAAACCATTTATTCTCCATTGGTGTTGAAAAAATATTATATTTGATGGCCCAAAAGTCTCATTTTTATAATTGATGTTGAACATGTTGTAGTGGTGGGTAATATATGAAATAAATAATATATGTTCGTAGTTCATTAATTTTATCTTGATATGGATTTTCTAGTTTGTGATACCATAATTAATTTAATTGGTATCAATTTGTAATTTTATTTTTTTATCTTTGATTTCTTTTATTGAAATTGATTATATTTATTTTAAATTCCCCCCATGCTTGGTTGGGGTGGTAGGGGTTGGGAGGGATTGCGGATGTGGTCATGGGGTCAAGTCACTAGGCCAATTATTTTGCTATATTTTCTACATTTCTTGTGTTCCTATTTTATATTTATACCCAACCTTTAATTATATTTATTTTAATTTAGAAAATGGTATTTAAAACATGTATTTAAAACATGTATAACATGGTTTCCAATTATAGATTCTAAAACATGTTATGATATTCTTTATGTCTTGTTTGACTTATACATTGTATGAATATTACTTAAAAACTATTTTGAGAAAATGTATATTTCATTACTACATTGATTATGAAATATTTTAATGAAATTTGAAAAAAGATACTATTTGATAACAGTCAGTGAATTCTTAAACTATGGCCACCTCCTCTTGTTCCCTTAGTGAGTATAGTAGTTGTAATATTTTTCTTCTTCATTACATTTTATTTAATGTTCTTATTATTTATCAAATAAATTTTAGGTAAATTCAACTCAACCAAAGTTGATCTATTATCACCCTATTAGTAGAGTTTATCAGTATGGCCAATCAAACGATGTTACTAATAGAACTACATAGAGAACATATCATACCTATTCACACCCAGACCCACCAGTTGACATCCCAAAACATGATCTTTTAAGGATGTTCCATCCTATTCCACCATCATCATCTCATTTAGGATCTACTACTCATATACCCTTCCCACATCCTTGGACGTATCCCCAACCCTTATATCCATATCTTAACATGTTCATACTAATTCCATTTCATACTCATATTCATCTAGTATCTATTGATTGTGCTCCTTAAGATTCTAGCCCCCCCATGTAGATGACACATATCATGATTTGGACAAGGTACATCTTTCAGAGGATACAATCAAAAATAGGTCATACATCCATTAGTTCTAAATGATTTGCGTCGATGAATTTTATGTTTATAAGTGTGTTAAATTATATCATATTATTTTTTCAGTTGTGTAGTCAAGTAATTTTATATTTTATATTTATCATATTCAGTACGATATTCTAATCGGATTTGGGGAACTCCCACATTCATGAATACTAGACCTTAAAACAATAATAATGGTAGATTACAATAAAGATGATTATATGATAAGTAAAAATGATAGAGAATGCAGAATATCCATGGATACTTTATCTAAGTATATCAATATCATTCTAGTGAAACCAGTATCCTAGAGACATATATATAATCAAATCAAGGAGAATACATGGGAGTAGATATGGGTAAGAAATTAGTTAAATTGAAATCTATATAATTATTTTATTTTTGTGACTTAACATGTTCATTGAAGCATCAATTTAAATTTCCCAATGGTCAAGCTTTGACAGTGTCCTCGTAGATGGAACATGGGTAATTATGGTGATCATATAAACATGGGTTATATGTTGGGTGGAAGAATATAGTTGACAATATGTTAGAGGGTGTACCAATATTCAAAAACTAACTAAGTAAATAATTCCAAGATATGACAATTTATTAGAAGAGTATGGAGTTTGAGATATTTTTTTAAAATTTAATGGTTTGTATTGAAAATTTAGTTCTTATTAATTATATTAAAATATTGTGTTCAGGATGTGCTGGGAATAAAAAACAAAAAAGAATTATATGAAGCATATGTACACTTTGGGCATAGTGAAATATATGGGAATGAGAGCCACTGGTTACTTTTTATGAACAACTAAATATTAATAGGCACTAACACAACTGAATAAAACAAAGTATTTATTGAACTTATCAAAATAAAAGTTAATCTAATATATAAATATTATATGAAATCAAAAAATGAAAGACTATAATAAACCCAAAGAAAACTACTACAAACCCCAAAATAAATATCTCAAAAAAGTAGACATGAGTACTCCTCAATGATATATACAAATAATAACCAACTCTCATGCGCCTAAATAATGAATTACCCAATCAATATCATGCATGGTTAAAAATCATAGTCTTTATAAACATAAAATAGGAAACCATATTGTTACAAAATAATCATAAGGTAAATAACATGTGTTCATCTCATTATATAGGTCCAAAAAACATAGTTCAAAAGTCTATCTCACAAGAGTATTCAATTCCCAACCTCTGTATATGAATCAGTCATTAAAAAATCTTTTTAGGCCCCTAAAAAAGTTTATCAATATAGAAAATAAAAAATAATATATTTATATGTCAAAATGGATTCTAAGATGAAGGTCATATTTTCTAAATTGTTGGACTAAAAACATGTTATATTTCACCATATACCAAGTAGGGTTCACACACTCCTCTCCACATGTTTATTAAACACATCATATATACATATATATAATGTTATAAATATTATATTATATATTTTATATAATAGAATAAAACATGTCATACATATATATAAATATATATGATACACCTATTATGATATTGTAACGCCCCGACCCCAGTTACCCAGAGTCGGTGCATTATTACATAACATTGGCATGATCACAAGAAAGATCAAATCTCGAAAGACCGATTGGTTTAGTAGCCTTGGAAACACTAGATATATTCATAAGTTTTACATTAAATCATAAAATGAAAAACTACTACAACAACATAATGTTTCCACAATCCACACTATTAACCCCTCATAAAATCCCTGCAGGTCATTCATAACTTACTTCTTCACATCCTGGGAAAAATAAAACATAGAAAAGGGGTGAGCTCAAATGCCCAGTAAGGATAACAATATAGCAGAAACTTTCATAAATAAGAATAAACATTTAAGGAAATGTATAACTAAAACAAAAGCCTTTTAAATATGAACTTTCAACATGGTATGGCATAAATAAAATGAAATAATGCCATTTACTTATTCACATGGATATTCTACTAATCGAATAATCACATGCAAAAATCAATAACCACTTTCATAATGTTGGAATGCATAATGCCAGACTATCATAACCACATAGCCAAGGCCTCGTGCCAAGACTACAAATAAGATTTTGTCAAGGCCTTGTGCCAAGACACTAGTTTGTCTCATGAGACCTACCGATGCATCGAGGAGCTATAGCGGGCTCCACCCGTCACATATTAAGTCCAATGCATTCCCATATGAAAAGGTTTAAACATAACATAAACATTCATATTAAAACTAGCATATGAAATGTCAATACTTTCACCATAAACTATGAATGGTATAAAAATAGCACATCCACAGTCAAACATATCACAAAACCTTCAAAACAATATAGAAGTTTTGTATCATAATAAATCAACTTCAAATAATCTTAAAATCCATCAAAGGATGTTGACATAGATGAAATCAAAATTCTTTTTAAAGAAATATCTCCTTTTATTTTGAAATCATTTAAGATCCATATAAAATAAAATATTTTCTTTGAAAATATTCTTATAAGCTTGTAAGGGAAGCTTTGAAGATTTTATAACGGCGGAAAATAGCCGCACCCGCCGTATAAGTTAAAAAAACATTCTTACCTTAATTCTGTCGAAAAGGTTAAAAAGGACCTTGTTTTGAAAACGACCGAAAGATTCCTTTATAAACCACTTATAAAAGTCAAAAATGGTATAAATGACTTTAACTCATATTCTAGTAAATAGAAAAAATGTTTTGAAATGCATTTTTAAGAAACATGGATGTGGATGATAAAGAGATCCCAGTAGATTATTACGTATAAACAACCTTGGATAATGAAGAGGTTGTAAAGTAAACCCTTACCTTGTACTTTTCCTTGGTTGGGGTAGGTTAACCTCCTTTATAATGGTGAAATAGTTGTTATTAAATTATACAAGAATCATATATATTAATATGATATCATATATGATCTTTTAACATTGATTTGTTAATAATATCTTAGAATTATCGTCGTTTCGGGAGTTAACTTACTCATTTTCTTTTATATGTTTTGTTACATAATCCATGGTTTTTGTATCTTATTCATATCCAGAATGATATCCAGTCCTTAAACATCATTTTTAAATCATCAAATGATAATTATACTTGAATGGATACGATGGAGAATGAATCTCATCGCGTTCGTGGAGACGGTAGTCCGTACGTACGCACGAGCGACAATATCATTCTTTTGATATTAAAATAATATATAAATGGATGGTATATCATATATACAGAATCATTAACATGTTATATTTATTATTTACATGAGTTACACATCATTATTATACCCATCCAAATAATATTATATTGAATAACAATTACACCACGACGTGGAGACGGTAAGCCGTACGTACGCACGTATGGTGACATGTTATTCAAAGGGTGGATAGAATACTGAATATGGTTGTACCATATTTATAATAAAATCACAGTATATTTGAGATACTGGAGTTATTATTTTAGAATGGTAAGAACAAATTAAGAAGAAGTGGAAGAAGAAATGAACTTGGAGAATGGTGGTGAAATCATTACCTCTTCTTCGGGTTCTTCCTTTTGATTTGATCAAAAGGGCTCCTTAGGTTGGATTTCTGATCAAACTAAGGCCTCTAGGTTGTAGTGAGGGATGTTGGGAGAGTATTTGGGCAGAGTTTGGCCGAACCAAAAGGCTTTGAAGGTGTGAAGAAATGAGAAGGAGGAGTGCCCTTTTATAAGAGGGGTGAGGGGCACCTTTGGAAAAGCTAGAAATATTAATTTATATTAAATTCATATTCGGTTTCTAAAGGCAACAAAGTTCATTATTCAAAGGTTAAGGTGGGGATAGGTCGCAAACCACTCAACCAATAGAATTTAGACAGGTTTGTGTACTTATATTAACCTTATCTTTAAGTATTAACTCTAAGTTAATTAGTTTCACTTTTACAATGTCTCTTTGTATTTTTATATAATATGGTTAATAAACTTACTATATACATCCAAGAGACCCCCATGTGGTACATTAATGATGAACCTATCATGATATAAGTCTCTTTGCCGAACCTTAGATTTTTAGGAATTTAATATCAATTAATAATATAATATTTGTTTTAAGAACTCTTTTATGTCAATTTTGACACTATTCAATAGTTGATTTTTGTGAAACTCATAACAGATTGATTACTTCGAAAACAGTCAATTAAAGCAATCCTAATATATCATATTATCCTAGAAAATTAGTTTAATTCATTAAAAGTTTCATATTATATTTATTTGGGTATTTATAATATCAATTAGTTTAATTTTTCACTATTATAGTAATTACTGCATCATCATTGTGTCATAAATAAAATAAATTATTTAATGTCTAAAAATTATATATAAAATATCATTAGGTAGGAAATCCGTTTATCTTTCTAATGAATATTTATTATCTAAAATCAAACATATATAACCCTATGTAATAATTGTTTTGCTAAAAGATATATGTTTGTGTCATTTTTGTATTCATTTTATCTTCATTAAAATAATGTGTCATTATCACTTACAAGTGGATCCATGGGGTCCCAAAATAGACCCAAAGATGCCCATGGTCGACCATGTATCAACCAATAGGGTTAAGACACGTTTTAGGGTAATTTAGTATTATTATAATATTATTTTGTTAACCCTTATTTACCAGATTTACCCTTAACCATGGTAAATAAAATATTTACCGCAGTAATTATTCAAAATGTCTAAAAATAAAAGTTACCTATTTACACAATTTGAACATCCTGATTCCAAATATGGAATCCATTTTCCTAAATTCTAAACACAGAAGTGGCAGAAATTAATTTAAAATTAATTCCCGCTGTCAAAACAAAAAGCGTGTTTTTAAGAGATAATAACTATCAAAAGATTCACACTTGTTTATGTTCGGTTTAATTGTAAAATTATGTCCAATTACCAACATTATATTAAATGGTAAAAATATATTCTAAATATACTTTAAAACCACTAAAATTCATAATTTATCACTATTAATTATTTTGATTAAAAAAGTTGTTTTTAATTAAAATTTAGTAATTTTCACTATTCATCAAAATATGAAAGTTATCTGAAATGTACCAAAATTTCACCTTAGGCTAAATTCGATATTCCGAATCCAAAGATGAAGTCCATTTTAAAATATAAAATATATATAATTTTGAAAAGTAGGTATTACTATTCATAACGGCTAGTTTGATTGGTTGTGGTGTGTGTTAAAACTCAAGGTTGCGTACAACACACGCTACTGTATTATTCAAAGAAAGTGTACTGTGGAAGCTTGGGATGTTTCATTTTAAATTTTTGATGTCCCCATTTAGTCAAAAAGTTTAAAATATTGTATTTAAAAAGGTTTCACTATTAGAAGTTGATAAAAGTGAAATACTGAAAATGAATCTGTTCTTGCATTATGACTAAGAAACTCATAATAGGGATTCTAAAATTATAAGGATTATATAAAGTTAAAAATGTAGTTAATACTATTCATGACCTCTTTTAATGGTGTGATTGAACTCGGTGTTGCGTGTAGTGCAAGTTATTGAATTATTTTTAAGAAATAACACACTCTGAAATCATGGGGTGTTACAGATATATATAAATAATATATATATATATATAAAGGGTTGATGGTACATGGGCTTAACACCACCTTTTTGCCTATTCTAGGTTTATAGAACCTACACATACCTAAAATAGAGGTCTAACTATTCCATTGAGGGCGGTAGAATATGTTGTGAATTAATCCTCCCATAGTCTAGGAAGGATTTTATCCTTAGTGAATCTCTACATCATACCACCTATAGGTGATCATTTAACATTACTTCTAAAGACTCAAGTCACCACCACTGCTCTGCCACAAACACCCACTAATCACTCTTTTTCTTCTAGATTTATCCACCCACTCCAGATATGGTTACCTATATCTCCACCATTCACCTATCCATGACACACAAGATTCCCAATTGAAAACAGTTGTTTCCATTTGAAGGATCTCAGTTACAACACCTTTCTGAGTTATATCTACCACACATGAGGCCCTAGTTTCTCACCTAAGTCTAGCTACCTAAACGTCTCCTTCCAATATCAATCTATACTATTTTCCACTTTCTTGTACAAAATTACCCATCTTTATATTTTATACCCTTCACCCCAACCATCACTAGAAATGGTTAATCTATACAACACACACACACACACATGAATCAATCTATGGTGGATGAACCCTCTTTCTCTATAATTATTCATCTTCCAATAATGACATCATTTATTCCAAACCAAACACTATAAACCAATTTACCTCTAATATTAATAGATTAAAATTTTAACATTAGTCATTATGGAGCTTGATATGGAAAGTCAATAGTTGTCAGACACCGACATATCAATGAAAGGATAATAAAAAAGAGACCATACATTTTCCTAAAAATTACCAAATTTCTACTTAAGGGTAAAAACAACATCCTTAACATATTAGAATGTTATGAATTCTTAAACAAGTCCATTTGATAATATATAAATACAATTTTTCTTTTTATGTTTTAAATAAAAAAAATAATGTTTTTTTTGAAACAAAAAACTAGGTATTTTTAGACCATTATAGTAGATACACCTTTAAAAAAGTTCATCCTTAAAAGACCAATATAATCCTTATATCTATATAAAATTAGGCTCATTAATTTTTTTAAAAAATATGTTTATTATAACTTACATAAAAGCTTCAATTTCAAAAAGGAATTGAAAGTAATTCAAAGTAGGAATCAAATGGAATATAACCAAAACATATTTAACCAACAAAACCATATTATGCATAGTAGACTAATACATAGTAAAACCAAATAGTTACAATCAAAATTCTACCAAATATATTTATATAATAAAAGTTGAACCAATCATTTCCTATGAAACCCACCCCAAAATGAGTTGGAACAATCAAAACAAAATAAACTAAAACAATATTGAACTGAACTAAATATATAATAATCAATTTAAATAGAATAAGACCAAATATGTGATCTATTTCTTAATAGAACAATATGTACATAAACCAAATGGATCAAATTGACATGAACCAAATATAACTAAACTATGTCGAACCAATCCAACATAAAAATAGCATATAACAAATAGAATAGAATTGATTAAAAAAATATTTACCTGAATTGAATGAAAGTTAAATAATGTAAACAATATAAATTATTAAGAAATTCGTCAAATTAAATTAAATTGAATTGAGATGAAACAATACAACCTGAAATTACTTTTATTGAACCAAAATAATAAGACGTAACCCATACATGATTATTCACGATATAAAAGTGTAAAATAATCCTAATAAATTTCTATTTAATCTCCACTAACTTAAAGGAAGTTCTATTAATAAAAGATAAATACAATTATTTAAAAATAAATTAAATATTCAATCGAACCCAACTCAATAAAAAGTTTAATAAAACCAATATGAATATACCTCAACCAAATTAATCAATGTTCTTTAAAATTTAATTGAATTTTATCTGGTTTTTTAATCAATTTAATATTATTCAATAATGTAGGGTTATAGTAATCAATTTCATTTGCAATAGGAAACATTGAACATTGAAGCTTGTGTTCTTTAAGAATTTTTTTTTCTCAAGTATGATGAACAAATTGAAGTATTGTAAATGAACAAGAAAATATTATAAGTTTATTTTTAGATATTTCAAAATTTTATATATAATTCATAATTAAATATATTTTTTATATTTTCAATAGTGTGACCTGGAGGCCCTTGATGTGAAAGAAGAAGAAAAATTTAGAATAAATGACCATTTAGACATGTATTAGGTGAGGAGTACCTGGGGAGAGTCTGATGTCAACATAGGAAGAGAATCTCCCACATTAGGTATTTACCATCATGAAGAACCTCTCAAAGCTCTGATTGCATTGAGTTGTAAAATTCCTGTTCAAAAGTAAATGAGGTAGAAGCCATAGTTATTGAGGAGTCTGAAAGAGGTGAAATTTTATCCTAGAAATTCCTAAAAGCTATGGAATCTATATCTATATCAATTCCATTAGAGACTAATATGTTTTTAGATTCATGTTTGAAAACAATGTGCTCTTTATATGATGTAATGAGTAATGGAAATGAGGCTCCTAGTGGTGGTTGAGGTGAGGATACTTCTGGTTATAGTGATGATTCTAAAGAGGACGATTTTATTACTGCTCAAGACCACAATACTACTGAGGATGTTTGTGATGATTGTGATGATGGTGGTGGGGATTAGGGAGATATTGATCCACTATATTTTTGAGTTGATAGTAATGAGAAAAATGTTTGGATGGTGTTTCATGACTAAAAAGATCAATTGTGAAGATTGTATATGTATGTTATAGTATTGTAAATGGTTCAAAAACTATTGAAAAGAAATCAATTGGTTAAATGTTAACTATAAAATATATTTACAGCATCAAATGTGAATTGTGGTCGGTATTTTGTTTATAGGTCATTTTATTAATTGTGTGGACGTGTTGGATGGGTTTTTGGTAATTCCTGGGGAGAAGAAGCTATACCAATGGTTTCTTGAACTGTTCTTATAGATATATACCAATGGTTTTAATAGAAACTATTGGTATAACATGGGTTGGGAGAGAAATATATTCCCACCATTTTCTCAATGTTGGTATGCATGCATACCAACAATTTAGTGAAAACAATGGGTATTCAAAATTTTCCAGGGGCCATACACACGATTTCAACAAAGATCATTGGTATAGCCCTATAACAACGACTTAACACCTCATTGTTCATAGAACCGTTGCTTTAGCCAATACCAACGGTTCTATAACATATACCAACTGTTAAATCCATCGGTATAAGGTACTTTTCCAACATTAATAGCTACATCAAGGTGATGTTGGAGAACTTTGTGTTGGTTTTCTTCTTTTCCCCCCAGAGTTGGGTAACTTGGCTTCGACTGATTTATAAAACGAGGCATCTAATTATTGATGTATATATTGTATTGAATGTATTTAAAAAATATATTTATTTATTATCATTTGGAGTTATTAATAATAATAAAATTAATAATCTAAATAGATTTATAAAAAATTAAAAATGAATAAATACCTATCATAATTTAATATATTACAAATATATCAAATAAACAAAAACTAAGAATGAATAAGTTATAGAGAATGTAAAAAAGGGAGAAATATGAAAAAATAAATAAATAATATTAATTTAATAAACATAAATACACATTACATGCATACACATACACACAAACATATGCACAGGCATACACATTCACATATATGTACACGCACATGCACAAACACGTACACAAACCCATACAAATGAATACATGCATATACACATAAATACATGTACACACATGTATACACAAACACATATATACAATTACACACACATACATCTACAGACATATAGATTCTACATAAACATACACAGGCTATATAATCAAACACATACAAATACACATACACATACACATACACATACACATACACATACACATACACATACACATACACATACACATGCACATGCACATACACAGACACATACACATACACATACCTATACACATACACATACACAAACACATACACATACACAGGCCCAAACACACACACAAACACACAGACACATACACATACACATACACATACCCAAAGACACACACACACACACACACACATACTCATAATGTACCCATACACATAAACATAAACATACACATACACATACACATACACGTACACATACACATACACATACACATACACTTACACATACACATACACATACACATACACATACACAAACACTTACACAAACACATACGCATACACAAACACATACACTTACACATACACGTACACATAAACATACACATACACATACACCTACACATAAAACTTCACCTACACACACACACACAATCATACAAGTACACCTACACATACACACAGACATACACATACACATACACATACAGCTACACATACACATACACATACACATACACATACACATGCACATGCACATACACATTCACATACACATGAAAATACACATACACATACACATAGACATAGACATAGACATACACATACAGATACACAATCATATACACATACACCTACACCTACACATACACATACACCCACACCTACACATACACATACAAATACACATACACATCCACATACACATCCACATACACATACACATACACATACACATCCACATCCACATCCACATCCACATACACATACACATACACATACGAATACACATACACATACACATACACATACACATACACATAAACATAGACATACACATTCACATTCACATACACATACACATACACATACACATACACATACAAATACACATACACATACACATACACATACACATACACATACACATATACATACATATACACAGACACATACAGATACACATAGGCATATGCATATGCATACACATACACATACACATACACTTACACTAACACATACACATATGAACACACATACGCAGACACATACACATACACATATACATACACATACAAACACACATACCCATACACATATACTTACACACACACACATACAAATACACATACACATGCACATGTACATGCACATACACATACACAAACACATACACATACACATCCACATACACATTCACATACACATACACATCCATATACACATATACATACAAATTCACATACACAAACACAAACACATACACATACAGATCCACATACACATACACATACACATACACATACACATACACATACACATACACATACACATACACATACACATACACATACACATACACATACACATACACATACACATACACATACACATACACATACACATACAGATACACATACACATCCACATACACATACACATACACATACACATAAACATACACATACACATACACATACACATACACGTACAAATACACATACACATACACATACACATACACATACACATACACATACACATACACATACACATACACATACACATACAAATGCATAAAGGCATTCACATAAACATTCACACAGAGGCACACACACACACATGTGTATTCATCTACATTTATACAGATACACATATATATGCACATACACATACACATACACATAGACATGCACATACACATACACATACATATCCACATACACATACACATACACATAAACATACTCATACACATACACATACACATATATATAAAAATAAAAATGTACACATACATATATACACGTTCATATAAATATACACATGTACAAACATACATCTATATAAACACACACACACACAACACATATATACACATACAACAACTAAAATGCGTGTATATACATGAAAATAATTTCACATACCAACGTACACGTACATCAACATACATAAACATTAATACACATATATACAAATATATGTGTATATTTTAAGTTAATTAATTCATATATAAATATATAAATTGAAATATAATATTTTTAAATATAAAATATATCTCTTTATATAATTATAATTTAAAAACATTATAAATATATTATATTTAATTATAGGAGGCTTAGGTATTGAGAATTATTAGACTTAAAAATTATTATTAAAAAGTAATGGTTAGTGCATGGTACTGCATTGGTAGAGCATATTGTATATAAAAACCACCAAACAAGTCAAGAAGTGTGGCACCAAAAAAACCACCCATGAACATCCCAACAATAAAATAAACACATTTGGTGTTAATTACCCATATCCTGAGAACCACCATATGATACTGGATTTCGACCTCTCCTCCATTGTGGAGTTTATCGTATTATTGGTTCATCCATATATAATACCACTTCTTTTTCACCATTAGATTCTCCAAGTTTCTCTGTATATACTAGATCGGGATCCTGATTAATAAATTATATTCATATATACTTTTTTTATTTACTTATATAAATATATTATTAATCATTTTTTGAGATTAATATAATTTTTTTATTTTTTATATAAATACGTATGAATATATTCGATTGATCATAGATTTTTATTATAATATAGTTATATAAATAATATTAATATACTATATTTATATATATACTTATTATTATATAAATAATATATAATGATATAAAAATTTGTATATATAAAATATATTATTCACTTTGCGCTTTATTAGATATTTTTTCACTTTAATATTTGCCAAATTCATCATCACATTTAATTAGAACCTGTAAACATCTCCACATTATCAACAATATTTTGTTAAAGATGATAAGGGATAACACTTAATAAACATGAATCTTTTATAGTGAATCTTATTTTATCTATAGTTGAAATAACTCCTTTTATTGTACAATGTACTATTCAATGTACATGACCTGTCATATTTGAAAATAATAACCTACCACCATGATTATGGATGATGTGAAAGTAAATTATGATTTCATTACTACTTCCATACCCAAATATCCTAGTAATGATATTTATGTTTTTTTGATTTATTGATTGATGATATGAAATTTATGTGGGATATAAGTCTTATTATTTAAGTTGATCATTGAAATTGAAGTGTTCAAATTAATAGCCATGTAGTTCTAGATGTTAAATGTCTTTTCAACTTATTAATGTTTATTAGCGTTAACATTAAAGAAATGTAACAGTAAGTCATATAAGAAGAAGGTACATACTCAATTGGGTTAAAACAATGTATAAATATAATGTTTCTTGGATATTATAAATTTTTACCAAGATGAAAAAATTAAATCATCATAAAAACATTCGATAGGAAGGTGAAAGAAGGTATGATACCTTCTTAATTAATATGTAATGAATAGATTAAGAATATAGTTGATATTTTATATATTTTTAATATTATCATCTTAAAAAATTATGAAAATATGATGGAAAAAGTAATCCATTTTATTCAAATTAGTGTATTATAATTGTTTTTTTAGATAATGTATTGTATCCTTGAATATGCAAAAAAAATTATGAGATTGTGTGATTTTTAGGCAACTAAATTCAAAATGAAAAATGAAATATTTCATCAAGGATAGGTTACACAATATCATTATGGTGATAACGGATGAGTTGGTACTAGTAAAAGAGGGAGGTGAGACATTTAATCCTCTATCATCTCACATTCTCTCTAAGAAAGTGAGGTTTTAGTTTTCAAACTACAAAATGGCGTAATATTTCTAAAGATATATTAATAAAATATTAAATATATAGTCTAAATGAATTATATGAAATTAATTGGCTTAAAATAATTTTATTTTTTATATAGTTATCCAGGAATTAATGTTTATGGGTGATTTTTTTATTTCGCTAAAATATTTATAACAAAGAATAAATTTTTATTATTATTTTTAAATATATATGTATAAATGTTATAGTCCTTGTGAATTTTCATGTAATAGAAAAAAATTACACCATATTATATAAACTAGATATTTCATTACCACTAACATTATTTGATATATTGGGTAACCTAATGGTTTACTTGATGAGAGATATCTAAATTAGTATAATAATACATTATAGATTGATATACCTCATTTAGTGGTTTATCATAAATTTTAATGGGTATATAAAAAATAAAAATCACCAAGAAAGTTGAATTATTTTGTTGTATATTGTTGAAGAAAATATTTTATTTCTTCAATTAATCGTTATCTAATGCGGAAAACATTGGGTTTCGAAAATCATTTCATAGCAGGTTACTTGAGGGTGAATGAATTTAAAGAAGAGATGTCATCACAATAAGCATCATAGATAGAAAGAAAGATCAACATTATAGTTTATACAACAGTATAATAGTTGTGCTATTTTTTAAAAATAATAATGAAATTGTAAATAATTTTAATCCATTAAGGGATAAAAATTGGATATAAAATATAAATAATAAATGATAAATATGGTTGTTTTGTGGTCATATTTTTAAGGGGTTATTTGAAAATTGGAAATTAATTTTTAAAGTGTTTTATGGTTCGAAACAGGACCATGTTTATATGTATTATCTTATTTTGAATATGTACCTAATCCCGATATTATCAATAAAAAATAAATGAAAAATGTACTATAATTAAAAATAGTGGAGTAAGCCTTATTGTAGAAGAAATGAAATTATTTCTTTTGATGGAAATAATTCTAATTTATATGAATATGTCTTATGTTGGCATTATCAAAAAACATGGAATGCGGATTATACCAAAATCTTGGTAAAATTGTTTTAATGGCAACATGTAGATAATAGAATAGCAATTAAATTTAATAAATTTTGATTCATAACATTTAATATCAGTTACGCAGAAAATATATTTTTTACCTATTGAGGTTTTAAATTTCTTGGAACCTCGTAACAATGACCTCAAACAAATTTAGTTGTATAATGTTAAACAACATATTGAAGGTGAAAACAGACTTCATATGTGAAAAATACTAAAGGTAAGGAATTGGTAAAAAGCATTAAAGACAAATAACATAAGATATCATCAAATGATTTCAATAATCAAATTTATTAATGTCAGAAGCCAAGGTGATAAATTTTAGGTTGAATGGAATGTGTCTAGTCTACCTGTATAGAATTAAAAATAAATTTTCATTATTTATAATTGAATTATTAACCAAATTCCCATGAAAATTAATATAGATACTTGGAATAATGTTTTTTCTATAATGAAGGAATCCATTTTGGAATTTAATATGGTAAAAATTTAATATACACTCTTAATTTTACTTGAAAATAAAATAATAAAATAAGGATTTGTTAGTTATTTTTCCTTCATAAAGAAAATTTATAGTAGAAGAATATGGGGTAAAATCCATAATAATAGTTGCTAAAACGTTCCCCAAATAATCTTAAATGACTCTAACTAGAAGATATCAAAGGGATTTTTAAGGGAATGTCACACCCAACATAATAAATTTATATAAAATCATTTTTAAAACATGAAATTTTAGATTCATTCATTTACCATTATAGTGAAGTGTCATTTAATACATATTGTAATAGATTTTAATTTGTTTCATATCATGTGTAAAAGTTAATTTGATTCATAAATGATAATTTTTTAAATAAAAAAGGAGTTCCGAATATAAACAATGTATAATAAAATCACCATACCCCTACCTTAATGAAAGGAAAGAGTACACTATAATTGAGTAATATATCACATAAATTTAATTAATAGTAAATAACAATGTGATAAAAAACAATAATATAATTTTGTTTTTTAGTTTTATATTAATATTGATCAATCAACATATATGTCTACCTCAATCCCAAATAATGTGTTACAGAATAATGTTCATGTAAAAAATAGAAATATGGTAGATGAAAACACACAATAGTATAGAAAACAAGTAAAATAATAAAATTATTTAAATTTATATTTCTTAAATATATTAAAACATTATATTGAATACTAACATTTCTTAATTTTTATCTGATTTAAACACAATATTATTCAACTACCGTAACTAAATTTGAACTATTTATAAAGGCCTTGATGTGTCTAAAAAAGTTTTATCACTTTGGATGTGTTAGTATTAGAGTGTTAGTATGAGACTACATTTGGAAAGCACAAACAGAAGTGTAGTCTGATAAGAAAATGAAATATATGCATGATAAGATTAAAATTATATAGGAAAGTGTAAATATAAAAATTAAATAATAAAAAATATTCTTCAAAAAGACCAAAAAGAATAGTCAATATAATAAAGACATCATTTCATTGATCTAAAACCTTAGTTTTAATGAAAATTATTCCCATTAAATGCCTTGTTTACCTACGGTAATCAAGGTTTTTAAAAAAATTATATTAATTAGTAGTTAAATAGTTAGTGATACTTCTATTTTATTTAAACATTATTGATAGAAATTGATTATGATTTATATTATCATCATCCATTCATATCTTTATTTCTAGAGGTATAGTGTAAAATATCCAAGGATATACCATACTTATTAAAAACCCATGAACTAATGAAATGAGAGTAGGGATTCAGGTCACTAACAATCCTATATGTTTGTTACAAGTTACCATTTACGATGTTGATATTAATAATTTGGATCATTTTATTTGATGTTCTACAAAATGACTATTTACAACTACAAAGAAACAAGATGAAAAGGGGTTAAGTCATTTCAAATGTACATTATAACCTATATCATTTATAATGAATGAAAATTTAATTAACTAATGTTGTTAATGAAAAATTCAATGTACAATGTTGGGATATGTCAATCTAGGTTATTTGATATTAGCTCAAAAAATTATAAGGATACCATTTCCATAGTAATAGTTCTTTAACATTAATTGATGTTAATAGATTTCCAGTTACAATTTTATAAAATGGTAATAATATATAATTTCATATAAAGAGAGGAGATAAGGAGGAGTCTCCCAGTACTTTATTATGTCAATGAGTATAAATATAAATAATTTTTTTTCAGGATCCCTAGTTGAGACTTTATAAATCAGGTCATTTTTTAGAGGTTGATATATTGGCTATTTTGAAAGACCAAATTGTGATGGACTTTTTTTTATTTTTTTCTTGAAGTGAATTCTATATATAGACATTTCTATATCCCTTTTTTATGGAACAATGTCCAAATAAAAAAAATTAAAGGAATGAAATAGATATTTCCATGAATTAATGGAGAGATTACATATTTCATGATTTTTGATAAACATCCTAAAATAGTGTTTTCCTATAACTCATGTAATTATTTTTATTTTTCAATATAACATCATTTTTTCGTTTTCAATACTCACTATCTCATATATGTATTCTCATACTCTTTTTATAGCCACCTCGTACCACCCAAAAATCTTGGATACTAGAAATCCTCTATATATTTCACATTTCTTTTATCCTATCATGGATTAAAATCAAAATATTATAACTGGTTTCACCAATTATGAATAAGAATATCTATAATACTATTAATATTTTTTTACCTTAAACAATCATTTTGGAACAAAAAATTCAAAAATAATTTTCATTAAAATAAATTATTCATATAATGATGGATAAAATATTAATCATATGCGATTGAAGGCCTCAAATCACTATTACATTGAACACTATAAATATTAAAATTGACAATGACATTATAAAAAATAACTACAACTATTAATGACATAATACTCAAGAGATACTACTTCATAGGAAAAAAATAATTGAAATTTTGTATTAATCAAGATGAGTATGACTACTTTGAAATATATTTGAATTCATGTGACAAAAAAATGATCAATAAGATATACGGAGGTATTGATCCAAAAAATAAACTCATTTATTAATCTATATTGGTTCTTAAATTATAATTTAATGTGGGGTTTTTAAATGGATATCTATATACTTTCTGAAGAGTATGTTCCCTATGGTTGCATTCTTAACTTTTACCATATAATTCATAGTAAGAACACTAGAAGATCAAAATTAATATATTCATAAAAACTATAATTTATTCAAAATTTAATAAACATAGAATAACAATATAGTGTGATTAATTATTTATAGGAATAATCTTCAACAAATATTTTACAGGAAAAAAAACCTACATTAATCTGACTCATGAGATGAAAATAATATCCGGATTTGTGTTGTGATCTATAATATCTAATGTGGATTTATATAATTAAATGACTTTTTTATTTCGAAAAAACATTCATCTAATAATATAAACTCTTGAAATGACATCAAATTAGTGTGAAAGTATTATATTTGAATATATAATTCATTTGTTTGATATAAGAAAAAACATTCACATCAATCATATATGAAATGTGACCAACATGATGGAATTTACATTTTTTAAGTTATATAATTGTTCACTAACTAATAAAAAGGGGAAAAATAATATAATATACTCATAAATATTTATTAAAATGATGTTTGATTAATTTATGAATTTTATGAAATCCCAAAAAATTATATTGATCTCTAATTTATATGTAATGATACAATGTTTATCTTAACTATTAATAGTAATTATATTTATATAAATATGAATTGAATGATTATAACTAAGTAAATAAAATTGGATTATCTAAAAAATTTCTGAAAACTAATTTCAAATGATATGATAGTAGTTTAAGGAAAGAAAATTTGAATTTTATAAGTGACATGATATTAGTTATCCAATTTGTTTTTTCAAGATTAATTATCTTTTTTATTGGATATGAGTTACACAAATAGTGTATGATACTTCTCTACAAACCTATTTGGTATTTATATGATTGTTCTATATTACATTATAATATGTTTTAATGAATTATATAATAAATTATTAACTATATATCATGTCTCATAAAGAAAATATACTTTTAATTACTTAAATATGATAACATATTATATAACATTAAAATTATAAGTTGTTTTTATTCAATTAAGAAACATTTATATAATAAAATATTTCAATTATAAGACCATGATTCATTATTATGAAACTAGTTGATCCTTTAATAGGATCCCCTTTGAGTATCATTTTATTATATTGGTTGTAGTTGTTATTGTTTGTAACTATTTTATATCATTATAGTTGTTATAGTAACTATATCATATATTTCAATGTAAATATTTTTTTTGAAAATACTATGATGTAATTTATAAATTTTAATTGATTTTTATGTTTAATTGGTTAGAGTGGATTGATGTTATTTGATTAATTATACTGTAGTAGCTGATGAATTTTTTTACCAGTGCTAAATAAGCATTGATATAATTGTACCTTTTTAGAACATACATTATGAGAACCTTAAATGGTGACAATAAAGATGTTTTTGAGTACTAATAATGGCCTAATATGTATTCGTGAAAATGATCATTATCTCATATAATTTTTCAAAAAATTTCATAATAAAAGTAATTAAATAAAAATATCATTTTTTATATATCATTCATTGTTCTGTGTGACTTTATCGCGATCCCCATTTTACTGAGGCGATGTGATTTTTGTATTAAAGATTTCCACATCCAATGGGTGGTAGGACATTATCACTAAATGATATTATTGTGTTATTATCAATGCTCATTATGGTATGGGGGGGGGAGTGGGCTGATTTTTGGATTTATCCTGGATAAAATTGGGATTTTGGAATCTATTGTTCTATCTTTTCAGTTCTCTTTTATCAAAGGAGAATGTAATCATATTGCACACAATCAAGCCTCCTTGAAAAATTTATAGGATTCCTTTTTTTGGACTTTATATTTTCATTTTGATAATTGTAATATTGATTCTTCAAATTTATAAATTCTCTTTAATTATCTTTTAAAAAAATTAAATAGAAATATCACATTTATAATTTTTTCTTAAAAACAATTATCAAATAATGATTGAAATAAAATCCCATATTGAAGGAGTGTATGATTAAATTTTTTTAAAAAATTTTATTTCACCCCTTATATCATTTCAATAATTAAAATTAATTATATATATTGTGTGAGATAATTTTTTAATATATTATATATATATATAATATTTTCAATTTTTTCTTGAAATTTGGCATAGTTAATGTGTGAGATAAATTTAATATATTTTAAATACTTATTAAATTCATTTTTTATAATTTTTTGAAAAAATCCATTGTGATAAAATTAATAAATTTTACATATTTGTTTATCAATATCACAGATACATACGTACACCCACAAACACAGTAGGATATGATTTATTACCCTTTAATTTCATTTAAAATTTTTTATTTTTGTATGATAGTATAAAATATTTGTTAAAATTAGTAATTGGTGTTACCATTACATTTTAAAAATTAATAAAATTAACTATATGTACTTTTAATAAATTTACACTTTTTATAAAAAAATATTGTGTGTTTATGATTTTCGGTGAAATTTTATCATGTTATGTGACTAAGATAAGTTCTAATTTTGATAAGTTCTTGTAAAACGTTTTGCATACGTCGAGTATCAACATTAAATCAATAATTATTTAATTAAATATGATGAATTTTATTTTTTGATATGAACTTTTTGTGAGAGAAAAGGTGTTATTATATGTGCAGAAACAAATCAAACATTCCCCCATTAACATTTATAATTTTATTTTTGAATTTTTTCCTTGAATAAAAATATATTTTTATATATCATTAGTCCAAAAGTAAATAATAATTTTAATTTTTACACTTCACTTATAAAATTGAATCATTCAATAATTTATAAAATATACATGAAATCGTTAAAAACTATAACGAGTTATAGAAAACAACACAATAAATATTTTTTGATCAAAAAATAAAAATACGTTAATTTTATAAACAAGTAGTGAAATAGTTATTAGGGGAGAAATTCAACTTTTTTATGAATTTTAAATCCAATATAAAAATTATGTGAAGTTAATTACACTTTAAAGAAAAAAACTAAGATTAAATTTGAATTCCACCATGAAATAAATAATTAATGTCATGAAATATTTTTCTAAAAAATACAATTAAAAATATAAAATTGGGAAGCACCAATTTTAATCAATATTTACAAAATTATAATTCTTTAATGAAATTAATTTTCTCAATTTAAAATAATTAAGTAGAAATAATTATTACAACGTGGTTAATTTTAGGATAATTTGTTTCTAGGAATATATGATTTAATGTTTGTAATTTCAAAATTTTATTTCTATTATGAAATAGATTATCTTATATTAATTCATACATTCAACTCATTTTAATGAAATCATTCATATTGGTAATGTTCCTAAAATACATTATGGTTAAAATAAAATGATAATATTGAAATATTTATTTAATAAATTGTTTTTCACTATTTTAATAATTTTAGACAGTGAGAAAAAGATAAATTTTTAATTTTTTAAATACATAAAAAATACTTAAATTGGGTAAAAATTTTATGATTTATTATTCTTAAATATTTTTATTATTTTATTAAGTTTTTAGGAGTTTAATAAGATTGTGTTGGCCAATTCTAACGGTATATTCAGATTATGTTATATCCCATCTATTAGTATTTTCCTTAATGGCCACAATTTGTTTCCATGCAATCCCCAAATTGTTTATTTATTTTTTCTACTACTTCATCCTTGAAAGTAAGAGGAGACAGGGAAAAACACATTCACAAACATACTCCAGTGAGTAAGGGTATTTAACCTCCCTAAAAAAATAACTATCCATGATGGAGAAAATACATACATAAGGCGGAAAGCATCCTAAAAAAGTGTGGAGACCTTGTGACAAGGCCATCTGATCAATGAAGTTGGTGTAAGATGTTGTCTCTTGAAGTGTAACCACCCTTACTTGTTATTTAAAAGAAATATTTGTAGAAAATGTATTTTATAAAATAAAATAATCATGTTTTTCAATTATGGATCCCCCAGGGCATAACTAAGTGGAAAAAGCCATGGGTTGAGTGGGGGAGGTATGAATTTTGAGTGTACACAACTTCCTGTATATATGTGTTAGTGTGCTTCTTTATATCTTTGTAATTCCCCTTTCTCAATCATTTAAATCATATATTTTTCAATTAAGCATATTTTTTGAATATTCCTTTTCCCACTTATTATAAATTTCCAACTTGATATATTTAGGACATTAAAACATATATACATATGAAGGAAAGTTAATATATTTAATTACAATTATTGGATTATATTAAAATAAAATAATGCCAATAATATTAACCATTTGGAAATTTCAAACATTTATTATAATGAAAAACATCAAACATTTATTTTATTAATATAATGTACAACCCATAAATCCACCATAGGATATATAAACTATCAAGTCGAGATATAATTCCCCCCAAAATCAAAATATTATAAGTGTAGATGGGATATATGTAGAGAGAGTAGGTATAACATCATTACTCCCTATACTGAGGATAAAATGTTCAAATCCTCTATATAAAAATTTTTCCCCACTCAGGGTGGCCCCTTGGTACACTTCTTAGGTTGGTGATGCAATGTTAGGCGTAAGAACATGAGGTTCAAGGGATCCCAATACATTGAAGAGGATATCTAAAGGGGATAATTTTTTAAGGAATCCTTAAGGTGGTCCCCTGTGGGACATACCAGAGTTCCCTAAATTCATTACAAGTAGAACATTTCCCCACGAGATGAAAAGATGAAAATGAGTGATCACTTCTCAAATTTTTAGAGGTAGAGGGAGGAGTTCCCCAGCCCCACCTAAGACAATGAAAATATTATGCGAGAACTATCGGATACTTGGAAACCCCCAAATATTTCTAATGATCTGATATTGGAGTAAGCAATATTTCCATGACATAGTTTTTGTATCCGAAATAATTTTGGAATGAAATGATGATAGTCCCTTGAGTTAAAATATTGGAGTTGATAATGTGTTTTTTATTGGGAGGAAGGGGAATTCTGGGACACATTATATGATATGGAATAATCGGATTGGAATTAAACATTCAAATTTCTATAAGAACCATATTGTAGTGATAGTGGAGGCTTTAAGTGTTTTATCCTAGTATATCATTGGATTTAATGGGTGTCCTAGAATTTAAGACAAAATAATGTTCTAGGACCTATTGAGGACACTAGAAGAATGTTTACCGGGAACCCCTCTAGTGGGAGGGGACATTAATAAGGTTTTTTTCTGCTCCCAAAAATAAGAATGATGGTTCCAGAAAAGATTGGGTATAGAAGAATTTAGGAGAGGACTAGTGAAGAATTACCTCCATGGCAATGGGTTTTATATCCCAACTTTTACCTTGTATAAGGGATGATATTTTGAACGACACATTGTTAAGATCCAAGATATAAATATAGGGTCTGATAATTTGAAAGGCCTTTTATACAACTCTTAAATTGCTCATTTACAACATGTGACATTTGAATATGATATAATTTTCCTATACACTAGACCGAATGGGGAGAAAAAAAGAACGATGCATCAATTTTACATTGAAATTATATGGCTTTGAGATAAGAGTTATAAAGATGTTGTTTGATCAGCCTAGGAGGGGAATAATCAATGTATCTTTTCTAATATCAATAATACAGTACTTTAGCTGAAGAGTTAGAGTGAGAATTATTTTGGGGATATTAAAAAATATGTTAATAATGCTGAATGGTGCCTGAAATTACATTATAATATGAATGGTAGTGAGAATATATTAAACAATATCTATTCTACAGAAATTCAAATCCATATATTGTGCTTAAATACAATGAATGTTTCTGGTTTCAAAAATATAGGGACTAACACATTAGTTATGGGGATAAAACACCACATATTTTCATTAGCATACATCTGCAAGGAAAAGAAAAAATTTTATTTCTCATCTCGAATACTCAGAAGGGAGAGTGAAGAAAGATTGGGAGAGCATTCAAGCCATTATTCTACAGTTTGTGGTAGTCTCTTCATGGATAATTGTGTAGGCACACCCACATGTGTTACCAGATGTATCATGATACTTATTATAGTAAATATGAAACACATTCTGGAGAGATATTTTACAGTTGTGGAATTCCTCAAGGCTGTGCACTAGATACACCCTTCGAAAGCCCCAGGGCCCGATGGGTTCCATGTAATGTTCTTTAAAATATTCCGGCACATCATTGGTCTTGATGTGATCCATCTGATCAAAGAGGTATCAGATGGTAAGTCTTATTTTAAGGATAATAATGTTACTGTTATTACTCTTATGCCAAAATCTCAGTTTCCTCAGAAAATCATGGAATTCCTACCCATTGGATAACGTAATGTCATATATAAACTTTTCTCCAAGATCCTGGGGGAATGACTATAGTGGTTCCTTCTACTCTTAGTGTCTAAGAAATAGAGTTCATTTGTCCCCTTGAGGCCCATCATTGATAATATGGATATTTATTATGAAATTTTCTACTCTATGAAGAATTAATCCAAGGAAAATAAGGGTCGATTTCACTGAAACATGACATGATGAAAGCCTATGATCGGATGGAATGGTCCTTCTTGGAATTGGTTCTTACAAAGTTGGGGTTTGGGGATAAATGGATTCTTAATATTATAAACAATATCTCTTAGGTAACATATATGATAAATATCAATTGGTGATGTTTGGAATGTTTAACCCCCTCAAGAGGATTACGACAAAGAGACTAGCTTTCTCATTTTATCTTCATCATTGTGGAGGATGTTTTCTGCCATTTTTTATAGACTCATTAGGTCGAGGTATCACCCAAGGAAAAAAGGTATGCGAAAAGGATCCCCATGCTTATCATCTTCTCATTAAATATGATTTCATTTTATTCTCATTAGACACCCTATGAAAATTTCATGAAAATTTAAAGATCATCAGTGTCTATAAAAGGGCCACTATGCAGTAGCTCAATGCTCTGAAATTAGAGATGTATTTCAGAAAAGGTGTGCCCAAGTCAAGAGAGGATAAGCTCTAGTGATTTGGTATATTTCCACTGGTTGAGAAGCACAAGAAGTACCTGGGTCTCCCAACCTTGGTTGGGAGGTCTATGAAATTGGTTTATGCCTCAATTCTGGATAAGGTAGATAACCTGATTAGTGTTTGGTCTAGTATAATTATTTCAAAGGTTGGGGATGATGTTCTGGTAAAATCTGTTTCCCAAGCTATTTCATACTATGTGATTTTGCGGTTCAAATTCCTGGATACTCTTATGAACTAGATTCACTCTCATCTAGATAATGTTTGGTTGGGATTTTCTAATGGAAAAAATAATACTCATTGGGTGGCATGGGAGAAATTATGTGTTTCCATGTTCAGTGGTGGGCTTGTATTTAAGAAACTGAAGTGTTTCAATGAATCTCTTCTATCATATTAAGGATATTGTCTACAAACCTTCCCCTCTATCCTATTTTCTAATGTAATTCTGAATAAGTACTTTCCCTGTTATGATCTCTTTCATTCTCATATGAGGCTGCGACCTAGCTATACATGGATGAGTATTTGGTGTGCAATTCCACTTCTTTTAAAAGTTCGTGTTTATAGGATTGTTGATGGAAGCGCAGTTAATGCGTGGAAGGGGCCTTGGATTATAGAAGGGAACATAATGAGAGTCACTTTAATAGATCTAACAGGTCTAGATGATTCTAGAGTTTGAGACTTTATTGCTGATTCTCATAAGGGTTGGGACTAGGAAAGACTTAACTACTTGTTCAATGATATAGATCAATAACATATTCAAAGAAATCCACTTATTCCTGGGACGGGTTGTGATCACATATACTTGAATGGAGAAGCTTCGAGTATGTATTAGGTTTTCTCAGGGTATAAAATGCTAGTTTGGGATTCTTCGCAAGCTATACCAGAGGACATGCGGAGGAAGTTGTGGGTGTTGGTTGTCCAACCTAAAGTGAAAATATTCTGGTGTATGATTTTTTTGGGTGGTTTTCCTACTCATGATATTTTACCCAGGAACCATATGGTTGAAGATAACTTGTGCCCATTATGTTATCTTCACTCTGAAAAAATGCTGCATGAAATCTTTTTTTATTGTACAGTGATAGGGGTGTGGAAGAAATGGTCCACAGGGATTTCGAAATTCTTTAATACTTCATTATGTTTGGCCGAGAAATTTTATTGATGGGTGGCCTCCTTGGACCCAAAAATGATTGGTCATATTTTTACGCTAACATAGTTGGTGTGGACCAGAAGGAATGAGTTTATCTTTCTGAAGACATATTGTACAGATTGGATTTGGGATAAAAGAGCTTCAGAATGAATTGATCGCTAGTTGGATTCTTACAAGGAGCAATCCTCCGACGGTCTACAATATGTTCTTCCAATATTTCCCCCCAGAGGATTTCACCAATATTAACTTATATGCAGTTGTCTATAAGAAATCAAAGACTTGAGTGGGGCTTGTTGCACAGATTAGTGATGGATGAATAGAGGTGGATCATTCTATGAATTTCTAGTTTAGTTGGATTATTGTCGTGGTAGAGGCATAAGCTCTATTTCAAGGGATCGTTTTGTCTCAAGAAAATGGATGGAAAAAGGTGGTGATAGAGTTAGATTGTCTCATTCTTATCAGTGCATTGGTCAATAAAGTAGAGGATTTCTAAAATTTTTGGGATGATCTTGAGGAAAATTTGGGCTATTGTTGGTTCTTTCTCTGCTTACAAGTTTTCCTTTATTGGGCATAGGGGAAATTTTATTTCCCATAGGTTGGAAAGTTTTTGGTTGCATCAGGGTTTCCTCTGTTGAGATAATTCATTCCCTGATTGGGTTGGTTTGTCTGATATTATTGGTCAATAATATGATTCTTGGTTTTATCATAAAAAAATATACAAAAACCGCTCAAACATATTATGTAAAATTCATGGAAACATTATATTGAAAATCTATAATGATAATTAATTGAAGTAGAAATTTAAAGTTGTAAATTTACATTGAAAATTTTCATATGAAATTTAATTTGAAAATTTACATTAGAAATTTTTAGTGTATACATGCATTTAAATATTTCTATGCAAGAATATAAACATACATGGAAATCTACTACAAATATTTTTACAATTGAAAATTTCTAGTAAATTGGCAGAAAAAAATTCCCAGGGAATTTTAAATTAAAATTCCCATTTAAAATAAAAATAAAAATATGTTAGTATATAAAAAAATAATTTTTCATTAGATTTGTTTTTGAAATTTTCTACTAGAATGATTTACATCAAATTTCTACACAAATTTTAACTTAATTTTTTTAATGATTATAATAAAATGTTTGTTAAAATTGTTTAAAATAAATTCATTTTTATGTTTTCAGTGATAATATATTAAAACAAAAATAAATAATTTATTTTTTTCACTATAAATTTGAATTGTAAATTTTATATAAATGTTTCATCGAAAATTTCTAATAATCAGTGTAAATTTATACAAGAGATTTAATTTCCAATGGAAATTACCACAATTCCAATATAAATTTTCAATGAAGTTTCATTTAAAATTTACTATGAATATTTATATTTTTTGATTTGAATATAATTTACAAAACTAAAATAAATATATGCATATATATTAGTATAAGTAAATACATGAAAACAATAAAAAATTATTAATTTTCTCTTTTGGGATGCATCAGTTACTAAATAATAGGCCATCTATGAGGGTTTGAGGTTTTGCATTGAGAGATAAGGGAAATATATTTTATTAATTGAGCTTCTTCACCATTTTTAATACAATCCATGCACCGACGCAGGGCTTGAATTTTTTTGGATTACTGGTTATGATGATATGCTCTATTTCCCACCTTTTCTAAACAAGCATGTTCACTTTCTTGAAAATAGAATTGAATAAGGAAACTCATTTACTAGAGGCACAGGGTCACACTAGAGAATCATAAGTTTGGTTGGGGTATTTTCCTTCTTCATTGAGTTATCTTGTAATTCCTCATCTCCAAACTCTTAATGAAACACCTTATTTATTTTTATAAGAAAAACACATAAATTATGAATCTTTATCAGAATATTTCAATTTGGAGTAGAAATATATACTCAATATTTACAACAAAATTTGATACTAATCATTTTAGAAATAATTTTGTTAACCAAATTATAAAATAAATTAATTTTTAAATTTTTAGAAAAAATATATTAATAAATAAACACACAATGTGATTTGGAAATAAAAATTTGTAATGAATATATCTAATGCAATATGAAATAAAACTTTTTATAATAAATTTACAGTTTTTGTTTCAGTAACTTAAAATAAAAATAAAAATATACAAATTTATATTATAAATGTTACTTTTAATTGGGAATATGAAATAAAAAATTTCATTTGAATCATTTAGTTTATATTTCAGCATGAAAATTTTATTTAAATTTATAAAAAATATTTAAAACAAAAATTTCCACTAATGTTTTATAATAATTATACTAAATATCTTATAAAAAATTATAAAATAAATTCAGTTTTAGATTTTATATTCAAAATATATTAATGAAAAAATAAAATATTAAAATATTCATTGGAAATTTTCATTGAGAATTTATACAAGAAAGTTTAATATAAATATCAACTGGAAACTTTTATTCCAAAATTATATTCAATATTTTTTTGGAATATTTTAATTTTTATTTTCTTATATATATTTTTAATTATGATTCCGAATGAAAGTTTTCAATAAAATTTTCAAAAAAAAAATCAATGTAAGATGGAAATTTCTGATATAAACAATAAAAAAACACACACTTACAAATACAAATATACATGGTTATATTGAATTAAGAATGACAAGAAAAAATTTATTGTAGAATTTTTTTTACATATACAAAAATATATATTAAAATTGTCTTTGTAATTTCTCATTTTACATTTTCACTGTATATTTCTTTTAATATAAATCTATACTGAAACTTTTCTTTGAAATTTACACTACATAAATTGAATGCATAAATATATATACATACACACATATATGTATATACAAAAATATAAATATACAATAATCAAAGTGAAAATTTACACAGGAATATCAAACAATTTCAATAAAATTTTCAAAGAATGTTTATTTGGAAAATTTATTGTAATTAGGGAAATTCATACTCAATTTTCATTATATGAATCTAAATATATATTAATAAAAGTATATTCGTGTATATATAAATAAATTTTAAATTTTTACATAATTATTACAGTTAGATATACAAATTTACACACAAAATTTACACCTATGTTTAACACATGAAATTTGAAAAAAAAATATGGATTAAAATTTTGAAATAAATACATATTTTAATTTAACATAAATATATTTAAATACATAAACACATAATATAAATTTTCAATAAAAATTTTCAATTGAAAATTATTCTTAAAAAATTTAAATGTAAATTTCTACATGAAAATTTCAATTCAAATTTCCAGTTAGATTATACGATGAAGATATATTAATATATAAAAACCAATTTAATCTTTTCTATATAATATATGGTGAATTTGTTTTTTCTAAAATGTTTCGGTACACATTTTCACCAAAATTTTATTTTTCAAATTTACACTAAAATATTCAATACTAATTTTAAATATATATTTTCAACACATCAAATATTTCTTAACAAAAATTTAAATTATTTTTTAGAGTAATTTTGAAGTGAATATTTGTAGTGGATACATAAATTTTATTTTGAAATAAGCGTACTGATACATCCATGCAAGCATGTAAATGCATATATACCCCACTATTATGTTTTTGATTAACTTAAATAACTTTTATTAATATATATATATATATATATTCAAATAACTAGTTGAGGGCTTATTCGAGTGGTAAAGGCTCCCTATAATCCAACATTAGAGTTGGGTTCAAATTTGGGTGGGAGTATATTTCAACGGGTAGGTGGTGACTCAAACATGATGCATTATGGAGTTATACAATGATGTATATATGAAACATGAAATATCATGCATGCATGATGATGCACTAGGCCTTCAGGTTGGTTATTAGGTATTTGGGCTATGTAACAGGTTTCATGTGCACTGGACCTTCGGGCCACATTCTGAATAATATGGCTTGATGGGTGGGATATCCCTTGGAGGTGGTGGGGGGGTATAGCCTTCCATTGTTGCATATGTGTGTGGTGTGTGTGTTTAATGTTATTGTACCCTCAATCACCTAATATATATATATATATATATTCCTTGAAAATTAGAAGAATTAAATTCATAAATACAATATCTAATTACATATATATTTTTTCTAAAAAAATAAAAGAAATATTAGTTTTTTAACATTATAAAAAATATAATTATAAAGTTATAAAAATTCATTTACAATATAATATTTTACAGTAATTAAAATATATAAAATAGAAAAAAGATGATGTTATATAGTTTTAATTTAAAATATTTTAAAAAACTAAAAACCAAATATTTTAAAACATAATTATTATACATGTAATAAAATAAAATGAAATATAAAAATCCATAAAAAATGAAGTTATATAATATTGGTTTATCATTGTTGTATATTTTTTTTTTAATTTTTAATTTTAATATATATTAATTTTTAATATTTTATAATATTTTTTTATAAAACAAATTTAGGGTGAACTTGTGTTTTGAAGTGGTTAACATGATGGTCAAGAGAGTAATCCAACATGATTATATAATATGAAATATTTTTGTTTTTTGTAAATTGGTTTAATTAAACAATGATATGGTGACATGTGCCTTATTTTCTAAGTTGGTAGACTTAAATGTGATCCTAGATCTCTAGTTTGGTCCATAGCTTGATGATGGATCTCTACATACTCCCACAACCAATTTCAAAGATGGTTCCAAATCTAGAAAAAGGGAATATTCACCCATTGAAATGGGTGCCCCGCAATGCCGGTCACTGACATTGAAAAAAAATAATAACATGCCTCTCACAAGCCCCAAACCCCTTCTGATCCCCATTAACCTCGCTACCTTGTGAAACCCCAACTACCACAACACTTCCTCTCTCTTGCTTCGCCTACCATATCCCTCTCCAAGACCCCTCTCTACCTCCATAATAACCATAACCTCTGCCTCCAACTCTGGATCCTTCTCCCTCACGGACACCCCTCTCCACCTCCACCTCCACCTCCACCTCTACCTCTACCTCTAGCTCTGACTCCCTCTTCCTCTCTGACTCCCATCCCCACCTCCCCCCACGTCTATACTTTTTCCTCCCTTTTTCCCCATCTCCCTCTCCCTCCCAAAATCCACTCTCCATCCCTACACATGAATCCCTTCTGATATATCCTTTAAATTCTATCTTCCCTACCGAGAACCCCAATCAGGGATCATCCCCCCACCCACCATAATAGAAATCCAAGGTTATCTTCTCTCTATCAATCTCACCACCATCATAATTTGTTTCAACAAAAATATTAGTTCTATATTCTTCAGTATCCAAATTTTTTTAAAACATGGATCCCAATATTAAGTTGATCAGCATCATTGAGTGACAAAGATTCCACCAACCATATTTTATTTATGTGTGCCTTCTGTTTTACTCAAAAATCTCATAGTTTCCATGTGATATTGCAATTTTTATATGTTCTATCTGCACTATATTTTTCCTTATTGATTCTTACATGAATCTCTTAATTATGCATTGGTATTGGATGGTTATCTCAATTATGTTCCTTAATTGACTCTAATGAAACGTCATGTATAGGCATATATCTGTTGAATATTCACTCCATGAACCAGGTTGATCATCTAATCCAATTAATTTCAGTTGTGTCTACCCATGGTCTACTTCCAATTGGGCAGTAGTTCTAATAAAACTTATAGTTTTTTTATTTTATAATTACACCAGACCACTATAAATTATTGTTTCTTAAATTTCACATTTTAAATGTTTAAACATTTTCACTCAACTATTTTTTCTTTAATCCTACTAGATAATTCTACTAACATGTGACATGTAAGTCAAACTAGCATGCATAATCAAATTTTCTAAATGATGTATAATTATAAATTTGTTTTAATTTTTTAACTATCCCAAAATGTGTTTAAAAATTAAATCCTAGGGTATTATAAAATTTTCCACCTTTTATTCATGTTTTAAGTCTGTAATATTAGATAAAAATAAATTTTTTAGTAGGCATTTGTATTAGTTATTTTTTAGACATGGATTTAGCTAACCTTTTGGTCATTTCATTCATGAATATTATGTGGTAGATACATAAAAATAATAATTGGAATTATGATGACTATGAATTTGATAAAGTTATCAATAAATTAAAATATCAATAATGTGTTAATGGAATTTTTGTAATGCCAAAAGTGGAGGTTTTTCTATTATTTGATTGAATAATTTTTTATTATCCTAGACATTTTTATTTTTTTAACCTTTGTCCTTATTCATTTATAATTTTTCATATTAATATTTTTATATTATATTCTATCCTCCAAATGAAAGTATTCTATATATCACCAACATCATTTTTAGTTATTTTTAACCACATTTTCGTATTAACACCATTATTATTATTTGTTTTTTAACCATGTGTTTGTGTTACCAACATCATATTATTAGTTTTTTTGGACCACTATTTGAGTTTAATGTTGTGTTCTTTTAAATGTTTTGGATACTGATTGGAGTAATGTTATTGTATGCTCCAATGTATGGTTTCACTACTAGGTTAAAAAATGTTTGTGACACTTTCATAATTCCAATATAAAAATAAATGTCAAATGGCTATATTTCTACACCTGAAATGTTTCATATAGAGTGATTTTAAAATCATGATCACCTTATATATCAACAAGATCAATTTCGATAAAATAATTTACAATTGTAAAGATGTTGAAAACTCAGTGAAATATCTATATTTACTAGATGAAAAAACCTCCCTTTTCACCCTAAAAAATAATTTTCCCCCTCAACAAATTTCTTTTATTCTCCACAAATCATCCCTAGGTTCTCTTTAATCCCATTTATTCACTAGATAACTATTTCTGTCTAGAATCTCCCTGTATAACTTAGTTCAAAACATTTATTTGATTGTATGAGAAATATTATAAATCATGTGATTTAACTTTTCTTGGGAAGCGTGAAAACAAATTTTTATTACCCATAACCTTTCATTTTTCAATTTAGTTTACATATTTTATTTTATTTTCTACTTTTTACCCTTATTATATGAATTTTATTTTTATACATGGAAGATAAAAGGATCATGGTTATGTTGTATGTATTTATATTGGACAAAAGTGTTCTAAATACCATATTTACTATTCATCCATCCTTGGTGCATTGGTTTGTTAGAAAAATTGTATTTTATAATTCATTATTGTATTTTTGTTCATTAATGCAAGAGTTTTATAAATTTTTTATGACTTTATTAATAACACTTTTGGATTACTTTATTTTATTTCAAATTATTTAAACGTATTATTCGTTTCATTGTTGAATAATTTTTTTATAATAATTGGTTTGGATTAGAAACATTTATTCGATGACATGATTATGTTGTGAAGTCTTATCATTTCGAAAAAATAAAAATAATTTTTTATCTTTTATTAAAAATACTTTTAACTGTTATATTATATTTTATGTTATTTACTGTAAAAACATGTTTTCAATTATCATTAGTTTGACACTTTATATGATTATATAATAGATTGATCAATATTTTTTAAAATTACATATCTTTATATAGATCAGGATATGTATTTTAGCACCAACATTATTAACATATGTGATGTATTAATTTACATGAAATCAAGTAATTTTTTTATGTGAAGTATAATGATGTTGAATTATTTATGATGTTTAAATATATTACATGAACACATGAAAATTTATTATTTCTTCCCAACAACTAACTAATTAATTAACACAAATTACACGATTTTATTTTAGTTTTATATAATAAAATATAAAAAAGAAAAATTCACATATAGTCTTATAAGAAATCTATCAGGGGGATCATATCTTTCTACCATCTATCATTTAGGAACATTTATCATGTATATTTCAATAAACGAATATATATTCTTTTATTTTCCTGTAATTATATAATTTTTTTATTATAAAATTGTATTCTTTTATATTTGTAAATTTTACAAAAAATAAATCTTTTTAACAATGTTTCAAACTTATTATGTTTCATGAATTTAGAAAATTAATAAATTATTATTCAAAATATCATGCTTAAATTACTAATTCCCTATTCGATAATGAAATCAAATAATGTTATATTTTAATTTTTTTTGTAACTATGTCTTTAAATTTAAAGTATTATTAAATTATTTTAATTTTTATTATAATGTTTTAAGATGGTCTTATTATTTTCATAATTCAGAATTGTTTATAGAAAATTTATAAAAATAAATGTTGAAAATGTTTTCATTAACAAATAAACATGGGTTTTTTCATTGGCATCGTGGATTAAATTAATTTTAAAAACATTTAATTTTTCATGATTTATCTTATTTTCAAACTCATTTGTAAAAAACTATTTTAAATTAACATTATTAATAATAATATTTAGTGTATTTTAGATAACCAAATGCAGAAAACATTTTTGTTAACTAAACAAAACTTATTTTCTCTATAAAGATCATGGATTCAACTATTTCTAATTTTTTTCTCTTATGAACCGGGAAGTTTCATGAATTGAAAACATACATATTAGGACATGGAAAATGGAAGGTTCAATTAAATTCATTGATTGGGGGTTGCTATGGAAATCTTGGACAAATCAATGTTTCTGTGGGATATATTTTTTAATTTTTTCAATAACATTGGAAATTATGATAAATAGAACAAGACTGATCAACTTATTCATATTAAGAGACTAAAAACATTAGATGAGATTAGTTAGTGGATGATTGATGAATCCATTGACGATTCATTTATATCATATTTGAAATAGAATCCATTAATCGGGTGTTTTTTTTATTTAGAAACAAATCATATTTCTTGACATGGATATTTGATATTATGAAAGAGGAAATATGATAAAAACATTTCATGGTTCATGCAATGTTCTTTAGTTTACATGAATGGTAGATACACCAACACGGTATCAATTTAGAATGATATGGGTTTTTTCATACCATTTAATCATTTAAAAGGTATTATAGTGGTGAATTTTTCCCTATATTAATGCCGTATAATACCCTTTCCATTAATTTTTCAATTACTTTCATTTGGCTAATGTAATTAATATTTTATAGTTAGATTATGTGATGGTGTTATTATTTTAAGGTTATATAGTTTCACACTGATATATATTTTTATGTTATATAGATTTCTATTATAGGAAAAATAAGAATTATATTCATTACTAATTCCACCACATAATTTCCTTCAAATGATATGAAATTCATAAATTAGTGATTTGATATATGAGTTTATGATTGGTTGATTTTTTATTCACTCTATTTTTCATTATTTTTATGCACTTCTCATTTTTTCAAAGCTTTATTCAGGTTTTTTCCTAATTTATATTATAGTGTTTTTATATTTCAATATTAATATATATGTTTTCTATATATATTCATGATCTACCTAAATTTTTCTAATACTCAATCATCCATACCCATATTTTTTTAGTTCTAACCATATTCTTTATGTAAATAACAAAATATTATCCACTTCTTATTTTAATGTATTTAAACAATGCATTATTGATTATATCAAATATATATTTATGTATTTAAATTTTTTGGATTAATTTCAATTATATGGTAGTAGAGAAATGAATCCTTCTTTACAAATCTAGTAAAGGCACCATCATCTTTAATTAGCACAATGGTTGATGTTTTTTTTTAAACCAGAGTTTGATTGATAATGTTTATTTTCTATATATCCATTCCATGAGATAAATGGTGGGGTTTTGTTGGTCATTAAAAAATATGGTCAACATGTTTATGATTTTATTTTTCTATTGTGAAAATATTTAAATTGGAGTTGCATTGTGTTTTCTTACTGCTTCATTATTCTTATGCCATCGAAAGCATGTCCTTTAGTTGTTAGGAATAAAGGAAGGCATTAGGAAATAATTATATACTAGAAAATTCAATGACCATGTACTCTGTTATGAGGCAGGTTAATAGTTTTTTCCCTTAATAGTTTTAGTTTTATCCTATAAGGTAGAACAATAGTGAAATTCCTTGTATTGGTTGTAGTAGTTATATAAGAAGAGGTATTTAATAAAAAAATAAATAAATTTGTACTGTATTTTATTTATAAGATCTGGAATTTAAGAGGGTGTATTAAGTGTTGAAAGGGTGCCCTCATAGGGGGAAGCTACTGTATACCATTGAGGAGATTAAATGGACCTAAAATGAATATATTAATGACATAGAAAGTGTTAATAGTAACATCAAGAATGTGTTTATTAGTCTATTGGTAAGCCAATTTACTTTGTGTTAACTTCATCATTTTGATAAGATATTAAAGGTGGATATTGAAATTTCATGTGGAAGTAATTTTTTATAAGAGATGAGACTAAACTATCATAACAATCATTTAATTATCAGGAAACTATTTTTATAAATTTAATCACTCACATTCAAAAGGTTCCATATAGTTATTCTTATGTTATATATAATGATTAATGAAGTGTTTTGAATTTGTAAAAATATTTTTTTTATGAAATTTTCAACCTTTATGTACAAAATAATTCTATTACATAAGTTTTATGACCTCTTATGATTCATTATATTTTTCATAGATTTCTTAAATTTCTGTTCACTTAATTGAGAAACATTTTTGATATGATTATATTCTATTGTCCTCCTGTATTGTTTTTGAATAATGATATTCCTAGTAACATGATTTTTTCTTTCTATTTTTCTTTTAGTACAATTCATTTCTCTTATTTTGGGATTAGGGTTCTTTTTTTATACAACTTAGTGAAAAATGATAAGTATTTGGTTGATAATAATTTTAAATAATATTATCCATTTCAAAACATATTGAAAGTTGAAATTTGACCTCTAATTTAATTTTATGTTTCAAATGATATAAAAGTATAATATCTCAAAGTATGTGTCATACCACATGGTGAGGGGCATACCACATGGTATATCCCTGTTGAGGACCATATCATGGGTTATAGTCATGAGGAAGTCCATACCATATTCTACATGCATAGTGAAGGATATAATACATGCTATATTCATGGTGGAGACCATGCTATGGGGTAGGTAGGCTATGAGGGACATGCCATGCTATAGGTGAGCCATGGGGTATGTCTTGGTCGATGCTCTAGGTGAGTGGATGAATGATCTTGACCTATTCATAATTAGTGATAATAATCGAACTCAACCAGCACACTATGAGGATGGATGATCAAACCAGACTGATGCACTAGACGAGTGAAGAAGATTCAAAACAAGAGTTTTGAGGGTCGTATGATAACTTATGGGATTATCTGATAATTTTTCTAGATCGTCATACCTTATTCATTTTCTTCCCCCACCATTCAGAATGGAAATAGGGGGATAATGAAACCACTTCCTAAATTTTACAGTCATGTGATGTGCAGTGGGATATTATGGTGTATTTTCTCTCTATATGTTTTTTCGGTGGTCTTATTCTTTGATAAGTAAAAAATTAAGGTAACCATATTAGAGTCGTATAGTGTAAAAAGAATGGAAAAAGTGTATTTCTATAATGTTTATGTGAATCAAGGTCTCATAAATTGAGTAGTCATCTACAAAGGTGATCATCTAAGATCTGTATGGGGTACAATGAGTATTCGTGGAGTATTTTCACTCATTTTTCATACATGTGGGACTCTCTGATTAGGATGACCATCATGAGGGTGTCTATCTCAGAGTCATGTGGAAGCCCTATAACCTTGAGGGTGGCCATAGTGGTACATAGAATTAAAACATGGTAAACCTAATATATAATGGAGATGTATATCTATATCCCCATGTGTAAAGAGGGTATCATTAGGTAGGATAAACATTAATTTGAACTAAGGGACCATGACCATTTTGTGTGGAAAGAGGGCATCTCAAGGGAGGATATCTGTTATTTCAAAACTGAGTCCTTTAATCAATACACCTCTATAGTGGGTGGTCAGGTGGTTTCCATTGCGTTGGAATAAAAAATATCTTAATATTTTATTAATGTATTATAAAGTGTCTATGAGTAGAATGGGTAATTAAGGGAATGGTCTAACTAGTGTGTTGTCCTCAGTTATGTAATAGAATCTAAAGTTTTTGATAACATAAAATAAATGATAAATAATTAAGTGTTGGTGTCAAAAAATTAATGATTTAGTAAGGTTTGTGAATATTATTTTAAGATGTTTGGTTGTGTGGTCTCTACATGGGTGGTCTTTATGTTTAAAGGATTATTTGGGATCTTGATAGTATAATGTTTTGTGTATTCACTAGAATTTTAATGGAATCATTTTAGAATTTTGATTCATTGAATATGTGTGTTGAGTCTAATTTGATATATGGGAATAAAATTATGTGTTTAGGTAGTGTTATAAAAAATTGTAAAACGAGAATAAGAATCAATAAAAACTGATACTTTGATAGATGGAATTAATTCTATATGTATAAAACCAAGACTGATATGAAGAGAGGTGCTAGTTTGACCATCTGAAGCACACTGACTATTTGGAGTGGAACAAATAAGTGTCAAAGTAGATCATATTGAATAAGATTTCATGATTCCAAATCTTAGAGTTATGTTTTGTTAACAGGAGAATTACATCATGCAACGGGTATTGAATATTAATATATGTTTTATCTACATTACAATGATACCACAAGTTGATTTTACAAGATGAAAAATTACAGTTTACTCAAATAAGGTGCACCAGAAACATGAAAAAAAACTAAATTATATGTATTATAAGAATGATAATAAATAAATATGTCAATGAAAATTGATGTGTTGATGAAATGTTACCAGAATAATAATTTAAATCACAAGAAGTTAATAGGATAATTATAATAATCATATGATGGCTGTGTTTTTCATAAGGTGAAAAACATGAATAGATAGTTGGATTTCTGGGAACATTTTTTTTTGATGTTTATATAATACAATATTTTTTTATTAAAGGATGTATTACATAAAATGAATAATGTAAAGATAAGGAATGAATTTTCTTATATAAATAGTCAAATGAATTAAAATTGATAAAAATAAAATATTTTAAACTAACCAGTAGAAGTTATTAAAATAACTCACACACAATTGATTAGTAGTTTTTTAAAGGAAAATGTGGTAAACATGTTGTGTTTTGTACAAGATTTAAAATTTGTGAAGAAAAATTAGTATACCCAAATTTTTTCTAATCAGACAGTGGACGAAACATATCATGAGGCTATAGTGGAATAGGGATGTGAATTACATGCAATATTATTTTTTTTATGTTTATATTTTATTTTATTTTGTGGATAATTCTCTTTTTGGTTATTTGGATAATAGATAACATTAAAATTTCCAAAACAATCTTCCAAATAGCAACCTCTATAGGTTGTCTCTAATGTATTTATTTGTGGGGAGCATTAGAGATTTCTTATGGTAGTCACAATATATTTATATACAAAAACGACCATTAGCGATATTCCAACCATGACCACTAAAACTAGTTGAATGGTGGTCAAAATTAAAAAACCTTTTCACATATTATATAAAATTAAAATTAAACTAATATATCACAAGTATAAATAAATTACAAGTTAATTAGAGATGTGATATGATATTAATGATATAATATTATTTACAAAATTACACATATTTTTTGTCTTACATGTGTTTTAGAAACAATCTATGTCCATTTTTTACATATTTATTTGGTATTTATATAAATATTCTATAATACATTATGATATGTTTTTTTGTGAACTATTTTGTCAATTATTAAATATATATAATGTATCATTAAAAAAATATTTTGTGAATTACTTAAACTTTATCATGTATTATATATCATTAAAATTATAAGTAGTTTTCATTTCATTAAGTAACATATATAAAATAAACTTGTTTTAATTATAAACACATGCTTAATTGATATAAAACTAATTGATCCTTTAAAAGGATCCCCTTCGATTCGAATTCATTTTATATTGGTTTTAGTTTCTATTATTTGTCACCATATTATATTATTGTAGTTGTTACGATAACTAGATCAAAATGATGCCATGTAATGATATTTTTAATATTTGAAAATACTGTGAAGTTCTTTATAAATTATAATTACTTTTCATGTTTAAATGGTTGTATTGGATTGATGTTATATTCTTTCACAGACTATAGCAGGTGATAAATGATTTTATCAGTTTTAATTATGCATTGGTAAAAACCTACCTTTATTTTCACATACAATATTAAAACATTAATGGTGACAATAATGGTCATTTATTGTAATAATAAAGGCCTAATATGTGGTAGTCAAATGAAATTTATCACATAAAATTTATCATATAATTTTCTAATACATGTAATTAAATATAAATATCATTTTTTATAAATTGTTCATAGTTCAATGTAATGGACCCCCTGTTAGGAGGTGATGGAGATTTTATCTGGAATAGAGATTTACACATCCCATTGGTGGAATGAAATTATAATGGAATAATAGTATTATATTATTATTTATGATTTTGATGGTATAGAGGGTATTGAACCAATTCTTGGATCTATGCGGGATAGAATTTGGATTTTGGCATCCTATGTCTGGTCTTGTCAATTCTCATTTATCAAAAGAGAAGGTAATTGTGTTTCATACTATCAAGAATCCTTGAAGGATTACACAAATTCCTTCTTTTGTTATTCATATTTTCTTTATGAGCATTTTAGGATAGATTCTACTAATTAATAAAATTTAATTCATTATTTTTCAAAAAACAATAAATATATCATTTTTTAACTTTTTTTAAAACAAATCTCAAATAAGGGGCGAAATAAAATTCAGTATTGAGTGACTATAGGTGTAAAAAATGAAAAAATGATACTTTCACCCTTATATATTATAAATAAATAAAATTAATGATATATATATTGTCTGGTTTAATTTTTTAATCTATGTTCTACAAATAGATATATAATATTTTTCTTGTTTTTCCTTGAAATTTGGAATAGTTAATGTATGAGATAAATTTAATATATATTTAAAACATATTATATTTATTTTTTTCAAATTTTATGGGTAAATATAGTGTTATAAAATTGATAAAATTTAATAATCTATTTTAAATATCACACAAACATACATGCAACCACACAGACTTTGGGAGAGATGATTTGTTTCCCATTAAAATAATTTAACAAAATATAGTTATGTGTGGGAGTGTAAGAGTTATTTTAATATAATTTTTTGTTACCATTATATTTTAAAATTTAATAAAATTAACTACCTATATGTTTATGAACTTTATACTACATGTATTAAAAAATATTTTATTTTCAATATTTCCTGTTAAAATTTATCAAGTTATGTAACTAAGATAAATTTTATTTATTGATAAATTCTTGTAATGGTTTTTTATACCTCGAGAATCAATATTAACATAATAAATTTTTTTATTATATATGATGACATTTATTTCTGATATGAAATTTTGATGAGAGAAAATGTTAGATTCTATTTTCGGAAAAAAACTAAACATTCCTCAATTATCATTTTTAATTTGAAATTTCAATTTTCTCATTGAATTAAAATATATTTTTATATATCATTGGTAAAAAATTCCATTATAATTTTATTTTTTACACATCACTTGTAAATGTGACAAATTCAATGATTTTGAAAAATATTTGAGATTGTTAAAAACTAGAACGAATTATCGAATACAACACAATAAATATTTTCTGATAAAAAATACAAATACATTTATTACAAAAACCAATAGTGAAATAGTTAATGGAAGGAAAATTAAGAAATTTTAACAAAATTTGAATGTCTTATAAAAATTAGTGGAAGTGAATTGAATTTAAAAAAATAGATTAATATTATATTCCACTGAAAAATAAATCACTAAAGGCATGAAATATTTTTTATAAAATGAAAAATAAACTATCTAAAATTTTTCATCACCCAACATAATTAATATTTACATAATTATATATCATTGAAGTAATTAATTATATGAAATTAAAATAATGAAGTAAAAAACAATGATTAAAATGTGGTAAATTTTAGGATAATCATTTTCTTGAAATATATGATGTAATGTTTTAATTTTAAAATTTCCTTTACATAGTGAAATAAAATAGTTTAATATTCAGTCAAACACTGAACAATTTTTAATTAATTTTTTCATATTTATGAATTCCCTAAAATAAATTATGGGAACCAAATTATTGGTAATATTGAAATATTTCATTGACAAAAAATTGTTTTCGATGTTTTATTTTTTTTAGGTGCTGGTCACAAAATAAATTTTATAATTTTTTCACATAACAAATATACATATAAGGGGTTAAACTAGTTATGATTTTTTATTCTTAAATATTTCTATAACATGATTAATATTTTTTACTTGAATAAAATTTATTTAGTCTATTATAATTGTATATTTATATTCTTTGATATCCCCTTTATTATTAAGGATCCTAATGACAATAATTTATTTCCATGCAATCCACACTCTATTTATTATATTTTATATTGAATTATTTCTATCCCACACAACTTCTCCATGGACACAAACTCTAAAAACTCTCTCTTCCATCTCTCCATTTCAAATATTATATCGTCCATTAACATCAATGTCCAGAACAATTCCTTCATTCTCCCATTCCATCCAAGAGTGAAAGAATCCCTCTTTTCGCCAAACCCCACCACCTTCACTTTTATGTTGAGGAAATTATGACTTCTCAAATGATATGAAAAAAATATAAAACACACTACCTAGGCTTAGTAAAGGTTTGGTAAATGTTCTGGATTCTACAGTACCCCCTTACGGTAGAATACATCACCGTTCTAATAACCAATGACATTTCATATATGATTTTGATAGCTATTAAGGAAAACCATATAATCAACACATTCATTCCAAGTCATCAATAAATATTAGAATTTTACTTGGAGTTGATTATATATTGATCAATCAGTGATTTTTTTAATGATCAAAGAGTCAATTCCACCATTTTTTATTATTCTGGAGGCAACAATATAGTGTATTTTTTTTTTAAATTCTTGCCCAATTTTTACAGAATTGAAATTCTATGGAGGGGGAAACCATGGGAGGGATGATGATGTTATCTTATTTGAAATATTACACATTGAAGTCTGAAATGAAATATATTCTTAATTCTAAGGACATCTATGACCCCATTTAAAATAAGGGAATAAACCTTGATTCCACATGGGAAGCAGAGTGGAAGATGTTAAAAAAGAAGATGATCAATAAAAACTGCCAATGGATCGATCGAAACATCTTCCACCATATTTTTCAATATAATCCTGCATATATACTTTATAAAAAGTTACCGAGTAGGTACTAGTAAAAGATAACCTAAATAAGATTCTCTTATTAAATTGGTTGATGAATCTTCTACTATATAGTGGAAGCTCTATATCCGAACACAACAACAATTTTTAAATCTTGTTGAATTAATTGATGGATTTAGGTATGACTATGACTGGTGAAGATCAGAATAGCATCCTACTATGCACACTTTCAAATAGTTAGGATAAAATTTTCTTCAACTTCAACAACTTGGAACCTGTATAAAAACATTACATGGAATCCATAAATGATGCACTATTTAATAAGGTGTTCAGAATGATGGACATGTGTTTCAACCATATATAATAACTCATCCTAGAGAATAAAAAGATACAATAAGGAGGTGGTTGATGGGTAGGAAGTCTTTGATGAAGAAAGGGTAAAGGAAGATCAAAAAATGGAAGGATACCAATATGAAAATGACCCTATTTCAGTATGGAGGGACACATCAATAAGAACTCTGAATAGTTTCTATAAGAAAATGGCTAATGTAAAAACCAAAAAAGTTAAAATGGAGACAAAAAAGTGACAATATCTAATGAAATCATACTTTTCATTAAAAATAAATAATATAAATTCTTTCACACATAATTATAGGACCCATAATTGGTGCTCAATACTGAAACACTATACCATGTCACTCCACAATGTTGGTATTTCCTGAATTATCTTGTGAGTTACTTTGCTTCATTAAAGATAGGTAATATCAATTTTGAAAAGATTATTGGCCTGGTTAATATCAATTTCAAGATAAAGGTTGGATATATAATCACCATGAAGGATTTCCAACAGGTTTCATGAATTTTTCTCATTTTATTGTCTAAAATTTCTTTTGATCAAGAAGGATCTGGAAACATCTTCAAAAATAGAGCATCCAAGATGAAAAAATGATCCATTATAATTATTCAAGGATACATATGTATTAAACTGTAAAAATATCATGAAAGTATATGAGATGATAGCCTCAACATGGTAGAGGGAGAGAAATCAACCAACCAAAGGAATATGAGACTCAACCCCATTAGTGAAATTGGGTTATGTACCCAGATGAATAAAAAGGACATAAGTGTTAATATATATGCATCACTAGAACATTTTAAACAGCTATTTAATAGTAAACCAAAGAGATTATCATTCAATACTGCTTTATCAAGGAGATCATATTTGATGGATTTGGTGCACTATGATGTATGCGGTCCCATAGAGGTATAATCATTAGGAGGTAAAAAAATATTTTCTATCCATTAATGATGATGTATTGAAAATGGTGTGTATATTATTCTTTCAAATGATGTAAAATATATTAGAATAATTCAAGTAGTTCCATACCATGGTGGAACATGAATCTATAAGGAAGCTAATGTGTGTTCATTTAGACTATAGGGGACAATACATATCTAGAGAAATTGATTCCTATTGTAGGATTTAGGGAATAAGATATGGAGGATGTTCCCACACACTCTATAACACAAATGAGTTATATAAAATATGAACAAAAACATCATTGAGAAGCTATAGAGCATGACGCACTTGGTTAAGCTACCTGAGACATTCTGATGAGAAGAAATTTAGGTTTCATGCTACCTTATGAACATATCATCATCTATCCTATTGAATTTCAATATTCAAAGGTAGATATGTCATATTAAACATCCCTATTACACTCATTTATTAGTATTTTTTTGGAATCTACAAAAGTATCCAAATAGATCATGAAAAATCTAGACAATAGATCTACTCCCAGAATATTCTTTGGCTATCAAAATGTGGAGTTCATATATCGGTTTTTCGTCATGAAGGAGATGAAGGTGAGAAAAAGAAGATATGTATTGTTCAATAATAACTATATGATTTAGTAAATTCCAAACCTATGAATTTATTTAATATAATATGTTGAGTAATCAATTCTTAATCCAACACCTATACTATAACAACCTGTCAATAAAGAAGAGGAGGTGTAAGAAGACTCATCAATAATAAACTAGAATGTAGTAGATGATGATATTAAGAATGGGAGACTCAATATTATACAGTGGATGTTTTAGAAACATTACATAAACTTGGTGATGTTATTCCACCTACAAATAAATGTCACAGGTTTGATAACACTCTTGAAGAACTAATCCATAAAACTTATATTTAGTGTTGGTGTACATAGTGGTGACTGATAAGGGGGATCCAGAATGATATCATAAATAATATAAATGGTCTCTATCATTAGATATTTTAGGTGACATATTATAAAATGATGAGACTTCTGAAGATCCACATAAATGAGTTCTTGACAAATTTGTTGAAAAAGGTGGTTGATTGAGGGAAGAGGGACCTTTATAAATGCTTTAGTGGATTGCATTTAGAGGGGGGGGGGGAATTAATGGAGTTGTCCAACTACCCACCACAATTTTCAAAGGAGGCTCTCCAACCTCACCTACCATGAACATCCATCTTGGATAATATATATTCTAAATGTGAAACAAATATTCTTTTGGTAGCCCTGTGAGTTATGAAATGTGTATATAGATTCTATGTTTGAAGTCGTTAGTAATTGGATGATTAGTGTGAGTCGTTTAGAAGTTTACACATACCACCATGCCTATAAATGGAGGACCTTGATAGAATTCAATGATCAACCACTTGAGCTTGAGATATAAATTTTTCTAGTAGATTATATACAATATATCTCATTGCATTTGAAAGAGCCTTTTGTGCTACATTTGTAGATAGATGGATGTGCAGAGAGTGATTTTGTTACACACCTTTGTTCATTCATAAATAATTAATTTTCCATCCATTCATCTATATTTGTGATTAGTAAAACACCACACCTAGGAGGATATTTTTTCCTTCCCCGCCAATCTCACACTCCACCACCCTCTAACTCAAATTTACATTATAAATTTATACTTGTAATATCTTTTATATACATATATTGAGAAATCCAGTGCAAGAATACATACATACCTAGAAATATACTTCAAAAACTTATTACTAGTGAAACATTATAATGAATTTTTAGTTTAAATTTATATGGGGGGTTTGGAATTCAAATTTTCATATAAAATTATAATAAAAATTTGTTAATACATAAATAATAAAAATATTTTTTCATTGTCATTTTTCATTAGATTTTTTTTAAATTTACCAACACAATGTTTGAATAAAATTTCAAGATAAATTTAAAATTAATTTTTATAATGATTATACTAAAAATATAGTTAATTTTTTTAAAATAAATTCATGTTTAGGTTTTCAGTATAAATATATTCACACATAAATAAATAATTTTTTTACTAAATAGTTTAATTTAAAATTTCATAGTATAATTTAGGAGGAATAGTTTCTCTAAATAATCATAATTTTATATTTGAATTTATGCATGAGATTTAATTTCCTATGAAAAACCAATTATTCAAAAATAAATTTACATTGAATGTTTTCCATGAAAATTTAATTTGAATAATTATTTATATCTTTGGAAAATAATTCTCAAAATTAATATTATTATATACATATATATTATTATATATATATTTTCATACAATGAACAAAAATTCATAATTTTTTCTTTTTGGATCCACTGGTTGCTAAAGATGAGGCCATACTTGATTGTTTGAGGATCACCATCGAAAGATGATGGAAATATTTTATTTAGGAATCATATTTCACACCATTTTTAATGAATTAGATGTGACATAGAAGGGATTCTAATCTTTTTGATTATTGGTTATGATGATCTGTTTCATTTACCACCTTATCTCTACATGCAAGTCATATTTCCTCATAAGATAAGGGAATAATGCAACTCATTTTCTGGTTTCCTAGTGTCATGCTAGTGACTCAAATTTATTGTTGGTTTATTTTAATTATTGGTTGAGTTATCATATAATTTTTTATCATTAATCTTCTATTAAAAAAACCATGTTTATTAGTAAAAAACATAAATTTTAAATTCAAATTGAAATTTTAAAATTTTGAGTGGAAATCAATAGTCTGTATTTGAAATGAAATTTTATACTAAGAATTTATAAAATTTATTTGATTATCCTAATTAAAAAAAAATAATGTCTATATTTTTATAAAAATATATTAAAAAAATGTAACTTTGAAATAAAAAATTTGTAATGAAATGTTCCAATGTAAAAATCAAATGAATGTTTCAAAAAGAAATTTACAGTGTAAATTTCAAAATTTGAATTTATTATTAAAATATACTAATGAAAAAATAAAAAAATTAATGGGAATATACATTAAAAATGTGCCTTATTAACATTTAGAATATATTTCCAAATTATGATTTTATTTCAACTTTTATTAAATATTTACAATGAAAATTTATACATATTATTTATTATAATTATATAGAAAATGTGATCTCAAAAATTATAAAATAAATTCATTATTAACTTTTTAGTTCAATATATGTTAATACATAATTAATAATTTAAAATTTCATTAAGAATTTAAACTAGAATATTTTAGTGTAAATATAAACTAGAAACTATTAGTCAAGATTTATAATAAAATTTACTATGGAAATTTTCAATGTTAATTTTCGGTATTTTCATTTAAAATTAATTGTAAATAATTTTCACTAAAATTTTCCAAAACAAATTCAAGGTAACAAGGATATTTTCAATGAAAAATGATAAAAATAGGCAATTAAAAATACAAATAAACATGGTAATATCATATTATAAATTTCATGTGTAAATTTACAATATAATGTTTTAGAACATATATAAAAACGCTATGAAAAGTTTCATTGAATTTGTGTGTTTTTCATTTACAATTAAAACCTCCACTAATATAAATCTTTAATAAAACTTTTCAATGAAAATTTATACTATAGAATTTTAATGAACATATATTTACATATATATATATATAAATATTTATATAAAAAACATAAATATTGAATATAATTTTAAAATATAAATTTACACTATAATGTCACTCAAATTCATTTAAACTTATCCATAAAAATTCATAGTGAAAATTCATAATTATCAATGAAACTTCATATACAAAATATAATATAATAAAAAATATATATTAATATATGTATATTTATTTAAATATACAAATTTTAAATTTTTACAAAAAAAATTTAGTTTTAGACACAAATTTACACTCAATATTTACTGTTAAATGTAACTCTTCAAAATTTCCTGGAAGATTTTACTTCTAAAAATATGAAATAAATAGATATTTAAATTTTATGTGAAAATATATAAATTCCAAAACACACAATGTAAATTTATATTAAAGGTTTTAGTCAATAAATTTTCTAAAAATTTCCAATGTAAATTTCTACATGAAATTTACAATTAAATTTTACACTTATATTATAAAACGAAAAAATAATAATACATAAAAAAGTTAATGTATTATTTTCTGAAGAATTTTTAGTGCAAATTTTAACTAAATTGTTTCATTGAAAATTTCCACAGGAAAATTATAGTTCAATTGTCCACTAATGTTTTCAATACTAATTTCCAAAATATATTTTTTAAACGTCATAAATTTTGTGATACGAATATATAATGTTTTTAGTGTAAGTTTATATTGAACATTTCTAGTGTCTATATACAGTTATTCTTGAAATAACTATATTCATACTTGCAAGAAAGCATGTATATATATATATATAACATTATTATATTTTTTTGTTTCTTTAAATAACTTATATTAATATATATTTTTTCCTTGAAAATTTTGATAATTAGTATTTTTAAATAATATATAACTATATATATTTGATTTTATTTGATACAAATAATTAACATTATATTTTCTTAAAATTATCAAAATATATCATTATGGATGAATAAAAATGGTATTTTAATTCAAATTTTGTTTTAATAAAAATATATACATTAGATAAAAATGATGTTATTCATTTTTAACAAAAATTATAAAAAAGTAGGCATAAACATATCAAACTATAATTATTGTACATTTATAAAAGAAATACATAAAAATATTAAATGTAAAAAATAAGGACCATTACACAATGAATTGAAGCTGTATTTGGGTGTAGCCACTAGATGAGCTATAATAGGATCATCCATTATATAAAATATATTAGGATCAACCATCATATAGGATGTATCATGCTCACCCCTTATATTTTATAATATTCATGTGAGATATCATGAATAATTCATTACAATAATGGAATATTTTATCATAAAACTCTAGAATAATATTTTTAATTCTTAGGGAAAACTTATTCTATTATTAAAATACCCATTCCTTTAAAAACCCATTTACAAATATAAAATACCAAAAATTATATGGACCCAATCTAAAAAAATTACATAATCATGAATTTTATTCAGTGACACACTTTATCTTAACTTCAGTATATTTTTAGATTTAGATATTTATAGAATTATGATATAATACATACAGAACATCCCATATTTATACAGAGTGGATACGACTAAAATATTATCCATTTATTATAAAATATAAATCCTTAAAAAATAACAGTTGAATTATTTGAAAAATCATGATAACATCCATCATTACATCTTTCTTTCTCTTACACATCCTTATAACCTATGAATTTCATTTTAAATTTTGTGATGAGAACAAAATATCAGTAAGGGATATATTGAATGGAATATTTAGTCAAGTGATAACATGATATTTATAGAAACTATTTTCATAAAAAGTTATTATAATTCATAGAAACTTCATTTAGTTTCTTTCAGACATTTTAACCATATTACTCTTACAATTACCCTTAAAAAATTAATAACCATTTGGTCAAATTCCATCTCTGTAGTGCCCAATGTATTAGAGATCTATAATGGGGATCACCCATCATATCTTGAGATATAATGGGAACAACCAAAAATATCTTGATCTATAATGGGGATCAATCAATAATATATTGATCTATAATGGGATAGACCCAATATAAACAATGTAAAATGAAAATATCATGAGTAAAACATTTGATAACTCAATTAAACCCATAATCCAAATACATTCCAATTTCAAAATAGCATTTTTCCGTAAAAAACACATTAAAAAATATAAAAACTTTACACATAATAATGATATAATATACTTTAAAAATAACTATGAAAATATATAATGGATTCATTATGGTTATTAATAATCATGAAAATGGGATAAACAACTCATATCGTATAAAATACAATATTTTTTAGACTTTTCAAAAAGAGACATTTAAAAGTATTTTAAAAGGAGGGTCCCATACATAACACATGAAAAAAAATCCATTCTATATTCAAATAAGAGAAATTAAAACACTAATAACCATATAGGTACATTCATAAAAATCATTCTGAAGACATGAACATAAAATAGAACGATTAAATAGAATAAATCATTAAAACATTTAAAACAATTTTTTAATTTAAGAGTCATTTTCCTTGGGTTGTAATTTCTTTAAATGTGTTCAAAAAACTTTAATACAGGTGTTAATAGGGTTATTAATATATTATATAACTAACCCCATGTTTATAACACCTTACATGATCTTCTTATAACATTTCCACCCATTTATTAACAATATTTTGTTGTTTCCAATGTTTCAGGTCTGTTCTTTTCAACATTTACATGGTATGATTTTTAAATAATAATCCACAAGGGATTACATATATATATTTATATTATTTTAAACTTTCCATGATTTTGGTAAAAGGGAAATGAAAAATCATTGTTTATGAAAGTGGTGAATTGATGCACCACTGATGGTGATTTCATTATATATGAATAAAGGTAGAAGATGAGATATTTAATGATGTATATACCATAAGCACAACAACATTATAGTACATATATGATATATTAGTTTTCATGAATAATTGTAAAAGTGGTGGGGATAAGGTAGAAATGAAAAAGAAATAAAAAAAAGAAAAAGGAATATTAATTCTTGTAAATTTTTCCATGAGAACCTACATAAGGATCTTGGAAGTTGCCTTTTTATGAGACCAAAAAAATATGACAAGGGTGAATAGGATGGAATTTGGTAAAGTTTTTCTTAGAAATAATTCTTATGATGATTAATATTTGTGAAGGAGGGAGCCTACATTTATAATTAAGGTGAGGGATAACATAGGAATTAATCAAATTATTAAAATATAATAACATTATTATAGTCTTTAAGACTTACAAAACGACTCAAAATCATAGGATATCCCATTTTTGATGTATTATTATCATTTTTTCCTTGTACAAGATTTTTTATTTATAAATAAATAAATAAATTTTTGTATTAAAGGAAAAATAATTTTTTCAAATTAAAACTATTCACAATCATGACTTTAAATGCCTAAAAAAAGATGTAAATTCTAATTAAATTAAATATTATATCATATACATATTATAATTATATATAGATATCATTAATTTACTTAAAAGTATCAAATTATATTTATTTTATTATTTTTAAAATCATTAATTTGATTTATTCATTAATTAAGTATTTTCAACATCATAATTGTTAAATCCATTAATGTAAATATTTAGTAACAAAGAATTAAAAATACAATTCTATGAGAAGGATAATTGTTTTAATCCTCATGTATTAATCATGTTTTAATGATCACAAATCTTATTCAACACAGTTAACTCCTGTAAATTATATCAAATCATGTGTATTTATGTTTAAAGTATTCTCATGATTTATGAAGTTCCATTCAAGATATTAATTTCTCTACATTCAGTTTACATACATTATACTATCTTTGATTTACTATCATAATACCTTCCTTAACAAATGCTTAAGTCTATTCCATTAAATTATCATAATTGTTTAAGTCTGAACACTGTTACTTTGAAAAGTCTGAGACACAGTGAGTCTACCATGGGCTATGTCTTTCTGACTCTGTGTAGCAGACACAGTGAAGCAAGACACTATGAAGCAAGACACCGTGAAGCAGACACCATGAACAATACACTGTGAAGCAAGACACCATGAAGAAAGACACCGTGAAGGAGACACCGTGAACAAGACATCGTGAAACAAGACACCGTGAAGCAGACACCGTGAACAAGTCACCATGAAGTAAGACACCATGAAGCAAGACATCGTCAAGAAGACACCGTGGACAGGACACCATGAAAAAAGACATCATGACCGCGATACGCTGTGTCCATGAGACACCGTGACACTCAGACCTCATGATCAATCTAGACATCGTGTGAAGGAGACACAATTTCCATGACTTATTGTGACACTGTTTCTTAAACTATTTTTTCTCCATTCAATTTAATTTATAACGGTCATATTTTATGATTTTAATTCATTGACATAATTAATGTTTCTTTGTAGACATATCATCGGACAGTACGAGGTACGAGGTATAGAATACATGCAACCTGTCGACTCCAACACATGCATTCCAAGATAAAAGATATGGTGGCCAAGAATCAAAAAGTGCGATACTGAACGAAAACAAGGCTGTGATCATGATAATGAAGAACATACATAGAGGAAGTTTCAAAGGAAAGGACCACTGCATGTAACTCAACACTACAGAAGAACACATGAAGAATATTTGAAGCTTAGAGAACATCTTCGCTTTGTAGAACCTTACGTAGAATACAAGCTGAATCACGACACTCTGTTTTATAGAAAAGGACCCGAAATCTGGATCGGCTTCATCTCATAAGTACCAAGATGAAAAGACAAACACTCATAGAACTTCTAAACCAATATCCATATTTCTACTCTATTGTGTATCTATTTATTACCATTCGAGCAGAGTGTGTACCGATAGAACAACACACTTTGTCTCTAGGATTAAACTGAAGGATACAAGATATCATTTCTCAACCATTCTCTTACTCTTGTTTATTCCCACAGATAAGTGTGGTAGAGGTCCCTATGTTACCTAGTATTTTGTCCCTACAAAAACTATGGAAGAGGTCGTTGTGTGACCTGTACAGTATGTGTATTGTTTTTAACCATGATCCAGGGTGTAGATCAAAGTTTTTTTTATATAATCTTCTTAGTGTTAGGTGATTTCCAAGTGGAGTGGATTAGGTCTTATCTTGAGACTGAACCACATGTTTCATATTTGTTGTACTGCTTAATCTAGTTTACTCTGGTTTATTTCTTTACTATATAATCCAAAAATCACAAATTTCACTTCGATAGTTAGTGTGGGAAAGAAGTTATAACTGGATTGTCTTAGTATAATAACTTCAAATGTAATATTAATAACACAAATTAAGATTACTGAGAAATAATAAATTTTCTAAGAAGTTACTTAAATATTGAAACTCTTATAACAGTATAACATTGATTAACTAGGCTATTTTTAATCTTTGGGGAAACCTTTTTAGAAAGATGTTTTACCGAAATTTTTATAGTTACACAATTCACCCCTCCCCTATTAAGTAATCTACTCTGACCAACATTTGGTATCAAATTTTGTTTATTTGGACTCCTTTTATTCATATTCAAATATTATTATAGTTGAACTTCAAAGTTCTATAAATTTTTGTAAATTCTAAATTTCTATCTCTTTTAAAGTCATAATTTATTATGGATAACCGATTGAAAGGTTCAGCAACCAACATAACCCCATTCATTAATGGAACAAATTATGCTCAATGATAAATTAAAAGGAAAATGCATTTAGAGAGTATGAGTTTTGAAATATGGTCATCCATTATAGATGAATACAAAATTCCTACTACTACTAGAATCACATGGGATGAACCTACCAAAACTACCTTCAATAACAATTTCAAAGCTATGAATGCTTTATATTGCTCTTTAGGAGATGAAGGGTTTAATCGAATTTTTGTTTGTAAGACTACTCATGAAATTCGGGATACCCTATCTATCTCACATGAAGGAACATCTATTGTAAATGAAATGAGACTTAATAGTTATACTATCAAATATGATAAATTTAAAATGAAACCTGATGAGCTTATTTACAACATGTATCATAGGTTCAATGAGATCGTCAACATAATGATTTCTATTAGAAGAGAAGTCACTACCAAGGAACAAATCATTGGAATCCTTAGATTTCTACCTGATAGATGGAGGGGAACCTCAGTCTCTATAAGAGAATCATGTGACATCAGCAAACTACCTATAAATGAACTCATCGGTAAACTAATCATGAATGAGGAAGAGAAGAAATCCAATTAAGTGGAGGATGAACCAAAGAAGAAATATGTTCCATTCAAGACCACCACCACTAACCACAATGATAAAGGGAAACTGGAAGCTTCTGTGGAAAGCTCCACCAATGAACAATCATCATCTGACAGTGATGAGGAGATGGATCAACTAGCCAAAAGATTCAAATGATGCTACAAAAAGAAGAACTTTTTCAAAAATCCTAACTTCTAGGGAAAATATGACCAAAAAAGAAACTGGAAGAAGGATTGGAAAATAAGTGACAAAACTGATGAAATTGTTTGCTATAAATGTAAGCACAAAATATATATAATTGATGACTATCCAAATCTCATGTACAAAAAAAATATTAGGACAAGGATATGAGGTACAAAAAGTAAATGAAAGTAACATAGAGTGCTTTTGAGGATAGTTCAAGCGACTCTGAGACATCACTTGATGAACCGGTTAACAAAGCCAATATGTGTTTTATGATAAATACATCTAAGGTAACACTGAAATCTCTGTACATAACTCATATTATTCTGAATATGAATGTGAATATAAAAATACGCCTATGAATAAATGATTTAATATTATAAAATTCTTGAGGAAACATGCAACTAACAAAAAGAAAAATATAAAACATTAAAAAACAGCATTCTCTTACAGTAATTGTTAAATCTGAACTCACAACTGAAAATGAGAAAAATTATCAACTGATCAAATAAAACAATGAATTAAAAATGCCTAATGATCAATCAAAAAGTGACATAGAAAATTCTACTAATGAAAAAAATACCCTCACTCAATTTGTAGGGAAAAAATTGCCCCTAAATACAACACTGGCATTGGTTATCAACCTGGTAAAAGAAACCGTAGTAGAACATATTTTATTTTAAAATCTAGGACATACAGTTTTACTCTCAGTTCTAGACTTAAATCAACTAATTCAATTCATGATACATATTGTACTGCTTCATGTTTTTGTGGACCAAATACTATTTATTTTCCAAATACTTTACACAATGCTTATGGGAAACCTATGAGGGAAATATGGGTTCTTAAAGAACTTATTACTAATATTACTAGACCCAAAAAAGTACCTGTACCAAAATCTATTTTGCTTAATCTTTGTGAAGGAAAAATTCATAAAGATCTCCTACAAAAGTCTATGGTACTTAGATAGTGGGTGTTCAAGGCACATGACAGGAGACTAATCATGCTTTAATAACCTGATAAATGTATATGGAGGTCATGTCACATTTGGTGACAATTCCAAGGGAAAGATTATTGGCCTAGGCCAAATCAGTTACTCTAACTCAGTTTTAATTTTTAATGTACTATTTGTTGATTGTTTAAAATACAATCAGCTTAGTATCCAACAATTATGTGATGATGGATTTCGTGTTATATTTGAAAATGATGCTTGTAATGTCTTTAATTCTAAAGATTAATTAGTATATACTTCATTAATAAATGAAAATGTTTATTTGGTTAATTTAGATTATTTACCTTCTAAAAATGCTACATTCTTAAGTGTATTTCATAAAGAATCTTGGCTCAGGCATATGAGACTAGGACACTATAATGTTCACTCCCTCAGAAGGCTATCTAGAAAAATCCTATTTAATGACTTGCCCAAACTTGAGTTTCCAAATGAAAAAGTGTGTAATCCATGTCAAAAGGGAAAACAACACTATGATTCTTTCAAACCAAATAAATATATGTCAACTTCTCAACCTCTCGATCTAGTTCACATGGATTTGTTTGGACAATCTAGAGTTTCTAGCTTAAATGGGAAGAGTTATGATTATGTTCTTGTATATGACTTTTCTAGATATACTTGGACCCTCTTTGTGGCTCACAAAAGTGAATCATACTCTTAATTTACCAAATATTCCTAGACTGTAGAAAATCTTAGAGGACATAGAATTTAATCTTTAAGAAGTGATCATGGTCATGAGTTTTAAAATTAAGAGTTTGAATCCTATTTCTCACAAAACGGTTATACTAACAATTTATCTACCCCTATAACACCTCAGAAAAATGGAGTTATAAAGAGATTAAATAAAACAATGTAAGAGATTGCTAGAACAATGCTTAATGAATATGACCTACTTATTTTTTTGGGCTGAAGATGTCAATACAGCTTGCTACATAATCAATAGAATGTTGATCTGACCTATTCTTAAGAGGACTCCATAAGAATTATGGAAAAATCGAAATCCCAAGGTTTCCTACTTCAATTTTTTGGTTGAAAAGTCTATATTCTTAATACCAAACACAATCTTGACAAATTTGCATCCAAAAGTGATGAAGGGTTATTTTAAAGACATTCCATGTCTAGTAAATCCTATAATGTGTTCAACAAAAGAACTAAATGTGTGGAATAATCTGTTCATGTAAATATTGATTGAACAGATCCACATGAGCCTAAAACCATCTTATAGAATCTATAGGATAATTTATCAAATCTGAACATCAATTCAAAATCCTCAAATTATTCTGTGAAATAATTTGTGAAAACATACCGCTTTGGAAATTCCATAGAATCAAGTCACAATGAAGCTGAATCTGTTGATGAACATGAAATTATTAGTCCCTCTTTTTTAGAACAGTTAGAACCCTTAAGAACCATCCCTTAAATTCTGTTGTAGGAGACATAGAAAAAGGAACTCAAACTAGATATTCTCATAGAAATCTGATTGAACATCAAATCTCTTTGTCACAACTTGAACCAAAAAACATTAATGATGCTATAAATGTTGAATTTTGGTTGATGGCTATGCAAAAAGAACTTAATCAGTTTGAATGGAAAAAAGTATGGAAACTTGTTGAAAGATCCTAGGACACTATTACCATAGGCACTAAATGGGTGTTCAAGAATAAGGTTGATGAAGCTGGTAACATAGTTATAAACACGGATATATTTGTTGCACAAGGATATAGTCAATAATAAGTAATTGACTATGAGGAGACCTTTTCACTAGTAGCCAAACTAGAAGCCATAAGAATCCCGCTTGCCTATGCTGCACATTTTAATTTCAAACTACATCAAATGGATGTTAAGAGAGTATTCTTAAATGGGTATATATTTGAGGATGTTTTTTTAACAACCCCTGGATTTAAAAACCCCCATTTTCCAAATCATATTTTTAAACCCTCAAATGTCTTATATGGTTTAAAGCATGCTCCAAGATCTTGGTATGATAGATTGAGTACTTTTATTATTTCCAAAGGTTTTACAAAATAAATATCTGATCCTGCCCTTTTTATAAAAAGAATTCTAATGATGTTTTAGTGGTTCCAATCTATGTAGATGACATTATTTTTGGATCTTCTAAGAATACCATATGTGTGTATTTTTCTAAAATGATGCAAAACGATTATGAAATGAGTTTAACAGGTGAAGTAAAATTTTTTCATGGAATTCATATCTTTCAAAATAATGATGGAATTTTTTTAAACCAAATTAAATATACTAGATATGTTCTAAAACTTTTTTATTGGATAGAACTAAAAGTAGTGACACTCCCATGAGTACCACTTATAAGTTGGATCTTAATGAAGATCGAAAATCTGTTGATCAAACCACTTTTAGAGGAATGATTGGAAGTTTTTTCTTCTTAACTGCTAGTCATCCCAACATTATGTTTAGTTTGTCTATGTGTGATCGTTTTCAATAAAAACCTATGGAATGTCATTTAGATGCTATAAAGGGAATTTTCAAATACCTCAAGCAGACACACAATGTATGACTTTTTTATCCTAAAGGAAAATCATTTTAATTATTAAGTTATTATGATTTGGAATTTGGTGTTTGTAAGTTTGATAGAAAAAGAACCTCTGGAACATTTCACTTTTTAGGCAAGTAACTAGTATCATCGTGTAGCAAGAAAAAAAATTATATCACATTATCTACTGTAGAAGCTGAGGACATAGCTGCTGGCCGTTGTTGTGCACAAATTTGGTTGATGAAAAAACATTACTATATTTTGGATAACAATTCAAACATGTACCTATAAATTTTGACAACAAAAGTGCTATTAACATCTCAAAGAATCATGTTTCACATTCTAGGACAAATCACATTGATGTAAGACATCAGTTTTTGAGAGACCATTATCAAAAAGGTGATATCAATTTGGAATTCATTGGTACTGAATATCAACCTGCTGAAATATTCACCAAACCATTAAATTCTTAGAGAATAGACTACAACATACATGAACTAGGCATGATAAATCTCAAATAGATACTTTACTTGTTACTGTTTCAAGTCTTATTTTTCGATATCTTACTATTTTATACTTTACTGTCTTATGATTATGGTTGCTCAGCTTACTTTCTCACCGTAATACTTAGTTATTGTATCTCATGTTTATTGTGTCACTATAATGCTCACTATGATGTTCGTTCATTGTTTCACTATAACATGCATTTATTGTCTCACCGTAATGACCAGACACGGTCTCACCATAAAAAAATTTAATATTTTTTTTAAAACTGTATCATGGTAATTAATCTTTTTCCTCCTTTATTTTCCCAGTTTTTTTCTTTTGTGATGTTCAGTGTTCCTAAATGATATAATAAAGAATGTATTACTTGATTTTTCACTTGAGACTTCTTCTACATACTATTTTGGAACCCTTCTTCATCCCTGCAAACCTTCTCTCGATTGAACCTTCAGCGAATTCCAAGAATTAAACGTCCTTCATCGTTGACACCTAAGAAGCACAGATCAAAGAAGAAGAATATTGATCCTAAGATGAAACCCGATGGAACTTTAAATCCGAATCTGGTAAACCGCATTATTGAACCAAATAGATATTTTCACCAAATGGATTCTTTCTAGTACGTTTCTAGTATTGAAAGTGCCAGAACAACACAGATGGTTAGAATGGTTCTCAAAGGAAGATAGAACCATTTACCCAAAGTTAGTGGATCATTTTTACCAGTACGTATAGTTCTCTTTTGATTATAGTGATAGTTATGTTGTAAGAAGCTGGGAGAATGGCCAGAGATGATCATTCTCTTCGAGGTTATGGGTTGCATGCTTTAGGATACCTAATGAAGGAATCCGTGAGGACTATCAAAGAGGACCTCCACCTTTAATAGAATTAGTTGATTTAGAAGATGCCCTGAAAAACATAACTGGAAATGGCACCTAGATGAGATCCATTGCTGCTGAATAAGATGGAGAATCAAGGCTTCTGTATAAGTTTATACCGAATTTGGATAGTCCCAGAAAAGGTGATTTGGCTGTTTTATAATATCAATATGTATTTCTGATTTACCTTATGAAAAATGTGCATAAGATTAACCTTTGCATGTATATCATTCATCATATGCATGAGCTGATCAAAGTCAAATCTAAGTCAACATCCATGTTTTACTCTTGGCTAATCTCATCTATGATTCATTCCAAAGGTATAGATAGACCTAATGAGGAAGTGATTAAGGACTGTGAGTTCTGTCTCTAAAAATCCATTATCAAATGAATAAAGATAAACTAGAATCCTTGGAAAAAGGAATGGGTGGAAGACAATGATTGAATTTATGAGAAATTCAATCTGGTGGATTATCCCTCAAAAACGAGAAATATTTCTGATCCTAGTTTGGAACCAGATGAGATTGTTGATTATCCAGAAGAAGATGAGGAAAAGGATGTAGTGCCACCTAGGGAAGCTGTTGAATAATACAAGACTACTATTACTCATTAAGTTCTTGAGGAAGAAGTTATTGCTCCTAAAGAAGCTGTTAATATAGAAACTCAACGTGAAGCTGTAACAGAATCAGTTGCCAAAGAACATGAAAAGCATGCCATGGTAGAGCCTATAGTAGAAGATCCTATAGTGTAAGAGCAAACTATTTTTAAGAGGTCAATCTTGAGGAACTCCCAATGGACCAATTTTTTCCTGAAATCATCCCTTCATCTAAATAATGGATGGAGGTATCTTCTCAGCTAGCTAGATAAGAAATAAGTGAGGAACATAGAGCTGAGCCTGTGGAATTAGACAAAGATCCTAAGCCTCTCAGTCCTGAGAAGGAGGAACCTCGTGAGGTGGATCAAACCCCAAATCGTGAGTCTATTTAAGCTTCATATCCAACTGAGTCAAGTTATATAGACACTCATTATAAGCTTCCTAGTTTCTATGATGTGGATGACTCTCAGCATGATACAGTAACTGGACGTGATTTTTCCTCTATATTCCAATTGAAAACAATCTCCAATATTGCACCTGAGAAGAAACCTGAGCCTGTACCAGTCCCTACTTCTGAACCATTATCTAAACAACCATATTTTTTGAGTAAGGATGATTTGATGGAATTTGGTGCTACCCTCTTATCTTGAGTTGAGAAACTAATGAATACCCAACCTCTTCCTGTGACCAATTTAAGTGAGAGAGATGTCTCAAAATTATTAGGGAAAATTATTTGGAAAATACAACCTAAGATGATTAATGAGATTCAGGAAGTAAGAGTTGAAAATAAGTTAATCAGTAATTTAGTGAAGACCCGAAGAATTATGGTTGAAGGCATGTAGAGAGAGCTGCATTCACGATCTGAGGATGTGTCTCCTTCTGTAGAACCTATTTCTCATCAAATCCCACAGGTTTTTGTGTCTCAAATTCATCCTTATCTAGCTTCCATAGATGAAAAGATCACTAAAATGAACAAAACAATTGTGAAGGAAATGAGAGATCTTGTTTTCAATCTTAAGAAACACACAGATCAGTATACAGGGTGTCTTCAAAAGGTTCTAAATCAACATAAATCACTGACCACAACTTTCAATTCCTCTAAAGAATCTAGTAAATAATCTAAACCCTCTAGGGAAAGTGATCAGATCATAATTGTATTCAATGAATAACTTCAAAATGTACATAGTTTTTTTAATACGGCTTCTCTATCTGTAGTTGTCAAGAACAGTGATAGAGTTATCGACCAAGTGAAAATCCACTAAACAATTGCTAATGATGCTCAGCAAGAGATTGCCAAGAAAGTGGATTTCTACTTCAATAGAATCTTCTCGAAGACCGATATGAAAAACCATTTCATGCATCTTGTAGAAATATGATAATTCCTTCTCTAACTCATGATTTGAAGACCCAAGTCCAGAAGATCACATATTTTACTCCATTTTTGGAAAATTGTATGGAGAAAAATGATGATTTTGAGAAACCCATACAGTATTGTGGAGAGATAATTACAGATTTTATCAAACTCCTGAGGCCTTATCATCATGTCTAGTGTACAACCATTGTTCCTCCAGCAGATGCACCTCTCAAACATGGGATTCCTACCTTCACTTCTTCCCGAGCTTCAACCACTATGTCTATTACTCAATAACTAATTCAGATCAGGCATGTGATTCTCGATCAACAACAGCCTAGATCTTCTATTGCTCCTACTTTGGCTCCATCAGTCATTAAAGGCCATCCTTTAACCTCTTTATCAACCTCCTACCTAATTTCTTATACCTCGACCTCTACCCCTATGGCTTCCTCTTTTACATATAAAGGCAAACAGAAGGCCACCCATGAATAAGAACAGTGATTACTCCTTTTTGATAGGGATTCTATTGTTGTTGTAGTACTCTTTTGTTTTGTACTGAACCTTGTTTCCTATTAATGAAATATGTATCTTTGACTTCTCTTATTCCATAATTTTGATAATCCCAAAAGGGAAAAAATTTCTATATGTTATCCATTTATCTCTATAGTTGAATCCAATATACACCATAACTTTACATGAGTTGTGATCATCAAAAAGGGGGAGATTGTTGGACACATCATGTATTAATCATGTTTTAGTGATCAGAAATCATATTCAACCCAGTTAACTCTTGTAAATTATATCAAATCATGTGAATTAATATTTAAATTATTCTCATGATTTAAGAAGAGCTATTCAAGATCTTAATTGCTCTACATTAAGTTTACATAATTTATATTATCTTTGATTTAATCTCGTAATACCTTCTACTACAAATGATTAAGTGTAATCCATTCTATTATCACCATTGATTATGTCTGAACACAGATACTTTGAAAAGTTTGAGACACCATGAGTCTGCCACTAGCAATATCTTTCTTACACCGTGAAGCAGACACTATGAAGCAAGACACCGTGATGAAAGACACCATGATGAAAGACACCGTCAAGCAGACATCGTGAACAAGACGCCATGAAGCAAGACACTGGGAAGCCAGAAATCGTGAAGTAGACACTATGAAAAAGACACCGTGAAACAAGACACCGTGAAGCAGTCACCGTGAATAAGACACCGTGAAGCAAGAAATCGTAAAGTAGACACTGTGAATAAGACAACATGAAACAAGACTCCGTGACCATGAGAAATTGTGACCATGAGACACTATGACACTCAGACACCGTGATCATTCTAGACACCATGTGACAGAGACACCATTTCTATGACTTACTGTGACATAGTTTTATAAACTACTTTGTCGTCTTTCAATTTAATTTATAACAGTCATATTTGATGATTTTAATGCACTGCCATAATTAATGTTTCATTGTAGACATATCATCGGACAGTACAAGGTACGAGGTGCAGAATACTTGATACTTTTCGGCTCCAAATCATGCATTCCAAGATAAAAGAAAAGTGTTTCCAAGAATCAAAAAGCATAATACTGAACGAAAAACAAGGCCATGACCACGATAATGAAGAACATACAAAGAGAAAGTTTCAAAGGAAAAGGCCCACTGCATGCATCTCAACACTACTGAAGAACACACGAAGCATATTTGACGCTTATAGAACATATTTTCTCTATTTAACCTTACAAAGAACACAAGATGAATCACAACACTCTATTTTACAGACAAGGACTCAAAATCTGCATTCTCTTTATCTTAGAAGTCTAAAGATGCAAACAAAAACAACTGATCACTTCTAAACCTATCTTCATATTTCTGCTCTATTGTGTATTTGTTTATTACCTTTCGAACAGAGTGTATACCTATAGAACAACAAAATATTTCTCCTGCATTAAACTGAAGGATACAAGATATCATTTCTCAACCATTCTCTTACTCTTGTTAATACCTAGAAATTTGTGTGGAAGAGGTCCCTGTGGGGTCTGGTATTTTGTCCCAAAAAAAACTATAGAATAGGTCCCTGTGTGACATGGACAATCTGTGTTCCATTGCTAACACCGATCCAGGGTGTGGATCAATGTTTATTTATATAAACTACTTAGTGGGAGGTGATCACCAAGTGGAGTGGATTAGGTCTCGTCTTGAGATAGAACCACTTGTTTCATATCTGTTGTGATACTTAATTTAGTTTACTTAGGTTTATTGCTTTATTGTGTAATCCAGAAATCACTAATTTCACTTTGATAGTTCGTCTTGGAATGAATTTATAACTGCCTTGTCTTAGAATAATAACTTCAAAAGTAATATTAATAACACAAATTAAGATTACTGATAATTAATCAATGTTCTAAGAAGTTACTTAAATAGTCAAACACTTATAACCGTCTAACCTTGATTAACTGGGCTCTATTTAAACATTGGGGAAACCTTTTTATAAATAATTTTAACAGAAATTTTTATAGTTACTCAATTCACCCCTACCCTCTAGAGTAATCTACTCTTACCAACAATAATTTTATTAGCATTCCAAATACTATTCTTTCTCAAAAACAACTTTTGGAAAACCACATACTAAAATGTTATACTTATTGAAAATTTTAGTGTGAAAATGTTGTATTTATCTTTAATAAAATATTATAAAGGGACAAATGTGATTCATGTGGGTCCAAAATTTCCCAAAGAAAGACTTCATTACTCATTTAAACCCATGAAAACAACACATCCACATATGAAAATACCTTTTTTCGTAAAACTCAAATTTTTAAAAATATATTAAAACTATGCATACAATAAAAAAATAATATAATTCAAAAATAACATTGAAAACATATAAAGTAATCATTAAAGAAATAAATAATCACTAAAATGGGATAAATTTCTCATTTCGTATAAAAAACAATCACTATTAGAAATTAGTAAAAGAGACATTTAAGCTGTTTTTAAAAGGAAAGTATCATACATAACACATGAAAAATATCCCTTTTGAAAACACATAAGAGAAATTAAAACATTAAAAACCATTTATATACATTAAAAAATTATTTTAAATACATGTATATAAAATATAAATATTTATAAGAATAAATCTTTAAAACATTTAAAAAATGTTTTAATTAAAGAATCCTTCACTTTGGGTTCTACTTCCTTAAAATGAGTTCAAACCACTAGTTTAATGGTTTTAATAGTGTTATTAACATATTATAGAACATAACTCATTTTTATAATACCTTACATAATATTCTTATAACATTATCCACCCATTTATTATCAAAATTGTGTTATTTTCATTTTTCAGGTGTGTTCTTTTCAATGATTCCAAGGTCAGTTTATTAAGGTATTCCTTTTAAAAATGAATTAATAATATAGAAGAGATAACATAGATATATTTTGGTTATTTTATACAATTAAATTTGAATTTAATCTTTCGATTATTTCAGTAAAAGGGAAATAAAAAATTGCCATCCACGAAGGTGGTGAATAGATGCACCACAGATGACGATTTCGTTATTTAAGAATAAAAGTAGAATATGAGAGATTTTATGATGAATATACCATAAAAACTATAGTATATATAGGATAATTTAGTTATGATGAATCATTGGATAAGATGTGGGTATAACATTGAAATGAAAAACAATTTAAAAATAAGACAGAATAATCTTACTTCTGGAAAATTCCACCATGAGAACCTCCTTAAGGCTCTTATAAGTGTTATTTTGTGAGACCATAAGAACTATAATGTGTAAAGGGATGAAGAGGAGATAATTTTGTAGAGTACAGCTAAGATATAAGTGTTGAGGTGATGAAAATTTGTGAAGGAAAGAGCCTCCTTTTATAATTGAGTTGAGGGGTAATGTAGAATTACTCAAATTATTAATCTATAATAATTTAATTATTGGGTTTAAAACATAGAAAAACATAAAAATCATATTATATTCCATTTTAGAAGTAATATTATAATTTTTTATATATGTAAATGATTTTTTTTAAATTATTTAATAATTTATTTTATTTATGGAGATTGTTTTGGAAAATTAAAAACTATTCACAATCATTACTTTAAACACATGAATAAAAATTTTAAAATTCGAATTAAATTTTTTATTATATCTTATATGTATGAAAATTACCTATATAAATATTTATTTTACTTAAAAAAATTAAATTATATTTATTTTACTATTTTAAAAATAATTAATTTGATTTATTTATTAATTCAATATTTACTACATCATAATTGTTCAACCCCTTAGTGTAAATATTTGTTACCTAAAATTTAAGAATAAAAATATATAAGAAGGATAATTTTATTAAATTCTTTGATACTATTTCATTTCCAAAAAAACTTCTAGAAAAAATTATATTAAAATTTTATATTTATTGAACATTATAGTTTGAACAGGTTTTCTTTATTTTTAATAAAATAATATAAATAGACTAATGTGATTTATTTAGGCCCAAAATAACCCAAATACAAATAAAATTAATATAATGGTCCAAAATTTATTATATAAATTTTATTTCTACAATTTCAGTCATTTAATAATTTGAATTATTTTTATAAAAACATTTGATTTATTTTTTTTCCTTTCAAAAGCTTTCAATTAGTGTAATACATGCATGAATGAAAATTATTTCATATATAATAATTAAAAATAAATTAATATCATAAAAAAGTTTAATTATGTCCAAAATAAAATTCTATATTTATTAATTATATATATTAACTCATATACAAGTCAAGATAACATTTTAGATTTTTTATTTTTCCTATTCTCGACCAATGGAGGCATTAGACATGCATTTGTACAATATTAATGTTATATGACTATAAAATTTTAATTTAATAGAAAAAAACAATTAATATATAATTATTTATAAATGAGTCGTTAATATAATTTTTAGCACTCAATTATTATTTATATAGAATAAAATTTGAATAAAATTTTTATGTTCTAATTTATTTGTGTAAAAATTGTCTATTATAATATAATTAGTAAACAATTGATTAAATTTAATAAATTTTATTTTACAATTATATCATCACGATGTCAAAAAAAATACCGTATTAAAAGAATATTTTCTACTCTTCACAAAAAAATAAACAACTTTAGAAAATTCTCAAAAATTAATACCAAGATAATTTCATCATTATGAATTTGAAAATGAAATTATTATTTTTTAAATTAAAATTCTATAATTTTAAAATTTATTTTTAAAAATAATAATAATATAATGAATTATTTATTTTAAGAATTACTATTTAAATCAAGAATACTCTTAGAAATAAAAATAAATTATTCTATAAATACCTCAATTGCTATATTATCCTCCAATTTTGACATTGAAACCTCACAATTTTTATTTAATTATTAACTAATTGGGGATTCATTTCCTTCAAAACATTTTCAGATTCCCATGTTACATCATCTACCGTGTGTTTTCTCCACAAAACCTTAACCCATTCAATTACCTTGTTCTGTAATACAAACTCTCCAAAATCAAGAATTTTCATAGCTTTCTATATATAAGAAATATTCTATTTCAGCTGAACTATATCTGGGCTCAAAACATTAGATGAATCTCGAACATACTTTCATAACATCAAAACATTAAAAACATTGTCTACCTCAGATAAACATGGAGGTTATGATTATTTTAGGAAACTGTTCTAACTTTATCCGAGATTTAAAAAAGTCTAATGAACCAAGAACATAACATTCCATTCTTCCCAAAATTCAAAACACTTTTCTAAAAACATATTTTAACATAAAAATTACCACTTAAATCAAATGAAAGGTCTTTTATCATGTTATCTACATAACTTTTCTTCCTGGTCTGAGATTTCCTCATGTGTCGCAAAATAAATTGAACTCCACCTTCCAAATCCTCTACTAATTCTAATCCAGTAAACTTCCATTCCTCAACTTCAACCCAAAACCGTGGATTTTTACACTACTTTCCATATAATGATTCAAAAGGTGTGTCTATATACCTGAATGAAAACTGTTATTATAAGAAAACTCAGCTAAATAAATATATTGATCCTAACTACTATAGTAATCCATTGAAAATTCTTGTAGCATTTCTTCCAATGTCTGAATTGTTAGTTTGATCTATCTATCTGATTGAAGATAAAAATCCGTGTTGAAATTTAATTTTGTTCCCAATGTCCTCTAAAGGCCTTTATAAAAGATAGAAGTGAACCTGGGAACATTGTCAGATACAATAGAGAGATAAACTCCATGAAACTTGATAATATCTTTGAGGTATAGTCAAAAAAGATAATCAAGAGACTAAAAGACTCAAATAAGAAGAAAACGAGCATATTTAGTTAGTTGATAAACAATAACCTTGATCAGATTGTTACCTCAAGAAGTATTTGGTTGTCACACAATGATGTCCATGGATATATTTTCGTATTTCCATTATGAAAATAGAATAGGATGAGGCATCCCCTTCAGTAACTGTTTATTTACTTTAACCTATAGACATGTCAAGCATTTCAGGGGTAAATCAATAATATATATTTCCATTTGATTCATTGAGTTATACACTCAAAGGTATCTATACATTATTGTGATGTTGTGATAAACTAAAAATAGAGAACTATGAGTTTCACAAAAAAATGATTTCTTTAGTTGAGAATCAAAAGGAAGACATAATCTCTTCACAAACCGTAAGACACAATCGTTATCAATGTTAAACTCATAAATCATACCATTTTTAACTAATTATGCAATTTTCTATAACTCACATTCTACCTTATGAACATGATTTATTTTATCTGACAGAGATGACATCACTGAAACCTAAAACAAAAGTGAGGAATTTCATGCACCAACAACATTTGGGACAAAATTCATTAAATCATTAACCAAATGTTCACATTCTAATGTATAATTGTTAATATTGCATTACTTTTCCAACTCAATGCATCGATCACTCGTTTTTCCTTTACAAGAAGGTAACATATCATGAAATCATAATATTGATTAGTTTCATGCATATTCTCAATCCCAGATTCAATTTGTTTTAAATAAATATAAACATAAAACTTTTATGGTTAGTATAAATTTCACATTTTACTCCATACAATTGATACCTCAAATTTTTTAATGAAAAAAATGGGAGATAATTACAAATCACATGTAGGGTAATTGAACTCATTCAATCTCAACAGACATAAATCATACGAAATTACATGATCACTCTACATCAGAACACAATCATGTCCTTCAAAGAAGCATCGTTATAGATGAAAAATTCATCACTTCTTGAACGCACAGTCAAAACTAGAGAGTTCAACAATATTATTTTCAATTCGTATAAAAAATCATTCCAGATAAAATTAAAACCATTTGAGTTAACAATTTCTTTGGGATAGATAACCAGGAAATGTTTTCACAAAATATCCAATAATAGCTTGACAAACAATGAAAACTAAGAATCACAATTATATTTGGGATTCCTTATAATTGTTCAATAAATTTTTTAGTAGGATCAAAAGTGATGCCTCCTTTAAGAAAATGTGGCCAGGGAAAGAAATTTTCTTCTCTCAAAATTCATAATTTCAAAATTTTATATACAATTTCACTTCCTATATGGTTTGGAAAATAATGCTTATATGTTTTTATGCTCCTATTTTCATTTAGAATATACCATAATTTCATCAATAAACACAACCACAAACATATCCATGAACTCATGAAATATTATATTCATAAGATGCATGAATATAATAGGATTATTAGTTATCCCAAATAGAATAACATTAAATTAATAATTCTAATATCTAGTATAGAATGTTGTCTTCACAATGTCAAATTCCGTCACTTTCAACTAATGGTACCCCAAAATCAGTTATACCTTTGATAAATATTGTTCTCCTTGGACCTGATCAAAGAAATCATCAATTTGAGTTAAATGGTATTTGTTCTTAATAGTGATGTTATTTAGGGCTCTTTAATCAAGGAAACCTTTCATTGAACCATATTTCCTTTATATAAAGAGGATAACAGCACCCCATGGATAAGTGTTTAGTCCAATAAATACTTTATCTAATTATTCATTCCACTAATTTTTCAAATAAAGAAATTCTATTTGAGACATTATGTTAGTGGGTTTAGAAATTGTATCAGCATTATGAACTATGTCAATAGTAATATCGACCCCTCGATCGAGAAAAAATGGGGTTGATCCTCAGGAAATACATAAAGATTCTCAATTACCACAATAACATCTTTAATCTGAAAATTTACATTGTTTTGAATAATTTGTGCAAGATAACATTCATTTATATATTTTAATAGTATCTTTTATTCCTGATATATTATCAATGGTATGGGTACATTCTTGTACACAAATAAACAATATTTCTAAAAAAATAATTCTTTTTCTCTATAATCTACATTAAAATGATAAATTTAAATCCAATCAATACTCAAAATAGCATAAAACTCTACTATAAGAAATAAAAATAGGTTTTAGGTAAATTATTTCCAAAAACAAATATAGGTATATTCTTATAATTTTTGTTTGCATCAATATTTCCCCTAGGTTTTTTTACCATGAGTTTTGGCTACATTTCTTAAGGTGGAATTTCCAATTTAGTAGAAAATTTCTTATAAATGATTAAATATTCACATCTATAACTAACCTTGGCTAGATATACTTTAAATAAATAATACTCCCATGTGAAATTATTATGGTGTTCCCCAAACTAGTTTCCAATAAACATTAATACAACAAAAAATTTAGATGCCCCTCACACTCAAAACTAATGTGAATATCATTAGTGGGATTGGAGAGAAATACATTGTTAGTGAGAGTAAAACTGAGATTAAATTCAATCATTATTATAGAATAGTGCAAAAACCATACTTTCTTGGTCTCTCTATCATGGGAGATAGGTTCCCTAATTCCCATATAAATATTAATAAATATATTTAGATGAAAACAAGATAAAATTTCGTTGGTAATATAACCCATACCTTTAGAAAATTATACCTCAACCATGAGACATTGAAATCCAAAGACCATTTGTGATGGTGGAGTATGAAAAGCTTCACAAAAGGAAACCTTTACTCAATGTAAATAGCCAAGTCTCATTTATAGAAAAACTACTTTAGAACAACCATATCCAAAAGAGATGAATCTACAATCTAATAAAGCCCAAATAAAAAAATACATCCAACCTAGGATATTAGGCTTCTAGGTATTATCACCTTTAGGGAAGAAGATCCTTTCAATTAAAGAATATTTTCCAATAGAAGACCATTTGGAATGGATTCCAGATAAGCTTCAACATGGGTTGATGAACCCCTCTTAAGGATTCATCCATTGGGATATTACATAAATGATATTAGTGAGAGATTCCTTCATGATGGGTCTGGTTTACGATATTTTGGGTGAGGAGGCACCACTAGGATTCCCTATTTCATGGAATTATATTCTATATCTGGAAGGTTCTACTCATTTTGTCTTACTAACTGAACACAAATTCCTCATGACTTGGAAGTGGATTTATAATATTGGGAATAATATTTGGAACAATAAAAATAAACATTTTTGAATAAAATAATTCATGGAGGGTTGGAGGAATAAGCTACTTCTAATTCATAGAAACATTCAAGGATGTCCAAGGATGGTGTGATGAGTGGCCTTTTATATGTGGAGATTATTTTGGACTAGTCCATCCTCATTCAATTAAACTCTTTAGATTGGAATTTCATGGGCTTGGAAACCCATGATCAGTTCATGTGATCTATCTATAGATCTAAAAGTATAGACCTAATATGTTGTTTTTCTCTAATACTATATTGGTATATAAATAAATTTGACGGATTTCATTAAAAACTGGCTTTAATAACTATTTCTTAGCTCAATGAATGGTCCATAAAGGTGTTCTTTGTATCATGTGAAAAAGGGAATCATGATATTATGTACTTAGTTTCTCCTTAAAACCCAAAGCTATTATGATTTTTGAACCTCAAGGACTAGAATGATACTTTGTGGGACTATATGAATGGTTTGGTTTAAGTGATAATTAGATATATTTGGATATGATAATATCCCTCAAGAAAAAACAAAAAAATCCCTATTCTAATTAGTGGGGAACTTCAAATAAATTATATACCACCATGAGAAGTAAGATGGTGCTAGGTAGAATTATCAATTTATTATTCAATTATGGAACTAATTTATATACTCTATTATCTTAGATTGGGGATTCTAAAGTGTTACTTTAAATAGGATTCTCAGATGTGACCTGGCCTCCTGTATATCTAAATGGATTGATAGATTTTTGACTTCAAGATTCCAACCATCGTTGTTCAAGATGTATGTGGTCTCCCACTTCCATAAATTTTCTTTTGATCACTAACCTATTTTTCTCTAGTCTATGGTGGTACCCCATTATAAAATCCCTCTATAAGGATTCATATTTGAATGAATATAGATTCATAATAATAGCTACATGGATGTTGTCGAAGCTTCTTAGTCCTCCACACAAGGCTAGTTATTCAACAAAACTAAATGGGTAGCTACTCTGTTGTAGTGTTGGAGTCATTTGCATTATAGGAAGTTTGATCTATGTATTTTCAGTATTTAGGTAGTCCTAAAAATATGTTTTGAGGTACCCACTTTTGATATGCCTTGTTATATGAAATAAGACTAGAAACATAGCATGGTAAGACCTTGAGAGAGAAAGAAAGTGATTGGTTAATCAAATTAATGGAGGCATTAATCAAATAAGGTCACTATAATACAAACTAATTTTATCAAATATATTTTTTAAGATGAAAAATGATATTCATTTCTAAATTATTGGTTTGAAATGGAATCTACACTTTTGATGATGTTGATATTTAAAAGTTGATATGGTCCTTTTTTAAGATCTATTTATCTCAGATTCTAGTAACTTCATAGGGGGCCTTATTTGTTGTACTGAGCTATAATTTACCAATTTTATAACAATGGAACATGAATCAGACATTTTTCAAGAAGAAATAGTTTCACTTTTAAAGATAATTCGTTCAAAAAATTCACCAAGACTAGATGGTTTTCATCCATTATTATTCAGGAGGATTTGGAGTATTATTGGACCTAATGTCATTAACCTTTTATGAGCTATATGGGAAGGATCCATATGTATGGAAAATTTCGATGAAAATCATATTGTTCGGATCCCAAAATTTTTTGAGCTAGTGAAAATTAATTATTTTAGTCTTATTAGATAATGTATTGTGGCTTAAAATATCTTCTACAAAAATATTTACTATTGTTTTAGTATGTCTTGTCCTTATATTAACTTTTTTATTTAGAGAGATTTTATCCACGAGAGACCCATCACATACAATACTATTATTTATCATTAATTTTCTATGAAACAATTTTCTATATTTGATAGGGGAAATTTTTAAATGATAATGTATATAAAAAATATTGTAATGGGAGGCAGTGGGCTTTCCTATAAGTTGTAATGAGGAAATTTGGATTTGGTCTAAAATGGATTAGAGTAATCATGATCTATGTTAAATTATTTTCCTTTAGCATCCAAGTTAGTTGTTCTCTCATAAATACCTTCAAACAAACCAAAGGTTTAATGTAGGTATACCCACTTTCTCTTTAATTATTTCTCCTTATTGCTAATGTTTTTTCTTAACTGAAAATAAATGTATTAGGGTATGGACTCATTAATGGGGATAAGTTTTTTTCATAGTATTCCCTTTTACCACTTATTTTTGGTTTATGATTTCATTATTCTTTCCTGGGAAAATCATCAGGAATTCCAAGAGGTTCTTATAAATATTTATTCTTTTACATATTCTTTAGGTCACTATATTAACATTGAAAAACAATAGATGAAATTTAGTTGGGTTATGAAATATGGGATGGTGAAATGTATCACTGGTATGAATGGAAACACGATTGTGGATAAACATAAATAAAATTGGGTATCCTGATTATCTTTGGGTGTTATAAAAGATAATTATTCTTCTTTATTTTAGATAAAGTTCATAATAAGATTTAGGGATGGTCATGAATGAAAAACTGTAGAGATAAGTAGGTGGTTCTTATTTGAGTGGTGTATCAATAAGTTCCATATTATGTGATGTATATTTTCATGATCTGGTATATATTTATTCACTAATTGCATTTATCTTTTGCTAATTATTTTGGGGGTTATGAAAATGAAAGGAATAATTTAGACTGGCTCACATGAGATAATATTTGTGTACACAAGCTGTATAATGTTTTGGGATCTTGGTACTTTAATGAATTTTATAATATATTATTTTCTAATAAATTTTCTAGTTTATTATTAGAATTAGACAGTTTGTTCCCAAAGGTTTTCAAAGACAAGTACCTCTCAAGTATTGAATTTTTATCCTCCAATCTAGGACCTCGACCAAGTTTTTTCTAGAGAAGTGTTTGGGGCTGCAAATATTTCCTGATCTTATGTCTTTGTTGCAGATTTTCCAATGGTGATAACATTGATATTTATAGAGATCTAGTGATTCTTGATTTTGAAAACATGAAAAATTCTTAAAAGATAGTGTTATTCCTAGAGAATTATATATTGTGTGATAATATGGTTAATGATGTTAGTGTACGGGATATTTGGAAGCTTGATATTTGTCTTAAATAGAATTATTGGAAGGATATTTTATTGGTTCCAATGACACATGGATCATGACTGGACAAGTTGTGCTAGAAATTTGATAGCATGGGTTACTACTTAATACACTAAAGATTTTGGTATATAATCATTTAGGGATATGATGTAGGGTTTATATTGTGGAAATATCTCTATATTTTTAAATATCCATCAAATCTCAAACACTAATGTTAGAAAATTTTATGAGTAATCCTACCTACCCATGCACATCTAGATAAGAAAAACATGTCCAAGAATACCTTATGACATATTTTACATCACTACCATTGGTACAAAGTTCAATGAAATCTTCTCATGCCCTTGGGTTTTTAGGTTGATGTCTTTTATGGCTGAGTAGAATCCTGATCAGCCCACGAATCTCAAGGATGTGAATCTTTTTTTTACGGATTGGTTAAGATAACTCATAATATAAGATATCATAGGTTTGGGTATTCGTTCATGGATTTTCTAGTTCCAGAGAAATTGCATTGTGTTTTACAGAATTCTGAAATATGTTAGGGTATGGATTGATAGAATAAAAAGTTAGATTTATTATTGGAGCGTTCAGAGGGAATCTTCTACCTTCATCTATTCATCATCATCCATCCAGGAGGGTACCCTTAAATATTTGTTTCTATAACATTAATACTGTTATAACGATTAAAATAGATGGTATAGTTAATATTGGGGTTGTTATCTATAACCATGAATGATTTTTAATCACGGTTCAACATACTAGGATTATGTCTTGAAGGGATCCCACTTTGGCTGATGCAATGGATATTTTGTATGGGGTGTATTTTTCTACTTATGATAGTTATAGAAATATTTTGGTCAACTATAATTTCAAATCTATTATAATGATTTGAAGGATGGTGAAATATTATTGTAGATATTCTGGTATATATTTAATAACATCATTTCATTAGCACCATTGTTATCATCTTGTTATTCCTCCTTTTTTGGGAGATAGGGTAATCATGTGCCCCTTTTCATGTAGTACTAGAATTTGAGGCATTGAACAAGCCTCAATAACAAAAATTTTCAACAATCCTTATTATAGAGATGTAACGAGTTTTACAAGACATTGGAACATATGAGCCTACACCAAAATTTTCTAAAAACCATTGGTATATAAAATTTTATACCTACTTGTTTTTTAAAAAATTGGAATATTTTATTCATATAATACCCTAGACCTCCCCTCCTTCCCTCCTCATCGATGAATCCCTAATCTCCACTAACTTGAGAAGTTTCCTCCCCTCTCCTATCCTATAGATATCTCCCCTAATTTAGGTATTTTTCTTTTTATTTTGTTCTTCTTCAACATCAAATTATTGATTTCTAAATACTTCATCTATTCTACCATGCAATGTTTTCATTTTTAACTACATGTCAAAACCTAACTGAGTTCTTATTAGGTTATGATTATTCCATATTATTTTGAAAAATATTTTTTAGATTAAATTTTTATAATATTTCAAAATAAAAGTTTTTATAGTATATATATGTATATGTTTTTTAATTTAGATATTCAAAACTTTTACATAAATCCATTATAAAGTGTTTTTGTAATATATGTTATCTTTTTTTTAAATTTGGTTCTGAAACCACTTTATCTTATGAAATAAAATACCTCTATTTATGGGAATATATAGACAAAATATATAGACCATGGGCCTAAGGCCATGTGGCCCATGAACATGGACCAAAGGCCCATTGCACCGTCATGCCTGTATCATCATGCCTACATCACTAGGCCTACATCATTCCTACATCACCATCTACCTGCATCATGCTTATTTCACAACATACCTTCATCATTACAACATCATAAATCCTCTATGGAGCTTTCAAGTATTCAAACCCTAGACATTTGGATGTCGGATTATGATTTTTACCACTCAAAATCCACCCCAACTGCAAAACATGTGTATCGGTTACACTCGACTCGCATTATGGGTTGTTGACTAAGCCCAAAGAGTGCCACACATTTCCTATCTAGGAAATGTATTTTAATCCAACTATGAATAATATATACAATGTATATGTTTTCAACGACACAATCCTATTTAAATTCCCATGGAGAGTGAGGGTTATGTAATTAGGGGTTATGAAATTATTCATATAATTTTTTAACCCATTATTCAATTAGGGGCTAAACGTATTAATGGGTTATTATATGTCCTATGACTATATAGAATTATTTATGGGAGAGAACATGGATACTTTGGTGGGAACATAGGATGGATACTTGGTTGGTCATCTTTTTGAAATTGGTTTTGATATGATTTATTTTATTATAAAGAGTTTTATAAGAAGATATCACACATGTGGAGTAAACAATTTGGATTTGTGGTTCTCCCATCAAAATTGAACTATATAGACATGGTGATCCATTGAAAATACACCATAGTGATATGGAACTCCCATGTAAAATTAACTTGTGTACGTGGTTCTCAAATGAAAACATAGAAAAAATACATTACATTCTAAAGATATCAAATGTTTCCCAACATTATCTATTTTTTTACTTTCCCATTTTCCATATTCGGAATCATTATTATGAGATGTTCTCTTAATATGTCCTTATTAAATATAATATATCTCACATAATCATATAGATCTATATTATTTTTGGTTGCTTTTATTTATCATAATGGGATTATTTTCTACTAATTCCTATAGAATTTATATACATTGTTTATATAAAATGGAATATAAAAGGTATTTATATTTTTTATAATTATGTTCATTATCGACAAGGAGATATTTTAAATGAGATTTTTATTTACATTTAGCCCAAAGTTGTTTCTATATGAATCAAAATTTAATCCTTGTCTCTTTATATTACCTAATCATCAATAACATTTTATTTAAAAGAAACTTTTCCACCTCATAAATGTTCATTCCTTTATATATCCATATTTCATTAAATATTAGGAAACATATTGGAATTTTTTTAAAAGTGGATAACTTGAATGTAGTATAAGAGATGCAATAAATTTACTTCTTTGATGACAATATTTTTTATTGAAAATAAAAAATTTAATTGTATAGTTTTATTTCAAACTAGTATATATGGATTATATTATAATTTTTAATAATGGGTAATTTAGTGAATTCCTTTTAGAATTTATCTTTTCCAGATCATATGAACACTCCATGTGTATGTAGACCCAACATTCTTTCATAATCATAGTAGAAAGTTACTATTTGAGTATGTGGATAATCATTGGAAATTATTCAGGATTATAGAATGTTAAAAGTGACACATTTTTTTCTTTCCACTTGGAGATGTGTAATTTTTCTATGAATTTTTATATTCTATTTCAAATATCATAAAAATTTTAGATTCTATCTCATTATTCACTTTTTAGGTATATATTTCTTATTGTATAAATCCTAGTTTCTATGATATTTGGAATATATTATTATAAGAATTTATATATAAATTATGGAATAATGATGGTTATATTATTATACAATTTTTTGTGGCTTTTTTTTTATTTTGAAAAAAGTTGTTATTTTAAAAATAATTTTTTATAAATACATATATATTTTAAGTTATTTTGTAATAGTTTTTTTCAATTCCATTTCTTATACTTTTTTTGGTTCTTTATTTATATGCATTGATTATAGCACATGTCATTTATCTTATTCTTGGTTTCTATAGATACCAATATGCTTTAATTAATTACATATTAAAATTGGTTTTAATGTGTTTTATAATTATGATTTACTATATTGATTTGAGTATAACTATTTCCCATAATAGAATGGATAAAAGTAGGATGTATTATACCAATTAGATCTCAACCAAGTTTCAAAAGAATATGGATTTTTCTTATATATTTTTTATTTAACAATGCTTCAGATGGAGGTCTTATACATTTCTATTGTTATAATTTTTTTGGAATACCATGGTTATGATAAGAAAAGTTATCTATAATTTAAAAAAACAAATTTCAAATAAAAAACTATTACATTTGGTATCGTAATGGAGATAAGATACAATATTCAATTGTTCATGATCAAAATGAATGTAGTGGTCTGAAGAATTTTATATTTGATCATTTTCGATTTGTGCATCATCATGCGGAAGATTTTACTTGAGTGAAATAATATAATGATATCAACATACATTAGTATATTAATGAAAATAATGATTTTGAGAGACTGGAAAAAATAATGGTTGATTCCAAGACTCATGTATATCAAGATTGTAATAAGATGATTTTTTTGAAATTTTAATTCCTCAATATATTGAAATTTTTAATTCTTGATAACATAGATATTCCAGATTATATATAAATTCCCTCAAAAAGTTATATGGAATGGAATTTAATTAACTATCTTGTATTTTATACTAAAAAAATTCGTTTCTTTCTATAAATATAAATTTTTACTAAGAGAAAAGAGACGACCTTAATGAATGTAAAGAATGTGTTATATCTAGTTTAAATATAAATACAAATGGAACGCCAACTCATGTTCCATGGAACATCATGAAGAAATTTCCATCAATTCCATGGGTTTAAAATATATTCATAACTTCAAAAATCTCAAATAATATTCTATGTAATGATGTTGAGAGAATTAAATATAATGTTAAAAAATTTATCCTACAGATGGATTAATATTGAGAATATTTGATGCATGAAATCCTAATTTTGTAGGTGAGGTGTGTATTTTTTTTGGCATGTACTATGATGGTTTTAATCTATATGGTAATATTATTACATCTCAAAACACATGGATACTTTTTATTTTATTTATAAACATCTTACATGGATGTGTATGAAAATGAAAGTCACTTTATTGATTGTACTAATATCCAGACCATCTACTCCTAGAAGTATATAGATGTATACTTTAAAACCTTAATAAAAGAGTTGAAATAACTTTGGGATTTGGGTGTGTGCACATTGGATAAATTTTTATAAAATATATTTCAGATGTGTCTTTCCCTTATTTGGACTATAAATTATTTCCCTACTTATGAAATGATGTATGGTAGGATCACTAAGGGAAGATATCATGTCATATTTGTATGAAAAAACATTATCTAGAATAAATTAATATCATTATATTTTAAATTTCTAGTGGAATCAATGATTCATAACAATATATCTTCCAAACATGAATAATCATTAGAGGTTTACTAATATTGTTAACACTAAAAAGACTCCTCAACGTATGTCAGGAAATAATGCCTATAATGAATTGGTTGATATTAGTATTTTATTATGAAATGGGAACATGAAATTAAAAAGGAGTAATAATGCTATCACAGAATACACTTACAATTGAAAAAAATAAAAGTATCATTTATGAGTTATAATATTGGTTAAACAATTTGTTATATCAATATTTAGATGTAGTTTACATTGAGAAAATATCTAAAAAAATTTTCTTTTAGTTCTTCTAATTATCAAGTGGGAAACAAAATATGTCATATGATTTCATCATGACTTCTTAGATTGGGGTATTCTACCTAAACAGCATCATGTTTGTATTAGTGAAAATAAATAGAATGTTTTTTATTATTCTTATGTGATGAAACATTTAGATAAAAAACAATTTTTGGAATAATTGGAGAATATCAAGGTTAGTAATGGATATACATGAAACATATCTAAATGAGTCAACATTAGAGAGTGGAAACTAAATTTCCTTAAAACTCATGATTATCACATCCTTCTTCATGAATTGACTGAAATAAAACATGATATTTACTATCAAATAATGTAATGTTGATAGTGATTCAGTTGTTCCATTTTTATATATACATTTGTGCTAAACTTTTATCCTTGTTTTTCTTGATGAAAATACATCAAGGGAAACCATTTATTTTTGGGGAATTGTAGAAACATTTTATTCCCACATTTTTCACTTACTTGTTACATTTAACAGTCCAAATTTCAACTAAAAAACTTCTTGTGGGAATGATATCATTTTGGTATATGTATGCTTATAAAATAATTTTTTTCATAATAAAGTCTCATGTTTAGAACAATAATCTTATTTATGGTTATAATATTATAGGTTATTTGGATCAATAATGTATAAATATTTTCTAAATTTATATGTATAATGTAATAACAATATGAAACCAGCCGATTAGAAATGAATATGAGAATTATGGGGAAATTGATCCCACATTCTAATCTCTTTTGAAAATAAGGGTAATTTGTGGGTCATATATATTGTGTATATTGATCCTTAAAGAGAGGAAAATGTCACATTATAAAGTCTTGATTAATTTTTTTTTGTTCAGTGACTATATCAAGTAATTAATTTGAACGTGTATATATTATCTCATAATATATCATTTCATATATACCTTAATCTTCATTTGACATTTTTTAAAGGGAATATAAAAAAATTATAACTAGAGTTCATTGTTCTTTTCCTTTGATAAGGATAGACATGTTTTGTAGAAAAGAGTTTCATCTTTGGTTGAAATATCAGAATTTTATATTAATTTAATAAAATTAATTTATATAGATATTAAATTCATTACATTATTCATATATATTTTAGTTATTAAATTTACCTATTGACTATATCTCTCAAGAATGAATAGCATTTTATTTTTCTCCCAATTAATTGGTTTGTGAAAGAAAATATTTAAAAATCAGTGGGTATAAATTTATTAAAATTGATCCAGAGGTGAATATGATAACACAACATTATGGTACTATATTAACTTAATCAATGGACTTTGTTACCAATAAATCAGATAATAGTCCTTGATATGAAAAAGTTTCTTGATTATATAATTATTGAAAATATATTATTATCGAATTAGTACTCAGACAGTTGAGTCACTATAAGGAATTGAAAATGGATTGATTCAAAAACATGACATGACACATTTATTGAATAATACATATTTATAGTTATTGACATGACTCCCTTCTTAGAAACTGATGAACAATATATTTTGGTATCATTGGAAAAACAAGTTTTTTACGTGAAAGATCATTGAAGACTTGATTATAGTATTTTCATGATCCACTTTCACCAAGATGAGTAAAGGGACAACATATTTCCATACCCTTCCTTCTTTAAGTTGAAGGAGAGATAATGACCCTCGAGATGCACCTTCAATAGGTCTCGGAGTGGCGACAAGCACAAAGAGTATAAAATCACACCCAAAATAGAAGTCATTACACTTTTTATTTAGTAGGATTGTAATATAAGATAGTAACTCCCATACAACACCAAAACAGTAAGTAAAAGTAAAGCCCAAACAATCCATTCACATATGCACGTTTAAAATAATAAGTGCTCTAATAAAAGAAATTGACAAAGGTAAATATCAAAGAAAAGAAAAATGGTAACAAAAACATTCCCAACATCTAAACTAGTACAGTTCTGCGCGGTCCTCAAATTACTCCTATAAACCTAAAAGTAATTTTATAAACGTAGGGTGAATATACTGGTATACTCAGTAGGGAAAACCAAAATCTCTCGTGCACAAGTGGAGAGGCATTCTAAGGCCTCCTGAGAAAAGGAGGTAACCAAGCACTTAATAAGGAAACTATCCCCCAAAACCTCACCAAGGCTCACACCCCAATAACACAAGTCAAGTAAAGTAATATTAATAACAGATCGATGTTTGGTTACCCCACACCAGTTTCCCACTAGTTATTGAAGACATACTATGCATCATACGTCTCCCTCCATTTTCACTGATTTCCCACTGCCATACCCTGCCTGCACACACCTCAGCTACCACAGCCAGACATCCCATCGGTAAACACCTGGGCCACAACCACACATCCTTCCCGCAAACACCTCAGCCAGAAAAACCCAATGTAACCACGCCCGCACACACCTAGGACAGAATAACTACCTCCATTCCTGAAGAAACTTGGGCCTCAACTCGAAGACACATTGGAAACAACCTTCCTGTATACACCTAGGCCAACCATCGCAAGATTATCTATCCAAATAATCATGGGCTATAATGGACCTCAATCTAGAACATCCTTCCCAAAGAATCTTTGGCTACTCGGTAAAGGGATCAGAAAAGGAGCTACTAACCAGCCACTCATAAGATTATGGGGAAAATATCTTTCCCCATAAAATAGGGGTGTTTGGCAGAAAGTTCTAAACATGGGTGGGGGAGAATAAAAAAACATTAGAACTAATTTATACATATAGGTAAACAAGAACTCATCCCAACCTTGGGATTCCAGAACCAGTCCATACAAACAAACCATCGTTACTATTCATTCATAAAATCACCATGGCCATAGCCAAGTCACAACTCATTCCTGTAAAACAATTCTCCATTGAACCCATTCATATTTTCATATTCATGTGATTCCGTTTAAGATAAATCTCCACTTTTGGGAAACAAGTAGGCATAGTCACAAGATAAGGAAGGAAAACATCCAAGCATCAATTTAAGCATTCAAACCTGGTTCTCTTTTAAATTCACAAAAACAAAAGGGATTTGTGAGATCCCTCGATTTACTAGAACCAAACCAAGTCCCAAAACATGTCCCCACATGGCCTAAAGTGCACAAAACAACAACTGCACCATAAGAGGGGATCCCATAAATATCAATGTCACCTCACAAGCATCAAGAAGAAGAACCATACACATCATCAGAACAGAGCAAGGATTTTCAGATTTAAATATGTCATTCATTTAGTCTTGTATTTACTTTTGGTTAACCCGGGTGACCACACATGGATTCTTATTCATTGGGAATCCATTTAATCAATCGCGTTTACATGATTAACTAGTTTCTATGTTACTTCCATTTAATCACATGATCATCCGGAAAACATAGGTTCATTAGTGCACAAGAAAGGACCACCAATGGCCATGATTTTCTGTGGATAGAATCCCATTCAATTCAAAACATATATGAAATGATGAAATAGTATAATAGCATTATCAAACATGCCACTTCATTCTTTAAGTCCATTAATTATCTTAGTTATGGTTTGGTTTCATCTATCCTTGAAGGAAACATTATCATTCACACCTCGCATAATACATAGTAAAGAGATACGAAGGAAGAACCCTACTTGGAAGATCATTGATCAAAGTTTCTCTCTACATAGTAAGAACTGGGGAAGCACGACTTGTAGGGGTAGAACTCATGGTACACCAAACGCACCAAGCAACGAAAGAAAAAAAACCAACCAAGAAGAAGAATTAAAGAAACCTAGAGCGATAAAAATGAAAGATCCTAGAGTTATGGGATAATAATTTTTAACGGATTTAAAGGTGGATTGTGGTTTCACTATGTATTTGGATGGTTACACATGATGGAATAAATTTTAATTTAATAATTCTTATCAGAGAGTTGTCCATAACAGTTATGCATTAAGGGATTTCATTTTAGGATAGAAAAATAGGTCTTTTGCGGGTTGTCTCATGCTTAGGGGATTTAAAACATTATTTATGGGGATAAAAATGACCGTTCACCACTTTAAAAAGGTTAAAAGACCCAAAATTGGAATTATGGGAAACTGTGGAAAGAAATCCCGACAGGCCCCTATTGCATCGATCGGTTACCCACCGATCGGTGTCACACTGATCGGTGACACCTTGATCAATGTTACACCAAACGGTGACACCCTGATTGGTGTCACTAATGGGTGACACCACGTAGAAATTCTTTCATCGATATGCTGCCCTTCAGATCCGGACATACTAATGGGTCTAGGGCGTCCCAAACACTAAATAAATTGGTAGAGTAATAGACCAAGAGGGTCCTAGCCATTACATCAGATACCTCTCAAACTATTGTTGTCCTCGACAATCAAAACTAAACCCGAGGTAAAGAGAGGGGTCTGAACAACCACCTCAAAAGATACCTTTCATGGGAAAACCACCCTAGAAATTTAGGAACATATCTCTCTCATGTAACCACAGAAATATGTAATGTTCATATCATATATTCATATGTTTCAGGAGTCCCTTCCTCCATGTCAAGATACTATCTTCTTTGGGTGGCACTGACTCGCCTGTATGGGTTTAATCGCATCCATCTTAATGCGTCTTGATTAGGGATCAGGTCCCCCCTTACCATAGTCTGGACTCTTCACACATATTTAGAGAACAAGGTAAAACAACACATATCATAGTTAACATGGTCAACCAATACATCACAAACAAGTATTAAACAAGAGAGAATAAAACTCAAAAAGCTCTTGGTACTGTGCACGCATATGTTCCTCTCGTTTCCAGGTACTCTCCTAAAGTCCACCATGCCTCCAAAACACACAACCCAAAGGGATAGTTTGTCCAAGAAGCACTTTCTCCTTTCAATCCTAGATCCTTGCTAGTCACTCCATGATCGTAGCGTCATCCCTTATATCCGTCTCTCCCCAGTCAAGGATGTGTGAATAATCATTAGATACCATCGGAGCAGAGACACATAGAAGATGTCATGCACTCTCAGTAGTGGCGGTGGTAGCGCTATCTGATAAGACACTTCGTTAACCCATCGCAAAACCTAAAAGAGTCTGATGAACCAATGAGAGTGCTTACTCCCCTTGCTAATCCTTCACTACCCACATCAAGGAGAAACCTTCAAGAACACATGGTCTCAAACCTCAAACTCAAATGGTCTCCTCCTATCATACGCATAAGACTTCTGCCAGTCCTGAGCTTTTTTCATCCTCTCTCGTATAAGCTGAACTTTATTCATCATGCTCTGCACCACCTTCGGGCCAAAAACACCTACCTCCCCAGCCTCGGTCCAACACAGGGGCGAATGACACAACCTCTCATAAAAGGATTCAAACTGTGTTATTCCAATAGTATAGTGATAGATATTAATTTTGGAAAAGTATAATAAGGGAAAATTTCATTCCCATGATCCTCCGATGTCCAAAACAGAAGCTCATAGCAAAACCTTTAATGTCTGTATGGTCCTCTCTTTCTTCCCATCTATCTAGGGGTGCAAAGCAGTTCTCTGAAGTAGCTGAATGCCAAAAGCAAGCTGCAATACCCTATAGACTCCTGAGGTAATCTGTGCATCCATATCCGAGACTACGATCCTTAGAACTCCATGAAATGACACCACCTCATCCACGCATTTTCATGCTAAGGCATCCACCACACTCAACATCTTGATCATCAGGAAGTGAGATGATTTCGTCCACCGGTCTACCACTACCAAGATAGTATCACATCCTCCTTGAACCCTTGGTAGTCCTGTGATGAAATCTATTGATATGTTATCCCACTTCCACTTGGGGATATCTAAATGCTGCAACAATCCTCTTGGGATATGGTGTTCATTCTTCACCTACTATCACACTAGGAACCATGCCACAAACTCTACCATGGACCGTTTCATCCATGGCAACCAAAACTATTCCCTCAGCCCACGATATATCTTGGAAACTCCTAGGTATACCCCTATAAGTGAGTTATGAACTCATGGAGAACTCCATCGCGCATCATCTCTGGGACAAACAACATCCCTCGGAAAAGCATCTGATTCTGACCATACTTTGACCACCCTTTAGGAGAATTGTCTTGGTCAACCCAATCGCGCATCACATCACTCCCTATTTCTCCCCATTGAGACTCCTCCACTTGTCGAAACAGAGAGGAATGGACTTTTATCTGAAATATAAAACCTCTACCACCATCTACCCTTGCATCCAGGTGTAAGGAATCCAACCCCCTCATTTCCTTCTAAGCATCCACAGATTCATGAACAGCTTCCCTCTGTGACTTCCTACTCAAGGCATCAGCCTCAATGTTCCCCTTATCATCAGTTTAAGAGATCTCAAAGTTGTAGTCTTAAAGAATCTCTACCAACATTCGTTGTCTCACATTTAGGTCCCGCTAGGTAAATATATGCCTCAAACTCTTGTCAACTCTAAGGACCCCAAAGTTCTCCCCAATGAGGTAATGTCTCCACAACTTCAACGTGCACACTACTACTACAACCTCTAGGCCATGGGTGGCATAGTTACGCTCATGAGGACGTAACTTCCTAGACCCATAAGTGATCACTCCCCGCTTTTCCATCATCACGCACCCCATGACAAGTCTAGAAGCATCACAAAACACCCATCCTCTAGAAACATGAGCACTAGAGCACTGACCAACCTATCCCTTAGATAGATGAAAGATACCTGACACAGCTCACTCCACATAAAGGCCTGGTCCTTTCTGGTCAAAGATGTTAAAGGAGCTACAACTCAAGAGAAGATGGGTAAGAACCTCTGATAATAGCCTACCAGACATAGAAAACTACTTACCTCTGTCACATTCTTGGGTGCTTCCAAAGAAACAACCACTTCCACATCTGACAGATCAACTACCGCCCCCTTGACGAGACTCCATGTGTACAAGGAAATTCACTTCTCGTGTCAAGAACATGCACTTGGAAAATTTCCCATTTAGTTGGTGATGTCGAAGGATTTCCAAGACCATCCTGAGGTGCTTAGTATGTTCCTCCTCTGATCTAGAGTAGATCAAAATTTCATCGATGAACACAATGACAAACCGGTCTAGAAACTCTGTAAAGACAGAGTTCATGAGCCCCATGAACAGAGAAGGTGCATTCGTAACACCGAAAAACATGACTAAGAACTCAATGTTTCCATACCTGCACCTGAAAGCAGTCTTCGGAATATTACTATCCTTTACCCTTAACTGGTGATACCCGGACCACATATTGATCTTAGAGAGCCATCCTGCTCCCCTAAGTTGTTCAAAAGAGACTGTATATCCTCAGGAGAGGGTAACAGTTCTTGACCATTAACTGATTCAGTCTCTGGTAGTCTATGGATAGTCTGATACAACCATCTACATTCTTCGGAAACAATACCAGAGAACCCCATGGATACATGATGGGTCAGACAAAACCCTTCTTCATTATGTCATCAATTTGAGTCCACAACTCCCACAACTCAGAGGTGCCATATGATAAAGATCCATTGAAATTGGATGGGCACCGGGCTATAATTATATCCCAAACTCAACATCATGTAGAGGGGGTAGAGTCACATCCACCATGGGAAAGACATCTAGGAACCCTCTGACAAATCCTGGAACATCCATCATCACAATATCCACTGATTCTGCTGAATGCTAAGCCAACATAGAAAGAAGAGTCTCCACATGCTATCTCCCCACCTCACAACTATGTTATCCAACAAAAGCCACACACTGGCCATCCTCATTGGAGAACATGACTCTTCTCTGAAAGTAGTTAGTAACAACAAGATTGGAAAATATCCTGTAGATTCCTAGGATGACATCGTATGGCTGCATTTGCAGCAGAGGGAGATCCCCACTAGACTGATGCAGCCCTAAAATCAGTCTAAATCCTTGACAAACATCAAACATACTGGTATGACCTCCAACTGGAATAATCAGCATCAGTGGCATGGAGAGTCTCTCTATGTCTATGCACAAATCATGGGCTAGATTGGGAGTAACAAAGAAGTGTGAAGCTCCTAAATCATACAAGGCATAGACAAGAGTGCTAAACAAGCAGATCATACATCGAATGACTTTTGACCCTACTGAAACTGCAGCCTCTGTGGCATGGCAATACCCCCACCCAGCTCATGTACCCCTCAGTTGTCAGCCACCTCCCTGAACACGCCTTAGTATAGGTCCCTGAGGAGTGCCCTACGGTTTTCCTCTTTCTGAAAAATCTGCTCTCGAAGGAACGAGAGGTCGCTGTCCCTGTTGCTTCTGCTGAAAGGGAATAGCTGGAAACTATTGCTGCTGAGGTGGGTGCTGAACCTACCCATTCCCACTATGCTACACTCGGTCTGTTTACTGATTCCAAAGGTTCCCACTACTGCCACAGATTAATCATCTCTGTCCTGGGCCTGAAAAGAAAGGTATGGGACTGGAAGATGGGAACTGGAACTACTGAGCCCTTCTCCCCACTGGTTGAAACCTAGAAGGCCCTAATGTTGGAGGCCTACTTCTGAAAACCTTCCCCTTTGATGAGCCCAACTGGCTCCCCAATCATGGAACACCTCCCAGCATTTCCATCCTCTCTACCACTTCAGCCATTTTTTGGACCTCCAAGTATGTCGATAGGATGAAGGGAGTAATAGAATACTGAAGAGATGGTCAGACTACCTCCTCCAAACGTCTCTCTCAAGACTCCTAATATCGAAACAGTTCCATAAGAAAACAAAGTAGATCCTTGAACTAGATCCCAAACTCCCTAATTGACATGCTCCCTTGCTGAAGGTAGAGTATCTCCTGCCTTTTTTCCACCTTCATCTTGGAAAAGATGAATTACACCTGGAGCTCCCTCTAAATGTTTTCCCACAAAACCTCGGCCTCCCTTTTCTCCCAAAGGTATAGAATCCACCACTGACATGCTACTCCCCAAATCTTTCTTACAGTTAGAAGAACCCATTACTCTATCAGAGCCTGAATCAAACTGAAAGATATCAGTATCACCTCAAGCCATCTCTCTGTCTCCATGTCTGAGATACTACCCTCATACAACCCAAGGGTCTTCTGTTGAAAGGAACAAAGCTTCCTCTACAACTTTTCATCCTCCTCGTCTCAATTAGTCCTATGCTGACTGGCCAAAACAACCTCATGGGCCTCAATCGCCCTTACTACCCATGGTCGACGTCAGGGTGCCATAGCTACAAGGTAAACAAGGAATGCCTAAGCCCGAGTAGTATAGAATATTTATTTTAAATTTTTATTAAACATTTTATTCATTGAAATTTCTCATAAAACATAAGAAAAAGTCATTATGATGCATGTAACTTCCCTAGGGTCTCTACCCTACAATCAGTGTAGCCTCACTTGGTCATTCGGTAGGTCTCGAGTCGTTGCATCGGATCATGGGGGCCCTAAAATCCAGTGTCCTAGCTGATCTTCCCTAGCCAATTTCACGCACCAAGATTTCCTAACACTATTTTACTATCATTTCATGCAATAATCACTAAGCCTAACCCCGATCTCCATCCTATCTCTCAATCATCTCCTATGATACCATTTTATCTAGACCCACCTTCACCAAGATGGTGGAAGGGACATCAATTTGCCAGAGCCTTCCTTATTCATGTTGAAGGAGATATAATAACCCCTGAGACCCACCCTCAATAGGTCTTGGAGTGGTGATTAGCACCATGGGTATAAAATCACACACAAAATGGAAGGCCTTACCCTTTTTATTTATTAGGATTGGGAAATAAGATAGTAAGTCCTAAACAACACCAATACTGGAAGTAAAAGTAAATCCCAAACAATCCATTCACATATTCATGTTTAAAATATTATGTTCTACAATAAAAGAAAACTCAAAAGAAAAATAACAATGAAAAGAAAAATTGCAACAATAATTGTCCCAATGTCCGAACTAGTACAGTATCGCACGGTCCTCGAAGTCCTCCTAGAAACTAAAAAGTAGTTTTATATACATTGGGTGAGTATATATGTATACTCAATTGGGAAAACCAAAACCTCTCATGCACAAGTGGGGAGGAATTCTAATTAACCATGAGAAAAGGAGATAACCGATCACCAAATAAGGAAACTATCCACCCAAACCTCACCAAGTCACACTCCCCAATAACGCAAGTAATGTAATGTAATATTAATAACACGTCAATGTTTGGGTACCCTAAACCACTTTCCCACTTGTTATTCAAGACATACAATGAATTAGAACTGTCCCGCCATTCTCACTAAAGTCCCACTGCCATTCCCCACCCGCACACACATATGCTACCACAACCACACATCCCAGCCATAAAAACCTGGGCCACAACCACACATCCCACCCACAAACACCTGGGACAAAAAAACCAAATGTAACCACGACCACACACATCTAGGCCAGAACAACTACCACCACACCGGAAGACACCTAGGCCTCATCCCAAAGACACTTGGGAAACAACCAGCCTGCACACACCTGGGCCATCCACCACAACATTCCCTACCTGAAGAATATTGGGCTATAATTGACCATAGGTCATCACAGCTTTCCCGAATAATCTTGGGCTACTCAAGATAGGGATCAAAAAGGAATCTAATAACCAACCATGATTAGGAGTGTTGGGAAGAACACCCTTCCCCATAAAATGGGGGTGTTTGGAATGAAGTGCTCAAAATGGGTGGGGCGTGAAAAATAAACAAAAGAACTAACTTATACATATAGGTAAACAATCACTTATCCCAACCTAGGGGTTCCAAAACTAGCCCACATAGAAACACCCTCATTAATATTCATTCATAAATGCACCACGGCCACAGCCAAGTCACAACTCATTCATGGAAAACAATTCCCCATTGAACCCATTCTTGTTTACATATTAAAGTGATTCCCTTTAAGATAAATCGCCACTATCGGGAAACTAACAGGGGTAGTCAGAATCCAAGGAAGGATAAACAACCATGCAGCAATTTATGCATTCACACCTAGTTATTTGGTAAAGTCACAACAACAAAAGGGATATGTGAGATCCCTCGAAGTACTGAAACCCAACCCTGCCACAACACATGGCCCCACACCGCCTCAGTTCTACAAACCAATAATTGAACCACAACAAGTGATCCCATTCCCATCCACGTCAACTCACAAGAATCATGAAGAACAACCATACACATCATCAGAACAGATCAAGGGGTTTTTTGATTTAAATATGCCATTCATTTAGTCTCTTCTTTCTATTTGGTTAACCAGGGTGACCACTCAAGGATTCTTATTCATTGGGAATCCATTTATTCAACCGATTTTACGGGATTGGTGAATTTACAAGTTAATTATAATCAAAAAAATGATCATACAAAAAACATTGGTTCATTAGTGCAAAAGAAAGGACCACCAATGACCATTATTTTCAGTGGCATAAGACCAATTAATATACAACCTATATAAAAATATGAAAGAGTAAATCTATATTATCAACCAATCCCCTTCATTCTATAATCCATTAATTATCTTCATTAAGGTTTTTTCTCATCCATACATGAAGTAAACATCATCATGAAAACCCCACTTGATACACAGTAAAGAGAGATGATGGAATAACCCAACATGGATAATCAATTATTGAAGTTTCTCTCCACCCGCCAAGAACTGGGGATGCACGACTTGTAGGGGAGGAACTCTGAGGACTCCAAATGCACCAAGGAAAGAACAAAAGAAACTAGGCAAGAAGAAGAAAGAAATAAACCTAGTCCAATAAAAAGGAATGATCCAAGAGATACGAGATAATAATTTTGAACGTCTTTAAGGTTGGATCATGGTTTCACCACGCGGTTGGACGGTTACACATGATGGAATAAATTTTTATTTAATAATTCTCATCGGCGTGGTGGAAATAACAGTAGGGAATTAGGGTATTTAATTTAAGGAGAGAAAATAGGTCCATTGAGGGTGTCCCCATGCTTAGAGGATTTAAAACATTATTTATGGGGATAAAAATGGCTTTATACAACTTTAAAACCGTTAAAAGACTCAAAAGTGGTGTTAGGGAAACTGGGGAAAGAATGTCTGACAAGCCCATGTGGCATTGATGGGTGACCCCCTGATGACATCCTCCCACCGATACGCCTCCCTTTAGATCGAGACTTACTGATGGGTCCAGGGAATCCCAAACACTAGAAAATTGGTAGAGTAATGGACCAGGAGGGTTTGATCCATTACAAGTGTCCTTATTGATGTAATCCCAAAACAAAGTTATGATTATATTGAGGATAAAATTAATAAAATTGATTTCCCGTAGTGATTAAAAAATATTATAATTTTATTAATCAAATTTTCTAGTTATTAGAATTAATGTTGAACCAGATATAGTGGTGTTTAATATATAGAAGAAACCATATATTTTTAGTGTTCATTTAGTTTAGCTTCACATGAGTTACTTAGGTTGGTACTACTATAATAAATTTAATTTGGTTTCAGTTTTGAATGGTATATTTGTTTTAGTATTATGTGATTTTATTTCATTTAATTATATTTATTTTCATTTAGAAAACAATGTTTAAAACTAGTATTAAAATAAATTATTAATTGGTTTTAAATTAAAATTTATAAATCTTGTTTGATCTTCTTTATGTCTGGTTTGATGTCTACATTGTATGTATAATATTTATGAATTATTTTGATAAAATTTATATTTTATTTATATATAGATTGTGACATATGTTTAAGAAAATCATTATAAGATACCATTTGATAACAATAAATGTATTTTTTAACTACGACAGGCTTCCTCTAGTTCCCTTAGTGAGTATAATATCAGTAATATTTTTATTTTACATTATATTTAATTTCATGTTCTCAATATTTATCAAATTTATTTTTTTAACATTCATCTAAAACATATTTTGCATCTTCTCAACCTACTAGTAGGGGTTAACAACATGTCCAATCAAGAAGTGGTTCAACAAGAGCTACATAGAGAACCCTTCATACCTATTCACACCTAGACCCACCAACAGCAATCCCTTAACTTGATCCTCTAGGGATATCTCAGCCTATGTCTGCATCATTATCTTATTTTTTATACTACTCATATACCATTATTACATAATATGTTGTATCCTTAACCATTTTATCATTATCCTACCATGTGTACACCACCTCCATTTATTATTCTTATGGGTCTAGTATCTAATGATTGTGCTCCTTTAGCTTCCAGTCCAACTCAGGTAGGTGAAATAGATCTTGCATTGAATAAGAACATCCTTCAGAGGTTACCAATCCAAAATAGTCCACCAATCCATAAAAGCCTAATTATCACCCTAGATAAATTTTATGTTTTTATGTGTATCAAATTATATAATATCATTTATTTTTTCAGTTTTACAGTCAATTAATTATATTTTCTTGTTTATCTAATTTAGTGGGATATTCTAATTGTTGATGTTGGTTCACCCACATTAATGAATTCTAGATATAAAAATAAAATAATAGTAGATTAAAATATTTCTAATCAAATGATAGGTAAAAATTCTAGACAACATATATGTTTCATGGTAAATTTATCCATGTATAGAAATATCATTCATGTGAATTCAATATCATGGAGACATATCAATAATAAAATTGAATAGAATACATGGAAGTAGATATGGGTAAGGTAATTTAATAAATATAAATCTATATTATCATTTTATTTATATGAATTAAAATTTTCATTGTGTCATAAATTTAATGTTCCAAATAGTCATGCTACAAAAGTGGCATGGTTTTTGTAACATGGGGAATTATGGTTATCATATAAATGTGGGTGATATATTGGTTAGAAGAGTAGATTAAGCACTGAGTTTGAGGGTGAACTAACATTCAAACTATCCCAGTACACAATACTAATAAATAAAAAATTATTGGTATAGTAATGATTTTGAGGTATTCCTAAAAATTAATGGTTTGTATTTAATTTCTTGTTTTCAGGATGGGTCTGAAAAAAAAGAACAAGGATTTTAGGATGTATACGCACACTTTGGGGAACACTAAAATTCATGAACATGAGATGCACTAGTTAGTTTTTATGAACAAATGAGTTTTAATAGGCACTAATACAACTGAATGAAACCAACATTTTATTGAACATATATAAATAAAATTGAAATAAATAATTAAATATATATATATATTATATAACATAAAAAAATACAGACTACAATCACCCCTAAGAAAACTAATATAAACCACAAAATAAATATCCCAAAAATGTATACATGTTTATACCTCAGTGATATATACAAATAATAACCAACTCCTAAACCCCAATTGATGAATATAAAAATCTATATCATGTGTGTTTAAAAAATATATTCCTTTTCAAACATCAAGAAGGAAAATATATCATTCTCAAATAATCATAAGATACATAACATGAGTTTATCTAATTTTAGATATAAAAAAAACATAGTTCATGAGTCTATCTCACTAGATTATAACATTCTCAACCTCTATATAAGAATCACTCATTAATCAATCATTTTAGGCCTCAAAAATAAACTAAAATCTATATAAATATGGATAAAAATTTGATTTTTATATGTAAAAATGGTTGCTGACATAAAACCCAAATTTTCTCAATTATTGCACTAAAAACATGGCATCTTCTTGCATGTACCAAGTACTATTTTTTACTCTCTTCTATACATGTTTATCAAATACATCATATGATCAAAATATTATAAATATTATGTTATATATATATAATATAATATAATATAACATAATATGTCACACAGTCAAACACAAATAAATATATATATATGAAACACCTAATATTATATATATATATATATTATTATTATTTATATAGAGATATATACTAGATGGTGGGAGGTATATGGGATTAACACCACTTCACTACCTTAGTTGGGTTTATAGAACCTACACCAAACTAGAGATAGGAGTTGATCTATTCCATTGAGCGCTTTAAAATATATTTTGAATTAATTCCCCCAAATTATAGAAATGATGTTATCACTATTCCAACACTATAATACATCACCTTTAGGTGATCATTAACCATTACTTTAGATGACACCAGTCACCATCACAGCTCTACCACCAACACCCCATTATCACACTATTTTTTTAAGATTTATCCACCTAGGGTTACCCCTATCTAATCCATTGAACTAGAAATTCCGTATAGGGATTCCACCACAAAACATTATCTTCAACATGACTGATTTTTTTCACATCACCTTGTTGAGCTCCCATTTCCACACATAAGGCCACCATTTCTTAGATAAGTTCAACCACCTATATATCTCCTAACATTATCAATCTACACTATTTCCCACTTGGTTCTATAAAAATATGTATCCTATAATGTTATACCAATCACCCCAACCACCTCTAGTTGTGATCAATCAATGAAACACACACACACACATGAGTCAATCTATGGGGGATGAACCCCCTCTTTATATCTTTATTTTTAATCCATTAATGAAATCACTTTTTCCAATCTAAAGACTATAAAACACTTTTCCCTCTCATATTAATAGGATAAAAAGTTACCATAATCATTATAGAGATAGACTATGAAGGTTGATGGTAGTTAGACATTAACATATCGGTGTAATTATAATCAAAAAGAGACCAAACATTGTCCCAAAGGACCAAATTTATAATCAAGGGTAAAAAATATCCTTAACATAGTAGAATATTATAAATTATTATATAATTCAATTTAATAACTTAAAATAAAATAAATTTCCTCTTATGTTTGAAATGAGAAAAAATGAACTTGGTTTTTCATAGACACAAAAGACATGGTATATTTAGACCATTAGAGTATATGTGCCTTTATAAATATTCATTATTATGAATCCCAATCTAATCCTTATATCTAAATAAAAATTTTCACATTAATGTAAAAAAAATACCTCTTTGTGTACCTCCATAAAAGATACACTTTCATAAAGGATTAAGAAATAATTCAAAGAAGGAAACAAATGAAATAGAATCAAAAAATATAGAGACAACTAAATAATTCTATTCCTAATTGATTAATAAAAAATAAAACTAAATAGAATCAATCCTAATTGAACTAAATAAACTTATATATTCAAAAATGAACCAATCATGTCCAATGAAACCCACCCAAAAATGAGTTTGACCAAACCAAACCCAATACACCAAAACCATATTGAATTGTTCTAAATAAAGATTAATCAATTTAAATATAATAAAATCAAACTAGAGATAAAAATACTAGGTTCATTTTCATAATAGAATAATACCCACTAAAATTAAAAGGATCAAAATTTCAGGACTCAAACATAACTCAACTATGTTAAACCAATTAGACACATAGCCTTCCACAAATAGAATCAAATTGATTAAAACATTAATTATGTGAGTTTAACGAAAGTGAAATAATGTAAAAATTTTCTATATTTACAAAACTTATAAAATTTAATTTTATTGAATTGAGATGAAACAAGACAACATAAAATTACCTAAATTGAACCAAACTGATAAGATTTGAACCATACATAATTCTTCCAAAAATTATTTTGTTAAAACATCATACAAAATATTTATTTAGAAAAATAACTCAGTTCTAGTTAAATTAATAATAAATCAATTAATTTAATGAAAAATAAAGTAAAAAATCTAATTAATTCTAAATAAATATAAAATGTAATAAAAATAATATGAATATACCAAAAAAAAATTTAATAAATTTTCATTGAAATTTATTTTAATTTGTTTTTTTGTATTGTTTATAAATTTTATATTATTAAATAATTTACTATTATAATAATAATGTTCATTTCTTTCAAGAAACACTGAGCAGTGAAGGCCACATTCTTTTAAAAAATTATTTTTCTCGAGTACGATGAACAAATGGATGTTTTGTAAAAGATTATACATAATAAAATATTTTATCTTTTTTTATTGATATTTCAAAATTTTATATATAATTAATAATTAGATATCTCTTTTATATTTTCAATAGTCTTCCCTGAAGGTCCTTGATGATAAAGAATATGAATAGTTTAGGCCAAATGATCATTTGAGACAGATATTAGGCAAGGAGTACCAGGGGAGAGTCTAGTGCCAACCATAGAAGAGAATCATTCCCACTAGTTATTTCCCTTTATCATGCACCTCTAAAAGAATTGATAGCATTGAGCTATAAATGATTATTCAAAATCATATGAGGCCAAAATTATAGGTATAGAGGATCGTGAAAGATGTAAAATGGTCACTGAAAAGTTTCTAGAAGCTATGACATCTATATCATCATAATTTCATTAGAGGCTGTTATGGTTTTTTATTCATCAGTTGTAATAATTACATCCCACCCCAATGGGGCACATTTTGTGATTCCCCATGTTTAACACCAATAGGCCCGGGGCTGGCGAATATCGCTGAGTAGGCATATCACCAACATGAGAGGACATAGCATAAATTACACTTTCATGCACACACATCCCTAAGCACATAAAATTATGAAATGTAAAACGATATATAAACAATCTATACTAGCATCCAAATCCCACTATCAATGTACAAAAATGTATTGGAATGTAAATGCGGCCAAATACAAGCCAACCACAAAGAGTTTGAGAACAAGGCCAACATCAATGTAAATATGGAGACTTATGTCAGGATAACTAAAGGAACACACCTCGGCCTATCCAAATCACTAAACAACACATGGAATTAGTCCCTATAGTATTTCATCAAAATTTTGATCTTCTTTAAAAGACACATCGCATGCGAGAAAGACCCATATACGAGTGAGTATAATAATACCCAGCAGGACACCCTAAAATAACTAAGTAGATAACAATGTGAAAAACAATTATATCTACATAGTTACATTTTTACAACACATATAACATTAAAAACTAGATATACTAAACAAGACACACATTATCAACGTATTTCACAACCATATTACTAGTCTAGGACTTCAGGTCGATGGTTTCCCAAAATACCCATTTAGAGACACACACTCCATGTGTTACAAAATAACTGACAAAATCATTTTGAGAGGTCATGATTATTAGATCATGTCATAGGAAGTACACGATTTATGTCTAAAAATATGTGATACACATATGAGTATCGCCCCCAATGCCACGGGGTATAGAAAAACCACAATATGGAATAACCCTCTATGAAAAGGATTGGAACTCGTGTAGTGTTTGTCATGAAGATACCAAGAAATATACCCAGGGAAAGATGATGAAATAGGATCTCACTTTGGGCCCATTGAAAGGATTAAAACAAATCTATCCAACAATTCATATTGAATTGATCACTATCTTATATGTAAGATGTGATTCTATACTAACACTTGGGGAATGGTTATACAGAACGCACCCTAACATAACTTGTCCAAGATGAAGAAGACAGTAGATCCAATACTTCCTTGAAATATTAAATGTTGTGTACTAGTAGTTCATGATGTGTATTTTTGAATTGAGTACTTCCTTTGTATCATGACTTATGACCAAGTTAGTGTCGAAGTACACAATGTGTCCATGCATGTGTACCTCAACCTATGTCAAAGTATATGACTCTACCCAAGTACACCTGGCCAAGCCATGTCTGTGTCGGAGTACACAACGTGTCTGTCCATATGTACTCATGGTAGTGTCTATGTACCCTTTAAGGTATATACCAATATTCTATGAAAGGGTCACATGTCATGTGATCAAGTCACACATCGTATTATATTTATCTTCACCATGAAACTATATCCACCAAACTAAGGGTCCCACATGATGTGTATTATAGAGATAAATGTTGTTTATTTTATTATTTCCATAAACCTGTAGTTTCCTCAGGTACCTTCCCAAATCCATCATCACCACCATTAATAATTCCCATGGTACATGGATATACAGTTTGACAGGCCTGGTCACCACTGGCAGCTGAATTCTATCCTTCAATTCTCTAGAAAATACAAACCAAAGCCACACCACCATCATTAATCTAAACCATTCACTTGAACACCACTGATCTAGTTCGGATCCATCATTGTTTTCATCATGACATTCACACCACAAAAATCTTAATTTTAGTCTACAATAGAAAATAATTGCTCCATGAAATAGGTGAACAACATTCTATACCACGGTATTTGGGTCTATCCACTGGGAATTGAAACCCCAATGATAAATACACATCAAAAAATGGGAGAAAAATATGAAATAATAAAAAAGAGGAACAAACCTTGTCTTTTTCTGTTGGAATTACTTCATTTTCATTAGAATGAAGAACCGAGAACAAATAATAAATAAAAAAATCTCCCAATAAAATCCCCTCATAATAATACCATCAAGTGATACAATTTTTATACAAATAAAAAAGTTGGCCGATTGATTCAAATTCACTATAAAAATAAATAATGTGGAAGAAAACCGCATAAATCAACATCATACCTCGATTCAATCATTTATGAAGATCAATGATTTTTTGCTGTTGTTTGTGATATCCTTGAATCTCCTTGTGCACTGATCATTGAACAATGATTCAATTGTCATTATCTAATAGAATCTCCTACAAATCATCTCCAAGACTCTCTCGAAATTTTTAGTTTATGTGGGTAACTGTTCAATTTTAACCATGAAAGAGTATTTATAGGAGAACCGGGTTGTAGTTTCAATGAATTAAATAAAATAATTTATTTAATTATTTTATTCATTTTACGACAACGTTGATTTTTTCAAAAAAAAAACCACATTGAAAAATGGTATGTCACGATTAAGGTAAACCCTATGTTCAAACTCAATGATGCCCTCAGATTTCTGATTTGAGCTTCCATTTTGGAGTTATTCCACTTGTTCTAGACAAATACATTTGTGTGTGTTTAATATACTTAATATATTTCAATGAATTATTTTGGGGACACCATGAATTGGAATCAAATGTCATCTCAGTTCCTTATCTCGAAAATAATCCTTAAAATGTAAAAAATAATAATACATGGAAATATCCGTGACCCTAAATTCTACACTCATTGGGGATTTACATCCTTAAAACCCAAAATAAGTGTCTATATGTAAAATGTGGGTACTGATCATGAATTTGTGCCTCCCACTCTCGGGTGCTCTTCTAAAGGATCATATGCTACCACCAAACACACACTAAAGGAATCACTCTCTAATGAAGGATCCTCTCCTGTCGATCCTTAATCTCTAATTGGTACTCATAAAATGTAGCTCCAACCTCGATGTATAGCTCTCCCCAATCGATAATATGTGATGGATCACGCATGAACCTCCTCAGTTGTTCATGTAGAAGATATCATGTAACAAGTATAACTATTGAAGTAAATATATATGGTACTCCACCTCACCAACTCTATATAGTATCTAAAAAGTTCTAATGAATCTTAGAGATATCATGCCACCCATTACAAATATCTATAATCCATGTTGAGGTGAAACTCATAGGAACACATGGTATACATCTTTGAACTATAAAGGCTTCCGTCCTTTATCCTCATAGAATTTATGATGGATCTATGTAGCCCTCATAAGATCCTAGATTATTTTCCCCTTATCTTTATTATCTCACACCAACTATGGTCCCACAAGATCCAAATATCCTATGTCAGTGCAAAAATATGGGGACCAACATGGTCGCCCGTTCAAGGCCTCGAATGATGTGACACTGATGGTGGAATGGTACATGTTTTCTTATTAAAACTTCACCAATGGTAGGTGATCCTCCCAAATAAGGAAAAAGTATTACACGCTGGCTCACAACATTTATTCTAGAACCTGAATGGTCTGCTCAGTCAGGCCATCAGTTTAGGGGTGAAAATCCGTAATCGAACCCAACTAAGCCCAAAAGTACTCCAATAATACCTTGAATAACTATGATTTAAAGCGATAATCAAAACCAGTATTGATATTCTAGGGAGCTCCATGGAGTCATAATATCTCTCGTACGTATAGGCATACCATGATCTCTACTAAACTCTAATCCCAAATAGATAGAAGTGGGATGACTTAGTGAGGTGGTCTATGATCACATAGATATAATCATGTCCCATATATGTAAATGGTAATCCAGTCACAAAGTTCCTGTATATATCATACCACTTCCACTTTATACGTTCAAGGGGTTGAGCTAATCCCATTAGAAATTGGTGATCATCCTTCACCTTCTAACACGTAAGGAATAGAGAGAAATACTATTAAACTCCCTTATTTATCCCTAGACACCAAAAATGAAATTGGAGGTCCTGGTAAATCTTTTCCAAATCAATATGTACCAATATAGTAGATATATGAAAATATGTCATACCCTCCATCAACAATATCATAGGTACCATCATGCATCCTCTAAAAATAATGACATGCCACCCACCTTTATAAAATTCAACATAAGCATGTCCAGTTGATATCTATGTATCTAGGATCTCACAGATGGTATCCCCAAGTTGTTCCTCCCTAACTCAATTCTAAAGAATAGGGGTAACAACCATCAATTAGAAGTAATCTGATCTATCTCCATCAATAAATGATAACTACAATTAGGAAATCTAATCTTAAAACTCACTTAGAAACTACGAAAATGACCTCTAGTTGAGAACATTTTTTATTGTGTTCTCCTTCATAAGTGTATAGAAAATATAAAATTCATAATTCTTGGTGAACTCTAGAAATTTTCTCTATATTAATTAAATATTATTTAGAGATAATATATAGTTGAGACTCTTATTGTCAGAATAGAAGACAAATCACTCACACATTAGGTTGTGTCTCCACATTTTCAATACAAATTCGACCATTCATAACTCAAGGTCAAGGTTCATATAGTTTGACTCATGTTGTCTCAACTAACATGATCCATAGGCAATCACTTCCATATTCTTAATCAGAAAAAAAACCATGCTTGGTTCTTAATTGATCATGGAGCACTACATACTCAACACCATACTCTAGAAATCTCAAGATGTGAGCACTCATAAATCTCTACCTCAACACCAGAAACACATGTTGGAAACTATCCATACACATTAAAGGCTACCCCTTTCAAGTTTAATCTATCATGGGAGATGATATATTTTAGAATTTAGGTATGAATCTATGATACTAGCCTACCATACCAATGAAGCTCTGCACCTCCATCATGCTCTTTGGATGATCCAAAGCTAAAACTACCTCAACCTTCATTTGGTCCACTACCACACCATCTACTGAGATAATGTAACCTAGAAATTGGACATCCTAAATCTAGAAATGGAACTTTCATAGATTCCCCTAAAGATGGTTCTATTAGAGTATGTCTACAACCATCCTTATGTGTATTGCATGATCCTCCTCGGACATTGAGTTCATTAGGATATTGTCGATGAAGACAATCATGAACCAGTCTAATAAAGGCTGAAAGATATGGTTCATGAGTCCTATGAACACCACCAGGGATTTCATCATTACAAAGGTCATCATCAATTACTCATAGTGACCATAGAATCATATTAATGTTTTCTTTGGTATATCCTCATCCCATACTCACAACTGGTGGCATCTAGATCTGAGGACAACCTTTGAGAATGATTAGTCCCATCTCAATTGATCAAAGTGGTCATAAATCCTCGATAGTGGATACTTTTTCTTAACAATCACCTGGTTCAAGGACCATTAGAGAACACATAAACTCTATCTCTCAGCCTATTTCTTGGTAGAAAACATAGGGAATTCCCATGGTGATACATTGGGTCTAACAAATCCCTTCCTATAAAATTCCTCCAACTTCACCCTCATGTCTTGAAGCTCTATGGGATCCATCTGATATGATAATAATGATATCAAGATCATATTTGAGTTTTTATTGATGCATAATTCTCTATATTAGTTGAGAGGTAATACTGGATCACCCATAGTAAATATTTCTTCATACCCCCACCCCTATAGGGAATTGAATATGCCTAACATAAACTACACCAAGGGTTATTCTATCCAACTGATAAGTAATTAGCTGCATCCTCTACACATTAGTCCAACCATCACTTCATGGGTTTCCTTTTCACCCACAATGGAAAAAATAGTCCAATTGATTACACACTATATCCTCCACCTGAAACAGTCTATCTGGGAATGAATCGTACATAACCATTCCATACCTAAGATGAAGCAGAAAGGCCACATCATTTACAAAATGTGATTCAAATAGAGATTATTACCACCAAAAGTTATTCCTAACTATCGGCACAAGTGTGTGATCACTATGTCATCTCTAGTAGGAGTCTCCAAATACAAGGGTCGAGCCAATGGCTTAACTAAATTCTTTGAGTCTTGAACCGGGTATGTTTAAATAAATAAATGAATCACACTTGTTTCTATTAGTACTAAATTTAAGGTATAAAAGACACATATAATACAATGTATCATTCATGATGACTCTAATTCATAATCCTTGACCACCTGTAGCTGTCCCCAATCCTATAAACTAGCTCCCTATGCCTAACATGGAACACATAGTGGTGGTGGTGGTAACAAGTCAAAGGGTCTACCACATACAGCTACTTTCCTATCTCCTCTACCATGTACATCACCCTTTAGACCTTCCTGATCCTATAACTTTCTCTTCATTGGAAACTGTAGAGACCTGAAGCTTGATGTACATTGACATTACATTACATTTGCGGAATACATAGTATATAACAAAAACACACACATAAGGATCGTAATAGTTTAGTGTCTTTGGAAACTCGGAACATAATCTTCTAATCGTGGTGAAAGGTCTTAAATATCTCCCATAAAGATATTCCCTTTTTTTTACCTAAAAAATTTCTTTATATCCTGGGGAAAAGAAAACATAAAAGGGTAAGCTCAAATGCTCAGTAAGGGTAAATAAAAGAAAAATCAATCACATCATATTCATAAGAACATAACTTTTGGAAATCTTAACCTGCAAAAGAGAGAATAATTTCATAACATGGGATAAATCATAGTAGTGAAATGAAATCCCAATAATCATAACTTAAAACATGAAACTTTGTGGCATTCACACATAATCATAGAGAATCATTTCTTGTTAGTCAAGACTCATTTCCAAGACTATCTTAGTGGACAAAGTCCATTTCTGAACCGAGTCACCCTCGTTTCAGTCCTGTTTCACTGAACCGGTATAACCTACCGTTCTAGCCATGTCTATCTCATGAGATATAAAATCTTTACCCAATGCATTGGAGGGAGATATAGGTCCCACCCATCTTATAATGAATCATTTCTTATGTGTGCCACATAATCATAAACCATACATCATAGCGTAACCCATGTAATAAAAATGGAATTCTTAAACAACATGACATCATAAAACAATTCATATAAGATAAATGAATTCATAAAAATATTTCCATCACAACATAATAAAATCCATGTAATAATAGGGATAAAAACAGAACCCTTTATTATCTTAGATGGAAAATAATTTTGATAAAACACTTGAACTCCATTCTTGAGGAAAATATCCTTTCTTCTTCAAAAAAACTTTTCTTTTCTTAACATGTCATACAATTATAAACAATAAAAAGTTGATTAAAAATAAAATTGAAACACTTGTAAAGGAAGATTCTTGGAAATAATGTTTTAAAAATCCATTCATGCCGTATAAGTTAAAAAAACATTCTTCGTACCTTTGTCGGAAAAGTCAAAAAGTACCTCGTATGAGAAAACGACAAAAGATTCCTTTCATATTCTTTACTAAAGACTCACCGAAGGGTAAAATTGGATTTAAACTATTGTAAGTGGATGGAAACAATATTACATATTGAGGGAACATGGATGTGGATGATAAAATACACCCCAGTAAATACTTACGAATAAACAATCTCGGATAAAAATGAGATTGTGATATTTCCCTTACCTTAGGTCCGATTTGCTTCGTAAGTGTCCAAAACTCCTGTATAATGATTTAAATAATGTCATTGACTTATTACAGAATCATATTCATTGTTATGATATCATATATGGTTCACTTATGACATTATATTACCCGTTCTTTTGTAAATTCCATGTTAAAAATCGTTTTGGGTAAAATTGTTTCATTTGTCGTCCGTGTTTTGACATGTAATTATTCATATGATTACTTAGATCATGATTACTTAATTCCAGAATATAAAACATGATTTATATATATATATATATTCATAATATACATATATATAATAAATCAGTAAATGGAAAGAAATACACCGTTCATGGAGACGGTAGTCCGTACGTACGCATGAACGCTGTTTTCATTTCCTTATTGAATTGAATGGAATTAAGTAGATGACATACATATAAATATAAATAAATCCAGTATCATTATTATGTCATATATTTCATTAGTACTTATTATATATACTTTATAATCATTCATGAATGGTTAATCATTGAGAATGAATCTCATCGCGTCCTGGAGACGGTAGTCCGTACGTACGCACGAGCGATGATATCGTTCCCATGGTCGTGGAATTGTGTTGAAGTGTTTGTATAATATTTCAGTATCAATATCACTTTATAATAATCATATATAGTTACTCATTACACCATTATACCCATCCAATTAAGGTGGTGGCGGAAAATAGATTACACCACGGCATGGAGATGGTATTCCGTACGTACGCACGCGCGGTGATTTCCTTTTTCCGTAGGATGGATAGAAGGTTAATTAGAGTTGTTTCATATTTATAATAAAATATCAGTATATAAGAAATACTTATGTTATTACTTTATCATGAAACAACTAAAGAAGAAGAAGTTGAAGATGAAAGAAGTTGAAAAGATCGGTAATGGATATTACCTCTTCTTTGGAACGCCTCTTTGAATCCTCCACTTAGGAAACTAAGATTGGTATTTGAAGAAGACCAGGACCTCTAGGATTATTCTATGAAAGTGGAGAATGGATTTTTTCAGGGGTTGGCCGATCTTGAGTGCTCAAATTGGTGTGAGTAGGAGGGGAAGGATGTGCCCTTTTATAAGGGAGGAGAGGGGCACCTTAAGAATATCTCAAAATATTATTTTATATTAAAGTCAAAATCGGTTTATAATAGTTCCAAAGGGTCTTATTTCGAAGCTAAAGTGGGGATGGGTCTAAATCCTATCAAAAAATATGATTTAGACAAGTTTAGGTTATTATTTTAACCTTATAAATTAGATTTAACTCTAAGTTAAATAATTTAACTTTTACCGTGTCTTTTTGTTTTCTTACAATATATGGTTAATACACTTACTATAACATGCCAAACGAACCCCAAATTGTTTATTATTAATATATATATCCTTATCTAAGTCCTTTGGCCGATCCTTAGATTTGTAGGAATAAAATAACAATTAATAATATAATATTTGATTTAAAAACTATTTTGTGTCAATTTTGACACTATTTGATATATGATTTTTGTGAAAGTCATAACAGAATTATATGTTCGAACCAAGTTTATTAAATCAACACTAATATATCATAGTAACCTATAAAATTAGTGGGATTCATAAAAAGTCTCAAATTACATTTATTTTGGTGTTTATAACATCAATTATGTCAATATTTCATTAATAAGATAATTACTACATCATCATTGTGTCATAAATAAATTAAATTATTTAATGTATAAAAATTATAAATAAAATACCATTATGTAGGAAATCGTTTTAGATTTCTAATGAATATTTATAGTCGAATTTATCTTATGTATAACTCCATATTAAAAATGATTTACCTATTAAACATTGATTTTAACTATTTTAACCCTTCTTTAAATAAATTAATAATAAATGTCCTAATCTAATCCAAGTGGGCCTAAATGATAATATTTTACACTTAAGGTTGTTTTTGGTCGAGATAAACTTGTCCAATAGGATTATGACATGTGTTAGGGTAATATTAATATCATTGTTACCCTTAATTACCCTATTTACTTTTAACCGTGGTAAATAAAAGTAAAAAGTTACTATTCACCAAAAATTATTTTCATCTCATTGAACCACATTTTACTTACTGACATCAACCGTGTCTCTATGATTTTTGAATTTCCATTCACAGAAGCGGTAAAATTAAGATTTATGAAAAAATTAATTTTTTTAAACTACCACTTAGTAGTTTCACTATTCATAAAAAATTGAAGTTTTTCAGAAAAATGCCAAAATTTCATCCTAAGCTATATTTCATATTCCGAATTCAAAAATGAAGTCTACTTTACCAAATTCATAACATAGAAGTTGCATTAATTAATTTTATAATTAAATCCCGTTGTTAAAACAAATAGCGTGTTTTTAAGAAACAATATCTATCAAAAGATTGACATTTGTTTTTGTCTAGTGTAAATGTGAAATTACATCCAATGACCAACATTGTATTGAATTGTAAAAATATATTCTAGATATACTTTAAAACCACTCAAATTAATATTTTATCACTATTAATTATTTCGATTAAAAAAGTTGTTGTTAATTAAAATTTAGTAATATTCACTATTCATCAGAAAATGAAAGTTATCCGAAAAGTACCAAAATTTCACCCTAAGATAATTTCAATATTACGAATCCAAAAATAAAGTCCATTTTGAAAAATAAAATTTACAAAATTTCAAAAAGTGGTTATTACTATTCATAACGGCTAGTTTTAATAATATTTTAATAGCATATTGCTGTTTAGTGAAACTTGTTATTGTGTACTACACATGCTATCGAGGAAGGTCGCGATTGCGTGTAATGCAAGGCAAGCCAAGGATGCGTGTTGTGAAAGCTCCTTTTAGTGTAGCGTACAACACAAGACATTAGTGAAATAAAAAAGAATATTTTTCATAAAATCTTGGGTTGTTACAGAAACCCATTAGTTTTCTCCCTATTTTCATAAGAAAAGGGTAGAAAAAATCATTCAAGATGTCCCATGTCATCGCTTGAGTAGAACTGCCTCTCACTCGGCTGACTAGACCCATCATGTGATCCCTAAACCATAAATCCTCTATCCTAGGACCTTATCTTGAAACTTCCTGCATGTCCCGGTCCCTAAGATGAATATTTTCTCCCTACTGCAAAAGTATTCTATAATATATACACACTACCATCTACCACTATTCAAGTATGCTCAGCCATAAAACTATCTACCACCAAATATCACTCTAACACCCCCAACATAACTTGGAATTCACATAGTTATAACACTAGATTTAATTTCACTACGTAGCCCTTTCTCAAAGGTCTAGCCTAGAAAAAATGGTCATGAACCATATCCAAATAGTAATGGGATAGGTTGGTGAACCTTGAAGAATACTCATCCATTTTCGTACTACCATGTGGGATATATATAATCTCATGTATGCATACAACCCTCAACATATATATTGATAACCACTCTCTGAAAATTAAATTGAACTTTGATTGTGATAAAGTAGATTCTTAATGTGACTGGGTCACTAAAACCCACCATATTCCTATAGATCCATGGACAAGGCTCACTATCACAACCCCTATCTAATTTTTAGGTGTCCTGAAAAGATGGAAAAATCTTTTCAATGCATCAAGCTAGTCCTCAGCTACATATAGTTCAGGATTTGCTCAAAAAACAAGGGGTAGATATCACTATAAATCATGATCTTCCCTCAACATATTCAACTCATCTTCTACCCTATAGGTAGTGGTATAACTACTGCACCCCCTTGAGGTAACACCACATGAACAGACCCCTATATCAATGCCTCATCCGTAAGGGGATCATCATCATCATCCTGATGATGAATCCTTGATGGAATACTTAATAGAGGAATACTAATGTAGATAAGATGTATCATGATCACTGAGTATATCTTGATACATGAATCAAGAAAGAAATAGAAACCACTACCCATTCATATATAATGAATGTACCATTATTTTCTCTACAACCAGTTTCCTCATGTATCATGTTGAAAGGTTATTAATCAGAGTCCTAGTGTATGGATACATTATCCTCCACACCATCAATGCAGTCCCTAGCCAAAAAGATGAACTAAAAATACTTAACACTAATTCTCCAAAACAATATCACATACTCTGGTCCTAAGGTATAATCGACTACTCTAATACCAATCTATCATGAACCATATCAATGGGGCTTGTTCCATGACTCCCCAAGCCTTCTTCCAATAGGTCATGGGATGGAGACTAGTGTTGAGTAGGCATATCACTAACATGGGAGGCCTTATACTAAAGTAAATACACAGACACACACACACACATTTATAAGCCCATAAAATTCTAAAATATAAAACAATAAATAAATCATGAATGCATACATCTAAATCCCACAACCTGAGTATGACAACATACAATACAAATAAACATGTCCAAATACCATACCACCACAAAGAGTTTAAGAACAATTAAAACCTAAAATTAAATATGGGGACTGATGTCAGGATAACCAAAAGAACACACATCAGTCTATCTTGATCACTAAGAACACTCTGGTCTAGTTCCTTCAATGACTCCATCAAAAGTTTAATCATTTTCATAAGACATGACATGTTGGGAAAAACCTATGCATGGTTGAGTATAAAAATACCTATAAGAACACCCCTAAATCACTAAGAATATAAAAATAATAATAATATTCAAATATTAAAAGGTATATCTCTACAACACATATAATAAGAATGTTGATATATACTCAACAAGACACACAGTCTCTAGGTATGTCACAATCGCAATTCCAATCAAGGATTTTAGATCCAAGGTTCCACATATAACTTCTTCCTATAGAGAACACTTCAGGTGTCGGATAGAACCGATCATGTCCGTTGTTCTCATCAGTTCTCATCATTACATGTACAAATTGGATGTCTGATGAGATATGATACATAGATAAGGATCACACCAAAAGCCATGGGGTATACATACAAATAAATCTAGAATAACCCACTATGTAGAGGATAAACACCCATGTAGTGTTGGTCACAATGATACTAAGAAGCCAAACTACGGAAAAATGATGATGTATGATCTCAATTATTGCCTCATTGAAAGATTCCATCAACTCTATCCACGAATTCTTACTGAAGGGATCATTATCCTAATTGAAGGACTCTATTCTATACTAACCCTCAATGAATGGATACAGGGAACACACCCTAATGACTCCTGAACAATATGAATAGTAAAAGATCTCCAAGCCTTACTTAAATGAGTATATGATTTGTAATAGTAGTACAAGACATGTTCCATTAGTATCAAGGACTACCCGTGTATCACTATTTTTGTAAGTGTCTATAAAGAAGTAGATGAAATTTTCCTGCCCATATACCACTTCCAATGTCCATGTACATGAATCATCCCATGTACCCCTATCCTAGCCATGCTTGTGTCAGAGTACATGAGTTATCAATCCCCTTGTACTTTTTGTTGTGTGTGAGTACCCTCTGAGGTACACATTGAGCGTCCAAATAAGCCTCACATGTTGTGTAACTTATTCACACATTGTGTGATATTTAGCTTACTAACTAACACTAACCACACATCAGGGGTTCTACATGGTGTGTGTTCCTGAGATACATGTTGTTTATATCATGATTTCCAAAAACCCATGGGTTCCTCACATGGATTTCCAAATCTACCACCACCATCCATCCATCATGACCATGTAATTAGGATCTGGGGTTTGACCATCCTGACTATCACTGAGGACATAATTTTGATCATTAATTCACAAAAAAATTAAACCCAAAGCCACAACTCTATCATTTATACAAAACTCACTCACAAATTACTCTGATCTCGTATTGATCCATCATTGTTTTCATCATCACGTGATCCCCATGATATATTGACTCTTAATCAGTGATTATAAATCATTTCACCAAGAAACAATTATGAAACATTTAGTTTCATGATATTTGGGTCGAACCACTGGGAAAAACAAACCTCGATGGTAACACATGTAGAAAAATGTGAGAAAATAAAGAAACCAAACAAAAACAGGACAATCCTCAAGTGTGTTCGACTATCCTTGATTCATTTCTTTTAGAACAATGAATTAAGAACAAAGAAAAAAATTAACAAATCTCCAACTAAAATCCTTGAAGAATAATCCCATCCCACAATATGATAGATCCACGAGTCTATATTTTAGTTGATTGATTTGATTTCATCATAATAGAAAATAATGGAGAGGAAACCACATAAATAAACATCTTTCCTCAATTTGTATAGATCACTAATGAAAAATGAATTTTCATCATTGTCATTTGTGATATTATTGAATCTTTTAGCACACCAATCATCGAACTACAATATGTCCATTTTTCACCCATGGAATCTCCTCCAACGGGTCTCCAATGATATCTCAAAATTGTATAACTATGTGGATAACACTTAAATTTTGTCCATAAAAGTGTATTTAAATGAGATGATAGGACACAACATTATTTAATAAAATAAAATAATTTATTTTATTATTTTATTTATTTTATGCCCATGATGAATTTTTCACAAACGCCTCATGACAACAATAATTATATCAGGCATAAGGTAAAACCCATTTTATGAAATCAATGGTGGCCTTTGATTATTTATGTGGTCCCCCATTAATGATTTATTCATCTTTTTAATGAAAACTATACACATGTGAATTTAATATATTTTAATCATTCATTCTGGGAACAATGATCCTCGGATTCACATGTTGTCTCAATATATGGTCCTGAAAATATTCCATACAATATCCAAAAATACTGTGTACAAAATGAAAGTCTCTATGGTAATAAGGATCTCTTTATATGATTCATTATGTGATCGAAATGAGGATCCTAGTATAGGCCATGGTTATTATACTCCTCATGATAACGATAATGATGAAGATAATGATGTTGAAGAAAATGTTGTTGGTGCTAAAGACGATAGTACTAGTGAGGATGTTTGTGATGTTGGTGATGATTATTATGGATGTGGTGGAAGTTAGGTAGTTATTGATCCCATCCATATTTGAGTTTATAGTTAAGATTAAAATGTTTGGATGTTGTTTAATGACTAAAACTGATCATTTGTGTGGATTATATATGTAAATTATAGTATTGAAAATGGTTTGAAATTTATTGAAAACTAATCAATTTTTATAATATTAAATATACAAAATATTTACTACATCAATGTAAACTATGGTTGGAAATTTTTAACAAGTTTTTGTATTGATTGTGATGAGGTTTTTTATGGGAGTATGGTGCTTCCTGGGGAGAAGAAGTTATACCAATGATTTTTTGATCAATTCGTATAGATATATAGACACAGTTTCAACAAAAACTCTTGCTATAGCATGGGTTGTGAGAGAAATATATACCCACTATTTTCTAAATGTTGGAATACAACTATACCAATGGTCTAGTGAAAGATATGGGTATTCATAATTGTCCATGGTCTATACAAATTGTTTCAACAGAAATAATTGGTATAGCCCTATAGCAATATCTTAACAGCCCATGGTTCATAGAAACACTGGTATAATGTATACTAATAGTTATATGGCCTATAAAAAACATTTAAATCCATTGTTATAGAATACATTTCCAGTAGTGATGGATACTTTAAGGTTAATTTTGCGAACGTTGTGTTAGTTTTCTTCTTTTCCCCTTGAATCGGGTAACATGGTTTCTAGTGATATATAATATGAGGCTTTATTTTTGATAATAATAATTATAATGCTAATCATTTATGTATGTATTTCATTGATAGTATAAAAAATAAAATTAATTATTATCCTTTTGAGTTTTTAATAAAAAATAAAAAATAATTATATAAATTGATTTATAAACTATTAATAATTAATTATTTACTATCATAATTAAATATATAACAAAAAAATATTAAATATATAAATATTAAAAATGAATAAATTATAGAAAACGTTAAAAATTGATAAATGTAAAAAAAGGAATAAAAAATATTAATTCATTAATGATTACCCATTGGAAGATGCTAATATTCATTGTTAATTTATATAGTTTTCATGTGATTTTTTATTCATAAATACCGATTTAGTGCATTTTACACTTTGAACATCATTTCACATCAGGATTGCAATTCATTCCTAAAACACACTATTACATGGTACATTGTTGAACATCTCATAAAACACCAAATGGTCTTGATTTTAATTTCATATTTAATTTTCAGGTTTTTCATTCCATTGGGAACAATTTATAATTATTTTGCACTTGAAGATTCAAATTTGAAGACCACCAAAGTGGGCCATGAACCAACCACATTCTGGGTGAAGTGATTTGGATAGCAACCCGATAAAATAACTGCATCGGGCATGATTCAAGCCCAAAGAGTCTCAAAATTTAATTGTAGATAGAAGCCATCATGTGGAACATTTCATTGAATAGTGGAACAAGCTAATTCGAATGTTTTAATGGCGTTCTAGGTGGCCCAAGTTGAAGATGGCATTCTGGGCCAGATTTTGTGGCCTTGAAAAACAACACACCATTTAAAACATATCGCACAAACCAAAAACTATTTTGGGATGAAATTTTACAGACAATTAGGAGACATAGGGGTATTCATTTAAGTCTTCTATGGACCACTCAAATTCGGCATTATAGAATTCCCTTTTGGCACGTCTTTCCAGTGGATGCAAGCTGGATTCCCTTTTGGGGGAAGAGTGGAAAAGCCACATCTCCATTAATTTTGCACCCACCTTTCCCCAATACAAATAATTAAAGGCACATTGGATGATGGGTTTTCATCCAAAAACTTCCAATATTACTATTTAATGAAGTAGTGGTGGATTATTTGAGGGATCTTGGTGCTTTGATTCATTGTATTGTTATGTTGTCCATTTGGTGTTGTAATCATTCTTCATTCTCATCTAAGTCTTTTGAATCACATTAGTTCTTAATAAAAGTTCTTCTTCAAATTTTATTCTGTTATTATTCATATCACGATGATACCGTTGAATTAAGGTGTGAAATTTTTCACACCAAACCTTGTGATATTCTTCACAAAACGGTGGAGTGATTGTTATTTTGTTTTTTTACTTTTCCATTCTACCATTATGAGTCTACATCCTGCTTCCGTTGGGAAGATGTCATAAATGGAGGTGTAAATATTTTATGGGTTGATCCATGGGGGAATATAGGTGCTGGATTGGATGTTATTTCTTGATCTATAAATGTTATTAATTTCTTCTATTTGAGTTTTATTCATTCAATTATTTTCTCTCTTCCTCTTATATACTGAATTTATTCGCCCCACTTTTATGTTCTAATAAGATCCTTTACCTTGGTGTGATATAGAAAATGATCCTAAAAGTGTATAGGTGATTAGAATGTGTTTGTGAATGTGTTTATCCATCAGGTGATGAGGTTAGTTTGAATTCATTTCATGAATCCTTCTCGAGTTAATGAAATTAAAATTGTTAAAAAAAAGAAGTCATCCAATTGACCCTGAGCTATAACCTAGGATCAACTCATTTTCTCATTAATTTATTTCACATATATCTCTTAGTTATCTTTTAAAACTATCCAATATCATCCCAAGGTTTTCCACTTCATATCCAAACATTCCATCCCTTTTTATTGTGTGTCTAAGTTTCTTCTTAGGTCTCTAAGGATTCGACAACCCAAGGTACACTGCATGTGACAGATTTAACCACAGAACTTGGGTAAATTTGAGCATGAATCAAATTTTGGCTTTGTTTACAGGGACCAAGTAAGTTATTTAGACCAAAACCTTCTTTTCTTAGCCCCATTCTTCTATTATTATCCAAGATCTCTGATCTTTTCCCTTTCTCACATTTTGTTCTGTTGGCGCATGTTCGCCTACACCCGCGATAACTCAAACAGACTAGTGAGGGTGGGAATTCATGGGATAAGGGAGTAAAGTACACCATTGGATCCTAATAATCCTAATACCAGAGAGTCCAATATTGAGTCAATTTCAATGGAGGGTCTTTATGGAAACCAACTCATAAACCCGAGTGGGAACCAAAATGGAAATCCAAATGAGGCAGCCCCAAATATGGGGAATGCAGTCGATCAATCCATGAATGACTACCTTACACATACCTGGAACAGTGCACCCTCTTGCATTATCCTTGCTTCCCTGAGAGACTCGCATTATTTCTTTAAACCTCATGTCCTAAACCACCTTCCCACATTCCATGGGATAGAGTCAGAAATGCCTTACTTTCATGTCAATGAGTTCAATGACATTATTGAAACCATGTGCTCACCACAACATCTTGAGTCAACTAAGATGAGGCTATTTATTTTCTCACATAAGGATCAAGCAAATAACTGGTTAAATAATCTGATACATTCATCAATCCACTCTTGGGACTAGCTGTAAAGAGAATTTTACAAAAAATACTTCCCCCATCACAAAATCATTGCACTAAAAAAAGAGAATCCAAAACATTTTAGAAAAAGAGGGAGAGTAATTTTATAAAACATGGGAGAGGTTCAAAGACACCCTAAACATGGTTCCACACCATGGTTTTTCTATTCCTGAACAAGTTAGAATTTTCTATGAAGTTTTGGGCTCGTGGAACAAACAATTCATTGACATGATGTGTAATGGGACCTTTAAAAAAAATCCACAAATGATTCTTATGAGTATCTAGAAATCCTTGCTGAACAACACCAAACATGGGGAACATCACCTTATTCTGAAAAGCCCCAAAGAACTGGTGGAATGCATACACTTAGTGAAGTGGACAACCTTAGGGAAAAACTTTCAGCACTCTCTAGGATGGTTGAAGAGATAGACCATAGGAAAATCCATGAAATCCAAACTACAGACCCTTTTTTCACAATATGTGACAAACATGACCACAAAACAAACAACTGCCCAACCATTCCATCCATCAAGGATGTTCTTTTGTGAGGACCACCTTCTGAAGTCAATACCTTAAACTTTCAAAATCCCGAATACCCAAACACATTCAAACCAAGGTATAATGACCACCCATGCTTCCGATGGAAAGATAACCAACAGCCTAGCCAACTACAAGGACCAAACCCCTACCCTAAACACAATTTTCAATTCCATAACCAATTCCAACCACAACTAGTCCAATATCGTCATCCTCTAGTCCAATACCAACAACCCATCTAACAACCAAAGTTTCCCCCTGGGATAACCCAACCACACAAGCCCCATCCCAATATGTCCCTCACCCTGTCCTTGAACAACTGTGAAAACAAATGGAAAGGGTGAACTCAGAAGTCACTTCCCTGAAACAAGAACTTCAAAACATCAAAACTGGAAAGGCACCCAGGCCTACACAAGCCATTCCACAACAAACAATAAGGGGAGAGTCAAGTTACACTCAAACAACTCATTAACAAATTAATGTGGTGACTGTTCTAAGAAGTGGGAAATCAGTTTAGAAACCTGAACAAATAATTCAAAAAACATCTAAATATTCAAACACTAATGAAAATTTAAATGAAGCATATGTTAAAACTGAAAAATATGATAACATTGTCAGAGAAACAACCCTTCAAAAAACAACCCCACAACCTGCACCATTTCCTCAACGCATGAGGGGGAAAACCAAGACTGAATTGAGTGAAACATTGAGGAAATTATTCTCACAAGTGAAGTTGAACATTACAATCCTCGATGAAATTCAAACCATTCCTTTCTAATCAAAGTACCTTAAGGACTTGTGCACTTTTAAAAGAAAATTTTCACATAAAAACAATGTCCTTTTGGATGCTAATGTGAGTACCACCATTCAAGGGACCATTCCTCCTAAGTTTAAAGACCCAGGTTTCATGTACATCAATGTTGAAATAGGAGAGAGAAAAGTTGTAAAGTCCTTATGTGACCTAGGTGCTAGTGTCAATCTCATCCCCTATGTTGTTTACTACCAATTAGGCCTAGAAGAGATCCAACCCACATCTTTCACACTTCAACTTGCTGATCATAGCATTAGGGTTCCAAAGGGGGTCTTAAAGGATGTTTTGGGGAAATTTGAAAATTTCATTTACCCAAATGACTTCATTGTTCTTTAAAATCACCCAAGCTTAGGTCCTAGGGAGAAAATACCAATCATCCTTGGTCATCCCTTCCTTGAAACAATCAACTCTGTTATCTGAGTCTAAAATGGGAACATGACCATCACATTTGGAAACATGAGTCTAGACATGAAAACTCTCAAATTGCGGATGATGAAGAGATCCATGAGGTTAATTAGATAGGTAGTGTTGATAGTGAACTCATGGAACATCAAGGAATTACTGAAGAATGTTTAAGTAAAGAAGAGATTGATTTTCGTTATTCACATGATATAAATTTGTCTCCTTGGCTTGAATCTCTTTCAGATAGCTCTATTGATGATTTTATAGAATCAAAAGTCAATGATACAATGGGTGAAATCAATAACATTGAGTCCATACCCATTCATGAAACTACTCTAGATAATTTAGTGGATGAAAATTATGTTCACGAGGAACCAATTTTGTCGAGAAATATGAAAAAAGAAACCGAGTTCAATACAAAGTCTCATCATTTCTTCGAAAGTGATAACCACTCTGATCTTGAATTTAAGGTTTTACCTTCCTCACTCAAGTCTAAATTCTTAGGGGACAATCAATCCTTTCATGTTGTCATTTCTTCCTCTCTAGAAGCCGATCATGAGAGGATGATTCTAGATGTTCTTAGGAGACACAAGAAAGCCATTTGATGGACCCTATATGATATTCTGGGGATTATCCCACTTATAGAAACTCATAGAATTTTTCTAGAATAAAATTCAAAGCCATGTCATCAACCTCAGCGGCGACTCAATACTAATCTCATGGAAGTGTGAGAAAAGAACTTTTGAAATCGTTAAAAGCTGGAATCATCTATCCAATAGCTGAGAGTTAGTGGGTTAGCCCAATCCATGTGGTTTCAAAGAAGGATGGAATCACAATAATAACTAATAAGGATAGAGAGATGCTTCTAACAAGGGTTAGTAGTGGATGGAGAGTATGTATTGACTATAGGAAGCTCAACTCTTGTACCAAGAAAGACTATTTCCCCTTTCCCTTTATTGATCAAGTCCTCGAGTGAGTGGCAGGTCATCAATTCTATTACTTCCTAGATGGGTTATCAGGGTATAATAAAATCGATGTCTCCTTATAGGATCCAGGAAAAACAACATTCACCTATCCATTCGACACTTTTTCCTTCAAGTGCATTCCCTTTGGGTTATTTAATGCCCCTAGTACCTTCTAGCGTTGCTTGATGGGAATCTTCTCGTACATGGTGGGGGATTGTTTAGAGGTCTTCAAAGATGACTTCATCATCTTTGGGGATACTTTTGAGGGATGCATTATAAATGGTGAAAAGGTTTGGTCAAGGTTGAAGGATAATAATCTCATACTAAATTGGGAAAAATGCTATTTCATGGTAAGGGAAGGACTTGTTCTAGGTCACATGGTATCTGGTAGAGGGATTGAAGTTGATAAAGATAAGGTTGAAATCATTCATCCCCTTCCCTCTCCTAAAACTGTTAAGGAAGTGAGGACCTTCTTAAAACATGCTAGATTTTATAGAAGGTTCATTAGGATTTTCAGTTCTATTTCTCGACCAATTTGTGCTCTATTGGAAAAAGATGCTCCATTTTTTTGGGAAGAAAGTTGTGAGGAATCATTCTCTACACTCAAGTCAACTATTATATCTCCAACTATCATGCAATATCCAAATTGGAAAATTCCTTTTTAGATCATGTGTGATGCGAGTGACATCGTTGTAGGTGCAGTCTTAGGATAAAGAATGAGAAAACTCTTTATGTCATTGCTTATGAAACCAAATCCTTAAATGATGCCCAAATAAACTACACCACCACTGAGAAAGAGTTACATGCTATTGTGTTTGCCTTATATAAGTTTAGATCGTACCTCTTAGGATCCCCCATCAGTGTGTTCACTGACCATTCTGCGTCGAAATACCTATTCCAGAAATAAGATACTAAGCCTAGACTGATTAGGTGGGTCTTTAACTTACAATAATTTTACCTCACAATCAAGGGAAAAAGGGTGTTGAAAATGTTGTAAATGACCATCTCTCTAGGATAAAATTTAATTAAAAATCATCTCACCTTGATGTGTATGATTCATTCCCTGATGAACACTTATACTCTGTGAGTGACTGCCCTTGGTATGCCAATATAGCCAATTTCTTAGTTACTGGAGTCATTCCAAAATTCTTATGGACTCAGGATAGAAGGAAATTCCATTATTATGTCAGTCACTATTTTTTTGATGATCCATTTCTCTATAAGTTCTGCCCTGACCAAGTCATTAAAAGGTGGGTCCTAGAATCTGAACAAGGGTACGTCTTTAAATTCTGTCATAGTGAAGCATGTGGAGGTCACTTTTCTTCTAATAAAACTTCTGCTAAGGTTCTTCAGTGTGGTCTCTTCTAGCCCACCCTCTCAAGGGAATCCTACACATTTTTTCAAATCTGTCCTAGGTGTCAACAAGTAGGGTCCATAACAAAAAGGAATCAAATGCCACTCACTCCCATCTTGGTGATTGAAATATTTGATTTCTGGGGAATCGATTTCATGGGACCCTTCCCAAAATCTAGGTGATATCTCTATATCCTCTTAGCTGTTGATTATGTCTCAAAATGGGATGAGTCCATTCCCACCAAGACTATTGATCATCAAGTTGTGATCTGATTCCTAAAAGAGCATATATTTTCTATATTTGGAATTCTGTGGGCTATAATCAGTGATAGTGGAACCCATTTCTACAACCTCCCATTCTCTTCACTCATGTCTATGTATAGTAATTCTCATAAAGACTCCACTGCATACCATCCTCAAACCAACGGTCTTGCTGAGTTGGAAAATAGAAAAATTAATCAGATTATTGAAAAAACTATCAAACCCTCTAGGAATGATTGGTCTGAGAAACTCTTAGATTCCTTTTGGTCATATCGATCTGCTTTCATAACTATCCTAGGCATGTCACCGTATAGACTGTTTATGGAAAATCATGTCATTTACCTGTTGAAATTGAGTATAAGGCCTTTTGGGAAATAAATAAAATGAAATTTGACATTTCATTGGCTGAAAAAAAAATGAAATTAGATCTTAATGAACTCGAGGAACTTAGGATGGAGGCTTATGAAAATTCAAGGATCAATAAATATAAAGATGAAGCCTACCAATCTAGGAATCTCAAAGTCAAACACTTTGATCCAGGAAAATGAAAGCTCTTGTATAGTTCAAAACTCCATCTACACCCGGGAATTCTAAGGTCTAGATGGTGTGGTCCATACCTAGTGCATCATGTGTACCCTCATGGGGAAATAGAGATTCAGGATCCCCCAAGTGGCCATGTCTTAAAAGTCAATGGTCATAGGTTAAAACCATTCATTGAATCATTCAACAAACAAGAAACGAAGGAGGAGTTAATTGATCCAACATATGAACCAGAAAAAAATTTGAAAGATTTAGGGTCAATGTCGGTCTAACGACATTAAACAAAAGCGCTGTACGAGAGGTAACCCGTGGTTTTCATGATTCCAATCATTGTGAATCATCTTTTGTTTCCTTATTTTTTTGTTATTTATTTAAAAAAAATAGTCTGTTGACCTGTTCTTCTTTTATGAGCAAGGATGGGTATGAAAGGGGATAATTGTATTCATCTGTGTCATGCGGTGTGATCCCTGAGTAATACCGTACTAAGAAAATATAAAGAATTCAATGTATCATCAGTTTGATTTAAAAAATTGATATTTTTGACCTGTTCTTCTTTTATGAGTAAGGATGGATATGAAAGGGGAGCACAATATTCATCTGTGTCATGCGGTGTGATCCCTGAGTAATAACTTACCCAAAAATTTAAAACAAGACAATGTATCATTAGTTTGATTTAAAAAACAAAAAAAAATAAGGAAAACCATAAAAATGATGATACTTGGAATTAAATAAATCGGTGTGTTGTTTGTTTTGTCTGGTTTGTTCTTCTTTGTATGGTTCCGGGACTATTTTGTGTGATACATGTTCAATCAAGGAGGCGCCTACATCACTCGAGAGATCAAAAGAGTAATCTGGAGACACATGTACTTCAATTTCAAAAACCAGGTGAATTCGTTCAATGATTATTATTTTCAATTTCCTCTTTGAACTCCTCTCCTACCCCCTTATAAATTTTCTTTTCTTTAAACACTGGGGACAGTGTTATTCTATGTTGGGGGGGGATATGAAATAAAAATGTTGATCTTGTGTGCAAAAAAAATGTGTGGAAGGAAAAATTTCATTAACCTTGAACATGATAACACACATTGAAAACTCTACACTTGGATATCAAATAATTTTGATTTCCTTGATTCTGATTTTAATGCATTTTTATGTTCATGTGCATAGATTTTGGAAAGTGTGGTTGTCTGATGTGATTTTTCATCATTTATATTTTCATCCATTATTTAAAAAAACACATTGCATGTCCTTTAGATTGCGGGGTATTAGTTTGAATTATTGGGGTCCATAATAAATGGAATAGGGTTTGGGATCATTTTAATTTTAACATGAGTATTCAAAAAAATCAATTGCACGTAGAGAAATGAATTGGCCTAATGTGTGGCTTTCGACACTTGGGGATCATGACTCCATAGTTTTCTGGCCCGGAGTTGGGCATTTTATCTCTATTTTTGGAAATTTGAATTTTTGTCTGATTGAGTTAACTCGAGATGATGCCCAATTATGTGATATTTACTTGGGGCCCTAAGTTATTTTAGCATGGGAGTCATCGACAAAGTCTTGCTACATTGGTGGACTTGATTAAGTTCAATTACAATTACCATAGAAAAATTGCAAAACAAAAAAAAATGAAACAAAATAAAACATAATAAAAAATGAGTACTCATCTTAATATTAATATTTGATTTCTCGTAGATCTTCTATCTTTTCTACCTTGAATTAAAATGAACTCCCTTGCCTATTGTGACGCACAACACTTCATCATGCTTAATTGAATTTGGATGAAATTTGGCGATGATTTTTAACAAAGGAATGGGCTTATCTTGGGATATTCCTATGGACATAGATAATTTTAAATTATTTTTATGGGTTTCATAATTGTTTGGTATGATATTTTTGGGTGAGAAATGTGTATTAAATGTTTTTGGAAAAGGGAATTCAAATTTCATATTTTTGAGAAATATTTTGCTCGGGACTAGCAAAACACAAGTTGGGGGTGTGATTAGCCATTGGAAGAGGGTAATATTAATTATTAATTTATATAGTTTTTATGTGATTTGTTATTCATAAATACCATTTTAATGCTTTTTACACTTTGAACATCATTTCACATCAGGACTGCAATTCTTTCATAAAATGCACTATTACGTGGTACATTCATGAACATCTCATAAAACACCAAATGGTATTGATTTTATTTTAATATTTAATTTTCCGGTTTTTCATTCCATTGGGAACAATTCATAATTTTGGTGCACTTGAATATTCAAATTGGAAGACTACCAAAGTGGACCTTGAACCAACCACATTCTGGGTGAAGTGATTTGGACCGCAGCCCGATAAAAGAACTGTAGCGGCCATGATTCATGCCCAACGAGTCTGAAAAAATAAATATAGATAGAAGCAATCACAAGGAACATTTAATTAAACAGTGTACCAATCTAATTCTAATGTTTTAATGGAGTTCCAGGTGGCCTAAGTTAAAGATGTCATTCTGGGCCAGATTCCATGGCCCACAAAAACAGCCCACCATTTAAGTCATATCAGCAAACCACAAAGTATTTTGGGATGAAATTTTACAGGCTATTAGGAGACATCTGGGGAATCATTTAAGTCTTCTATGGACCACTTAAATTCGGAATTATAGAAGTCCCTTTCGGTGCGTATTTCCAGTGGATGCAAGCTGGATTCCATTTTGGGGGAAGAGTGGAAAAGTCACATCTCCATTAATTGTCCACCCACCTTTCCCCAACACAATTAATTAAAGGCACATGGTATGATGTGGCCTCGGCCAAAAACTTCCAAAAATCCTATTTCAGGCAGTATTGGTGGAGGATTTGAGGGATCTTGGAGCTTTATTTCATTGTATTGTTATGCTATCCATTTGGTGTTTTAATCGTTCTTCATTCTCATGTAAGTCTTTTGAATCACATTACTTCTTAATAAAAGTTCTTCTTCATATTTTATTCTGTTCTTATTCATATCACTTTGATAACATTGCATTAATTTGGGAAATTTTTCACACCAAACCTTGTGATATTCTTTACACAACGGTGGAGTGATCGTTATTTTGTTTTTTTACTTTTCCATTCCGCCCTTTTGAGTATACATCCCGTTTCCGTTGTGAACATGTCATCAATAGAGGGATAATTATTTTATGAGTTGATCCAAAGGAGTATCAAGGGGATCGATTGGATGTTATATCTTGATCTATAAATGTTATTAATTTCTTTTATTTGAGTTTTTTTGTTCAATGATTTTCTCTCTTCCTCTTCCATATTGAATTTATTCACCCCACTTTTATGTACTAATATGATCCATTACCTTGGAGTGCTCATGAAAATGATCCTACAAGTGTATAGGTGATTAGAATGTGTTTGTGAAGGTTTTTATCCAGAAGGTGACGAGGTTAGTTTGAATTCATTGAATGAATCCTTCTCGAGTTAATGAAATTAAAATTGTTAAAAAAAAGTAGTCGTCCAATCGACCCCAAGTTATAACCTAGGATCAACTCAATTTATCATAATTTGAATTAACATAGATCTGTTAATTATCTTTTAAAATAATATAAAATCAACCCAAAGTTGGCCACTTCATAGCCAAAAATTCCATCCCTTTTTATTGTGTGTCTAAGGTTCTTCTTAGGTCTCTGAGGATTCGACAACCCAAGGTAGACTGCAAGTGACCACTTTAACCTTAGAACTTGGGTAAATTTGGGCGTGAATCAATTAAACATACATACACATTACATACATACACATACACACATACATACACATACACACATACATACACATAAAAATACACTTACACATAAATACACATTCACATGCACATACACATACATACACACATACATATGCATACATGAATATACATATAAATAAATGAATATACACATAAATAAACCTACACACTTGTATACACATTCACATATATACAATTACATACACATATATACACATACATACACAAACATATACAAACGTACACATACTACATAAACATACACATATATACACATTGACACATATATATGAATACACATAAAAATACATATACACATACAAAAACACAAACACATACTCATAAAATCATACACATACAATCGTACACATACATATAAAAATACATATGCACATATACATATGCACACATATAGATAAACATAGACATATACGAATATACATATATATAAACACACACACACACACACATCACATATATACACATAAAACACATATAAATGCATACATATACACATAGATACATGCACATACTTGCATACACGTACATCAACATACAAACACATTCAGACACCTATATATAAATGAACATGCATATTTTTTATTATTTAATATGAGTATAAATGTATAAATTAAATTATAAAATATTAAAATAAATATTATATATATATAATTATTTTAAAAAATTATTAATTTATTATATTTAATCCAAGGAGGATCATGTGATGATAAATCACAGTCTTAAAAATTATTAATGAAAATTATAGTTCAGTACAAGGCATTGTAATTCCAAAGAATGTGGAAAACAAGTGCAACCAAACAAGTCAAGAAGAGTGGCATAATGAATAACACCCACCAAAATCCCAAAAATAAAATAGATACTTTTTTATAAATTTCCATTATCATGAGAACCACTCCAAGATGATGGATATCGACCTCGCCTCCATTAGGGAGGTTATCAGTTTACTGGTTTATCCCTATCTGAGGTTGCTTCATTATCACAATGAGATTCTTCATGTTTCTCCAAAGATAAGGGTTGTGTGTCATGATTAATATATTATATTCATATATGCAGTTGTAATTAATTTATACACATATATTATGAAACATATTTATTGATTAATATAAATTTTATTTTTTAAAAATAATTTTTTAAATATATTGGATTGATAATAAATTTTTATTATAATATATTTATATAAATCATACATACATATATATATATATAGTATTTACATATATAATGTTTATATTATATAAATAAAATTTAAAAATTTATATATATGTATATATAAATTAAATTATTCATTTCAACCTTTACCAGAGATTTTTTTATGCAAATAAAGGTTAAATTTTTCATCACTTTTGTTTTGAACTATAATTATCTCCACATTATCATCCTTTTTTAGTGGTAATAATTTATTGCACTTAATACAAATGGATATTTAGTATTGAAGCATATGTTATCTACAATTGACAAAAATCCTATTGTTATAAAAAGAAAAACTCAAAGTACAAGACCGGTTATATTTGAAACTAATAACATGAACCCGATATTATGGTTGAACTGAGAGTACATTATGATTTATTTTGTATTTACAAACCCAAATAAAAGAATAATTAAATTTATGTTTATTTTGAATTATTTATTGTAGATCTTAAATTTATATGGGATATAAGTCTTTTGATTTATAATGCTCATTGAAAATGAAGACTTCGCATTGTAGCCATGTAATGTTGGATGATAAATGAATTTCCTGCTTATTAATGATTCTCAGGGTTAAAATTAAAATGTTACGGTGTCTCATATGGGAAGAAGTTACAAACATATTTAGGTTAAAAAAATGTATAAAGATAATGTTTCTTTGACATAGTATATTTTTACTCTAATGAAAAAATATTAATCAAAATCAAGAACATTCGATGGGAAGGAGGAAGAAGGTATGGTGTCTTCTTCATGAATAGGTAATGAATAGTCTAAGAATGTAATATATATTTTAACTATTTTCATTCAAATGTTCTTTAAAATTATAGAAATATGTTTTAAAACATGATAAGTTTTATTTAAATTATATGTATTATAATTTTTTATATGTTAGATAATTTATTATTGTCTTGTATATAAAACAATTATGACATTTTTTCATTATTATGTAACTAAATTCACCCCGAAAAATGAAATATGGAATCATGTCTAGAGGGTGTCTTTATTTAAATATTTTAATTCTTCAATCAATACTTATTTGATGTGGATAACATTGGGCCTCAAAAATAATTTCATAGAGGGTGTCTTTATGGTGAAAATATTTCAATAAGAGATGTTATCACAATTATCATCAAAGATTGGAAGAAGATCCAATTTTGAGGATAGTACAATAGTATAAATATTTTTATATTTTTGGAAAATCATAATGAAATTAACAATAATTTTAATCCATCAAGAGATAAATTTTTGATATCAATTATAAATAATCAATGTTTAATGTGGTTGTTTTATTACTATATTTTAAGGAGTTATTTCAAATTTTGAAATTAATTTTTTTCAGAGTTTTATTATTAGAAAGAGTTCCATGTTTACATGTATTATCTTATTTTGGATATCAAATTAATAGTAATATTTCTGATAAAAAATCCACGAAGAATATTGTGTAATTCAAAAAATAAGAGTAACTCTTTTTGAAGAATCAATTATTATTTTTCATGGGAATAATTTTAATTTTAATTAATATGATTTTTTTTCTGGAATCGTCAAAAAAATATGGGATTTGGATTATATAACATTCCTAGAAGCATTTTTTTATGGAAATTGGTTGATAATAGAAGTGAAGTGGAAATCAATGAATTGGGATTCGTAAAATTGAATTTCAGACATGGAAACAATGAGTTTTGTTCTTACTGATGTTTCTAATTTAATGTAAATACATAACAGTGATCTAAAAAAATTAATTATATAAAGAAAAAAACACAATTAATGTGACATATAGACTAAAGGTGAGAAACATACTAATGATATGAAAGTGGTAAAAATTTATTAGGCCAAAAAATATAATATGTCATCACATGATATTGTTAATAAAAATTATTAAAGTGAGAATATTTTGTGATTAATTTTAGGTTTTATGGATTGTGTGTGGTATACCTATTCCCTATGAAAAAATAGTTTTCATTATTAAAACTAGAATTAGTTCTTGAATGGACATGAGAATTAATATATGTACTTTGAAAAATGATTTTATTTTATTGGTGGAAGGAATTTAGAAATATAATATGGTAACATTTTAATATACACTATAAATTTTACTTAAAAATAGAATAATGAAATATTTATTTGGTTTTTATTTTACATTAAATAGTAAATTTATATTAGAATACTATGCGATGAAATCCCTAATAATAGTTTCTAAAAGGTCCCCTAGATCATTTTAAATGACGCCTACCATAAGAAGTCACATGGATTTGGAGGGTAATGTCACACCAGATACACCAAATTTATATGAAAACATTATAAACCACGAAACTTGTGATTCTTTCATTTCCCATCATAGTTAGTAGGAATTTAAGGTACATTGTGATTGATTTTAATTGATTTTACATTATAATTATAATGTAATTTGATTCATATTTGATAATTTATGATGTACGAAAGGAGTTATAAATATACAAAATGTGCAACAAAATCACCATACCCCTACCTTAAATCAAGGATGGGGTACACTATAACTGAAAAATATGGTATATACATTCAATTTATAGTAAATATTAGATGTGATATAAAAAATAAAAATAAATATGTTTTTTGTTTTTATATGAATATTGATCAAACAGAATCTCTTTCTACATCCATCCCCCATCATGTGTTATAGAATAAATATCATGTAAAAATGGATAAATAGTAGATGAAACATCATAAAAATTATAGGAATCATGAAAAATAATAAAATAATTAAAATTTATATTTCATAAATATATTAAAAAATAATAATGAATACTATTTTTCCATATTTATCTGATTTTGGTACAGTACGTGTCAATAAACATAACTAAAGAAAAACTAATTATGAATTATTTTAATTGTATAGAAATTTTTACTTACATAAGAGGATTGAGTTTTAGAGTCTCACTATGATACTACATTGTAAAAGCACGAACAAAAGTGTATTCTGATAAGAAAATGAAATATATGCATGTTATGATTGAAATTCTATAGGAAAATGTAAATAAGAAAAAGAAATAATAAATAATATCCATAAAAGGACCAATAATAATTATAAATATAATAAAACCAAATTTCATAGAGCTACAACCATAGTTTTAATGAAATCCATTCCTTTTAAATTCATAGTTTACCTATGTTAATAATGTTTTTAAAAAACCTTTATATAATTTAGTAAATAAATATTTATTGACAGTTCTGTTGTATTTAAATGTTATGCAGTGAAATTTATTACTACGTATATCTATCATAACCACTCATCAACTCATTCATGAACTATATTGTACAATATACGAGGAGATACGAAACTTATTAAAAACTATAAACTGATGGAATGAGAGTAAGGATTCAGGTTTCTAACAACCCTATAGGTAAGTTAGCTATTTCCCCTGATGATGTTGATATTAATATGGTGGATATTTTTTTTGAAGTTAAATTGATAAGTTATTTAAAATTATAAAGAAATAAGATTGAAGGTTGGGTTTTAATTTCAAACATACATTATAATCAGTATCATTTATAATGATTGAAAAATTTATAAAATAATGTATGTAATGAAAATAGGTGAAGTACAATATTAAGTCATGTTAATCAATTTTATAAGCTATTTGGTGAAAAATATAAGGATACCATTTCCATAGTAATAGATTGTTGATAATAGATTTTCAAGATACAATATTGTAAAATGGTAAAATTATAACATTTTATTTGAAAAGAAGATATCTGGAAGAGTCTCCCCTAATGGGAAAACCCATTATTTGCAATGGGTTATTTGCGATGGGAATAAATCATGTCTCAAATAGTCCGTCGAAGAGGTTATTTGTGAGGGGTTGACCATCCCGTCACAAATAACCAATTATTTGTGATGGGAATGGGTGCCTCATCCCAAGAAAAACTTATGCACAGATTGGTGTGGTTTTCATGCCAAACCACACAAAAGGGTATTTTCCATAGGTTGGCACCACTCGTCACAAATATCGAGAGGCAGTAAGACCTATTTGCGATGGGGGATCCCCCTTTGCAAGTATTTCGACCTCTGGAGGGTATTTTCGATGGGTCCCATCGCAAATAACCAACCGTGTAAAAAACCTATTTGCAACAGGATATTGTCTCATCACAAAAATTGTGTTGGAAGGTCACTTTTTGAGATGGGCCCCATCGAAAATAACATTTTAACGACTGGCCGTAATTAATGCGGTCGAATGTATTTGTGATGGGCCACGTTGCAAAACAGAACTATTAGTGATGGGAATCTAGTCACGTAGAGTCCCGTCGAAACTAATCTAACCTATATATACCCCACCCCATAACCCCCCCCCCATTTTTTTCTTCTCTCCGCTAGAATTCCTTCTTCCTCTTCTTCTATAAACACTAATTTCAGAGTGACAATTTTTGAGAGACATCTTTTGTTACGATAATGTTTTGAAGCCGCCTACAATAATAAGAGATCAAGTTTAAAGGTATTTATGTTTTATTTATTTTAGTATTTATTTCATTTCTTTATATTAATTTGAATTATTGTTGATTAGTTGTAATTAAGTTAGATTTAAATTTTTTTGTCATCAAAATTTATTTGTAATAATAAAATAAAATAATTACTATTAATTCTTAGTAATTATTAATAATTAATAATTAGTAACGATAATAAGTAATGTATATAAATAATTTGTGGTGGTTAATAATTGGTAGATGTATTTTGTATTAATTAACAGTAATTAATATTAATTTGTAATAATTAGAAATAAATAGTAATAATTAGAAAAAATAGTAATAAATATTAACAATTAGTAATAAATAGTATTATTTTGTAATAAATAGTAATAAATTTTAATAAATACTAATAAATAGTAAGAAATAATAATAAATACTAATAAATAATAATAAATAATAATAAATACTAATAATTAGTAATAAATTCTAATAATTAGTAATAAATACTAATAATTAGTAATAAATAGTAATTAATAGTAATAAATACAAATAAATAGTAATAAATACTAATAAATAGTACTAAATAGTAATAAATAGTAATATATACTAGTAAATAGTAATAAATAATAATAAATTGTAAAAAATACTAATAAATACTAATAAATCGTAATAATTAGTAATAAATAGTAATAATTTGTAATAATTACTAATAAATATTAATAAATACTAATAAATACTAATAAATACTAACAAATAGTAATAAATACTAATAAATAGTAATAAATACTAACAAATAAAAATAAATAGTAATAAATAGTAATACATAGAAACAAATATTAGTAAATAGAAATAAATATAAATAAATAGAAATAAATAGTAATAAATAGTAATGAATAGTAATAAATACTAATAAACTGGACGAAAATGTTGTTGTCATTATATATAAACTGGAAAAAAGCTTATTGCAGGCTTTCTTTGACTCAATGGAACATATGGTATTATATTTTCCACATGAAGAAAAATATGGAGGTCCAGTATTGTTTTGATGGATGTACCCATTCGAGAGATGCATGTAGAAATTGAAGAAAAATATATGTAACAAAGCATCAGTTGAAGGCTCAATTGCTGAAGCTTATCTACAAGAGAAAATTTCTTTTTTCTACTCTCATAATTTTGAATCTGAATATCCCTCAAAACAAAACCTCATGGGATAGAACAAGGGTAATTTTGATGATGAAATGGAAAATAAATTATTAGTTTTTAATCATCCTGAGCATGGCTTTGGTGGAGTTCATGAATGATGGTTTTCAGATGATGAACATCACATAGCTCATACATATGTTCTACTCAACTATGAAGAAATGAAATCATTTGTACTATGATTTATTCTATCACTTATTCTATAATTTATGTTACATTACGTAATTTTATTGTATTTGTAGGTTTTATGATAATCATATCAAGAAATATCTTCCACAAATTATAGTCACTGATCTTGAAGAACGCCGACAGAAAAAAATTTCTCAATGGTTTCAAAAACTAGTAACATAAATTATTGATGGTTTAACATATCAATTTAGTTTATTATTTTTTATATTGATAATTGTATTACCAATTTTTAGGTGTCTCAACTTTCTGATGAAATTGATCAATGAAACTGTATATTGAGTAACCCACCATAAAAAATGGTTAAATCTTACAATGCATATGTGGTGACTGGTTTTTGATTTCATACATGAGAATATGTGGAATCAAAAAAAAACAATGAATAGTGGAGTTTGTTCAAGAGTATAGCATCATATATAAACTGAATTTGACTTTTACGACATGATGGATGAAATTATTGAACTGTGTTATATAGGGAAAAATTATATAACAATGTTTAAATGTCGATGGTTAGATACTTATAGAATCTTGCATATTCATCAGATTCATAGAATCGTTGATATTAAATATAAAAGTCTTCTTGCAGTAAATGAACCATTTTACTAGCTCAACATGCACATAAAATATTTTATGCAAATTACTGTTCTACTCCATGATACCTAAGTGATTAGTGATGAATAATAAAAAATAAATCTTGGTAAAATCAATTTACTCAAACTGAATTTGGTTCCGATGAAGTACAAGGAATTTAAATTTTTTAGAAGACTACTCAAAATCCTTCCTTTTCACAAAGATATGAGAATATCGATGATGATACCCCATAATTAATGGTCGATGGTGAAAATTATGTTAATAATGTTATAAATGAATTTTAAATAGAAGTAGATGATAAAACTAAATCTCGTAGGAATATTTATGATGTTGATGATGAATATGAAGACATTGACATCATCTGATATGAAGATGATGATGAAGCTGAACACTGACATAGTTAAATGCGGGTTATAATCATAACTAATATATATCTATAGGTAATAGTTATTTTCATATATCTACTAAAAAATCATTTTGAGTTTTAGATATCACCTAATTTATTTTAGGAGTTGGAGGAGGCTGAGCTACCATTTGATAAGGAGGATTTGGGATCATTTGACCCTCAGGAAACTGGCGGTCCAGGGGGTACGCGGAGGGGGTGCAATCATACATGACTTATGATTCCGATCCCTATCCCTGAGGGGCACACACATCTTTGTTTCAACCTATGCACATAGAGGATTGATAACCTATGTATTTTAGTTATCTTTTATTAATTAATTTTTATACTAATTATTTGATTATTTGTGTTTTTCATAGTTCTGTGCATATAACTATTGGAAAAGGGAGCTATATCTTGCACAATTATTTATCTCAGCCATGGATAACATGGGAACCAATTCCCGTTGATGTGCATCTTAGAATGTTCAATCATTGGCTCTTATATAAATAAATAATATTTATTTAGAAATTTATTTCATTAATAACTTGATATTATATATTATTTGTAGGGTTTATGGTATCACATCGACGATATCATGTGTGGTTCTATCCATGAGTAAAGAGAGGTGTCTATGCGTGAGAGTTTCCATCATTTTTTGCCAAATTTGGGAAGGAAAACCCTTTAGAAAGCAAGAGCGATAATATTTGATGAGTCATGTAGAGCCCACTGACTAGAGTACATTTCATCTCATGTTTGGGATGGATTATTTTCACAATGGTGGAGTGGTGTATTTCAGACTAGATCTTCATTGGGCCTACAAAACATGTGGAGATAGGAGGTGACACATTGAGATGGTAGCCATACGTCCATTACACATAGAGAGCATATGGTAAGTATCTTTTTTAAATATTTTATATAACATTACATATAAACAGATTATTTTATATTCATATACGCAGTCAAGTATCCTGATATTATGGAGTACGATGTTTATTGGAGGATGTACAGTGATCCAGCCACTGGAAAAATTAGAGGTGATCGCCAGTGTTAGAATATGGTAAGTATTATTTCTTTTTCATTTTGAAAATTCATTTCATATAATATTTTCTCTATTTTAATTTCAAATTGAAACTTAGGGAGTCAAATTATACCATGAAATCTCAGACACAGGCTGAGAGTCAGGCCGAGATGGCTGATCAAGCAAGTGCCCACCATTTCTAGGAGGAAAAATGGATGTAGGAAACCTAGTATACCTTTGAGAAGAGCAGAGTAGTTGGTATAAACTCTCATTTCACATATGGGACTTATTATGGTATTTTTGCGATGTTTGTGTCCATATTGAGAGGATCTTGTGGGGTGGAATCATCTTATGGATCACTGTATCAAGATTAGTTGCGAGTTCAAAATGACCTTATAGAGAGTTTGTAGAAACAGTAAGAAGAGATGTGTTAGCAGTAGCAGCAGCAACATAAGGAGGACATGCGTCGATGGCAGCAGCAACACCATGATCAGTTGGAGTACATTCCCAATCTAACTCATAGTTTAGGGATTACGTTTCATCCTCCATCTCCTCCAGCTCCTCCAGAAGTCTATATATCCAAGTATTTTTTTTTCTATAAAAAACATTTGAATTGAGCATTTGTTATAATATGAAATATTTATTGTTTGTTTTTTATATTGGTTCAAATATTGCATAATTTTTTTATTTTGTTAATATTTTAATATGTTATTATTTTTTATTAGTATTATATTTTTTAATGATTGTTTATTTTACAAATAATAATAATAATAATAATATTTTATTATTTTTTATATTTTTTTATGAATATTTATAATTTTAATTTTTTTAATTTTTTTTAATAATATTAATATTATTCTTTTCATTATTAATAAAATTATTTTTCTTATTTCATTATGTATTTGAAAATATTGGGAATTTTAATATTTTTTATTTTTTTATTATTTTAATAATATTGATATTAATTTATTTATTAATTAATTGTGATGGGGCCTTTCGAGATGGGGGGCCTAACACAAATAGATTATATATATATTTTTTAAAAAATTTTGCGATGTGTTGATTTACCGTTGCAATAACTTTGTTTTGATGGGCTCGTCACAACAAGTTTATAACATATAAACTATTTACGACATGTCGATGTCCCGTCACAAATTTTTTTCTGATGGGCCCGTCAGAAAATGTTCTTGAATATATAATATATTTAATCAGGCATCTATTTGCGACGTGCCTAATTATCATTGTAAGTAGTATTTTTTTATGGGCCTCTCACAAAAAAAACAAGTTGCGACGCCTTTTTCTACAACGGGCTATTTTTGACTGGACCCCATCGCAAAACGCTGAAATTCGAGTACTATCCCAGAACATTATCAGTATGGATAGTATTAATAAAATTATAAAAACAAATATTCATGTGACCGAGTTGAGAATTTATATATCAAGTTCTTTTTTTAGTTTTATATATTTTCTATTTAAAGGGACATACTTTTGATAGACATTTTTTCATTTTTTACTCAAGATGTGAATTTTGTACATATACAATTATTTATCTGTAATTTAAAAAAAACATAAATATTGATATAATAACATATTCAAGTGAATAAATAGATTTTTTCCGGAATAAATGGAATGTTTATATAGTTCAAGAATTTTTATAAACATCTTAAAGTAGTGTTTTCCTGTCACTTGTGTAATTATTTTTCTTTTTTCATTTAACTTGATGTTTTTTCATTTTCAATATTCATCATCTCATATATGAATTCACCTTTTCCTCTTGTATCTATCCACTTATTCTAAAACATCATGGTTACCAGCAATCCACTCCATGTTCCACATGACCTTTCTCCTTCCATGGATTAAAATAAAAATTTTATACATATTTTTATCTATAATGAATTTTATGATTCATGTAAAGACCAATAAATTTCAAGGAAATTCTTTTCATAAATACTTTTTTATTTTACGAGTCTTTTGTTTTTGACGGGACCTGATTCTGAGGCATAGTGTTCCTGGAATCAATTTTTGATGTTTTTTTCTGGTACGTTCAGTAAACGTATGTGCGGGTTTTTCTAACTTTTGAACCGGTGCTCGGAATTTAAATCTGAGGACACCGAGGGACTTTCAGCACTGGTATTCTCTTAAGGGGGCCTTTACCGTAGTGGCATTTTCTCGAGAGAAGAAGATAATTTTTGGGTTTTATATTAAATTAAATAAAATTGTTGTACAAACTTTTATTGTTTGGAGGTGGTTATTTCATACAAGAGAAAGTTAGGGGTGGGGCCCACACCCCACATAACCTCCCATGAGATGATTTAGTGTGGTGGGTCCCACACGAACCCAAACCCTTTCACCTCCCCTCAACTCCCTTAAACTCCCCATTAGCTTCCCATCATTAAATTTGACAACACCTCTCTTTTAATATGTCGAGCCTCTCCACCTCCCACCCATTTATTATGCCAACCCATCTAATTAATTACTTCATTAATTAATTAGCACCTCTCATTTTAATCAATTGGAATTTCAGGGCTACTATATTAAAATTAGGTAGCTTTTATAATATTTTCTTGGAAAATATTTCGGTGGAAAAACCTTTGGAGAATTAGAAGAAAGGGTTACTCGCCGATGAAGAACATTGTTCTTCAATGAAGAACATTTCCGATGAAGAAAGCGAAAGACTTCTCCAATGATGCTTCCCTTCAGACGCACCCTGACATCAACAGAATTAAAGTCTGTATTCTGCAACGCCTAACCTCTGTGACTCTTGTCTTCCATGACTTGTTGATGTGCTCCGCTCTTGAAGTCGTGGTAGGGGGATTGATATAATTTGAAGTGAATGAAATTATATCTCGCCCTTGGTGAAATCTTGTTTTGTCTTCACCCAATTGATATCATCTAACGTGGAGGGTGCGGGCCGAACGAACATAGCTCGACGACCCTCCAATGATACTTGAATATTTAATTTGGCAGTGGAAATGGGAGGTAGAGGCGACCCAAGGAAGCGGTGACCGTGTGCCAGCCACGAAGAGAAGAACCGCGTCCCGCATCCATGAGCCTCTTAGCCGAAGAAGAATCGGCCGGCTAAAGTCGGCCTGACCGAAGGAAACACAACACTATGAGGGCTCCGTGCTATGGAAGAACCGGCTGATCGAGGCCGGCTAGACAAGAATACCACAACACCACAAGGGGTGCCGCACTGCGGAGGACTGCGACCAATGCTCCGCGGGCCACTTCGGCGGCAAACTCGTCGGCCGCCTGCCATCTGTGTTGAAGGAGGTCACGGCACCTACAGGTGTCGTGCGGGAGAACTGCGGCCCGCCCATGCGAGATGCTTGTGCCGGGAAGACCGGCCGGCTTCGACCGACCAGAGAGGAGGGCAGCGCCGCTTGGCACCTCTGGTTTGGGAAGTTGGGGGGGGGGGAACACTGGCTCGGCTAGATGGCCTAGCCACGACCCGCCGCAGGCCGGGCTAACCCCTTATCCGGGTCAGACTTGCCAAGCCAGGACGGGCCAACCCGCCATCCAACCGGGCTTGACGGGCCGGGCCTGTTTCTCTTAAATGCGAATAACTTCACGACCGTGCATCCGATTGATGCACCATCTATGGAAATAGGACGCTCATGACGAAGATATCATTTTATGATGCTCTAAGTGAATTTTGGTTGACTTTGTAAAATCGCCGTGTTTGGAATGAGCATATTTCCAATCGATCCCCTGGAACAAAAATGCTAATAACTCTCAGACAGAGCGTCTGATTGACGCACCGTCTGTCGCATTGGGTTCCTTTTGACGAGACAGAACTTCGAGATACATCAACTCTATGGTTTGTGATAGTTGGTCTATCGAACCCCTTGTCTCGAGGAGCGAACCCTCTCAGAATCGAGCGTGCTGTGTGTGGGAACCCTAGAGCTGGTTGCGTCTGCTTTCACTACTATACTGGAATCTTTTGTGGGTTCGACATCGATGACTACTATACTAGAATCCTCCATTGGTTCGACAGTGATGACTACCGTACTAGAATTCTCCTTGGGTTCGACGACGACGGCAACTATACTTGTATCCTATGTGGGTCCGACAGTTTTACCTCTATACTTGTATTGTGAGTGGGTCCGATAGATTAGCTTGTCTAGTATCCTACGTGGGTCTGATATCTTAGATGGTCTAGTATCCTATGTGGGTCCAACAGATTAGATGGATTAGTCACTACATTTGATCATCTCTATCGTAATACGAAAGATGTATACCTGTGTGAGCCAAGTCTTGACTTTCAATCATTATCATCGATGTGATTGACTTATTTCCTATGTGGACTGGGTTGTTCTTGGGCTCGAGAGTTGGTGTCGAACTGTGATTGATATCTTAGGTATATCTATGGGCATATACCTATTTAGAGTTGGTTGATAATTCATTATTGTATCCTTGTTTTGTGATCTATCCTTCGTGGATTCTAGGAGACCTTTGGAAGTCTCGGGATCCCTAATGAGTATCATATACTCACCCCTACATAGGATATGACTATACTACAATGTGTTGGATACAGACGACGGATATCACTGATCGAGGTGGAGACTTGTGGAGCATGAAGATACCCTAAGGTGGACCACTTGGAGAGACGTACACAGAGTGGACGAACGGAACTAGGGTGATGAGGAGGCCATCTATACCCACCCTTCAGGTGGGATTCCTAGAGGACGACTCAGTGGTTGTTTTTTTCTTTACTGCAGTTGTATTATCTTTTTAGTTGTACTGTACTTACTGTTGGGCTTGTATTTCCAGACCCTTTCCTTTCAGCACTTACTTTTGTATTCAATTCTACTTTGTGCTTACTTTTGTTGCGTACTCTATTGTGTTGTTTACTTTTATAAAGGAAAAACCTTCACTTTTTATCGGGATTTAAGACTTTGGTGCTAGTCGCTAGACCCTGTCCTATGGAAGGTGGGCTTCGGGTTGTCACGGAATGGGCCCTGAGGACGGGTCGTGAAAATTGGTATCAGAGGAATCGGTTCTACTACAGAACTCAAGACTTTGATCTTTCATTTTTGTGAAGAAATAGTGTTAAGAGTATTGGGTGTCGTTTTCAGTCCAGGGAGTCCAGTGATGGTGCGGCGGCTGACGTATCCATACACCAGGACCCTGACCTCTGATTTCCAACTCAGTGCATAAAAACACTGATTGCATGTGTGTTTCAAAAGTTTTCTTTGTGATTACTTTGTGTCAGATCACCAGGTATACTTTTTTTATTGTGGCATGCCTGTTTCTTTTCCGGATGGCCCCACAAAGGCATCCAGCTAGGGTTCCGACTTACGTACGGGATGGTAGCCTACCGAGCGACGATACCTCAGTACAGGGCCCCATCACAGCGGTGGTAACGGTGGTACCACTACCTGCGGGGCCACTAATACCACCATCTCTAGCAGAAGATAGTGCATGCCACCTGAGTGTGTTACATGAGTTCCAGCGATAGAGGCCAATCAGGTTCCGTGGATAGATGGGCCCACATGCATCTGAGGACTGGCTGGAGGCTGTCGTCAGAGTTTTCATATTAGTAGGGACACCAACCGACCTTAATGTGATCCTTGTCGTGAGTCTACTGCACGCAGAAATAGGTAGATGGTGGAGCCTGATGATGTAGGTACAGGACAAGGCATATTAACATTATACAGACTTTGAGAGTCTCTTCTGCTCAGAGTTTCTTCCAGAAACCCTTCGTGTGGTGCTGATTCAGGAGTTACTTCATCTGTGGCAGTGCAGCATGATAGTAGCTCAGTACTCTGAGAGGTTCACTGACCTCTCGCAATACTCCCCGAATATGGTGCAGGACACATTCTTTAGGGATCGTACCTTTGATCAGGGACTCAGACATGAGATCAGGGCTTCGATGATCACCCTCAGCATTCTGACGTAGGTGGGAGTGCTGGAGCGAACCCTTCTTGTGGATAGCATTCTTGTTGAGCCGACACCATTGGCGAGACCCACCGCAGGGCAACACGTAATGGAGTCTTTTGCAGAGGGCAGTAGACAGTTGATGTAGAGGTCCAAGCGGACCAGGCCATCAGGAGAGAGAAATTAGGATTCAGGTTCGGTTGTGAGGGACACCTGAAACAGAGCCAGCTATTCGAGGAGCAGACAGTGCTATGCATGCGGCGGGTAGGGTCACATGGCTCGAGACTGTCCGACCCGCCATGCGGACGAGAAGCATACAATAGAGGGACCTCCTAGGCAGAGGAAGAGGTCCAACCATGGTGGTCCTCTGGGAGTAGGCGAACATGGAAGAGGAGCTGGCCAAGTAGCGGATGGCGGACGACGTTTCGAGGCTCTACCACCACCACCACCAAGAGGTCCACCCCAACCACAGGGAGTTGGCGGACATAGGCAGGCTATGCTATAGGAAGTTGTGTCCTATGACCATGGTGCACCTGAGATGATTCGAGGTTCTATATGTGTCTACTCCACCTTTTCTATAGTGCTTATAGACATAGGTGTGAGTCATTCTTTTTTTTCTACATCCCTTGTTCGGAGCTCAGAGATTCTAACGGAGTCGTTGGCTCAATACTAATGGCTACAGACTCCTATGGGAGAATACTCGATGATTACGCACTGGTGCTGGCAGTGTGAGCTTACTCTAGCAGGTGAGAGGTTTAGCTGGGATCTTCTTGTAGCGGCGTTGAGGCCTTACGACGTCATCTTGGGTATGGAATGGTTATCTACATTTCATGCTCAGATCGAATATATTAGGCGCAATGTGCGGTGTGTCCGCATGGATGGGAGTAGGTTCACCTTCACCTGTGATAGGGGAGCCTTTTTAGTGCAGGATGGACTTACGCAGAAGAGAGGGAAGATGATCACACATCAGTTTTCTAGTCTCATCCTTGGAGCAGTTGATGTGTGGAATCCGAGTTTTCCTGCTGTGGTGGATTAGTATGCGGACGTTTTTCCTGACGATGTTCCAGGAAAACATCCTCGTAGAGAGGTAGACTTCTACATTTACCTATACCCCAGGACAACACTGATATCTACTCTAGCATATTGGATGGCTCCCACTGAGCTTTGTGAGCTACGGGTACAACTGGAGGACTTGCAGGGGAAGAGATTCATCTGAACCAGTCTTTCACTATGGGTTTCTCTGATTTTTTTCACCAAGAAGGTGGATGGGAGCTTGCCAATGTGTATCGAATACCGTCACCTGAATCAGGTGATAGTGAAGAACAAGTACCCACTCCCGAGGATTGACGACCTCTTTGATTAGCTCAAGGGAGCACGATAGTTCTCAAAGATTGACCTCAGTTCAGGCTATCACCAGCTCAAGGATCGAGAAGAGGATGTGCAGAAGACAACCATCAAGTGTCGGTATGGCCACTATGAGTTCATGGTTATGCCCTTCAGCATAACCAACACACTAGCAGTGTTAATGAGTCTCATGAACAGGATCTTCTAGCCTTACCTCGATCGATTTGTCATAGACTTCATTGATGACATAATGATTTACTAGACTACTGAGGAGGAGCATGCATACCACTTGTGGGTTGTACTAGATATACTCCGAGAGAACCAGCTTTATGGGAACCTCTCAAAGTACCAGTTCTGGATTTGATAGGTTCACTTCTTGGGAGACATCATCTCAGATGCTGGAGCTGCAGTGGATCCAGTGAAGATCGAGGCAGTACTTTTTTGGGAGCCACCTAAAAGCGTGACGGAGGTGCAGAGTTTCATGGGTCTTGCTAGGTACTATCATAGATTTGTGCCAGGCTTCTCTAGAGTTGAAACACTGCTTTCAGCCTTGACAAAGAATTGGAAACCCTTCATGTGGTAAGATAGATGTCACTAGAGCTTTCAGGAGCTGAGATAGAGATTGACCAGTGCACCCATCTTGAGGCTACCGGAGGAGGGTGTTGGCTACGTAGTTTACTGCAAAACATCAGGAATCGAACATCGGTGTGTCCTGATGCAGGAGTGAGCAGTGATCGCATATGGTTCACGATAGTTGAGACAACATGAGCCTAACTATGCTACCCATGACCTGGAGTTAGAATCAGTGTTCTCCACCTTGAAGATGTGGCAGCACTATCTAATGGGCGAGAACATTACATTCTATTCTGTCCACTAGAGTCTTAGGTACATCTTCTCATAGAAGGACTAGAACCTGAGATAGAGGCGATTTCTCGAGTTCTTCTAGGACAATGACATTGAGATAGTCTATACTCTTGGGAAGGGGAACGTTGTAGTTGATTCTCTCAGCAGAAGATCGGGAATTCAGATGCTAGGAGAGGCGACCGAGCAGCTAGCCACATTGGAGATATCCTAAGTGGATATAAATGGAGTATCCTTTCTTCAGTCTCTCACAGTCACTCCTCAAATTTTTCAGCGATTCATGGAGGCACAACGTGGGGACATTGACTGTGAGACGCGACATGCTGAGTTATCCCCAGGACAGGCACCTGATAGATTTTATGAAGGAGGGGAGCACGTCATTCTCTTCCAGGGATGTACCATGGTACTAGTTTCACTACAGGAGGAGGTTCTAAGGGAGTTCCACACTTCCCCTCTAGAGGTACATCATGGAGTGGAGAAGATGTATCAGTAAATCATACAACAATAGTGGTGACCAGGTATGAAGAAGGTAGTAGAAGAGTTCGTTTCACGATGCCTCACTTGTCAGCAAGTCAAGGCAGAGCACTAGGTACTAGCAGGCTTGGAACAACCCTTAGAGGTCCCAGAGTGGAAGTGGGACAGGATATCCATGGATTTCATGAGGGGGCTTTCACATGCATCTAGAGGACACGACTCTATCTGGGTGATCATAGACTGACTCACCAGGTCGACCCGCTTCTTACTGATCAGAGAGCAGGGCTCTGTAGAAATCTTGGGATGCCTCTACGTTCAGAAGATCGTATGGCTTCATGATGTGATATCGTCTATAGTTTCCGATTGAGATGGTCGATTCACTTCCCAGCTATGGAAGAGATTACTGGAGGCATTTGGGATGCAGCTACGTCTGAGAACTACCTTCCATCATCAGACGAATGGTCAAACTGAGAGGACCATTCAGCCTCTCGAGGAAATGCTCAATGCATGTTTCCTTGACTTTGGTCGTAGCTGGGAGGATCACTTACCCTTGGTGGAGTTTGCGTTCAACAACAGTTACCACTCCACTATAAGGACGGACCCTTACGAGGAACTGTACGGGAAACCTTGAAGACCACCTCTGTGATGGACTGGCCTAGGGGAGTCAGCACTTGTAGGACCAGAGATGGTTTAGGCTACGACAGAGAAGGTGTAGATCATCTAGGAGCGGATGAAGACTGCACAGAGCAGACAGAAGTCCTATGCTGATAATAGATGAAGACCACTGGAGTTAGAGGATGGGGACTACATCTTCATACGGGTCTCACCTCAACGAGGTCTGTGGATATTTGGCTGAGGCGGCAAGTTATCTTCACGCTTCATCAGGCCTTTCCAGGTCCTCATCAGAGTAGCCAGGGTAGATTACCACATGGCCCTTCCACCTCAGTTGCACCGGGTGCATGACATCTTCCGTGTATCTCAGCTGAGGAGAAATGTGCACGACCCATACCACATCATTGACCACTTGGAGCTGAACATCGATGATCGAGCGAAATTCATGGAAGTTCTAGTAGAGATCGAGGATCGACAGGAGTGGGTCCTATGTTGATAGTCTATTCCTCTAGTGTGCATTTGCTGGAAGCACGGAAACCTCCAAGAGATCACATGGGAGTGGGAGGCTCATATGCATGCTCAGTACCACCATTTTTTGACTAGTATATGTTGTAGCTTTACAGGGGGTGTAAAGCCCTAAGGTGGGAGTAATGTAAAGAATGAGAAATCTAAAGGAAATTCTTTTCTTAAATACTTTGGAACTTTATGAGTCTGCGGTCTCTGACAGCACCTAATTCCGAGTCCCGGTGTGCCCGGAATCAATTTTTGAAGTTTTGTTTGGGTTCATTCAGTAAACATACGTGCGGGTTTTTTTATCTTTTGAACCAGTGGTTGGAATTGAAATTTGAGGACACTGATGGACTCGCAGCACCAGTATTCTCTTATAGGGGCCTTTACCATAGTGGCGTTTTGTTGGGAGAATAAGTTAATTTTTGGGATTTATATTAAATTAAATAAAATTTTTGTACACAATTTTATTGTTTGGAGGTGTTTATTTCATACATGAGGAAGTTAGGGGTGGGTCCCACACCCCACATAACCTCCCATGAGAGAATTTAGTGTGTTGGGGCCCAAACGAACCCAAAACCTTTCACCTCCCCTCAACTCCCTTAAACTCCCCATTAACTTCCCTTCTTTAAAGTTGACAACACCTCTCATTTAATATGTGGAGCCTCTCCACCTCCCACCCATTGATAATGCCTACCGATATAATTAGTTAAATCATTAATTAATTGGAACTTCTCATTTGAATCAATTTGAATTGCATGGCTATAATATTAAATTTGGTAGCATTTATAATATTTTCTTGGCAAATATTTTGGTGGAGAAACCTCTGTAGAATTTGAAGAAAGGGTTCCTCTCCGATGAAGAACATTGTTCTTCAAAGAAGAATAATTCTGATGAAGAACGCAAAGGACTTATCCAATGACGCTTCCCTTCGGATGCACCCTGTGGTCAATGGAAACGACGTCCATATTCCGCGACGCCCGACCTCCGCGACGCTTGTCTTCCATGACCCATTGATGTGCTCTGCTCATGAATTCGAGGTAGGGGGTTTGATATAATTTGAATTGAATGAAATTATATCTCTTCCTTGGTGAATGCTTGTTTTATCTTCGGCCAATTGATATCGTCTAACGTAGTGGATGCGGGCCGAAAGAACATGGCCCGATGACCATCCGATGATACATGAATATTTAATTTAGTGGCGGCAACGGGAGGTAGATGCGACCAGAGGAAGCGGCGGCTGTGTTCCGACTGCGAAGAGAATAATTTTGGCCCACATCCGCGGGCCGCTCGGCCGAAAAACAACAGGCCACCTAATGCCAGTTGGGCCGAAGGAACCACGGCACCACGAAGGCGCCGCACTTCAGAAGAACCGGCCGGACGAGGCCGGTCAGACAGGAAGATTGTGACGCCATAAGGGGTGTCGCGCTACGGAGGACCGCGGCCCACGCTCCGTGGGCCGCTTCTATGGTGAACCGGACGGCCGCCTGCCTGCCGGATTCAAGGAGGCCGTGACAGCTGCAGGTGCCGCACGGGAGAACCGCGACCCACCCGTGCAGGCCGCTTGCGCCAAGAAGACCAGATGTATTCAACCGGCCGTACAGGAGGGCGGCGACGCTGGTTCGGGAAGTCGGGGGGGGGGGGGGGGTCGTGCCCCCGCACCAGCTCAGCCGGCTGGCCGGGGCAGGCCGTACATTATTAGGCTGGGCCAATCCATTAGCCAGGTCAGACCCATTGACCAAGGATGGGCCGACCTGCCAGCCCACCAGGCTTGATAGGTCGGGCCCGTTTCGCTTAAATGCGAATAACGACACGACCGTGCGTCCGATTGACGTGCCGTCTCTGGCACTGGGATCCTCGCGACAAAGCGGTCCTTCTACGGGACTCTAATTGAGTTTTGGATGACTTTGGAAAATGTACGGGTTAGGAACGAGCGTATTTCCAACTGGGCCCCTGGAACAAAAATGCTAATAACTTTCAGACCGGGCGTCCGATTGATGTGTAGTCTGTCGCGCTGGGTTCCTTCTGATGAGAAAGAACTTCGGGATAAATAAAATGTGGACTTCGTGATATTTGATGTATCAACCCCCTTGGATCGAGGAGCAGACCCCCTGGAATTGAGAATGCTGTGTGCGGGAACCCTAGATGGATGCGTCTACTTCGACTACTATACTGGAATCCTCCGTGGGTTCGACAGCGATGACTACTGTACTAGAATCCTCCATCGGTTCGACAATGATGACTACCATAATGGAATCCTCCATGGTTTCGATGATTATGACAACTGTAATTGTATCCAAAGTGGGTTCGATAGTTTGACCTCAGTACCTGTATCCTGAGTGGGTCCGACAGAGTAGCTGGTCTAGTATCCCACAAGGGTCCGACAACTTAGTTGGTCTAGTATCCTACGTGGGTGAGATAACTTAGATGAATCAGTGACTACATCTAATCATCTCTATCGCAATACGAATGATGTATACCTGTTTGAGCTGAGTCTTGACTTTCAATCATTATCATCGATGTGATTGACTACTTTCCTGTGTGGACTAGGTTGTTCTTGGGATCAGGAGTTAGTGTCGAACTGTGATTGATAAATAAGGTATATGTATGGGTATATATAAAAGTAGAGTTGTTGATACTTTGTTATTGTGTCCTTCTTTTGTGATCTATCTTTTGTGGATTCTGAGAGACCTTCAAGAGTCTCGGGGTCCCTACTAAGTATTGTATACTCACCCCTGCATGGGCTATGCCCGCACTACGATGTGTTGGATGCAGATGACAGACATCACTAATCGAGGTGGAGACTTGTGGAGCTGGATGGTACACAGAGGTGGACCACATGGTGAGATGTACACGAAGCGGACGGACGGACCCAGGGGGCTGAGGAGGCCAACTGTACCCACCCTTCAGGTGGAATTCCCGAAGGACGACTTTGTGGTTGATGTTTTACTTTACTACAGTTGTACTAGCTTTTTAGTTATACTGTAGTTTTTGCTGGGCTTGTATTTCCGACCCCTTTCCTTTCAGCGCTTACTTTTGTATTCAGTTTTATTTAGTGCTTACTTTGGTTGTGTACTCTGTTATTTGTTTACTTTTATAAAGGCAATGCCTTCGATTTTTATTGGGATTTACGCCTTTTGAGCTAGTCGCCATCCCCTGGCCTATGGAAGGCGGGCATGGGATAGTTATGGCATGGGCCCCGAGGACGGATCATGACAATCTGGAATATTTTTAATATTTTTGTTTTATTGAACAAGAATTTTGGAACACAAAAATATAACTTCTTTTTTCCTTTAAAAATATTCATGTAAGAATGAAAAAAATATGCATATGAAATTGAATGTTTTATATCACTATTTTGATGAATATAAAAAAAAATTCATAATAACTTGATAAGAAACAACTCCCACTATAGATGACATCAAATCCAACAGAGGCCACTTCTTAGAAAAACAATAAATAAACATTTTTATTAATGAATGTAAGGAAAAATACATTGAAAAATATTTTAATTCATGTGGCCATCCAAAGATACCTATGATATATCGGGGTTTTGAACCAAAATAATTTACTCTTCTTTTCATATACCTTTAAATATTTAACTATACTTTGATGTAAATTTTAGAAATGGATATCTATATACTTCATCAATAATAGGCTCACCATGGTAGTATTCTTAACTTTTAATCCCCAATTTATAGTATGAAAACTAGAATCATAGAATAAACATATTAAAAAAAATATACAAAAGGTTTTAACATTTAATGAACATAAAATAAAACTTTATTGTCTTTAAAAATATATTATACTAGTCATCAACTAATTTTTACATGGTTGAAAACCCCCACATCAATCTAACTCGTGAGATGAAAACAATGACCTAATATATTTTGTGATCTGGATAATATCATGTGGATTTATATAATTGGAATCATTTTTAGTTCTAAAAACCCACATCTAAGAATGTAAACTCAGAAAGTGAAATAAAATTAGAGTAAAACTATTACATTTGTAATTTTAATCCATTTTTATCATGTAAGAGAAACATTAAGGGTACTCATATATGGAATGTGAAAAAATGATAAAGATTACACATTTTAAGGAAAATAACTATTCTACAAATGATTAAAATAGTTAAAGGAAATAATATTTTCATAAATATTTCAAAAATCAATTTCAGAATCATATATGAATTTTAAGTAAATCCCAAAAATTAAACTGATATCTAATTTATATGAAATAATACAATGTTTATCTTTACCGTTGAAAGTATTTTTTATTAATTTAAATATAAATTTAATGGTATTAACTATGTAACCTAAAATTTATTATCAAAACCATTTCAAAAAAATACATTCAACTAATCTATCATTATTATAAAGAAAGAAAATTTAAAATTTAAAATTTGATATGATATTAATGAACCAATGTACATTTTCAAAAATTAATCATCTCTTCTATTTCACATGTTTCTAAGAAACAGTCAATGAACATTTATTAAATCTCTAATTGGTATTTATATGGTTGTTATATATTAAATTATGATATGTTTTTATGCATTGAATTATCAATTATTAACTATATATAATTTTTCTTAAAGAAAATATTTTATGAATTATTAAAATTTCATCACTTATTATATAACAATAAAATTATTAGTAGTTTTCATTTCATTACGTAACATTTATAAAATAATCTTTTTATTTATAATAAAATTCCACATTGGTACAAAACTAGTTAATACTTTAATAGGATCCACTTTTAGTGGATTTATTTTTATATTTGTTGTAGTTTTTATTGTTTGTAACTATTTTATATCTTTCTAGATGTTATGGTAACTATATCAAAATGATGAAATGTAAAGGTATTTTTTAAATTTTATTCTAATTTAATGATTAGTTGGTTGGAGTGGATTGATGTATATCCAACAACAAACTAAAGAAGGTGATATATGCTTTTATTAGTGAAAAGTATGCATTGATAAAAACCTATCTTTATTAGACATAAATTATAAGCACATTAAAGGTGCTAATAAGATCCTTTGGAGTAAAAATAAAGTACTAATATGTTGACATGAAATGAAATTTATCACATATAATTTTTCAAAAAAAAATTAATATAATTTATTTAATAAAAATATAATTTTCACATATCATTCATAGTTATGTGTGACATTATCTAGAGCCCCATATTTTTTGGGGGAGATGGTTATTTTTTTGGATTGGATATTGTCATTTACCAGGGTGGAATGAAGTTATCACTAAATTATATTATTGTATTATTATCAATACTCTTGATATTAGGGAGAGGATTGGAAAGATTTTTGGATGTATCCTGAATAGAATTTGGATTTTTGTATCATATGTCTTGTATTTCTAGTTATCCTTTATCAAAATATAAGGTAATCAGGTAGCATGATATCAAGCAAACATAAGAAATTTCCTTAATTCTATTTATTGTTCTTCATCTTTTCCTCCTAAGCATTGTAATATTGATTCTGCTGATTTATAAAATTTATTTTTTATGATTCAAAATATAAAAAACAATTATCAATTTTATAACTTTTATTTAAATAAATTCACAAATAAGGGGTGAAATAAAATTCATTATTGAATTATTGTAGCTAAAAAATAGAAAAAATAATAATATTTTACCCCCTTATATCTTTTCAATAATAAAAATTAATTAAATTTATTTTGTGTGGAAATTTTTAATATATGTTGTGTATATATGTATAGTATTTTTAAAGATCTTGCCTAAAATTTGGAATACATAATGTGTGAGATAAATTTCATATATTCTAAGAATATATTATTCTTTTGTTTTTCAAATTTTCGGAAGAAATTATGCATGGTAAAATGTAGAAATTTTATATATTTTTTATATATATCACATAGAATTATATGCATGCACACACACATGTTTGTTTCCCATTAATTTCATTTGAAAATATTAGTTTCGAATATGAGTATAAAACATATGTTAAAATGAAGACATTATGTTACCGTTAAATTTTATAAAATAATAAAATTAACAATATCCATTGTTAATATATTTATACTAAATGACTTAAAAAATCTAGTCATTTTTTTTATTTCTATAAAATTTCATCATGTTCTGTGACTAAGATAAATTTTATTTATAGATAAGTTATTTAAAAAAACATTGCATACCTTGAGTGTAAATTTTAAATTAATAAAATGTTTATTATATATTATGGATTTTAGTTTTTGATATGTAATTTTTTATGAGAGATGAGGTGAAATTCCATGTATGGAAAAATATTAATTGTTCCCCCATTAATATTTTTTATTTTAAACTTCAATTTTTGACATTGAATTAAAATATATTTTTAGATATCATCGGTTAAAAATTAAATTATAATTTTAATGTTCACACTTCACTAGTAAAATAGAAATATTAAATGATTTAAAAAACAATATATGAAATTTTCTAAAACTAGGACGAATTACAGAAAACAATAAAAGAAATAATTTTTATCAAAAATTATATAGATGTTAATTGTAGAAATTAGTTTTGAAATATTTAATGTGGGGAAATTCCAAATTTTTAACATAGTTTCAATCTCACATAAAAATTATCCAAAGTTAATTACATTTTAAATAAAAAAGTTAGAATAATTTTTCATTACACAATCAAATGATTAATTAAAGGCATGAAATATTTTTTTTAAAAACTACGATAAAAAATATGAAATTTTAAAAAACCAAATATAATTAATATTTACATAAATAAAAATAATTGATGTAATTACTTTTCACAAGTTAAAATAATGAAGTAAAAAAACAATGATAAAAAGGTGGTAAATTTTAAGATAATTTATTTCTAGGAATATATGATATAATGTTTTCAATTTTAAAATTTCCATTCACTTAGGAATTAAAATAGTTTTATATTTATTCAAACATTCAACTATTTTTGAAGAAACCATGATTTTTGGGATGTTTCTAAAATGAATTATGGGAAAGAAATTGTATTGATAATATTGAAACATTTCTTTAATAAAAAATTATTTTTCCATTTTATTTGTTTTAGATGGGAATAAAAGATTAAATTTTAAAAGTTTTTCATACATAAACTATACATAAAAGGTGGTAATAAAGTTATGAGTTATTATTCTTAAATATTTTTATTATTTTATAAACATTTTACAACTTCCATAAAAGTGATTGAGGCAATTCTAATTGTATATTTAGATTCTCAGATATCCCCTCTATTAATATGCTTGATAATGACCAAAATTATTTTCCATGAAATACCCAATTTATTTTTTTATTTTTTTATATTTAATTCTTTCCACCCCACAGATCTTCTCCATGGATTCCCTCTCCCAAAATTTCCTCTTCAATCTCTCCCTTCACAGGATGCTTCTATCCATACTTCAATGTATATGAAAATTCCTTTATTCTCCTATATCATCCTACTGTGAAAGAATTCATCATTCAATCACCCCTACATTTGCTTCCCATACATTTCCACAACCATTTGACCATCCCCATTTCCCATAATAAGGCATACATTCTCCTCATCACTTATTCAATCCATTGATACCTCCTTCAACCAACCACATAGCCCCATTACATATCCCCCACTATAAAACCTGTGTGGGTATGGCTTAAGAAGAATGGTTGAAGGGAAGGATTATTCCAGGAGTGACATCTCTCCGGTGAGAATTCAATCAAGTTGGTGCAGTTGGGGTATAGCTCTCCAATATTTTAATTTTCTAGTGGGATATGTTCCAGCACCTCAGTAGAGTCGATGGATTGGTATTAGAAACTACTATTGAGTTCTACCATAGAAGGCACAATCTTCACTGGTGCTTCTATATCACCTACTATTGTTCTAATCAGGGAATGTAGTGTCCATTCATGGCACCAAATTATAAACTAGAAGCAAATATAACAAATTAATTAGTAATTTTATGAGAATAAACACCTTCTCAAAATATATATCTGTAATATAGCATAATGATATCTAAGCATCCCAAGCCTTGGGGCACTAAAAATTTCTATGTGAGGGGGATTCTGGCTCTACCATGCATAAGGAAAAAATATGATCATATAAAGCGTGAAAAAATAGATGGGTACTTTTGTATGGTAGGATTACAGCATAAACCGAAAACTATAAATATCACACATTATGAGGTAATGCATTGCACCAAAGTAGTTTCCAAGTCATGTAACCATCGTGGATTTGACTGTTGAGAGATAGAAAATAGGCAGACTTCACCAGAAACATTCTTTAAAAATCTATGAACTAGTAAGTACTATCATTCCCTATGTCACTAATGCATGTAATACTCTGAATGATCTTTTAACTCTCTCTTTAAACCCAATTTTAAGTATTTCATAACATGATATATTACCTACATTGTTGAAATGGGTTTACATTCTGTCATCCACAAACCTAGTGTCTACTAGATAAGTTCCCAAGAACCCATCATATTTGAGAAGTCAATGATACTTACAAATATTGACAATGGATCTATCACTAATCCTCCAGTATAAACCTCAGTTGATAAGATCAAGCAACCCTCAGATACTCGTTTAGAGGAAACAGTGGTATGGGACTAAAATGTTTAGTTTAGAATTATAAGAGGGGAATATTTAGCCTTAAAAATATGATCATTTTGGGAATTTGGGTATTTCATTTCCCTCCATCCTTGCATAGAAAAAAGTGCATTAGTGAAGTGGATAATATCACACAAACTCATTCCTCATTATAATTTAGGGTATTAATGTTTATTCCATTCCATCTAGTGGATTTTGTTTTCTCCATTATTATAACCCCACAAAAAATTAGAAATATGGGCATGTATTTGGTCAAAAACCATGGTCAGATGTTTGAAAAAAGAGATGACATATCTTTTAATTTCTTGGATAAAAATTTTATTCAGAGTTTCATTACCAAATTTAGAAAAACTATGTGTTTTCCAGCAATACATTTTTTCCCTATCATATCAAGGATATTTGATAAGAATTATTTTTTTGATTGATCAATAATTTTTGGAAGCCCCAGATATTTATTGTGTTTTTGAATCATATAGTTGTCCAAAAACTAAAAAAATAAACTCTTTTATTTTTAGAGAAACACCTGTACTATAATAAATTTCAGATTTACCTAGATTAACTATTTACCAGGAATCTTCCTCATAGACACCTATCAAATGGAACATAGTGATGCATTCTTCTCGAGTATCCCTTGAGAAAAAAGTTCTATCATCAGAAAAACATTGATGAGAAATGTGTGGGATTTATTGGATAACCTTATACCAATGACTAGAATTATTTATTTCAACCAAAAAAATAAGATGAGAGAAAGCATTGATCACGAAAATAAATAGAAGATGATAAAGGGAAACCCTCAACCAAAGGCCCCTAAAGGGGTTGAAATTTATGAGTGATATTTTTATTTATTTTTACTCCAAAAGAAACCATCGAAACACATTTCTAATGATATCAATCTATTTAGAGAAAAACCTCATTTTTCATCACATTATGAATAAATGACCACTCCACATATTATTAAACCTTGTCCATTTCAACCATCTAGGACATAATACCTCTTTTATAAAAAAATTGACATTTCATGGAGTGAAAAATCTCATGGGTGATAATAGAATTATTTGTAATGATTCTTTTAAGATCAATAGAACTCTAGTAGTCGAAGATAATATTTATTAACCAGGGACAAAGATGATTAACCAATATCTTAGAAAAAACTAATGAAAAACATTGCACATGCTAATTGACCCAAAGTACAATGTGAGAAGGGGGTTTTCATTATTGGGATTAGGGTAATAAAGGTTTCACTTAGAGTGTATTTACTGATGTTCCACAATAGAGGCCTCACACAAGGGTCAAGATATTAAGGCCAACTATATATAAGTGTATTCTAAAAAAATAACATAAAATTTTTCCACAGAATTTTGCAGTGAAAATTTATAGCTATCAGTGGAAATTCATACTCAATTTTCAATATAATAATCTAAATATATATTAATATAAGTATATTCAATAATTTTAAGATATATTTTAAAATTTTTCTTAACTTTTGTAGTAATCAATATGAAATTACACTAAAAATGACACTTAAATTTAAATCATGAAATTTTCTCCAAAATTTTGATAAGAAAAAAATATGAAATATATATATATTTAAATTAGAACTAAAAATATAGAAATACAAATACACATAATTTAATTTTTTACTGAAACGTTTCCATCCCAAATTCTGCATGAAACTTCCAATGTTAATTTATACCCAAAAATTACAATTCAAATTTCCTATTAGATTATATAATGAAAATATATTAATAAGTAAAAATAAATGCAAATTTTCCTCTATAATCTATAGGGAGACATTTCACTAAAATGTTTTGGTGAGCATTTCCACCATACTTTTAGCATTAGAGTTGACACTAAAATTTTCATTAATGATTTTCAATATATATTTTCCTCAAATCATATATTTCCTAATAGAAATATAAATTGTTTTTTAGTTCAAATTTAGAGTGAAAATTTGCAGTGTATATATATATTTCGTTTGGAAATAAGTGTATTCATACATGATTATATGCATGTACATGTATAAATACACCATCATTGTTATTATTTTGTTTCCTTAAATAACATATATTAGTATATATATTTTTGAATAAAATATTAAGAATTAAATTTTTAAATACAATATATAACTATATATATAATTTTATATAAAATAAATAATAGAGAATATATTTTTTACCATTATTAAAATATATAATTTTCAAGATATATAAATGCTTTTATAATATGAATTTTTACTATAATTATAACATATTCTTTAAGTAAAATATTATGTTATATAGTATCGATTTAAAATATTAATAAATGTTCATAGATAAATATTTCAAACTGTAATTATTATACATGTATAAAAAAATATTTGAAATTATAAAACATTATAAAAAATTACTTATGTAATTTTATTTTATTATTAATACATATTTATTATTGTTATTTTATATCTTAATATAACTTTATTTTTAATTTTTAATAATATTTTTTTATTAATGATAAGGTAGGTCAAATTTTGTTTTGAAGAGGATTACATGATTGGAAGGAGAGTAATCTGGCATGACTCTTTAAAATGATATAATTGTTTTTATAAATTGGTTTAATTAAAATATGATCGAGTGACACGATCCATGTTTTCCAAGTGGGTAGACATCTCATTGTGAACCTAGCTATCATGCATCAGTTTCACCCTTATGATGGATCACTTTACCTACATATAACTGTTTTTAAAGGTGGTGCACCAACCTCACCTACAATTGACTCCCATCTCGACTGATATATATTCTACATGTACACAGTCTATTATTTTGAAATCTGTAGGAGTCGTAAATAGTAAAGATTGTTTCCATGTTTGAAGTCCATGGTAGGTGGGTCATGGGTGGGAGTTACGTCAAACTTAACACCTCCCACCATGCCAACAAAAGGAGGGAATAGAGAGCCTTCCATGATAAACTATATGAGACTAGGAGATCCATGTTTCTAAAATATATGACCCAAGATATCTAATTGAATCCAGGAGACCTTTAAGTGTTCCATTTGTATATAGATATATGTGTAGATAGGGACAGTTGAAAATATTGTTTCATGACAAAATAAATCATTTCCTCCTCTATTTACCTCTCTTTATGATAAATTAATCACAAAAACTGGTATTAGAGGAATTTATGGTAAAAAATAATGATTAGTGGAGATTTTATGGAGAAAGAAAAATCATGCTTCTTGAATTCATATTTTGAATCCAGAATCAGAAATTTCATGTCAATGAAATTTTAATAGTCTAAAATACATCTCAAATGGAGGTAAAACAGGCACCCTAGGCTCGGTCAAAGTTCGTTCAAAGTTAGGGGGTGCTAAAATACCTCCATACTAGAGGAGATAACATAGTTCAACTGACCAATGGAATTTAATGCAAGATTCAAGTAGATAATCATGAATTCCTCATTAGTTCCATTTCAATTCCAATTCATCTATCAATCATAGCTATTAATATGGATTTTCATATACATTTATCAATCAGTGAATGCTTTTGATGATCCAAGAGTCAATGCCTCTCTTTTTTATCATTATGAATGCAATGGTACACTCGATTTTTTTTTCAAAATTCTTCTCTAATTTTTAATGTATTGAAATTAAATGGAGTGACTCTACATGGTATGGATGATCATGTTATATTATTTAAAATACTCCATTTCGAAGTCTCTAATGGAAGATCTGCTTAATTCTAAGGACCACTATGACCCCATTTAAAATAAGGGAATCACCTTGAATGCTATGAATGAAGCATAGTGGAAGAGTTAATCAACAAGATGATCGGTTAAAAATGATAAAGGAATGATTAGAATAACTACCTCCATGTTTCTCAAGAGACTATTCTGTACGATATCTAGAAAATTTTATGGAGTAAATACCATAAAAAGTTCACCTGAAATAAGGGTTATAAGAATTATAGGTTGAACAATGATTATGTTAAGTAAGATCACCAAAAATTACATATTTTTCTAAAGAATTGAGAGATAAAATAAGGATGTGGTTGCAAAGAACTAGAAAATTCCATGTAATTGTTTTAATTATTTGGTATTATTATAACTCTGTGACAATTTATTGCACTTGATTCTGAGGCTCGGTGTGCCCAGAATGAATTTCTGAACTTTTTTTAAGGTACATTCAGTAAACATGCGGGCGGTGTTTCTATCAATTAAACCGGTTCTTGGAATTGTAATATGAGATAACCGATGAATCTGAAGCGATGATATTCGCTTAAGGGAAGATTCACTTCGAATATGGTAGGTCGTGAGAAAAAGTTAAATTTTTTACTTTACAACAATAATAAAAACACTTGAAAATTTTATTTTATTTTTTTCTGTATCTATTGAGCGGCGGTGGAAGGACTGATGAATTGTCCCTGTATTTAATGTCTTGACCCTTTGTTTTCGTAACCACTCTATTGAAAGAGATGGGAGGTGAATTAATTAACAAATTAATGAACACTGTTAAGTCTTGGTTGTGTTAAGATCTCATTCTCCATCTATTTCAGTGAGGCTTAGGGTGGAGTTTTGACACAGCTTTACCAAGATGGGTCGGTCCGCCTAGGTCGGGTTGGTTTGGCCTAGGCCAGGTTGGCTCGGCCTCAGTCGGGTCGGTCCGACTGACTCTGACCAGACCCAGACCACTCTCGGGCCCAAAAATGCTTAATTGAACGTAACATGCAAACCAAACATTCATTTGATGAACCATCTGTGGCTCTGGGATCCTTTTAGTGAGATTGTCCTTTTTAAGTACTCCATGAGATTTTTGGAGGAAGTTGGTGCATGACCAGTTGGGATCGACTCAGAATCCAACTGGGCCCTCAGCACTAGAATTCCAATAACTTACAGATCGGGCATCTGGATGACGCATTATCTATTGTGTTGGGATCATTATGAAGTGAGAAATCATTGGGTATCTTCTACATGGGACTTAGTTCTGGTTGAAATATGATAGATGGCTTGAGGATCAATTTCTCTTAGAAACAAGAATACTATGATCGAGAATTGTAAGTCTGGATGATACGTGAAGAATGAAGAGTGATTTTTTGTGAATCAGCACCCAACGATTCTGTGTGAATCAGCAAATTTCTATTCTGTGTGGATCAGCACCCACTGATTCTATATTAACTTGCACCCAGAGATTCTGTGTGAATCATTACCCAGTGTTCTTGTGTGAATCAGCACCCACCGATTATGTGTGAATCAGCACCCAGTGATTCTTTGTGAATTAGCACCCAGTGATTATGTGTGAATCAACACCCAACAATTCTATTTGAATCTTCCCCCAATGGTTCTCTGTGAATCAGCATCAGTGATTTTGTGGTAATCACGACCTATCGATCATGTGTGGGTCTTGCAGGGGTTAGTACCTAACGATCATGTGAGGGTTAGCAGTAGTGAATCTTTACAGAGTAAGATGATCTATCCTTACAACTAATAATTTTTACTATTTTACTTATGTAACACCTGGTTTATGCTGTGTCTTTTGCTCAGTGATTTCTGATTGATATCATGCTTGTATTATTATTATATGGAATTCTGAGAAACCTTTGGGGGTCTCGTGTCCAAACTGAGTATTGTTACACTCACCCCTGCATAGGATTCACCCGCACCTTGTTGTGTCTTCTGAAGATGACGAGCGGATCAGATGATACTATAGGATCCAGGAGTGGGTGATACATGGAAGTGACTGGTCGATGTAGAGTACAGCGGTGATGAGTTTTACCTACCCTTCAAGTAGTATCCTTTGTGGGCAATCGTAGGATCGGTTTTCTATTTTCAGTTGTAGTTGTGCCTTTTCAGTTTGGCTTGTATTCTGACCCACTTTACATTCAGTACACACTTTTACTAATGCAGTTTTACATCATGGTTTCAACTTGTTGGGTTCTTGGGATGTGTGTTTGTATAGGTTCAAAAGTAATGTCTTCCTATTTTAGGTATATACCTTTCCGGTGCTAGTAGCCAAACCCCTGGCCTATGGAATGCGGGCTTAGGGTAGTCATGGAATGGGTCCCAGGGGACGGGTCATGACAAAGTGGTATCTAAGGAGTCAGTTCTACCAAATAACTAGGACTCTGATGTTTTTAATAGACCAATAGTGTTCAGTGTTTTGAGTGCGGTTTTCTGTTCAGGGAATCCAGTGTTGGTGCAGCGGCCAATGTATCCATACACCGGAACCCTGAATTCTGATTTCTGACTTGATGAACGAAAACAATGATTGCATGTGTGTTGAAAATGTTTTTACTTTTATCCCTTTTGAGTCATGTCACCATGTATAACATATTGATCGTGGAGTGCCTATTTCTTTTCAGGATGCCACCACATAGACAACTAGCCAGGATTCTTAAGAGAGTACACAATGGTAGCCCACCATGCAACAAGGTTTCGGTGTGGGGCGCTCTTACTGTGTTGGCACCTATAAGGTGGTGTACTAGCAACACCACCACATATAGGGAATTAGTTTCCACCAGTCCCACTAGAGGAAATTTAATGTTGACTAAGAACATTTCACGAGTTCTAGTAGTAGAGGCCTCTAAGGATTCAAGGCAAGAAAGATCCCCAGGTAGCTGAGGACTGGCTGTAGGCTTTGGCTAGAGTTTTCCTCCTATTTGGGACACTAGTAGAGCATATGGGGATCCTAGCTGCTAGTATTTTTCTGGGCATGACGGGAATATGGTGGAATCTGATGCCCCATTTACATGATGAGGCAACCCTCACCTATATAGACTTGGAGAGCCTTTTTAGGGTGACTTTCGTTCCAGCGACACTAGACACTGTTCGTATCCAAGAGCTGCTACACTTATATCTATTCATCTTGTCAGTGGCCTAGTACTCATCAAGATTCACTTACCTCTCACGCTACTCCACTAACATTGTACGGGACCCATTCTGTAAGGCCCAGACCTTTGAGTAGGGTGTTTGACATGAGATCAGAGCATTGATGATATCTCTCAATATCTATATATAGGATAGAGTGCTCAAGGGGTCATTATTGGTGGAGACCATCTTAGGTGAGTAGGCACCAATGGTGAGAGCCACCAATGGACAATAGGTAGTCGAGTCATCTGCAGCAAGTAGTAGGCAGATGACGTAGAGGTCCAAGCAGACCATACCTTCGACACGAAGACCCTAGGATGTAGGGTCGTAGGTGCAAAGATCAATAGGTATAGGGTTATGTAGGGAAGAAGACTATGATTCACATGTAGTGGGAAGGTCCACATGGCATGTGATTGCCCGACCTGCCAAACCGATGATCAGTAGACAGTGAAGGAACCACTGAGGCAGCAGAAGAGATTAGATTGAGGAGGTCTGCAAGGCAAGAGATGTGGAAGAGTAGTAGGTCGTGTAGTAGATGATGGTTTCAGAAACTACCACCAACACTCCCAGGTGGTCCACCCCGACCGCATGGAGTAGGTGGATAGGGGAGAGTATAGCTACATGCAGTAGAAATCTATGAAAAAGGCACTATATAGATGATTAGTGGTATGATCTATGTCAATTCCACCCTAGTTGTTGTACTTATAGACACTGCTGCCATTCACTCTTTCATTTCCATGATACTTTCTTGGAGCTTAGATATTATTATGGAGCCGTTGGATCAACCCTTGATATTAGAGACTCCTACAGGAGATGATTTTATGATTACACACTAGTGAGAGTAGTTCGATCTTACTCTAGGAGGCAAGATATTGGGCTGGGATCTCCTAGTGGTAGCATCGAGGCCTTACGACATCATCTTGGGTATAGACTGGCCATCCACAGTCCATGCTCATATCGACTATTTTAGGTGCAAAGTGTAGTGTGTCTGTGAGGATGGGGTTATGTTTACCTTCACCGGTGAGGAGGAAACCATTGCAGCATAGGATGGACTTTCTCAGAGGAGAGTGAAGCTGATTAATCATTAGTTATCTATCCTCATCCTTGGAGAAGTTGATATGAGGAGTCTGAGTTATCCTATAGTGGTGGACCAGTATGCTGATGTCTTTCCTGATGATTTTCTGAGACTACCTCCTCATGTATAAGTAGACTTTCACATCAACATGTACCTTGGGAAAACACCGATATCTACACTAGCATATCTGATTCCTCCTCCAGAGCATCATGTGATGAGGGTATAGTTGTAGGATGTTTCGAGAGAATGGTGTTCATAAGTCCTGATGTTTCTCCATTGGCATCCCTGATCTTGTTCACCAATAATGAAAATGTGAGTCTAAGGATTTGTGTGGACTATTGGTGCTTGAACCAGGTGACCATGAAGAACAAGTATCATTTATTGAGGATCGTTGATCTCTTCAACCTGTTGAATGGAACTCATTGTTTTACGAAGATAGACCCCGGATCAGGTTATCACTAGCTTAGGGTATGGGATGAGGACATACCGAAGATAGGCATTAGATTTCGGTATGGCCATTATGAGGTCTTGGTTATGCCTTTCTGCTTGAAAACACTCCAGTTTTGTTCATGGGGCACATGAACATCATCTTCTATCCATACCTCGATCGATTTGTGGTGGTTTTCATTGAATAAATTTTGATATACTTGCATTGAATGAAGATCACGCCAAACTCCTGTAGATATTTTTGGTTACACTCTGAGAGAACCTTCTTTATTGCATTCTTTTGAAGTGATAGTTCGAGATACAAGAAGTCCAATTTCTAGGGCACGTTATCTCAGAGGCTAGAGTATCAGTTGATCCGATGAGGATAGAGGCAAAGTTTTCATGGGATCCACACAAGAGTGTGACCAAGGTGTAGAGTTTCTTGGGATTGGCTGGGCAGTACCAAGGATTTGTACCTTATTTTTCTAGGGTAGCTGCACCCTTTTCATAATTGACGAAGAAGAGGAAGCCTTTCTCGCGGATAAACAAGTGCCAGCAGAGTTTTCATGAGCTGAGGTAGAGACTGACGAGTGCCCCCATCTTGAGGTTGTAAGAAGAGGGTGTTGGGTATGTAGTGTATTACAATGCATTCGGGACCATACATGGTTGTTTCCTGATGTAGGAGTGAGTAGTGATCACCTACAGCTCACGATAGTTGAGACAACACAAGCATAACTATGCTACCCATGACCTGGAGTTTGCATCAGTGGTCTTTTCATTGAAGATGTGGCATTACTACTTGATGGGCGAATTTTTTACAGTCTACTATGATCACAAGAGTCTTAGAATATCTTCTCATAGAAGGACATGAATCTGAGACAGTGACGATGGCTAGAGTTCCTCCAGAACAATGACATTGAGATAGTCTATATTGATGGGATGTGGAACGTAGTTGCAGACGTACTCAGTAGGAGTTATGGTCTATAGCTATTGGGTGAGGTGACAGAGTAGCTAGCCATATTGAAAATTTCTTTCATGGATAGAGATGGATATGCTTTCCTCCATTCTATGACAGTCAGTCCCCCTCTTCATCAGTGAGTCATGGAGGCACAACTTGGGGACATAGATTGTGAGGTCCAACATGCTCAGATATCCTCAGGACATGATCCTAATGGGTTTTCTAAAGGTGGGGATAACATTATCTTTTTTAGAGGGCACACCATGGTACCTATGATTCTATGATTGGCGGTGTTGAGGGGGTTCCACACATCCCCTTTGGTAGTACATCATGAAGTAGCAAAGATGTACCAAGACCTCTGGCATCATTTCTAGTGGTCAGGGATGAAGAAAGCAGTGGCACAGCTTGTATCCTGATGCCTCAATTGTTAGAAAGTGAAGGTCAATCATCAGGTACCAGTAGTCTTGGATCAACCACTTGAGGTACCATAGTGGAAATGGGATGTTATCTACATTGATATTATGAGAGGGCTACCTTGTATGTCTAGGGGCCATGATTCCATCTAAGTGATCGTTGACGGACTCATCAAGTTGACCCACTTCCTTCCCATCCAAGAGTAGGGATCAATAGAGAGCGTAAGATGCCTCTATGTACATAAGATAGTGTGACTTCATGGAGTTCCATTGATGATTTTCTCAGATCATGATGCACGTTTTACATCCCACTTGTGAAAGGGATTGTAGAAGGTGTTAGGGACTTAGCTACACTTGATCACCGCCTTTCGTCCTCAAATATATGTTCAGATGGAGCGAACCATACAGACACTCAAGGACATTCTTCTTTCTTTTGTCATCAATTTTGGCCGTAGTTGTGAGGAGCACCTACAAGTGGTGGAGTTTGCATACAACCACATTTATCACTCCACCATTAGCATGGATCCATTTAAAGCCTTGTACATGCAACCATGCAGATCACCTCTATGCTGGATAGACCCAGGGGAGTTAGCACTCATGGGTCCAGAGTGGGTAAAAGCTACCACAGAGAAGATGCAGATCATCCAGGAGTAGATGAAGACTGCACAGAGGTGGAAAATGTCTTTTGTCGATAGGATATAGAGAACCTTGGATTTTTTGGAGGGAGACCATGTCTTCCTATGGGTCTCACCCCGATGAGGATTACAGAGATTTGGCTAGGGAAGAAAGCTGTATTCTAGGTTCATCGGACCATTCCAAGTCCTCAATAGATTAGCAGAGGTGGCGTAACATTTTTCCCTTCCCCCACAGATGCGTCAGGGGCATAATGTATTCCACGTGTCACAGTTGAGGATATATGTGCATGAACCATCACACATTATCAACAAGGTAGAGCTAGACATCAATTATGGGGCAATGTTTGCAGAGTTCTCAGTGGAGATAGTGGATCAACGGAATTGGTTCTATCATGGGCGGTCGATTCCTCTAGTACGAGTTTGTTGGCAGCACGGGAATCTCTTGAAGAGCACATGGGAGAGGGAGGCTCAGATATTTTCTCAGTACCCTCATTTGTTCCCCTAGTTTTGTTGTATCTTTTAGGGACGCAATATGGGGATAATGTAAAGACCAATAAAATTTCATGTAATTTTTTTTATTTATTCGGGATTATTATGAGTCTATGAAAATTTACATCACTTAATTCCGAGGCCCGGTGTTCCCTGAATGAATTTCTGAACATTTTTATGGTATGTTCACTAAAAGCACTGGCCGAATTTTATTTCATTTAAATTGGTGCTCAAAATTGAAATCTGAGAGCACTATTGAATATGATGTGTCGGGATTCGCTTAAGGGAAGTCTCAATTTGACCGTAGTAGGTCATGTAAAAAAGTTAAATTTTGGACATTACAAAAAGCAATAAAATAACTAAACAAAGTTATTTTATTTTTTTCTATATCTGTTGAGCAGCGGTGGAAGTACTGAAGACTTGTCATGCGATTTAATGGCTTGACCCTTTGTTTTCATAACCACTATGTTGAGAGAGATGGGAGGTGCATAAATTAACTAATAAATGAACCTCATTAATTATTTATTGTGTTAAGCGCTCATCCTCCTTCTATTTATGTGAGGATCGGGGTGGATTTTTTACATGGCTTCAGCAATAAAGGAACCTATGGAAAAGTGAAGCGACATCTTCTACCAAAGAAAAAAATCATAGACGACAAACGTTGGCGGTTTTGTTAAGCGTGGATTCTCCGTCTACCACTTCTTCATATCTAATGAAATATAAGGTAGGGGTTATTTTTATGTTCATGTGAATTTTTCTACACTCATAAGATTTTTTAGAATGTTGGTGTATGGCCGGGTTGGATCGACTCTGAATCCAACTGGTCCCTTGGCACTAAAATGCCAATAACTTACAGACTGGGCATCCGATTGATGTGTCGTCTATTGCATTTGGACCCTTATGACATGAAATATCATTAGGTAACTTTTAAGTTCGACTTTGTTCTAATTTAAATATGACTGATTTCTTGAGAAGTTGTTTCTTCCCAAAAAAAGTGTACAATGAGCGAGAATCCTGTGTCTGGCAGATATGTGAAGACTTAACTGTGATCATGTGTGAATCAACACCCAACGATTCTGTGTGAATTATCACCCACTAATTCTATGTGAATCAGCACCCAATGATTATGCATGAATCAAAATCTAGCGATTCTGTGTGAATCAGCACCAAGCGATTCTCTGTGAATCAGCACACAACCATTTTGTGTGAATCAGCACCCAGTGATTCTCTATGAATCTGCACCCAGTGATTTTGTGTGAATCAGGACTGATCAATTTTGTGTGAATCAGCACCTATGGATCTTGTTTGGGTATTACGAGGGTTATTACCTATATATCCATTTTGGGACAGCAGTAGTGCCTCTTAATAGAGTAAGATGATCTATCCTTATGACTAATCATCTGTACTACTGTACTTATGTAATATTTGGTTTGAGTTATGTTTTTTTATTTGTACATTGTATTTGAGATCATGCATGTGTTATTCCTCTGTGGAATTCTAATAGACCTATGGGGGTCTTGGGTCCCTAATATATATTGTTATACTAACCCATGCATGGGATTCACCCACACATAGTTGTGTCTTGTGCGTATGACGAGTGGCTCGGTTGAGACTATAGGAACCATGACTAGGAGATACCCGGAGGTGACTAGTCGACATGGAAAGTAGTGGAGATGAGTTTCACCTACTATTTCAGAAGGATCCTTGGTGGATGATCGTAGGAGTCGTTTTTTGTTTTTAGTTGTAGTTGTACCTTTTCATTTGGGATTGTATTTTGGCCCCCATTAAAATTAGTGCATACCTTTACTTCTGAATTTTTACATTATGGTTGCGTCTTGTTGTGTTCTTGGGATATGTTTTTGTATAGTTTTAGAGGAAATTTCTTCTTGTTTTAGGGATATTCATTTCTAGTGATAGTCTCCAACCTCTGGCCTATGGAAGGTGGGCTTGGGGTAGTCATGGCACGGGCCCTGGGGGATGGGTCTTGGCAGTGGTTGAGGGGTAGGATGTATATGTTTGATAATTTTTAGAGGAAGGTCATTGGATTGAAGGATAAAATTATAAAAATTATACCACTTAAACATTGGGGGACACTTGAATATGAACTACCAAAATTTTCTATAATAAATGGGAAAATATATAAATTAATAATGAATAAATAGAGACAAAAACATGACATTACATAGGGATTTAATGATTTTCACCAAAGATTAATAATAGACATGATTTCACACATCATTTAAGGACACAAAATGGGTGCTCATACTACAACATCATGAGTATTTTCATACTTATCATGCTGGTGACCATAGTGCAGTCAAGATGGGGAATAACACTCTACAAAAAATTGTTGGAATGGTTGATATCAAAGTCAATATAAATATTGGATACATAGTCCCTATGAAGGATTTTTGAAATGTTCCATGAATTTGTCCCAGCCTATTATTAGGAATATCCTTCAACAAAGAAGGATATGAAAAGAATCATCAACAATAGAGCATCAAAGATGAAAAAATGAGCCATAATCATTTCGGGAGGATTCATATGTGGTAAGTTGTAAAACAATAATGTGAATATATGTGTTTCCAGCCACAAAATGATGGATAGAGAGACATAATACAATATATGTTATATGAGACTCGGCCATATTAGTGAATGATGGTTATCTGTCTAGATGAAGAAGAAGTAAATTAGTTTTCATAAAGATACATCACTCAGTCCTTTAAAAACTGATTATATGGGAAACATAATATAGTCTCATTAAATACTACATCATCAAGAAGATTATATTTGATGGATTTGGGGCTATATGATTTATGCGGTCCCATGGAGGTGGATTCACTGGGTGGGAAAAAAATTCATATCCTTTAATGACGATGTATTTAAAAAGATGTGGGTGTTCTTATTGCAGATGACGAAAAAAGTATTAAACTACTTAAAGAAGTTCCATAAAAAGGTGAAGTATGAATATTTAAGGAATATGAAGTGTGTTCATTTAGATAATAGGGGAGAGTACACATCCATAGAATATGATGCCTATTTTAGGAGTTAGTTCATATGACAAGGAATATGGTCCCACACACCCCGTAAAAAGAGTTATATAAAGGATAAACAAAACATCATAGAGAAGTTCAAGAGAATGATGAGATTGGATAAGCATCCTAAGGTTTTCTAAGGGGAAGAAGTTCAGGTTTCATGGTACCTCATAAATAGACCATCATTGATCCTGCTGCATTTCAAGATTCAATATGTGAGATAGTATAGAAAACATCCCTCTTACACTAATTTATTATTATTATTTTGTTGTTTGACATAAAAAAAGTATCCAAATATCTTGTGAAGAATATAGATAAGAGATCTATTCCATGAATCATCAAAATATATGGAAATGAGTGTTCAGGTACATGATTTCAGTCCTGATAGAAAAAAGGTGAGAAAAGAATAGATGTCATGTTCCATGAAAACCAGATGACTAATGAAATTCAAAATCCTTGATTTACTTAACGGGAAAGTGTTGAGGAATAAATTCTTGATCCAACCCTTATACTTGCACCACCTATCACTGAAGGGGTGGAGGTAAAATAATACTCATTAGTAAAAGACCACAATGTAGTAGAGGATGGTATTGAGAGGTAGAAGAATCAATAATATTCACAAGAAGATTAAAAAACATCACACGATCTTGGTGATTTTATGCCACCAGAAAAAACATTTCATAGGTTTGATGATCATAATGAGGAAGGATTCCTTAAAAAAATAGTTGTAGTTGGTGTACAAATTTCAAAATTATTAGAGGGTTATAGATTGATATTATGAATAATATCAAAATTATATATCATTAGATATACGAGATGATATATCAAATAGTTATGAGACTTGTAACGATCCACACAAAGGTGTACTAGATAGATATGTGGACAAAGGTGGTTGTTTGAGGGAAGTTGGACATTTTTAAAGGATCTAGTGGATTATAGTAAGAGGAAGATAATTGAGGGAGTTGTCCAGCTGCCCACCACCATTTTCAAAGGCGGTGAACCAGCATCACCTACCATGGACTTCCATATTGGCTATTGTATATTCTAAATGTGAAACAACTATTCACTTGGTATCCACATGAGTTCTCAAAGTTGAAGATGGATTATAGGCTTTATGTCCTTGGTAAGTGGGGAATTGGAGGGATTTGTTTAAAGGTTGACATCTCCCACCATGCCTATAAAATGAGGACCTCAATATCCATTAATGATCAACCATTCCAGTTAGAGATCTCCTTGTTTCCAATAGATCTTATCAAAGAGAGATCATTTCATCTGATAGAGAATGGAATTATCCATTAATATAGATAATCATGTGAAGAGAGGGAGTCTATTATACACCTTTGTACTTTCATAAATAATGACATTTCCATCCATTCATATATCCCTATGATCAGTGAATTAGAACACTTGAGAGGATATTTTTCCCTCCCCCACCTATCTCACATTCCCCCACCCTCTACCTTAAATTTAAATTGAAATATTATTTTGTCAATTTTTAGTGTATACATACATTAAAAGCATATGATTTCATAATACACACATACATGGAAATCTACTTAAAATATTATTACCATTGAAACATTATTTTGAATTTGTTGTGTAAATTTCCATGGGGGATTTTCAAATACAATTTCCACATAAAATGCAAAAAATATATCTTAATACATAAATAAAAAATGAAATTTTCATTATAAATTTTCAGTAGATATTTTTTTTGAATTTTATACAGGAAAGTTTTGTACTAAATTTCAAAATAAATTTTACCTTAATTTTTATAATGATTATTCTAAAAATTTGATTAAAATATTTTTAAAATAAATTAATTTTTATGTTTTCATTCTAAATATATTGACACATAAATAAATAATCTATTTTTTCAATAAAATTTAAAATTTAAAATTTCCTTTAAAAAACTAAAAGGAATGTTTTCATTGAAATTTTCCAATAATCTATGTAAATTTATAAATGAGATTTAATTTTCAATGGTAACACCCACAATTCCAATATAAAATTCAAATGATAAGTTTTAATGAAACTTTACTCTGACTAATTATTTTTATCATTAAAAACTAATTCTAATAATGAAAATAACTATAAACATATATATTAGTATATTTATTTGCATATAGAAACCATAAATTATGAATTTTTTATTTGTGGATCAATTGGTTTCTAAATCCCAGGCCATCTGTGATGGTTTTAGTTTCTCCATCAAGAGAGGATCGAAATATATTATTTTGGAATCAAATTTTCACACCACCTTTTTTCAAATCCATGTCCTGAGGAAGGGATTCTAATATTTTTCCTTACTAGTTCAAAAAATTGATTATGATTCTAAACTTTTTATGTATACCAGTTATCTTTCATCAAAAGAGAGGGGGATAAGGTAGCTCACAAACTAGTGACTCGGGGCCACACTAGAGAATCATATGTTTGGTTGGTGGATTTTCCTTTTTGTTTGAGTTCTCTTATAATTCTTGAGCATAAATCATTTAATTAAAATCTCATGTTTTTAGTCAAAAAATATAAATTCTGAATTTTCATCAGAATTTTACAATTTCTAGTGGAAATCAACTCTCACTATTTTAAATGAAATATTATTCCAAAATTTTTCAAAATAAATTTTATTATCCTAAATCTATAATAAATTCATGTTTAAATTTTTTGAAAAAATATATTAACAATTAAATAAAAAATGATATTTTTTAATAAAAAGTTTTTATGAAAATTTCCAATGTAAATATTAAAGGAAAATATCATTAAGAAATTTATAGTGTAAGTTTAGACTACATAATATAAAAATTTAAATATATCAATATAAAAATAAATAATGTAAATTTTAACTAGGAATGTGACTTAAAAATCTTCATTAGAAACTTTTAGTATATTCTTCTACATGAAAATCTTTGTTCAAATTGAATAAAAATCTAAGGAAAATTTCCCTTTAATTTTTATTATAATTATACAAAAAATTTGATTATTAAAATTACAAAATAAATTCATCCTTAACTTTTAAGTTTGATATATATATATAAATAAAAAATTTAAATTTTTCATAGAAATCTGTATTGAGAGTTTACAATAGAAACTTTCAGTGAAAATCGCAATTGGAAACCTTTATTTCAAATTTCTAATCAAATTTATAGTGGACCTTTTTCAATGTTGATTTTCAGACAGACATTTTCAATTAAAATTTATAGTGAAATTTTGAAAGAATTATTCCAAAAAAAAGCAATGTAAGATGTATATTTTTCGTGAAACCTTAAAAACAAAAACAATCACATACATATATATATATATATATATATAGTAATATTGAATTATAAATTTCATTTGTAAATTTACAGATGTAATTTTTTGTACATATATACAAACTCTATGAAATGTATCTATGGAATTTTTTGTTTTACATTTACACTGTAAATCTCTACTTATATAAATCTATAATGAATCTTTTCTGAGAAAAATTACACTACATAATTTAAATTAACATATATATACATACATACATATATGTATATAAAAAATAAATATAAACTATAATTTTAAAATGTAAATTTACAATAGAATGGGTCCAAATTTCATTGAAAATTTGATATCAAAATTCATAGTGAAAATTTATATTTATAAATGGGAATTCATACTCAAATTTTGATATAACCATCTAAATATATATCAATATAATTAAATGAACTCGTATATATAAATTTTAAATTTGTACAAAAAATTTACAGATGTTGATAAAAATCTATACTCAAAATTTACACTAAAATTTAATTATGGGAATTTTTACAAAAATTATGATTGCTAAAATTTCATAATAAATTTCTATTTAAATTTCACATGAAAATTTATTAATACCTAAATACATAATGTATATTTCAATTGAAATTATTTACTCTAAAATTATGAATAAAATCAATGTATGTTTTTACTAGAAAATGTAAATTTAAATTTCCACTTAGATTATAAAATTAATATATAATAATACTTAAAAATCAATGTAAAATGTCCTCTATAATTTCCACTGAAAAATTTCACTGAAAAATTTCAGCGAACTTTTCCGATGGAAAATTATAGTTCATTTTTTCAGAAAAAAAATATCAATTCTAATTTATAATATATATTTTATACACATCATATATTTCCTAATAAAAATATACAATATTTTTAGTGGAATTTTATAGTGATAATTTGCATTGTATATATATAATTCTTTTTGAAATAAGTGTATTCATACTTTCATGCATGCATTTACACTTATATATACAATATTATTACATTTTTTGTTTACTTAAATAGATTATATAATTATATATATTTTCAATGAAAATATTAAGAATACATTTTTTTAAACAATATATATATATATATATATATTTTCCTACTAAAAAAACAATAAAAATTATATTTTTTATCAATAAAAAAATATAATGATGGAAATATATAAATGTTATTATAATATGAATTTTTATTATAACTAAAATATACAAATTAGTTAAAAAATGATGTTACATATTTTTAATTTCAAATATTTTTTTTAAAAAAAATAAACATAAATATATCTGACCATAATTATTTTACAAGTGTGAAAAAAACATGAAAATATAAAACATTAAAATTAAGGAACATTACCCAATGCAATGATGTGCAATTCGGGCACATCCATTTATAAGCTACATTAGGCTCACTGGTCATATAAGCTCTATTTGGATCACACATCATATAGGTTGTATCAAGATCACACATTATAATCTATAATATTATTCGTTTATATCATGAATAAAACATTTTTACGATTTCATCTTTATCTTAAAGCCCTTTAATATTTATGTGAACTCATATGCAATGATTTTCAGATATTGAAATACCCTTTCATTTTTAAAAACAATTTTAAATAATAAAATACCCAAAATAAAGGGGGTATTATTTGAATAAAACATGGAATATTTTAATGGGATTAAAATGTCAAATAATGGTTATGGTTGTAGAGAAATTAATTTACATCGTATAAGTTAAAAAACAAATTCATTTTTCCTATTAGAAAAGAAATCCAAAACATTCCATAATATTATTTTATTTTGAAAAAATTTGTAATCAGGTAAAATGATTCATAACAATATCATTTACAATTATTTTATGACCATATAAATATATTAATAAAATAATTTTATGAATATGAACATGAAATAGAAATGTTTTTAAAATAAATATTTAAAACATTTTAAATGATGTATTAAAAGAACATTTCCTTTATGTAAAATCATAGAAGATTATTTTTAAAAACATAGTGAAGAATGTAAAATATGGTACAAAATTTACTTGATCATACATTGATTAATAAATAATAATTTTCTTTTAAAATTTCTAAGAACATGTACAAGGAATAAAAATAGTAGGAAGGGAAACATTAAAAGAATATTTTTAAAAGAAAGTCTCTTACCACAAGTCTGAATCATCACGTATGCTTTTTATCACCATGAATAAAAATCTACATTAATTATTTACTTTCTCAAGGAAAAATTTCAAGATAATTCTTCTTTTTATTTTATTTGATACCTTGTTATATACATTTACATAATCAATTAAGTTCACATATGATGTTTTGGAGATATTCAACTCATATATCAAAATTGAATTTGATATGTTGAATATGGTTAGTGAGTTATTTACTAAATAATCTCTAAAATAATAATCATTAAATGATTATTAATTTTATACATTGATTATAGTTTTAAAACTAATCAAGAAAAAAGTTTATAAAAAATGAACTATGTTTTAATCACAGAGATGGTAGGTTATACATACCCATGAGTAATGTTTCTATTTTTAAATGATCATGATATAAATAAGGTATGTATTGTATTATCATTATATAAATATAATTATATATTAAATTGAATATTATTACATTAAATATAATTATATATATCATCCATATGATATTGTTATGGAAAAAAATCAAACTACATCATGGAAGTTGTAGCTCAAATGTGCACATGAACGACATTATAATTTTTCAATGAAAGTAAAGTTAAAAAGATAGAGGAAACAATAATTTTTTAGAAATATAATTATGTAATTAATATAATATATATATACATTAAATCCATTATTATAACCATATATAATATGAGAAAATGAAAAACAAATTACATATGTCTTTGATCCAGTAGTCTATCATACACATGAATGATGAATTCCTTTTACATTTAATTGAGGTTAGAGATGGATATAAATTATAAAATTTATATAGAAACATCTCAATATTTGGAATATTATAATTTTATAATTTCATAATGGTTAAAGAACATTTGATAGAGGAGAAATATGGAATAACACAAAAATGCTCAGTTCATAATGATATCGCTTCTTTAGAGAATCTCCATCAGTTTACACATTAATCCTTATAAGGTTTGTATTATTCCTAAAAAAGACATATATAATGAGATGGTGATCCTATTAAGGGATATGGGAATATATTGATTAAACCAAGTGGTTCAATATGTGTGTAGAGAAGAGGAGAGGGAGTTCCCTTTTATAATTAAGGGATGGAATTTTTGGGATTTCAAAATGTACTAAATTAATAATAATAAATTTTCTTGAAAAAATGGATCAAAATTAATTAACTTTCAATTTAATATGTGGATGAGTGAAAATATTATCACCCAATTAGAATGTCATTATTTTATATGATGTTTTCACCCTTATCTTTTTTAACCCTTCATTAACCATTTTGATGATTACTGCAATGACATTTTTTTACTCCTTAGGTGTAATGTTAGTTATTATAAAATGATATTTGAACCATAAATAGAGATTCCCTTGTCCAAAGATAATATTTTTATGAATTTTATATCATTTTGGAAAATATTATTTATTATAACATATAAATAATGTCAATTTTAGTACTATTCATTTTCATTGAGTTTAATGACATCAATAAAGCAAACGAATTATAATATAATCCATCAAAAACCACCTAACATGTTATATTGTTATAAAAAGAATTTATTAGCACAATAATTCATTCAAATTATATTACTTTAAATATTTTTATAATCATTTATTTAATTTTTCTGTTGATTAAATAAATATTGTGTTGGTGGTGCGTAAACATTTTAGACAATTATTTCATCATGCAGAATTAGAAATAAAATTCTTTGATAAATAAATAATATTTTAAAAACAACTTATTAAAAAAATACATTATTTTTATCCATATTCGAATAAATTTAAATATAAAAAAAAGAGAATGACATTTTTGACTTTTCATTACAAAAAATATTTGAAATGTCATAATCACAGCCAAATGGTAAAAATTGCCATATTTTTTATTTTTTTATTATTATTTAAGAAATATAATTATCAAATAAAATTAATACATGTGTCAGGAATACTTTTTATTTCTTACCATATTATTTTTAATCTTAATTTACCAATTTTACCTTTATAGTGGTAACAAAATTTTCTGTGATTACTATTCATAATAACAAAAATTAAAAGGGGAATATTTACAATATTAGGACCCTATAATTAGAAATATGAAATCAATTTTTTATGATTCAATTAATTTATATTGTACAATTTAATTTAAAATTAAACTAGAAAAATGCGATAATAACATTTTTTCTGAAAAATTCCTTTTTTATAAAAAAAAAGATTGTATAGCCAATTAAATTATATAATTCATCCCAAATACCATAATTTTATTTTTATAATTAATTAAATTTTAAAACAAATACAAAATAGAATTTAATTTTTAAATTCTTTAAAATTAAATATAGTTTTCAATAAAAATCATTATTTTTCACTATTCATTGAGAAAAAAAAATTTCAAAAAAATAATCAGATCTCACCATAAGATAATTTTTATGTTATGATTTAAAAATTTATATCCTTTTAAGAAAATAAATTTATAGAAGTTTCCAATATTAATTATATGATTTTCTCAAAAAAATTAATAAAACCCATTTTTGATGAAAACATATTTTTGAAGAATAACAAGACTTTACTAAAACTTGAGTGATCATTTAATAATAATTTTTCAATACATTTATATTGATTAGGAAAATTATATAAATTTAATAAAGTATTCAATCCTATTCATACATTCAAATTTAAAATATTGGTTAAAACAATCATTTTTGAATAATAATATTTCATGTTCGTTTAAGCAAATCATTGCGTATCTTGAATGCTATCCAACAAAGTATTTCTTCTAAAATATCAACATATTACAATATATGAAATAAATTTTATTTCCATGGATTCGATATGATATGATTTATTTTCTTTTGCACACATTTGTACGGATGATGACATGTGGGGTTCTATATTAGCCTCTTATACATTGTTTATGTTTGACATCTCATGAGATATTCACGCGAGGACTTAATGAGTTTGTTCACATAGGTAAGGACATAATTATTTTTCACAAATTTAAATTAATGGAAATAATTATTGTATTCACACATGTATGGTCATAATGAGTTGTATCACTATATCATCTTATGTATAAAATTGTTCCGTCTTTCTAATTTTCTTTTCCTTTTAGGATATTTTATATTCCATGTTTTTGAACTTTTTTAATATATTTCATACTTTTATGTTATTTCAGGGAATATTCTACAACTTGTGATATAAAATTTTTTGGATATAAAGTTCTTATCTATCCTAATTATACACATATGTTCAGCTTATTCTCACTTTTTATTTTTGATTGTTATCAATTATATTTACCATTACTATTCACCTAATATCACTAATTTCTTATGTTTCCATTTCTCTATGATATAAATAAAATTAATACCTATTATTCTCTTATAATACTGTATGGTGTAGATAATTGGTGGGAGACAATGAATACTTTTTGTGGTTTAAATATTTGTATATAAAGAGGGGAAAATGTCTATTAATTGAAATTTTTTGTTTTATTTGTTAATGTATTGTACCCATTAACTACAACTCTAAACATAAAAGGGAATGTGATTGTATTATATTTTAATTTTTTATTTAATAACATATAATTGATATGGACTCATCTATGGCACATCATATTTGAAGTTCTCGTTTTTACTGGCATTATTTTTCTATATAGTTTCTCTACTCACTTGTTATCATACATTTTCATAGATATGAAAGAAAACATGACATATGAATGTATGCATCCAAAAATAGAATCATCCTCCATTATATCTTGGAAAAAAGATTTTATACCCCCTTAAGTATTTATGTATGAAGTGAAAAAATAAATTTTTACCTCTACCTCATTTTTATATCCCTCTTGTAGAGAAGGTATTATAGTTCCATGATCTATAAGTAATTATAGAGCTTTACCACATATATCTATCCTATTCAAAATTTCATCATTAAAAATTTCCATAAGAATAATATAACCTTTACAGAGATAGTACCTATATAAATTTTCATGTATATTAATATATGATTACTTCATTCAATCTACCAAAAAATCATCAAAATATCCAAATTGATCATCAGTAATACTTGATTAAGTAGGAATAAGTTGAGATTATTTTTCATTTATGTATAGAAGAAAATTATATTATAAATAATTTCATTATCACCTTTTTCTATTTTTAAGTAATTTAAAAATGTTATTCAATGGACTAACCAAATACTATAACAAAATTCTAACTTGTTTATATTCTTCCATACCTTCAATATGACTCTACTTTATTGTAGAAAATGAATCATCTACAAAGGAAATAATCTCATACATATTTGTATAAATTATATAGGCATATTCTTTCTATTAGACTTGATATATTTTATTTTGAACATTAATTATTTCTTATAATCTTTACAAACAACCAAGGTTATAGAGTTACATTGTAAAGTATTATTTATATCAATCATCTATGTTAAATAAGATTAAACTGCCCAAAACTATATTTTAATTGATTACATATCAAGAAATAAAAAATATTGAATACTTGATTAAATAGTTTGTATATTCAATAACATTTCATATTTTTCCTTTATCAATTCCTTCTTCTCAACAAAATCATATTTAGAAACCATTAGAAAAGTCATTGCAATAAAATCAGACTTAGAAATTGAACCTTATTTAAAATATTTATGTTATTCCCTTATATATGTATGATATTAATTTATACCATTAATTTTTCCTTTTAACATATTAAATTTATAGAAATAATTAAAGGTAGAACACTTAGAATGATTCTTAAAATCAGAGCTCCCTTTCTTCTGAGTAGATACATTTGCAACAAGTGATAGAATTTCTTCACACAAAACATGTCTATTTCTAATGAATAGAGGATATAAAAAATTTAACATATTAGATACTCAATATTATATATGATAATCTCAACATTTAAAATTATTAACTCTAGATGAAATTGATAAAACTCTACTAATTGAAAATATGTTCTTTAAACATCAATAACTTCTACTTTTGGACCATAAAATTTAGAATCTATAAAGATAATAGATAATTTTTATTCATGAATATATCCATATACATCATCAATTGTAACTATAGTACCAGGTGAATTTGTTTTTTTATAACTTAAAAATAGGTATGATAGGTTTTATAATAGTTTCTCTTGAGTTCACTCCCTCAACTGAAGCAAGGAACTCTTCATCTTCATAAGCATTTTTGTACTTCTTATATGGAGGTTTGTGTAAGTGTAGGATGAACTATGAGAATTAAAAAATCATAGTATATTTATGATAATGATTTTTTTATAAAATCATGTAATAAAGAGAGTATATGGGGTGGATAAGAAAAATAAAATAAAGGATCTTGAGAGAAGTTGTTACCTATTAATCGGGAAACTTCTTTTGGTTTGTGCCAAAAGGCTTCTTGAAATACTTTCTGCCCAATGGGAGGATTAAATGAGTTATGGAGGTATGTTGGGTATTTTATTAGGCAGATATTTTATATACTTATATGTTTTTATATGTGTTATGAAGAGGGAGAGGTGGTGGCCTTCTATAGGGAAAGAGGAGTGGCACTCATGTAAATATTTGTAGAGACAATTTAACCCACATTTTTTATGTTGAAAGAAGATCCAATAATGATTAAAAGATTACAAAAGGAATGATAGGGTCTATATATGTCCAGATAATAGATTTTTGATAATTTTATATGATATTTTTTTTTTCAGAATGTTATGGTTTAGTCCCTTATTAAGGTCAATTTAACCTTAATCAATGTAATCAATTTTAATCACTTTCACAAATATTTTGGTCAAAAATAAAGTTTAACATATTAGTATTTATAAATTATCGTATTTTTAAATATATAATCCATTTTTTAAAATTAAAATAACATAAGTGGTAGAAATTAATTTAAAATTAATCTCACATTCAGGTTTACAATGCGGGTTTTTAAAGTAAAAATAATCAAAAGTTTGCAAAGATTTTTATATCCAATTTCAATGTGAAATTGGTTCCAATTACCTAAATTGTATTATTTGATATCAATATAATATATTTAAACTTTTAAACTAAATTAAAATATAATTTAACCTTACAAATAATTAGATTAAAATTAAATTTTTCATTAAAATCTTATACTTTTTTACTATTCATCCAAAAATGATGTTTTATTGAAAAATACAAAAAATTATCCCTAAGTAAATTTTGACATTATATATTTATAAAAGATTTTTATTTTATCAAATTAAATTTCTAAATGGGTCTAAAATTAATATTAATATTTTTCATAGAAGGACATTAATTGCAGTTCATTCGAGAAAACAATATTTTTAAACATATAAAGACATTACCAAAAATCAAATATTTCATTGTAGATATGTTTTATTTATAAAAATAAATTATAAAAAATATTTGAAAAGTAGTTATTACTATCCATATAACTATGTTTAACTACTGGGTTATAATTACCTCTTTTAAATAATAATAACAAGAAAATAATGTTTCATAGAAACATCGGTGTTGCGTTTAATGTACACCAAGTCGGTGTTGTGTGTAGCATATGACAAGTTCGAGTTTCATGTGACGTACACCTAGTCAATGGTCTATGTATCATATGATGAGTTAGTTCCGTGTAAAAGGAATTTTTGACTTAGTTTACTGTAAGACATAAATGAGAATTTAATTTATTCCAGAAAAAAAGGATCATAAAAAACTTGGGTTATTACACATCTCTCTAGTGATCATATTATTATGTGAAAACTCCTTCCAAGATAGATTACCAAATTTATCCACCTATGACTCCAAATCATCCTCCATCATTGTCTCCTCCTCTTCCACGATCATTGCCTCCCTCTCCACCACCACTTATACCATGGTCTATGCCACCTCCTCCGACTCCAACTCCACCTCTACCATTATCTTCATTTATGAATTCTCCTCTATATTCTCTACCTTCATCTCTACCACCTTCATATCCTCGTCTTCCACAATATCTTCCTCTATATCCTCCTCCACCTCACCCTCCTTCATCAGCCTAATTCCCATCATTTTTTCTTCATCATTAAGAATTGGTTCTCCAATTTATTTTTAGGTTCATAGACTTATTTCATGTATGATTTATTAAAATCCCTTGAGTAAAAGATAATATCATCATTTTTTGGTTATTGGGTATGACTATTTTAGACAGGTCTATTCAAATTATTATAACTAATGTTGAATTTACTGATTCAAAACCAATAATATTGACCAGTTATTTATTCTTATTCCTCATTTCCCCTGTTAATCAGCTGAATAACAATCTTATTGTATGTATCAGGTGACCGGGATATTTAGTCAATTGTTTTGGGTTTATTTTTTTTATTTCACTGTAAATAAATCCTGAGTTTTAAGACCTTCTTTTATTCCATGGTTTAATTTTCTCTCAATCATTGGTGGGTCTATAACATCTCTTCATTGTTACATGACTTTTCAGGTTCATTCAGTTATTATATTATCTACCTGTATTTCATTTTTCTTTTCAAAACACTTTTAAATTGATATTAATATTTTATACTATATACTTAGATTTTAATTTCAAATATTATCATTTTACATGCATATTATGTTTATTTCCAATACTTTGTTTTTCATTTCCATTATAGATATCTTATAATTCTTTGAAAACCATACAATTACCCTTATATTAAAATTATTACACTTTTTTACATATACTAATTTATTTTTCATAATAAATTATACATTAAAAAACTTAAATATTGTGATTTTGTTGTACTCCTTTACATACTTAAAGTACTCTATTTTCTATCACAACATACACTTCTCATCATCTCAAGTATCAGTTTCCCTTATTGTGATGCTATAATTATTATTCCATATTTCAAATATTAAATTATGTATTACAGTGATCTACTACTAATAGGTTCATACAATTTTATCCTTTCTCTATACTAAAAAATTATTTTGTAATTTTTAAATCCATTGTATATTGTAAACATTTTATTTAAACATTGAAATTTCCAATTTAATTATTTTATTTTCTATATTTACACACTACATAAGAACAATACATATACATATCCATTTACACTATATAGCCAACTTTTTTGTGCCATTTGAAGGTTCTCTCCAACTACCAGGTATTGTCTTAGGCCACCTCTCAGTCTAAAAAATCATGTAGAACCCGTTCAAATAGCCTTATGATCTCTACCAGAATTCCGAAAAACTTCGTACAACCCAAATTACTATGAATGGTAACAAAAAATCCTAAATAATTTTCTTATTGTATTTAATATGTTGCCAAGATTTTTAGTCAGTTGTTTTGGGATTCTTTTTTGTATACCATGGTACATGAAACCTAAGTTTTAAGCCCTTATTTCTTTCCCCAGTTTAATTTCCTCTCAATCATTGGAGGGTTTCTATAATATCTCTTTATTGTTTCTTTCGATTTCATGTTCATTCCATTTTTATCTTCACTACTAGTATTTCATTTTTATTTTCAGAAAATAATTAAATGAAAATAAAAAAAATTATTATATACTCAGTAGTGCATTTCCAATATTTTCTTATTACATGCATATTGCATTTGTTCTTAATAATTTCATTTTAATTTCCATAGTTGATCTCTTATAATAATATGAAAACCATATTATTGTTATTATAACTTCTTTCACAAATTATTTCACTTTATTACTTAGGGTGCTTTATTTTTCTTTATATCTTATATGTTAAAATGTTTAAATATCGTGATTTCAGTATACTCCTTTACATACTAAAAGTAGTCCCTTTTATATCAATGCACACATTTATCATCTTACCGGGTATTAGCTTCTCAAATTATGGATCTATAAGCCTTATTCCTTCTTTTCCACATGAAATTATACAACACTATGATCTATTTCTAATTATTGAATTCCATTTAATCTTTCCTTTCTACAAAAAAATCATATTTATTTTTTTAATACAATGTAAGTTGTAAACATTGTATATGCACACTAAAAATTCTCATTTAATGATTTTATTTTCTATATATAAACAATGCATATGAACACTCTATATTTATATTCCATATAAACTATATAACCAAATTTTTAATTCCTTTTTGGAGGTTATCTTTTACCACTAGCATCATCTTAGGCTACCTCTAACTTTGAAAAATAGATTACAACACCTTAAAATAGCCTTGTGATCACTCATATAGTTCCTTAAAACTCCACAAGAACTTGATAACTGTGAATGATAGATATAAAACCTGAATAACTTTCATTTTGTATGTATCAAGTTTCTATGATTTTTATTCCATTATATTGGAGTTATTTTTTTCATTACATGGTACATGAAACCTGGATTTGAATCCCTTGTTTATTTATATGCTTTAAATTCCTCTGAATAATTGTGGGTTTTTGTAGCATCTCTTCATTGTTGCTCATGTTTTCAGGATTTTTCTGTTTTTATCTTATCTAGTAGTATTTCATTTTTCTCATCAGAACATTATTATATGTACTGTCTACATTTATAAAATATACTTAGAAGTTAATTTCCAAAAGTTTCATATTACCTTCATATTACATGTGTTTATAGTAATTACATTTTCATTTCCATTATTGATCTCCTATAATTCTGAGAAAATTATTTGATTATTGTTATACCTTCACTCACTATTTATTATTCTTTTTAACCAAGACTAATTTATTTTTAGTAATAGATTATAAATTTAAAAATTTAAATATATTTATTTTATTGTACTTGATATTCCCGAAAGGCAACATTATTTCCTCGAGGCATGAGTCAAAATAGAAATTTAAATTAACCCAAGAAATACTATTTATAATGGTGTTGCATACTAGAAGTGTGGCATCGAACCCACAAAGAGCGGGGAATGTAGTGAAAGTAAATCTTAACAAAATATTAGATCATCCAATTTTATATTGATTTAATTAAATTAATGATGAAATTAAAAATAATATAATTAAAATAGAGAAACGTAAGAGAAGTTAAAGAGTTTCCATAGGTGGTTTTTCTAAAAATAAATAATAACTACACATTAAAAATAATCATACACAATTATTATGAAATCAATCATATTTAATTGATAGAGATATGGTAAAACATTATCAATATACCCTCGAAACTCAATTCATAGGGGTCTAAATAATTAAAATAACTAGAGTGCAATAAAATTGGATTGCAATTGTAGAAGAATAATCACATTCAATGGCCATGAATTAATCATTTTAATCATGTTTGTTTTTGTCTTCTATTAGACAAACATGGTCCATGATTCAATAACATATATGATAATAATGAGTTTCAAAACAACACCAATTGAAAACAAATTATTTTATAAGTGAATAATAAAATAAAACACATTGATAATCACCAATTTTGACTGATTCCGCTCTCCCATATATATTTAGGCAATCATCATTTGGGTGGACACCAATTATGAATGAACCGTATTCCACAGGGAAGAGAATAGACAAGGGGGTGGTAAAGAGAAGAAATGATAAAATATATTGGAATGTAAATTAAAATAATTCAATGATTATATCAAATAAAGGAAAAAAAATAGAAACAAAACCTATATATACATAAATCCAGGTTGGAACCCCACAGTAGCCTACCAGTGGTTGTGCCTGAATCTTGGAATGGTATGAATTGTGTTCCCAGGGTTCTATATATATAGGATAAATCATTAATGGTGTGTACTATATTTACAATTCATGTACCATTGATCCACATACATCTGCATAGATTTGGGATCTCCCACATGCCTCATGCATATCTAAAAAATTTATGAAGTTCGACTAACTACACATTGTGCACTGAGTGTTCATGATGTGTGTTAGCCTCTAGATATTCCATTACATGGATTTCTCGTAGATTTATCACTCAATTATTTTCACTAGCTTTATGACGCGTATTGATGACTCACTATTTTTACTAGTTGTTTCCTCTACTGGCTTCGTGGTTTGGACATTACTTGGATCATGACATAGGCATTTTGTTAACTGCCAGTATATGATGTGTATGGATAGATCATGACATTTTCAGGATAAAATCTGAATTTTTTTACATTTATTCCTTAAATCCTATGAATCTTCATTCCTCAAAATCTGGTGTCACACCGCTTCACTTTGCTCATTGAGAAAAGTGTCATTTTGTTCTTTAATTTCCGTGTTTTCTCTTGTTTTCCTCCAAATGACAATCATATATAATAATTTTGAAAACATTAATATCAAGAAAAAAATATTATATTAAATAAATTATTATTTAATGAATTATTATCTAAAAATCCATCATAATATGTATACAAAATAGAGATATAAATTACTCATTCGCATACTACAAGTAGTGAATATCATATTACTTCATGAATTTCTCATATTCTTGATTATTAGTTTCTCTTACTATTAATCTATTATCATTATTCCACATTTTTCATGTGAAATTATAAAACATATTGATCTTAAACAAATATTTTCATTCCATTTTTCCTTCCTTTATAGAAAAAAAATCACATCGCAATTTTGAAATCCATTGGATGTTGTGAACAATATATATCCACACTTAAAATTCCGATTTCATAATTATATTTTCTATATTTGCACACTCCAAATGATGCTAATTCCTATGAATGGTATAAACAGATCCTAAATAACTTTTTTTTTATATGTATCAGGTTGCCAATATTTTTATTCCCTGTTTTTTGGATTCTTTTATTTTATTCCACAATACATCAAACCCATGTTTTAAGCCCTTTTTTCATTCCATGGTTTAATTTCCTCCCAATAGTTAGTGGGTTTCTATAACATCTCTTTATTTTTGTTTTACATTTTCTTGTTCGTTATTTTCACAATACATGGTTTATCTGAAATTATCTCTTTTCATTATTTATGTTTTATTAATTGTGATATGATAATTTATTACTTTCAAAAAAATTAATCAGATTCTTAGTGATTCTATATTTCTCAATCAGCGTACTTGCATATCATGAATGAAGTTGCTTAGGTTTTAGGGTTTTTTATTTTTTGAAGTGATGTTATTTAATTTCAAGTGCATCTTCTAGCTTCTCAATTCATGGAGACCAACTAGTAACCATTCCCATATGACCTATCCTAAATAGTCTTTGATTCAATACATTTCAATTATATATAGGGATGTTAATTTTTTTGAGGATATTCTTTATCCATGTAATTGTCATTTGTTTTATCATATTCCTATAATAATTTCAATTTCATCATTATTAGTTTATTTATTTTAAAATATTCTCTTTTAATAGGTTATTTTTTATTTATTGTGAAATTATAATTATTTTCTTTAATGAAAGTTTATCAAAATATGAATGATTCTATTTTATCAATCAATTTAATCGCATCACATGAATGAAATGGTTTATGATTTATGGGTTTTCTATTACATTTAGTGATGTTAATTAATTCCAAGTTCATCTTTAGGTTTCCCCCTTCATAGAGACCTACTATTTACCATTCCCTTGAGACCTAACCTAAACTATTGATAGGATTCTATTACAAGTTGTGAAAATTATTAATTTTAAATGTTTCTTTCTTCATATGATTCTACTTTGATCTGAAGGTATAATACTTATATAATAATTCCATTTTCTTTACAATTAATTGATATATTTTCAAAACATCTATTTTCATAAGTTATTTTTTATGTATTGCGACATGATAATTCTTTAATTTATAAATTTTTACTCAATAATTTGAATTTTATACTCATTATTATTCATGGATTTGGATATCTACTTCATAAGGAATGATATTTAGGTTCTACATAAATTTATTATTTTGGTCCATAAGATGTTTGAAACTCTTTGAAGTGCCAGGTGAAAATCAGTTTTCTCAGGTACAGTTCATAACCTGTTGTAGGGCTCCCTATTTGACGACCTTTTATTCTCATGTGAACATTTAAACTCTTTAAAAATTCCATTTAATATTTTCATATATTATTCTTTTTCCATTAAAATTGATTCATCATATCATTACTTCATATGTATTTAGTATATTGATATTGTTTGAAAAGAACATATACGCATACGCCTATGGTAATTCTTGGTGCCTTAAAGCTTATGTCCATTATTCACACCATCATGTGACATATATTTCTTATGAGATACATTGTGGAATAATATCAAGTTGTAAATTTGAGCCAATAGAAATGAAAATAATCCAATGGAGTGAATCAATTATGTGATCTAATGATATGTCACGAATTTTCACCGTTTTAAGTAAATTGCTTGAAATATTCTTTAATTTATAATTTTTTTCAATTTTATTTATCTAACCCATTAAAAATATTTTAGAAACCAAACCATTGTTTTCATATGACTAAAGTGATGTTTGATCAGTGACCTTTCCTGTGAATAATCCATGGATGATTCTGATATTTACATTCATGGAATCCCAGAGGCACCAACATTTAGAGTTGTTCTTATGATTTGGTGAGTTTTCAAATAGTCAAATATGTAAAAATAATATTTTTTTAGTAATTTTTTTAAATATATCTTTACTAAAAAAAATTTATTTATATGGGTATAGAGGGAATTTGTTGAGTTGGTTGTACATGTTCAATCAATGTTGAGGGGCGGTATGAAATTTAGTGTATAAACAATGTTTTAATTTTAAATCATTGTATACAATATTTTATTTCATTTTTTTATATGAAATATATGTATAATATTTTTGGAATCATCAATATTTAAAAACACATTAGTTTATGTTTTATTTTATTACATGAAAAAATTATTGTATTTTTGATGTGCAGAAATTTTACAACAATTTGGGTTCTATGAATCTCAGTTTATAATCTATCAAATTATTTCATAATCTGTGTTACATAATCTAAAGGTATTATAATCTACAGTCTAAGTATGTCAATAGTTTTCTTATAATATTTAATTTTTTTCATATTAAAATTGTAATGTGATAATATATATATATAATAATCGATATTAATGACATTTCATATATATATATATATGATGTATTTTAAATATAGTCAACATCATTACAAATCTACTTCATATTGAAAAAAGGGAATACATAAATAAGTTCATATAGAATATGCATATAGAATATGCTTGTATATATACAAATAAGTACATATATAAACCTATTTCTATATGAAAATATTTTTATATGAATTGTAATGCATAAAAAATTCATTTTGGTAATCACTTACTTCTTTATGGATATTGTATGTTCCCTTATATTCCATATTCACTTATATCTCAATAAAGTTTTTTCACTATTCATTTCCATGGAAATTCATATTGGTAATCAATATAGAAAATAAGTGCATTAATGTACGTATATAGAAAATACATACAAATATCAACATATTTCTTTATGTACACATTTATGTATGTATTTCAATGGAGGTTCATAATGAAAATAAATTCATTTCTGTATGCACTTAAATGTTTTTTCATATTCTATATGCACTTATTCTCTATATAACCTCATATATGTATATATTTTCCAGAATATATATTCAGATATGTGCTTAATTTCCACTATGCATTATCAGTTTGTAGTAATATAGAAAATAAGTGTGACATGAAAATTGTAGGTAGTGAATTTCCACTATACTGTACCTATATTCACTTATATAGAAAATAAGTGCATTAATATTAGTTAATTTATATATGCACTTTTTTCCAGGAATGAATATTAAAAAAATAAAATATTTTTTATGTGAATTTATTGTAAGTAATTATTCCAAATCATACATTCAAATGGTATAGTTAAAAATATAGAATAGAAATTGTTTTAGAGAAAAATAATGAATATATATATCATCATCATATGTATTAATTATGATGTACTATTAGTATATTATTTCCATACAGATGATGTATTATGGGTATATAAAATAGATCATCCAATGTACTTCTAGCGAAGAAATATATCTCAATTTGGATGAAATAATACATCATAATACATATATAGTTGTGTTAATATACCAACACTGCATCATAATTAAATCAAACATTAAATCATGGATTAAATTATTTTCAATTCAATAATAGGATCAGTTTAAGAATGTTAAAATAATTTAAGGGAATCAGTTAGGATAAATTAATACTAGAGTTTTTATATTAAAAAATTACAATATATAATTTATAAAATTATAAAAATAAAATTGGGATTAATATAAAACAATGTTTATTTAAAACAAATTAATACCATAAATTCTACATGGAATGTAATAATCGTATGTTTATATAATAACAAAGGAATCATTCTAACTTCACTTGTGGGAACGTTTTTTATCATCTTGTAGATGGTTAGAGTTTCATTAAAAAAATTCAACATAAAACAACATTTGTTCGGATAAAAATTGTAAACAATGAATGTAATTATAATCATAAGAGATCCAACTCAATTTTTTTGGTATATTTATTATGATATATTATTGTCCTCTTAATAATAGTACATCACAATTATAAATTGATTCAATAACATAATTGATCCAACTCATTAACTTTCACATCAAATAATTTATGTTATTATAATAAATACATATGATTATTATACATTGATTTTTTATACTATTATTATAATGAACTTTAACAATACATTAAAAAAAATTTAAAAAACAAGAACCATTATTTTTTGGGTCCTAACTATAAATTTCATTATCTTATAGGTTGTGCCTTCTGATGTAGCCTCCCAACAATATGTTTCAAGTATTATAAAAATTTCTTCTTAAAAATAAATGATATGAACTATTTAATTTGTACTCTGTTTAAATTTTATATTGAAAACACAATTTTAAAAAGGACACCTTCATATTTTATATTCATACATTCACATTTTATATAGTAGCCCTCCATCTCCTGCAATATATTATAATTACTATTGTTTTTTAAATGGATTCATATCATATTATTACTAATGTTTTTTAAACAATCTGATATGATATAAAGTATTTTCAAAAATTACTTCACATAATAAAATAAATATATAACTGGTAAAACAATTTAGGAGGATGTAATATGACACCCCTATGCATATAGTATGCAAAATATAATCAGATATATGGACTTATTTGAACCATCCTCCATACACGTGACATATGATTGTCAAATTAAATGCAATCAGGTGTAATTAGAGTGTAGCTTAGATAGACTAGAAAACCAATTTACTGCCAATGAAATTGTTCTTGTATAATTGAATTCAAGGTTTTCATTTTATAGAATCATAGTAACTTATCTATTACCAACAAATAAAAAAATATTTTTGATCTAATCATATAATTTATTTATTCTATCCATTTGGTTTTAGCATGATATTTCACCACAAATGAGTATTTATTTTACTTTGGGATTGATTAATCTATCGTTTTATATCATTTTCTCACATAACCTCCCATTATCTAGGTTCTGTTGTCTATGTGGCTTGTTCCTAGGAGTAAAAGTTTCTCTTATGAGTGTAAAAGGTTGGGAGTGATTTTTCAACAAGAAGTGGTTGGTTCTGAGTCTATCACTTTAATAAAATTCTTATTTTTAGATATTTCAGCCCTAATTTAATATGATATAATAAAGAATTAATATTATTTATTACCTTGGTATTATCATGGTGTGGGATATTTATTCTCCATTCTAAATAAATCATTTCCTCCTCTTTTATTAAATTAGATTTCGTGGACAACCTCGAATGAAGAGGCGTGGGTCATGGAACAAGAAAAATATTAGATTTAACATACTATTTTTCAACTAATGTGGTTAGTTTGATTTTCAAATCCATATAAATATAATTATAAATCAATATGATACTTTCATAGACTACACATGAGGCACAATAATATAATAGGCATAGTTTTATTCAACTGTGGCTAGAATATGTCTATAAAGATGGAACCGGTATCACATGAATCAATTAAAACATTCTATATGCATATAATATGCATTTTATTGTTTCAATGTACTTACACTTGTATGTATAAAATATGTAACATTATACATATTTAAATAGTGTACATCGATATGCATACATATTTTTATAGTCGGCAATACCATTATGCATTTTGTAACTATTTCAATTCTAGATTTTGTTTTAATTCCACTTAATGATTCATTTTCTATATATTGGATTCCATTTATAAAAGAAATTTTGTGTTCATTAATATGCATATACCCTGATATTACATGTGTTCTTTAAACAACCAACTTAATTATTTAAATCAATATACATGAGGAATCAACTAAAAAAAATTATTTGGAAAATTATAAAATAGTTGTTTCATATTGATTCTATTTAAAAATATTGATCCCTTGAATCTAAAAATATTGATACATCTCATACAATTTTCATGTGATTTTCTATAGTATGTGGATGGTGTTTCATTTGGATATTTTTAATGATTCTCTTTACTATTGGTACATATGTTGGTGTATTTTTCTTCAACTATTGTGATTACACTCGTGCACACTTTTATTTTAATCTAACATATTTTTCTAACTATAATGACTCATATTTTCCAGATTTTATTTTTTGAAATTATTTGAGAAATTTCTAAGACCGAGCGTTGAGAGGTCGTGCGATTATGAGGCCTAGGGTTCCAAGAACATTTGTTTTAAAAATGTTATGTTTTTAATATCATGATCACGTGAATTTTTTAAAAAAGTGAAATAACTCTTAAATGAGTGCTTGGATCAGAGATTTGAGAGAACTATTGATCTTAGAGAAGTGGATTTACCCTAGGAGTGACCAAATATAGGTCGGCGTGAGTCATCTATAGAAAAATTCACCAAAGGCATAACCATAAATTAAATAATTAAATTAAAATAAATTATTTCGAAATCCCAATAACACAAAAATTGTGACTCGGATTGGAAATCAGAGACCACCATTAAGTTCATAAGGGGTTGTTTTCTTTAGTCGTGGCCTAACATCCACTGGTGCGGGTTAGTTGTTAAAGATATTTTTTAGATATGAATGACATTACAATATTTAATAAAAATATTTTATTTGGACATTATGTGTTGACGCAGTAGCGGTTTCCATTTTTAATAAGCCAAGTCAGAGGAATTTTGGGCTATTTCTATAACCATGGAATTCTCCTGAGGCAAGGATAATTAATCTCTCTCTCGACGATGAATGTTGGTGTATCGAGGATCAATGTTGAAATGGACCTCCCTTATTCATCAACAACCAACCCGATTATCAAGGAAGGATGTCAATCTCTTAGTGATTTGTTCCCTTCTTAGGATCAAACGAGGAACGTGGACCAACCCATGAACAGGTTGATCCACAATACGATCATTCTTATGAGGTGGATAATTATTGTGATATTAAAGGGAATAGATCTTGGGGATTATTTGGAAGTTGGTTTCTTCGTGATCCCGTTAACATAAATGAATCATGGCCAAATGGATGAGGTTAAGATCCACTATTTGGGTGTTTATGTTCTTAATCCACCCCCCATAAATTTATCGTGTCCTTTGTGTGTTCTTTGACCTATGAAACCCTTTGAAAAATGTTGATCATTGCACCCTAGATCCATGAAGAAATGATATGAGACTAAGGTCATCATCCACAACAGCATTATGGAGGTGCAAAGAGAGTGTAACAGGTAAGAGACGACTTATGGTGTTAGGTGTGATGAATAGTGGGCTATCGGAAGGGTGGTCAGATGTGAGGGAAGCACAAGGCCCATCGGGAGGCCCGGTTCTGGTGGGGTGCACAGACGCAGTCTAGTGGGACCACACCAGGGGAGGAGCCCATGGTAACATAGGAAGCGAAGGGTGGAAAAGAGTTATGGTGGCAACTGCGGTAGGATGCGGCTTGGGGGCCACGTTGAAGGTGGAACCCATAGTAGCAAAACCCATAGGGAAGGGTGTCGGGTCCCAGGGCCATCTTTGTTAAATGTCACAGTCACAATGACAATGAGTTCATGACCAAGACATGCACTAATGGAGTTAGCCCACATGTGGTGGGATGGGCTGGGTGAACTAGGCCACTCCGGCAGCCCAACGGGTGAGACTATGCGACCTAGTGGGCTGGGTTGGGTGGGGCCAGGCCGAGACGGTTCGGACTGGGCTGCTCGGGTCAGTTTGGTTCGGGCGAACTAGGTTGGGTTGGGTTGGGTTGGGTTATCCAGACTGTGTTGGGCCGGACCCAGACCGGTCTAGAACCTTTTTACTAAATTGGTCGTCACTTTCAAACCGTGTGTCTGTTTGACGAGCTTTTTGCAGCATTGGGACCCCTGTGATGAGGCAGTCCTTTTGATATACTCTATTTGAGTTTTTTTGGATGTTTTTTATGAACTAATAGATTTATGAGTAGTTTCTCCCTAAAAAATTTTTCTATGAGTGGAATCATGCGAGTGGTTGTGACTATGTGACTAGGGGGAACTACATGACCCATCGACGCTCTGTGATCCATCGATGCACCATGTTCCGTCAATGTTCTATTCACCCTCGAGGTTCTGTGTTCCATCAATGTTCCATTCTCTATCAACACACCATGAACCATCGATGCTCCGTGTGCCATAAATGCTCCATGCTCCATGGATTCTTCATGCACCATCAACGTCCCGGATGCGAGCACAACTTCAGGTGCCACTAATGCTCGGTGAACCTCCAATGATCTATGCGCCTACAATGCTTTGTGTTCCTCTGACACTTCATGTTCCACTAGCACTCTGTGCACCATCCACTCTCCTTTCTATATCGATGAACTATGGGCCATCGATGCTCTTTGTGCCGCTAACACATCTAGTGTGATAGAGACTAGGAGATGTGTGGACTAAAACTGGAAATCCTTCTTTTGGATCTTTAAACTAGTACTTATGTGAGCAGACTATATTGAATTTACATTGTGTCTTTCCTTTGTGGTGTACTTCGTGTGTTTCCATTGTGGTGTAATTTGTGTAAATATTAGTTGTGTACCTTTATATTTTCAGGTTCCCTATTGAGTATTATTTTAATCATCCCTATATAGGCTATGCCCTCACATGTGATGTCTTGTGAAAGAGATCGATGTTTTGAAGGAATCCTTGGTGGAACAAAGCCAGGTGATATTTAGAGAGAGTCTTGATAGATGAGGTGTGCTTTAGTGACATCATACAGTGATTTCTATACCAACTCTTCAGGTAGGGTTTTCTGTGAATGATATTCAAGATCTTGTACCATCTCATTTGGTTGGTCTTATATTCTAGCCCCATTTAATTTTCAGTTTCATTATTTTTTTACTCTTTTTTTGGTATCATAGAGGTATGAATTCTTGTTTGCATATTATTTTTTGTTCACCTCTGTTGGATTTTAAAATGGTTGTGTGTGTAAATGTACTTAGGAAAATTCCTCCAATTTATGGGAGATGCATACTCGGTGCTATTCTCCAGCCCATGTCCTATTAGAGGTGGGCTTAGGGTAGTCAGGACATGGGCCTTTGGGGACTGATCATGACAGATTGATATCATAGGAGGTCAGTTCTACCTAACGAACCCAGAGACTATGATATTGGTTTGGGGAAATAGTGTCATGTTTTTAATGTTCATATTATTTTTACCGGGAATCCAGTGTTGATGTGGCAGTCAACTAATCCATACACCAGGTCTCTGAATTCTTATTTCTTACTCAGTACATGAAAACACTGGTTGCAGGGAAAATAATGGTACATGAATCATATGGGATTGAGTGTGTTCTCATGTCATTCTTAAGTCATTTTTAGCTAAACAGGTATACTCTATTGACTGTGTTAAATCTTGAACTGTTTTAGGATGCCTCCCCATCCATGATTTTGATGTGTGATCATGAGGATGATCCTTCTAGTGATGTGGCATCGGTACAGGGACCAGTATTAGAGATAACACCCATAGGTGGTGTACTAGTGATACCACCACCTAGGGAGCAGTATTTACAACCATAATTATCAGTAGAAGATGCATGCAGGCTGAGTGTGTTTCATGAGTTCTAGAGATATGGACCTCTTTGGTTCAGGGGTAAGCCAGACCCCTAGGTAGCTGAGGATTGGCTAGAGGCAGTTATGCATGTCTACCTCCTAGTGTGGATGCCTCTCGACCATATGGTAGTCCTAACTGTGAGTCTTCTACATGGATTAGTAAGGATATTGTGGAGAATAGTGATTCAAAATCATGAGAAGATGACCCTCACTTGGACAGACTTTGAGCATCTCTTTAGGGAGGAGTTCTTCCAAGTAGCGTTATTCTCCATTCATATACAAGAGCTACATCATCTACAGTAGGGTATATTTACAGTAGTAGAGTACTCTGCGATATTTATGGATCATTATCACTACTCCATAGATACGGTGTAGGAATTTTTCTTCAGGTCCTATACCTTTGATTAGGGACTATGAAAGTAGATCAAGTAATCCATGATATCCCTTAGAATTCTGACATATGTTGGGGTACTAGAGTGAGCTCTGCTAGTAGAGAGATTTCTGGCAGAGCAGACACTGGCAGTGGGATCTACCAGTAGGTGTTAGGTATCTATGTTCTTGAAAATAGGTAGAAGACAACTTATAGCGGGATGCAAGATGATCATATAGTTTAAGGGACAACCCCAAGAAATGGGTTTAGTGGTGAGAGGCTCCCATGGAAGAGAAAGCTGACAGAAATACAGACTGTGATACTCCTGTGATGGTTAGGGACACATGGCTCAAGATTTCCCAAATCTATGTATGGATGATCTGTAGATGGTCAAGGGACCACCAATATAGAGGTTATGGTGGGAACATGTCAGTTCTCCATGTGGCAGATTTGGAAGAGGAGTTGTACAGTAAGTAGGATGTGGGTAGAGGTTCAAGGTACTACCTCCACCACCCCCAGGTGGTCCACCATGGGCTTAGAGAGCTTGTGGATAGGGATGAGCCCAACTTCAGGAGATGGAGGATTACAACCCAATTGATCCAGATATTATTAGAGGTACTATTTGTGTCTTTTTCACCCTATATAAATTTTTTACAGACACATGTTCAAGTCACACATTTCTTGCCAAAACCCTTGTTCAATACATAGAGATTCCAATGGAACCGTTCACTCGATCCCAACACTTAGAGACTCCTATGGGAGGAGATTCAATGATCAATCAATGGTTCTAATAAGTTTCCCTTACTCTTGGGGTGAGAGTTATGGTTGGGATCTCTAGGTGGTTGTGTCGAGGACTTGCAACTTCGTCCTGGGTATGGACTGGTTATCCACAGTCCAAACCTAGATTGAATGATTTAGGCACACAGTTTGTTGTGTCAATGGAGTTGGGACCAGGTTTTTCACTATTGATGAAAAAGAAACCCAGGTAGGACTGGATATACTCACATATACAAGGGTGTAGCTGAAAACATACCAATTGTCTATCATGACCCTCGGTGCAGTGGATGAGATGAGTCCTCAGTCTGCTACAGTGGTGGAAGATTATGGGAACGACATCCATGAAGATGTTCTAGGATTACCTCATCATAGGGAAGTAGATTTCTGCTTTGATCTATACCCTATAATGAAACTGATATCTTCACAATAATATCATATGGCTCTCGTAGAGCTTCATGAGTTAAGGGTACAACTGGAGGACTTGCAGAGAAAGGGATTTTTGAGACCCAGTGCTTTACCCTAGGAAGCCACTGTTTTTTTTTTCAAAAAGCCAGATAGGAGATTCATATTATGTTTGGACTTCTAGCACAATAACTTGACAACCATAAAGAACAAGTATCCATTACCATGTTTGGAAAACCACTTTGATCAAATAAGGGTTAGGCGTGGTTCTTGAAAATAGGCCACAGATCTCGCTACCATCAGCTTCGAGTACGGGATGAGGACATCTCGAAGACAACTTTTAGATATTAATATGTCCACTACAAGTACTTAGTGATTCTGTTTCGAATGAAGAACACCCCAACAGTGTTCAGGGGACTCATGAATAGGATCATCCAGCCTTACTTAGACCAGTTCATCACGGTCTTTATTAATAACCTCCTAGTGTAATCAACGACCGAGGAGGATCATGTGATAAACTTGAGGATGGTCCTTGACACAATCTTGGAGCACCATATTTGTGTTAATCACTCAATGTTTCAGTTCTAGATTTGGGAGGTCCACTTTCTGGGTCAAATCATTTCGTAGGATGGAGTTTCACTAGATCTGGTGATGATTGAAGAGGTGTTTGGTTGGGATCCACCCAAGATTTTTACTAAGGTGAATATTTTCCTAGGTTTGGTTGGATACTATTATAGGTTTGTAACAGACATTTCAAGGGTAGCATAACCCTTGAGGTCCTTGACACAGAAGTGGAAGCCTTTCATGTGGACAAAGAAGTGCTAGCAGTTCTATCATGAGATGAGGTAGAGGTTTACAAATGCTCCAATCTTGAGATTATTGGAGGAGGGTGTTGAGTACATTGTGTTCTATTATTAATCTAGGACCAAGAATGGTTTTTTCCTAATTTAAGATAAGTGATTATTGCCTATGGTTAATGTATGTGGTGGATTCATGAGTAGAACTATGCAACCATTGATCTGGATTTTACAGCGGTAATCTTCGCATTGAAAATGGGAAGACACTGCCTGATTGGTGAGATCTTTACCATCTAGTCTGACAACAGTAGTCTCAATTATATCATATATCAAAAGGATTTGAACATGATACAGTGACGATGTTTATAGTTCCTCGAGGTCTATGTCTTTAAAATTTTCTATACTCTTTTGATGGGGCACATAGTGGAGGATTCTCTTAGTAGGAGATCTAGCTTTTTGATGTGGAGTGAGGTGTCAGATCATTTGTCCGTGTTACACATATCCTTTATGGACAGAGAAGGATCATATTATCTCCAGTTGATTGTGGTTACCCCTCTACTCTTATAGCAGGTCAGGAAGGCATAGCTTGGGGATACTGATTGTGATACCACACGTACCCAGATGTTCATGGGGCAAGCCCCTAAAGAATATTTAAAAGGCGGGGAGAACTTTATTCTCTTAAGAGGGTGCACAATAGTTCCAATGATGTTGTGGGAGGAGGCCTTTAGTTATTTCCATTTTCCCTCTTTTTCGGTACATCCATGAGTGTTAAATATGTATCAAGACCTTCAACATAATTTCTGGTGTATGGGGATGAAGAAGGCAGTGGAAAAGTTGGTTTCTCAATGCCTCACTTGTCAGTATTTGAAGCATGAGAACCATGTTCCAGTGGTTTTAAATATACCCCTTGAAGATCTAGAGTAGATGTGGGATGGGATATAAATGGACTTCATGATAGATTTACCATGTATGTAGAGGGGAAACGATAACATCTGGGTGATCATTGATGAACTCACCATGTCAGCCTAATTTTTATTGATCCATGAGCAAAGCTCAGTAGAGATATTGGGATGCCTCTACATGTAGTATATATTTAAACTTCATGAATATCCATCAAATATCGACTCAGATCGTGATGATCACATTACATCTTGGTTGTAGAAGGGAATATAGGAGTTGTTTGGGACTTATTTTCACTTGAGAATGGAATTTCATACCTAAAAGGATGGCCAGACATAAAGGAAAATCTAGATTCTAGAGGACATTCTGCGTTCTTTTATCCTCGACTTTGGCTGTAGTTGGGAGGACCACCCACCTCTTGTGGATTTTTCATATAAAATAGCTACCACTCCAACATTGGTATGGCACCATTAGAGGCCTTGTGTGGATGACCATGCAGGTCACCACTATGCTGGACAGACCCGGGAGAGTCATCACTCATGGGTCCAGAGTTGGTATGGACTATCACTAAAAAGGAATAGATTATCTATTAGTGGGTGAGGACTGCATAGAGCCGAAATAACTCATATGATGACTGCGATGGAGGCCTTTGGAGTTCAGAGAGGGAGACTGTGTGTCTCTTTAGGTATCACCTCATTAGTGGTTGTGGAGATTTGGATAGGGTGGAAATTTATCTATGAGATACATCGGACCTTTTCAGATTTTGTATAAAGATGATGAGATGTTGTACCTCCTAACTCTACCCTTGCAGTTGCACTAGGTTCCTGATGTCTTCCATGTGTCGCGACTGAGGAGGCACGTACATGATCCATCACACATCATCGACTGGGGTGAGCGGGAAATTGATTATGGAGAGACTTTTTCGGAGTGCACTGTGATAGTGGAGGATCTACAGTAGTAGATCCTTCATGGGTGGTCTATTCCTCTGGTGCGCATTCGGTGGAAGTACAAGAATCTCCAGGAGATCACATGGGAGTGGCAGGATCAGATTCGTTCATAGTACCATAATCTTTTTTTTAGTAGCATTTGTTTTGGATTTTGGGGATATAAAGCCATATGGTGGGGATAATTAAATGACTTAGATTTTATTAATTCTATATTTAGAAATTATTTGGGAAAATTAAGAGACTAGACGTTGAGACATCGTGCAATTATGAGGCCCGACGTGCCCGGAATGTTTGTTTGAAAAATTTTATGTTTTTAATATCACGTGCACATGAATTTTATAAAAAATGAAATAACTCCTAAATGTGTCCTTGAATCATAAATCTGAGGTCATCTTTGAGTTTAGAGGAGTGTCTTTACCCTTGGTGCAACCTAACATTGGTTGGCGCGGGTCATATGTAGAAAAATTTACTTGGGGTGTAACTATAAATAAAAATATTAAATAAAAAATAATTTAATTTTAAATCCTAATAACTAATAAATGGTGAATCGTATTGGAAATTATAGACCACCGTTGAGTTCGTAAGGGGGTGTTTTCCTTAGGTCAGGCCTAACAACGATCAGTGCGGTTAAGCTGTAAAAGCTAGTTTTTGGACGTTACATGTTGACGCTGTGGATATTTCCTTTTTTAATAATCCATGTAATAGTAATTTTTGGTTATCAACATTATCCTAAAATTCCCCTAAGGTAAGGAGAAGGAAGCTCTTTTTCGACGATGAATGTCAGTGGATCAAGGATCGTCAACGTCACAGACCTCTGTTCTTTGTCAACGACTGATCTAATCATCGATGTATGGTGTCGATCTCATTGTGATTTCATTTCCCCTTCTTAGGATCAAACGACTAACATAGACCACCCCAAGAATAGGTTGATCTGAGATTCAATCATTCTTTTAGGATGGGTAACTATTATGGGATAAAAGGGAATGAATCTTGCTAATTATTCTTTTGTTGGTTTCTTCATGATTATGCTAACATGAATGGATCATGGATGAATGAACAAGGCCAAGATTCATTCTATGGGTGTTCAGGTGCTTAATACCCCCCACCAAAAAACTCAATCGTGTCTTTTGTATGTTATCCAACCTTTAAAACCCTATACAAACTATCTATTGCTGTGACCATGATCCATATCCCAACGATCTGAGACCGAAGGTCATGATACATAACGACACTATAGTGGTGCGATGAGAGAACATTAGGAAGGTGGTTGCTTATGGTGGAGGGTGAGACCAATGGTAGGATGCTGATAGGGAGGCCGACGACAAGGGAATCACACAGCTTGGTTGGATTTCAGGTTCGACCAAGGCACACAGTGACGGTCCAGCGGGACCACGCCGTAGAAGGAGCCTACGATGAAGCAGGTCACGGGTGGTGGGAATGAGAAATAATGGGATTCATCTTAGAGGCCATGTCAGAGGTGGAACCCACGATAGTGGAATTCATTGTGAAGGGGGTCGTTATGCACTGTCATTTGTGTTTAATGTGGTGGCAGTGTTGACTGGGAGTGCACAGTCGAGTCATGCACTAAAGGAGTCGGCCCACATGTGGCTGGTCGGGCTGAGTGAAAGAAGATACTCTTGAAGCCCAGAAGTTTGGATTACGCAGTCCAGTAGCCCATTGGCTAGGGCCGGTTCGGTCCGGTCGAGACCGACTGTGTCGGGTTGGGTCGACTGATCCGGACCACACCTTTTTTACTAAATTGGTCCTATCTTTTAAACCATGTATCCATTTGATGAGCTATTTGCGGAGATGGGACCCTTTTGTTGAGGAATTCCTTTTCAGGTACTATAATTGAAGTTTTTGATGTTTTTTAATGACCTAATGGCTTGAGGAGTAGGTTATCTCAGAAGAAGCATGCTACGAGCGGAATCCCGTGGTTGGTTGTGACTTTTTGACTTGGGGGATTGCTTGACCCACTGACGCTTTGTGCACCATCAACACTTAGTATGCCATCAATACTATGTGCTCCATTGATGCTCCATCAACCATCGACGTCCCAGACTCCATCACCACTTCGGGAACCATCGACGTTCCATGTGCCACCAATTCTCTATGTGCCATTGGCACTCCATGTGCCACCAACACATCTAGTGTCATAGATACTGGGAGATATGTGTTAAATTGTTGTTGGACTTAACAAGCTGACTAATGATTATGAAGGAGTTTGGAAAAGGTTTTAAATCAACTTAAGTCTCTCACATATGTCGTTACAGTTTCAACTACCTCTGGACATCCATCTCATCCTATATACACTGACTTAATCGGAATAGTTTTCAAATAAATGATTTAGTCGGTGTTAAGTGGTGTTGATAATCAAAGATTCTCTATATCCATCAAGAATAGTGACTGTGTGCTTGATTTGGTGAGGGTCCATTCAAATATTTCCAATTGTGCTTTAAATAAACCTTTAATAATGCATTCTTATACTTTAACATAATTTATTTTAAGCATGAGCTAACCAATCACATCAAGTATCTTGTAGAGAATTTTAAAATACCTCCAGTTACAAAAACCATTAATGATCAATTGCATAATATAAAGGAATTCACACCCACTCTAGAGAATTTTCTAGAAAACAAAGATGGATTTCAGAAGGCTATGTAATATGGAGGTGACATCATCATTGATTTCATTAAGTTGTTAAATCCCTATCTACATGTGAACAGTAGTGACATTGTGTCTCCTACAGCTTTCCCTTTGTAAACTGGTCCAACTCCTTCCTCCTCCACTACCTTTTCTCCAACTACCATGTATGCATCATAGGCTCTGAGCTAGATCAGACCTATTTTTATTGAGAAACCATTGCCTTTTTCTTCCACCAAACCATTTCTTTCACCCTATGTCTTTGAAAGAGTGTCTTTCCCATCTCTCGCCGATTGATCATTCCCTTTTACCACTTCTACCGATGCTCCTGTGGCTCCTTGTACTATCTTTTACAAGTGAAATGAAATACTAATTTCTTTGAAGAAAAGTGAATGATTTATTTTGATAGGGATGTATTTTATTATTCATCGTGCTTGTAATGAACTCTCTAATTCTATGAAATAAAATGAGAAGTGTTGTTTTTTAATCTCTTAATTGAATTCATTCAGTATTTTTTTTATACTCCCAATAGGGGAAGAAATAAGACAAGGCATTTATGGAAGCATTTATGTAAAAAGGATCTTCATAGGAGAAGAAAAATTTTTATATAGCCTATCACATATATACTCAAATATCATGTCTTTACTAAATTATATGGCTAATAACTTCCATGATTTATGATCATCAAAAAGGAGGAGACTGTTTGATTCCTCATGTTTTAATGATCCTAAATCATGTTTCATATATCACAAATCATGTTTCAAATATCAAAAATCATGTATGAAACTTTTACATTAGGTGTATTTTTGTTCTATTATGTTTTACTCTTATAATTCCAAAAGTATACTCCATTCAGTGAGTATTACTTCTTAAAATAGTTTACTATGATGATGATTTATGTCTCTACACCCCCCCATAGTTATACGGGTCCCCCTGAAGATGAACCAAGGAAATCCACAAATATCATCATCCACTGTCATCCATCACCACCGGGGTCCCAAAAAAACTATGTCTTCAGCTTGCTCTCCCCACATCGTTTCCACCTGGAACCCGTCCACTCGCCAGCATGTGCCTGTCCACTCACCTGCCAACATCCAGACACCATATCTACTATCGTGAAAAGCATGGAAATCTCCAACTAGTTGAATGACACAACACAACCCCACAACCCATCATTGTCGATTTAAACCCAGCCTCACCGACTGCCCAATATCAATGACTGCCACAGAAGCTGAGTATGATGAATTGCAGTCTAGGATGGGGGTTGTGAAGTTGGAATAAGGCTGCTAAAGGCCACCACACAGTGAAGATGTAGTGTCGATGATGTGTGCTATATGGGAATTACGAAAAGTGGTTGGTGGGCCGATGATGCATTCATAGCGGCTTGCAACGGTGATCCAATGCTGCGAGCAGGATTGGTGAGGCGCTAGTCTGATGGTAGGGAGGGTGTTAGTAGTGCTGATGCGCATAGGTGGGGAAGGATATTGTGGCTGGACTTGTGTTGCTTCGGTGGAAATAATGAAACCACCTTTTTCATCCCCTTGGTGCGAGCCATATTTTAATGCAATAAATTTTTAGATAAATCCCCCCTTAATGAGGTTATTGGGATTTTAATCCTTATAATATGTAAAACTGTGGGGTGACTTTACCACTAAGGTAAGACTCCAACTTCATAATAATATTTTTATATATAATTTTTGTAGTTGTAATTATTTTTTATTGGAATAAATAAATAAAAAATTATCGAAGATTAGACAATACAAGTGAGTTATTCCAAATAGGAAAATTATCTAACTGGACTTGTGAAACACTAGAGAGACTACAACTTTCCAAAAAATGTTCAACCCTATTCCCATGTCTTTTTATTAACAAAAAAGTGCCAGAAGAGAAGTGGTGTCATAAAGAATGAATCTTCTTTACTAATAGAAAAAATGGTTGAAGGCCACTCCCCGAACACTACTACAAATTAGACCTTTAACAGCACTAGAATATGCCATTATAAGCACGAAAGAAGTGCTGATAAAGGTAGTTCTCTTAACAGTGCTCCACCCCCCCCCCAATTCATCTATGATTTTATCCCCAACACCTTTTATCAGTGCTTTCCAAATTTTCAGCCTTAGGCGCACCTGCCTGGATTCAAACCATTCATCTCTCCTTCGAAGATGGAACTCCTTTACGGCTACACAATGTTTATTTTCTATTAGTTTAATGATTTTTTTTGTTTATATTTATATTTATATAATTACTTTAAAATACCTTTATAAAATATGTGTGTGTGTGTGTGATATATATATAGTAATATTTATTTAAATATATTATATATTATATTCATTTATATATACTAGAATATAGTATAAATATATATCTCTTTATCTATAAACACTTATGTATATGTATATATAATGTAAAAAATTGTTAGATATTTTTTTAAATACATATTTTGAAAATGAATTTATTTAAATATATTAGAATATACATTTTTACATAAATATGTTGATATATGTATTTATATAAGGGATTTATTATAAGTAAATATAAAAAAAGAATTTATTTAATTATAAATAAAATGAAATTTTGAAAAATGATAAAATTTTAAAACCATAATATCAATATGAATATAAAACCCAATAATAAATTCAGTCTCCCCCAAAAAGGCAATAAGACCATCTTAAATGAGGTTGAAAATCCATCAAATGTTAAAACATTTGGATACCCCGACTACAAACTCAATTTAAGAGTTATTATAGGCCTTTTTTGTTATCAAAAAACATTAGAGAGGTTTATTTATATCATCAATGGTGTATAGTTTGTCGCATGCTTCAATTTAATATGTTTAAAAGTTAAAACGGACACCGGAATCAAAAGTTATGGTCGTTTGCGGTTTGATTTACGTTTTTAACTTATTTTAGATATTTTATTGAATTTTTTTATTGTTTTTATCTTCACCTTGTAATTAAATTACTATTATTTGGTAATAATGACCAAATTATTAATTAAATTATTTTTAATTACTTTATATTCCATTTTTACTAATTATCTTATATATTAAGTGTAAATGTATATTTACCTTATCTAAAATATATTTTAAAAAATATATATTATATTTATATCAACATAAGTATATTCATATTTTAATATATTATTTATAATTATTTATTTGAACTATATCATTATCATCACTACTAAAAAAGCACTGATAAAGACTCTCCCCTTTAATAGTGCTTTTTTATAAGTGTTGTTAAACGACCCCATTTATGTGTGATTTTTTAAAAGAAATGATAAAGGGTGAGAATTTATTAGGGATTATAAAAAAAGATGATAAAGGCCCCCCTTTAATAATGTTTTTAGTGCTATTAAAGACCCCCATTAATAATGCAAAAAAAGTGTTGTTAAATACCACCTTTAATAGTTCTTTTTCTAGCGCTAACAAAGGGGATCTTTAACAACGTTTTTAGCTAACGCTATTGAAGACCTTGTGCTAGATAAACCCTGTTTTGTAGTAGTGGAAGCCGAGATGGACTTGATAATAGTAAGGTAGTCAAATTCCATAATGATTGAACTCCACCATTTAAAAATATTGAACTCCATACCAACAATAATGTCTTGGGATTCGGCTACCAATGGAATATAGTGGGTGAAAAAGGATTTTTTGCAAGCTAGGAAAATCAATCCAAGAGAGTCCCAAAAGATGATATCGACACCAGAAGTCACTCCATCTGATATAAAATCATCCATGTTAATCTGCATCACACTGGTTTATGGGTACCAATAACCTAAACCAGCTTGTGTGCCTATTATATAAAGTTGCATGTCATTATAGTTCTTGGTAGAAAACTAAGAGATGTCCCAATCGGCCTAGGAAGAGATCGGTATTATCATATCATTAAAGATAAGGTCATTTCGTATTACCCATATCATCCACGACATAAGGCATAAGGTGTTCACGGTCTCCACAGGGAGGGATGGGGACCACTTCACCAACAAATTTGCAAAACCAGATGACAACTTTAGCAAATTATTAGCATTAACATTCTATCTATGTTAAAATTCCTTGGATTTGGGGAAATTTAAAATAGCATGCGTTGAAGATTTCGATGCAACTATCCAAAGTGGAAAATATAGATCATCTGATGTGTGGCGGAAAGTGATAAACTCTCTGGATGGGAGAATCCCAGAACATGATTTCCATCATAAGTCAAAGGATTTGGGTGGGATTGGAAAGTGCCATAGGATTTTCCAAAACATAGTAGCATCCAGATTAAATGATTCTTGAACCAACTTATCTCTATATTTAACTGAATATAAATGTGAACAACCTTTTCTCTAACAGATCCAACTTCCATATCCCTTACACAAGGAATTCTTAGAATAATTTTCTTGCCTCTCTCATTGAACCAAGAGTTTATCTTTTCAATACACCATCCATTTTCGTATTCATTAAGCAAAGATACTACCCTTGCATTTTCCATACCATCTCCATGGATCCATTATTATCACGCATCCAAGAATCCTTATAAACCCCTACCATGGACCTATCACCTTTCCTCCCATAAAACCACCTATTTAGAAGCTCACATGACACACATAATCTTCTACAAAAAAAATTAGGTTAAGGTCCCAAATTTGATCTATATAAATTCGAGGGTGGGAAATATTTGGCATAACAGATCACATCACACAAGGGAGTAGTATGCTCAGGAAGTTTCCAACACTATATTGCAAGAAGGGAATTCTTAAAGTGATGAAAATTATAAAACCCCATTCCCACACATTCATTATGGTGGAAAATCTTGTCCAAGGCCACCCAATGGATTTTATTCCTCATGTTACCTATATTATCTTATTTTGGATATGCAATTATTTTCTATATTTTCTATAAAAAAGAACATGATGAATGTAATACAATTCAAAAGAGTTCAGTAACTCTTATATAAAATGAAATGATATTATCTTGTTCCATTCATGTAATTCTAATTTATATGAATTTGTCTTATGATGATATCATCATAAAAAATGGGTGTTGGATTATATGACATTTATGATTTTTCATTTTTGATGAAAATGGTTTGATAATATAATTTCTATTAAAATTGTTTAATTAGGATACATAAAAGTGAATTTATATCATGCAAATAATGGATTTTGAACCTACTAATGATTCCAATTTCAATTAATAGCATTAAAATGATGTCAAAAAAATATAAATGTGTATAGTTAAACAACATGTTGATGGATAGAAATAATCTAGAGGTGAGAAACATAATAATTCCAATAAAGTTGTAAAAAGTTATAAGGCCAATAATGTATAAGATGTCATCATAATACATCATTAAAAAATTATTAAATTGAGAAGTTGAGTTGACAAATTTGAGGTTGTATGGAAGGTGTGTGGTCTACTCATGGACCCCGAAAAATGAATTTTCAATATTTACACTAGAAGTAGTACTCAAATACACTTGAGAACTAATATAGATACTTGGCTCATTGTTGTTCTTGTAATGAAGAAAAAATTTTGGGAATGAAATATGGTATCATTTTTATATACACTATAAATTTTACATAAAATCGAATAATGAAATATTGATTTGGTATTTATTTTCTTTTGCATAGTAAAATTATATTAGACGAAAATGGGATGAAATCCATAATAACAGTTTCTAAAAAGTTCCCTATATAATTTTTAATTTACCTTACTATAAGAAATCATATGTATTTTAAGGAGAATATCACACCCCTCACACCAAATTTATACACAACCATCATAAACCATTAAACATGGGATGCTTTCATTACCCATCATAGTGAGGATGCATATAAGGTATATTGTAATATATTAAAATTTATTTTAAATTTCATGTTTAAATTACATTGATTAATAAATTTTAATTTATGACATATCAAAGGTGTTCTAAATTAAAAAAATGTGTAACAAAATCACTATACCCCTACCTTAAAGCAAGGTTGGGGTACGCTGAAACTGAAAAACTACTATATGAATTAAAATTATAATAGATCATCTATGTTATATAAAAATAATATAATTATTATTTTTTATATGAATATTGATCAATAAAAATTTCTATCTACCCCATCCCACATCACATGTTATTGAAGAAAAATGATATAAAAAATACAAAAATAATAAATTACAATATAAAAATTATAGTTTTCATGTAAAATAATTAATTAATTAAAATGTGTGTTTCATAATCATATTAAAATTAACAACGAATACTATTTTATATTTTTTTTATATGTTTTTTACACAATATGAGTCACCTACCATAACTGAATAAGAGAAAATTATTAAGGATTTAAAGTGTCCATAAAATTCTACTCACATTAGCGGTGCAAATTTTAATGTCTCAGTAAGATACTATAATTGGAAAGCATGAATACAAGCGTAGTTTGATAAAAATAATGAAATATGTGCATGATAAGTTTAAAATTATAGAGGGATAGTAAATGTGATAATGAAATAATAAAATATATGCTTCTAGGGGACCAATAAGAACAATAAATATAATGAAAACCACATTCCCTAGAGCCAAAACCTCGATTTAAAAAAACATTCCCCTAGAAGGCCATGTTTTTCTATGGAAATCATGTTTTAAAAAAAGATTATATTAATTAGAAAATTTATAGTTATTGATAATTTTATTTTTTTAAATAGTTTTGAGTGAAATTGATTGTGGTTTATATCTGTCAGCACCCACTCATCACTTTGTCGAAAGAATTATTGTGTACAATATCCAATGAGATACCATACTTATTAAAAAACCCTGAATTGAAGACATGAGAGTAGGGATTCATGTCATATATGATCCTAGATGAAAGTTATATTTTCCCCTTCAAGAGGTTGATATTAATACAATGGATCAATCTATTGGTTGTTTAATAGAATGACTTTTTATAAATATAAATAACATAATGAAAAGTTCATATGTTATTTAAAACAAATATTTTATTCAATATCATTTATAGTGATTGAAAAAGATATAAACTAATGAAATTAATGACAAAATGTGTTGTACAATATTGGTTCATGTAAATCTACATTATAATCTATGTTATCAAAATAATTCTAAGGTTTCACAGTAATAGATCTTTGACATTCATTAATGTTAATAGATTTCCGAGATACGATTTTGTAAAATGTTAATAATATTACATTTTATTTGAAGTGAAGAGATATGTAGGAGCCTCTTAAGACCTTATCAATCTGACGAGAATAAATATAATACTCAAAAAATGGTCATGTTCCCTGGTTGAGCATGTATATATCAATTCGTTTTTTCACATTTATACATCGGCTTTTTAAATGTACCAACTTGGGATATATTTTTTGTATTTCTTCGTCAGGATGTGAATTCTATATATAACCATTTTTGTGTTGATATTCCTTCAAAACTACATGAATACATAAAAAATAACCTATTCATGTTAAGAAATATGTTTCTTCATGAATTAAGGGAGATATTATATAGTTCAAGGATGTTTACAAATATCCTAAAGTGGTGTTTTCCTATCACTTATGTAGTTATTTTACTTATTCAATTAAACTTCAGGTATTTTTTTTATTTTTCAATATTCATCATCTCCTATATGCAGTAACATTTTCTACTTATATACATCCACTCCCTCCAAAACTACCTAGTTATCGGTAATCCTCTCCATGTTCCAAAAGACTTTTCTCCTTCAATGGATTAAAAATAAAATTTTATAGCACTTTTAATTCTTTATTTTGTTTAAGATCCGGAACCATTTTAATATTTATGTTACCTTGAACAATAATTTTAAAACAAAAAACTATAAGATAATTTTCATTAAAAACATTATTCATGTAAGAATGGTAAAAAATGTAAGCATATGAAATTGATGGTGTCAATTCACTATTATTTTAAACACCATAAAAATTATATTATTAATCACATGATATGAAAAAACTCCCGCTATAGATGACATAAAACCAAAGAGATAATACTTATTTGTTTAACAATAAATGCAATTCTGTAATAATTGAGGTTAGGAAAACTACTTAGAAACATATTTTAATTAATATAACCAACCAATGAGCCATATGATATACTAGGGTACTGAGCCAAAAAATAAACTCATTTTTTCATCAAACTTTACCGCTTAAATTATACTTTGATGTGAAGTCGATATCTATATACTTCACAAAGAGTAGTCTCCCCATGGTAGTATTCTTTAATTCTAAACAATAATTCACAGTATGAAAGACTAAAATTAGGGAATAAACAACTTCAGAAATACTATATATATATTTTTAACAGTTAATGATCTTAGAATAACACTATAATGTCTTTAAAAATTTATATCAACATTCATAACTAATATTATACATTGATTAAAAAATACAACATCAATATGTCTCATGATATTCCATTAATGATCTATTATGTGTTGTGATCTGAATGTTGTAAAGTGGGATTATATAATTAGTAGTCTTTTTAGTTATAATAACACACATCTAAAAATATTTACTCATAAAATGAGATCAAATTAGTTTGAAACATTTATATTTGGTTATTTAATTCATTTAGGACATGTAAGAAAAACATTCATGTCAATCATACGTGAAATTTGACCTAAATGATTGAAAATACAGTTTTTATGTTATAAATTTGTTCGATAAATTATCAAAATAGGGAAAATTACATCATATTTTCTTAAATATTTTGGACAAAGATAGTAGATTAATTTATTCATTTTAATAAAAACTCACAAATTAAACTCATGTATAATTTATCTTGAATGATACAATGTGTGTCTATACTATTGAAAGTATTTCAACTAATATAGATATGTGTTTAATGATCATAAATAAGTAAATGTACTCGGATTATCAAAAAAAATTCATAAAACTATTATCAACTAATATATCACTAGTGTGGAGAAAAAACATGTTAATTTGGCATGTGATGTGATATTAATGACCCAATTTTCTTTTTCAGAGTTAAACATCATTTTTGTTTTACATGCATCAATAATACTTTTTATGTGAATTTTTAAATTAATAATTGGTATTTATATGATTGTTCTATAATACACAATGATATGTTTTTAGGAAATATTTTGTTCATTGTTAACAATATATCATGTCTCATAAAGAAAATATATTGTGAATTACTTAAATCTTATCACGTATTATATAACATTAAAATTATATTTTTTTCATTTCATTAAGTTTCATTAAAAAAATAACATTTTTTTAATTATAAACACATGATTCATTGGTACAAAACTAGTTGATCCTTTAATAGTCTCCCCTTTTAGTGACATTATTTTTATATTGGTTTTAGTTTTTGTTATTTGTAACCATTTTATATCATTGTAGTTGTTGTAGTAACTATATTGAAATGATGCAATGTAAAGATATTTTTTATTATTTGAAACTACAATGAGTTTCATTATAAATTGTTATTTATTTTTATTTTTATTTAGTTGGAGTAGATTGTTGTTATATGTGTCAACAAACTGTAGTAGGTGATAGATACTCTCATCATTTAAAAATAAGCATCGATAAACAGCTACCTTTAAAAGATAATAAATCATGGGATCTTTAAAGATGCTAATAAAGGAATTTTTTTGTACTAATAAATGCTCAATATGTAGTACTGAAATGAAATTTATCTCATATAATCTGTTTAAAAATTTTCTAATAAAAGTCAATAAATATAAAATATCATTTTTTCATGACATTATATGGATCCCTTATCCAGATTCATCTATTTTGATTGGATTTATATTGTGGGTTCTTCCTTTGTTGAATATTTTTTCCTGTGATTAGGATTATTCTACCTCTAGTGTGACTTTATATGGTGGATCATCATTCAATGATTCTTTCATATTCATACGGTTCGACATCATCTAGGGATTTACTTGGCTTCATCTAGTTTGAACCCATATGGTTATGATTGATTGGTTCATCGTTACATGGTTCAACAGTTTGGTTTTAAGAAATTTCATATTCATCTGGATCAGTTTTGGTTAACTTCATTATCATTGGGATCTTATGGTTTGATTATTCTTTATCTGGTTCAGCTATTATCATCAAGGATTTGGTGGCTCATTACCTGGTTCAATGGTCATCTTGTTCAATGGTTTTCATTTAGTTTCGCATCCTCTTAATATAAATATTTTCAGTGATCTGGGTGAGTCCTCATCTGGTTTGGTCATGTGATTATATTCTCTTGGATAGGTTTGATCCATCCCTGATCAAATGAAAATATCATGTAAAAACTGTTGTAGTATTGATGACAAGAATGCATTGCTAACAGGTGATATTTAGAGCTATGAAGTGGCTGATGCTCTTAAGATGATGCATCCTTTCAAGGTTGCGCAACTGGATAGGATTCCGTGCAATCTTAATTAAAAAATTTGGGCATTATTGGAGATGATGTTATTAATCATATGAATGATTTTTGGAAAGGATGATTTTAATGAGGCTGTCGATACACAAATTCCATAGGTCAGTTACCCAAGAACTACAATAGATTTTACATTGATTAGACTTTTTAATGTTTTATATGAAATTTTTTTCAGGATTCCTTTTTTTCATCATATTTTCCTCTAGAGTAATGTGGTATTAATTCTTTAGATTTATAAAATTTCTTTTTTTATGTCGAAAAAAAAAAAATTTTTAACTTTTTTTAAAAAAATAGAAAAATAAGGGGTGAAATAAAATCATGTATTGAGTGATTATAGTTGTAAAATTTGAAAAAAGAAATTATTTCCCCCCTTATATCCTATCAATACTTAAAATTAATTATATGTATTTAGTGAGGTAATTTTTTGATATATTATATATATATATATAATGTTTTTAGTGTTGTTTTCATTAAATTTGGCTTAGTCAATGTGTGAGATAAATTTAAAATATTTAAAATATTATTATATATATTTTTTTTTTCAAATTTATGATGAAATCCTTTATGATAAAATTAATAAATTCTAAATATTTTTTATAAATATCACAAAAACATACACGAACCCATAAAAACATAGATAATTAATTTTTTCCGATTAATTTCAACTGACAAAATTTAATTTTGTATTGGAGTTTAAAAGATTTGTAAAAATGAAGAACATTTGTTACCATTAAATTTTATAAATTAATGAAATTTATTATATCTATATTTAATAAATTTATAATATATGTCTTAAAAAATATTGTGGTTTTAAGATTTTCTTTGAAATTTGAACATTTCATGTTACTAAGATAAATTTTATTTAATGGTAAGTTCATGTAATTTTTTTATACCTCGAGAAATAACTTTCAAATTATAAAATTGTTATTGAATATATTGAATTTTATTTATGGATATATAATATTAATGAGAGAAAAGGTGATATTCTATATCTGGAAACAAATCAAACGATCCCTCATTAATGTTAATAATTTGTATTTTCAATTTTTGTCGTTGAATTGAAATGTATTTTTATATATCATTGGTAAAAAATTAAACTATAATTTTAATGTTTACACTTAACTTATAATGGTAAAATAATCATTGATTTTAAAAAATACAATATTGTTAAAAAAATAGAATGAATTACAGAAATCAACACAATAAATATTTTTTTATCAAAATATCTAAACACATTAATTATATAATCTAGAAGTAAAATAGTTAATGGGGGAAAATTAAAAAAATTAACATTGTTTCAATCTCATATAATAATTAGTTGAAGTTAATTCTATACTAACGAAAAAATAAAAATAAATTTATGTTCCACAATGAAATGATTAATTAAAGGAATGAAATATTTTTAAAAAAATGCCAATAAAAAATATATAATTTTGAAACACCCAATTTATTTATTTTTACATAATTATATATGTTATCAGTAATTAATTTTCAAAAATTAAAATGATGAATTAAAATAACCATGATAAAAATAAAGTGGTAAATTTTAGGATAATTTTTTGTAGGAATATATTATGTAATGTTTGTAGTTTTAGAATTTCATTTCCATTTTGAAATAAAATAGTTTAATGTTCAGTCAAACATTCAAATCATTTTAATGCACTCATTAAAATCTGTAAATTTTCTAAAATACATTATGGGAAAAAATTATTGATAATATTGAAATATTTATTAAATAATTTTTTTCCATTGTTTTAATTATTTTAGGTGGTGATAACAAAATAAATTTTAATATTTTACACACATAAACTATACATAAAATTTTGTAAAAAATTATAATTTATTATTCTTAAATAATTTTATTATTTGAATATCATTTTACTTATTCCAAATATTTTAGTTGGTTAATTGGAATTGTATATTTAGATTCTCAGATATCTTTGATATTAATATGCTTCATAATGAATAAAATTTGTTTCCATGAAATCCCCACAATTTTTTCTATTTAGTTTTATCCATACCATAGAGATTATATATAGTTTCCCTCTCCAAACATTTTCTCTTCCATCTATACCTTTGTAAGCTGCTACAGTCCCCTATTTACTTCAATGTTGAGAACAACACCTTTAGTCTCCTCTGCCATCCTAGAGTGAAAGAATCCCTCTTTATGGCACCCCTCCTCAATCACTTCAATATAGACAACAACATAACTTTCCCCATATCCCATTATCATGAGAAATCCTACACTCTCCTTGGCACTTCATGACTACATAGAGTCCTCCCATGACCAACCCCATAGAGGCATCACTTATCCCCCTGTCAATTATGGGTGGTTATGGCTTCAGAAGAATGGTCAAAGGGGTGGTTGATTCATGGGGTGACATCTCTCTAGAGGGAGTTCCTTCATGTTAGCACGGTGTGGGGAGTACCACTTCAATATTGATAGTTTCATACTTTTCATCATATCCTTGTTCCGAGCAAAAAGGTGGGATATCTTCCTCCACCCATGTAGAGCTACATTTGAAGGATTGGTCTCATGAACCGTAGTTGAGTTCCACCATTCCAAACATTATCCCTACTAGGGTTTCTATATCGATGATGATTGTTCCTTTGTGGGAAGAGAGTATCCATTATCAAAACCACAATTTTGAACAACCCATTTTCGTGAAGCATAAATCTAGTGCACAAAAAAATTACACAAGTTTGAAGAACATGACACATTCCCTTTTCTTTGGCTCCCGGTGTGCCATAAAATCATATAAGCCTTCTTATACCACCACCACACCATACCATAATTATGGTTTGAAGAATGGGTCTCCAGTCTCTTATTAAACACCCTGAAATATCTATGTCGACCGTACAAGAAGCATGAACTAATTTACATAGGTGATCTAAGTTTTTCTTGAATGTTCTGGGCACAGCGGAAGCGCGGTTGGGCTGGCGCCCAAAATTAATTTTTTCCTTGATTAATTATTATTTTGGGATCAATACCATGATTAATTCTAGTCTCCATAGAATAGAATCAAATATTTAGATAAATATGGAAGATGCCTGAAACCCTTAGAGAGGATCTTTCAGATCATGTTTATATTAATTTAAAATTGATTTATAATGAAATAAAATACTTGGTTCTTCAATACTTTCTTCATTGATGATGTTGATCATCTGGGATGAACCTTTAATATTATCTCATTTCGCTTATGAGGATCCAAACTAGAATTCCTTTAGTGGTGATCCACATGTACTAAAATTCTCTTCGATTGATGCCACTCGCTTTCTAGGTGCAAGCATGGCGAAGAGAATGTCTTGTGTCGATCTATCTGGATCTCCTGTTCATCGATCTTGAAGTATATCTCTCGTTCATGAGAGGGAGAGAGGATATGAGTCAAGAGAAAATTCTTGACTTGGAATTTCACTTGCATCACAGGTTTCCATACCTCGCAAAATAATTGTACCTGTCTATTTATTTACATGGGGATTCATTTAAAATATTTAATTGTGTAACAACAATTAAATACAATCATAAACTTAGAGAAAACCAATGCTACATAGTAAAAAACAACAACATCACTATTTTTGGTCTGCCAACTTGTGCCAAATAGAATAATAAATGAAATCTCATGCAACATAATTATAATGGTGTTATTATTATTTTTTTAGTGCCAACTAGTTAAATTTTTATTTACCATCCTGCAAATAATTATTTTACTACTATACCAACATTGATCCACTCGAACTCCACTTCTATTTATTAAACACCAGAATAAATAAATAAATAAATTATTATCTTAAATAAATAATATTTGAAAAACTAGTAAATAAATATTTATGAAATTTTCAATAAAATAAATAAATATATTTTTATTCACAATCCATCGAATACATATTAATTTAATTTATAAAATCATTTTATCTTGAATAATATTATTCTACAGTCTTGAGAATAATAGTTATTAATTAAATTCAAATATAATTTAATCGATACCACCATAAAAATTTAGAGTGTTACCCTCTAGGATTCGTTCTCATTAGAATTAGATGGGCTTGCCAAAGATCAAGAGAATTGTCTAGTAACGAGTCAAGGCACCCAAAAGAACGAAATTAAATTTGAAACAATGACATACACATATGAATGCTCACTCTATAGTATAGTCCATTATTTCTCAATATCTCATCAAGATGGTTTTATGATAGTGTCATCAACCATTATGCTTGATATGTTATTCTTTTACAACCTGAAATTAACTTTTCCTTACACCATGGCCATGTAATTTTGTGTGACATTTCTATTTCAATCAAAGGGACAATATATCAGCTTCTATAAATGGAAGGGGAAAATCCTTCCTCGACTTATCCATTAATAACAAGTCATTCGTGAAGCACCAATGTACCCAACTTCCCACCAACTATCGGCATGTCAGCTTTCATCAGTAAATCAATGTGTGTGAGTCGTGACACATATTAATAATAATAATAATTTCTAAGGACCATTAAACACACTCTCATATAATAATATCCAAAGACACCAAAGCATACAAAATTCCTACGGAAAGTCTCTTCTCATAATCTCTGTTCTTGGAGATTACCAAGTGTGAACTTCATGAGAAGAAGTATCATATGCTTATGAGTACTCACACTTGATGATTTGTATACTATGTGTCCCATCATAGTATGTCATTCAACCGTATAACTATATTTAAGAATATTTTCATAGCACTTCAATGTTATAATCATAGCGGGGACCTACTATGACCATATAAATTTGACAAATAATCCACGAAATTATTACACTATAATCATGTAGAACAAATATATATATATGTAATAAGATGTTTAACATTTAAATATATTAAATAATTATGCAATAAAAGTACAAATAGTTGGTTCTATGACACCCAATCTTACAAACTCCCACTTGGACAAGAGCCAACTGCCTACAAATTTCAGTCTGCTTGAACTCTCATTATGATCATGTTTTTTCTCAGTCAAGGATTTAGTCATGGGGTAAACTACATTGTCTTTGGTGGAAATATTTCTCACTACAACTTCTCCTCTTTGAGAAAAAACCCCCGAGAGATGATACTTCATAAATATGTGCTTCGTCTGCTGGTCTGACCTTGGCTCTTTTGCAAGATCCACCACTATAGTATTATCACAATATAGTGTGATGGTATCATTACTACTAGGTATCACATCCACCTCTTGAATAAAGATTCACATCCAAAATTCTTTTTTAACTTCCTTAAACACTGTGATATACTTGGACTCTTCATTAGAATCTACAACCAGACTCTACTTTGAGCTCTCCCAGCTCAATGCACCTCCATTAAAAGTGAATATGTATCCCATTTATGACATCATGTCATCTTGATCAATATAGAAACTATCATATACATATCTTTGAATTACTAGTTCCTTATATCCTCCATAAAATAGGAACATATACTTAGTATGTCTCAGATACTTTTTGATAGACTTGACTGCCATCTAATAGTGGTCACCTGGCATAGCTTGATATCTGCCGGTTTCACTCAATGTGTAGGCGACATCTATCCTAGTACATATCATGGCATACATGACTGACCAAATTCATAATTCATATTGAGTCCTTTCCATTCTCTTTATTTACTCATGTGTCTGAGGACATATTTTTTTGGAAAGATAAATGTCATGTGACGCTGGAAATAATCCCATCATGGGTTGTTCCATACTAAATCTCTTCAGTATATTGTCAATGTATGTCCTTTGACTTTGGCCCAGAAATCTCTTAGATCAATCACAATGGATCTTTATCCGAAGAATATATATTTCTTCTCCCAAGTCCTTTATGTAGAATAATTTATTCAACCATTCCATAATAGACAATAACACTAGTATCTTGATTCCAATATGTAATATGCCATAAACATATAGTATTAGGAAAATGACTACACTCACACTAAACTGTTTTTATAAACAAGGATACATTCATTCATGATAAAAACAAATTTTTTTATAAGTTCATCAAAATGAATTTTCCATGCCCTGGATGATTTATTTAATCTATAAATGGATTTCTGTAACTTTCATACCTTATTGGAATCCTTTAGAGTCATAAACCATTTAGGTTGTCTCATAAAGACATCTTCTTGAAGGTTCCCTTTAAGGAAGTATGTTTTGACATCAATTTTCCCAATCACGTAGTCAGGGTAAGAGGGAATGTATAATATAATTATGATGGATTTCATCATTTTAAGTGGTGGAAAGTTTTCATCGCAGTCAATTCCATGATGTTGCTTTACCCCTTTTGCAACTATTCGTGCCTTATAGGTAATGAATTGTGTTTATATGTCTAGTTTCTTCTTGAATACCAATTTTCAACCAATAGAAATTTCATCAACTAAAGGATTTACCAATATCCAGACTTGGTTTTGGTACATGGAATCCATTTCAGAATTCATGGATTCTTGCCACTTAGCAATATCTGTGCCACATATTGCTTCCTTGTAGGATAGAGGATTATTATTATCGACTAATAATGAGTCACCATCCTTGGTGACTATAATATAGTACCATTTTAGTTCTCTAACCTCCATTGTACTCCTACACAGTTCTTGTTTCTCTGGTATAGTTCTTTCTTCCATAGGGCTTTGTGGAATCTGTTCCTCTACCAACTCTTTTATACATTGAGCATTGATTTCATTGAAGTATATATCGTCCCCATTATCTATATCAATGATGTTCTCCCTCTCAAGGGAAATGGCTCTTTTTCCACTATGACTTTTTTGTCTAAGGGGTTGTATACTTATTATCCATTTTTTCCTTGGGGTATCCTATAAAGGAACACTTTGTTCCTCAAGGTGCAAGTTTGTAACCTGAAGAGACCTTAACAAATGATTCACTTCCCCACACATGTAAATTCGATAACATGGATTTTTTGGCTCTCTATGACTCATATGGAACACTCTTTATTGATTTTTATAACTTTAATTTGTATGTGTGTTGTTTTTTGTAACACATATCCCCAAAAGGATAATGGAAGACTTTCATTTCTCATCATTGACCTCACCATGTCCAATAAGGTGTGGTTCCTCATTTTTATCACACTATTACACTAGGGCGTGTAAGGAGGAGTTAGTTGGGATAGGATCCCAAGCTCCTGTAAAAAATAAATGATGTATTGATTAAGATATTATCCACCTCAGTCTAAGCAGATTTTCTTAATCTTCTTACCAAGATGATTCTCAACATCATTCTTGTATTGTTTGAAGTTAGCAAAAGAATCTGACTTATACCTCATTAAGTATATATATCCATATTTACTAAAATCATCAGTAAAAGTTATTAAGTATGAGTAACCTACCCTTTATTCAACTGGAAATGGTCTACACACATTTATTTGAACCAATTCAAGAAGCTCTTTATCCCTTTCACCATTCCCACTAAATGGGGTTTCGGTTATTTCACCTTCTAAACATGCGTGACATACACCAAGTGATTTTAGTTTGAAAGAATATTAATATCCATCTTTTTGTAACTTTTTCAAGCATGTATCATTTACCTTACCTAGCCAGTGATGCTAAACTTGGGTGTGGAATGAGTCATGGGAAGTATCTTAGTTATCAATTTCCATTACTTGGTTTGTGTAATCCAACACATAAAGATTACGTAAATGTTCCCTACCAAAACAAATTCTATGTTTTCAAACGAAGAAAAATTCATTTCTAAATTTGAAAACAAATCCATATGTATCTAATTTGGATATATAAATAAAGTTTTTAGTAATAGACGACACATAATAACAACCCTTCAACACTAAGATCATCCAAGTTGGAAAAGAGAGTTTGTAGTCCCTGACACCTACAAAAACAAGTCTGGCTCCATTGGATACTCGTAGATCTACCTCCCCTTGGTCCATATTTTTGAATCTACATGGCTCATATATTTGGATACATATCTGATATCCATAAGATGTATCTAATACCTAATTTATAGAAGCAGATAGGTTTCATTCAATAAAAAAACACCTGAATATTCCCCTTTCATCTTATACTGGGTGTGGTTATTCTTCCAATGTCCCTTATTTCCACATGTGAAACAAATAGCTTCTTATTATGTTTCCTCTCATTTGATCGCATTTTTATTGGAAGGGTGTGAAGAAGCTTTGGGATAAAATATCTTCACCTTCCCTTTCCACTTATTCATCATAAGGACATAAGGATTTTTTGTTTCATATCTTTGTCCACTTGTAGAATGTGGATATGAAGATCAGATAGAGACTTCTCAATGTTGTGCATATTGAAATTAAAAACAAAGATGGAGAAGCTATGAGGGAGTGATTGAAAAATTATATAGGAACCCAGTTCTTTAGGGTGTTTAAACCCTAGAACCTCCAGGCACTCAATGTAGCCATTGTGCTTGACTACGTGAGGCCCAACTGGGGAACCATCTACAAGATTACTCTGAAAGAGTTCCTTTGATATCTCAACCCATTCTTGTGTTTCTCTCTCTAGGTAAACACCATAGAGGTTCTCGAGTATGCTATAGGCATACATGTTTTCGTGAGACTTCATGAGCTCACTAGACAATTATTATAACATCAAACATTGAACATCGACAGAATCATTCATATGTATCTCATTTTCCAATAACACTTTATCACTCGCCTCTTGTGTAGGAGAATTAGGTAATGCTGACTCTAGAATGTAAGACTTCCGTTCATGGCATAGAATAACCCGAAGGCATCTAAACCATTATAGAAAGTTACTACTGATGAGGATGTTGTCATTATCTAAAAATGATCATAGGGATAGAGTGGTAAATGAGCTTGATATTTAATTCTACAATTAAAATATCAAATGATTAGAAAAATTTTAAATTTTATGAGAAATAATAGATTAATTTTATTAAGTCTCCTATTATTTTATCTTGTCCCAATGGCCCTCACCATTAAACTTGGAATTTCTATTTGTCATGACATTCTAGTGGTAAGGGTCTATATTCCCCATTGAATAACCCCAACAATGTTTGGTTAAGAAATTTAAAGGTTTTTAGGTTGGTTGTTCTTTACCAACTGTGGTCTTTCTGCTCCTTGATTGGTTGAGTGGACTCCCCGATCTTGGAATCCTTACTTGGATTTCCTCAACACATGCCTCCAATATTACACCAATTCTAGAAAGGGTTACTCCTCTTGATGTAATATGGTTAAGTAAACCCAAAACCTTTCATAAGGGATTCCTGTATAAAATTAATTGTCCCAATAAGGTTTGGTCAAATAAATGTTTTATTGATTCTTTCCCTTAATCATGTAACAGAAGGATTAGTCTGACTTAATATTTAGTTGAGGGGTTTTTATCTCTTATACATAAATTGCGTTATTATATTTATCTCTTTCTTGTTAATATTAACAGGAACTTACATAAGTTATTAATAATGTCTTGATAATATTTATGCAAAATACTATTTTATGTTAGTTCCATCTTTCATGCTAGTTAGTTCATTAATTATGTGATCGTGAAAACACATCTATAATGAAAAACCATTCAACAGACAAAAATAAAATAATATAAAGGGAATGATCATGTGGTTTATTTCCTATTGGTTATTTTATATAGTGGTTGATAAACTAACTATTACCTAGGGGAGAAACTCCTTAATTTTTACAACTTCCCACATATCCACCTTTTTATTTCCACAAATTGGTTTCACCTTGGCTCAAGATATGGAACGCCCCCACCGGCTTGGGAGATCCATCCATTACATACTTTTAAACTCACTCATAGGTGAGAGGAAAAATGGGTTTACATAAATGAAACCATGGGAACATAGGCCCTACATATTAAGGAGGAGATATGGCTCACAATCCAATAATTAATTTAATAAATAAATTAAAAGGAAAAAATGACATACAATGGTCTTGGTCTAGCTCATGATCACCCACATATGAGCAATGAGTTACACATTTAAAAAACAATAATTATATTATTTAATCATTCTTACTAAGATAAATTGTGGTCGAATCAATAAATTATTATCTTCAACTAATCAATCCTTTTAACTTAATCCTTTTCTGAATTTCCTTGAGATTCTCGTCCTAGCACATAAAAGCACCTTGGATGTATCCCGATAAATACCCATTCAAATCTACCCAAAATGTATTTTATTGTAATATTGTTTTAATCTTATGAAATATTTCATAAAATATGTTTCAATTCATAGAGTAACAACATGTAGTAAAAATTATACATGATATGTAGTTTTGAACATTACACAAACAATTATGGTTTTAAACTTTTCTAATTTGGTAAAGTACATGGCATGTAGTTCCAACTACATGGCATGTAATACCATCACCATATTTCCCAAATAACATGATTAGGGAATCTACATGTGAAACGTACTTTGGAAATTTTGGAGTACATGACATGTACAGTGGTCTAAATGCCTTGTTGTCTCCGCGTTACATGGTTACCAATCAGCTTAGTTGTGTATGGTATACACGGTTTGGCCCCTGACCCAAATGGACTATACATCATGTGCAGTGGGCCACACGGTGTGTAATATGGTAAGGAAGTGACTATCTATCTTGGTCAACACGTGGTGTAGAATTTACTACACCATATGCAATAAATTCACATGGATTGAGTAATTTCCGAATTACTCATGATGCACTAAACTGACTACTCGGCATGTAGTCTGGATTACATGGAGTGTATGGAAGAGAAAAAAATGTGTATGTCTGAACACATGGTGTGTACCTTCGTGTCACCTGGGAAGAATCATCGACACCTCCTATTGAGTTCTCCGTTTTAATTTTAATAAAAACCTGTTTCTGTGAAATTTGCGATAAACAAAAAAAGGAAGAACAAATATTGAAATCTAGATTACCAGAATGATTAAACTTGAATTAAAAAACTAAATTATTAAACTATATATCCTAAATTAATTATTTAAATATTTATAAACAATGATGACCTCCCTCTGATATTACTTGATGATTCCGGGCACAGTAGAAGTGTGGTTAGGCTGATGCCCAACATTAATTTTTACTATGATCAATGATTATTCTGATATCAATACGATTCTGAAATCTAGTCACCATGGAATAGAATAAACAATTTAGATAATCACAGAAGAGGCCCAAAGCCTTTAGAGAGGATATTTCACATCAGGTTTATAATTAATCTAAATTTTATTTCTAATGAAATAAAATACCTGGTCCTTTGGTACTTTCTTCATTGATGATGTTGATCATCCGGGATGACCTTTATAGATTGGCTCATTGCGCTTTAAAGGATCCAAACTAGAATCCATCTAGCGGTGATCAAGACGTGCTCCAATGGTCTCTGATTGACACAACTCGCTTTACAGGTGCTAGCGTGGCGAGGAAAATATATTGAATTGACCAATATGGATCACATTTTATTCAATCTTGATGAATGTATCTCGTTCTTGAGAGGGAGAGAGAGAGAGAGTGGAGAGGAGTCGAGAGAAAATTCCTGACTTGGGACTTCTCTTGGGTCACTGGTTTCTGTACCAGGTACAATAGACGTACCTATCTATTTGTTGACTTGAGGATTCAATTATAATATTTAATTGTGTAATAAAAATTAAATACATTCATAACCTTAGATAAAACACTTTCTACATTATAATAATTACCGCATCATTATTTATGGTGTGACAAATTGCACAAAACTGAATGATAAATGAAATCCCATGCCAAAAAACTATAACAAAGTTATTATTATTTTTTTTGTTCTAACTAGTTAAATAATTATTTAACATATTTCAAATAATTATTTTACTACCAGACCAAACTTGATCCGCTCAAACTCTACTTCCATTTATTGAACACTCGAATAAATAAATAAATAAATTATTCTATTAAATAAATATTTTATATACAAACTAGTAAATAAATATTTATTAAATTTTCAATAAAATAATTAAATATATTTTTATTCAAAATCCTGTGAATAAATATTTTTTAATTTATGGAATAATTTTAAGTTAAATAAAATTATTCTATTAACTTGATGATAATCTTTATTTATTAAATTCAAATAGAATTTCATCGAAACCACCAGAAGCACTTAGTGTGTGACCCAATAGGGTTATTTCTCTTTAGAATTAGGCAAGCTTACCTAAAGTCCAAGACAACTATCAACCAATGGGTCAAGGAACCCAAGAGAAAGAAGTTAACGTCACAAAAATGACATCCAAATATGAATTCTCACAGTATAATATAGTCCCTTTATCTCAATATTTCATCATGATAGATTCATGATAGTGTCATCAACATTTATGCTTGATATGTAATTATTTGACTACCTCAACTAAACTCTTCGTTACACCATGACTATGGAATTTCATGTGACAATTCTATTAAAATAAAATGGTCAAGATATAAACTTCCATAAATGGAAGGGAAAAATTCTTCCTTGACTTATCCATTAATAACATGTCATTAATGACTCACCCAATGTACCCAATATCCCACCAACCATATGATTGAATGTTTTTGTTAGAAAATAAAACTGTTCTAGTCATTACATATATTGATTATAATCATAAAGTATAAGGACAATTATACACACTCAAAAATACGAATATTCGATGACACCAAAACATGTGGAATTCATATCAGTGGGTCTGTTCTCATAATCTAATGTTCTAGAGATTACCAACTACCAACTTCAAGAGAAGAAGTCTCACCATCTTATGAGTACTCACACCTGAAAGTGTGTATACTATGTGTCCCATAATAGTATGTCATCTTACCACAGAACTATATTTTAGAATATTTTCATACTAAATCAAGGTTCTCATCATATCGGGGAATTTCTATGACCCTTTCAATGAGACAAATACTCCAAGACATTATTAAAATATAGTCATACAGAACAATGAAAAATTTGTAATAAGATGTTTGAAATTTAAATATATTAAATATTTATGTAATAAAAGTACAAACAGTTGGTTCTATGACAGAATATCATACAGTTCTACCTCCCCCAGGTGTGAAATCAGATACCCCTTCTTCTACTACCCCATTCCATCCTCGTGTTCTTGTTTGAAGAGTGGGACGTCTGGCTCTTCTGTATTCAGTGTTGATTGGGCAAGAAGAATGTGATTTAGTACTATGGTTACCAAGGGCATGAAATTAGACACCCCTTCTTCTACTACACCCAACCCATTCCAATATTCTTGTTTGAAGAGTGGCATACTAGGGTCTTATAAAGTCTGTGGAGACCAGGATAGACACGTCCACTTCAGTAATCTGGTGACCAATGGCATCAAATCAGGTACCCCTTATTCTACTGCCGGAACCCCAATCCCATGTTATTTTTTGGGGAGTGGGACTTCGAGATTTACTGACTCGTCGTCCAAAGTAAGTGGTAACCAGGCTATACTCATGAACATCTGCACTCAGGAGAGATAGGGAATGAAATCAGACACCCTTTCTTCTAATTCCCTCACCCTATTTGTGAGTTCTTGTTTAGAGAGTTGGATGCTAGGGTTGTCTGGTGCCTATGGAGACATGGATAGAAGTGTATAATTCAGTACTAAGGTGGCCAAGGGGGTGAAATTAGACAACCCTTCTTCTACTACGTGCACCCCATTCACACATTCTATTTTGAGGAATGGGATGTTGGGTAATACGGCTTAATCCTCCAATGTAAGCTATGAATGGGGTAAACATATGGGAATCCTTAATCAGGTGAGAGAGGGAATGAAATATGACACCCATTCTTCTATTTCCCCATCCCATTCCCACGTTATTATTTGAGGAGCGAGATGTTGGGCTCTCCTGCTTCATCCTCGAAAGTAAGCAGTGATTAGGCTAAACACATGAACTTTAATATTTAGCTGAGTGAGGGTGTTCAACCTTGATGAAAAAATTTGTTCAATGTCGATGATGGTGCACATGACCGTATAAGGCAAAAATCATCCTCAAAAAAGGTGATGGGACCCGCTGACAAGCTCATCTGATCGAAGAAGTTAGTGTAGGATGTTGGCTATCGAATTGGAATTTCCCTCCCTTATTATTTATAAAGAATACTTGTTGAATATATTTTTTTGTGAAATAAAATAAACATGTTTTCTAATTATTGATATTAGCTGAATAGTCTTTTTCCTGTTTATCATAAATTTCTAACTCGATATTTTTTGGATAATTAAACTTATATACATCTGAATGAAATTAAATATATTGAATTGATAAATTTAAATTATATTAAAAAAATGACAAAAATATTTAAACTTTTCAAAAAGTAAAACATTTATTATCCTGAAAAACAGCAAACATTTATTTTATTAATCTTATGTACACACCATAAACCCCCTAGTATTTTCTGAAATAAAAATGCCATTATTGTTTAGTTAATATGATATTTATTTTATGATATTTCAAATATGATATTTCTTAATAATAGAAATTTTCTTCATATAAATATAAATATTTAAATTATTATGTATACTATAAAGTTAATTATAATGAAATCAATATATATTTTTTATTATTTATAAATAATAAGTCATTATCTATATAATTTATATTTGTGACTTTACTTTTGTATAAAAAATTTATATAAAATCCATCGAAAGTTTAAATTGGAAATTTTCAATGAAAACTGACACTAATAGAAAACAGAAGCACCACAATAGAATTGGAAATAGAAATCAGTAAGAAAATCGGTAAAAACAATTAAATAACTATGGAAGAACATAACAAGTGAAGAACACTAAAACTAGGAAACTTAAATAGTACTACAAAATTGGGAATTGTAATATGGGAATCATAGTAAATGATTAACATATTTGTATAAATACAATAATTTATGGGTGAGGGTGAGAAGGTTGGCGATAGGGGAGAGGCGAGCAGGCTGCCAGCAATGGAAAGTGATGTAGTCAGAAAGAGTGGAGTGGGTCAGAGTAATGGGTGTGGGTCGGGGAGAGATGTGGGTATGGGGTCCTATATGGGGTCTCCGACTAGAGATCAATTTGAGGGATGGGTGTAATAGGGATTGGGAGAACTTCAAGCGTCAATGACTCCAGATGATTGGGTAGCGCAGAGTGTTTACATTTGTGTATACTAATAAATACTTACATACACAATATTTTATGAATATTTTATTAATTATAAATTTTATTTATATTGTTTTGATTACATATCAATATAAAAACATACAATATATAGAAATGTATATATAAAATTATAAAAAAAAATCAGTCCCTACATTTGTGTACACTTATAAATAATCACAGTAATATTTTATGTATATTTTTCTAATTATAATTATATATATATAGTATTAATTATACTTCAATATAACTATATATTGTGTGTGTGTGAGTCTATAATTAAGAAAATGAATGAGTGTATACATATATACATAATCATATGTGATGTATATACCTATAATTTTGTACATACATATATATTGATATATATATTATGTATATACATACATGCTTTCACCCAAATAGTTTATACATATATGATTTCATACATATATTTAAATATAAGTACAAACATAGATACAATGATATATAAAATCTATTTTCATTCAAGTACATACATACATATTAATACAATTATATAAAAATATACATATATAACATCATGTACAATTATAAGTATACACTTTCACATATATATACATGCACATTAGTATACATGAACGTACATACATATAATGTAAATCTATCATTGCATGTATAGATGTATGTATGTGTTTATATATAAATATTTTAATATGTGTGTATGTGTGTATGAGTAAATATATATATTCATTGGTTTTTATATATGTGTGTGATCAATAATTTTTAAATTTATTTCCAAATAAAAGTATTTATAACAATAATTTATTAGATGCGCATACATGAATCTAAATAGTTTTATATATACATACATACACATAAATATAAACATGTATACATATAAATATTTTAGTGTAATTAATTACTAATATAAAATTATATAAATATATAAAGATATAAATATTTATAAGTGTATTTTAAAGTGTATTTGTAAAAACACATATAAATCTATATTTAATATAAGTATATAAATATATATTATTGAAATTATATGTAAATATAATTAATGTAATTACTTTCAAATATAAGTGTGTGTGTGTGCGCGCACACACATTGGTATAAACAACAACAAATATTTGTAGGGATATTTTAATGCATGTGCACACATGAATCTAAATATTATTATGAATACACTTGGACAAAATGGCCTACAAGGACTGCCAAAAGACGTCACTAAATGCATATAATGGCCACCTAGCAACCACCAAATGGTGGACACTTTTGGTCTGTCCCTATTTAATATAGTGTTCTCCAAATGGATAATGTTATAGACCAAGTTGAGTTCACCTATAGTGAGTTCCAAATGGCTGCCGCTATATACCAAATTGGGGTCACATTTAATGACTTCCATTTGGTAGTTTATATAGTACAACCTAGACAATATTTTCAAAATACAATAAATATGTTCAAAATATGTAAATTTAGAGGCCCAAAAATCTCTTTGCATAATCATATTTGAAAATCCACATCCATCATCGAATAAATTTACAAATGATAAAATCTAATAACATAATATGAGTATTAAAAAATATCAGAACATGCTAATATTTGAAATTAAATAAAATATTTTAATTACAAATTATTATAATATAAAAAAGTTATTTGATTTTGAAAATATATTAACAATTTCTTATAATTTTTTTAAAATATTAAATCTCTTATTCGGTCATTCTTAGCAGACCGCATGTTCGATAGATCTTTTGTCTTCTCATAGATGTTAAAAATAATAATAATCCAGTTTTCCATTGATTTCAAGTCATTATAAGGTCATTTTATTTTAATACAACTGTTAAACACATTTTTCAATTTTTATGACACTAAAAGTTTGTTTTTCGTCATCTCGAGAAAACGACACTTCTGATTGATGTACCGTCTTCTTAAACATTTAATACTTCACTATATGGTTGTTTTATTATGATTTAATGGAATTAATATGGAGTTAGATTGGTTTTGACCCCCTCTTGTGTTTTTAAAGGTCGAAAATCCTTTAATAACCACATATTCAGCCATTCCGGGAGAACCACATGTCCAATAGACATTTCATATCCTCATACAAATCAAAAATAATTACTAGATAGTTTTCCTATGATTTCACATCAATTTGAGGTCATTTTCTATGGATATGACCTTTAAACACATGTTTTGATGTTTTATCACACTAAAAGTGCGTTTGTCATCCTCCCGATATAACACCACACTGGATTATCAATTTTCCTACTCGACCATTTAAAAATTCACTCTAGATTGGTTCTCTTATAATTTCATCACATTCAGATGTCATTTGGTTGGTTTTATCCCACGGACACACCTTTTTAATGGGCTCCAACCCTTTAAAAACCACATATTTAGTCATTTCGGGTATACTGCACGTCTGATTGACATTCCATCTATTCATAAATGTCACAAATAATAATAAAATGGTTTTATTCAAATTTTAATTCATTTTCTATTGATATTATCATTAAAAGAACATTTGGGTTTTTTGTGACCCTAAAAGTGTGTTTTCCATTATCATGGGAAAACAACACATTTTATTGATGTACTATCTACACTCCCATTTCACAATTCACTCTATGGTTATTATCGTCTGATTTCACAACATTCGAAGGTCGTTTGGTTGATTTTGTTTCCCCCACACGGTTGTTTTTGGGAAACTGCGGACCTGATTGATTTTTCATCCCCTCATACTCGTCACAAATAATAGTAAAATGGGTTTTCTAAGATATCAAGTCATTCTATGGTTATTTTCTATTGATTTTACCATTAAAGTAACTTTTTGACGTTTTATAACACTAAAAGAACATATTTGGTCTTCCTGGGAAAATTTCATCTCAAATTGATGTTCTATCTACTTGACCATTTCACAATTCACTCCATGGCAGGTTTGGTTTAATTTCATAGAATTCCAATGTCGTTTGGTTGATTTTGACCCTTAGAGGATCCTTTATAAAGGGCGTTATACCTTTAAAAATAGTACATTTAGTTGTTTCTTGTAGACCACACATCGGATTGATGTGCCTTCTACTCATAAACATCATGAATAAAATTAATAAATTTTTTATGATTTTATGTCATTTCAAGATCATGTTTTATGTATCTGACTATTAAAAAGTCATTTTTGAGTTTCATGACACTAAAAGTTTGTTTTTCATCATCCTAGGTAAACAATACTTCTAATTGACATAATTTATACTTGAGAATTTCATAATTCACTCTATGGTTTTTTCTTACGATTTCATGACATTCAGATGTTATTCGGTTTATTTTGACCCCCCATATTTTTTAAAGGGCATCCAACCTTTAAAAACCACATATTCAATTGTTTGAGGAAGATGAAATGCCCAATTAACAGTCTGTCTCCTCACACATATCAATAATAATAATTATGTGGTTTTCCTATGACATTACATCATTTCGGAGTTTTTTTCTATGGATTTGACCATTAAACATGAGTTTTGGTGTTTTATGAAACAAAAAAGTGTGTTTTCGGTCCTCATGTGAAAACACCACCTTAGATTGAAATTCGGTCTACTCAACCATTTCAGAATTTAGCCTATGATTGTTTTTATCTAATTCTATGGTATTCATAATCCTTTTGGTTGGTTTTAACCCACAAACATACTTATATAAAAGGCATCAAACCTTTAAAAACTGCATATTCAGTCATTATAAACAGACCTCATATCTGATTGATATTATGTCTACTCATACACATAATGAATAAAAATAAGAGAGTTTCCCTATGATTTCAATTCATTATGAGATCGTATTCTATTAATATAACCATTAAAGGCATGTTATGGTTTTTTATGAAATCAAAAATGGATTTTTTTCATCCTAGAAATATGACACCTTCAATTGATCTACCATATGATCCACCATTTCACAATTCACTATATGGATTCTATCATATGATTTCATGGAATTCAGAAGTCATTTGATTGGTTTAGACCCCCTCATGTTTTTAATGGGTGTCAAACCATTACAATTTTCATATTCAGACATTCTGGGATGACTGCACTTTTAATTGACGTTCTATCTCTTTATACACATCAATAATAATAATTTGATGGTTTTTCTATGATTTTATATCATTTCGGGGTCATTTTTTGTGGATTTGATAGTTGCCTTCATGTTTTGGTGTTTTTTAACACTAAAAGTGAAATTTTTGTCTTCTTAGGCAATAAACTCCTCAGATTGACATTCTTTATAGTCAACCATTTCAAAAAAAATTCTATGGTTTTTTTTCTAATTTGGCGACATTTGGATTTTGTTTGGTTGGTTTTGACCAACCGACACCAATTTGAAAGGGATTCAAACCTTTAAAACCCACATATTTGGTCATTTATAGTAAACCACTTGTTATATTGATGTATTGTCTTCTCATACACATCAAAAATAAAAATTTTATAGTTATAATATGATTTCATGTCATTCTGAGATCATTTTCTATAGATCCTTCTACTAAACACATGTTTTGGTATTTTATGACACTAAAAGTTCATTTTCTATCATCTCGGGAAAACAACACCTCATATTGATGTACCGTATCCTCGACCATTTCGCAATTCAATCTATGGTTTTTATTGTATGATTTCATAGTATTCAAAGTTCTTTAAATTGGTTTTGACAACCCCTAGTTTTTTAAAGGGTGTCAAAACATTATAAACCGCATATTCGGCCATTCTAGGTAGACTATATGTTTTATTGAAGTTTCATATCCTTGTACATGTCAAAAATAATAAAAAAAAATATTTTTACTATGATATCATGTCATTCAGGGGTAATTTTATATAGAGCTCACCATTGGTGTTTTGTGAAACTAAATTTGCATTTTCATTCCTATTGGGAAACAACCACCTCATATTTATGTTTTGTCTACCTGACCATTTCAAAATTTAATCTATGGTTGATCTCATCTGATTTCACATCATTTAGCTGTCGTTTGATTGGTGGTAACCCACTCGCACACTTTAAAAACCTCATATTCAACCACTTCGGGAATACCTCACATCTGATTAACATGTTTTCTTCTCGTACAAGTCATGAATAATAATAAATTGTTTTCTTGTGATTTCAAGTCATTCTGATTTTTTTCTATAGATGTGACCAATAAATGCATGTTTTGGTTTTTTATGACAATAAAAGTGTGTTTTCTGTCATCTTGGGAAAATGGCCCCTCTGATGGATGTACTATCTACTTGACCATATCATAATACACTCTATAGTTGTTTTCATCTAATTTTATGGCATTCAAATTTAGTTTGGTTGGTTTTGACACCTATTGTGTTTTAAAGGGCGTTATGCTATTTAAAACCACATATTCAGTCATTCATAGTAGACCACAAGTCTAATTGATGTGTCGTCTACCCGTACATGTCACAAATAATAAAAAAATAGTTATCTATGATATCAAATCATTCCAAGGTTGTTTTATAAAGATATGATCATTAACCGTACGTTTTGGTGTTTTATGACACAAAACATATGTTTTTGGTCCTCTTGGGAAAATTCCACATCGGATTAACGTTTTGTCTAGTCAACCATTTCATAATTCACTCTCGGGTTATTTTTATATGACTTCACAACAGTCGGAAGTCGTTTACTTGGTTTTGATCCTGGAATGAAACTTTTTAAAGGGAAGAAAACCCTTAAAATGTATATTCAGTCGTTTTGGGTATAACAAGCATCCTATTAATATTCCTTCTGAGCATACAAATCAAGAATGACAATACAATTATTTTCTTATGATTTCACATCATTATAAGGTTGTTTTATATAGATATGAGTATTAAATGCACATTTTGTTGTTTTATGACACTAAAAGGGAACGTTCCATCAATATAGGAAAAGAACACCTTTGATTGATCTACCATCTACTCAACCATTTCAAAATTCTCTCTAAAATTGTTGTTTTCTGATTTCATCGCATTTGGAGGTTGTTCATTTGGTTTACCCCCTATGTGTTTTTAAAGGGTGCCAAACCATTAAAACCCACATGTTCAGTCATTCTAGGAAGACCACATGTTCTATTGATGTGTTTTCTGCTCGTACATGTCAAAAATATTAATAATACACTTTTAATGTTATTTCACATCATTCCAATGCCTTTTACTATGGTTCTGACCACTAAACATGTGTTTTGGTGTTTTATGATACTTAACGTTTCTTTTTGGTCATCCATGGAAAATGAATCCTTGGATTGAAATTTCATCTACTCAATCAATTCAAAATTAACTGTACAATTGTTATCGCATAATTTCATAGTATTTAGATGTTGTTTGGTTTGTTATGTTTTGAACCCCGAACAAACCTTTTAAAAGGGCGTCAAACCTTTAAAAAAATTTATTTGGTCATTTCGGGCACACCACACATCCGATTGAAATGTTTCTTTCCTTCAGCCATTAAAATTACTATTAAGATGTTTTTTATGATTTCAAGTCATTATGAGGATGTTTTATATAGACCTTATTGTTAAACAAACCTTTTTTGTGTTTTATGACACTAAAAGTACATTTTTCATCATATCGAGAAAATGACACATGTGATTGACGTAACATTTAATTAACCATTTCAAAATTCACTATAAGGTTATTTTCTTCTAATTTATTTTCATTTTGAGGTCGTTTGGTTTGTTTTGTTCCCCCACATGTTTTTAAAGGGCTTTAAACCTTCAAAGTGGAATATTCGATCGTTCTAGAGAGACCACATGTCTGATTAAAGTTTTATCTCCCCATACAAGTCATAATTATCAAAAATATGGTTTTCATATGATTTCAATTCATTATGGGTATTTCCTAGGGATATGACCATTAAACACGTATTTTAGTCTTTTTTGACACTAAAAGTGAGTTTTCGGTCCTCTTGATAAAATTCCACCTCAGATTGACGTTTCGTCTACCGAACCCATTCTCAATTCACTCTACTGCTATTAACATCTAATTTCATGGCATTAAGATACTATTATATTGGTTTTAACCCCTGTATAGACCATTTCAATGGGAATCAAATATTTAAAAACTACATATTTGGTCATTTCGTGCAGACCAGATTTTTTATTGATATGTCTTCTACTCACACACATTAAAAATAGTAATAATATAGTTTTACTATAATTTAAAGTCATTTTAATTTGTTTTATTATACATCTAACTGTTAAATGCATGTTTTTTTAATTTATCATACTAAAAGTGTGTTTTCTCTCATCCTCAGAAAACGACACCTCCAATTGATGTATTGTTTTCTTGGCCATTTCATAATACACTCTATAGTTAGTTATGTTTGATAACATGGTTTTCAAAGGAATTTTAGTTGGTTTTATCCCCTTGACTAAGGGTGTTCATGAAGGACCCCAGAACACCCTGAGAGGGGTGGGGTGAATCAGGGTGTCAACCTTTTCTTTTTAATGTTGTGGAACTTGTTCTCACATTAGTAAGAACTTTTTTTATCTGTCATCCAACTAAAAGAAATAAAATGACAAATCACATTTACTTGGTTCACCGTAAAGGGATACATCCAAGGAGCATATGTAGATAGTGTGTTGTTCGTACCTAATTCCATTATTCTTCACAAGTTTTGGATTACAATGGTTCGGGAACAGTCACTCTGTCCCTGGCTCACTGCCTTTACAAATGCACAGGGATAGCCTACTGTGTCCCTTGGGTCAAACCTGTTCACTCCCCCAGGCTCACTGCCTTTGGTGAAGACCCAATCAGTTTATAGGTGTGATGTTCTCTTTAAAAGATTTTAAATGAAGCCTTTGTCTCTACTCAGCATGAGACTATGCTTGCATCGAAGTCCTGAATTGATGCTCTTTAACACACTGAACCACTGAACCGAGTAATCAGAACATGAAAACAGGATGAACTGATGATTTCACGCATCACTTAACCTTTGCATGCAAGTTCTATATTTTTTGCACAGCATCCACTTTTTCACACAAGTTTTCCTTTTTCACGAAACATCAAATTTTCCGTGCAACATCAGATTTTTCACGCAACATCAAATTTTTCGTGCAACATCAAATTTTTCGCACAACCATAGATTTTTCACGCAACCTCGATCTCTCTCATGAAACTTGTCCTTTTTCACGCAACACATTTACATGGTCCTTTTATGCGCAACATCACTCGAATATTCTCTAAGTCTTCAACTATGATGAATGAGGGGGATCACCTTTTATTTATAGGCGTCTCAGACCCCCACGCGCAAATCCGCCTATCATACAAAAAACCATTAATTCGGCGCATAATATTTAGCACAGGTACCGTTTTTCACGCACATCTCCATGTTTTCACATAGCCTATTCCATTTCCATTTTTCTATGTTCTGATTCTGAAACACTACTTACGCGAAAAACTTGCTCCACTATTTTGCATGCCACGTTGTTTTTCTCACACAACTTAATATTGTTGTCTAATTGAACCGTATGATCACTTTACTGGGAAAGAATCTAAACATACAATGAGGATTGAAAATAAACACAAACCGTACTCCAATTATTGTATAGAACGGCCATGGTTCCAACAGTTCATGGATGAGGTTGGTTCGAGCTTAGTTTTGGACTCGACCCAACCAAAAGAGAATGGGTTGGGTCACATGCTTCATTAGAAGGAAAACTGACCAACCCATCCTATGGGGGGTTGGGTTACAGTATTCATGGCCAAATGACATGAATTGATCAGACACATTAATGGTCAATTTTGGTTAATTAGTTTATCGATTCATTACTATTCCACAAGCCACCATGAAGGACTGAGACATACCACCATTGACGGGATTTACCACACTTAAAAGTTTCCATATAATATATCTATTATTACAAGAAAAAACAATAAAAATTTACTACGAATATTATAGATTAAATCCACTTCCATAAGTGATATAAAATCACTTCTACAATAATAAATTTGAAGGAACTCATGTGGAATCACCAATTAAAACCCTTTTTTCAAAAGAAAAATAAATAGGATTCATTCAAATAGATTATAAAAATACCCTATGTCACTCGTAAAAGTTGATTTAAATAGTTATAAATAGTATAATGTAAATATGTGATAATAAAATAGCCTTCATTCAAACAAGTCATCATATGTGAGTGATAATTGTTATAAGAAACTTGCAAAAAAGTATAATCAAATAGATAAATCCTTATAAAGGTGGAAAATGGTAATGGAAACAAATCTGACGAATATCTATATGGTACCTGGTTGTATCAAAAAATGAATATAACACCTATACTAGTGTCCTAATTGGGTTCCAAATATTAGTTTGGATTACTAATGAGTATTGGTCATTATTAAAATTCCATTTCAGGCATGTTGTGGAAAACCAAAATATCCAAGCCATACTAGCAACATGAATTAATAGGAGAAATAAACAAAATAAGGTATTAAAAAAAAGAAGTAAAATCATTTCAAAATGGGAGTATATTCATTGAAAAAATAGTGACATAACATGGGGTAATTTTTGAAGACCATAATAATGTTGAAACACTATACATTTTTAGGAATATTCCTACCCAGATTTGATAAATCATTTTGAAACATATTTCAGGGATCAAGAGTGCATACATGATGCTGAAATTTCAAGAATAAAATGTAATTTTCTGTCAATATAGAAATAATTTATATAGACAGTCTTGAATAAGTAGTTCAACTATCCAATAAACCTTTGTGAAGTGAAGAGAACTTATACAAACCTGAAAATTCAAAAAATTATAAGCACCTAAGTGACCTATAGAAAGTGTAAACATGGGAAGGGCCCTCAATAAATGATGAGTGATTAGTCTTATTAAATAAACCCTATCCTATGATCATGCCCCCGACTTGGAACTTTATTTAACACACCCAAAAAAACCGAGAATGAGCTGCCAAAAACCATACAGTGATCAATACACCAACCATGAATCCTATAGTGAGGTTCAAAGAATTTATTATCTCATGAACATCTATATGAAGTGTCAAATTTAAATCAGTTGAAGACCCAATCTAAGATGACTGGGTGGATAAATGTTTGAACTAATGAAATAGGAAATGTGTTTAAATATATTAATGAGGAAGTGGTAACATGAATGAGTAAAATTAAAAGTGAACCAAATAAAAAAATAGGATTTTTAAAAGTTTGATGTCTAAAAAAAGTTAATAAATACTCAAATAAACAAGAAAAAACTATAATAAGGATAATGATATATATAATGGGAATGAATTTTCTTGTTCATGGTGGAGAAACATTAAAAATATTGAAATATAATGGGAATTATGGAATTAATCGTTGTGAAGGGAAAATAAATGGATAGATAAAACACTTAAACAATGTTAGTAAGAGTTTCAAAAAACAAGGATAATACCAACTAAACTTTATATTAATTGAATAAGAATTTCATATTGGTTATTTCCAAAAAAATTTGGATCTTTGGGTCATATGCTAACATGTTTCGAGTATTCTAGAAATTATTTGATATGTAATGTGGTTGTAAACAAACAAATATAGTAAATAATTACCTTATCATGGACTTTTTGTATATCATTTAATGACATGAGAGTCTTGGAGGTCTGAATAAAGAGTAAATAAGTACTTTTTAATGTACTATTTTCCTATAGTAGTTTCATTATGATAAAATTATATATAAATATGAACATTTTTACAGTATTAACACTGTGAATCAAATAAAAATAAAGAAATTTTTTGTATTCCCAATGAATAAACAAATTAATTCTTTAAAGAATTCATAAAACAATAATAAATTTATAACTTCATGTAGAGTGGCCCTTTCTTCTATTTTTGATATTAAAACTCTGATCTTATATCATGGATGAATAAATATCTTAAAAACACAACATACATCATTGATATTTATGCTCACAAATCTATTAATAGATAGATTTCATGAGGAAAAAATTCATATAAAACGTGAAAAATAATGTATGGTAGAACCAACTGAACGAAAGTAATTTTTCTATTCATCCATGTCCAAAGTTGATAAAAAATGTCAAGATAATGAAATAAATAAGAAACATAAATTAGAAGCTTATAATCTTACCTTTGTATTCAATTTCTAATGATGAAACTACATTAATGATGATATGGGATGTCAAAGGAGATGCAATTTCTCCATCAGAGTAAATGGATACAAATACTCCATATTTGAAATACGTAAAACATAGGTAAATGTGGAATAACATATAATGATATCAATTATAAATTAGAAAATAATTCATCATTTATACCCAATGGAAAAAAATTAAAAACTAGTAATATCATCTTGTGTAATAACCTACACCCATCTTAACTATAAATTAGAGAGTATTATACTTTATTTTATTTAGCTATAAGTTTAATTACCTTCCATATATAAAACTTTAAAATATTATTAAGGAAAAACATGTGTATAATATTTAAACATTGTGAATGAAAAAAATACAAAAAAGGTAAAATGAAACTTCAAGATAATGATATGTTATACTTGGTGCCACCACTTGTAATTTTCCATATTCAATCGGAAACATAACAGGAGAATAAAATGAAAACAAATAAATGAATAGATGCTGATTATGGGTAAAACAATAAATAGAAAATACATGAATCCAAAATAAAAAATGGAACATTAAATTTCTAATTTGAAAACTCATACTGTAATATATGAAGAAATGCCTTCATTAATGTTATAGTAACAGGGTTTAATGGCTTTCCATAGATTTAGAATTAATCTAATAAGAAATTAAAATATTGAGAACTTTTATGCAAGTCATACATATTAATAACTCAAAGAAGAAAAGAGATATTAAGAACATGAAGGGAATAAGAATAATAAAGGGAAGAAAAATACAAAAGATGAGTTAGATGTGTTACGATGAAGTTACAAATGAATGAAAAAACCAAAAATATATTAAACATTATATTTGAGATAATACATATAGTAAATAGTAGTATTTTATGCACAAATAATAAAATAACATATCTAGAACATATGTAATTGGATGAAAATGTGAATTAACAAAGAAACTAATAAAATATATAAAAAAGTTGAAAATATATATGATAATTATTTTTTCATCATTTTTATATAAAGATCATGTTTTGTTAAAAAGTAAACTACTCTCTAACCTTTTAGGAAATCATATTTCCATAAATATGAACTTTATAATGTTGAAATAACACTTGTAATGAAAAAACTTCATGCCCCAAATATATATAAGTACACAATAATTCCGAGAATTATCTAATGTTTGGATCTATGGGAGTCAATAGTATCATAATGTGATTAAGGCATCATATAATAAGAAATGACATGAAAAGAGTAAATCTGGCATTATAGTAATTTGAAATCCCAATATCTAGATTGCAAAAACCAGTGGTTCAGGTGCTCGGGTGGACATACCAGGGGAATGGTGTTGGGGATCTTGTTGAATGGAAAATACATTAGAGACCATCCTTGCAACTATTTCTTATCAAATGGCCTTCAGAAACCCCTAGAGTCATGCTATCGAACATCACTGAATGGCCAAGCCTTCAGGCCTATCATTCTAGTGGCGATGAAGGGTGAGAGAGTTGGATTTCCTAAAGGCCAATGGCAACATCGCTATCACCTTTCCCATATCGTGTTTTTTCATCTCTCTTTCGACCTTCCCCACTCAATTGCCAGCATACCAATCAGGCCACTATAGGCACCACAATAGGCATAAAAACATCAGAAGGTTTTTGCAATCTGGATATTGGTATTTCAAATTACCATCATGTCATTTAAACTTGAATACTATAATAGGGAGAATGTTGGTCCGGTATTACTACATCATCTTGAGACATGTCAATTTTTTAAAGTACCAAGCAATTACTTAGTTCCTATTCATGTGGAGTATGATGAATGTCAGCACCCTCCCCTATAAAATCTTACCAAGATTTATAAGTCCCCTAAGGATGCTAGATTCTAGTCGATTCCATTCCAACCACGGAAACTGAAGACTGAACCACTGTACATTAGAACCTTGTCCCCCAATCTAAAATTTTGAACATCACCCTTATTAGAATTCTATACAAGCACACTATAAAATTCCCATGACCATCTAGGATCCTCCTTATATTCATGTAATATAATTGGTTGGTTATTCACATATGAAACCATTCCTTTATGAACTTCTAAGAAAAACCATTGCCAAATAACCCTTCAAAACATAATCCACGTATGAGATATTCATGTGGAAGTCATTCAATGATTTTACAAAAACCATGAATGAAACATAACAATTATGATTATTCTCATACTCAACACTAATATGAATATCATCATTTGGAGTGGAGAGAATTATGTTGTAAATGAGAGTGAATATAAGATTAAATTCCACCAGTATTCTGGTATAGAGACAAAATAAGACATGATCAGTCTCTCTACCAATGCAGATAGGTTCCATAATTTCCATGGAAATATTATATAAGATATTTGGATGAAAAATAATCCAATTAAGGCTTTTAAATCTAACCCATAACATGGGAAAACAATTCATTACCTATGATGCATTGAAATACCTTGACCATTCTTTAAGGTGGGGTAAGACCAGCATCCTTAAAAGACAACATGTACTGCATGCTCATAGCTTTGTCTCATTCAAAGAATAAATAAAGTGAAAAAACACATATCCTAATGAGACACAACTAAAATACAAGAAACCCCCAATAAAAGAATCCCTATGAACTATAACATCAAGCATCTTTGGATTATCACCTTTAGGGAGGATGATCCTTGATATTAAAAAATGTTTTCTCATGGTAAACCTTTCCCAAAAGGATTCCATATTATCTTCAACCTGGGTCAATAAGCCATTCCTAATGATTCTTCTATTGAGAGAGTCCTTGAACAGTGCCAGTGAGATAATCCTTTATGATGGATCAAGTTACCACTATTTTCAGTGAGGATGCGCCACAAGAATTCCCTATTTAGTTTCTTGTTATTATAGATATTGAAGCGTCTCATCCTTAATCCATACGAGCTGAACATAAATTCCAAAAGATTTGTAATTGGAGGTATAATATTGGGAATAATATAAGGAAAATAAAAAATAAACATTGTAGTAATATAACACTTCATTTTGGGTTACAGTATGAAGTTCCTTATGATTCCTAGAAACATTCAAGGATGTCAAAGGATGGTGAAATGAGATACCTTTTAGAGGTAGAAATTGGATTGGACCATTCTATCCCGATGCTATGAAACTATTTATCTTAAAATTTCATGGTCTTGGTAACCTGTGATCAGTTCGTATTCTATATCTATGGAGCTATAAGTATAGACCTAATATGTTATTTATTTTTATAAATCTGTATTGGTCAAAGTGGAAATGGGGGGGTTTCATTAGAAGTTTTCAATCAAAATTGTCTCCCTTTTGGATGGATTAGGCATGCAGGTGGTCTTTGTATCATGTGGAGAGAGGAAAAAGAAGCTTCAATGGTCAGTTTATCCAAAAACCACAAAGCTATTATGATTTTCAAACATCAAGAATCATAATGGAAATTTGTAGGATTATATGGATGGTCTAGTTTAAGTGACAAGTATAGATCTTGGGATATGATAAAATCCCTCATGAATACACTAAAAGTACATATTACTATTAGAGGGGACTTCAATGAAATACTATGCCACCATGGGATGTAAGATGGTGATAGGTGGAATTATTGTTTTGTTATTCAATTTCAGGACCTCTTGCTTTACTCAGGTCTCATAGATCAGGTCTTCTCTAGGGGTCCTTTTACCTTATTTCTTATATGCGTCTTGGCCTTAATAATATCTAAACACCTTTATAGATTTATGGTTTTAAGCGAATAGGAATTATTCACTATGAGAAAAATAGGATTTTGCGATGGGCTATTTGTGACCGGATTAATTCTCTTCGCAAATAGTCCATCCTAGAGGTTATTTGCGAAAGGGGGTTCAACCCGTCGCAAATAACTTCTTATTTGTGATGGGATTTGGGGTCCCATCACAAAATGTAATGTGCACTTTGGCGTGGGTTGCACACCAAATCATATGAAGGTTATTTGTCACAGAAAAATCTCCCTGTTGCAAATAGTGTGTCAGTCGGAGGGTATTGGTGACGGGTCTCGTCGCAAAAAGCGGCAGTGGTAAATGGGTTTTTGTGTTGAGATGTTGTCCCGTCGTAAAAAGTTTATTGGCAGCATACTTTTTGCTACTGGTCCCGTCACAAATACCGGTGGTGGTAAATGGGTTTGTTGCAACGGGATGTTGTCCCGTCGCAACAATTGTATCGGCCAGACAATATTTTCAAAAGGTTTCGTCACAAAAACCTTTTAAATCACCAACAACAATTAATGAGGTTAAAGATATTTGCGACGGGTATCCCATCACAAATAGTCCCATCACAACTAATCTATCCTATATATACCCCGCTACGTTTTTCTATCTCTTCACCTCAATTCTTATTTCTTTTCTCTCTCTAAACTCTATTCTTTGAGTGATAATTTCTCAAAGTTAGTTTTTTACGAAGAAGTTGTGAAGTTATTTACATCAATAGGAGATCAAGTTTAAAGGTATGTGTATTTTATTTAATTCATTATTTATTTAAATTTTTTATGTTAATTTTATTTATTTATGATTATTTGTAATTAAAATAGATTTAATTTTTTTTATCAGTATTTATATTTAATAATAAATTAAAATTGTTAGTACTAATTTTAAATAATTCGTAATAATTAGTAATAATTAATAATTATTCATAATTAAGAAATACTAATGAAAATTAGTATTGTATATAAATAATTACTTGTAATTAGTAGTTGTAAATTGTAGTTATTAATATCAATTAACACCAATTAGTAACAATTATGTTTAATTAATAATAATTACGGGTAATTAGTATTAATTAGGGGTAATTAGTAATAATTACTGGTAATTAGTAATAATTACGGGTAATTAGTAACAATTACGGGTAATTAGTAATAATTACGGGTAATTAGTAATAATTATGGGTAATTAGTAATAATTACGGGTAATTAGTAATAAATATGAATAATTAGTAATAAATAACAATAATTAGTAATAAATAAGAATAATTAGTAATAAATATAAATAATTAGTAACAAATAGAAATAATTAGTTATAAATAAAAATAATTAGTAACAAATAGGAATAATTAGTTATAAATAGGAATAAGTAGGGATAATTAGTAATAAATAGGAATAATTAGTAATAAATAAAAATAATTAGTAATAAATATGAAATAATTAGTTATAAATAGGAATAATTAGTTACAAATAGGAATAATTATTAATAAATAGGAATAATTAGAAATAAATAGGAATAATTAATAATAAATTGGAATAATTAGTAATAAATAGTAATAATTTGGAATAATTTGGAATAATTTGGGATAAATAGGAATAAATTGTAATAAATATGAATAAATAGGAATAAATAAGAATAGTAAAAAATAATAATAAATTGTAATAAATTATAATAAATTGTAATAAATTTTCATATATAGTAATAAATTATAATAAATTGAAACAAATTTTAATAAATTATAGTAAATTGTAATAAATTATAATAAATGGATATAAATTGTAATAAATTGTAATAAATCGTAATAAATAGTAAGAAATATTAATAAATAGTAATAAATACTAATAAATAGTAATAAATAGTAATAAATAGTAATAAATAGAAATAATTAGGAACAAAATTCATTGTAATTAATAGTATTCAATTGTAATAAAGAGTATTCAATTGTAATAAAAAGAAATAAACTTTAATAATGAGTAATCAATTGTAATAATTAGTAATAAAGTATAATAAATAGTAATCAATTGCAATAAATAGTAATCAGTTGTAATAGATACTAATAAATTGTAATAAATTGTAACAATTAAGAACAAAATCAATTGTAATAAATAGTAATAAATTGTAATAAATTATAAAAAATAGTAAAAAATAGTAACAATTTGAAACAATTAGGATGAAAATTAATTGTAATAAAATTTCATAACTTGTAATAAATTGGCATAATTTCCAGTGGATTGAAGACACTCCTTTTGCTCGATAACTCTTCTACTTTCAACTTTTACTAACTCCAAACATTATAGAATGTATACTTCTACGTATGCATATCCAATTTTGTATGCATGATTCTGAATATGCATTCGTAGGACCACATTTTTTATAATTTCTTCTGACGGTAAGTAATGGTAATTATTAAGAAGTTATTGTAATTATTTATCCATTTTTTTAGTTAGTGTTTTTATAATTTCAAAATATTCAAAAATATTAATGAGTTTAAATTTTTTAGAAAATTATGGAACAAGGAAGTTGACAACAGTCATTATTAGATGAAAATGATTGGATAAATTAGTACAGAAATCCAAATGGTTCAGGTTTAAATCCTGTATATATTAAGGGTGTTGAAGCTTTCTAATCATTTTCTTCATCAAATCTAGAATATGTTTCAGAAGGCACAATAAATTGTCCTTGTAAAAAATGTTCTCTGAGAATGTTTGACACATTTGAAAAGGTTAGGGGACATCTCTTGTGGTTTGGTTTTCAACTAGATTATGTTTTTTGTTATCAAAATGGTGAATGTTGTTTTAGAGAATACACTAATAACTTGATTCTGGATCCATCACGGTTTGAAAATTTAGTACATGATGTTGTAGGTCCATCTGTTTGACAAAATGGAACTCAAGATGATATTGATTTATCTCCTAAGTTGGAACCATATGAATTTGATGAGTTCTTGAGGTCTACTGAGGATTCATTATATACTGGTTGCAAGATATTAAAATTAGAAGTGGACGAAAAATTTATGGCTATTAAATCAGATAATGAAATATCAAAAAAAAAGTTTTGATCTGATATTTTCATTTTTTTAAAACACTGTTACATGAAGGAAATGTGTTGCCTATAAATTATTATGAGAAAAAGAGTCTGGTTCATAATATAAGCCTTAGTTATCATAAGATTCATACATGTCCAAATGATTATATCTTATATTCTAGTAAAAATGATTTGTTGGATAGTTAGCCCACATGTGGACAATATAGGTATAAAGAAGCTCAAATAGGGAATTATAGATTGATTCTAGTAAAATAGTTGAGATATTTCCCCCTTACACCATGGTTGTAGTGTTTATTTATGTCTCAGAACATAGTATCAATGATGTCACGACACAAAACCAAGATTTCAACTGATAAAAGCTTGAATCATCCATCTGACGGTGATTTATGGAAATATTTTGATTGTCTGCATCCGTCTTTTTCTTTAAAATACCAAAACATGCAATTGGGTCTTTCTACTTATGGTTTCTATCCATTTAGGTCTTATGGTAGTCAGTATTCATGTTGGCATGTCTTTATAACTCAGTACAATTTACCATCATGGATGTTGAGGAAGGAGCACTATATCTTTTTGACATTATTAATCTCAGGACATCTGAAAAATAATATTGATGTTTATTTGAAACCATTGATTTATGAGTTAAATTCATTGTGGACTGATGGTGTTAGTACATATAATGTTGTTGCGAAACAAAATTTCATATTTAAAGCTGCATTAATGTAGAAGATTAGTGACTCTCTGGCATATGGCATGTTATCTTACTAGAGTACACAAGGTCCAAAATCATGTCCTTACTATATGAAAGAAAACAAAGCCCTTATGCTCATTAATGGAAAAAAACTTTCTATTTTTACTATCATCACAAATTTCATCTAACTGATCACCCTTTTTAGAGGAACAAAACTCATTTCAAAAAAGGTACAATTGAAAGGGATGAACCTCCAAAAATGTTCTTAGGTACAGAGTTAAAATCAATTGTATTTTCATTACCTCCCATCACATTTGGGCCAACAGTAAACCAACAAAAAATTCATGTCTTTGGGAAAGAACATAATTGGATAAAATGAAGCATTTTTTGGGATCTTCCTTATTGGTCTTATTTTTTGGTCCGCCACATTTTGTATGTCGTTCATATTGAGAAGAACTATTTTGATAATTTATTTCATATAGTTTTGGATACATTAGGTAAGACCAAAGATACTATAAAGGTATGATTAGATCTCGCCCAAATTTGCAGGAGACCAGAACTTTAACTATTTGGAAATTTTAGATCACATAGGTTAATGAAGACAAAAGCATCTTATACACTATCCAAATAGAGTCTCCTATTATTTTGTTAGTGGATTGTAGATTTTAGATTTCCAGATGGTTGTGCATCCAATTTGGGTAGATGTGATAAAAATGGTTATATTACCAGATTAAAATGTAGTGATTGTCATGTTATAAGGGAAATATTTATTCCAATTGGATTCAGAGGTTTTTTGAATTCTATGATTTGGGATTCGATAACAGACATATTATATTTTTTCAAGACATTTGTGCAGCAACAACAGACTACGATGTGCTAAGAAAACCTAAAGAAGATGTTGTTGTAATTATATGTAAATTGGAAAAAATATTTCTTCCTGCTTTCTTTGACTCAACGGAACATCTGATATTACATTTTCCACATGAAGCTAAATGTGGAGGTCCAGTATAGTTTATATGGATGTACCCATTTGAGAAATGTATGCAGAAATTGAATAAAAGTGTGTATCAAAGTATCAGTTGATGGCTCAATTGCTGAAGCACATTTCCAAGAGGAAATTTCTTTTTTCTTCTCTCATTATTTTGAATTTGAATATCCCTCAAAACACAATCGCATGGGATAAAATGGGGGAATGTTAATGAAGAAATGGAAAATAAATTATCAGTTTTTAATCATCCAAATATTAGCTTCGGTGGAGTTCATGAATGATGGCTTTCAGATGACGAACATCATAGAGCTCATACATATGTTCTGCTCAACTGTGATGAAATGACATCATTTGTTCAGTGATTGTTTCTATAACTTATTCTATAATTTATGTTACAATATGTAAAGTAATTTTATTTTTAGGTTTAATGATAATCATATCAAGAAACAACTTTCCCAAATTACAGCAGCTGCTCTTGAAGAATGTAGAAATTTTGTCTATCTCAATGGTTTCAAAAAGTGGTAACATAAATTATTGATGGTTTAATATCAATTCCACTTATTATTTATTATATTGATAATTGTATTACAAATTTTTAGGTGTCTAAAAATGCCGATAAAATTTATATGCACCTGTGTATATTTAGTAACCCGCCATTCAAAATGGGTAAATCTTATAATGCATATGTGGTTAATGGTTTTCGATTTCATACGCGTGCTTGTGGAGAATCAAAAAAAACAATGAACAATGGAGTTTTCTTGAGAGGATCACATCATAGTGAAACTGAAGTTGAATTTTATGGGATTCTGGATGAAATTATTGAGTTGTGTTCTCTGGGACAGAATTACATAATGATGATTAAATTTCGGTGGTTGGAAACTGAGAGAGGATTTCATGTTCATCCGACTCATGGAATCATCAATATTTAATATAAAAGTCTTTTTGTAGTAAATGAACCATTTTTACTAGATACACATGCACATAAAATTTATTACACAAAGTATAGTTCCACTTTAAGAGACTTGAGTAATTGGTGGAGCATAATAAAAAAGAAACCTTGGTAAAATCAGTTTACTCAAACTAAATGTGGTTCTTCTGAAGTGGAAGGAATTGAAAATTTGTAAGAGACAGATCAAAATACATCTTTTTCACAAAAAAAATGTGAATATTGATGATGACACCCCATAATTAAGGATCGATGATGAAGTAGATGTTAATGATGTAAAAATGAATTTGAAATGACAATAAATGACGAAACTGAAACTCATATAGATATTGATGTTGTTGAGGATGAATATGAATACATTGACATTGACAGCTATGGATATGAGGATGAATATGGACATTGACACAGTTAAATACTGGTTATAATTATAACTAATATATATCTATATACAATAGTTATTTTCAACTATCTGCTGAGAACAATCATTTTTTTATTCAGATGGACCCTGATATATTTTTTGAGTTGTAGGAGGCTGATCTACCTTTGGATGAGGGGGGTTTTGGATCATCTGACCCTCATTTTACTGGCAGTTTAGGGGGTATTTAGAGGGGGTGTGGTCTTGTGTGACTGATGATTATGACACTATCCTCGAGCAACGTCCATGTCCTGGCTTCGATCCACACACACAGAGGTATTATAAACTGTATATTTTATTTATCTTTCATTAATTTATTTATATATATATATATTAATTGTTTTATTATTTATTCATTTTTCATATTTTTTCATGTAGCTATTGGATAGGGGAGCGCTATCTTGTGCAATTATTTTTCATATCCATGGATCGTATAAGAAGAGATTCTCGTCCCGATTAGGCTTGATTATGCCACAAAAACTCTATCTAGGCCCTCGGTTGCAAGAGTATGTATTGAAGCTGATGTCTCTCAAAAATTTCCCTCGGATATTTGGATACAAAGTGGTGACATTAGTTTTTCATAAGAGGTATATTATGAGAGTGTACTGGACTACTGCCATCTATGTTACAGGCTAGGGAATAATTCAAATAACTGTGAAGAAACTAATAGTTGTTCCAAAAATTTAACATCAATATTGATAGAAAAGGATAAAGGAAAGAAAGAAATTGTGGCTGAGACCTCTAAAGCTGTTTGCAAGGAAAGAGAAGATGAGGATAAAATGGGTTTGAATTATCAAGCACCTGAATGTCGGCTTTCAGATTTTGTTCAGGATGTTCCTGATTCCAAACAACAAGAGCATCCTGAATCTGAAAAGAATGAGATTGTTCTTTCAATCATGACAGGAGATCCAATTTCTGAATACCAGGTGATTAGCAAAGGTATGAGGGTGAACAATAAACTTCTACAACAAGATGTTGATGAATCTTACCATATGAATTTTGGTAAGATTCCCAATGTGGAGGAATCCTTACATTGGAAGGAAGAAAAAGGAAAAAATCATCGTGGACCTTGATTGATTCATCACCAAAATTCCAAGGAAGGCTAGGAAGCATAGAAAGAATGCCAGCCATGAAAGATCCATTGTCACAAGATCATTTGTGGATAAAATCTCTGCCCTGGAGATTCCTCCATAGCCACTTCCCTCTGAACCTCTGTCTGAATACTCACAATCCTCTGATTGTTCTGATGAGGATTCTCATTAAAGTTGCTAAAGATTTCATCAAATATCCTTTTTCTTATTTTAAGAGCTTTGATTAAATATAAATTTTCAAGAATTATTTCAACTACTGGATGTTCTCTTCTTGGGCTTGTAGCTATTGATCTTGCCTGGTTTTTGGGTTATTAACCAATCAATTTGTATGATGCATTCTCTCTGCCTACCTTGTGTTTTTGATTCATGTCCTGTTTTTCATGGAAGTTATTTGGATGGAGATGCTATTATGTGATTGGATCTTGATTTTTACTGAGTCTATCTTCCATATTTTCTAGCTTGGACTGGCTGGTCTGCATTTTCTACTTGGTTCTCAGTCTGTTTGCTGCTTTGGAGTTTTCTCTGACTATTAGATGCTTTTCATTCTTGGTTCGAAGTTTTTATGCATGTCATATGCCCTGTTTGTTGAAAACATGCTTAATCTGTTCTGTCTTAAGATTGATTTGTCCGGATTGCTCAAGTTCTATTTTGGATTTTTTCTGTTGGTCTTTCCTTGCACATATAGGGTTGCAGACTTGCTGAGATGACGTGCTTATTGATTCATATATTCTTGGACAAGCATTGATCCTGCACTAGACTTTGAAGTTTCAGAATGCTAAAGATATGGTGGGACTAATCATGCAGATCTTCTTCTATCATCTTTTGATGATTCTTACCGAGTTTATACAGTTGTATTTTTGTTTGTATTTTCTATGGTTAAGATGGTGTATGCATTTTACACCTTGGGATTTGATTTTAACCTTTTTTTAATAAATTTCTTTTGGCATGGATTGGGTAACCAATCCATTTTACCTCTTTGAAAAAAAATAGGAAGAGATTCTCGTTGATGTACGGCTCAACATGTTCAGTCATTACTTGGTACTTAAATAAATAATAATTATTTTGAAATTTATTTATTAATAACATGATATTATAAATTATTTGTAGGGTTTATAGTATCTCGTCGATGATATCATGCATGACATTATCCACGCGGCATGGCAGGTGTCTATGTGTGACCGTTTCTATAAGTTTTTGCACAATTTGAGAAGAACAACCATTATGAAAGAAAGAGTGATAGAATGTGATGAGTCATGTAGAGCTCACCGACTAGAGTAAATTTCACCTCTCATTTGGGATTGATTATGTTTATACTAGTTCGGTGGTGGATTTCATATGATATATTCAATGGGTCTCCAAACCAGGGGAGATAGGTGGTGACATGTCGAGCTGGTAGCTATACATTCAATGAGGATAAAGAGCACTTGGTAAGTATCTTTTTTAAATATTTTATATAACTTTAAATAAAAATAGCTTATTTTTTATTTTAGTAGGAATTGGAGCATACTGATTATACAGAGTACAATGTTTATCCGAGAATATACAGTGATCCAGCAACTGGAGAGATTAGAGGTGATCGCCAACGTCAGATTGTGGTTTGTATTTATTTCTGTTTGACAATTAACTGCATATAATATTTTCACATTTTTAAATTCAAATTGGAATTGATGGATTAATATGTGGCTATGACATCTCAGACACAGGCTGAGAGTCAGGACGAGAGGACTGATCAGACCAGTGCCCACTATTTTGATGAGGTGGCATGGATGCAAGTGACTCAGTATAGCTTTGACAAGGGCCGAGTAGTTGGTATCATCACTCAATTGACTCGGAGTACTTATTATGGTACTAATGCGATGTCGGTGTCCAGATCTAGGGGAGCTCGTGGAGAGGCATCATCTTATGCCTCACAGTATCAAGAGCAGTTGCAAACTAAGACTGAGCTTATAAAGAGTTTTTGGAAGCAACATAAAGAGATGTGTCAGCGGCAGCAACAACAGCATAAGGAGGAGATGCATCGATGGCAACACCAGTAGCAACAATAGCATCATGAGTAGATGGAGTACAAGTGTCATCTTACTCGTAGTTTAGGGATGGAGTTTCCTCCACTATCTCCTACATCTCCTCCACCTCCTCTAGAAGACAACCTCCTAGTGAGTTTTTATGTTAAAAACATTTGAAATCTAAATTTATTTTAATATGAACTATTTAAAATTTATGGATTTTAAATTGGTGCCAATATTGCATAATTTTTTTTTTATTTTTAGTATTTTATTATTTATTATTATTATTATTTTTTTTTATTTTTTTTATTTTACTAATAATAATAATAATATTTTATGATTTTTTTATATTTATTTTTAAATATTGAGAATTTTAATAATTTTTTATGTTTTTATTATTTTAATAATATTAATATTAATCTTTCATTAATCGTAATTTTATTAAAAAAAATTTAGTATTAGATTTATTAATTTTTATTTATTTTACTAATAATAATAATAATATTGGATGATTTTTTTATATTTTTTTGAGAATATTGAGAATTTTTATATACTTTATTTTTTTATTATTTTAATAATAATAATATAATTTATTTCATCAATCCTGGTTTTATTAAATATATTCTTTTTACTATGTTTCTTTTTTCGATGCCACCTTTTGCGATAGGCCCTCATTGCAAATAGTTTAGATATATATTTTTAATAAATGTAATTGTGATAGGACGACATGCCCGTCGTAAAATATTTTTATATATAATGTATATAATCGAAGACATATTTGTGACGGAGAAGTTCCCCGTCACAAAAGGTTTAATTATATATGATGTATATAATGGGATACTTATTTTCAATGGTAATGTTTTCCATCATAAATACTATTTTTTGCGACAGGCATGTTGCCAAAAAGAGTATTTGTGACGTCGTTTTCTACAACGGGATATTTGTGATAGGATTCCATCGCAAATTGCCCATTACAAATACCTCTAATTCAATTATTTATAGTTTTGTAGGTATGAGTTCTCCCACTTCCCTCTGATATCTTCTGATCAATGACCTATTCTTTTCTAGTCTTAGGTGGTTCCCCAATAAGAAATTTAACCATGGGGCTTCATATTTGATATAATGTGGAACATAATTATAGCTATAGGTATTTTTTTTAATCTTCTAGATCCTCCTTACAAGGTTATTTCTACATCAAGACTAAATGGGAAGGTGCTCAACTATAGTTCTAGAGTCATTAGCATTATAGGAACATTGTTCAAAGGATTTCAAGCATTGAAGAATCCCTCAAGATGTTATAAGGGACCCAATTCTTATTTCATCATGTTGGATGAAATAATTTTTGAAAAGCATCTGGATGGGGCCTTTACGAGACAAACAAATATATTGGTTCATCAAATCAAGGGAGGCATCAATCAAAAAGAGTGACTATAATACCAACTATTTTCATCAAATGTGCCTAGCTAGATGGAAAAAGATATTCATTTGTATATTAGAGGTTGGTAATGGAATATGAACTTATGATGGTGTTGATATTTTTAATAAAATCTATCCTTTTATTGATATATGTTTATCTCAAATAGTGGTACCTCCCTAGGATACATTCTTCGATATATTGAACTAAAATTTATGGTTGCTGCTATAATGGAACTTGAATAAAACATTTTATGCGGTGGAAATAATATCACCTTTATAAATACAATTCGCTCAAAAAAGAGTCATCACTGGATGGTTTTCATGCCTTATTATTCAGCATGATTTTTCATATTGTGGGACCTCACATTTTCAACCTTGTATGAGGTCTATGAAAAGGATCCATCGGTATAGAAAATGACAATGAAATATTATTGTTTTGATCCCAAAAAACATTTGGAATAGTGAAAATAAATGAACTTAGACCTATTAACTTATGAAATTAAATTTAAATGATCTTCTAAAAATTTATTTCCTACTAGTTTAGTAAGATCCTTCTTTATATTATCTTTGATATTCAGTGCGATTTCATCCCCAAGAGACCCAATATATACAATATTATTATTTCTTATGAAATTTTCATGAATACTTGGCCAACCATTAAGGGGGAAACTCTTGAAAAAGATATTTTATATGAAAAAGTATTATTATGGGGTGCAATGGACTTTCCATGAAGAGTTCATGAGTAAATTGGGATTTGGTCCAAAATAAATGAGAGTGATAATGAGTTATGTTAAGTTAGTTTCCATCATCATCATTTTTAATGGTTCTCCCCTAAATAACTTCAAACATACAATAGTATTAATGTATGTATAACCTATTTCCTTATAATTATTTCTCAAAATTGTTTATTTTTTTATGACCTCATAATAAAGAAAGTATGGGATGGAATCATTAATGGGGACAAGTTTTTTTCTCATAGTATTCCCATTTATTTCTTAGTTTTGGTTGATGATTGCCATATTTTTTCAATAAAAACTCCACAAGAATGTTATAAGGTTCATAAAATTATTATTTCTTTTACAAATTATTCATAACATGTCAACTTCACCAAATCATAGAAGTCATTTATTTACGGTGTTCAATATGAGAAGAGGGGACCTATCACAGGTACTTGTGGAAATAATATTGAGGAGAAACATAAAAAATATTTGGGTCTATCAATTGTCTTTTAGTTTTATTAAATACTATTATTCTCCAACATTTTGGATAATGTTTATATAAACATTCAAGGATGGTCATCAGAGAATATCTCTAGGGCCAAGAAGCATGTTCTTATTAATGTTTTGGATCAAGTAGTTCCATCTTACATGATGTCTTTTTTCAATATCCTTTATTTGTTTATTCACCAACTCCATTAGTAATTTTCTAAATTTTTGTGGTATAGTGAAAATGAAAGGAATAATTTACACTAGCTCACATGGGGAATCTTTGTGTACCCAAGGAATACAGTGGTATGGGATCCATGGACATTAAAGTGTTTAATAATTATATCTTGTCTAAGGTAAGTGTTTATTATAATAATTAGATGGTTTTTTCTAAAAGGTTATCAAATACAAGTATATCCCCCATAGAGACTTTTTATTATATAGTCTAGGACCTTGGCTAAGACTTTTATGGAGATGTGTTTGGGGATCCAAATATTTCATGATCTGTCACCCTTATTTGATAATTTCTAGTAGAGATAATGTAAATTTATAAAGAGCTATAGGGATTCTTAATTTTTATGGCATGAAACCTGCCTATAATCCAATTATAGACTAAGATCATTCTATAGTGAGGGATCATCTTCTTTAATAACCACAATGTATGGTATTTTCGGAATCATGATATTTGGATTAATGAGACTAAATGAAATGCTATTTTAGAGTTTCCAATGTCAAGTGGAGAAGGAATTTACAAGTTGTGCTAAAATTTTGAGAGAAAGGGATGATACATAGTTCACTCAGGCTATAGGTATAACATCGTGTAGGGATACAAAGTAGGGTTTCCTCTATGGACACATCTCTTTAATTTCAAAGCTCCATCAGGGGTAAAAATATTCTATTGGAAAATTTGAAGAGGAATCCTACCTACCCATACTCCTCAAGATGATAAGAACTTAACAGAGAATTCTTTATGTCCTATTTGAGACACTACTATAGAAAAAATGTTCCATGCAATATTGTCATGAACTTGGGTTTCTAGGTTGTGGTCGTCTTTGGATGAGCAAGATCATGATTGGTGGATGAATCTCTAAAATTAGAATCATATTTTGAGGGATTGGTTTAGATCTCTCATAATAAAGGATATCATAGGATTATGAATCTATGCATGTATTATCTAGTATTGGTGAAATACATTTGTTTATTGAATTTTTAAAGATGATTGGGTATAACTTGATAGGATAAAAAGTTATATTTCTTAGTGGATTGATGAGGGGTGGGGTGGGGGATCATCTACAATCTTCAGTTTAGCATCATCCATCCAGGTGGCTACCACCACCTCAGAGTATATTTATGATAAATATTGATTCATCACTTCTAGGAGGTGGTAAAACTGGACTTAGGGTTGTTAATATATCCATTTTGGATTTTTAATCATGGTTCAACATACCATGATTGTGGTTTGTTGGGTTCCCTACTTGGATGAAGCAATAACTATTTAGAATGGGGTGGAATTTTCCACCTATGATGTTTGGAGTAATACTGTGGTCAAATATGATTTCCATGTTATTATTATGATTTAGATGTTGGTGAATGATGTTGGTAGACATTCAGATCTATAGATGATAACATTAGGTATTTGGAACCTTTTTTATCTTTTTCTTCTTTTTTCCTTATTGGAAGAGAGGGTAATCATGTGGCCCATTTTATACACTATTATAATTTTATGAAATGACCAATACTCAATACCAGTGGTTTTATATAAGTGTTGGTATAGAGTCCTTTAGTATAACCAATACCAATAGTTTTTTCAATCTATGGGTATATATTAGCCGATATCAATGGTTTTTGAAAACCGTTTGTATATAACAACATATACCAACGACTTTTAAAAAATAATTTGAATAGGTCCTTAAGATAATACCCTTGACATCCCCTCCTTCCCTCCCCACACATAATCCCTAATATCCCCTAACTCAAGTAATGACCTCCCCTACATTCTCATCTACTGATTTCCCCTCATATATATATATTTTTATTTTTTTCTTCTTCAACATTAAATTAGTGTGTTTTAGATACTTTATTTGTTCTACCGAGCATCATTTACATTTTTATCCACATATCAAAACCTAAATGAGTTCCTATTAGGTCATGATTCTTCCCAATTCTTGTAAAAAAGGTTTTTTAGATTATTTTTTATATAATATTTAATAATAAATTTGATTATAATAGATATATATATATTTTTAATTTAGTTATTCTCTACTTATACATATATTTAATATAATGATTTTTTGTAGTATATGTTAACTATATTTAAAGTTTGGGACAAAACCTATTTTTATCAAAATAAATACATATATTATATCTAGGTAGAGGCTGGCCCATTACATATCTTGTATACCCAAGGCTATGTGGCTGATGAACATGTCCTGAAGGCCAAGTGCAACAACATGCCTGCATCATCCTGCATATGTCATTGGGCTTACGTTATGCCTATGTCACCACCTTCATGCATCATACCTATTTAATCACCTTCCTGTATCATTAATACTCCATGGAGATTATAAGATTCAAACCTTTATCATTTGGAAGTAGGATTATGGGTTTTACCACTCATCCACCCCCAACAGCAATGTGTGTGTATGGGTTACACTTGACTCCTAACAGGGCCCCCGAACAAGCCCATAGAGTGCCAAAACATTCCCCCTATAGTTAAAGTATTTGACTATCCCTATTAATAATACAAACAATGTCTATGTATGGTGGAACTCAATCCTATTACAGTTCCCATAAAGAGAGATAATTAGGGGTTATTAAATTATTTATACATTTTTTAACCTATTAATGTATTAGGGGATTAATAAATGTCCTTTGATTATATAGAATATTTTATGGGAGAGAAATTGGATACATTAGTGGCAATATGGGATAAGTACTTGGATGGTCATCTATGTGAAATTGGGTTTGATATGATTTAATTTATTATAAAGAGTTTTATAATGACATGTCACTCCCATGGAGTAAATAATTTGGGTATGCGGTTCACCCATCAAAATTATCCAAATTTAAATAGTAATTCAATGAAAATACACCACAATGTTATGTAACTCTTATATAAAGTGAAGTATGTGGACATGGTTCTCTAATGGAAATATAGAAAAAAGACGTGACTCTCCAAAAGATATAAAATCTTTTCCAACCATATCTCTTTTGTAAATTACCCATGGTCCATATTGTGAAACATTATTATGAAATATTCTCTTAATATTCTCTTTATTTCATCAAATACGTCTCATATAATCTAATTTTTCATTATTATTTTCAGTTACTTAAGTTCATCATAATGGGATTATTTATTATTAATTCCTCTATATTTTATATTCAATATGTATGAATATGAAATAGAATTCAAAAGTTATTTTCATTTTTTATTATCATGTGTATTAGCTATAAGGAGATGTTTTATTTAAAATTATTATTTCCATTTATTCCAAAGTTGTTTCTACAGAAATAAAAAATTGATCCTGGTATCATGATATTCCTTAACCATCATTAAAGTTTTATTTTAAAGACAATTTTACACCTCATAAATTATATTTAATTTTTTATATGCCCACATTTCATTAAATATTAAGAAACTTGTTGAAATATTTTTTTAAAGTGGATAACTTGTATGTATCCTAATAGATATAAGAAATTAAATTCTTTGATGATTGAATTTCTTATTATAAACCAAAAATTTATTTTTATAGTTTTTTTTTCAAACTAGTGAAGCATGGATTATATTACAATGTTTAAGAGTTGTGGATTTAGTGTAATCCTAGTAGAAGTTATATTTTTCACCATATAGGAACACTATATGTGTATGTAAAACCAATATAATTTGATATTGGTTGTTTAATGATACATTTTGAGTTTTTAGATGATGATTTGATATTATTTGGGCATATGGAAGGATATAAGTGATATATTGTTTCTTTCTACTTGGAGATGGGTAATTTTTTTGAACAATTTTTTATATTGAATTTAATATGTCATAAAACATTAATCTTTAGTATAATTTATCAACATTTGTATATGTTTTTATTATTGTATAAATTATAGTTTCTATTATATCAGGATATGATGATTATTTATATTTATATAAATTATCATATAATTTCCATTATATTATTTTACCTTGTTTTGTGGGATTTTAATTTCAAAAAAGGATGTAGTTTTAAAAATAATTGTTTCATAAATAAATATGTATTTTATTGGATTATGTAATTATTTTTTTCCAATATGATGTCTTATACATTGTTTGGTTCAATATTTGTATGCATCGGTTATAGAGAATTACATTTCTATTATTCTTTTTTTCACTCTAGCCACTACTATGCTTTAATGAATTTCATATTAAAATTGGTTGTAATGAATTTTTTAATTTTGATTTACTTTGTTGATTTTAATATAATTTTTTCCTGTAATAGAATGGATAAAAGTTGGATGTATCATATTGATCAGATCTCAGTTAATTTTCAAAATAATTTTGATTATATATATATATATATATTAATTCAATAATGATTTAGATGGAGGTATTATAAATTTAACATTATATAATTATGTTGGAATACCATGGTTATGTTCCAAAGAAGTTAGATATAATATAAAAAATATATATCTCAAGAAAACTATTATGTTTGGTATCATAATGGAGAGAAGAGACAATCCTTTATTGTTTACGAACAATATAAAAGTGATGGTATGACGAATTTGATATTTTATAAGTTTCAATTTGTGTATCAACATTGTAAAGATAATATACCATATCAAGAAGACATTGGTATTAAAAAACATGAATAAAATAATGAAAATGATGACGTTGATAGAGTGAAAAAAATAATGGATGATACCAGGACTCTTGTGTATCTGTAATGTACTAAGATGATAAAATTAGTATTTTTAGTTCCCCTATATAATGGAAATAACATATATGTTTTTTTATAAAAACTCCATTTATTATATTATTAACTTTTTTGAAGTAATTACATCCTAATAATGTAGATATTCCTTCAAATACTTATATGTCATGGAAGTTAATTGAAAATCGTTGATTTTATACTAATTAAATTCTCACTTTTCTAAATGATTACAACTTATTCTTAGAGGAAAGAGAAAAAATTAATGACTATAAAGTATGTGGTATATCTATATGTAATCCAAATATATATGGTACACCATTTCATGTTCTAAATAATGTTATGTGGAAATTTCAATTGATTTATAGTCTACAAAATATATTCATGTCTAATAAAATCTTAATAAATATTCTATGGAATGATGATAATATAATTAAAGATAATGAATATTTGGTTCACCATAAAAATGGATTAATATAGAAGAAATTTTATGCATGGAATATTGATTTTATAGGTGAAGTGCATAATGTTGAGTTGGGCATGTCCTGTGATGGATTTAATCTGTATGGTCTGACACTTACTTCTCACAACATGTGGATAGTTTTCATTAAAATTTATAATCTTCCTATATGGATATGTATGAAAAAACAAGTCACATTCTTGAGTATATTAATATATGGACTATATGATCCTAGACCTGATATATATTTCTACATTAAATATTCAATAAAATAGTTGAAATAGATTTTGGATGTGGGTGTGCATACATTTGATACTTCTTATAAAATATATCTCAGATGAGTGGTAACCTTTTATGGACTATAAATTATTTCTCTTATTATGAAATTATGTCTTGTAGGATCACTAAGGGAAAACTATCATATAATATTTTTACGAAGAATTCATGATCTAAAATAATTTAATATCATTGTAGTTTCAGTTTCATGGGGAATCGATCATTATTTCTAATGGATCATCTATAAATGAAGATTATTCAAAGGGTTGAAAATATTATTAACACTAAAAATCCACCTCACTATATTTATATAACTAACGAATTTAATGAATTTTAAGATTTTTGTATTTTATTAGGGAAATGTGATATGAAATATAAAATGATGAAAAATATTGGCATAGAATCGACATATAATTGGAAGAAGAAAAGTACCATTTATGATTTAGCCTATCCGTCGACCAATTTTTTATATTAATATTTATATGTACTGAAAATTGAGAAAAATATATGTGAAATGATTATTTTAGTTATTTCAAATATCAAGGGGAAGAACAAAGGTGACTTACAATCTCATCATGACTTGTTCGAATGGGGTATTCTACTAGAACTACATCATGTGTTTATAGATGAAAATAATGGGAAATTTCACTGTGATACTTGTGTGATGAAAATTTTCAGGAAAAAAAATTTATGTAAGTATTATGGAATATCAAGGTTCCTGAAATTTATTCATGAAACATATTTAAATGAGTTAACATAACAGAGTGGAAACTAAAATCCCTAAAAACTCGTGATTATCTCAACCTTGTTCATTAATTGATTGAAATATAAATATGAAATTTACAATCTAATAATATAAGGATGAAATTAATTAAAATTATCCATTTATATAGATACCTTTATACTAACATTTTATCCAAGTATTTCTTGATACAAATTAATAGAGCATCACTATTTATTTTTTGTGGGTAGGAGAAACATTTTCCTCCATCATTTCTCACTTACATGTTGTATTTTATAGTCCATATTCAAACCAAAACACTTCTTTTGGATATAATTTCTTTTTGTTGGATGTATCTTTATAAAATAAACATTTTTATAACGAAGTATTAAGTCCATAATAATAATAATTCTAAAGGTTCTAATATTAGAGCTTATCTAGCATAAGAATTTATGGGTTTTTTTTCTATGTATTTTTCTAATGTGAGCACAAGATGTAACAAGCCAATGCGATATATAGATGAGTAGTATGGGGAAATTGAGCCCTTATTTCCATCTCTTCCCCACACAAGAGGAATTGTTGGCTTGTATATATTGGATATATTGGTCCTTGAAGATATGTATATGTCACATCATATAGTCTTGATTAACTATGGTTTGTTCAATGACTATATCAAATAATTAATTTTAACGTGTATTTATTTTATTAGGCTAAATCATTTCACATATACCTTAAACTTATTTTATCATTTTATAAAGTGAATGTATTTAAATTATAAGTAGAGTTCATAGTTACTTTCATTTTATAATAGAGATAATTTTCACTACAAATAGTTTTTTTATTTTTTGAATTTAAAGGAATTACCATTACTTTAATCAACTTAAAATATAGATATTCAATTTATTATATTATTTATATATATTTCAGTTATTGAATTTTCTTGTTTAATTTATCTCTCAAAAAGTAAGATCATTTTATTTTGATCCCAAATCTTTTCTTCATGAAAGAATATCTATAATAATCAATCGGTATAAATTGTTTACAACTGATCGAGTGGTGAATATGAGAACAAAACCTGATAGTGTTATATTAACTACAACAACATACTAATATGAAAATGTATCAGATAGTATGAATCAATATAAAAGTTATTGATTATATAATTATTGACAAAATATTATTATTGAATTAGTAACCACACGATTGAGTCACTATGATGAAATGAAAATGGTTTGATTCAGTGACGTGACATTATAATTTTATTGAATACTATGGATTTAGATTTATTGACATGAGTCGACTCCTAGATAATGATGAATAATATATTTTGGCACCTTTGAAAAACAAGTGTTTTATGTAAAGATCATTAGGGACCTGATTACAGTTTCATTATTGAAGTGATCCAAAAACCTATTTTTGAATTTGTTGGGAATAAAATTGACAATATTGTTTCCCAATTAGTGTTGAAAAAAAAATTGTATTTTTTGACTAAAATTTTCTAACTGTGAGAATTGATTTTGAAATAGTTTTATTGGTGGGTAATATATAGAAGCTACCATATACATTCATAGTTCATTTAGTTTATCTTGATAAGGGTTTCTTAGGGTGGTACTATTGTAGTACTTTAATTTGGTTTCAATTTGGAATAGTATATTTGTTTTTCCTTTTTTGTTTCCATTGAATTTAATTAGATTTATTTTAATTTAGAAAACATTGTTTTAAAATTATATTTATATCATGTATAACATGGTTTTAAATTACAGTTTCAAAAACATTTTATGATGTTCTTTATGTTTTTTTTTGAATTCTACAGTGTATTCATAGTATTTAAAAACTCTTTTTAGAAATTTTAGATTTCATTCCTTTGAATATTATGAAAGATGTTGATGAAATTCATTGGAAGGGAAATTTTCACAATGATCAATGAATTCACAAACTAAGGCAACCTCATATGGTTCCCTTAGTGACTATAATAACTGTAACTTATTTCTTATTCATTAAATTTAATTTAATGTTATTATTATTTATTAAATTTCTTTTTGGTTCATTCATCTCAACCAAATATGTTATCTTATCATCCTACTAGCAGGGGTTAGCAACATGACTAGTCGAGTAGGGGTTCTACTAAAGCAACACATAGCACCTGTCATACCTATTCATAACCAGACCCACTGGTACACACCCCCCACTTGAACCTCCAGGGATGTTCCCACCTATTCCACCATCATCATCTTATTTATATTATTCTACTCATATACCATTCCAATATCCTATGATGTATCTTCATCCCTTATATCCATATCCCACCATGTCTATACTACCTCCATTTCTTACTCTTATTCATCTAGTATCTGATGATTTTTTTCCTTTGTCTTCTAGTCCACATCTTGTAGATGACATAGAGCAAGCATTGTAATAGGCACATCTTTCAAAGGAAACTATTACAGAACATCCCATGAATCCATAAGATCCTAATGATCATCCTGAATTATGTTTATGTTTATAATTGTGTCAAATTATACTATAATATTTTTTCAGTTGTATGATTAATTAATTCGATTTTTTCGTTTATCTTATTCAGTAGGATATTCTAATAGGATATATGGGAGCACCAATATGAATGAATTCGTGAAATTTAAATAAAAATCATTGTAAATTATAATAAATATAATCAAATTATGGTTAAAAATTCTAAACAATGCAGATGTTTCATGGATATTTTATGTATGTATAGAAATATCATTCCAATGAAACCATTCTCATGGAGACATATAAGTAATCAAATAAAAGTGAATGCATGGGATTACATATGGGTAAGAAAATTTGTAACATTGAAATATATATTATTATTTTATTTATATGAATTAAAATTTAAATTTTAGCATAGATTTATCTTTACCGATGGTCAAACTATGTTTGTTTACTAGTTGGTTGAACTTGGGGAATTGTGTTTACCATATAAACATGGGACATTTATTTATTGGAAGAGTAGAATCAACACTATGTTATAGGGTGTACCAATATTAAAAATCTATCCACATACCCAATAGCAAGATGTGTTAATTTTTTGGAAGAGTATGTATTCTTAAACGTCAATTGTCAGTATTGAAAATTCAGTTCTTATTAATTGTATTTTTTTTCAGGATCAGTTGGAATGAAACAAAAACAACAAGGATTATCTGAAGTATATGAACACTTTAGGGAACACTAAAATGAATGATCAAGTGAGGCACTATTTACATTTTATGAATTCACTAATAAAACTGAAAGAAACAAATTATTTATTGATCTTAACCAAATAAAATTTAATCGAATATATAAATATTATATGGAATCAATAAAATTCACGACTACAATAAAACCTAAGGAAGTTACTACAACCCAAAAATAAATAATTCCAGAAAAATATACAAGAGTATACCTTAGGGATATATACAAACAATAACCAACTCATAAACTCCCAAATGATGGAAATAAAAGTCAATATCATGCATGGTTAAAAATTATAAAAAATTTGAAACCTCAACTAGGAAACTATATTGTTCTCAAAGACTCATAAGATACATAACATGAGTTTATATCATTATAGAGGTCCAAAAAACATAGTTCAGAAGTCTATCTCACAAGAGTATTCCATTACCAACCTCCCTATAACCATCCCTGATTAAATAATATTTTTAGGACTCAAAAATAATAATATCTTTTATCTATATTGAAAATGTGAAAAATAGGTTTTTTATATTTCACATTTAATGCTAACCTAAAAACCATATTTCTTAATTGTTGGACTAAAAACATGTTATCTTGCACCAGGTACCAAGTACCGTTCACACACTCCCACATGTTTATTAGACACCTCATATATAAAAATATATAATATTATAAATATTATATTGTATATGTAATATAATAGAATAAAATATTTCAAACATATATATAAATATATATGATATTCCTGTTATGATATATATATATATATTATTTTTATATATAAAAATATAACAGAGGGTGTGAGGTATATGGGCATAACACCACCTTTCTACCTAGGTTGGGTTTACAAAAAATACACAAGGCCTGAAATAGGAGTTGTCCTATTCCATCGAGGACTATAAAAAATGTTTTAAATTAATCCTACCATAGTCTACCATAGTCTACGAAAGATATTATCCATAGTATAACTCAACATCACACCACCTATATGTGATCATTAACTATTACATCAGAACATTCCTATAAACACTATTGTTCTACCACTAACACCCCATGATCACTATTTTTATACCAGATTTATCCACCCTCTCTATATATGGTTACCCCCATTAGCCTCCATTGACCTATCTATTCCATGTAGGAACACCACTCTAAAACACTAGTTTTCACATGATGCATATGTGCTACACCACCTGGATGATCTATCTCTTCGACAGAATAGGCCATAGTTTCTCACCTAAGTCTAGCTACATATATGTTTCCTTCCACTATCAATATAAAATATTTTCTACTTTATTCCACAAAAATACAAATCATATCATTTTATACCCATCGCCATAACAATCTCCAGTTGTGACCAATCATTGAAACACACACACACAAACATGAATCAATCTATGGGGGATGAAACCTCTTTCTCTATCTTTATAAGTATTCCATTAATGAAATCATTTTTCAGAAAAAAGACTATAAAACCCCTTTAACTCTCATATTAATAGATGAAAAAGTGACCATTAGTCATTATGGAGCTCTATATTTACGGTCTGTTGTAGTTATACACCAATATATCAAAGTAATGATAATAGAAAAGAGATGAAACATAGTCCAAAAATGACCAAATTTCTACTCAAGGGGAAACAGAACTGCCTACACACGGTAGAACATTGTGAATTCTTATAAAATGTCATTTATTTACTTTAAAAACAATTTCTTCTCTATGTTTTGAAATTAAAAAAGAACATTTTTTTCATGGACACAAAAAACTATGGATTTTTAGACATTTATCGTATATACACCTATAAAAATTATCATCCTTAAAAAGCCCAATATAATTATTATAACTAAATAATCTCCAGAACATTAATTTCAAAAAATTACTCTATGAGTAATACTATAAAAGATAAAATTTATAAAATGATCAACCAATAATAAAAATAATTATATAAATCAAATAGAATCAAAACATACATAACAAAATAAACTATCATATTCATAATATAATAATAGCCAATAAAACCAAATAGGATAAATGATAATTGAACCAAATAAACTTATATAATCAATAATGAACCACTCATGTCCAGTGAAACCCACCCAAAAATGATTTGGACCAAACCAAAAAAATAGACCAAAATAATATTTAACTGAACTAAATAAGGAATAATAAATTTAAATGGAATAAAACCAAGGAAGATATAAAATATTATTTGATCCATTTCCTAATTGAACAATACCCACCTAAACTAAATAGATCAAATTGACATGACCCAAATATATATCAACTATGTCAAACCAATATAGCATGAACTAGCCTACCAAAAATATAATAATATTGATTAAAACAATATTTAATTTAATTTAATGAAAGTGAAATAATGTACATTATATCATTTATTACTAAACACATAAAATTTAATTTAATTGAGTTTAGATAAAATTAAAACAACTTAAAATTACGTATATTGAATCAAACTGATAATATTTATCCTATAATTAATTCTTCAAGATATAAAAGTGTTAAACCATTCTAATAGACGTTTCTTGAAACCAAACTAAACTAAAACCTAGATAAGTTAATAAAAAATATATTAAAATTAATAAAATTAAATTTTATATCAAATCCAAACCGACTAAAAAAGTGTATTAAAACTAATATGAATATACCTTGAAAAAAGTAATAATAGTTCATTGAAGTTTAATAAAATTTGTTATGGTTTTGTTTTTCAATTTCATATTATTTAATAATGTGGGATTATAGTAATCAATTTCCTTTTCAGAAAGAAACCTTGAGCATCGAAGGTTGTGTTCCTTAAGAAAAAATGATTTTCTTGAGTAGGAGGAAAAAATGGATGTTTTCTGAATGATCAATCTTAATAAAATGATGTAAATTTTTTTTAGTATTTCAAATTTTGATATGTAATTTGTAATTAAATATAATTTTTATGTTTTAAATAATGTTCCTTGGAGGCCCTTGATTAGAAATAAGAAGATAAATTTATCCCAATTTACCACTTGAGATAAGTATTTGGTTAAGTGTATAAGGAGAGAGACCAATGTCAACCTATGAATAGCATCATCCTCACTGGGTATTTCCCGTCATCAAGAACCATTCAAAACATTGAAAGCACTGAGCTGTAAACATATTTTCAAAAGTATATGAGGCCCAAAATAGTTATAGAGGTGCGTGAATGAGGTTAAATGGTCACAGAGATATTCTTAATAGATATCTAATCTATAGATATACTAGTTCCATCAGAGATTTCTATGGTTTTTGATTCATGTGGGTACATAATATGCTCTTTTATGATGCATTGAGTGATGAAAATGAGGGTTCTAATTGTGGTTGAGGTGATGACACTCATGGTTATAATGATGATTATGAAGATGATGTTGTTGTTGGTTCTCAAGATGATGATACAATTGAAGATGTTTGTGATGCTAGTGATGATTATGATGGAATTGGTGGTGATGAGAGGGATATTTATCCTTTCTATTTTTGAGTTAATACCAAAGAGACAAATGTGTGTGGTATTTAATGTTTAAAACTGATCAATTGTGTGGATTGTATATGTATATTACAGTAGTGTAAATGGTTTGTAAAATATTTAAAAGTAATCAATTGGATAAAAGATAAGTATAAAATATATGTACTGCATGGAATGTGAGTTGTGGTTGGTATTTTATTTACAAGTTTTTGTATTTATTATGCGGAGGTATTCGTTGGGCTTGTGCTGCTGCTTGGGGAGAAGAAGCTATAAAAATGGTTTTATTTAAAATTCATATAGACATATACCCATAGTTTCAAAAGTAAATATTGGTATGATATGGGTTGGGAGAGAAAGTTATACCCAGGGTTTTCTAAACATTGGAATAAATCTATACCAACGGTTTAGTGAAAACCATTGGTATTCAATGTTTTTCATGGGTTATATAAACTATTTCAACAAAGATCATTGGTGAAGCACTATAGCAATGACTTAACACCACATGGTTCATAGAACCATTAGTATAACATATACCAATGGTTCTATGACATATACCAACTGTTTTAATCCATTGGTATAGGGTACATTTCCAATAGTGATGGATGATTTAAGGTGATGTCAGAGAACTTTGAGTTGGTTTTCCTCTATTCCCCTAGAGTTGTGTAACTTGGCTTCTAATGACATCCAATACAATGCTTTCTCTGTCAAAATAATAAAAATAATAATAATTATAATGCTAATTATTGATATATATATTGTATTGATTGTATATTAAAATTATAATTAAATATTAACACTAGGATTTTTTATAATAAATTAAAATATGATTATTTAAATAGATTTATAAACAATAAAAAGTGAATAAATAACTATCAGAATTTAATATTTTACAAATATGTTAAACAAAAAATATTAAAAATAAATAAATTACAAAAGATGTCAAAAAATTGAGAAATAATAAAATGTAATAAATAATAATAATTGAATAAAAATTCATACATATACACACATACATATGCATAGACATATACTTACACTTATATACATATGCACATGCAGATACACATACACATACACATACACATACACATACACATACATAGGCATACATGAATATACAAATAGATATAGGTACACTCATGTATAAACACGCACATATATACAATTACATACACCTAATACCTATACATACACATACATATATAGACTTACAAATACTACTTAAACGTACACAAGCTACATAAACATACACATACACATGCACATGCACATGCCCATACACATACACATACACATACACATACACATACACATACACATACACATTCACATCCACATACACATACACATACACATACACATACACATACACATACACATACACATACACATACAAATACACATACACATACACATACACATACACATACACATACACATACACATACACATACACATACACATACACATACACATACACATACACATACACATACACATACACGTACAAATACACATACACATACACATACACATACACATACACATACACATACACATAAAAAACACATATACATACACATACACATACACATACACATACACATACACATACGCATACACACAAAAACACATACACATACACACACACACACACAGATGCACATACACATACAAATACACAAACACAAACACATACACATACACGTACACATATATAGACACATACACATGCCCACAAACACATACACATACACATGCACATACACATACACATACACATACACATCCACATACACATACACATACACATACACATACACATACACATACACATACACATACACATACACATCCTCATACACATACACATACACATACACAGACACATACACATACGCATACACATACACATACACATACAAATAGACACACACATACACATACACATTCACACACATACAGACACATACATGTGCACACATCTATATGCATACACATACATATATACATAAAACAATAAAAGTACATATAAAAATACATATGCACACATACATATGTACAAGTTTAAATAGACATACACAAATATAAACATACAACTATACAAACACACACAACACATATATATGCATACAAGACATAAAATGCGTACATATAAACATAAATACCTGCACGTAAAAATGTAAAAGTACATCAATATACAAACACATGAATACAAACACATACAAAAATGTGTTTATATTTTAATATTTTTCTATGAATATTCAAATATAAATTAAAATATAAAATATTTAAATAAATAGATATTTTTATATATTTAAATAACTGTTTTAAAAAATTATTAATATATGATATTTTATCAAATGAGGCTCAAGTATTGAGAATTCTCAATGCTAAAAACTATTAATGAAAAGTAAAGTTCAGTACAAGGCATTGCAATTATAGATCATGTGGCACCCTAGCGCAACCAAACAAGTCAAGAAGGGTGGCATAAACAACACCACCAAAAACATCCCAAAAATATAATCAACTCTTTTTTTAATTTTCATTATCGGGACATTAAACCCAAGATGGTGGATGTAGACCTCTCCTCCACTATGGAGGTTGTGAGTTTATTGGTTCATCCATATTGGATACTGGTTTATTCTCACCACAAGCTTCACCTAATTTCTCCCTAGATATAGGATGTGGATAATGAATAATATATTATGTTAATATAAAAAATTTTTAATTAATTTATATAAATATATTACTAAACATTTTATTAATTAATATAAATTTTACATTTTTTATATAAAATTTATGAATATATTGAATTGTCAATAATTATTTATAATAAAATAATAATAACATCATATTTATATATATATATAATTATTATTATATAAATAATATTTAAAAAAATATGTAAATATATAATAAATTATTCATTGTAACCTTTGTCAGAGCTTTTTTTTCATACTAATAAATGTCACATTTATCATCACTTTCAGTTAGAACATATAAAAATTTCCAAATTAGTAGCACTTTTTGGTAAGTGTTGATAATGGGTAGCACATAATAAACATTCATCTTCATTAGTGAAACTTACGTTATCTACAGTTGACAAAAGTCATTTTATTGTAAAAAGAAACAGTAAAAGTACATAACCACTTATATTCAAAATTATAACCTGCCACCATAATTATGCATGATGTGCAAGTAAATTATGGTGTTTTTACTATTTCAATGCCCAAATAGCCTTGTAATGATATTTGTGTTTATTTTTATTTATTGATTTGAGATATGAAATTTATTTGGGATATAATTCTTATAATATAAGATGTTTATTGAAAATGAAGAGTTGACATTGATAGCCATGTAGTTCTAGATGATAAATGAATTTCCTTCTTATTAATGTTTCTCAAGGTTAACATTAGAGAAATTTTACGGTGTCTAATATATGAAGAAGGTATAGAATCATTCCGGTTATAACAATGTATAATGAAAATGTTTATTGGAAATCATAATTTTTTACCCAAATTAAAATATATATATTATCACCCACAATATATGGGAAGGGGGAAGAAGGTATGAAACTTTATTTATTAATAGGAAATGAATTTTTTAATAATGAAGTAGAAATGTTCACAATTTTTATTAAAATTTAACTAAATAATATAAAAATATTTTTCAAAAATTATTATTTTTATTCAAATTTGAGTAATTAAAATATTTTTATTTTTGATAATTTATTGTTACCATACATACACTAAATAATTTATGATATTTTTTCATAGTAATGTTTCTAAAATAACTAGTAAAAATTAAATATGACATCAATGTTAGGTTATACAAATTCATTATAGGGATAATGTAAGAGTTTCTACTAGTAAAGGATGGAGGTGAGGAATTTCATCCTCTTGTAGCTCAAACTCTCTATGAGAAAGAGATATTTTAATTTTATAACTTTAAAATTGTTGTCAAAATTCCAAATTGATATAATCAATTATGAAAAATATTGTCTCAATGAATGATATGAAATTAATGTGCTTATATTAACTTGATTTTTAAGTTGTTATTTGAGATATAATGTTTATGGATAAATTTTTTATTTTGAAAAAAAATACCAACACATAATAACCAAATATTGTTATTTCAAAATTTATATCTTGAAAATTTATATTTCAACTAAAGTTTCAAGTAATAAAAAAATTACATAAAAGTATATAAACTATAGACTTTATTCCGACTACAGTTATTTGATATAATGGGTAACTTGGTGGTTCAATTAGTAAGAGATATCAAAATATGTGGACCCATACATTGTATATGGATATACTTCATATTGGGGTATATGATAATTTTTAATGGGTATATCAAAAAATAAAGTCACACAAAGCTTTGAATTATTTTGTGGTATATTTTTAAAGAAGATATTTAATTCTTCAATTAAAACTTATCTAACTTGGATAACATTGGGGTTCAAAAATCATGTAATATCAGGTGTCTTGAGGGTGAAGGTATTTCAAGAAGAGATGTTATCACAATTATCATCTTATATTGGAATAAATATCAACTTTAAGGATTATAAAATAGTATAATGGTTGTGCAATTTTTTTTAAAATCATAATGAAATTAATAATAATTTTAATCCAATACAAACTATAAATAGGATATGAAATATAAATAATGAATGCATAAAATGGTTATTTTGAAACTATTTTTTAAAAGTTTATTAAATATTGGAAATTAATTTTTGGAAGAGTGTTATGGTTAAAAGTAAGACCATATTTACATATATTGTTTTATTCTGGATATGAAATTAATAGTTATATTTTCTATACAAAAGTCATGATAAATGCACTAAAATTCAAAAGAGTGGAGTGACTATTATTTCAGAATAAATGAATTTTTTTTGTTTCATGGGAAAAATTATAGTTTATATAAATATTTCTTATGTTGGAATCAAAAAAAAACTTTAGAGGTGGATTATACTATAAGGTCCCGACCTTAAAACTTATATATTCTATTGTTTTTGAATAAGAATTCAATTTATTTCAGATTGAGGATCTTTTTAGGTTTAATTTTTTCGATAATTAGGTCATAAATATTACATAACATTTCACATTATGATCATAAAACTAAAAAAATAACCATTTCATCAAAAATTTAATATTTTCAAAATAAAACATGATTTAATTTTCAAGTAAAACCCTCACAACATGCATCTTGATTTCCTCCTTTCTCTTACCCATCCTTATACCCAGTGAAAATGTTTTAAAATAAGGTATGAACACAAAAAAGTCATTAAGGGACCTAAAGAAAGAAATTTTTAGTCCATTTAAAACATAAAAACCATTAAAACCCTTTTTATGAAAAATACATTATCATGCATAGAAACGTTGTGCATGTTACTTGGGAAATAATTAAAATATTACTCTTACATTCACCATTAAAAATAGAGTAACTATATGGTCAACATCCTTCTCCAGAGTACCCATTGCATTTGAGATCTATAATAGGGCACAACCAGACATATCTTGGGCTATAATAGGGATCAACCCGTTATATCATGAGGTATAATGGGGCTCAACCAATCATATCATGAGATATAATAGGATAAAACCATAATTAACAATTTAAAAGAAAGTTTCATGAATAAAACCCTTAAATAACCTTCTAAGTCCATGAGAAAATCACTTTAAAATTTCAAAATAATTTTTTCTTATAAAAATCACTCGTAAAATAGAAAAAATACACACAAAAAAATGGAATAATTTTATTTAAAAATAAAAATGAAAACATATAAAATACAATAAATTAATAAAGAGTCATTAGATTGGGAGAATCCACTCATTCCATATAAGTTAAAAAAACATTCCCTTTGACTTTTGAAATATATTTGAAAAATATACTTTCAAAGAGGAGTTTTAAACGGAAGTCCCTTACCATGGGTTCGAATCATAACGTAAAATATTTATCCTCATGAATAATAAAATCAAGTTAATTATTTAATTACTTAATAACCTTTTTAATGTTTATTATCACTTATTATCATGTTATAATAATTACTTAATTTTGTATGTTTATGTCATACGTTTTTACAATATTTGTTACTTAAGTCAAAAATGAATTTAGTATGATATAAATGTTCATAAGTCTATAATATCCAGAATAAAATTCAGAAAATAATAATAACTTTTATACGTCAATTATAATTTTAAATAAAACCATTTTTTATGGCTATGAAAAATGAACAATGTTATAATCATGGAGACGGTAGGCTGTACATACGCATGAGTAACATTTCCATTTTTTAGTGATCATTTTGAAAAGATGATAATTATTATTTTATATTTTAAAAAAGATCATAATATAATAAACATAATATTAAATTTTTAAATATACTTATATATATCATCCATGAGTTGCAGCGATGAAAAATGAATCACATTGCTCTGTGGAGGTGTTAGTTCACACGTACGGACAAATGACATTATAATTTTTGTGGGAATGGAAAAGTAAGAAAATAAATTATATAATATTATAAGTAATGATAAATATTTCATTAATTTTATTTTTAAATATTACATCCATAATTATAACTTTTTTTGAGAGATGGTGATAGAAAATGAGTTATATCGGTTCATAAGGTGGTAGTCTGTCATACAAACAAATAAATAATTCATTTCTCATTTGATAAAATTGGAGACAGATTTAGGTGATGATAGTTAAATAATGAAATATAATTATATTTAGCATAATTTATTTAATATTTCATAGTGGTGGAATAAGATTTAAAGTAATTGAAAGAATAAATAAAATAGATCACTTAATTAAAAACGATACCTCTCCTTCGGATGAGCTACTCTGATTAACACCTTAATAAATCTAAGAAGAGTGTTATGACTAAAATAATCCCTCTTTAATGATGTTATGAACTATATTAAGGGATTTGGAGATATATTTTCCAATCCAAAAAGGTTTTTAATTGTATGGAAATGAGAACAATGAGTTTCCTTTTATAATAGAGGGGAGGGACACTCTTACAATTTATTAAAATATTAAATTAATATATATTAATTTTATATTAAAAGTGCATCAGAAGTAATTTATTTAGAATATTGGATGATATTTTGTTGAAATAAATTAATCCAATTACAATTATACATGTTTTTATTACTTTTTTAATCCATATCATTTTGTTTTAACCCTTTTAACTCTTAACATGATATCCTGGAATTTACAATTTGATGATTAATATAATAGTAATAAACTAATAAAAGACCAATAAATTATCTATTTGTGACATTTTAATGACTTATATGAATTAATTTTCCAAAATTTATATTTTTATAAATTTTATATAATTTAATAAAATATTATTTATAGAAAAATATAAATAATGAAAATTTTCACACTATATATTACTTGAATTTTTAAAAATATCATATCAGCATGAAAAATTCAAAAATTAATTCTAAAACAGAAATAAAATGTAAAATTATTCTAAAAAATTATTGAATGACATTAATATTCACAAATTATATTTATTTTAGTATTTTTTTATGTCATTTATTTCATAATTACTTAAATTAATTAAGTACTACATCATCATTATGAAATCATTTAGTTAAATTATTTCTTCTCTAAAAACTACTATCAAATTATCATGAAAAATATATAAATTTTATATTTCAATATACTATTTTTATTTGAAAATATCCCTTACATAAACCCTTATTAAATATATTTCACTTGTCAAAAAGAAAAGTGTGACAAAATTGAATTCTCTTTTAATATAATATTATAAATATCATACTCTCATCAAAATGGCATAAAAATGTTATAATTTAGATCCAATGAAGGTTTTTATCGAAAAAAATCATCTAATAAAATTATGATAAGTGTTAAGGAATTTTTAAAAATTTTATAATATTATTTTTACCTTTAATTACCAAATTTACCCATAATCGTAGTACTAAAAAATCTTACTAAAGATACAATTCATATTGTCAAAAAATAATAGACACCAATTTATTAAATTTGTACCCTATTATTACAAATATAGAATAACTTTTTCAAAAATGAAAACACAATAATTGTAGAAATTAATTATAAAAATAACCTAGTTTATGGAATGGGAAAAAGAGTTTTTAAAGTAAAAATGTTGAAAAGTTCACTGAGTTTTTATATAAAATTTCAATGTAAAAATTATTAAATTGACACTATTTTTATTAAATGATAAATAATTGAACTAATTTCACATTAAAGCCATTTAAATATATAATTTATCAATATAAATAAATTTTATGAAAAAGAAGTTTTCAATTAAAATGCAGTATTTTTTCAGTATTCATCAAAACATGAAACTTATGAGAAAAATACCAAAAAATAATCCAAAGTAAATTTTGATATTACTCTTAATAATAATATGTTTATTTGTTAACATATAATTTATATAATTTATAAAAACTAGTTTTAAAACAAGTTCTCCATCGAAAGGCAATAAACTACTTTTTAGCAAACACGTTTTTTAGGCGTAAAACTTGATTTATTCTTATATGATGATTATAAAATATTTTGGATGAATTTAAAAAAATTATAAAATATTTTTTTCATAATATAAAATTACCTAGGTTGTTACATTATTCCCCCATTTTGTAAATTTTTTCCTCTCAATTTTATTCAATTATTAAAAAAGTGTAGCTATTTTCCCATCATATCATTTTCTGATTCTCATGTCCCCCTTCAACCATTTGGTTTTTATATAAAACGTTAACCTAATGAATTAACTTATTCTGTAACACCTTATATCTATGGTAAAGAACTTGGAATTTGTATTTCCTATAATAAATATTCTCTTCCAACTGAATTACTTCTTGACTCAAAATAGGAGATGGATCTAACATTCATTTCTTAAAAATTGAAACATGAAATATGTTATATACCTAAGATAAACTCAAGGGTAAGGAAAAAAGGTAGGTATCAAATTAAACTTTCTTTAGGATTTCATAGGTTATAATTAAATATGGACTTATCTTACCCTTATAAACAAAATGAATAAAACTTTTCCATGGAGAAACTTTGAGAAAAACATGATCGCATACCTAGAAAGAAAAATCATTCCTATCTTTATCCACATAATTTTTATACCTGGTATTGGATTTCCTCAACTGTCACTGGATTAACTAAACTTTCTATGACATTTTCTCTACCATTTCTAGTCCCATCAACTTCTTTCCACCCACTTCATAACAAAAGTTGGAGTTTTGTGCCTCTTTCAATATAATTCCTCAAATGTTTCCATCTATACACAGGATTGAATAATATTATTATAATTAAACTCAATGAATATTTGGATATCAACATCCTCAATAATCTATTGAACAAGAATGTAGAATATCCTCCAAGCCCTGAATTTTTTATTGTGACTGTTGATATGATTGAGGATGAAAATTTATGCTAAAATTTAGTCCAGTTCCCAAACACTTATAAAGGCCTTCACAAAATTTAGAAGTGATAATGGAATCAAGATTAGATACAGTAGAGAGAGTAAAACAATATAACCTGACAATATATTTAATATATATCCAAGAAAGTAGATCTAGATATATAGTGTCTCAAATATCAAGAAAATTAGCAGATTTTGTTAGTCAATCAACAATAAACCGGATCATATTGTTACCTTAAGAAGTCTTTGGTATCCCACCAAGAAATCCAAGGATATATTTTCCCATTTCCACTCTTGTACTAGAAAAGTATTAATAATACCCTTCTATAACTATCATTTTTATTTAACCTAATAACAAGTGAAATAATTTACCATAATTTCAACAATATCTCTTGTCATTCCATCCCATTAGTAATACTCATGAAGGTCTCCATGCATCTTAGTGATGCTGGGATGAACTGAAAATAGAGAACTATGAGCTTCCCATAACAACTCTTTCTTTAATTATGGATTTTAAATAAAACATAATATTTTCCAAAGTCAGAAAACACAATCTCTAACAATGTTAAATATAGTAAACTTACCCTTTTGATCAATTATACATTTTTTATAACTCATAGTCTTCATTATGCACTTGATTAATTCATTATCATGAATATGATTACACAAAAACCTAAAACATATAGAGTAATTTCTTGTACCAAAAATTTCCAAACCAAAATTCATCAAATCATTAACCAGTATTTCATGTTCTAAGCATATCTTGGTTAATATAGCACTACTTTTCTGACTCAATTCATTAGCCACTTTATTTTTTTCCATGATGGTAATGAATCATTCAATATTAATATTTGATTAGTTCTAATCATCTTCTTATCTCATGTTCAATTATTTATAATAGAATATACACATGAAACATTGATTATCAATATATATTTTACATTTCAGTCCATTAAAATCATGAATCCATATTTTTAATGTAAAAACAACAACATCTAATTTCAAATCATATGTAGTGTAATTTAAATCATGTGGTTTCAACGACGTGAAACATATGTAATTAACTGATCCTTATTTATTAATATATAACCATTTATGTTCATCAAAGCATCAATATAGTTGAAAAATTCACCATTTCTAGAAGGAAAATCCATAATTGAAACATTCAATAATTTTCTTTCAATTTCTAAAAACAATCATCATATTCTTTTGTATAGATTAAATTAAATCATTTTAGAGTTAAATTAGTCAATGGGATCAATAACAATGAAAAGTATTCGAAAAACCTCCAATAATATACTTCTAAACTAAGAAAACTACAAATCTTTTCTATATTTTTCGATCTTGACCATTCATAAAAAACATTTATTTTAGAAGGATCAACAGTTCTAACATCTTTAGAAACAATGTGACCATGAAATAAAATTTGTTTTAACAAAATTCACATTTTCTAAATTTCCCATATAGTTTCTTTTCTTTTAAAATTTTAAGAAGAACTCTTAGATGTCATTAATACTCCAATTTTCCTTTATAATATACCAAAATTACATCAATACACAACCATAAATTTATCCAAGAAATCATGAAATATTATATTCATAAGATATATGAACACAACATGTGAATTAGATAATGCAAATGGCATAAATAAAAATTCATAATTCCCAAATCTAGTACATAATGAAGTCTTAAGAATGTATGATTCCCTTAATTTCAATTGATGATACTCCAGCCTCAAGTCAAACTTCAAAATATACTATTCCCCCTAGATTTTATTTATCAAATCGTCAATATGAAGAAAATGATACTTATTCTAATAAATGATTTTATTCAGGGCTCTATAATAAATGAAAAGATTCATTGAACCATTTTTTTTGAATAAATTAAATTGGAGCATCCCATGGTGATGTGATAGGTTGGATGAAACATTTATCTAATAACACCTACAATTGATTATTCAACTCTAAAATTTACATTTGAGATGTTTGATAAGGGGGTTTAGAAATTCGCATAACATCAGGAACTAAGTCAATATTAAATTAAACTTCCCTATTAAGTATAATACTAGGAAAATCATTCAGAAATACATCCAGATACTCATTTACCAATAGAACATCATTAATCTAAACTTTTCCTTTTCTTTCAATAGTATGTGAAATATAACATTCATTTCCATATTTTAATATTTTTTCGGCTTCCTCGCATGTTATTAATGGTTTGGGTTTATTCTTGTACATAAATTTAAACTCTTTCTAAAAATAACCATCTTTATATCTACAATCAATCTTAGTATGGTAAAAAAAAGCCAATACATACCATGAATGACAGAAAACTGTACTAGAAGAAAAAAATAAGGATTTCAGGTAAATTATTTCCATAGAAAATGATATGAATATTATTATAATTTCATTTTTATATAATATTTCCTCCATGTGTTTTTACCGTAAGTTTTAACTTAATTTCTTATGGTGTTGTTTCCAATTTACCATTAAATTTCTCAAAAATAATGGAATGTATAGACCCAAATCAAACAATACATTTTAATTTTCTATAAAAAATCAATATACTTGATACCATTTCATTTTATAGATGAACTTATAAATATTTAATTGTGAAGGATTTTTACAGACCCTTATGTTTCTCATCTTATTGATTTCCACCTGAGTGACTAAATTTGGAAAAACATTAAACAAATGACCCAAATCCTTACATTTAATGTTTCTCACCATCTTCTTCTCATTATTTCTTTATCATTTTCCTTGCACTTACGATACATCTGTCAAAATATTCCACATCAGTATCACTTCACATAATTTACAAGACATTCTATGGGATGATTTTTACCACAATTTTTACTAGAAGTGAATTTTATTTTGTTACCTCTATATTTATTTGATGAATTATATCACAATACATTCCAACCTGATCACTTCTTATTCATTTAATCATGAGGCACATATGTGTCAGAAAACTCCATATCAACATTTTTGTAACAACAAATGAGTTCCTCATAACTTTTAAACTCACGTGAAGTCAAATATCTTTATAAAAATGGTATCAAACCAATGTAAAATCTATTAATTTTTCTATCAAATACCTGAATAAAAACTGGTATGTACCTAGCCAGTCTCATAAAATTGGATTGATACCTAACCACCTAATCATCAACTTTATTCCTTAGTTCCAAGAATTGTTTCTCTATTCTGAGTTGAATAGTTTTAAGAAAAATAATTTTCCATAAAAATACTCTTATAATCATACCATTACAGAGTTTCATGATCATATTTTTCACCGGTATTCTAAACTATAGGCCACCATTTATCAGATTCACCTTTAAAATGATAAAATGAAAGGGTAAACCTTTGATGTTTCAAACATCCCATGACATCATATCTTTTCTAGTGCATTTATCAATCCTTTAAATACCACCGAGTATGATGATCCACTAGAATATGAGGGATATTACCTCATGAAATACCCCATAAAATAAATTTTCCTTTATGGAATATCAGGTTCCTCTCAAGCATGGATACCATTACCATTTATCTCTTGAGTCAACCAATCCATCACTGCAACAAACTATTTTTTTATGACTCCAACCATCTTAGGATACTGATTTGGAAGGATGTTTTCCTCTTGATGCCTTTCCGCTATAAGAATCTTGTTTTTTCATAGATAACCATTCAGAATGGACATATATTAGAAGAATCAACATGGTAATATTTAAATTCTATAACATTTTAACTTTCCCAAAAGGTAAAGTCTTTTAAGGGAATGTTACTAATATTACCCTAACATTTAAAGTTATCTAAAAAGGAATTTTATTCCAACTATAATGAACCAACCTTAAACATTACATATTCTAGTACTTTTGAACAATAATTCAATTTTTTCACATTCATGAACTTTTTAGGTTTACATTTTTTGAGAATTAGGTCATAAATCAAAAATAAAATTTCTCATTCTTTTAAAGTAGATATAACTAAAATTGTATCCATTTTTTCCAAAATATAAAACTTTTAAAATAAAACATGATTTATTTTTCATAAAATTTTTTCATAGTATTTATCATGACTTCCTCTTTTATCTTTACCATCCTTATCCATGTGAAATTTTTTAAAAACAAATGGGATGAGAAATAAAAACTCAGTAAGGGACATAAAGAATGAAATTGTTAGTCTTGTGATAACATAAAAACCATTAAAAACCATTTTCATAAAAAAATTAATTTGTATGTATAGAAAAATCATGCATGTTACATGGGAAATCATTACCATATTACTATTACATTCTCCCTTACAAATGAAATAACCAAATGATTGATTTCTATCACTGACGTACCCAATGCATTAGATAGATATAATGCAGCTCAACTTGATATATCTTCATCTAAAATAGGGATAAAACCACATATATGTAGCTATAATGGGGATCAAACCATCATATATTAAGCTACAATGGGATCCTACCATAATAAAAAACCTAGAAAAATCTTTTAAACCCAGGAGAAAAGCAGTTTCAGGTATCAAATTACCTTTTTATTATAAAAATGACTTTTAAAATATAAAAACCCCGCACATAATAATGAAATAATTATATTCAAAAATAAAAAATAAAAATTTATAAAGAAAACATTAAATTAATCATGAATCATGAATGTGGGAGAATCCACTCATTCCATAAAACATAAAAAATATCTCCTTTGACATTTGTAAAAGGATTTGAGAAAAGAAATTTTAAAAAGGGGTTTTAAAATAAAGTACCTTACCTTGGGTCTGATTAATCATTTAAAATCTTTATCTTCCTGAATAATAAACTTAGGATAATTATTTATTTTCATTAGAACCTTTTTAAAACTTATTTTTACTTATTTTCATGTTATAAAAGTTACTTTATTATGTATGTTCATGTTAGACGTTTTGACAATATTTGTTAGTTGAGTCCAAAATGAATTTGATATGATGTTAATGGTCATAAGTGCATCATCTCCATATTAAAATTCATGAAATAATAACAAAATTTTATACATACTTTATACTTTTAAATAAAACCATTTATGTACATTTTTGAAAAATTAACAACATTATAATCATTGAGACTGTAGGTTGTACGTACACCTGAGTAATATTTCATTTTTTCAATAATCATTTTGGAAAGGCGGTAAGTATTATTTTATATTTTCATAATGATAAAAATGTTATTACTACAATACTAAACATTTAAATACACTTATATATATATATATATATCATCCATCAGACGTGGTGATGAAAAATGAATCACATCACTTTGTAGAGATGACAGTTCACACGTACGCACGAACGATCTTAACATTTTTGATTGCATGGGAAGGTAATTAATGAAATGATATATTAAATTTTAATAATGATAAATTTTTCATTATTATAATTTATAAATATTAATTCCATAACTACAACTATTCTTGTGAGACGGTGATGGAAAATGAATTGTATCAGTTCTCGGGGTGGTAGTCTTCCTTACACTTGAAAGAATAATCCATTTCCCATTTGATGATATTTGAGATGTATTTAGGTGATGGTAGTAACATAATAACATCTCATTATATTTATGATAATATATCTATTATTTCATCATGGTGTAAGAATAGTTTTAGTAATTGTAAGAAGAAATAAAATAGAAACACTTAATTAAAAACGATACATTTCCTTCAGATGACCTCCTTTGATTAACACCTTACCACCTATAAGGATGGTGTTATGCATAAAATAAGGCCTCTATAATGTGGTTTGGGATTATAGGAATGTATTTAGGATATATTGGGAGGAACAAATAGGTTTTTATGTATATTTAAATGATAATAATGGGTGACCTTTTATAGGATAGGGGAGGCACACTATAGGAATTCTTCAAAATATTAAATTAATATAAAATAATATTATATTATAAAATGATACAAAGTGATCTATTTATAATATAGAATGATTTTGAGTCAGAATAAATTAATCCCTTAGAAATTTGGCATGTTTTAAGTAGTTTTTTTATTCCTTATCTTTTTGTTTTAACCCTTTAAACTCTTACCATAGTATCGTGTAATTTACACTTTAAGGGTAAATATAATTAATATAAAATGAAGAAAAGAGAAATAAATTATCCATTGATCCAATTTTATGAATTACAACAATTATTTGGACGAAATTTACATTTTTATAAATTTTATATTATTTAGTAAAATATAATTTATTCTAAAATATTAATAATGTCAATTTTGATACAATTCATTACATGACCTTTTAAAAAAACCATATAATCATGATAAATTAAATCTAATTATTCTAAAACATATATAAAATGTTAAACTAATCAAAAAAATTATTTTATGACATTAATCTTGTAACGCCCCGACCCCAGTTACCTAGAGTCAGTGCATTATTACATAACATTGGCATGATCACAATAAAGATCAAATCCCGAAAGATCTATTAGTTTAGTAGCCTTGGAAACACTAGATATATTCATAAAGTTTTACATTACATCATAAAAATGAAAACTATAACAACATAGTCTCTATAGTCTACACTCTTATCCCCTCATACTATCCCTGCAGGTCATTCATAATTTACTTCTTCACATCCTGGGAAAAACAAAACATAGAAAATGGGTGAGCTCAAATGACCAGTAAGGATATCAATATAGCGGAAAATTTCATAAATAATAATAAACATTTAAGGAAATGTATAACTAAAACAAAATCCTTTTAAACTTGAACCTCAACATAGTATGGAAAAAATAAAATGAAATAATGCTATTTACTTATTCACATGGATACTCTACTAATCGAATAATCACATGCAATATCAATAACCACTTTCATAATGATGGAATGCATAATGCCAGACTATCATAACCACATAGCCAAGGCCTCATGCCCAGAATACAAATAAGATTTTTCCAAGGCCTTGTGCCAAGACACTAGTTTGTCTCATGAGACCTACTAATGCATCTAAGAGCTATAGCAGGCTCCACCCGTCACATATTAAGTCCAATGTATTCCCAAATGAAAAGGATTAAACATAACATAAACATTAGTATTAAAACTAGCATAAAAAATGTAAATACTTCATCCATAAATCATGAATGGTATAAAAATAACACATCCACAGTCAAACATATCACAAAACCTTCAATATAATATAGAAGTTTTTTATCATAATAAATCAACTTCATATAAGTGTAAAGTCCATCCAAGGATGTTGACATAGATGAAATCAAAACACTTTTTAGAGAAATATCTATTTCTATTTTGAAATATTTTAAGAGTCATATATTTATAAAATAAAACATTTTCTTTGAAAATATTATTATAAGTTTCTAAGGGAAGCTTCGATGATTTTATAATGGTGGAAAAGAGCCGCACCCGCCGTATAAGTTAAAAAACATTCTTACATTAATTCGGTCGAAAAGGTTAAAAAGGACCTTGTTTGGAAAAAGACGAAAAGATTCCTTTATAAACGACTTATAAAATTCATCAAGGGTATAAATGACATTAACCCATATTCTAGTAAATAGTAAAAATGTTTTGAAATACATTTTTAAGAAACATGGATGTGGATGATAAAGAAGTCCCAGTAGATTATTACATATAAACAACCTAAGATAATGAAGAGATTGTGAAATAAACCCTTACCTTGTACTTTTCCTTGGTTGAGGGTAGGTTAACCTCCTGTATAATGGTGAAATAATTGTTATTAAATTATAAAAGAATAATATACATTAATATGATATCATATATGATCTTTTAACATTTATTTGTTAATAATATCTTAGTATTATTGTTGTTTCGGGTGTTAACTTACTCGTTTTCTTTTATATGTTTTGTTACGTAAGCCGTGTTTTTCATGGATAGGTTTTATCTTAATCATATCCAGAATTATATCATGTCCTTGGATACTATTATTAATCATAAAATAAGAATTAGACTTGAATGGAAATGATGGAGAATGAATCTCATCGTGTTCGTGGAGATGGTAGTCTGTACGTACGCACGAGCAACAATATCAATCTTTTGATATTCAAATAATATATAATTGGATGTTATATCATATATATAGAATCATTATCATGATATATTAATTATTTACATGAATAACACATCATTATTATACCCATCCAAATAATAATTTATTTAATAACAATTACACCACGACGTGGAGACTGTAAGCTGTACGTACGCACGTATGGTGACATGTTATTCAAAGGATGGATAGAATACTGAATATGGTTGTACCATATTTATAATAACATCATAGTATATATAAGATACTGGAGTTATTATTTTAGAATGGTAATAACAAAGAAAGAAGAAGTGGAAGAAGAAAGGAACTTGAAAAAGGGCGGAGAAATCATTACCTCTTCTTCGGGTTCTTCGTTTTGATTTGATCAAAAGGGCTCCTTAGGATGGCTTTCTGACTAAAGGAAGGACTCTAAGATGAAATGAGGGAAGTTGAGATAGTAATTGGGTAGTGTTTGGCCGAGCCAAATGGCTTTTAATGTGTGCATTAATGAAAAGGGGTTGTGCCCTTTTATAAGAGGGGTGAGGGGCACCTTTGGAAAAGGTAGAAATATTATTTTATAATAAATTAATATTCAGTTTATAATGGCTCAAAAGTAAATTATTTAATTTTTATGGTGGGGATGGGTCGAAAACCACTCAACCAATATATTTTAGATAGGTTTGGGTCATTATATTAACCTTATGTTTTAGTTTTAACTCTTAGTTAATTAGTTTGACACTTACCATGTAACTTTGTATTTTTATACTATATAGTTAATAAACATACTATATAACTCCAAACGACACCCAAGTGGTACATTAATGATACAAAATTCATGATATAAGTCTCTTGTATGAACCTTATATTTTTAGGAATTGAATATCAATTAATAATATAATATTTGTTTTAAAAACACTTTTATGTCAATTTTGACACTATTTGAACAATTGATTTTTGTGAAACTTATAACAGAATGATTACTTAGAAAAAAGTTAATTAAATCATTCCTAACATGTCATATTAACCTATAAAATTAGTGTAATTCATAAAAAGCCTCAAATTTCATTTATTTGGGTATTTATAGTATCAATTATTTTAATTTTTCACTATTATGGTAATTAATGCATCATCATTGTGTCATAAATAAATTAAATTATTTATTGTATAAAAATTATAAATAAAATATCATTATTTATGAAATCTTTTTATATTTCTAAAGAATTTTTATAATCGAATTTATCTTATGTGTAACCCTATATTAAAAATGTTTTAGTAAATAAACTTTGATTTTAACTTTTTTAACTCTTCTTTGAATTAAATAATAATAAATGTCCCTATCTATTACAAGTGGACCTAAATGATAATATTTTATTCCTAAAGTTTTTTTTGTCGAGATACACTTGTCCAATAGAATTTGGACATGTTTTATGGTAATATTATTATCATTTTTACCCTTAATTACCCTATTTACTTTTAACCATGGTAAATAAAAGTAAAAAGTTACTATTCCCCAAACATTATTTTCATCTCAATGAACCAAATTTTAGTCCTTGATATTAACCGTGTCTCTTGGATTTTTGAAATTCCACTCACAGAAGCGGTAAAATTAAGTTTTATGAAAAATTCTGTTTTTTAACTACCACTTAGTGGTTTCACTGTTCATCAAAAATGATGTTTTTCAAAAAAATATCAAAAATTAACCCTAGGCTAATTTCAATATTACGAATCCAAAAATAATGTCCATTTTAAAAAATAAAATTTATAAATTTCAAAAAATAGGTATTACTATTCATAACAGCTAGTTTGATTGGTTGTGGTGTGTTAGAACTCGATGTTGCGTACAACACACGCTATTGAATTATTCAAAGAGAAGTGTACCATAGAAGCTTTGGGTGTCACATTCTCTCCTCCTTCAAATAATTTCATCCTCTAAATTTCTAGAATACTACCGAATGAAAAGACTCAGGTGGTTCTTCATCATAAGTTCCTCGGGTTCCCACGTTGCCTCTTCCATCTTATGGTTTCTCCACAAGACTTTTACCAGACGAGTCGTCCGGTTTCTTAGTACGTGTTCTCTCGTATCAAGAATCTTGATGCGTTCTTCATAGTAAGACAGATCTGGTTCCAGTTCTAATTCCTCATAGGTGAGTACATGCATTGTGTCAGGCATGTATTTCCTCAACAGAGATACGTGGAACACATCGTGTACTTTAGAGAGACTTGGAGGCATTGCCAATCAGTAAGTTACGGCCCCAATTAGTTCTAGAATTTCGAAAGGTCTGATGTACCTGGGACTCAATTTTCCTTTCTTACCAAAACGTATGACTCCCTTCCATGGAGATACCTTCAGGAAAACATGATCACAGACTTGAAATTCCAAATCCTTCCTTCGATTATCGGCATAGCTCTGCTGCCTACTTTGAGCTTCTTTGATATGGTTTTGGATTACCTTCATGTTTTCTATCGTTTCCTCCACCAGTTCCGGGCCTACAAATTCTCTTTCACCAACGTCATCCGAATAGGTTGGTGTGAGACATCTCTTTCTGTATAATGCTTCATATGGTGCCATATGAATACTCGAATGGAAACTATTATTATAGGAAAATTCTACCAGAGGTAAATATTGATCCCACATACCCTGAAAGTCATGTGAGAAGGATCTCAACATGTCTTATAAGGTTTGAATAGTTCGTTCTGATTGTCCATCTTTTTAGGGTGGTAGGCAGTGCTCAAATGAAGTTCAGTATCCAAGGCTTTCTGAAGAATTTTCCAGAATCTTGAAGTAAAACGTGGATCACGATCAGAAATAATCGATAGGGTTACTCCATGAAGTCTCACAACTTCATTAATATATATTCTTTCTAGTCTTTCAAGTGGTAAATTCCCCCTTATAGAAAGAAAATGTGTTTACTTGGTAACACGATCAGTAATGACCTATATTGCATCATTCCTTCTACGAGTCTTTGGTAGCCCCATGACAAATTCCATCGTAATATTGTCCCATTTCCACTCCGGTATGGTAAGAGGTTGCATGACTCTTCCAGGCTATTGCCTTCCAGCTTTCACTTGTTGACAAACCATACATCTTGACACAAAATCAGCAATCTCCCTCTTCATGTTGTCCCACCAAAAAAGTTCCTTCAAATCTCTATACATTTTGGTGCTCCCAGGGTGTATAGAGAAATTGGAACTATGAGAATCATCCAACAATTCCCTTTTTAGATCAGGTATATCAGGAACTCAAAGTCTCTTCCCAAATTTCAAAATTCCATCTTCATACACAAAGTCTCTCAATCTCCTATCATTCACAGCTTTAATCTTCTTTTGAAATTCTTCATCATCGGTCTGAGAACTCATAATCCTTTCTAGTAAAGATAGTCTGGAAACCATTTGAAAAAGCATTGATGTTTCACCTTCCCTGGTTATTCCCATGTCTATCTTCACTAGATCCATGCAAATTGGATCCCTTTCAATTCTCATATTGTTCAAAACTCCATGATCTTTTCTGCTCAGAGCATCTGACACCTTATTTTCCTTCCCCGGGTGGTATTGTATCGTTCAATCATAATCCTTATGTAATTCAAGCCATCTTCTTTTCCTCATGTTGAGTTATTTTTGTGAGAAAATATACTTCAAACTCTTATGATCAGTATAAATCTCACATTTTTCACCATAGAGTTAGTGCCCCCATATCTTCAAAGAAAAGATCACAGCAGCTAACTCGAGATCATGTGTAGGATAGTTTTGTTCATGAATTTTCAATTGTCATGATGCATAGGCAATAACCCTATTATTCTACTTAAGGACACAACCAAGTCCTTTCTTCGATGCGTCACTATAAATAATGAACCCATTATTCCCCGATAGTAGAGTCAATATAGGATCATTGAATAATCTTCTCTTCAGTTCATCGAAACATTCTTCACACTCTTTTGTCCAAACAAATTTAACCCCTTTACGTATGAGCTTCGTTAATGGGTTATCCAATCGGGAAATATTTTGGATGAAACATCGATAATAACCTACCAAACCAATAAAACTGCATACCTCAGTTATACTCATAGGTGCTGTCCATTCTTGGATTTCCTTCGTCTTAGAAGGGTCAATCGAGATTCCATATTTAGAGACAATGTGGCTAAGAAAAGAAATCTCTTGAAACCATAATTCACACTTTCTAAACTTCCCATATAATTCATGTCTTCTCAGAGTCTTCAAGATAATGCGCAAGTGATTTTCCTGACCTTCGTATATTTTGGAGTATACCAAGATATCATTAATAAATACCACCACAAATTCATTGAGATATTCCTTGAAAAAACTATTCATTAGATCCATGAATACAGAGGGTGCATTAGTCAATCTAAAAGGCATTACTGTAAACTCGTAATGCCCATACCTGGTTCAAAATGCAGTCTCCGGAATGTCTTCCTTCTTCACACACAACTGATGGTATCCAGATCGAAGGTCAATCTTTTAAAATTATTGAGCTCCATGTAGTTGGTCAAATAAATCATCAATGCGAGTTAGGGAATACTTGTTATTTATTGTTATAGAATTCATCTCCCTGTAGTCGATACATAACTTCATAGATCCATCTTTCTTTTTTGAAAACAGAACAGGGGCTCCCCATAGAGAAACACTAGGGTGAATAACTCACTTATTACTCAATTAATCTAGTTTTTTATTTAGTTCAACTAATTATACAGTGACAATTCTATAAGGGGTCTTTGATATAGGCCTTGATCCAGGAATTAAATCAATGGAAAACTCAACTTCTCGTTCTGGAGGATGTCTAGCTAAATCTTCTGGAAACACATCTTCATATTCATTCACAATAGGTACATCCTATATTTGAACATTCCTTTCCTCAACCACATTCATTTCATCATATTCCTCCCTAATAATTGAATTTAGTTGAGCTACTGGGGGTAGATATAGATAAGAATTAGGTGGTGACGATTCTGCTCTAAAGATAAGGTGTTCCTTATCATCATCATCAAAAATCATAACCTCATTCTTCTTACAATAAATCTTCGCATGATGGTCTGAAATCCTGTCCATACCGAGGATTATATCAAACTCAGTCATAGGTACGAAAATCAGATCAGCAGATAAAGAACATTTATGTGCTCTAATGGGGACTGATTCACAAAACTTTTTTGCAATGATACTTCCCTTAGGAGTTTTAACTAACAACTCCCTTTTTAAATCAAATTGGAAATACCTAATTTTCTTAGAAAACTGGGAAGATATGAAAAAATGCGATGATCTAGAATCAAATATTGAATTTTATAAACTTGAAGGAACCATTAAATTACCTTCCACTACGTCATTCAGAGCTTCTACCTCAGTAGTAGTGATAGCATAATCTTGGACTTTATCCCTTGGCCTTTTTAGAGGTATGTTCCCCTAACTCTTAGTAAAATCATTGTCATAATCTCCCATCTCCCTGCAATTGTAGCACTGAACATCGGTAGCTTCCTTCTTCCCTTTACAATCACGATCTTGGTGGCCTTTTTCACCGCACTTATAAAAGACACCCACTCCCTTCAAGAAAGTACCAGGGTGTTTCTTCCCACATTTACCATAGGATGGATATTCAACCTTTCCCTTCTTCCCATTATTTCCATTCCCAGATTGATCAGAAGATCTCTTCTTCTCTTACTTTTCTTTAAAGTCATAAGACTTAGAGAATTATTTCTCTGTCTTGATAGCACATGAGACAATGTCTTCGTACGACGAGAAGAATTGTGAGACTAATGCTCGATGAAGAAATGGTTTTAACCCATCAAATAATTGATCAATATTACTTCTTGGGTTACGTATATAATCTCCAGCATACCTTGATAACCTTGTAAAGTTAGCCTTATACTTTGTGACATTCTCATCCTCCTTTTGTCTCAGACTCAGAAATTGTCTTTCCATATCTACTCGATGGTCATGAGGAAAGTATTTTTCTCAAAATAGATCTTTTAACTCCCTCCATTCCATATTTTATACTTCATTATCTTCCTTCGTGTTTTGAATCAATGAACACCATTGATCAGCATCTCCAGTGAGGTGGTAAACTGCCATGATAACATTTTCCCTTTCACTACTTCCCAAAGCCTGAAATATTTTCTCTAGGGAACTTATCCATTGATCAGCTACTAATGGATTTGTACTCCCATTGAATTTTGGTGGTTGTTGCCTCATAATGTTATCTAACATTGATCCTCTACATTGCGGATCAGGGTGCTCGATATGGGTAAGGTTATTATTCATAACCTGGGTGAGTTGTACCAGTATGGTGATTAGCTGATCGGCACCAGTTGCATCACCAGCTCCACTATAATTATCTTGAGTTGGATGGATATCCCTACATGGAGTGTGTGCATTGATACAGTTTCCATTTCTCCCACTAGGCGCCATTTCTAAACAATGGCATAAACTAGATTAGTTTATGAATCAAAATACATAATTCCATACTTATAAAACACTTAACATAAATTGAACTATTTATGGATATAATCTATAATCATAAAAATGTTTTATTTGAGGAAGTATATACTCCTAAACCCTTCATAATTATTTTTAAAGAAAATGAGAGTTATCCTAAGCATATCCCCAAGGAGTGGTGTAAACAAGAGTGCAGCAAGGCTCGTTGTCATGCACCAGCTCCCATTAGAGTCTCACTCAAAGAGGTGTTTTCGGGTTTTACCCTTAGGTACATCTGTGCCAGAGCCGCCTCTACCTCCTCGTATCCAGACAGGGATGTATTTCTCGGAAAAGTCACAAAATCTCTATAATACCAAAATTCTAGGAAGTTCTTCTATACTAATCCTCAAATTCCATCTTAGGTCTATGTGCTCTAATCAAAGTTTATCTAAATCTAGCTTCCAAGGTTTGTACTAAACTTCCTCTGATACCAACTGTAATGCCCCGACCCCAGTTACCCAGAGTTGGTGCATTATTACATAACATTGTCATGATCACAAGAAAGATCAAATCTCAAAACACAGATTAGTTTAGTAGCCTTGGAAACACTAGATATATTCATAACGTTTTACATTACATCATAAAAATGAAAACTACAACAACATAGTCTCCATAGTCTACACTATTATCCCCTCATACTATCCCTGTAGGTCATTCATAATTTACTTCTTCACATCCTGGGAAAAATAAAACATAGAACAGGGGTGACCTCAAATGCCCAGTAAGGATAACAATATAGCTGAAACTTTCATAAATAAGAATAAACATTTAAGGCAATGTATAACTAAAACAAAAGCCTTTTAAACATGAACCTCAACATAGTATGGAAAAAATAAAATGAAATAATTCCATTTACTTATGCACATTGATATTCTACTAATCGAATAATCACATGCAATATCAATAACCACTTTCATAATGATGGAATGCATAATGCTAGACTATCATAACCACATAGCCAAGGCCTCGTACCCAGACTACAAATAAAATTTTTCCACGGCCTTATGCCAAGACACTATTCTGTCTCATGAGACCTACTGATGCATCGAGGAGCTATAGTGGGCTCCACCCGTCACATATTAAGTCCAATGCATTCCCATATGAAAAGGTTTAAACATAACATAAACATTTGTATTAAAACTAGCATACAAAATGTAAATACATAATCCATAAACCATGAATGGTATAAAAATAACACATCCACAGTAAAACATATCACAAAACCTTCAATACAATATAGAAGTTTTGTATCATAATAAATCAACTTCAAATAAGTGTAAAATCCATCAAAGGATGTTGACATAGATGAAATCAAAACTCTTTTTAGAGATATATATCTTTCTATTTTGAAATCATTTAAGAGTAATATATTTATAAAATAAAACATTTTCTTTGAAAATATTCTTATAAGCTTGTAACGTAAGCTTCGACAATTTTATAATGGCGGAAAATAGCCGCACCCGCCGTATAAGTTAAAAAAACATTCTTACCTTAATTCTGTCAAAAAGATTAAAAAGGACCTTGTTTGGAAAACGACGAAAATATTCCTTTATAAACAACTTATAAAAGTCAACAAGGGTATAAATGACTTTAACCCATATTCTAGTAAATAGTAAAAATGTTTTGAAATACGTATTTAAGAAACATGGATGTGGATGAAAAAGAATTCCCAGTAGATTATTATGTATAAACTACCTCGGATAATGAAGAGATTGCGAAATAAACCCTTACCTTGTAGTTTTCCTTGGTTGAGGGTAGGTAAAACTCCTATATAATGGTGAAATAATTATTATTGAATTATACAAGAATCATATACATTAATATGATATCATATATGATCTTTTAACATTGATTTTTTAATAATATCTTAGTATTATCGTTGTTTCGGGTGTTAACTTACTCATTTTATTTTATATTTTTTGTTACGTAAGCCGTGATTGTCATGGATAGGTTGTATCTTAATCATAAACAGAATGATATCAAGTCCTTCGATACTATTATTAATCATCAAATGAGAATTAGACTTGCATGGATACAATTGAGAATAAATCTGATCGCGTTCGTGGAGACAGTAGTCCGTACGTACGCACGAGCGACAATATCATTGTTTTGATATTAAAATAATATATAATTGGATGTTATATCATGTATACAGAATCATTATAATGTTATTTTTATTATTTACATGAATTAAACATCATTATTATACCCATCCAAATAATAATTTGTTGAATAACAAATACACCATGACGTGGAGACGGTAAGCCGTACGTACGCACGTATGGTGACATGTTATTCAAAGGATGGATAGAATACTGAATATGGTGGTACCATATTTATAATAACATCACAGTATATATAATATACTGGAGTTATTTTTTTAGAATGGTAATAACAAAGAATGAAGAAGTGGAAGAATAAAGGAACTTGAAAAAGGGTGGTGAAATCATTACCTCTTCTTTGGGTTCTTCCTTTTGATTTGATCAAAAGGGCTCCTTAGGTTGGCTTAATGACTAATGGAAGGCCTCTAGAATGAAGTGAGGGAAGTTGAGTGAGTAATTGGGTAGAGTTTGGCTGATCCAAATGGCTTTCAAGGTGTGAATTAATGATAAGGGGGAGTGCCCTTTTATAAGAGGGGTGAGGGGCACCTTTGGAAAAGCTAGAAATATTATTTTATAATAAATTCATATTCAGTTTCTAATGGCTCCAAAGTGGATTTTTTAAAGGTTAAGGTGGTTAGGTTTAGAAAACCACTGAATCAATAGAATTTAGACTGGTTTCGGTCATTATATTAACCTTATCATTTAGTTTTAACTCTTAGTTAATTAGTTTGACACTTACCATGTCACTTTGTATTTTTATATTATATAGATAATAAACCTATTATATACCTCCAAAAGACCCCCAAGTGATCCATTAATGATACACCAATCATGATATAAGTCTCTTGGCCAATCCTTAGAATTTTAGAAATCGAATATCAATTAATAATATAATATTTGTTTTAAAAACACTTTTATGTCAATTTTGAAACTATTTGGAAAATTGTTTTTTGTGAAAATAATAACAGAATGATTACTTCGAACAAAGTTAATCAAATCATTCCTGACATGTCATATTAACCTATAAAATTAGTTTAATTCATAAAAAGTCTCAAATTTTATTTATTTGGGTATTTATAGTATCAATTATTTTAATTTTTCACTATTATGGTAATTACTGCATCATCATTGTCTCATAAATAAATTAAATTATTTATGGTCTAAAAAATATAAATAAAATATAATTATGTAGGAAATCGTTTTATATTTCTAATGAATATTTATAATCGAATTTATCTTACGTGTTACCCTATATTAAAAATGTTTTAGTAAATAAACTTTGATTTTAACTCTTTTAACTCTTCTTTGAATTAAATAATAATAAATGTTCTAATCTAATCCAAGTGGACCTAAATGATAATATTTTATTCCTGAGGTTGTTTTTTGTAGAGATACACTTGTCCAATAGAATTAGGGCATGTGTTAGGGTAATATTAATATCATTTTTACCCTTAATTACCCAATTTACTTTTAACCGTGGTAAATAAAAGTAAATATATACTATTCACCAAAAATTATTTTCATCTCAATGAACCACATTTTAGTCCTTGATATTAATTGTGTCTCTCAGATTTTTTAAATTCCACCCATAGAAGTGGTAAAATTAAGTTTTATGAAAAATTCATTTTTTAACTACCACTTAGTGGTTTTACTATTCATCAAAAAATGATGTTTTTCAGAAAAATACCAAAAATTCACCCTAGGCTAATTTCGATATTCCTAATCCAGAAATGAAGTCCATTTTGAAAAATAAAATTTATAAATTTCAAAAAGTTGTTATTACTATTCATAACACCTAGTTTGATTGGTTGTGGTGTGTTAGAACTCGATTATGCGTACAACACCGGCTATTGCATTATTCAAAGAGAAGTGTACCGTAGATGTTTGGGGTGTTACAAATCTTATAAAATTATTTTTTTATAGTATTTTTAATATCATTTATTTTATATTTACTTTAATTAAACAATTACAACATCATCATTGTGCAGGCATTTTAATTATAATATTTATTCCCTAAAAATTACTAATAAATTATCATGATAGATATAAACTTTTAGATTTAAAAATACCATTTCTAGTCAAAAATATTGCATATATTACACCATATCAATAATATTTCACTTTTTTAATTAAAAAAGTATGAAAAATTTGAATTTCCTTTGAATATAATATTATAAATGTCATACTATCATCCATATGGCTTAAAACCACTACTGGAAAACTAACCTTTACCAACGGTTTAGAACCGTTGGTATAGGCCTCCAAACTGTTGGGATAGGTCTATACTAATGGTTTTCCAAAAACCGTTGGTATAGGTAATATGAAATATATACCAACAGTAATGGAACCATTGGTATATAAATTCCAAAAAGAAAACATCCTCTGGGATTTGATCCCAGGACCCCTCGTTTATAATTGAACGACTCAACCACTAACCTAACATGACTTTTGTGATCATAATTACATAAATATATATATGTATTCTCATAAATATTTTAAATTTTGATTTATATAATGTTCTCGGTATGAAGATCCGATGAAAAATGAAAGTACCTATACCAACGGTTGTTAAAACCGTTGGTATAGGTCTATACCAACAGTTTTAACAACCGTTGGTATAGGTCTTTGGTTGTGATTTTAATTCTGTGAAGGATGTTGAATTTTGGCCCACTTTTCCCAATGGTTTGGATAAACCGTTGGGAAAGGTGGACCTATCCCAACGGTTTGGCCAAACTATTGGGAAAATTGGCATTTTTGGGGACCTTTCCCAACAGTTTGGCCAAACCGTTGGGATAGGTCCACCTTTCCCAACGGTTTGTCCAAACCATTGGGAAAAGTGCCCAATTTGAGGGTCTTTCCCAACAGTTTGGCCAAACCGTTGAGATAGGTCTACCTTTCCCAACGGTTTGGCCAAACCGTTGGGGAAAGTTGCCAATTTGGGGGCCTTTCCCAACGGTTTGGCCAAACCATTGGGAAAGGGGACCTATACCAACGGTTTTTGCAAACCGTTGGTATAGAAGCATTGGGAAAGATCTAATTTCCAGTAGTGAACGATTATGATTTTATCCCAAGTATTTTTTTTAGAAAAAACTCATACAATGAAATTTGGAAAAGTGTTAAGGTAATTATAGAATATTTATTAAATTATTTTTACCTTTAATTTCCTGATTTACCGTTAACAGTGTTAATATAAAAAATTACTATGGTTTCTATTCATATTGTTAAAAAATTAAAGTCACCTATTTATTAAATTTGGACTTTAAAATTATAATTATTTATCCTATTTTTTAAAATAAAATACACAAAAATTTCAGAAATTAATAAAAAAATTAATCTTGTTGACAGAATGAGAAATCTGGTTTTTAAAGTAAAAATGTTCAAATTTTCCCAAAGTTTATATATCGATTTTCAATGAAAAAACGAATATAATGACCTAACTTATATTAAATGATAAAAACATGACCTTATTATACTTTGAAACCAAGAAAATATATATTTTAATGGTATAAATAAATTCAATGAAAAAGTAGTTTTCAATTAAAATGTAGAATTTTTTCACCATTCATTAAAAAAAGAAACCAATCAGAAAAATAAAAAACATAAACCAGCATAAAATTTTATATTCTAATTTGAAATAATATTTTTTTTTCAAATATAATTTATAAAAGTTAAAAATCTATATTTAAAACAAGTGATCCGTCAAAAGGTGGTAAAACTGTTTTTCAGAAAAAAAACACATTTTTAACTATAAAATTGGATTTATTATAATATTATGCATTTAAAATATATTGGATGAATGTAAAAAAAATTAAAAGAGTTAAAATTATTATATAATTTCCAGGTTTGTTTCATATACAAAATTATTAGTTACGTTTTTCAAATGAAATGGGCTGATAATAAAAGTGTAGTTAAATTCATTGAATTAGGATATGTAAAAGTGAATTTCAGTCCCCAAGACAATGTATTTTATACCTACTTATTTTTTTATTTCAATGAAAACCTAATAATTATTCCAATGTAATTTAATTTTATAAATTTAACCAACATACTGTAGGTGAGAAAAACACTAGAGATGAGAATCATAATAAATGTAACAATTTGGTAAAAAGTTATAAGGACAAAAAAGATAAGATGTCATCACATGATGTAGTTAATCAAATTTAATAATGTGATAAGCTAAGGTGATAAATTATAGGTTTTATAGAATGTGTGTAGTCTACTTGTGCACTATGATAAATCAATTTTCATTATTTATACTTGAATTAGTACTTTAATGCACATGAGAATGGAAATAGATAATTGGCACACTATTTTTACTTATAATGATGGAAACCATGTAGGAATATAATATGGTAAAATTTTAATATACACTCATCGTTTTAATTCAAATTGGAATAATGAAATATTTATTTTGTTTTTATTTTCCTTTACATATAATATTTATATTAAAATACAATGTGATGAAATCCATTATAAGAGTTGTTAAAAGTTCACTAGATAATTTTAAATAACTCTTACCATAATAAATCATAGGGATTTTATGGGGAATATCACACCCCAGACACCAAATTTATTTGAAAACATTATAAACCATGAAACATGGGATGCTTTCATTTCCCATCATAGTGAGGAGGCATTTAAGGTTCAATTTAATATATTTTAATTTATTTTACATTACATCTATAAATTACTTTGATTCATAAATTTTAATTTATGAAATACCAAATGAGTTCCTAATATAAACAATTTGTAACAAAATCACTATACCCATACTTAAATCATGTATAGGGTATATTGTAAATAAAAAATAAAAAATATTCATTTAATTTATAGTAAATATTTAATGTGATATAAAAATAATGATATAATTATGATTTTTTTATATGATTATTGATAAAAAAAATATCTATATACCTCCATCCCAAGTCATGTTTTATAGAAGAAAGATAATATAAATAATGGAGAAATGGAAGATTGAAAAACAAAAAAAATACAAGAATCATGTAAAATAATAAAACAATTAAAATTTATATTTCTTAAATATATTAAAAAATAATAGTGAATTACACTTTTTCTTAATTTTTATCAGATTTAAACATAATATGATTCAACTACCATAACTAAAGAAGAACTGACTATCAAGGCTTTGATGTTTCTAGAAAACATTTCTCACTTCAGAGGTGTGAGATTTAGAGTCCCAATATGAGACTACATTTGGAAAGTACAAACACAAGTGTTGTATGATAAGAAAATAAAATATATTCATGATAATATTAAAATTATAAAGGAAATAGTAAATAGGAAAATAAAATAGTGAAACAAAACTTCAAAGGGACCAACAAGAATAGTTAACATAATAAAAACCACATTTCCTGTAGATAAAACTATAGTTTTAATGAAATCCATTCCCATGAAAGACTTAGTTTACCTATGTTAAAAAAAATTCAAAAAAATATAAATTAGTAAATAAATAGTAATTGATACTATTATTGTAGTTATATATTATTGAGAGAAGTTTATTATGGTTTATATCTATCAGTATCCACTCATCACCTTGTTGATAGAGGTATAGTGTAAAATATCCAAGGGGATAACCTACTTATTAAAAAACTATAAATTAATGAAATGGGAGTATGGATTCAAGTTACTAATGATCTTATAGGTAAGTTACTTCTTCCTCTATATTATATTGACATTAATATGGTGGATCATTTTATTGGATGTTCTATAGCATGTCTACTTACAATTACAACGATACTTGATAAAAAGGGGCTATGTCATTTCAAACATACATTATAATCAATATCATTTACAATGATTGAAATAGTTATAAATTGTTGTTCTTAATGACAAAAGTTGAATTCTAATATTAAGAAAATTCAATCTGTGTTATAAACTATTTGATCAAAAACATTTAAGGATATCATTTCCACATTAATATATCTTTGACATTCATTGATATAAATAGATTTTCCATATTTAACATTGTAAAATGGTAATAATATAACATTTTATTTGAAGAGAAGTGATATAGATGAGTCTCCTAGGACATTATCATTCTGGATAGTATAAATATAATTCTAAAAAAATGGTCAAGTGCCTGAGGTGATAATGTATATATCATGTCCTTTTTTAGAGGCTTTTATGTTGGATATCTAAAGGGACCATCATGTGATTTAATTTTTGCATCCTTTAGGTACGATATGAATTATATAAATAGCCATTTAAGTATCTTTATCTTCACCAAATTACATGAATACTAAAAATCAACATATTCATGTGAAGAAACAGATCTTTCCATGAATCACGGGAGATCTCACATAGTTAAAGAAGTTTTATAAACTTCCTAAAATAGTGTTTTCCTATCACTTATGTAATTATTTTTCTTTTTCAATTTAACTTCATGTTTTTTTTATTTTTCAATTCTCACCATCTCGTATATGAATTATCCTTCTCTTATTATATCTGTCCATAACTTACAAAACATCCTAGATACGGGTAATCCTCTCCATATTATGCACGAACTTTTGCCTTCCATGGATTAAAATCAAAATTTTATACCCCTATTCATCCATTATAAATTAGAATATACATAATCATTTTAATAGTTTTTGTACCTTAAATAATCATTATGGAAAACAAAATTTTATCCTAATTTTCATTAAAAAAATTATTTATGTAAGAATTATAAAAGATGTAAGAATATGAAATTGAATGTTTCAGATCACTATTATAATGAACTCTAGAAACAGTAAAAATAATAATGACTTGATAATAAATAACTCCCACTATAGATGAAATCAAAACTAAGAGAGACCACTTCTTGGGAAAAAATAAATGATCTTTTTTATTAATTAGTGTATATAAAAATACATTGAAACTTATTTTAATTCATGTTACCAAAAAATTATCTATAAGATATATCAGGGTATTGAGACAAAAATAAATAACCTCATTTTTTCATATACCTTTAGAGATTTAATTATAATTCAATGTGAATATTTGAAATGGATATCTAAATAATTTATTAAGAGTAGGATCCCTATGGTTGTTTTATTAACTTTTGACCTCCGATTCACAGTAAATAAATTATATATTCAGAATAAACATCTTTATAAAATCCATAGAAATGGTTTTAACATTTAATGATATTATCATAACACTAGATTGTATTTTGAATTTTATAGAAACAATAATCAATTAATATTTTACATAGATGAAAATCCTAACACAAATCTTACTCATGAGATGAAAATAATGATCTGGTATGTGTTGTGATATGAATGATGAAAAGTGGATTTATATAAATATAAGCCTTTTTAGTTTTATAAACACACATCAAAAAATATAAAATATTTAAATGGGACCAAAATAGTGTGAAACTTTTAGATTTTTTTATTTAATTCATTTTCATCAACTAAGAAAAAAAACTCATGTCAATCATATATGTTATATAAGGCCCTGACCTTAAACATTACATTATATTGAATTAAGTCAAAAATTCACATTTAGGATCTTTTCAGGTTTAGAGTTTTAGATAATTAGGAAACAACTACTAAACTACATCTCAAACATTACAAATTAGACACTTCTACTCAATATACATTTTTTCATAAAATAAAAACTCTTAAAAGAAAAATCTAATTCTAGTCTTGGTATAAATCTTCTTGAATTATTAATTTCTTTTACCCTTCCTTATACCTTAGGAAAAACATTTAAAAAACTAGGATGAGCATAAAAAACCTAGTATGGGTTATAAAATAAATAAATAAAACATTTTTCAGTCAATAAATACAAAACATAAGCTCTTTAACTTACCTCATGAAATCATAATATTTATGAATGACACACAGAAATCATAAATCATAAAGTATATTTTGTCCTACATAAAATTCTTACATTGTAGCTTTCATAGATACGTAGTGAGTTAAGTTTGGGATAACCATCACTGTATATTCCTTAAATCTCTTAGGAGAAACATTAATTTTTACCTTCGTCATGTTACCCAGTGCATTGGAGAGCTATCTCGGGCTCAACCACCCTATGTTTATCATAAATCCACCCGCATTCATAAAAAATGCAAAATAACCATAAAAAATTCATAACAAATAATACTACCATAATGGAAAGATAAAATTTCTACATTTTATTCACAAGATATCAGTTCAAGATATTGACATAATCATTTAAAACATTTAAAATGGTGTTTTAGTTAATGAACCCTTTAACACTTGAGAAACTCTTGAAAAAAATCATTATGAAATAACATCAAATAAAACTATAAATATCATGAGAATATATAAATTCATGATATAAAATGTAAAAAGGGTCTTATATACACCATATAGGATAATAAAGGTGCACAATATAAAGATATGTTATAATGAATGGATATTGAGATGTAGTCCCATACAAAGATTGTATCATTAGAATTATGATAAATAAATGACATAATTATGTGTGATAAATATTTATTCACCAAATATAATAAGATATTAAGTGTAAAAAAATCCAAGGTCATTCACACATATTCATATAATTACATAATCAGGAATATTTAGTTTTAACCCAAACAATTGAAATTGGGTTAAGGAGTTCACTTACGAAAATTTGGCAGCCTAACGATGTCACTTAAAATTTCAGAAAAATATTTGATGATAGAGAAAAGGGTATATCCTCACTTGGAGATAAGATTTATAGTAATAAGGATATATAATAACATAACCCAATATAAGATAATGGAAATTATAAGACATAACATAAAATAAGTCTTTGACTAAAATAGGAGGGTGAAAGGTTCCCTTACGGATTTGGTAACTTATGAAACATACTCCCCAAGAAAGAATGATCGTACAATGAAGAAGTAAATACCCATAAATTAAATTATATTAAACGAATAATATAATCATGTGTAGTACATACACCACACAAAAGGAAATACTGGAAAATATAACATGAATCTCAAGGGAATAAAAAGTGAGATGAAAACACCTTACCTCCTATCTGAATTGTATTGTATGTTACTTGTTATTCCATAATAATAAACATAATTTAATTCCTAATTGAAATAAAAAATCAAGTTTTTTATTACTTTTGTGTCATTGATTTCATTTCTATAACAATTACTTAATTATTTGAGTTTATACCGGACATTTTTTCGATGTTCAGAGGTTGAGTAAAAAATGAACATGTTATAATTAAAAATTGTCCATATAGTCAAAATTAAATTATCTCCAAAATTATATTAAGGATTTAGATATCATATATCTCATATATAACCATTATATATTTATTTTAAATAGTACATAACATTTGGAGATAAAAAAATGAAATGCACTGTTCATGGAGACGGTAAGTCGTACGTACGTAAGAACGTTACTTTAATTTCTATTTCATATTTAATTTTATTAAAACATAATGATAAATAGGTATATTATAATTCAAGTATAATATCATATATAATTTAATTATCTATATCCTTAATACGATCCACTTATGGAATTAACGAGTCTTATCACATTGAGGGGGTGGTAGTCTAAATTTCCACAAATGAAATTATCGTATTTACCCATTTTGGAAACCATAAATATATGATATAAATGAAAAATATAGATGCATAGAGACAATATAAATATAATATATACCAAATATAAATATAGTTCTATCATAATGGACACCATGAGAGGTGGTAGGTTATAATTGAACAATCGTCATTTTCTGAGGCAGTAGTTCACTATCCACCAAAATAGTATGTTCATATCCATTAGATAGAGGTGTGGGGAGGTGTAGTTAAAATATTCCTCATAACAACATCCTATTATATTTAATATACATTATTTGTTATAAAATAATGGAATAAAGAGATTTTATGGGGTTGGATAAGCAGAATAAAAGAAAAGAACTTGAGAAAATGTGTTACCATAAAAACGGGTAACTCCCTTTTGATTGAACCAAAAGGCTTTCTCGATGTGTATTATTAATAGGGGAAGGATTATAGGATGAAGATAGGGATTTTGGGAGCTTATTTGGGAAGAGTTTTTGTGATAAAAGGGGCTTGATATTTGTGAGTAATGGGTTTGAGGTGGTGGCCTTTTATAAGAGGGAGGAGGGGTTCTTTAGAATGTTTGAATGAATTATTTTATTATAAAATGATTTTATATTTCTAAATTTCCAAAACATATATAATTATAATTTAATGTACATATAATTATAAATAAAATCATCAAATAATAATTGGATAGGTTTTGGATATTTTTTAATCCTTATCTTTTTTAATTAACCCTTTGTTAACTTATTGAACTTTTATCATGTCCTCTTATATATTAATAATATAAGGTCAATATATTTAAAATAAAATTCCAAGAGACCCAAAATGGATCATTAATAAAACTTTTAACATAATATATTTCTTCTTGCCGAATCTTAGATTTCTAGGACTATTTTATTATTTAATAAAATATTTATTGATTTAAGAACACTATTATATCCATTTTAATACTTTTCATAAGATTACATTTTATAAAATCTAAAACAACTTGATTCGTTAGAAAAACATTCTCGAATTCAAAGATAAAATTTCATCATACTCTTTGAAATTCTTGGATATCATAAAAAGGTTCAAAATAAATTTATTTTAATATTTATAATATCATTTATTTGAATCCTTTGTTAATGATGAAATTACCCCATCACCATTGTGTCATAATTAAATTTATTTATTTGATGTCTAAAAATTATAAATAAAATTCAATGATGTAGGAAATAACCTTATCTTTCATATGAATAATTATAGTCGTAGATATCACTTATATAACCCCATATACAATTGTTTTACTAAAAGCTATATGTTTGTGTGTTTTTGTGATTACTTTAAATTAATTAATATAAAGTTTCATATTGACTTACAAGTGGCTCCATGGGGTCCCAAAATCTACCCAAGGATTTCCATGGTCTAAAATATATCATTCAATATGATTTGGACACCTGTTACTGTAATTTAATATTATTATAATATTATTTTGTTTACCCTTATTTACCAGATTTACCCTTAAACCCTGGTAAATAAAATATTTATTGAAGTAAATATTCATAATTTATAAAAATTGAATATACTTATTTACAAAATTTGGACCTCTTTATTCAAAATATGGAATACATTTTTTCAAATTCATAACACAAAATTTTCAGAAATTAATTTTAAATTAATTTCTGCTGTCAAAACAAAAATCGTGTTTTTATGAAATAATAACTATCAAATGATTGACACTTTTTTATGTCCAATTTCAAATTGAAATTACTTCCAATGAAAAAAATTAAATTAAATGGTAAAAATATAATCTAATCACACTTTCATCCCATTTAAAAAGATTAAACATAAAAATAAATTAGATTTAAGGGCAGTTTTGAATTAAAATGCAGTATTTTCACTATTTATAAAAAACTAACTTTATCAGAAAAATACCAAACAATTTACCCAAAGTCAATTTTTATGTTCCTATTATAATTAAGCAGTTTATTTTTCCAAATAGAACATATAAAAGTAACCCAAACAATATTTAAAAGGTGTTCATCATCAGAAGGTATTGAAACAACCTTTTAAAAAAATTTGAGTATTTATGCTTAAAATTGGATTCATTCTCATTTTAGGCCTCCAAATTTTATTTGATAAATGTAAAAACATTAACAATAATTTATAATATATCCACAATAAACATATAATCCCCTTTAAAATTGCATGTTTGGTAATCCATTAAACATAGAATCCCCTTTAAAGTTAAATTAATATTTAATTAAAAAATATTAATAAATATGAAAATTTCATATTCTTTATTTACTAGGGACATTACATCCTTCCTCCTTTTTGTGAATTGTGTCCTTATAATTTTAAAATTGGCCAGGAAAACATCAATAAAAGTCCCACATTAGAAAAATAGTCAATAAAACTATCACTTTAAAATAAAGTAAGATAAGTACAAAGGTCACTTGAGATAACACATACTAGGAATCCATGTATAAAAACATGGATTTGGAGGAGAAAATATGTGTCATGTTCTTATAGATAGTGACAGAAAACATGACTAGGAGAATGTTAACAAGAAGAAAACCAAAAACTTGTGATAGGTTAAATAATCTCTGATTCACCAGTAAGAAAAGTAAACAGAAAACGTTTTGGTTTTAAGTTCCCTTTCATAAAGTTGGAGAATTTATTTATGAGATTGACTATGGACATTAGAAAATATATGTACTTTTCAATTAGTGTTTCATCCTTAAATAAGTTTCTACCAAAAAATCATCTTTTCTCTAATAAATGAGTATTCATCTTTTCTCTAATAAATCATCTTTTCTCTAATAAATGAGAATCACATAGTCAAAAGAAGATGAACTATATATTTCCCTTATCCTTAGACATTAACCAAAACCAAAATTGTTAGCACATGATTAGATAACCACCAAAAAAGGATAATCTTTTCTAAAAAGAAATACTACTCATAATCTCTAAAATTGAACAAACAATACCCAAAGTTCCACAAATACCATTAAATAAAAAAATGTTGTTTAAATCACTCAATATAATCCAAACTAAGATTGAAACCCAAAACTAAGAATAATTTAATCACATAGTCTTCCACAAAAAACTTAACATTTATCACCAAATATCATCGGTTACTCTTAAATTCTCATAATGAAAATTATTTAACCAATTATAGTATTCTCTATAATAGGTTAATCATCATCATAAATCCATTAAATCATCATATATCCACAATAAAAGCATAGATTCTTCCAAAAATAAAATTTTAACCATTACTCCTCAAATTAAATCCCATAGTATTCTGTTTTACATACGTATATAGTGTTCCCAAAAGAGGGAACATCTTCCAAAATAACATTTATCATTTAATCACAAAATCATTTTCTTATAATAAGGATATCCATTTGATAAAACATAATTTCCACGAATCAACTTATTCTTGATCCATAAAATCATTTAGCTAAAAAAAGTCATACTAACCAGCTGCTTCACGTAGGCTAGTGGTAGGTGATGGGCCCTTTTCGCCCTTCTTTTGTGGGTTCGATTCAAGCAGCCTTTCTATACATGATGGGTTGTCACCCATCTTATGTTTTTCCATTTTTATAAAACTAAAAAATAACCCTAACATGATTTAACCTTAATGGTTGTATTATACCTATTATTTTAATCAATATCATAATGACCTTAATATATAAATTCATGAAGTTTTATATATATATATATATTGAAATTTGTTAACTCCATAAAATAACATTATTTTCAATGAAATAACATCGTACGTTGATCATGATGTCCACCTGTTATCATATTCATCTTTTTCACGTAGATAGATGGTCTGTGCATTGCAGAAATTATTTAGAGATCATTCAAAATCATCTGCATCCTTTATCCAAATACATCTCATACAATTTGGGTTATATGGGTGATCATAATGAAATATTTCGGAAAATAATGATGTATGACATATAATTTCAAAACATCTGATAAAACATTCTTTTTATAAAATAGTCGGACCGAGTTTGAGTTGAATCTTTCAATCAATGGTCCTTTTAAAATACCATAAGTATGTTCTTAAATTATATAATATAAAAGAATATATAAATTGGTTGCATAAGTGTATCATTCTTTAACACATTTTTTCAAAATCATAATATGCTTCAAAATCTTGTGAGAAGGTAAAATATTTGAAAATTCCTTGATTATATTTACCATTCTGGAAAATATGGGAATATTGAGAAATTAAGATTTGATTAAATACAACCTATGATTCATGATGGTAGACAGGTATAGAGAAGGTGTTTGATATCTCAAACAATTGCTTTCAAGTGAGTTTTATGTTTGAAAATGTTTTAGAATCGTTAGGTTATGACTTTCCAATAATTTTTTCAAGAAAGTCATCTGGAATAAATTGGAATGTTGTTTGAGATCCTCCTCCTTCAATTTGTAATAGACTTTTCTTTATCTGAAAAAGTTACAAAAATACGGATTTAACTTAAGGATTAGACAGAGAGACTCACCATGGGTCTAACAAAAACTAATAATCCCTAAAGTTGTCTAAGCTGACCTTTGATACCAACTATAAGGCCCCAGCCTTAATCATTACATAATCTTGAATTAACTTAATAATTCACATTGAGGATATTTTCAGGTTTAGATTTTTAGATAATTATGCCATAACTATTACATTACATCTCAAATATTACAATTTAGACACTTCTACTCACTATAAATTTTTTCATAAAATGAAAAATCTTAAAATAAAACAAGAATATTTGTCTTGATATAAATATTATTGAATTTTTACTTTCTCTTGACCTTCTTTATATCTTGGGAAAAACATTTCAAAAACATGGGATGAGCATAAAAATTTTAGTAAGGGATATAAAATAAAGAATGAAAACATTAGTTCATAAATACATACAAAACATAATCTCTTTAACTTACCTCATGAAATCATAAGACTTATGAATAACAGACCGAAATCTTAAATCATAAAGGAAAATTATGGCATACATAACATACTTACATTGTATCTTTCACAACTATGTACAGATTTATGTTTGGAATACCCATCACCATAAATTCCATAAATCTCATAGGATAAACATTAAAGATTACATCTGTCATGTTACCCAATGCATTGGATAGCGATATCAGGGTCACCCACCCTAGGTTTATCACGGAACCACCTGTATTCGTAAACAATTCCAAAAAACCATAAACAATTCACAACACATAAAACTATAATAAAGTAAAGATAACATTTCCACATTGTATTCACAAGATATCGGTTCAAGATAATTACATAATCATTTAGAACATTTAAAATGGTATTTTAGTTAAAGAATCCTTTAGCATTTGAGAAACACTTGAATAAAAATAAATAAATATTAACATCAAATAAAACTATAAATATCATGAGAATATATAATTTAATGGTATAAAATGTCGAAAGTGTTCTATATAAACCATATAGGACAATAAAGGTTCATAATATCAAGATATTCCTCAATGAAAGGAAATTTAGATGTAGTCCCTTATAAAGACTATATCATTAGATTAAGGATAAATCAATTAAATAATTATGCGTGACAAATATAAATTCACCAAATATAATAGGATATTATGTGTAAAAAATCTGATTTCATTCACACATATTCATATAACTACATAATCAATAAGTATAAGTTTATCCCAAAGAATTGAGATTAGGTTAAGGATATCCCTTACGAAAATTTAGCAGCCTAATAGCGTCAATTAAAATTTCAGAAAAAAGAGTTGATGAGAGAGAAAGGGGTATCTCATCACATGTAAATACAATTTATATCAATAAAGATATATAATAACATATCCCAACATAATATAATGGAAATTAAAACACATAACATAAAATAAGTCTTTGACTAAAAGAGGAGGGTGAAATGTTCCCTTATCGATTTGGTAACTTATGAAACATTCACCCAATTAAAGAAGAATAATACAATGAAGATGTAAATTTCCATAAATAAAATTATATTACACAAATAATACAATCATGGGAAGTATGTACACCACACAAAATAAAATAGTGGCAAATATAGCATAAATGTCACGGGAATAAAAAGTGAGATGAAAACACCTCACCTCAAGTGTGAATTGTATTGTATGTTCCTTTTTCTTCCCGAAAAATAAACTTAAGTTAATTCAGAATTTCTTAAGAAAATTTATCAAGTTTACTATTCCATTTATGTCACTTATTTCGTTTCTATAATAATTAGTTAATTATTTGAGTTCATATCGGACATTTTGTCAATGTTCGGAACTTGAGTCAAAACTGAACATGTTATAATTTCAAATTGTCCATGTGGTAAAAATTAAGTTATCTCTAGAATGATATTAATGATTTAGATATAATATATATCATATATATTAATTATATATATATATTTATAATTGTACATAACATTTGGATATAAAAAATGAATTGCACTGACCATCGTAATGGTAAGCCGTATGTACGAACGAACGTTACTTTTATTCATATTTCATATTTAATGGATTGAAAACATAATGATAATTAGGTATATTATAATCCCAGTATAAAATCATATATAATTTAATTAACTTTATCCTTTATATGTTCCATGTATGGCATTAATTAGTCATATCACTTTGAGGGGGCAGTAGTATGCACTACCTCAAATGAAATTATCATATTTACCCATTATGAAAAACATGAAGGTATGATATAAATGATAAATATATAATCATAAATACAGTTTAAATATAATATATATATCAATTACAAATATGGTTCCATCATAATTTCCACCATGAGAGGCGATAGGAGGTAATTGAACAATTATCGTTTCTTGAGGCAGTAGTTCACCGTCTACAGAAACAGTATATATGAATCCATTAGATGGTGGTGTGTAGATGTGTAGTTATTATACTCCTCATAACAACATCCTAATATATTTTAGATACTTTTTTGTTATAAAATAATGGAATAAAGTGAGTTTAGGGGTATGGATAAGTAAAAGAAAAGAAAAGAACTTGAGAAAAGGTGTTACATTTAAATCAGGTAACTCCCTTTTGTTTGAACCAAAAGGATTTCTTGAAGTGCCTTCTACTTATGGTATGTCTTCTAGGAGGAATAAAGGGATTTTGGTAGCTTATTTGGGCTGATTTTGGACAATCCAAGGGTCTTGAGAGGTGTGATTAATGGGTTAAAGGTGGTGTCCTTTTATAAGAGGGAGGAGGGGTCATTGGAAAAGTTTGAAAGTATTATTTTATTATAAAATTATTTTCAGTTTCAAAAGGTCCAAAACATATTTAATTCTAAAATAAGATATATATAATTCTAAATAGAATCATCCAATAAGAATTGGATAGGTTTTGGATATTTTTAAATCCTTTCCTTTTTTATTTCACCCTTTCTCAACTTATTTAACATTTAAAATGTCCTCTTATATATTAATAATATAAGGTTAATATATTTACTATAAAATTAAAATCTACAAAAACAATAGATCATTAATGACATTAGTAACATAATATATGTCATTTGGATGAATATTATATTTTTAGGACTATTTTATAATATAATAAAATATTTATTGATTTAAAAACACTTTTATGTCAATTTTATTACTATTTATATCATGACATTTTAAAAGTCCAAAACAACTTGATTATTTCGAAAAACCATCCATATTTCAAAAATAAAAATTCATAATAATCTATAAAATTCTTGGATAATATATAAAAGTTCAAAATAAATTTATTTTAATATTTATAATATAATTTATTTAAATCCTTTATTAATGAACCATTACTACATCATCGTTGTGTCATAATTAAATATGTTTATATAATTTATAAAAATTATAAATAAAATACCATGATGTAGGAAATCATTTTATATTTCAAATTAATATTTATTGTTTAAGATATAATTTATATAACCCCATATGCAATAGTTTTACTAAAAGATATATGTTTGTGTTATTTATGTCCTTACATTAAATTAGTTAATATAAAGTGTCATTTTCACTGACAAGTGGCTCCATGGGGTCCCAATATAGACCCAATAATTCTGATTGTTAGAAATGTATCATCCAATATTATTAGGAAACATGTTATGGTAATTTATTATTATTATTATATTATTATTTTTACCCTTATTTACTAGATTTACCTTTTAACTATGGTAAATAAAATATTTACTAAAGTAAATATTCATAATTTCAAAAATAAGAGTTACCAATTTACACAATTTGGAAGTCATGATTCCAAATATTGAATAAATTTATAAAAATTCAAAACACAAAATTAGTAGAAATTATTTTAAAATTAATTCCCATTGTAAAAACAAAAAGCGTGTTTTTAAGAAATAATAACTATCAAAAGATTGACACTTGTTTATGTCCAATTTCAAAATGAGATTACTTACAATGACCAAAATTAGATTAAATGGTAAAAATATAATCTAATTACACTTTAAAATCATTTAAAAAGATAATCTAATAATATAAATAAATTAAATTAAAATATAGTTTTGACTTAAAATGCAGTATATTCACTGTTCATAAAAAAATTGTACTTTATCAGAAAAAAACAAAAATTTATCCAATTTAAATTTTGATGTATATATTATAAAGAAGAATTTTATTTTATCAAATTAAACAGATAAAAGTAAAAAAAAACTAGATTTAAAAGTGTTTCTCCATTAAATTCCGGTAAAACGACCTTTTAAAAATATTGGAGTATTTATGCATAAAATTGAATTCATTATCATTTTAAGCGTCTAAAGTTTATTGGATAAATGTGAAAACATTTTACAAACATGTATAATCATATTTTAGTTAGTTATATTCATTACCACTAATACCACGACTAGGAATTAACTACCATTTAAAATATTATTATTTTTTATTTTTCTGTATGAATGAACCATATGTGCAACATGAGATTTTTGGAGAAACCCATTGTTGTGTGTCAGGTATGCCACAGAACATACAAAACCATTTAAAGTTAAATTAATATTTAATTCATAAATGTTAATAAATATGAAAAAATCATATTCTTTATTTACCTAGGATGTTTCATGTTATGTGAACATATTGAATGTGCATTTTTTAAGTTATATAATTTTATTCTAAATGATCAAATATTGAAGAGGTCATAATATTTTCATAAATATTTAGGACAACTATCATTGATAGATTTATAATTTTTAAGAAAACCAAAAAAAATTAAACTTATTTCTAATTCATATGGAATGATAAAAAGTGTCTTTATAATATTGAAAGTATATTTAATAATATAAAATGAATTGAATTTTCCTAACTATGTAACTTAACACAGATTATCAAAAACATTTAACAAATATAGTTTCAACTAAAATTTCACTAGTGTAAATAATGAACAAGTTAATTCTACATGTGATATCATATTAATGACCAAATATGATTTTTCAAAATAAAACATCTTTTTTGTTATACATGCATCTGAAAAATAATCTATGTGAATTTTTTACATATTTATTTGGAATTTATATGATTGTTCTATATTATTTTATGATATGTTTTTATGAATTATGTTATTAATTATTTACTATATATATTTTATAATAAATAAAATTTAATATGAATTAATTAAATTTTATCATGTTTCATATAACATCACAATTATAATTAGTATTTATTTCATTGATTAAAATTTATAAAATAACCTTGTTTTAATTACAAGAACCTACTTAATTGATATGAAACTAGTTGATCCATTAATAGGATCCCCTTTGAGTAGCATTCTTTTTATATGGGTGGTAATTGTTATTGTTTCTGACTATTGTATATCATTGTAGTTCTTAGAGTAACTATATCGAAATGATAAAATGTAATGTAATTTCTAATTATTTAAAAATATTTTCATGTTATTTATAAATTGTAATTGATTTTTCTGTTTGATTGTTTGGAGTGGATTGATGTTATATGCTTCAAAAAACTGCAGCAGGTGATGAATCCGTTTATCAGCACTAAATAAGAATAGATAAAACCTACATTTATTATCATTTACATTATGAACACTAATAATATAGGTATTTTTGAGTACTAATAAAGGCCTAATATGTTGTAGTGGAATGAAATTTACTTCATATTGTTTGTCCAGTAATTTTTTAGTACATCTAAAAGAATGTAAATTCCTTGAATTAACCAATTTGGTTCGCATTAATATTTTGTACAAACCATGAATCCCTGAGTATTCTTTTCAAATCTCAATATCTTCATTTTTTAATCTAATATGATATATATTCTATGATATTTCTTAATAATATAAATATGATTAATATATATATATATTGAAATTATTATGTATACTATAATGTTAATTATAATGAGATGAATAGATTTTTTATCATTTATACATAAGATATCGTTATATATATAATTTATATGTGTGTCTTTACTTTTTTATGCATATACTAAAAATCACAGGACCAACATATTATATAAAATTCATCAAAAATTAATATTTTATATTTTAAATAAAAATAGACACTAAAATAAATTTCAACATATAAATTTTCATTGAAATTTTCTATTTCAAATTTGTGTTCGAATTTTATATTGTAACTTTTTAGTTTATATATACATTTAAAACTGCTAATGGAAGTATACATAAATACAAGGAAATATACTATAAATATGATTACCAGTGATAATTTACATTGAATTATTTTTTGAAATTTTCATGGTTGATTTCGAATTCAAATTTCCATGTATTATTATAATAAAAATATGTTATTACATAAATAAAAAATTAATTTTTCTTTATAAAATTGCATTATAAAATTCTTGTCAAATTTTCTACTATAATGTTTTACATCAAATTTCCACATAAATTTTTACTTATGTTTTAAAATGGTTATACTAATAATTTTATTAAAAATATTTAATACAAATGCATTTTTTTCATTGAAATTATATTAAAACATAAATAAATAATGAATTTTACACTTATGATTTGAATTGAAAATTTCATAAAAATATATTCATAAAAAAAGTTCTAAAAGGTTTTTTTGTGAAAAAGTTAGTGTCATCAGTTTGAATTTATTCATGATATTTAATTTCCATTGGAAATTCCCATAATTCCAATATAAATTTCCAATGAAAGGTTTGATGAAAATATTATATGAATAATTTATTTATAATTGGAAAATAATGATCAAAATTAAAATAAATATATGCATATACATTAGTATGAGTTTATGCACTCAAAAAACAATTATGAATTTTTCTTTTGGGATGCATCAGTTGCTGCATCCCACACCATCTATGAGGGTTTGAGGTTCACCATTGAGATATGTTATAAATATATTATTTTTGAATAAGACAGCCACATCATTTTTAACATAATTCAGGCATCGGATAAGGGATTACAATCTTTTTTATTACTGGTTCTAAATATCCACTCCATTTCCCACCATTTCTCTACATGGAATATATCTTTCCATGAAAGAGAATGGAAAAAAGAAGCTCATTTACACGAGACCCAAGGTCACATTTGGGAATCACGTGTTTTGATGGTGCATTTTATTTCATGGTTGAGTTCTCTTATAATTATTGATCATCAAACTCTTAATTAAAATCCCTTGTTTGTTTGTAAAAAAACATAAATTATGTATTTGTATCGAAATTTTAAAATTTTGAGTCAAAATGAATACTCAATTTTTGAAATGAAATGATATACTAAACATTTATAAAATAAATTTTATTACCCAAATTCTAAAATAAATACTTTTTAAAATTTTTAGCACGTATATATTAATAAATAAATGAATAATGATAATTTTAAAAAAAATGTAATTAAAATTTCAAGTGTAATATCAAATTAAAATTTCTATAATAAATTTAGAGTCTAAATTTCAAAAACACAAAAAAAATATACAAATATATAAACAAAAAATATTAATTTTTATCATGAATATTCATTAAAAAATTTCATTAGAAACTTTTAGTGTATATTTCCACATAAAAAATTATTTCAAATTTTAATAAATATTTCAAATTCCAATTTCAAATAAAAAATTTATTATAATTTTTTCTAAAATTTTTATTACGATAATTTTAAAATAAATATATATTTAAATTATCATTTTAAAATATATTAATATATAAAAAAAATAAACATTTTCACGAGAAATTCGAGATGAGAATTTACACTAGAAACTTTTATTTTAAATCTCAAAAGGAAAATTTTAGTCCAAATTTATATTCAAATTTCTTGAGGAATTTCTCCATATATATTTTCCTCTTTACATTTTCATTTAAAATTCCTAATGAAAATTTTCACTAAAAATATCCAAAAAAATTAATTTAAGATAAAAATTTTCAATGAAAAAAAAAACAAAACAAAAACACAAAAATAAAAATTAAAATATACATGGTTATATTGAATAAAAAATTTCTTCTGAAAATTTAAATAAGAAATTTTTAGTACGTTTATACAAATATATATTAAATTTTTCATCGTAATTTTTTATTTTATATTTACACCATAAATTTCCACTAATATAAATCTATACTGAAAATTTATAGTAAAAAATTTTACTGGACACACATATATATATATACATACTTAAAAGTATGTTTGTATAAAAATAGAAATATAAAAAATAATTTTTAATTACAAATTTACATCAGACTGTCTCATAATTTCATTGAAAATTTTCAATGAAAATTCACAGTGAAAAGATACAGTTATCAATTGAAAATCAGGATCAAATTTTAATATAATAATCTACATATATATTAATATAATTATATTCATGTATATATACATAAATTTTAAATTTTATCAAAAAAATTACTTGTTATAGATATAAATTTACACTAATAATTTATAGTTAAATTTTACTCTTGAAATTTGTACAAAAATTTGATATGTAAAAATTATGAAATAAATACATATTTAAATTTGACGTGAATATATATAAATTCATAATGAAATTATTTAAATTTTAATTGAATATTTTCATTCCAAAATTATATTAGAAATTAATAGTGTAAGTTTCTACATGGAATTTACAAGTCTAACTTCTAGTAAAATTATAAAATGAAAATATATTAATACATAAAAATCAACATAAATTTTCCTCTAGAATCTACAGGGAAATTTTTCACTAATAGGTTTTTGGGAACATTTCAACCAGAATTATAAAGTTCAAATTTACACTAAAATTTTCAATATTGATTTCCAATATATATTTTTTACACATAATATATTTCCTAATGCAAATATACATTTTCTAGTGAAACTTTATAGTGTAAATTGGTAGTGTATATATATATATATGTATTTTAAATAAGTATTTTCATACATAAATGAACAGATTTACATGCATATTTACACAATTATTATGTTTTTTCATCGTTAAATAACTTATATTAATATATATTTTTTCAATGAAAATATTATGCATTAAAATTTTAAATATAATATATAAATATATATATTTATATTTATGAAAAAAAATAATAAAAATTATATTTTTTTAACATTTTAATAATATATAATTATGAAGGTAAAAAATATTTTATAATATTAAGTTCTACCATAATTAGAATATATATTATAATATGTTATTAGGTGTACAATTACAATCAAACATAAAATAGATAAAAAATGATGTTATATAGTTTTAATTTAAATTTTTTTTAATAAAAGTTAAGCATAAATATTTCATGGTGTAATTATTTTACATGTATAAAAAATTCATAAAAATAGAAAACTTTATAAAAGAATGACATTATATATTTTGATTTTATTATTATTATATATTTATTGTTATAATTTTATATTTTAATATATCTTTATTTTTAATGTTTTATAATAAATGTTTTTTATTAAAAATATTTTTGGACAATATGTGTGTTAAATTGGTTTACACATTGGGGAGGCGAGTAATCTATTACGACTCTTAAAAATAAAGTAATTTGTTTTTTATAAATTGGTTTTATTAAAAAGTAATCTTGTGATACGTGCCTTGTTTTCCAAGTGGATAAACATATCACTATGAACCTAGCTCCCACGTTCCAACCACAACCTGATGATGGAGCTCTTTGGCTTCCCATAATCATTTTCAATGGTGGTTCCACTACTATAAAAAGGGAAATTTTCACCCCTTAAAACAAGTGAACACTAAAAGTGGTCTCTAGCCTTGAAAAAAAGAAAAACAAACTTCTCATTTACCCCATATTACCCTTATGACCCTCGCCTCCTTATATAAACCCTAGCAACCACCGCCCGTCCTCTCCCTCTCTAACACCCCTCTCCACCTCTGCCAATTCTTTCACCTCTACCTTCAAATGTGGATCTTTCTCACTCCCTGACTCCCCTCCCCACCTACACCTCCACCTTCACCTATGGTTTTATGCTCCTCTCCCTCCCGAACACCCCTCCCCACCTCTTCCTATGCCTCCCTCTCCCTCAACTCCCACCCCTTTCAGAATCCCCTATCCACCATGGCTCACATAACCCTTTAGTTATATCCCTAAAATTCATTCTTCCCTACCCAAAACCTCAATTAAGCTTCATCTTCCCACTAACCAATGGGAAAATCCACCTTTATCCACTCTCTATCAATCTACCCACCTTCATCTTTTTTTGGACAAAAAAAATATTGGTTCATTATTCTTTAAGACAGTGTTGCTTTTTTCCAACAAGGTTCTTGATCATCAGTTTATTGACATCATTGAGTCATGATGACTCCACCATACCATATTTTCTTCACACTTTTCATCCTGTTTACTCAGAGATCTTGTAGTTTCTATATGAAATTTCTATTTCCATTTTATTTCTCTTCACGCTATTTTATTCCCTTAATGTTTAACACATGCATACCATTATTGGGAAATGATCTATCATGGTTCTCTCATTGATGTTCATCCATCAAATCTAATGAAACTCCATGTATAAGTATATATTATTTTCATATTCATTCCATGAACCAAATTGATCATCCAATACATTTACTTTTAGTTGTGGTTTCTCTTGGACTACCTTTAAATGGGCATCATTTTCAAAATAACTTAGAGTTTTTTCATTCAATTATTCCACCAAACCCTTTTAAATTATTATTTCATCAATTTTTATTTATAATTATTTGATATTTTTTCATCAATTGTGGTTTCATTATTCTTACTGGATAGTTTTGTAAATAGGTACCATGGAAATCTAAATTCTTTTTATAGTAAAATTTTCTAAATTTTTTATAATTTTAATTTTTAAAATTTTTTAACTATGACTAATTTTTCATCAAAATTATATCCTTAGGTATTACAAAATTTTTTTCCCCTATTATTATTGTTTTCATACCATAATGATCGATAATAATAAATGTTTTGGTAGACATTTTTATTAGAAGTTTTTATATGTGGCTTTAGATAACATTTTGTGATTTTCATTCTTTTATATTAAGAGTTTGATACTTAGAAACAATTATTGGTATTATGATAAAAATAAAATTGATGAAGTGATTATTGAATTAACATCTCAAAAATGTATTAATGGAATTGTTACTAATCTAGAAATTGGGGTTTTTCTATTATTTATTAACTAAATTTTCTATCTCCCTCAATTTATAAATATTTTTATACCTTTCTTATCAATAATTATAAGGTTTTCTTATCACTGGTTTTAGGGTCTACATTATCCTCCTAGAAAGTCTTTTACATATTACCAATACCATTATTATTTATTTTGGAATCATGTGTACACATTACCATCATAATTATTATTTATTTGTAAACCATATGTACATATTACAACATAATATTATTAGTTTTTTCTGAACCATGAGTTTCAATTATTTGAATTTAAATTTGTATTATTTTGAATTCTTATGAGGTTGATTGGAGTAATATTATTATATGCTCCATTGTATGGTTTCACTATCGGGATAAAAATTTATTGGAACCCTTTCCCCATTCCCATTTGTTAAAGAATGTCTAATGGATGCATTCCTACACCTGATATATTTCATAATGAGAAATTTTCAAATCCTTATAACCTTATAAATAAAGATATCATTTTCCAAAAAATAGGTTGTGACAGTTAATAGGGTGAAAACTCAGTGAAATATCTTTATTTACATGATGCAAAAAAAGCATCCCCATTCACCACTAAAAAATATTCTCCCCATCACCACATTCCACTTATCCACTACATATATTCTAGAGGATCCCTTGAATCCCATAAATTAACCAAATAAACCTTTTGTTCTAGAATATCTCTACCACAATCAGTTCAAATCATGTTTTGGATAGTATGAGGGAAAAAATAAATTATGTGATTTACCTTTTCTAGGGAATAATGAAAACAAAATTTTATTACTCCTAAACATTTCATTTATCAATTTTTTATATATTTTATTTCATTTTCTATTTATTACCATTCTTATATTAATATCATAGACCTACGTGGAAGATAATGGAGTAGGGTTTAATGTTTTTGGATTTTTATTGGACCACATTTTTCTCGATATCATATTCAGTGTCCATTCATCTTTCATGCTTTGGTTGTTTAAAAAATGGTATATCTAAGTTCTTTTATTGTATGATTGTTCACTAATGTGAGAGTTTTATAAAAAAAATTTATGAATTCAATAAAAAACTTTTTGAAATACTCGGTTTTCTTCCAATTAGTTTTTATATATTATTTTTTTCATTGATGAACATAAATGTTTTATAATAATTGGTTTTCATTAGAAACTTTCATCCTATAACATTATTATCATGTAAAGTATTCTCATTTAGAAAAATTAACCCTATTTTATCATTTTTAAAAAAAATCAATGTTTTATTATATTTTATGTCATTAATTTTTTAAATTTTATTTGGGTTGTCATTGGTGTGACACTTTACAAGAATGTGTAATTAATTAAACTAGCTTTTTTGAAATTCATGTATTTTCTTAGACCATTGTATGTATCTCTTTACTAATTTTAAAAACACATGTGCTATTTTAATTTAATTCAAAATAAGTAATTTTTTTCAGTGAAAGTTTAACGATGTTTCATTATTTATGATGTCTCACTAAATTACGTTCACATATGAAAATTTATTATTTATATACATATTTTTACTGATTTATTAACACTAATTATAGGAATATATTTTTTCAATATATTCTTATATAAAAAGAAAAATTCACATATATATTGATTGGAAATACAGTAGGGTAATCATACTTATCTACCATGGATCATTAAGGACCACCTATTTGGTATATTTAAATAACTCAATGTGGCTTCTTGTGTTTACTTAAGTTCAAACACATTAGTTTTATTATATAAGTGTGTTATTTTATATTTTTAAATTTTGGATCAATTTGATCTAATTTCTAATGTATCAAACTAATTATGTTTTAGGAATATGAAAAATTAGTCAATTATTATCAATAATATCATGCTTAAATTACTACTTCCCTATTCCATTATAAAATTAAATATACTTATACTTAATATATGTTTTATTTTTAACTATGTGTTTATTTTTATTATTATCTAGAATTAGTTTCTTCAAATTTTATTTTTTAATGATTGTTTTCTTTTTTACATAATTAAACTATATTTATAATAAATAAATAAAAATTTAGAAAAAAATTCATCAATGAAACAAAACCTTTTGGTTTTATTGACATAATGTATTCAATTATTATTAATTTTTTTAAAATTTTCTATATTTCTCTCATATTCATATTCATTTTTAATTTTTTTTAATTCACATAATTAATTATAATTTTAAGTGTATTTTAGTTAACTGATTGTAGAAAAAATGTTCCTTACTAAACACAACTTATTTTCTGGATGAATATCATAGATTGAATTCTTTCTATTTTATCTCTTTTGACATGGGATGTTTCATTAAATGAAAAAATAAATATTGGGATATGGAAACTAGAAGATGCAATGATATTTATTTCTTGTGGTTTTAATGAAAATCCTAGACAAATCATTAGTGTAGTGGTCTATTTATTTTAATTTTTTACATTAATAGTGGAAATTGTGAGAAATAAAACAATATTGAAGAGGTTATTTATATTGACAGACCTAAAATATAAGATTTTTTTCAGTGGTTGATAAATGTTTCCTTTTCTGATTCATTTATATCATATTCAATATTTTATCTCTGAATTATGTATTTTTTTCTATGTAAACAAATCATCTTTCATGACATAGTTGTTGGATGATAAGCATGGGGGAATATGATTAAATAATTTTATGTTTCATGTGATGTTATTTATTTTAATTGGATGTTAGATACACCAACAGGGCATGAATTGATAATGCTATGGGTTTTTTAGACCATGTTTTCTTTTGAATGGCATCGTAGTGGTGAATTGTTCCATATATTTATGCCATTTAATATCCTGTTTTTAATTTTATCTCTTACATGCATTGGGTCAATTTAATTAATATTTTATAGTCATATTATGTAATGTTAATATACATTGATGGTTACATACTATCATGTTAATAAATCTTTTCTACTACATAGTTAGCAGATATATAAATACTTTTAATTATATTCTTTACTAATTTCACCATATCATTTCTTTTAAATTTCATAAAATTAATAAATTAATGATTGTATAAATGATTTAATGATTGGTTGATTTAGTATTCTTTATATTTTTCATTGTGTTTATGCGCTTCTCATTTTGGCATAGTAGAATTCATTTTTTTGCACCTTACTATTATGGTGTTTTTACATTGTAGTAATAACATATGTGTTTTCAATATGAATTCATGATATTATTGAATATTTGTAATCCTTGATCATCTATAAATATACTTTTTTCTTTTATAAATATAATCCTTATGGAAATAACTGAATAGTATCCTCTTCTTATTTTAATTTGTTCAAAATTTTCTTTATTATTTTCAAAAAATATATGTTCCTATAATTATTTTTTTACATAATTATAGTGATATATAATAGGATAAAAGAATATTTATTTAGAGATCTTGGAAAGGCACCATCACAATTAATTGGCATGGCGGTTGAGGTTTTTTCTTATCCTTATGTTTTATCTTTAGTGTTTATTTTGTATAAATTTCCATATATCCATTCAATGAGATAAATGGTGGGTTTTTTTGTAATTATTAAATATGGGATACATGTTTATGCTTTTATATTTGTATAGGTAAAATATTTATAGTGATATTTTATTATTTTTTCTTATTGTTTCATTATTTTCATGTCATCAAAATCATGTGATTTATCTATTTAAACTGATGGTAGGCCTCAAGAAATAATTTTATACTAGAATATTCAATGTTCTTGTACTTGGATATGATGTAGGTTATAAGGGTTTTCTATTAATAGTTTTACATTGTATCATATAAGGATTTAACTTGGCGATCTTATTTACATTTATTGGAGTAGTGATATATGAAAGGGTATGTAATAAACTTATTTTTATTATGTTGTGTATTTAATTTCAATGGTATGTCATTTAAATGGGTGTATTCGATTTTGTAAGTGGTGACCTCAAAGATGGAATCCACTACATACCATTTTGGAGATTTAATGGACCTACATTGAATAGATGAGTGAGAAATAATGTGGTAAGAGTCACTTCAAGGATATTTTTATTAGTCTATTTTTAAGTCTCTTTCCTTTGTATTAACATCATTGTTGTGATATGATATTGAAGTTGTCCATTTAAATTTAATGTTGAATAAATTTTTGATTAGAGATGTGAAAAAAATAGCCCAAGAATCCTTCCATTATCAAGAAACTATTTCTCCAAGTTCAATCACTCACCATTCGGAGGCACCTTATAGCTATTATTATGTTACTTGCAATGACTAAAGCAATGTTTTGAATGTGTGAGAATATTTTGGTCCTAAAACTTTCAAAATTCCTATAAATAATAATTCTCTTACATATACTCGATTTCATATTTTTGATTATTGCCTATGGTTACTAATATTTTCCCTATATTTCTTAAATTCTGGTTCACTTTATTGAGACAGATATGGTATATGATTATATTTGAGTGTCATGTATTATTTTATTTGAAAAAAAATTGTCTCTAGTAACATGATTCTTTCATTATTTTTAATGTATTAATTGAATTTCTATAACTTATTTATGGCTTTGGGTTCATTTTTTATAAAACTCATTTAAACTATTATGTATTTGGTTGATTGGGCTTCCTAAAATAAAATTGAAAAAAACTGATCAAAATTATAATTTGTCCCTTATATTTTGATTTGAGTGTCAAATCACATAAAAGTGGAATATAAAATAATAATGGTCATACCACAAGTTGAGGACCATATCATATGGTATATGCACAGTGAGGACCATATCATTTGGTATATGCATGGTGAAAGTTGTACCACATGGTATATGCATGTTGAAGTCCATAACACATGGTATATGAATGGTGAAGACTATTCTACATGGTATGTAGGACATGAGGGCCATGCCACACTATATGTGAGCTATGGGGTATGTCCTAGTTGATGAACTAGGTGGGAGGATGATCGATCTTAGACAATTCACTATGAAGGATGATTGTTTTTTTAGTCGGAACATTAGGTAGATGGATGATCAAACTAGAACGATACACTATGTGACTGGAGGGGCTTCAAAAATTGAGTTTTTGGGGTCATAATATTACCTATGGAATTCTATGATATTTAGTCTATCTCTTCATCCCTTTTTCCTTTTCATCATTTTCCATAATGAATGTAAATAGGTGGCTAAGGAAAGCACTTCTTTGATTTTGTAGTCGTGCGATGTGTCATGGGAGATCATGGTGCATTTTCACTTGGTTTTCATGTGCGAGGGTGTTGTTGTTTGAGCATGAAAACATGAGGGTGACCATCTCAGAGCCTCATGGTGTGTAGTGAGTGGTCATAAGGTATTTTTTTCATGGTTTCTACATGTGAGGGTCACTTCAATTTAGTAGTAAGTTGTAGGGTTGTGTTATCAAAGCCTAATGGTGTTTAGTGAGTTGTCTTGGAGTATTATCATTTATTTTCCATGAAGGTGGGAATCTTCGACTAGGCTGATAGACATAAGGGTGTCCATCATAGAGAAATACAGAATTCTTTCAGCTATGAGGGTGGCCATAGTGGTCCACATAATTGGTAAACTATAAACCTCATATATAATGGAGTGGTATTTTATATACCCATGTGGAAATAGGGAGGCATTGTGTAGAAACACCATTGATTGGATATAAGGGAGCATGACTATGTTTCATGGATAATGGGAACTATTGTAGAGTCAATCAACTATTTCACACCAACATCCCATTAACAGTTCTCCTAGAAATTGGGTGGTTAGGTGGTTTTCAGTGTGCATGTATCAATAGTCTATTATGATTTTTGTAAATTATTATAATGTTTAAATGAGTATAATTGTTAACTAAGTGAATAGTCTTTTTATGATTTTTTCCTCGATTGATTTATGGATTTTAAAGTGATGGATAATATAGAATAAATAATTAATAATTAGGTGTTGGTGTCAATAAATAAAATAATTAGTTATGTTTTGGAATAGGATTATAAGAAGTGTCTTTGTGTGATCTTTAATTGGGTTGTCTCTAAGTTTGGGGAATTACTTTGAGTCTTGTTTGTATAGTGTATTGTGTATTTACTATTATTTAAAGGGAATCATTTCAGAATTTAGTTTCCATGATACTGTTTTTTGATACTAATAGGATCTATGTGAATAAAATTATGAGTAGAGATACTGTCATAAAAACAATGGATAACTAGAAGAATGATCCTAAAAATATTAAACTATGATAGAAGATATTAATTCCATTTTCACAAGACCAAGACTGATATGATGAGAGGCTTTAGTTTGACTATTAGAAGCATACTGACTATTAGCAGTGGAATGAATAATAGGAAAAGGACATCACATTACAGAATATTTGGGTTGTAGAATCTTGGATTTATGTTAAGTTAACGTGAGAATGAAATTATGAACCAGGTATTGTATATTCATATAGTTTTTGTCATCAACATGAGCATGATACTAAAAGTTTATTTTACGAAAGGAAAAAAGTTTATTTCACTAGAATAAGGTGCATGAGATACATGAACAAAACTAAATTCATTGTATTAGAAGAATGATAACAAATAAATATGTTACTGACAGTTGAATCCTTGAATAAATGTAACTTAAAGAATAAGTTATATCATATAAAGGTTTGAGGATGAGTACTATTATTATCCAATGGTTGTATTTATCAAAATTCATTGAAGAAAGAATAAAGAGTTGGAGTAATGTGAACCTAGAGTTTGTGAATTTTATATAATACACTATGTTTTTATTTAAGCATTCATTAAATACTATTAATAATGTAATGATTGGGAAATGATTTGTCTTATATAACTGTTCACATGAATATGTACTAAAATACCAAAATAATTTTAAAGAATAGATAGAATTTTTCCAAAACACTCACAAATAACTGAGTCGTGGTTTTCTGAAAGAAGCATATGGTGAATCTATAGTGATTTGTGAAAGATTTAACATTTGTGCATAAAAATAAGTATACCAAAAGTTTTAATAACTAGACACCGGAAAAAAAATATCATGAGGCTCTGAAGGAAGATTGATGTGAAGTATATTCAATATTATTATCTTCATGTGTTTCTTTTATTTAGTGTTCAAGCTGATTTTTATTTTGGTTAATTGGCTGCTATAAAACTATAGAATTTAAAAAAATCATCAGTTTTGATATCACTATAATTGGGATCTAATTTATTATTTTCATTGATAATTATTGATCTCCAATGGTAGTTCCTATATATTTATATGTAACAACCTCTTTTAGTGACTTTCCGACCAATACAAAAAAAATCAGTCAAATGGAGGTTAAAATAAAACATATTTTTCACCTATTATATGACATTACTGTTCAACTAATCAATCAGTAGTAAGAAGAAATAACATGTTAATTTGATATTTGATATGATATTAATGATCCAATATGCTTTTTCAAAATTAAACTTCTTTTTGGTTATACAAGCATCTGAAAAACATTATATGTACATTTTATTAAATATTTATTTTTTTATATGATTTTTCTATTTTATATTATAATATGTTAATATAAATTATCATATCAATTATGAATTTTATATCATGTATCATAACTAAAATAAACTGAGAATTACTTAGATTTTATCACATATTATATATCATTAAAATTATATATAGTTTTCATTTCATTAAGTAATTTTTCTAAAATAACATTATTTTAATTATAAGAACATGATTCATTAGTATGAAACTAGTTAAACCGTTAATAGGATCCACTTTGAGTAGCATTATTTCTATATTGGTTGTAGTTTTTATTATTATAAACTACTGTATAAAATTGTATTTATCACAGTAACTATATTGAAATGATGTAATGTAATGATATTTTTTAATATTTAAAAATCCTATGATGTTGATTATAAATTATAGTTGATTTTTATGTTTAATTGGATAGAGTTGATTGATGTTATATGCTTCAAAAAACTACAGCAGGTTATAGATTCTTTTATCTTCGTCAAATAAGCATCGATAAAAACCTTCCTTTATTTGCACATATATTTTGAGCACTTTAAATGTGGTAGTAATGGTATTTTTTATACTAATAATGGCCTAATATGTGGTAGTGAAATTAAATTTATCTCATATAATTTGTCAAATAATTTTATAATATGATTCATTGAAAATTATCATTATTTACATATCATTCACTGTTCATTGTGACTTTATCTGGTGCCTTCTATTACTGAGGTGATGTATTTTTTTCAGGATTAGATATTTCCACTTCCCATGTATTGATGGATATTATCACCAAATCATATTGTTTTATTATTGTATTTCCTTTCCCCTTCTTCATTGGCTAGAGAATGCGGAGAGGTGTTACATGTCCTTAAGTGAATTTCCCAAGGTGCTAATGGCTTGAAATAAATTTCGAGGTCACCAAGAATAAATTGGGGAATGGTGTTCCCTTAAGATTAAACAACCAAAAAACAATACATTAACAACAAAGCTACATGAAGCATGTAACATACTAACTCAAGTTATATATTACTAAAAACCCACCAAGTAATTCCATAAAAATTAAAAAACCCAAATAAAACCAAACCAATATTTGAGTACCAAGAGGAAGACTAAACAACCAGACCAAAAGGAACTATGAAACCATCCATTTCTCTACACCATGTTCCATGCTCCATGAACCACAACACCGCCAAAGCATCACGATGAACCATTAGAAAAATGAGATGCTTTACTCTTACATGTGTCCTAGAATACAACATCTTCAAAAGAACCAAAGTGGTAAAGTAGGGATGAGTAATAATACTCAGTAGGATTTCCCCAAAAGACTTTCCAACACACATCACTAGGAAATAACCATAAGCACATTTATATAAAACAGTTTATATAAATAATCAAATTGTTCAATAATTACCACAATCTAATCATACCATAACCAAGCCATGTCAAAAAAGGGAAAACCACAATTATTCCATAAGCCATATCACCATAACACATTATCAAGACCAATTTCTATATTTCATAGCAATGCACAACAAGTCAAACAATAATGGTGTAACTTCCAGTCCAAACCTGTGTACAAATTTTCCAAATTAGTGGTACTTCCTGATGACTTATCTATAATGATGGCCCTTCCATGCCCTATCCATCAACTTTTTTAGTGAGACTTCACACCCAATTCAACACAATCAACACAAGACATAATACTTAACAAACCAAAGTCATAAAGCACCGAGGCCACACATTATGCACACAACCATTTCCAGCACATTCCAATCACTTTAATTAATCACCCATTTATTGAAAACACCCTATAGCAATATTCTATACAAAACTACATTATAATAATACACATTATTATTGAACACTATATTTCCAAAAAAATCATAAACCAACCCCGGAAACAAATATTAAAATCTACATTTTAAAATCCCAAAACAAGACCCTTTTTGAAACAATATCCCATTTCACCTAAAATCACAATGTCATAACCAAATGGGTACCCACCAAGATTTTGAAATCATATTCACAATTAATCTGAAGATAAAAATTAAATGAAAAAAATTTCTCAAGTTATAAAAATGTTGAGTCGAGATAGAATCCAACTACCTTTAGGGTTCTAGTGAAATTGACCCACAAGAAACCACACCACAAATCTGGATAATACGCCACCAAAACCACAATATATTATCTTCCCTAACATAAACAAGCTCTAATATCATCATTTAAGACAAAAAATCACCTAGATAAACATAAAATAGATTTATATCTAGAAAACAATGAGAAAGGGAAGAGAAGATCTTGAGAGAACCACAAATAAACCAAGAGAGAAGAAATACCCAAGATGAACCACCTTCAAACCACCAAGAAACCCCTTCAGATTACTTCCAAAATGGATGGAAGTTCCCCTCCTTCCCTTTTAGATCAAGGAATACCACATAGGGTTTGTATTGGAGGATAAATGAGAGAGTTAGGGTAAATACCAACTAACCCTATTTAAAAAAACTAATTTTAATGGTCAACGTGGTTAGCTTGCACGGTTTGACAAACCATGTACTAATCATGTGGATGCTACTATCTGAACAGTGGTATATTTCAGAGTTTCCTGGAATTTTTTCATAATTTTGTCTAACTATGCAAAAATTGTAAAGCATTAAAATAACCTCAAAACATTAAAAAAAACCTTTCCAAACTCTCCCAAACTCTCCCAAACATTACCCAAAGACTTTATATACATAAAAAGGTATAAAAAAATATCACATAACTCAATGTGGGGGTGCTTCATTTTCCCCACCATTAGACTTTCCGTCCTCAGAAAGTAGGGAACCATCAGTTTTCTGAAAGATCTCAAGGAATTAAACGACCATCTCCTAATCCTGCTCCCAAGTATCCTCCTGAATCTGACCATTTTTTCACAAAAACTAAACTAGACCATTTCTCTTCCCATGAAAGACTTTCTATTGTCTATCCACAATCTATACTGGCACATGCACCAAAGAATAATCTGAATCCAACTATACATGATCCCATCGAATCCCATGGTCACAATCCGACTGATACTTTTTAAACTACGAAACATGAATAACATTATGAAACACACTATTCCATGGTGTAATTGTAAACAAATAATCAAAATCTCCAATCCTCCCAAGTATCTCAAAACGACCAATAAAACTCAGAGATAACGTACCTTTCTTTCCAAACTGATGTTGTACCAACCTAATAGAGATTATCAAAAACACATGATCACCCACCTTGAATGAAAATGGTCATTGATGAGGTCTGCATACTATTTATGATGACTTTGGTCTATCTCCATCATCCTCATAAACAGCTTGATCTTTTCAATAGTCTCTTGTACAAGGCTCGGTCTAACCATCGAAGTCTCACCTATTTCCACCCAATATAGTGGAGAACGAACGAGTTTCACATAAAATGCTTCAAACGGATCCATATATATGGATTCATGATAACTATTATTATAGGATAACTCCACCAAAAGGAAAGTGCTCCTCCCATGAACCAACAATATATATATCACAAGCCCTTACAATATCCTCCAAAGTTTGTATCGTCCTCTCGGATTGACCATCCATCTAAAGATTATACACCATGCTTATCATCAACTATACCCTAATGTCTTGGTGAAAGTATTTCCAAAAACGAGATGTCAACCTCAGATCTCCATCTAATAAAATAAAAATTGGAACACCATGACTCTTCACCACTTCTTGGATATAGATTTTTCACAGATTCTCAACTGTATGAGATTCACAAGTTAGGATGAAATGAACCGAATTTTTGATCTCATCCACAATCACCTATATAGCGTTGTCCTTTCTAACCATTCTTGGGAGAATTATCAGAAAATACATCTCTATTTGTTCCCACATCTCCACTATAATATGAAAATATTGCAACATTCCTTCTGGCTGCTGATGCTCTGGCTTGACTTGATTACAAGTCAAGCATCATAAAAAAAACTCATCTACTTTCCTTTTAATAGTATCCCAAAAAAACTATTCTTTCAATGAATTATATATTTTATGAATTTTAGGATGGAAAGGTCACCGGAAATTATGATAATCTTTAAAAAGTTCCTCTTGAAAATCCACTGGTGTCGCCATCTGATTTAGAAAAAAACTAAATTCCCAATCAGATCTCATCCCTAATGGTCTCCCCACCATTGAGTTTTGACCTCTTTTTCATGCACTCAGAATCAGATGTATGTGCCTTTTTAACCATTCCATCCATGTACAGAACCAATGAAACTAGAAACAGGACTACTATGTCACCCAAGTCCTCACATTCCAAACACATTTTAGCTATGTCTGACATAAACTGCCACTGATCCAATTCTTGTTTCACCACCTGAGAATAGGATTTTCAACTTAATGCATCCACCATCGAATTTACCATAATCGATGTGTACATTAAGTTAAAATCAAAAATCTAGATATATTCAATCCTTCTACATTTCATTATGTTCAAATATCATTGTGAGAAAATATGATTTAAACTCTGATGATCGGTAAACATTGTGAATTTCTCTACAAGGAGATAATGATGCCACATTTTCAAAGCAAGAACCACAAAATCCAACTCCAAATCATGTGTTGGGTAGTTATTCTCATATAACCTCAACTTATGTGAGCCATATAAAACCACATGACCTCACTTCATGTGAACACATCCCAACCCTGATCTTGATGCATCACAATACACCACGTACCCTTTCTTGGGTTCTGTAAAAAAACAAATATGGAATTGATGTAAGGAAACCTTTATCTTTTGAAAAAAAAATTAACACTACTCATCCCATTGAAATGGAACATTTTTTCTTATCAAAGTTTTCATCGTTGAGGATAATCATGAGAACTCATGAACAAAACATCGATAATAGCCAGCTGAACCAAGGAAGCTGTGTATCTCAAAAATATTCTTTGGTGGTTTCTAAGAGTTAAATGCGACTATATTTTCCAGATAAACTGAAACACCATTCTCATAAATAACATGGCCAATGAAATGAACCTCCTATATCCAAATGTCACACTTTGACAATTTTTCATACAACTAAAGATCCCTCAATACCCCCTGGAACTATCTCCAAGTGCTGCTCATTCTCCAACCTTGTCCTTGAATACACTAGTATATCATCAACAAATACCACCACAAATGAATCCATATACCTCTAAAATATCCAATTCATCAATAACATGATCACCACTGGGGAATTCATTACAACCAAGGTCATAAACACATTCTCATAATGGCTATATCTACTTCTAAAATCTATTTTGGGAATATCCTCCATCGTCACCTGCAATTGATGATATCCAGACCTCAACAATCTTAGAGAAACACTGAGCTCTCCTACAATAGTAGAACAAATAATTAATGTGTGGAAGTTCATATCATTTCTTTATTGTATCCTGATTAAGTCTACAATAATCAAAACAAATCTACAGAGTTCCATCTTCCTTTTTGACAGACAAAACCGGTGCTGGCCATGGAGACATGCTAGACTAGATGAACCATTTGTTTTATAACTCTTCCAACTACACTTTTAATTACATCCATTCTTTTTGTTCCATTCAGTAAGATGGGAGTAATATTGGACTAGTCCATGGAAGGAGATCAATAGTAAACTCCACATATCTCATGGGTGGAAACCCAATGAATTCTTTAAGAAATATGTCCATAAACTGATCAAAACCCAATGGAAAAACTATATACTCAACTAAAACCATTGATGCCAACAAAACTTCAACTAACTGATACAATATTATTCCAACCTCTGATGTCAACAATCCTATTAGACCCTGAATTTCATTATTCTACCCTCTAAAGAGGTTCTTAACACCATCCTCCATTATAAAACTAACCATTCGTGCATAACAATCGATGTGGGCCTTAAAAATTTGCAACCAATCCATTCATTGGATTTTATCATAAGCATCCATATAAAGCACTAATAAATCCAACATAAATTCGATGTCATCCAAAACTATGAAACATTATCTACACAGGAAGGCTCGATAATAATTTTTTACCCAGAGGAGTTTGAGGTTTTAGAAATGAAGGAATCATTTCCATTGTTGAAACTATAAAACTAAAAACATGGGAAGAAATAAAATAATGGGAAGCACCCATATCAAACCAAGCCTTCATCAAAATTGAATTTAAAATAATCATACATCGCACTATGGATGGTCCTGACTGATCATCCATCACAACCTGTTCACCTCCGAACAACTTCTTGCATGTCATACTCTTCTCTTTATTACCCTGCTGAGGTGCCATGTTATTTTCAGAATCACCATGACAAACACAGCTCTACTGAAGAGGAGTATGCTTCTTTCCTCTTTCTATCAAGACATAAGATGCCTGCGACCCCTAAGGAGTGTCATAAAAATAAAACCTCAGAGCATTATGGAAATACTATTAATGATTCCCCATCTACTTATAGTTATGACATTCTTGAGGTTGTGTCATATAATCCATATTGATGTGTCCCATAGAGCCACACTAAAAACATCTCAGATTACTCTGAGGCATCAAATCCAGATTCACTGATCCTATCGCCAGATTCTGAGTTGTACTCCCATCATAGATTTAAGTATCCCTCTTCTGTTTGAACCCAGTGTTAGAGTTCCCACCATTTATAATGGTACCAACATACTACCCATGCCTATAGCCCCTAAAATAGCCCATTTATCTACCGTTTCTATATTCACCATTTCAGTGTAATCATTTATATATACCACCAGTATCTTTTAACGAATTTCCTACTTCAACCCATCTTAAATTTTTTTGTCTTCAATGATTTACTACCTTCTACCTCGAGTGAAAACCACACTACGTTCATAAACATATCCACATATTCCATTATATAAAGGTTCTTCGTATTAAAAAGGATGAAATCAATTATGTGATGAATTATGAATATATGAGGGTATAATTGTTTATAAAACAAATCTTTAAAACCCTCCCCTGTCACACCTTGGTCCCTCCCAGCTTGGACTACCAACTCCCACCACTGAAGGGCATGTTCTTCCAACATGTATATGGATAACTTCACTTTAAACTCTACTGGTGTTCTTATGAATTCAAATATCATATTCATTATATTCATTCATACTTCTACTATAAAGACCTGGAAATTTCAAGGAAATTTTTTTCTTAATTTCTTTGGAATTTTACGAGTCTGCAGTTTCTGACGGAGCCTGATTCTGAGGCCCGGTGTTCCCGGATTAAATTATTGATGTTTGTTTAGGTACGTTCAGTAAACGTACATGCATGTTTTACTATCTTTTCAACTGATGCTCAAAATTGATATACGAGGACACCGATGAACTCGCAGCACCGGTATTCGCTTAAGGGGACCATTACCGCAGTTGCGTTTGTAAAGGTTGAAAGTTAATTTTGGAGATTCATTATAAATTTATTAAAAATTATGAGTTGCATAATTTTTTTTAATGGGTGGTTATTTTCTTCAAAGAGGAGTTGGAGGTGGGTCCCACATCCGACATAACCACCCATGAAAGGATTTTGTGTTGTGGGGCCCACACGAACACAAACATCTCAACTCCCCTTGAAACCCCCCTTTTAATCCTAAAACATTTCACATTCCTTCTTTTGAATTTTAAACTTTTCACATCCTCTCATGAATGTGCCAACACCTAAGATTAATTAATGCCACACTTAATTAATCTAGTTTTGAATTAATTCGAACTTATTTTTCCAAACATTAAAAGAATAGATTACTTTCTCTTATTTGGGTTGGAATAATTTTGGTTGGTAGAACAAAGGAGAGAAGACGATTTCTTGAAGAAATATTATTCATCCCACGAAGAACATCTCCTCCACTTCTTCAACCGGGGAAAGAAGGTTAGGCGAAGCCATGAAGAACGCCATCTACCTTCCTCTTCCTCTACGTCAAGGGAGAAGACTCTGCCATCGCCAACGACAAATGTTGATGGAATTATGTTCATCTTCCGCGACATTGTCTTCCGCGATGCTGTTTTCCGTGACTACGACGAACGAACCGTGAATCCAGGAAAGGGGTTATAATAAATATTAATTGAATAATATTGTACCTCATTATTCATTGAATACTTTGGATTTTCTTCATCCTTTTTTTATCGCCTAACACGGAGGGTGCGGTCCGAACGAACACGGCCCGATAACCCTCGGTTGGTTCTTGAATATTCTGGTGGCATCGACCGGAGGCGGTGGAAAACGGAGGTGGTGGCAACCGGAGGTGGTGGCAACTGGAGGCGGCGGCCGAGCACCGGCCGCATGGGGGAAATCGCGGCCCGCTTCTGTGGGCTGCTCAGAAAAATCGAACTGGCTGACAGTAGCTGGCCGGGTAGGTGAACAGCGGCACCCACAGGTGCCGCGTGAAGGAGGTGCGGCCCATATCCGTGGGCCACATGCTGGATGAACCAGCCAGCTATAGCTGGCCAGGCAGGAGACCGTGGCGCCGCGCTACAGAGAAGTTTTTGGCCCGGGCTGGGCCGGCCGCTTTGGCGAGCGAACCGGTCGGGTGCCTGCCAGGTAGGATGAAGGAAACCGCGGCACCCGCAGGTGCCGCATGCGGAGGAACTACCGCCCGCAACTACGGGCCGCTTGCGCTGGACAAAACCGGCTAGCATCGGCCGGCCGGGCAGAAAGGTGGGGAGGCACCACCGAGAGGGCCGAACCGACTCGTGACCTAGGCCAGGTCTGCGGGTGGGTCGCGCCCCACTTGGCCGAGCCGACCCTTTATCTGGGTCGGACCCGCCGGGCCAGGTCCCTGGGCGGGCCGCACTTCACCGGGCCGGGCTGACACCCAGACAGGTCGGATCCACCAAACCAGTTCAGGATGACCCGCCAAACCGGTTCAGGCTGACCCGCCAGCCCACTAGGCTTGACGGACTGGGCTCATTTCTCTTAAACGCGAATAACATTTAGACCGCATGTCTGATCGACGTGTCACCTACGGCACTGGGATCCTCACGACAAAACGGTCCTTTTGCGATACTCTAAGTGAGTTTGGGACAACATTGGAAATCATCCAGGTTTGGAATGAGCGTAAATCCAACCAGGCCCCTGGAACGGAAAATACAATAACTCTCTGACCGGGCATCCGATTGACTCGTTGTCTATCGCATTGGGTTTATTTTGATGAGACAGAACTTCGGGATACATCAACTCAAGACATAATGATAGTTGATGTATCGAACCCTTTGTTTGAGGAGTAGACCCTCCCAGAATCGAGCGTGTTGTGTGCGAGAACCCTAGAGCTGGTTGCGACTATGTCGACTTCTGTACCAGAATCCTGTGTGGGTTCGACAGTGATGACTACCGTACTGGAATCCTTCGTGGGTTTGACGACGAACAAAACTGTACTGGAATCTTGTGTGGGTTCGGCAGTTCTTATAGAGCAGGTGGTCCTGTATCCTGTGTGAATCGGACACCTTAGATGAATCAGTAACCACATCTGATCATCTCTGTTACTCTAGAATAGCTGGACTGTTTCCTGTGTGGGTCTGACAACTTAGACGATATAGTTGGACAGTATTTTGTGTGGGTCCGACAGCTTAGACGATATTGCAGGACTATATCTTATGTGGGTCCGACAGCTTAGATGAGATTTATGGACTATATCTTTTGTGGGTCTAACAGCTTAGATGGACTGTATCCTATGTGGGTCCGACAGAATAGATGATCTAGTGGCTACATCTGATCATCTATATCTCTTTTCTATTGTGGCATACCTGTGTGAGATGATACATGTCTTTCAACCATTATCATCACAGTGATGGACTTTACTTCCATTGTGTAATTGGTTTATTCTTGGGCTCGTGAGTTGGAGTTGGACAGAGTTTGGTAACTTTGGTATATGTATGGGCATATAACTAAGTATGGTAGGTTGATACTTTGTGGTTGTATCTTTATTCTTTTTCTTATCCTTACTGGATATTTTGAGTCCTCGTAGGTCTCGAGGTCCCTACTGAGTATCGTTATACTCACCCCTGCACGGGTTATGCCCGCACCTCATTGTGTTGGATGCAGACGACGGACAATGCAGACAGAGGCCGAGAGTGCCACGACTGGATGGTACCCCGAGGTGGACCTTGCGATGAGTCGTCTCATGGTGGATACTGACGGACATGGGTGTTGAGGTGCCCATATGTACCTACCCTTCAGGTAGGAATCCTTGGAGGATGGTTTCATAGCTACTCTTTACTTTCAGTTGTTTGTCCCTTTTTCTAGTACTTGTTATTTAGTTGGGTTTGTATACTAGCCCATTTACTTTTCCGCACACACTTTTGTATTCAGTTTTACTTAGTGTTTACTTCTTGTTGCGTACTATATTGTGTTTGTTACATTCATAAAGGCAATTCCTTCCCAGCTTAGAGATTTACGCCTTTGGTGCTAGTCGCCAGCCACTGGCCTATGGAAGGTGGGCTTGGGGTAGTCACGGCACAGGTCCTGATGATGGTTCATGACAAATTGGTATCAGAGGATTTGGTTCTACTGCAGAACTCAGGAATATGATCATTATTTTCTATTAAGAAATAGTGTTAAGAGTATTGAGTGTGGTTTTCAGTCCGGGGAGTCCAGTGTTGGTGCAGCGGGCAACGTATTTAAACACCAGAACCCAGACCACTGATTTCCGACGTAGTGCACGAAAACACTGATTACGTGCGTGTTTCAAGAGTTTTCTTTATGAACTCTTTGAGTCGGCTCACCAGGTATAACTTATTGATCGTGGCACACCTTTTCCTTATTAGGATTTCTCTACGAAGACAACCAGCTTGGGTTCCCGATAGAGTACACGATGACGGCCCACCGAGCGGCGAGGCTCCGGTGTAGGTCCCTCTTACTGTGTTGTCACCTTCATGTGGTGTACCAGTAGCACCACCACCTGTTAGGCAGTATATTCCACCAGCTTCATTGGAGAATGGTGCACGATGACTGAATTCATTGCATGAGTTCCAGTAGAAGAGGCCTCCAAGGTTTCAAGGAGAGACAGATTCCCAAGCAGTAGAGGACTGGATGGAGGTGATTATTGGAGTTTTATGTATAGTAGAGACACTAATAGAGAAGATTTTGCTCTTATATACTAGTCCTTTTTAGTGAGTGACCATGATGATGATCCTCATAGTGATGTGGTTTCGGTACTTGGACCATTTTCCAAGATGAAACCTTCGGCAGTGTGCCAACTATATCACTGTCTGTTGGTCAGCAGATACTACTGACAATACTGGTAGATGACACATGTAGGCTTATTGCCTTACACATGTTTCTGCATCGGATATCCCTCATGTTCCATGGAGATCCTGACTCACAGGCAGATGAGGACTAGCTTGAGGAAGTGACTGTGAGTTCCCTAGAACTTCTACATCTTTTGCGGGATGATGTGTCGGAATCTGAGTATTCATCAAGGCATACCGAACATTCCTGGTACTCGAAGAATGTTATACGATCACTGCTTTTGAGCTCGTACCTCTGAGGAAGGTGTGTTTAAGGATATCCGAGCCAACACCTTTTCCTCTATGCATTCCTACTTATGTTAGGGTTCTAGATGGTCTTTCACATCCCATTGTGGGAGGGAGATCTCCTGGGCTGCTACATGGATTTCCTTACCTGATTTACCACTGCCTTGTTTCAACGATTCTATCATTAGAGCTCTCAGGGATTCTATTGGAGGATTTATTTGTGTAGATGAAAAAACAAAGTGTGGGGAGGTTTCATCGGATTCCCGGATCTACGTGGAGTTAGACATTGATTTGTCACCACCAGAACATATCTCACTAATGTTGCAAGATTCTCTAGAATAGAGTCCAAAAATAGTTTATTCGATCTTTTCCAGGTATTTTTCCTTCTGTTCTCTTTAGGGGTATGGCATTAAGAACTGCAGGAATCATCGACGAGGTGGACAGAGGAAGGCATCAACTACTCCAAATTTATTGGATAATAGACTAGCTACAAACCTTCAGAGGGAGGCATCTCTAAAGGATGAGAAGAGTTGGCCCACTCCGGATGGCTCTCCTGATGTTGTTACTGGACAATCCTCTGCGTTGAGATCAGCATGACTGGATCTGGAACCAACGCACTCTGTTTCATCCCTCCATTCCTAAGTCATCCCAGATCTCGGTCCCTTTAACCCCATTCATTATATTTCCAATGTTCGGTGGTCGGATAGCATCTGGAAATTTTTCCTTGAATGGTCAGGTATGAGGATGTGGGTTATTTCAGCTTCAATCCTACTTTGCAGCAAATTTATTACAGGGGATAATTGAGATATTATAGTTCTTGGTTTTCGGACCATCCTTATTTCACCCAGGATCTCTAGTTCGGAGATAGCCTGGTCTAATAACACTTCTTCGAGGCCTCCTACAATGCAACTTACATGTGTTTCTCAACCTGGCAGCAAGGAGGATCAAACACCCAACTGGACACTGACAGTCCAACCCCCCAAAGAAGGAGGAAAGGAAAATTTAGTAGAATGTCCTTGATTTATTCTCCCACAGTTGGCACCTTTTCTTTGGCAGGACCGAGAGTATGCACGAGAGAACATGGTAAATCTGCAAAAAATGGTTCACCTTCTTGCAACATGAAGACCAGATCTCCTAGGGCCAAAGCCAAGCTTCCCCTTTTTCAATGACTTCCATCTTAATATGGAATTCCCATGGCATTGGGTCCTGGGTTAAAACTGACTTCCTCACCACTGAGATTAAGAAAAATAAGGTTGGTATCACTATTATCTTGGAGCACAAACAGCAGGCTACAAAGATCAATGATTTCAGACAAAAAATCCACATGCAAGCGGCCATGCATGCAGAACCTGTCAATCGTCATATTTGGATTTTCTGGGTAAAGGATATTAGTGTGGACATGGTCAATGCTGGGGATCAATTTATCACAGTTAAGGTTTTGAGTATGGACAACTCTTTATTATGCTATTTCATGTATGGAAGCTATGATGCGCAAAGGAGACATGCTCTGTGGGAGGAGATAAGCACTTTTGATCCGGCAGACTCACCCTGGTTAGTGGGAGACAATTTCAATATCATTTTCAATCCAGTAGAGAAGCATGGAAGATTCTATTTTCCTCATGGTTCCAGTCTCGACATATCCTATTTCATGGCGGGAAAGGGACTTATGGACTTGGGATACTATTGGGACCTCTTTACTTGGTGTAATAACTAATAAGGTAGCAGAATATTCTGGAGTCTCCTAGATCGGTGCTTAGAAAATTCTCATTCTATTGGCAAGTACTCTGAGGAGAAGGTCGGTCGTCTGGTACGTGGTGTGTTTGGTCATTCTCCAGTACTTATTTCTTTAAATGTAAGGCAGGATAAGAGTAACTGCTTCTGGTTCCTGAAGTACTGGGCCGAAATCCCTGGTTTCCAACAAATTGTGAGGGATGTATGGAATGAACCAGTCTAGGGACGTTCCTGGGTTTCTTTTAAAAACTAGTTAAGGTGACTCAAATCCAAGCTTCATGCATGAGAAAAAGAAATCCCACCCAGTGACAGAGGTCTTATCTCACTCAAACAGGAAGTGGAAAGCCTGGAGTGTATCCTAGAGTATGAATGGGATGATGATATTTTTGAAGAGTTGGCTAACAAGAAAATTCTTCTTGCGGAAATTATTCTTAATCCGGAACGTCTTTCAAGGGAAAGATCCAGGGTGAAATGGCTTCATGAAGGCAACACGAACACAAAATTTTTTCATGCACGCATTAAAGAGAGAAGCCAGAAGGACAAGCCTAACATCATGATGGAGGATGTCGCCTTCTCAAATGATAGGGATGTGGTTAGCAGTGGCGCTCTGTCTTTCTTCCAGAATCTCCTTGCAGGTCCTAGCCAGGTCATGGAGAATAGTTATCCCACTGGTTTTTCAGAGCTATTTAAGGTGATTCCAATATAGGTTTCGAGTGAGGATAATGTTTCCTTTGAGGACATACCTACGGAGGAAGAGGTGTTTGAGGATATGTTAAATCTCAACCCTGAAAGTGCCCTGGGCCCTGACGATTTTCCTGACTCTTTTTACAGGGGATCATGGGAGGTGGTGAAGTCAGAGTTAATCACTTCCATTCAAGACTTCTTTCGAGGTGGTACTCTTCCCAGGATCACAAGTGCTACAATGATAATTCTTTTTCCTAAGATCAATGATCCATCCTCTATCACCCACTATAGGTCGGTGGGTATGTAAAACTTCTCATATAATATCCTTTCATCCATCATCAATTTGATGCTATCCAAACATTCTCTATGGTGGATATCATTAGAGCAGCATGGTTTTGTGAAAATTTGGTCGATTAATGGTGATATTGCATTGGCACACAAGATGATTAGAGACGTGAACCTCAAAACGCATGGTTCAAATATGGCTACCAAATTGTACATGGACAAGGCATATTATAGAATTGAATGGGGGTTTATCAACAGGTTCCTCTCAGTTATGGGATTCTCGACCTGGGCCACTGATCTTCTATTTATATGCGTGAGTTCTCCATGGTTGGTAGTTTCTTTTTTGGGTAAGTCTCACGGTATCATCAAGGCCACTCGGGGGGTCTCAGTCAAGGGGAACCCCTATATCCAACAATTTTCATTATCATGAAGGACACACTGTCGTTTCCTCAACAGTTAGGTTCTTTCTAGGGAAATCCTCTCTTTTCGTAGGAAAGGGAATCTCCACACAGTTTCTCATATTATATTTGCAGATTACTCCATGATATTCAATAATGATAATAGATGATCTGTTCATGGTATTAATAAGGTCTTGGAAGAATACTTCTCCTGGAGTGTCCAGGTGATAAACAAAACCAAGAGCACTGTTTACATATCCAACAAATGTGGGTCAAGGAGAATTTCCCTCTTGTGCAGAGAGATGAGAATGCAGAAGGGAACCTTCCCCTTAGAGTACTTAGTCCCACCGATATCTCACAGGAGAACTTGCATCAATGATCTTGATCGCGTTATCAATAAAATTACGATCTGGGTGCTCAACTGGAAAACCATTTCCTTTCCTTGGGGGGACTTATTACTCTTGTTAACAGTGTCCTTTCAAGTATACCGATCCATTCTATTTCATCCATCAAGGTGTCGAAGGGGGTCATAGTGTCCATTGAGAGAATTATGGAAAAGTTTATATGGTATGCTTTATCTGAAGAAAAACACCATTGTATTTCTTAGAAAAGGATGGATAGACTGGTCATTGAGGGAGGAATCAATGTGAGGAATCTCTCGGATAACATGCATTCCATGCAAGAGAAACTTTCGTGGGAGGTGGTAGAAGAACATACTATGTGGGGTAAGGTGATGTCATCAATGGGCAAGGAGAACAACGAGAATGGGAGAGTCCATGTTTATCCATTATGTTCCATGTTATCTCCTCTAGTTTTGGTTCTCCGATAGCACTCTTGGTGGATTGTGGGTGAGGGAAATATTCTCTTTTGGAATCATAACTAGGAGGTATCAACAATTGGATTCCCATGATTCCTGGGTTCTCAGATAACTTTCAAGGATGCTAGCATGCATCCAACCTTTCTTCATGTGGTTTTAGATGAAGAACACCAAGGAGTGTTTGATCCAATTAGCATCAGTGCCGATCCGAATCACTGTGTGTTTACTCCTTCGGCTTCGTTACATTTCACCACGATGGATTTTCTAAGAGATATTTTGAAACAACATTAAACTGATAGGTGGAATAATTTCATGTGATGCAACAAAATCCCAAAGAAGTACAATTTCTTAACCTGGCGTATCCGAAACCAGAAAGTTTCTACAGATGAAAGGATCAAGTAGTTGGGGGTTAATATGGCCTCTAAGTTTTGTTGTTGCACTCTCCATTAGGAGGAGAATAGGAAACATTTATTCTATGGGTGCGAATGGGTACAGATAGAATGGAGTTTTCTTGGAGTGGTTATGGCACCGAATTTTCTGAATTTCCTGTAGGGAATTTACCTGGACGAGTGGTTTTATGGCACTAACATCACCATGGTGGAAAGAACGGCTAGAGAGATTATCTTGAATACAGACTGCTGGTGTATCTGGTAGGCTCGAATCATGGCCAGGTATGAGGGCATTATAACCTCTGGCAGAGCTATCATCACTAGAATTAAATCCTTTCTCATGGATTTGGTTAGAGGGATCAGAAACTGGTGGGAGGCTCTTTACTTGCGATGTCTACAGGGCATTACATCACTGAGTACTAATAGCAATGGAGGTGTTGGTGGATAGTGGGTGTGGTGGATTCCCCAGGTTTATGGCCTCAAGATCAATGTCGACGGCTCATGCATGGAGGGGCACATTCACGGGGGAGGAGTCGTTTGGGATTGTAGGGGAAATGTCCTTCTGGCCTTCTCTGCATATTATGGAATGGGTTCTTTAATAAAGGCAGAAGCTAAAGAGTTGTTTACAGGTCTAGAATTTTGTGTGCAGGAGAACAAGGTTCTTTCTCAGTTTGAGATCGATTCCAAGATCATTCACGACTCCATGGGAAACAAGGGGACCATTCCATGGTCAATTGTCTACATAATTAGGATATGTGAAGGTCTTCTCAATCAGAATACTGAGTTAACCCATACTTGGCAGGAGGGAAATAGGGTGGTGGACCACTTTGCATCTCTGGCGGTGGTGGATCAGGGTATTAGTGTCACTTGTTTTCCTTGAATTCTTCTTTTTAAACTTGATGGGGTAAACTTGATTAGGGATGATGTTCTTGGCCTCCATTACTTCAGACCGCCATAGGTCTTGTGTTTTTTTCATTTCTTGTATGTTGGACCCCCATCATATCTTTATAAAAATTTACCTTTGATGATGATAATAGGTACCAATCATTCCTTCCTTCCAAGAATCTTGTCCCAGACCTAGAGTTTTTGGTTAAGCCATTGACTTGATCCTCACGTCTGGAGATACCTTTGGGAGGAGACTCGATAAACACACTTATTTCGACAGTGTAATCTGACCCTTGAGGCGAGATTTTCTATTGGAACCTCTTGGTGGCAGTTTCGAGGCCTTACGACGTTAGTTTGGGTATGGGTTGGGCAACCACAGTTCATACGCAGATTGAATGTATTAGGAAAAAAGGTTCTGGTTTATCTACAATGTTGGGATGGGGTTTTCGTTGGTTGGAGAAAAGGAAAACCCAAGAAGCATTGGATGGAATCCTCCATAAGGGGGTGCATTTGATCACTCATGAGTTGGCCAGACTTACCATTGTGCCAGACTTCTTCAGAGTTTCATCACCGCTTTCAGTGTTGACGAAGAAGGGGAAACCCTTCGTGTGGTCAGAGAGATACCAACAGAGCTTTCAAGAGATGAGGAAGAGGTTGACCAGTGCACCCATAGTGAGGCTACCAGAGGTGGTTGTTGGGTATGTAGTTTACTGCAATGCATTAGGGACCAGACTCGGGTGTGTCCTGAAGAAGGAGCGAGCAGTGATCGCGTATGGTTCATGACAGTTGAGACAACACAAGTAGAACTACACTAACCACGACCTGGAGTTAGTATTAGTGGTATTCACCTTGAAGATGTGGCAGCACTATTTGATGGGTGAGCGTTTTACAGTCTATTATGACCACCATAGTCTTAGGTACATCTTCTTGTAGACGGACCTGAACCCGAGACAGCTGTGATGGCTCGAGTTCTTTCAGGACTATGACTTTGAGATAGTCTGTACTCCTAGAAAGGGGAACGTTGTAGCAGATGGTCTCAGCATGCGATCATGCATTCAGTTGTCAGGAGAGGTGAGAGAGTAGCTGGCCGCGTTGTAGATATCCTTTGTGGATAGAGATGTAGCAGCCTTTCAGCAGTCTCTTACAGTCACTCCTCCACTTCATCAACCAGTCAGAGAGGTGCAGTGTGGAGAAGTTGACTGTGAGATGCGACGTGCTCAGATATCCTCAGTGCAGGAACCTGATGGGTTTTCTGAAGGTGGGGAGCACATCATTCTATCCAGAGGACATACCATGGTACCAGTTTCACTACAGGAGGAGGTGTTGAAAGAGTTTCACACTTCCCCTCTAGCGGTACATCCAGGAGTGGCTAAGATGTATCAGGACCATAGATGGTAGCACTGGTGTCCAGGTAAAAATAGATAGTAGTAGAGTTTTTCTCTCGATGCCTTACTTATCAGTAAGTGAAGGTGAAGCACTAGGTTCCAACAGTCTTGGTTCATCCCTTAGAGGTCCCAGAGTGGAAGTCAGATTGGATATCAATGTATTTCATGATAGGGATTTCACGTACATTCAAAGGACACAACTCTACCTAGGTGATTGTTGACTGACTCACCAAGTCGGACCACTTCCTACCAATTAGAGATCAGGGCTCCATAGAGAGCTTGGGACGCCTCTACGTTCAGGAGATCGAATTTATTCATGGCGTGTCATCGACTATTGTCTCTGATTGAGATGGACATTTCACTTTTCGGCTATGGAAGGGGTTACAAGAGGCTTTTGTAATGCATCATCACTTGAGCACCGCCTTCCATCCTCAGATGGATGGTCAGACTGAGTGGACCATTTAGACTCTCGAGGACATGCTCTTTGCATGTGTCCTTGACTTTGGTCATAGTTGGGAGGATCAATTACCCTTGGTGGAGTTTGTGTACAACAACAGCTACCACTCCACCATCTGGATGGCCCCTTACGAGGCACTGCATGACCGACCTTGCAGATCACCTCTGTGCTGGACTGACCTAGGGGAGTCAGCACTTGTAGAACCAGAGATGGTTCAGGATACGACAGAGAAGGTGCAGATCATCCAGGAGCGGATGAAGACTTCACAGAGCATATAGAAGTCCTATGCTGATTGGAGATGGAGACCACTAGAGTTTGAGGATGGTGACCACGTCTTCTTATGGGCCACACCTCGATGAGGTCTACGGAGATTTGGTCGAGGCGGAAAGTTATATTCGTGATTTATCTTGCCGTTCCAGGACCTCAGTAGAGTAGGCGAGGTGGATTATCGTCTGGCCCTTCCACCTCAGTTGTACTGGGTGCACAACGTCTTCCACGTATCTCAGCTGAGGAGATACGTGCATGTCCCGTCCCACATCATCGACCACGAGGAGATGGAAATCGATGATGGGGAAACTTTCATAGAGGTTCTAGTGGTGATTTAGGATCGACAGGAGCGAGTCTTACATGGATGGTCGATTCCTCTAGTACGTGTTCGCTGGAAACAGAGGAACCTCTAGGGAGTACATGGGAGCGGTAGGCTCAGTTGCATGCTCAGTACCCCCATTTGTTTCCCTAGTGAGTGTTGTAGCTTTACGGGGACTTAAATCCCTGAGTTGGGGGTAATGTATATACTCATAAATTTCAAGGAATTTGTTTTCTTAATTTCGTTGAAATTTTACGAGTCTGTAGTTTCTGATGGAGCCAGATTCCGGGGCCCGGTGTGCTCGAAATCAATTTCTGAAGTTTGTTCGGGTACATTCAGTAAACATATGTGCGGGTTTTATTATCTTTTGAACCGATGCTCAGAATTGAAATCTGAGGACACCGATAAACTCGAAGTGCCGGTATTCTCTTAAGGGGACCTTTACCGCAGTTTTTTTGTAAATGTTGAAAGTTAATTTTGGGGATTCTTTATTAATTTAATAAAAATTATGTGTTACAAAATTTTTGTTAAGGGGTGGTTATTTTCTCCAAAGAGGAGTTGGAGGTGGGGACCATATCACACATAACCACCCATGAGAGGATTTTATGTGTTGGGTCCCACACAAACACAAACCTCACAATTCCCCTTGAAACCCCACTTTTACTGCTAAAACCTTTCACCTTTCTTCTTTTGAATTTTAAAATTTTCACCTCCTCTCATGAATGTTCCAACACCTAAAATTAATTAATGGAACACTTAATTAATCTAGTTTTGATTTAATTCGAACATATTTTTCTAAAAATTTAAATAAGAGATTATTTCTCTTATTTGGATTGGAATAATTTTGGTCGGGAGAAAAAAGTAGAGGATAATATTTATTGAAGGAATATTATTCATCCCACGAATAACATCTCCTCCACTTCTTACACCGGGACAAGAAGGTGAGGCGACGCCATGAAGAACTCCATCTACCTTCCTCTTCCTCCGCGTCAAGTGAGAAGATGCCATCATCGCCAACGACAATTGTTCAAGGAACTACATTCGTCTTCCGAGACACCCACTTCCACGACGCCATTTTCCACGACTACGACGAATGAACCTTGAATCGAGGTAGGGGTTATGATCAATTTTAATTCAATAAAATTGTACCTCATTTTTCATTGAATTCCTTGGATTGCCTTCGGCCTTTTGTTATCGCCTAACGCAGAATGCGCGGGCCGAACGAACACAGACCAATGACCCTCTGTTCGTTATTGAATATTTTTGCGGTGGTGACTGGAGGTGGTGGAGACCGGAGGTGGCAGAAACTGGAGGTGGAGGTCGCACACTGGCCGCGTGGAGGAAATTTTGGCCGGCTTCTGCAGGCCGCTCGGATGAACCAAACCGGTAGGCTGTAGCAGGTTAGGCTGGTGAACCAAGACACCCGTAGGTGTCGCGCGGTTGAGGTGCAGCCCGCATCTGTGGGCCGCTTGTTGGACAAAACGACCCGTTATGGACGGCCGGGAAAGAGACCAGGGCTCCGCTTGGCGTCGTGCTGTGGAGAATATTGTGGCCCATGCTGTTCGGGCCACTTCGGCGGGTGAACCGGCTGGCCGCCTACCTGCCGGGCTGAAGGAAACTGCGGCACCCTCAGGTTCCACTTGCATAGAAACCACGGCCCACAACCGCGGGTTGCTCGCGCTAGACAAAACCGGCCGGCTTCGGCATGCTAGAAAGCAAGGAGGGGCGGCGCCGCTCGGCGCCCCCTGGTGAGCTGAACCGACCCACGACCCAGGCTGGGTCCGCGGGTGGGCCTCGCCCCACGGGGCTGGGGTGACCCCCTTTCTGGGTCGGACCTGCCGGGACAAGTCCCTTGGTGGGACGCGCTCCACCCGGCCTGGATGAACCTCGGCCGGGTCAAACCCACCAAACCTGGTCAGGTCGACCCGCCAACCCATTGGACTTGACGGGTTGGGCCCATTTCACTTAAACATGAATAAGTTTTAGACCGCGTGTTCGATCAACGCGCCGCCTGCGGCACTAGGATCCTCGTGAAGAGGCGGTCCTTTTGCAATACTCTAAGTAAGTTTTGGACAACTTTGAAAATCGTCCGTGTATGGAAAGAGTGTAATTCCAACCGGGCCTCTAGAATGGAAAATCCAATAACTCTCAGACCAGGCATTTGATTGACGCGTTGTCTATCGCGTTGGGTTTCTTTTGACGAGACGAAACATTAGAATACATCAACTCCGTACATCGTGATATTTTATGTATCGACCCCTTTTCTTGAGGAGCGGACCCTCCCAGAATCGAGTGTGATGTGTGCGGGAACCCTAGAAACGGCTGTGACTGCGTCGGCTTCTGTACCAAAATCGTGTGTGGGTTCAACAGCAATGACTACAGTAATGGAATCCATCGGGGGTTCGATGACGAAGACAACTATACTGGAATCCTATGTGGTTTCGACAGTTCTGACAAAGTAGTTGGTCCTGTATCCTGTGTCGGTCCGAGAGCTTAGATGAATCAGTAACCACATCTGATCATCTGTATTACTCTAGAATAGATGGACTGTATCATGTGTGGGTCCGACAGCTTAGACGAGATAGATGGATTGTATCTTGTGTGGGTCAGACAACTTAGACGAGATAGCTGGACTGTATCCTGTGTTGGTCCGACAGCTTATTTGGACTGTATCCCGTGTGGGTCCGACAGCTTAGATGATCTAGTGGCTACATATGATCATCTATATATCTCTTCTATTGTGGCATACCTGTGTGAGATGATACTTGTATTTCAATAATTATCATTATGGTGATTGAATTTACTTCCTTTGGGGAATTGGATTGTGATTGGGGTCATGATTTGGAGCTGGACTGAGTTTGGTAACTTTGGTATATGTATGGGAATATACCTAAGTAGGGTTGGTTGATACTTTATGGTTGTATCGTTCTTCTTTTCCTTATCCTTAGTGGACATTGTAAGACCGTGTAGGTCTCGGGGTCCCTACTGAGTATCGTTATACTCAACCCAGCATGGGCTATGCCCGCACCTTGTTGTGTTGGATGCAGACGAAGGAAATCGCTGGAGGAGGCCGAGAGCGCCACAACTAGACGGTACCTTGAGGTTGACCTTGCGACGAGTCGGCACACAGTGGAGACTGACAGATGTGGGTGCTGAGGTGGCCATCTGTACCTACCCTGCAGGTAGGAATCCCCATAGGGTGATCCAGGAGCTACTCTTTACTGTGAGTTGTTTTTCCCTTTTTATTGTACTTGTTGTTCAGTTGGGTTTATATATTGGCCCATTTACTTTCCAGCACACTATTTTGTATTCAGTTTTACTTAGTGTTTACTTCCTATTTAGTACTCTATTTTGTTTTTTACATTCATAAAGGCAATGCCTTCCTAGCTTATGGATTTACGCCTTTGGTGCTAGTCTCCAGCCCCTGGCTTATGGAAGGCGGGCTTGGGGTAGTCACAGCACGGGCCCTGAGGACAGGTCGTGACATCTACCCTTTATGGATCTAAATCACCCCAACATATTGGTGTATTTTTCTTTTTAAATTTAACCACATGATACACATTCATTGGTTAATCTTCTTCATTCCCACTTTCCACATCTTGGAATTCCTTCACTATACTCTGTACTAACTTCTAGTTCACTTGAGGCACCAGTGTAACACCATTTTTAGTAGCTCGTTACTCATTGGCTTGAGAAGGTCCTGAGGCGTTACTTGGACTTATGCGATGTTCCCAAGGAGCCAACAGCAGAAAATAAATGTTGACGGATTCAATAATAAATTGGTACCTTGAGATAAACCAACCAACCAAACAATCCATTTCCAACATACTAAATGGTGCATGTGACATAGTAACCTGAGTCATATATTACCAAAATCCCACCAATTTATTCCATAACAATTCCCAAAATCCAATATAAAAATACCTTACGAAAACAATATCATAGTACCAATAAAAAGACTAAACAAAAAGACCCCAAGTAACTATGATACCATCTATTTCTCTACACCAAGCTCAATGCTCCAAGCACAACAACACCACCAAACCATCATGACGAACTGCTAACAAAATTAGATGCTTTACTCTTACATGTGTCCACGATTAAAACATCTGCAAAAGAACAAATTTCCAATGAATGGATGAGTAATAATAATCTGTAGTATATCCCCAAATTAGATCCCTTCACACTCAACTAGGAAAGAACCATTAACGCATTTATATAAAATAGTTTATATAAATCATCAACTTGTTCAATAATTACGACAAGCTAAGCATACCCTTACCAAGACATGTCAAAGAATGGAAAACCATAATTATGACATAATAAATATCACTATCTCACATTATCATGACCAATTTTCATCTTGCATAGCAACACACAACAAGGGATACAACCATGGTAGAAGTTCCCATCCAAGCCTATTTACTACTTTTCTAAAATAGTTGTACTTTGCGACCACTTATCCATAATGGTGGCCCTTCCGTCCACTAACCATCACCTTTTATAGTGATAATTCTTACCCACTTCAACACAATAAAAAAACCATAATAATTAACCATCCAAAATCGTGAATCATTGAGGCCACACATTATGCACCCAACCATTTCCAACACATGATAGTCACTTAAATAAATCACCCATGTATTGAAAACACATTTTAACAATTTTACAACCCAAAATACATTTCAATAAACCAACATATTATTGAGAACCTTTTTTCCAAACCATTTTCATAAACTAACACAAGTAACATATTTTAAAATCTACATTTTAAAATCACACAACAAGAGCCTTTTTGCAATAATATCCTATTTCACCCAAAATCTCTAAATCCTCACCAAATGGGTTTCATGAATATTTTCACATCATATTCACAATTAATTTGAATAAAAAAATTAATTGAAAATAATGCCTCATGTTATAACAATGTATAATCAAGAGAGAAGACACCTACCTTTAGGGTTCCGAAGAAATTGACCCACAAGCATCCATACCACAAATCTGACGAATGATCCACAAAAACCACTCTAGATTCTTTTCCCTAATATGAACAAGCTCTAATTTAATCATTTAAGAAAACAAAAACACTAGATCAACATGAAACAAATGTAGATATAGAAAACCAAGAGAGATGGAAGAGAAGTTCTAGAGAGAACCTCAAAGAATCCAAGAGAGAAGACATACCTGAGATGAACCACCTTTAAACCACCAATAAACCCTTTATATTTTATTCCAAAATGGGTGGAATATCCCCTCTAGTACTTGAGATCAAGGAATCCCTTGTAGGGTTCGTATGAGAGGATAAAGTATAGGGTTAGGGAAAATCCAGATTATCCATGATTAAAAAAACTAATTTTAGGGGGTCGCATGGTTAGCTCGCTTGGTTTGACAAACCATTCACTAACCGTGTGGATGATACTATCCGAACAGTGGCATATCGCATAGTTACCTAGGATTCTTACACGGTTTCCCCTAACCGTGCTCAAATGTACAACCTTAAAAAGGCCTCCAAAATATTCCAAAACCATTCCAAACTCTCTAAAATACTCCCAATCATTACCTAACCATTTTATATAAAAAAGGTATAAACAAAGGTCACATACCTCAAACCATGGGGTTCTACAATTATTATCAATTCTCTTGATGGTAGATAGGGGATTTGGACAATTTATTTGATTTATCCTGGATAAAATTTGGATTTCATAATCCTATATCTTGTCTTGTTAGTTCTCCTTTATCAAAAGAAAAATTAATGGTGTCTCACACTATCAAGACTCCTTGAGGGATTTCTCAGATCCATTTTTCTAGTGTTCATAATTTCAACCTAACAAATGAAAGATTTATTCTTCTAGTTTATCAAATTTCTTTGTTTATGATTCCATAAATAGTAAAATATCAATTTTTTATGTTTTTATTAAAACATTCTCAAATAAGGGGTGGAATAAAATTCATCATTGAATTTGTGTAGGTGTAAAAATTTAAAAACAATGTTATTTCCCGCCTTATATCGTACCAATAATTAAAATTAATTATATGTATTAGGTAAGATAATTTTTTAATATATGTTATATATATATATAATATTTTTAGAAAATTTTCATGAAATTTTCCATAGTCAATGTGTGAGATAAATTCTGTATATTTTAAACAAAATTATTTGTACGTTTTTCAATTTTTTTTGATAAATTACACTATGACAAATTTTATATTTTTTTATGAATATCACACAGACATACACACACACATAAACACATAAAAAGATTATTTGTTTCCCATTAATTTTATTTGAATTTTTTTATTTTGTATGGGAGTGTAAAAGATTTTTTAAAATTAAAAAGTTGTGTTAACATTAGATTTTATAAATTAATAAAATTAACTGTAATAATTTTAATAATTTTTTACTATATGTTATAAAAAATTAAATTCAATCATGTTATGTGACAAAGATAAATTTATTTATATATTGGTTTTGTAATGTTTTATACATAGCATCAATTTTAACGTAATAAAATGTTTATTAAATATGATGAATTTTATTTTTTGATATGAAATTTTTATTAGAGGAAATGTGAGATTCTATGTATGGAAACAAATCAAAAACCCCCATTGACATTTATAATTTTAAATTTCACTTTTTTCATTGAATTAAAATATATTTTTATATATATTCCATCACAAATTCAATAATAATTTTAATTTTTACACTTCCCTACAAAAATTGAAATATTCAATAATTTAAAAATTATATATGAAAATTTTAAAAAATAGAAAAAATTATATAAAACAACATAATAACTATTTTTTGATAAAAAAATCCAAATATGATAATTATAGAAACTTGTAGTGAAATATTTAAATGTGGAAGTCCATATTTTCAAGACAATGAGACCGTACCCAAGTGGTAAGGGCTCTTGCTTGGCATCCAAGAGACCCAGGTTCAAAACCTGGTGGAGGCAATTTTTCGGGTTCCTGTAGAAGACACTGTAGCTGTATTGTAGCAATACTGTAGTAGGCACTGTAGTAGGAACTGTTCACTACTGTATTAGTAGGAACTATTAACCTGATTTGGGATTTCGGGCCACCGGTTTGGGCCTACGAGTCTCAAGGGCCTTCGGGCCACGAAAGGACACCGGGCCATAGGGCCATCGGGCCATTGAAGACCATGAAGTTTCCTAGTTCACATAGATCATGCCCCAGAAGAGGATCAGAGCACTAGTAGCAGTCACCAGAAGCAGAGCTAATCGGATTGGAAGATTGAGAGGGTATGGCAACCACCATCAGGACTAGGCACCAGACAGCTTTGTACTGGGCAATGCTAGCCGATCAGCAATGCAGGTGGAGAGCTAAAAGGCAATTAATGATGAAAATGCTGGGGATGGGTAATTCTAGTGGGTGGGGCCTATGGGTCATGTTATGGGCATGGTATGCCTCTAGGCCTTCGGGTCATTTATTACAGGTTATGTCGGGCCTTGTTCCTTGGGCCTACGGGTCATGTACGGGTTCCCCTTCAACCCTTAAAAGGGGGATTGTCCTTAATAAAATAAAAAATAAGGCCTTCGGTCCATTCGGAGGAAGTCCATATTTTCAATGAAATTTCAATATCATATAAAATTTAACTGTATTTAATTACATTATAAAGAAAAAACAATTTTAATTTTGTGTTTCACTATGAAATAATTAATGAAAATCAGGAAATATTATTAAAAATGGTCATAAAAAAATCTAAAATTGTGCAACACAGCTTTTAACTAATATTCAAATAATTATATATTTGAATAAATTAATTTTTACAAATTAAAATAGTAAAGTGAAAAATAATGATAAAAAGGTGGGAAATTTTAGGACAATCTTTTTCTAGGAATATATAATGTAATGTTTGTAATTTTCAAATTTCCATACCATTATGAAATTAAATAGATTGGTATTTAGTCAAACATTCAACTATTTTCATTGCGATCATTCATAATTGTAATGTGCCTGAAATACATTATGGGAAAAATAATATTCATGAATTCAATTTTCTTTGGATCCCGCTTTTCTAATAAATCAGATAATCCTTCTTCTACTACTTCTTCCCCATAATTGTGTTCTTTTATGAATATTGGGATGCTAAGATCTAATTCCACATTGTTAAATTTCTATGGTTATGAGGCAGACATGTTCACTTGTATTCTCTAGTGAGAGAGGTTGTTCAAATTCACCTAGTCATGAAATTAGACACCCCTTCATCTACTACCCCCACCCCATCCCCATGTTCTTGTTTGAAGAGTGGGATTCTAGGATCTTCTACAACATCCTCAAATGTCTAGTAGATCAGCCCAGAAGAGTGAACTTCCATACTCTAGTGAGAGAGGGCATGGAATTAAACATCCCTTCTCTAACTTCCCGCACCCCATTCCCTTGTTCTTGTTTGAGTAGTGGGACATTAGTGAAAATATATTAACACAAAAATAAATAATTTATTTTTTTTAGTAGAAGTTTTAATTAAAAATTTCATAGAAAAAAATTCATAGAAACATTTCTGAGAAAAATTTGGAATAATTAGTGTAAATATATACACGAGATTTAATTTTCAATAGAAATGACCACAATTCAAATATAAATTTCCAATGAAAAGATTCAATGAAAATTTAATATGATGAATTATTTTTATCATTGGAAAATAATACTCAAAATTAAAATAAATATATACATATATATTAGTATATGTATATGTATACAAACAAACATAAATTTGAGTTTTTTTCTTTTAGGATGCATCGGTTGCTAAAGCTAATGCTATCTATAATGTATTGAGGTTATTCACCAAGATAGGATGAAAATATATTATTTTTGAATCATAATTCCTCACCATATTAAACATAATCCATGCACTATAGAAGGGATTACAATATTTGGGATTACTATTTCTGATGTTCCGCTCTGTTTCCCACCTTTTCTCTACATAAAAGTACTCTTTCATAAAAAGATAAGGGAATAAGGAAAATGATTTACAAGAAACCTAGGGGAAAACTAGTGAATACCATGTTTGGTTGGTGGATTTTCCATCCTTGTCGAGTTCTTTTGTAATTATTGATCATCGAACTCATAATTAAAACCCCTTTTTTGTTTGTAAAAAACATAAATTTTGAAATTGTATCAGAATTTTACAATTTTTCATGATAACCAATACTCACAATTTACAATGAAATTTTACACTAAACATTCAGGAAATAAATTTGATTACCCTAATTCAAAAATAAATACATTTTAAATTCATTAGCATAAATATATTAATAAATAATTGACCAATGTAATTTTTAAATAAAAAATTTATAATGAAAATTTCAAATGTAATATCAAATGAAAATTCCCATAAGAAATTTATTGTGTAAATTTAAAAATAAAAAGTAAAATTAAAAATATATTAGTATATAAACCAAAAATTTTAATTTTCAATGGTAATATTCATTAAAAAAATTCATTAGAAACATTTAGTGTATATTTCGACATGAAAATTTTAGTTCAAATTTAAATAAATATTTTAAATGAAAACATACACTTAATTTTTATTATAATTACAATAAAAATTATATTACGAAAATTCTAAAATAAATTTATTTTTTAATTTCATGTGATAAATATATTAATATATAAATCTAAAATGAAAATTTTCACTAGAAAGTTTCATTGACAATTTACCCAAGAATTTTTTGGTGTAAATATCAACTGGAAACTTTTAGTGCTTACTATTACCCAACCCATTCATTTTCATGACATGGTCTTAATTAACACACTCATTATTTAGTGTTACTAAAACCTTCAGATAGATGAAATATAGTAATATAAATAAATTTAATAGTAAATAATAATTGATACATAAAAAACCAAATCACAAATCAACTGTTGAACAACTTAATTAATTTTTTGTTAGCCTATTCAATTTTTATTTTCTACTATAATTTAATTTAATTGATCTTATTTTTATGATAATCTGTAGTTTTACCCTTTACACTAAATTCAATTTTGACTTCCTCACCTATATCAAATATTTCTAGATTTAATTCTTGTTCTAAATGACTTTATAAATAAAATCCAAATGTGAGAAAATTTTAATAGATTAAAATTAGAGTGAAATTGTGTAATTTTAAAAACTAGAATAAAAATATACTTTTATTTAAAATGATGGTGTTGAAGCATCATTTTATTATTAAATCAAATAAAATACCTCTTTTAACGGAGTAGAGGGATACCCATTACATAGCCCGAAGGCCGAGTGGGCTTGTAGCCCATTATATAGCCCGTAGACCCAAACTTTTGGCCCAATGCCCATTCTTTGAATAGTAACATGCCTGCTACAGTACCCGGACTGTAGCACCGCTGCTACAGTGCCCTTCCACCGATACATTACCCTGCCGATCTACAGTACCGTCACTACTATAGTACTGCTACAGTACTCTGCACCCAATGGGGTTTTAACCCCCATTTATCATGTTGGATTATGGTGTGCTTACCACTAAGCCAATAGATGTACTAATATTAATTGGAATCATTAAAAACATACAAATGAAACACCATCTGTATATTATAAACAATCACATGTAAATTTTATATGAAGGATTTATATTTTCATAAGTGAGTGATTGATATTTTCTAATAGAATCAATATGGAACACATATTTTATAATTTTCCATCTAATTTCTATTTTCAATTGATTTCTCATGTACCATGATTTAAATATTTGGTCTCGTTTTTCAAATAACACATTTAATCTCATGGTAAATTCACATTTATGTAGAAAAATTTATTTTATAATTGGAATAAAATAAGTAAAAATGATGTAATAAGTGGAATTCAAAAACAAGATAGAATTGAAACAGTTTTAAAATTCATAATGGTATTTACAACTATAAAAATATGATCAAATATTACTACATACTATAGTAATATGAATATTGTTGTACATTGTTAAACTATGCACAATGATGAATATTTAAATTGGTGTAAATTTTCAAATTTAATTATTATAAACTGATATTTTAATCATAGTAATTGATAAATATTGTTTATGGGTTTAAAATTAGAATACATGCTATTAAATTTTCTTGTAGTTATAGAATAATGTGTATGAATAATGTATTTTCATATAGTATGAACATCGAGGGAGCATGGGTGATATTGAAGAGAATTATTGATACAGTATAGTGTATATGTACAGTTGTATGTAAATTAAATCACTATATTCATAATGTATGCAGACAAGTGTAAGTACATCGAAATGACTGTATGCATACTACATTCATAAGAGCACGTTTATATTCATCTTATGGTAACTGTTATATCTAGATAGTTTGATCTTATCCATGGTTGAATACAATAATGAATTTTATATTATTGGGCATCATGTGTAGTCTAGGGAAGTATTAAATTGATTTACAATTATCTTTGCAAGGATTTCAAGATCAACCCAACCTAATTGGATGCCAAGATAAGGGGAAAATACATGGTAACATTGATGTTTTTATAGTACAAGAACCATTTATCGTCATACAAGGTTGTCTATGGAATCATTTATAGGGAAAGAGGATGAAAAGTTGTATTTGGAAAAGAAAATAAATCTCCCACACTAGGATAATACTATGGAACTCTATAATATTATATCCATAACATATCTCAATAAATTTGTGTTGACGTCTATAGAAATATGGATTTCCATAAGGTGGTTGATTTAGAACCAACCACTTCTTATTTAGCAATCACTTACAACCTATTTCACTTGCAAGAGACTCCCTGTCTCATAGTCACAAGCCACAGAGCTAGTAGAACCTATATTATTAAAGGATGTGTGATGAAAATTATTTAAAAGGAAAGATTAATCAATGCCCAGAGTAAAATAAATACTCATCTACGGTGCAAGCCCGGGCCAAACCCAAATTTATAGCATAGATAATTTATATCACGGGATCAAAGATAATGTTTTCATTATTGGTAATAGATAATTTATAATGATTCCTTTTAATGAAAACCGTGAATTTAATTTTATATGAGTAGATTCATAGACAATAAGTTGCTCTTCTAGGCCAGTTAAGCTAAAAACTAATTATATATGATTTTATATCATATTACATTAATATGTTTGGTGTATGGATGAAGGTTCATATTTTTCTACATCTACCTTTATATTATTCATATTGTATATGTAGGTGTGTCCAATGAAAGCTTCCAAAAATGGAGTACTAGTTATTTATTTATTTCCATGTGCTCAGTAGTTTAAGAAAATACTTCAAGTCATACTACATTGTTTATCAAACACCAATAATCATATTGAATGCATACCATTAAAAACACTAGTAATCATATTATATTACACTGGAGGGATAGTTTATATATAAAATTTGAATTTATTCATATAAAATCTGAAGGTATGAATATAAAAAAATTATGTTTTTGATATAAAATTGAAATAAAAAAGGAAATTAAATATTTCATATTATTGGGTATGAAGAAAAATTTATTATAGTATGTGAAACATATTTTCAGAAGGATTCTTCAGAAGGAATAGCCTATAAGATAATGAAATTTATAGTCAGGCCAATAAATAACTATAATTGTTATGTGAAATGGGGTTTAAGGATAACTGCTAAATTTTATTATAATAATTGTATAAAAACATCAATGTATAATAATCAGATGTATTTATTATGATAACATCAATTATTGGAGGTGAAAAAAATTGAGTTGGATCAAATATGTTATTGAATCAATGAATATTTATGATTTACTTTTAGTAAAAACCCAATAGTAAATCATAAGAAATATACCCACATAATTGAGTTGAAACTCTTATTATTAGAGTTACATTAATAGTTTGAAACTATTATCGTAACAAACATGGTTTTAAGTTGGGTTTTTCTAATGAAACTCTAATCATATATAAAAGAGTAAATCAATGTTCCTCTAATTTAATAACATGTCCTAGGTTATTATGAATACATCTAATTATTACTTTCTATATATGATTGATATTATAAAAGGAGTTTAAAAAACATCATTGTAAATAAATCACAACTGTATTTATTATGATGTCATATATTAGACATTGTAATTTGTTAATATAAAAACTCAATTATTAGTACATCGTAACCGATTCCCCGAAATTATGTTAAAATTTCAAAACTGATTATATTATTGATTTAAAATTGATTCAATTTAAGATGCATTGTTTAATTTTATTATGTAGTGTTTTTATATTAACATAACTATGTATGCATTATGATGTACTATTTTATCCTAATTTAGTTGGATTTCTACTCTAAAAGTAAATATTATGATCTATTTAATATACCAAAATTACATCACAAGTATAAGAAATAATATACTAATAGTACATCATAATAAAAACATATGATGATATATATTTTATTTTTCTCTCAAATTCATTCTCCTCAATTCATTTACTCTTCTATTTTATGTAACCTTTAAAATAATTATCTTTTATAAATTTACATACACATATATTTGATTTTTTCCAAAATTAATTCCTATAAAATAAGTTCATACAGGAATCCACTAATATTAATATACTTATTTTATATATAAGTGCATAAAGTTACTGTGTCTTGGAAAATACATGAATATATAAGTGAAAATCGGTAATTCATACAAGAAATAACGCACATATCTGAATATGTATACTATAAAATAAATACTAATATGAATCTATATAGAGAATAAATGTACATAAAATACGAAAAAAAGATATAAGTGCATACCAAAAGTCAATTTTTCCTATATTTATTTCCATTGAAATGAATACATAAATATGTACATAAAGAAATAAGATCATATTTTTACTTATTTTCTATATTTGTAAATGAATACACTTATTTTATATATTAAAAATAGAATATTTGTATAAAAATAAGTTCATATTATACATGTACTTATTTTCTATATTTATTAACTATATGAATGTCCATGTAAATTCATAATGATATATCTGCATATAGAAATAAGTACATGTAGAAAATAAGTCCATATACAATATGTATAAATAAATAAGACCTTACATAAATGTACTTATTTTCATTATGCATTACAGTTCATATTAAAATATCTTCATAATAAAATAGTTTTAGATATCTAATTATTTGTATATATACAGAAATATTCTATATGCACATGTTTTTGTACGCAATTTTTTCTATATGTAGTAACTGTGTAATACTACTAAATATAGTTTAAATATAGCATATATATATATATATGTGTGTGTGTGTCAAGTCATTGATATCTATTATTATCACATCACTCTTATGATATTCATTACAACCAAAATATTTTAATTTTTATCTTTTTTTAAATTATTATAAATAGATTATCATATAATAAAATAAAACATACACTGATGTGTTATGAATGCTTTATGATTCAACAATGATTATATAGATATTGTAATTATTTAAAAAAAATAAAACATTATATATAGTTATTGAAAATTGAAACAATATTTATGTACTAAATTTCCAACTACCCCTTAACATCGAATGAACATGGACAACCAACTCACCAAATTCCATCTATACCCAAAATATATTTTTTTATTTCACTAATTCTCTCTAAAAAATTATTGCTAAAAATATTTTTTGCGTGTAGTTGGCTATTTCAAAACTCACCATATCATAAGAACTACTCTAAGCGTTGGTACCTCCAGTATGCTATGAATGTAAATTTAATACATCATTCATAGATTATTCATAGGAATGGCATCACACCAAACTCTCTTGCTATTATATGATAATAAAGGATTAGTTTCAACAATATTGGGATTGTATTAGAGAAATAGAATACAAAAAATATATAAATGAATGAATATTTCCTTCAAGTTACGTATAATGGTGAATATTAATGACATATAATTACATCACACAATTGATTCACTCTAATGGATTACATTCATTTTCATTAACTCATATATACAACTTGATGTTCTTCTAGGATTTATATCATAAGCTACAAATGTCACATTTTGGTTTTAATAATGGACATTAGACTTAAAGAACCTAGCATTACCACAAGTGCATGTATACATGTGTTTTTCAAACAATATAAATATATGGTATACATCTAAATGAATAGTTTTTATAATGAACTAATTTTAAGGGAAAATGAATAATATATGAAAATATAAAATGGAATTTGTAAAGACTATAAATGTTCACATGATAATATAATGTCACCAAATAGGGTCCCCTACAACAGGTTATGAATCATTTATAAAAAATGATTTGTGCTTGATACTGTAAATAGCATTTCAAACACCTTGTGGATAAAAAAGACTAAATTTATGTAGTACCTAAATATCATAACTATTGTAGTAGATATCTCATTCCTAAAATAATAATGAGTATAAAATTGAAAAAATTAAAAAAAATTATTAATTAAAAATTTAAAACGTCAAAATAAATTAAAATTATCGAATGGAAATAGAATTTTTTAAAATAAAGAAATTAATTGTGAATAAATTGAAATTTTTTTAGTCGTATTATTCCTTCTAATCAAAGGAGATTTATCTGGAGAAATATATATCAAAAATAAATTAATATCACCACCTGTAAAAGAAAAATATTTAAGTTGTGATGGTTTATGCAAGGTAAAGACAGAACAGTTACGAGTAGGTATCCATGTAGAGAAAAACTTGATGAAGAACCTGAAATTAATTAACATAATTTACTTTAATATAAAACTCATAAAGTACAAAACACTTTATAAATGTGATCTGATGAAATTGGGTGAGAAATATAGAGTCAATCAATGTTTGATTAAAATTTTTAAAAGTAAACAACTATTATTTTAAAAAAAATCAAAAAATTAAAAAGGAAGATTATAATATAAGTGAAGAAGTTGAAATTATTATAGTAGTAACATAAATCAACATAGAATCACATGGATTAAGAATAACCTGAAACACATTAATGTCGCTACCTAAATAGAAACATGTTGAAGTAGTGATGTTTTAGGCCAGGTCACAAGGGAATGAATTCCAGTAGGTCTCCACGTGGCAGGAAACCTGAAGAAGCACCTAAAACAAATTAACATCACTTCATGTAATATAAAACCCATAATTCATAAACCAATTCATTAAGGTGATGCGATTAAATTGGGTGATAAATATAGAATCATTGAAAATTTGATTAATTTTTTTGAATGTAATCAATTATTATTTCACAATAAATAAAACATAAATTATGGATGGAGATAATTAAAACTAAACCATATATGTTGAAATGAAAAAAAATTATTTGGTAAAAATTTACCATCATTGATAACAATATGAAAATGATGTATAGTGTATCATAAGAAATCATGAATAATTGATTTTCACTTTATCTAATCATTGGATACTGATTGTTGCTTGAATTTTTATTTTTTATAAAAGGGAATTTAAGATAATTACTCAATTAATAATATTAAAACATGTTATAGTTACATAATAAAAAATAACAAAATTAATTTCGGAAGTATATGTCGATTCATATATCAATGTTAAAGAATATCAACTTAAAATTTAGGATTATTATTAATGAACTATAAAAGAAAAAATCAAAACTGATTAATATAAGAGAATATATGAAACATATTTCATTGTAAATCATCTTTATAATTTACCATAACAATAAAATATATTAAAACAATATTAAAGGATAATATAGAGGAATCAAAATTAAATTACAAAAAACTAATAAAATGACACATTAAATGATAAAGCATGACTAAAAATTTTATCAGTAAGAATTAATTCAGCATGTTTTATAAGAATATTGAAGACATAGTGAAACACATTTGAATAAATTTAACCTATATCATCAAACTATCATCATAATCAATGTTGGTGTCATGAAGTTGAGTAAAAGACCATGACATTTCTGAAAAAAAATCAAATAAATAATAAAATGAAAATTAATATATTTAGAATATGGAGGAATATTACTTTACTTATTTAAAGATGATAAATAATTAATTATTATTACATGTTTTAATTCCTAAATGTGTGTTTGAATTTTAAACCTTCAGTTGGTTATATAAATTTTCATTGTAAACAATGTCATCTGAGCATGTGGGTTTTATTTTTCCAGTATCTGTTGCATTTTCTTCATAAGAAGAAGTAACTAAAATTAAATAATAATTTTCAAATGAGTCAGAGAGATGGGGAAGGAAACTGAAGAGTATAATATTAATCTAGACTAACTGTCAGTTTCATTAAATTGATAGCTATAATATATGTAGTTAGAATTTAAACTCAGTGGCGGAGGAGCCCTGAAATATGAGAATAGAGGTAGTGAAATATAATGCGATAGTGAAATTAGGGGAAAAGGAAAAAATAACTTGATTATTATTATCACCTAAAATCAAAGTTATGAAGTAAAATAGATGAATGATGATAATAGAATAATGAAATTAAAAATTTATATGGTAGAGAAAATTGATAGAGGTGAACGTATTTAGAAAGATCATCCTCTTTATACTCATAAAGAATCCTTATTCACCATTTTGAAATAAGTTATCAAGGAAAAAAATTGGAAATGAAATTAGGGTTTTAACTCAAACATTCCAATATCTAGGTAATTAATATATATACCCATGAAATACTGTTTATAATCAGAGGCTAGAAGATGGGGAGCCGAAGGTAGGGAGGAGGAGAAGATGAGGTGGAGGTGAGGAGGTGAGGTAGTTGAGGTAGAGGCAGAGGTAGGGAGGAAGAGGTAGAGGCTTAAGAAGAGGTAGAGGAATTGCAGAAAATGAATAGGAAGATGCGGGTATTAAAAAAATGAATAGAGGGAACTAGTATGGAAGAGGATAAGGTAAATAAATAGTAAGATTCTTTTATCAGGAGAGGTGGATCCAGAATTGGTACTGGGGAGGTGAAGGAGAATAAGAATTAGGAGGGTTTCAGAAATTGTGGGGAGATGATCATGTAAGTCGAATCAATATGGAGGTGAAATGTGGATGGAATATGACATTCATTAGCATATATAATGGATTTCTATTAAAATTTCTTGTAGAAATTTTCAATGTTTATTTTCAACTAGAAATTTTCATTTCGAATTCATAATAAAAATTTGCATTCGAATTTTACAAGATAAATCATTATATGATGGAACATTTCAATGAGAATAAACTCAAAAATACAAAAAAAATATGTTAACATTGAATTATAAATTTCAATTGAAAATTTAGAGTGGACATTTATAGTAAATATATACAAACATATATTCAAATTTTCATTGGAGTTTTTTGTTTTACATTTACACTATAAATCTCCACAGATATAAATCTATATTGAAAGTTTTTAGTGAAAATTTACACTATAAAATTTTAATGTACACACATATATATACAAAAATATTTATATTTAAAAAATAAAAATATACAATATAATCTTAAAGTGTAAATTTACACTAGAATATCACACAATTCCATTGAAAATTTTCAAATGAATATTCACTGTGAAGTGCTTTTGTTATAAATCTAAATTCATAATCAAATTTCAATATAATAATCTAAATATATATTTATATAAGTATATTCATGTGTGTATATATAAATTTTTTTGTTTTTCAAAAATTTACAGTTGTTGATAAAAATTTAAACTCCAAATTAACTCATAATTTTAACTATTGAACTATTCCCAAAAAAATTGATAGCTAAAATTATGAAATAAACCCATTGTTAGATTTCACATAGGAACATATTAATACATAATTTAATATTGTATATTTAAATTGAAAATTTTCAGGACAAAAATTCACTGGAAATTTCCAATATAAATTTCTACAAGAAATTTACAATTCAAACTTCCAAATAGACTATAAAATGTAAATATATTAACACATAAAAATCAGTGTAATTTTTTAACAATAATATGCAGTCAAACATTTCACTAAAACTTTTTCGTGCACATTTCTACCAGAATATTATAGTTCAAATTTCAACAAAAATTGCCATAATATATTGAAATCATGGCCAACATTATGGAATGTACAATTGTATAATGGTTTTTATATTTTTTGAAACTTCTAATAAAATTATTATAAATTTGAATCCATGAAGGGTAAAAGTTATATATGAACTATAAATAATCAATGGTTAATATATTTGTTTTGTGGGAATATTATTAAAGAGTTATTTAATAATTAGAAATTAATTTTACTAAGAGATTTTTTGCTAGACAGAGGACCAAGTTTACATGTATTATCTTATTTTAGATATGAAAATAATATATATTTGTTTTAAACAAAAGAAAAGGATTAATGTAGTATAATTCAAAAGATTAGAGTAACTCTTATTGAAAAATTAATGTTATTATCTTGTACCATTAACATAATTCTAATTTATATGAATATTTCTTATTCTACAATCATCATAAAAAATGAGTTTTGGATTATACAACATTCCTAGTAATTCTTCCTTGATGAAAGTGGGCTAATAAAAGAAGTGTTGTTAAAATCGATGAATTAATCTTCGGAAAAGTGAATTATTATCATGTAGAAAATGTATTTTCTACCTACTAATGTTTCCAATTTAAATGAACAACATAACAATGATCTCAAATATTTTAAATATATAACTTTAAACAACATGATTAAGGTTAGAAATACATTGAAGGTGAGAAACATATTAATGGAAAAAAGTGGAAAAAGGTTATAAGGATAAAAAAAATATAACATTTAATCACAAGGAATCATTAAAAAATATTAAATTGAAAAGATGAGGTGATAAATTTTAAGTTGTATGGAATGTGTGCGGTGAACTTCCAGACCCTGCAAAATCAATTTTTGATATTTACACTAACATTGGCACTCAAATTCACTTGATAATTTATATAAATACATTGAAAATTGTAGTGATTAGAACAATGGAAACCATTTGGTAATATAATATGATAACATTTTAATGTACACTCTAAATTTTACTTAAAAATTAAATAATGAAATATTGATTTGGTTTTTATTTTCCATTACATAGTAAATTGATATTAGACTACTACAGGGTGAAATCCATAATAATAGTTTCTAAAAAGTTCCCTATATCATTTTAAATGACTCTTACTATAATAAATCATAGGTATTTTAAGGGGAATCATTCCCTAGACACAAAATTTATACACAACCATCATAAACCATGCAACTTGGGATTCATTCATAACACATTGTAGTGAGGACACATATAAGGTACATTGTAATATATTGTAATTAATTTTACATTATATGTATAAATTACTTTGATTCATAAATTATAATTTAAGAAATATCATAGGTGTTCCAAATATAAACAATGTGTAACAAAATCACCATACCCCTACCTTAAATCAATGTTAGGGTACCCTGAAACTGAAACAACAATACATGGATTGAATTTATAGTAAATCTTATATGTGATATAAAAAATAATTTAATTATGATTTTTACGTTTATATGAATATTTATCAACTATAATATCTATCTACCCCATCCCACACTAACTTCTATAGAATAAAGATCATATAAATAAAATCAAAAATAGACTAAAACATAAAAACCAGTATAGTGTTCATGTAAAATAATAAAATAGTTAATATTTATGTTTCTTAATTACATTAAAAATTAATAATTAATATTAATTTTTCTTCATTTCTATATGATTTCGACACAATATGAGTAAACTACCATAACTAAAGAAGAACAAATTATGAAGGTTTTGAAGTGTCTAAAATATTTATTTCATATTAGAGGTGTGAGTTGTACAGTGTCAATATGAGACTACAATTTGAAAACATGAATAGAAGTGTTGTTTGATAAAAAAAATACTCATCATAAGATTGAAATTATAAAGGAAATGACAAATAGGATAATGAAATAATAAAACATATTCTTTTAAGGTACCAAATAAAAAACTAAATATAATACAAACCACATTCCTTAGAGCCCCAACCAGGGTTTTAACGAAATATATTCCCCTAAAAGGCCAAGATTTTCTATGGTAATAAATTTTTTGAAAGATTTTTATATTAATTAAAAAATAAACTGTTATTGATACTTATATTTTATTTAAATAAGGTTGAGTGCAATTGATTGTGTTTTATATCTATCATCACCCACTCAGCACCATGTTGAAAGGGTTATTGTGTGAAATATCCAAGGAGATACCCTACTTATTAAATAACTATAAATTGATGACATGATAGTAGGGATTTAGGTTGCTAACAATTTAGAGGTAAGTTACATTTTCCCCTTGATGATGTTGATATTAATACAGTGGATCATTTTATTGGATGTTATATAACATGGATATTTAAAATTATAAAGAACATGATGAAAATGGGGTATATCATTTCAAACATATATTATACTCAATATTATTTATTATGATTGAAAAGTTATAAACTAATGTTGTTATTGAAAAAAGTTGATGTAAAATATTATTTCATGTCAATATAGTTTATATGTTATTTGATCAAAAGAATTATAAGGTCCCACAGTAACAGATCTTCAACATTCAATGACATCAATATATTTCCCGGATACAATATTGTAATCTCATAATAATATAACATTTTATTTTAAGATAAGATATATGGTGGATCCTCCAAGGACCTTATCAGTCTGGTGTGTATAAATATAATTCTAAAAAAGTCAAGTTCCCCATTTGAGAATATATATATCAAGTACTTTTTTAGATGTTTATACATTGTCTATGTAAAGGGACCAACCTGTGATAGATTTTTTTTTCATTTTTTAGTCATGATGTGAATTATATATATATAATTTATCTATTTATATTTTCTCAAAAATGCATGAATATATAAAAAATAACATATTCATGGGAAGAAAAATTTTATTTCTTGAATGGATTGAGAGATTATATAATTAAATAATGTTTATCAACATTCAAAAGTGTATTTTTCCTATCACATGTGTAATTATTTTTCTTTTTCAAAATTCTTCATCTCAAAAATGTATTATTGTTCTATACATTATCCTTACAATACATCTAAAAATATCTAGTTACCAGTAACCCTCTTCATGTTCCACATTACCTTTCTACTTCCATGGATTGAAATCAAAATTTTATACCCCTTTGAATGAATTATTAATTAAAAGATCCAGAATCTGTTTAATATTTTTTTACCTTGAACAAGTATTTTAAAACACAAGATTCTAACATAATATTCATTAAAAAAATTAGTCATGTAATAATGATAAAAACTATAAGAGTATGAAATTTAATGTGTCCTATCACTATTATGTTGAACACAAAAACATTAAAATTATTAATTACTTGCTAATAAATTACTCCCACTATAGATGAAATTAAACCCAAGAGAGATTTCTTATTAAAACAATAAATGGACTTTCATATTAATTGTGGTATGGAAAAACACATAGAAAAATATTTTAATTCACGTGACCTACTATTGAACCATATAATATTCTGGGGTATTTATCCAAAAAAATAAACTCAAATTTTGATTAACATTTACTACTTAAATTATTCTTTTAAGTGAATTTTTCAAATGTATATCAATATAATTTATAAATCATAGGATCGCCATGGTATTATTCATTACTTTTAAACTCTAATTATCAGTAAAAAAGTATATTATTATTGAATAAACCTCTTCATAAAGACCATACAAAAGTTTTAATATTTAATTAACTTAACATAACACTATAATTTATTTAAAAATTTATAGAAAAATCTATAACTAATTTTTTACATAGAAGAAAAGAACAACATAAACTTGACTCATGAGATTTAATTAATGATCTAATATGTGTTTTAGTCTGAATTATGTAAATTGGATTTATTTAATTAATAGTTTTCCATTTACACTCCGCGTATCTAACAATATTTACTACTTAGATGAGATAAATTTAGTTTGAAAATTTTATATTTGGATATTTAATTCATTTGGGACATATATGAAAAACATTCATGTTAATCATACATGAAATGTTATCAAAATGATTGAAAGTTCATTTTTAAGTAATATAATTGTTCTATAAATGATAAAAATAGGGAAAATGACATAATATTTTTTAAAATATTTAGTACAACGATTGTTGTTTCATTCATGAGTTTTAATAAAAATATATATATTAAACTGAAATCTAATTTATATGGAAGGATACAAACTGTGTCTGTAATATTGAAATTATTTCTATTGTTATAAATATTTGTTGAATGATTATAACTAAGTAAATGAACTCATATTATTGAAAACATTTTGGAAAACTATATTCAATTATTATATCACTAATAAGAATAAGGAAAATGTTAATTTGACATGTGACCTGATATTAATGATCCGGTTTTCTTTTTCAGAATTAAACATGATTTTTATTTTAAGCATGTCTCTAAAACTATCTGTGTGCATTTTTTACATCTATATTTGGTATTTATATGATTGGTAAATATTAGAAAATGACATTTTTTTAGGCATTATGTTATTCATTATTAACAAAGTATCATGTATCATAATGAAAATATATCATGAATTACATAAATTTTATCAAAAATTATATAACGTTAAAATTATACAATTTTTACATTTAATAATTTAGAATAAATAAAATAAAATTATTTTAATTATAAAAAACTATTTTTTGGTATTAAACTAGTTTATCCTTTAATAGGTTCCCTTTTAGTATTATTATTTTTATATTGGTAGTAGTTTTTATTGTTTGTAACTATTATATATCACAACAATTGTTACAATAAATATATCAAAATGATTAAATGTAAAGCTATTTTCTATTATTTTAAAATACTATGGTGTTATTTATATACCATAATTTATTATTATTTTTAATTGGTTGGAGTAGGTTAATGTAATATGATTTCACAAACCACAGTGGGTGATAGATGCTTTTATCAGTGCAAAATAAGCATTGATAAAAACCTTACTTTATTAGAACATAAAATTTGAGAACATTAAAGTCATTAATAAGTCACTTTTAGAGTAATAATAAAGGCCTAATATGTATAAGTGAAATTAAAATTATCTCATATATTTTTTTCAAAAAGAAATCTAATATAAGTCATTAAATAAAAAATATCGTTTTTGCATATCGTTGATAGTTATGCATAACATTATCTGGAGAACCTGTTGGATGTATATTCTATCTAGGTTTATCCTAGATTTTTATGGTTTTTTTTGGTTTGAGGTTTTCAATAAATTAAATTCTAGCATGGCTGATGTGATCTCATCTTTGTCTGAATTCATCTATTTTGATTCGCTTTATCTAGTGGGTGCTTCGTCTGGTGAGTCATTTTTTTAGTGTTTTGGATTCTTCTACCTCTAGTACACATTTATATCGTGTATCATCTTACATTAATTCATCTATCTATTATATTTTATTAATTTGATCATATTGATGTATTTTTAACTCATCTGGTTCTGATCGATTGTTTCATCATTACATGGTTTAGTGGTTTGGCTTTGGTAAATTTTATTTTCATCGGGCTTGGTTTTGGTTGAATTCATTATCACTGGGATCATTTGGTTTGATGATTCTTCATCTAGTTTAGTGGTTGTCATCTAGATCATGTTGGGGAAGTGGAGTATCTTGGCGATGAGATCAAACACAAACAAAGAAGAAAAATGGAAGAATATGAGAGATTTACATAGTTCGACAATGGTTGATATATCCATGGGAGAAGGGGGATTGTTCCTTTATTTCTTATCTTTGGATAAATTCTTTGGAGGAAAATATATATTGCAGATCATGGAATTTGTTCCCATTATAAATAGGAACCACGAACAAAAATTTCTCCCTTTTTTGGGTAGTTTATCAACCCGTGAAGAATTCATCATCGAACTGCTTCAAAGTCCAAAGTTCCACCTGGTTTGGTTTCCATCTAAGGAATATGCTACTGTTGATAGAAAAATCATCCTCCATGAATTTCTCCTTTTATTGGGGGTGGCCCCAAAAAATCTCCCCCACATGACTAATTTTTGGTAGAAGCTCTCTTTTCTGGAATTAGACTTCTCAATCAGTAGAACCTTCATCATTATTTCATCCCCATTACCATTGGTGTGGATTTTATCAAAATTCAACAATCACTATTACAACACATTCTAGATCCAATTGTATCGCACATCAATTTTTTTGGACATGGAATGAAATTTTGGGTTCTTTCTAAGATGAATAACATGCTAACTTTCACAATATAGAATAGAATTCTACTAATTCTATCCTATATCTTGTAAAAATATCATCAACCATAATATCTTTTTATATCCTTTAATTACCATTATATATTCTACTTAATTTGTAGACAAGGAAACACGCATTTGAATTCATAATTTCCATTAAACTTCTCCCCCTTCAAATGATATGAGGTACTTGGATATGGATTTCCCCATGTTCACATCTCCATCCATATCTACATCTATGCATCCTTCTAAAATAGGTTTGTCACTTCAAAAACATAAATAATGAATATATGTAACTCATAGATACCTCAATGTCCATTTGACTATTTTCCAATTCTACTTTCCTATATTTTATAAGAATCTTCTCACAATGCCAACATCATGATAAATATCTAGTCTAGTGCACACCAGGGCATACACAAGACATCAAACTACTGACTGATAAGGAACCTTTTCCGTTTCTTCTTTCCCCTTCATTGTTGATGGAATATGACTTGTTTTGATCTTCAAATAACTCACAAGTGGAGTGATAACTAGTTCCACCTTGCTTATGTTGAACCTTTTAAGAATCTTCTCAATGTATTGCTCCTAATAAAGCCAAATCTATTGATTCCTCCTTTTATGAGTAATCAGAATACTAAGAATCTGAGCTTCTTCTCCTGAGTCCTTCATTTCTAAATTCTTATTCAACCCTTTATTCAACATATCATTCTTGGTGATATCTCCACCAATAATCAGTATATAATCAACATAAAGTAATAAGATAATTATATCACCATCAGAAAACATGTTACTGAAAATGTAGTGATCAATAGTCATCCTCTGATACTCATTTTTCTCCATGAATGAGTCAAATTATCTATACCATTACCTTAATTCGTATTTTAAACCATATAATATTTGATTAAGATTTCATACCAGTTTTTATTTACCTTTCACATGATGTCCCTCTAGTTTCTCCTTGTATATCTCCTCGTCATGATCACCATGTAAGAATGCTATTTATACATCTAGGTGTTGAACCTCAAGGTTCAGAGTAGCTGAAAATCCAAGAAAAACTCTAATAAAAGAAATATTAACCACAAGAGAAAAAATTTCATCAAATTCAATACCTTTATTTTGACAAATTTCTTCACAACATCTATAGCATGGTTTTGAGCTTCCATCTTCTCGTTTAATTATGTACACCCACTTATCCTTGAGTGTCTTATTTCCATGTGGTAACTCTAACAAATAAAATGTACAGTTCTTGTGAAAGGATCCCATATCATCTTGCATGTCTTTATCTCATTACATATTATTATGGCTTCTAATTGCATCATTATAACTTTTTGGATCTCCTTCATTAGTGATCATCACATACTCATGTGGTGAGTATCTACAACTTGGGTTTCGTTCTCTTGGGGATCTTCTCGACCTCTCTTTGGGGATAATTTGTTTTGGAATATTATATGATGATAATATATCAACATATAGAGACATATTACCTATTATTGATGTATCATTTGTGTCATGTATCACTCTATTACTCATGGGAACTGATGGTTGTGACACCAATTCTAGATTGACTAAAATTTCCTTAGACATCAAATTCTCTGCATTTACTGGATTCCCAATATCGTCAATCATCTGATCCTCAAGAAACACCCCATATTTTTTTCTAAATATCCTCATGTAGATATGGTTTCTGATTCAGTATCCAAACTCCTCATGAGCATATCCCGAAATATACATTTCTTTCTTTTTCCATCCATCTTCACCCGCTCATCTTTCAGGGTGTAAAAAAATTTCTTAAAACCAAATACTCTCAATTGTTCTAATAAAAAATCTTTACCTATCTAAATGATTTATAAAACATCATAGTTTAGTGTAAATGATGAATATAGGTTGATAAAATCAATTTCAGTCCTCATTTCCTCCCACTAAAAGGTGTTTGAAAGTTTTTCATTTGAGATCATACACCTGACTCTCATAAATAGTTCTTTCCTTCCTCCTACCAACACCATTATACAAAGGTATCTTCCGTACTAATTTTTTTATCCTGATAAAAGAAAATTTTCAATACTCCTAAAATGGACCAAGGTACTTTCCTCCATTGTCTACCCTAACACACATTAACAATCCACTTTTTTCTCTCTCCACCTTCAAAAGAAATTGATTAACAAATTAGACACCTAATCATTCATTTTCAAAGAAAAGTCCCAAACCCTTCTAGATTGATCATCTATGAAGGTAAAAAAATAAATAGATCCTCCCATAGACATAGTGTCCATCATGAATACATTAGTTTGAGTCAAATATAATACATTCACTTTTATGGATGGTATATATCTATGAAATGATAATCTGTGTTGTTTTCCCATCATGAAATCAACATAGGTATCAAAATGGGTACCTTTAATTCCTAGAAATAGATCCTTCCTAGAGACCATTCTAATTCCTCTCTCACTCAAGTGACCATGCATCCAGTGTTAAACTTTTATAGGAACATATTTCCTGGTTGTATTAACTTCTCCTTCACACGGTCTCACATATATGAGATAAAGAGAAGTATATTTATTTAGTTTATTGATTACCATGTTACCTATGTTAATCTTCCATTTCCCATAACCAAAGAAAATAACATAACCATCCCCATCAAGAATCTTAATGGATATCAAATTGAGACGAATATCTAGAACATGTCTCACTTCCTTTTTCAGTAACCTGCATTAACTATTAGTCTTCATAAAAATATTACTAGTACCATTAATTTTAGATGCACCATAATTTCCCATCTTCATAGGTATGAAACTCCCTAAAGTGTAATATGTGAATATATCTCTACTAGAAGTGACATGGTAGGAAGCATCAGAATCGATCACCCATGTTGATTATTAGATTGCAAGACTGACCTGGTTGTCTTCCGGAACAATAATGATTTCATAATTGACAACTCTATCATTATTATTTGGGACTTACCTTCCTAATTCCTATAATCTTCTTTCATCCTCCAATACTCCTAGTTGAAGTGTTCAGGATTTCCATAGTGGTCACACTTCATTTTATATCTTGTTCAATATTTTGATCACTTCCTCCTTTCTAGAATTTGGTAATGGGGATCTATTCCTATAATTATTCTTTTCCATTTCTACTTCCATTGTCTTTTAGTCACAAGAGCCTCTAATTTAGGTGTACCTCCCTCGTACTTTCATTGGGACTATTCATTCAACATTCTTTTTTTTTCACCATATTCATGGTGATAATTCTATCTAGAGTTGAAATAACGACTGACACAACTAGTGTGTCTCACATCTTCGGTGAAGAATTCAACATCAACAATTTCTGAATCTCATCATCAATCATCATTTTCATGGAATTAAATAAATCAAAAATGCCTTGGAACTCACTCATATGCTCTGATACAATGGTCCCATATTTTTTAATTCATGTTTACAAGACTACATATTAGGTTTTATTTGTTTTGTGTGGTAATAATTACAAACATCTTCTTCAATTTTCTTTATATAGAAGAGGCATCATGTTTGTTGGAAAAAATTTGGAAAATACTTTTGTCGATCCACATTCGGATTTGGGCATCGCACTTCCTGCTGGGAACGACCCAATACACATCAATTGGTGAGGTACTAGCTGATGTATTCGCACCTGATTGACCACTTCTTGAATATTCTTATACTTTCATTATATGGGCATAGTTGTGTCCACTATTGGTTTCCAAAAATCATTCACATATAAAAGATCATCCATTTTGGGTTTCTAGAAGGAATAATTAAAATTGGTAAGATTAATCATATTACTTTTATTTTAATCCATTTATGGAGTGAGAATTTAGACAATATAACCATACATATGTGTCTAGAATGGTTGAAATGACTATAATCAACTCCTATATTACTGAAAACAATCTCTAATTGGACAACATATAACTAAAAAAATTCAACAGCCCAGATCGCCTGATGATGTAGTGCTGACATGGTTCACTGAAACAGTCTCTGAAAAAACATGTTGGAAAGTCACCATAGGCATGAAAAATGTTGTATTCCCTAGAAGGGGTGTCATGTATGACCGAGGTTTAACTGAAACATTGAATATCTCTACCAGCTTCATTTAAGCTCCATTTTTTACGGCTCTTACGCCATTGGAATTGTCTTGCCTAGTGCTTCATAGACCTGTCCTCAAAAAAATTCCAATTACATTGAATTTTATAATCACTTTAAAATCCTCTTTCATTTATCCTTTTCAACACCACTTCCTCTCATACAATGTTTTTGTGGAAGCAGAGTGTCACGGTGATGAAATCAAAGAAAAATGAGAAAAAAATGAAAGAACCTAAAATATTTATGTGTTTCACCAATGTTTCCTACATGTACTAGAGAAGGGGGGCAATTTATTTATTTCCTCTATCTAAATAAATTTTTCATATGATCACACCTCTTACAGATCCTGGGATTTGATGTCTTAATAAAGAGAAACCAAAAACATAAATTTCTCTGGTTATTTGGTAGTTTATCTAGCCTTGATGAATTTTCACCCAACTAATTCAAAGTAAAAATTGCCACCTATTTTTGGTGCCATCCAAGGAATATGGTGTTTCTGGGGGAATATACTTCTCCCTTGATTGGGAGTTCCCCCACAGTTCGGTGGCTCATTATATGGTCAGTGGTCATCTCGTTCATTAGTTTTTATTTAATTTGGCGTCCTCTCATTCTGGATATTTTCAATGATCTGGATGTGTCCTGATCTTGTTTGATCATGTAGTTATCTTCAAGTGGATAGGTTTTATGCAACCCTACGCTAATGAAAATATCATGTCAAAACCACTATAGTCTTGAAGATATTAATTCCTTACTAATAGATGATATTTAGAGTTGTGAAGTGGTTGATGCTCATAAGTTGATGCATTCTATTAAGGTAACACGACTAGATAGGGTTTCTTTCAATTTTCATTAAACAATTATAGGGCATTGTGGGAGATGATGTTATGAGTCATATGAATGATTTTTGGAATGGAAACTTTTAATACGACTATCGTTACACTAATTCCAAACGTTACTAAACTAAGATATACCAAGGATTGTAGACAAATTACTCTTTGTAATGTTATATATAAAATATCACTTCCACAAATCAGGGTAATGGAAAGATTAGCCTTTATCAGAGCTAAGAAAAAATGTATTGATAAAAGGGATCCTTTATCATTGCTGGATAAAAGCACGGTTAAATGTTCCATTTATCAGCGCCAAAACCAGCACTGATAAAATATATATTTATCAATGCTATTATTAGCAATGAAAATAGTTTATAATAAAAAATATTATTAATTCATAAAAAATTATTATATTTATTTTAAAGAATAATATTTATTTATACACATTAAAAAAAATGCAAGTTAATAATTAATATATATTTTTAAACAATTCAAATATATATATATATATATATATTTATTTATTTATAATTTTTTAAAAAATTATTTATAAGATTATAAATATATATTTAAATAATTATAATATTACAAAAAGGTTTATTAAATAATAAATATATTTATTATATTTATTATTATATATTTATTATTATTCTATAAATTATTTTTAAATATATATAATTATAATTATAATTATAAATAAATATATATTTTTTAATAAATATTTGTTTCCAATGAATTTGGTAGAAAAATATATTGTTGAATGAGTATAAATGGCATGCATATGTTTTGTATTCAACATGAATTAATGTTTATTTATACATTATAACGTTATTATTATTATTCGTGTTATCCATATATGGTGAATCGTTTTTTATTATTAGTATATACTATGTAGGTATATGATTCATTCATGTTATACCAATGAATCTATTCGCATAAATACTTATAAAATTATAAAAAATATATTTAAATAACAAATATTGTAATTATATTTATAATTAGAAAATTTTAATAAAATATAAATACGTTTTAAATATATTTATATATAATTATAATTATAACTATATATATATTTAAATAATTATAAAATTACAATATATATATCTATTATAATTTTATAAATATGTAAATATATATAAATATATTTATAATTATATACAAATATTTATAAATATATTTACATATAGTTATAATTTTAATTATATATATATTTATGTAAATAGTTATAAAATTATAATCAATATATTTATTATACTTCTAATGTTATAAATATATATAATTAACTAAATATATTTATAAATTTATATTAATATTTGTAAATAAATACAAATAATTGTAATTATAATTATAAATAGAGGGAAGATGGCGGAGTAGCTGGTCTTACAATGCTCCCATGGTGTTTTGGTTTGGATCTAGGGTTTTCCTTGTAAATCCCAAATTTCATTGGTTCTGTGCGGTTCAGTAGGGTAGACGATGCATGGAGGGAGGCTTCTCAGGAGGGTGATTCAATGACGCGATAGAGTCTACTCAAGACCAGTGTTGAAATGTTGATGTATTGTATAGATTTTATCGATTTAGGGATTATTGATACTAGATAAAAGCGATGATATCTTCTTGAGGATACGGGTAAGACCGACACTGGACCATCACAGCAGTGGCATGGTCTACTCGATGTGGGTATTATCGGTGCTGGATCGATGCAGAGATATTTCTATGAGATTGTGGGTTCTATACCATCAATAAAATTGTAGGTTCCATTCGATGTGGGTAATATCGACGTAGGATCAAGGCAGTGTGATCCGTTCAAGGTTGATGATGTTGGTAAGATCAGTGCTGGTTTGATGAAGCAGCGATGTAATGAGGGTCCGATCACAGTTGCAGATGTGGCATGCTCTTTCTCCCTCTACAAAGGGTTGACTCGTTTTCCATTCACATTAAAAAAAGAATCTCCCATTTAAGGAAGATCGGGAAACAATTTCATAGTGACATTAAACTGTTAAACACTCTATGATTTCTTGAATTATTTTTCATTGTGGATCCATTCCATTGAACATTTCTGATTTGGTTGACCGGTTATCAGAGATTTTGGGCTTCTATAATTGGATATGTGTTTCTTTGGGACATGGGTTCTATGATATCCTCTTCCCTTCTGAGGAGTTTAATATGAGGGCATGGGGATTCTGTTCGGTATCTATTAAGCATGGATTTTTTCACATTAAGGAATGGGATAAAAAATTATATCTGTTGGATACATGTAACTCTCCTACACAAATCTGGTTAAAGGCCTATGGTCTTTATTGGATCCTTTGGCATCCAAAAATCCTATATGAAATTTCCATGTCGACTTGTCTCCTCATTAAAAAGGATATGGAAACCGAGATTACAAGGTTGGGACATTTTTCCCACCTTCCGATTGAGGTTGATTTGGGTTCAACTCTGGATGATCAGGTATTTTTTTCTACTGATGATGATGAGTTTAATTTGAAAATTGTTTATCGATAGGTTTTTAAATTATTCATGAAATGTAATATTTTTGGGAATGATCTTTCCAATTGCAGGAGATCGGTTGTATGTGAGGATTTCCATACTTGTGGTCATGATAAGGACTCTTGTTTCAAAAAGAGAATAAAATCAGGTGTTTTTGTAACTTGAAGGACTAGGTAGCTAGAGGTTGTCTCTAATGTCGATGCAGGACATGATGTTGCTCAATTGAAAGGACAACCTACTAATGTCATCGAGCAAGTAGATGTAAAGGGCACCCAAAAACTAGTTGATTTTCTGTGTAGTGATCTAGTATGCAGAGGCTTTGGTCTAATATTGTTGCTAAGGTAACTCATGGTGATGATGGGAAAAGTAAAATGTTGAAACGAGATAAAGTTCCCAATAACAAGAAAGTGGGTATCCCTTCTGATCTTGTAAAATCCTTTGGTTGAAAAAGGCATCATAGAGATTGATGTGCCAGCTGAGGATAATGATCAAATTATGTGTGAGAAATTGGTTTTCATAGCTATTAAAGGTAAAAACAATACTAGAGAGATTATGGATTCTTCTACTTTGTTATAAAAATTGGAGTATATCGAGAAGGAAGAGGATATGAAAGACACGAATGTTAAGCACATGGAAATGATCTTGGGAAGTAGTAAAAGTAAGCAATATTTGGATAATGAAGGTTTCTAAATGGTTCCAAGGATAAGGGGATTTCATCCTAAGTCACCTAAATTTTTTGATTAGAAATCTAATAAGTCAAAAAAATCAGAGAGGGTAATAGTTTTGAGGCACTTGATTCCAATAATGATGATGTGAATCATTTTTTCTAAATACATGCTTAATGAAATAGGTGAGCATGATGTAATGGTGCATAAGAAAACATCGAGATGGGGTACACATCTAAAAGGCTGAGTCTGGGGGTGAATGTGATTATTCAAATCGAGGGAATGGGTAAAGCAGTCTTCTAGATTGGCTCAACTCATTCCAGACCAGGTAAAGATTAAGGAGAACTGTATTGCATATTTTAATCATAGGAATTCACTGTCAGAGTAGGAATCTGCTAAGGATGCTGAATATTTTGATTGTAATTATGGTGATACTTAAGTAGTTTGAATTTTTGTTTTTTCATTATGGATATAGTCTTTCACTTCTTTTTGACTCCATCCATCATTCATTTGCTTGTTTCTTTTTCATTCCTTTTAATAATAAAGGTCTTTATCCTTGGTTTTTTGGTATAATTCTAAATAATGATAGATATATTTAAATAATTATAAAGTTATAATAAATATATTTAATATATATATATTTATAAAATTATAAATATATTAATTATATTAATTATATTAATTATAATTTTTTAATTATTTTAATAAAAAATAAATAAATATTTATAATTCTTATAATTTTAAAAATATATAAAATTAAATAATTTTATTTATAAATATATAATTTTTTTAAAATAAATACCTATATATTATAATTATAATTCTAAAAAAATATAGATATATTTAAATAATTATAAAATTATAAGAAATATATTAATTATATAAATTTATCAAATTATAAGTATAATAAATACTATTATTATAATTTATAATTATTTAAATAAATATATGTATATTTTTATAGTTATAACTATAAATATATTTTATAATTTTATAACTAAATTTTATAAATATATATTTATTTATAGTAATAATTATTAATATATATATATATATAAGTTTCTTAGGGTATAATTATATTGAAAACACACACACACCACACACAGGCCAAAAAGGAAGGTCATAGAACCTCCAAAATAGATATCCCACCCATCATGCCTTATTTATTCAATACATGGCATGTAGGCCCAGTGGGCATGAAGCCCATTACATAGTGCATAGGCCTAGTGGGCATAAAAGACCAATACATGGCCCTAAAGACCCATATTTTTGACCCAAAGAACCTCTGGTGAATAGAGATGATATAGTACCCAAACTACAACTGTAATATTGCTGTTATAGTGCCCACCGCCGCTACAGTGTTGTCAGTCAAAAATTACATCGTTTCTACAGTGCGCTACAATACTGCTATAGTACCCCACACCCAATGGGGTTTCAACAATATTTTTTTAAAATAATTATAGAACTATAAGAACTGTGTTTATTATACTTATAATTTTATAAATATATATAATTAATATATTTCTTATAATTTTATAATTATTTAAATATATCCATATTTATTTAGAATTATAATTATAAATATTTTTATTTATTTATAAATACTTGTATATATTTATAAATATATTTATTTAATTGTATATATTTTTATCAATATAAAAAAATAATTTCAATTATTATAATTTTATAATTATTTTAATAAATATTTATAAATGTATAGTTATAAATATAAATAATTATATATATTGATAATTATATATAATAAATATATTTGTTATAATTGTATAAATATAAATATATATATTTTTATTTGTAGTTATAATTATATATATGTGTGTGCGTAATACATATAATTTTATAAATAAATTATTAACATTATAGCTTTATCAGTGCTAAAAAATAACAAATAAACTGTGTCTTTATCAAAAAATAATTTAAGTGCTAAAAAGACACCTTTAATCAGCACATTTTAGCATTGATAAATGCCTATCTTTATTTGTGCTGAAAAAGCACTGATAAAAGCATGTTTTATTATTGGTTTCTGTTTTAGCACGGATGAAACATACCATTATCAAGGATTTTTAACTAGTGCAGATAAAAGCATTTCCACATTTAAAAAATGAACCAGAATTATCAACTACTTCTCTCACACGCCTCAAGATATCATGGAAGCTAACCCCTACCATCGACCCATACTCTATCGTTGTCGACCCCCCCCCCCACTACCATCGACCCCTTCTCTCCCCATCTCCTCCTTTATCACTATAAATCCCTCCTCTACCACCACAAATCCCTCCTCTATCGTAAACCCCACATTTGCCATGTGTCAAACCCAAGCTCCATCGTGATGCCCTCCCCTGTCGTGAACCCACCTCTGCTGCAAACCCCACCTCTACCGCTGAATCCCACATCCACCACGAACCACTCCTTCACTGCGAACCTACCTTCTCTAAGAACTCCACATCCTTTAAGAACCCCTTCGCGGCCTCTGTTGCCTTTGTTGTTGTCGCCAACCCACCTCCACCCCCTCTAGACCGTACCGGTTCCGTCAAACATCAATATTTTAGGTATGCTCTTATTGGTTTTCAAATTGGTGATGAGATTAGGATTCCTTTTTTACTAGAATAGGATTATTTATTTGATAATCATGGGTCATATTAGGTGACAATCCATCATTTCCTAGGTTGAATCCTAGGACGATTATGTGATGATAATATGATTCCCCATGTGAAGATAATGGGATTACCTAAATGAAATGTATAAGTTTATATGGTTTGTGATCCAAATTTCTTTATGTGATGAGAATAAGATACCTAATGTGAAGAGCATTAGTCTTTTCTTATAATGATATTTGGAATATTTGGGTGATGATCCTAATATTCCTTGGGTGATAATTATAAGATTCATTATGTGATGAATATTAGAAACTCTGATGTAATTTACTAAAAATATAGAGAACCATTCTGATTGTTGACAAGACTCACCGACTCCCCCTCCCTAAACAAAGGTATTCACTCTTTTATGGTAGTTAGAGAATTAATTAATTAATTTTAACATGAAGATGGCATCGAGAACTATATTCACATGCATATACTAAATCTATGATAGATTCTTATTCTAGGAATCATACTTTTATAAAGGTATACGTTTTGACATCTCATCATCCCACTATTTTTGGATAGTGAAAGATTAATTACAGGTTTTAAGAGTTCAAAATCTTTTTGATGTATGAATTATGTGTTTCTTTTGATTCATTTGTATAAGACAATGGTTTTTTTATTTTTAATGTGTTTGATTGTTTTTTTTTTGGCATATTCTATGAAACTTTTGATAATTTAATATTTATAGTGGTATATGACTTTGGTATAATTAAAATTCATGAATTTGGATTGATCTAAATTTTAGATCATTTTTATAAGAGGTGGTTTGATATATTAGAAAAATTATACGGATTTTTTTAGGTGAAAAGTATCATGATTGGTATTATAATGAAGTGATTCTGGTGAGTGGTTTGGATAAAATATAATTATTCAATGGATAAATAAGATAAAACACTTTTGAGTTCGAACTTATAGTGAAAGTGGGGTCTATATTTGGGTTTTGATTAAAAATTTTATGATTTATTTGGGATGAATCAAGGTTTTTTATATGTATGTATTTCTAATATATATTTAAAATATTTCATGTTTAATTATGGATGGTTATGTGTTTGTTTTTTCTTTAATGGATGTTATACCATGTGGACATGATAGTTTTATAAATTTGTTTCATTGATTATTAGTGTTGGGATTTTTTAAAACATCATGGGAATATTTAGGTAGAGATATGGGAATTAAAGATACATGGGTTATAATATTATGGTCACACATTTATGTCTCTGTGAAAATGACTAAGTGGCTCATTTAAAATGATTAAATAGTTCTGGAATGTTTCTTATAAAATTATATGTTCTCAACATACCATTTTTTTGTTTTAAATAGCTTTAAAATGATTTAAACACTTGGCATGGACTTAGTTTTCATTCCGAGTGTTTGTCAACTCACCCAATTGGCTTTTATAGAGGGATGTGAATGTTTTGAAATACTATTTAATTCTGGTTTCATTTTAACAAGGGGTGTGTGATGTTTTAAAGGAAAAATTAAAAATTTAAGAGGGTTTTTCCCATTCTAAATTATTAATACTGTTGGGTCATGAAGTTTCCTTGAATGCTTTATAACAAGGACTTTTGGTTTTGTGAAAGAGTGATTGGAATTGATTGGTTTATTTTAAAAAGGGGTGTTATTTTAAAGAGGAATTTTTGCAAATCTTTGGTTTTTATAATGGGATTTCAAGTGTTATTTTATAAATAGTTTTCAAAGGAAATATGAAATTTATTTTTTCCAACATCTTTTATGTTCAGATTTTTATAGAATTAGAAAATCCATTACATTATATAGGGAATAAAATTAGATTGATAATAACACCCTGGAAATATCATGTCACTAACTCTATCCAACCCATAGGATTTCCATTATGACCTCACTCAAAAAAATGGTGAATTAATGTGTACATGCATTGCAACTCATAAACCAACTATTCATCCAACATCACTATCACGATTCAAATTAGGGGAGTCCCTTAAAATTACATCATCATTCTGGTTTGGTGATAGCTCTTAAGGGGATGGGTTTCGGGAAACAAAATTTTATAATAACTATCATTCAAATGTAAAGTTAACCTTATTTGAAATTCCCCTTTTGTGTATTTATTTTTTAAAATATTAATACTATCAAATAAAATAGGATGGATGTGATAAAAAATTTGTGGATGCCAATCGTCTGAAAAAAGGGTATGAAGATGGAGTGAAAGAGTACAACAATTTTTCAAAAGACCATGCATGTGACCCTCTCAAACCTTTTTCTGGGTTTATTATGTTGTTATTCAATAATAAAAAGTCTAGATGAGTTGGAATAACACTTTATTTGGCATGAAAAAGATCAAATCAATAATTCTTGTAATAAACAAGGTGAAAAAGTGAGTATAGCTAATGGATTTGATAACACTATGTTTTATAGATCATATGATATGATTACATGTGTGGACAATGAAGAATACCCTACTGAGGATGTAATTATAGATTTTCATGATGAAGAATATCATATTAAGGAAATGATGGTGGCAATTGAAGATGAAATCCATGATTATCCAAACAAATTTGTGAATTTAAAGAGTCATGCAAAGATGTTATTGCATGCTGGTTGTACTAAATATAGAGTATTGTCATCCATACAGAAGCTGTATAATTTAAAAGGAGAAAATGGGTAGAGTACCACCAATTTTTTTGAACTACTTTGTCTATTGAATGACATGATCTCTGAAGATAATTATCATTCCATCTGAATATACAATGTCAAATGAATGATAATATTGATGGGTATGATCTATAAAATATTAAATGACATCCTGAATGATTGTATACTATTTATCAAGGGCCAAAAATCACATAAAAATTTCCCAAATTGTGACACTTCTCAATACAATAATGATGAATATGGTACTATGAAAGTTTTATGGTACTTTCCTATCATTATAATTTTTAGGTGCCTATATTGATGTTAGGAGAATGTAGGGAAATTGACCTGGCACACATATACAAGAAATAAATATGGGAAACAATATCACCCAGAAAACTCTTCTTAGTGGAAGAGAATTGATCATGAGTATCCTGAATTTGGAAATTATCTGAAAAGCCTTCATCTCATGTAATCTACTGATGGTGTAAATCCTTTTGGTTTTAAAAGAATCACTCACACTACATGGATAGTTATGTTTGAAAATTTTTACCTTCCACTATGGTTTAGCATGAAACAAAAATACATCATGTTTTCTATGTTTATATCATGACGAAAATAACCAGTTTTTGATATTGATGTTTATTTGGCTCCATTGATCAAAGATTGGAAATTATTTTTGGATTCATGTGTTATGTTGTATGATGCTTACTGAAATGATGATTTCACATTGAGATCCATGTTGTACGATATGAGAAATGACTTTCCTACTTATGGAAATTTTTTAGGTTATAGCATTAAAATTATTTAACGGTGTCCCATTTGCAAACATGGTACACAGTAAATTAGGTTGAAACATTCATTGAAAATAGTTTTTGTAGTACATCTTTGATCTCAACCGCAATAACAAAAATATCAATTTTGTATGACATCATTCGATGGAAGTTAAGAAGAATTTAAAACACTATCTCTACTTACAAGTGATAAACTATTTGAGAAATTAAATGATGTGGAAATTTATTATGTTAAAACATTTTCAAAAAAACATACGAAAATCAATTGGAAAAAGAGATTAGTTTTATTAATTACCATACTGGAATTTTCTGTACATCAGAAATTTTCTTGATGGTATGTCTGTTAAAAAAAATGTATGTGATAGTGTCATCAACACATTTCTAAATGAACCCAGAAAAAAAGGATAGAATTAAGGCTAGGTTTGACATGGTTGACATGGGAATACAAGAAGATTTGGTTCCAGTGAAGGGTGAAAATGGAATTTTCATCCCCCTACTGCTTACACTCTTTCCAGGTAAGAGAGATATTAGTTTTGAAACTTATTAAAAGACATAATGGTTTTAGATGGGTATTCATCAAATATCCATAACATCATGTTAATGACTAATTTAAAGTTAAATTTTCTGAAATTAGATGACTTCCATGTTTTTATGCAAGATATAATTCCTATAGATTTATGTTTCATTTTTTCAAGGAATTTTTATCATAACATAAACGAGCTCAGTTTCTTCTTTAATTTTATATGCAATAAAGTTATTGACCTGACGAAATTGCTGACTATGGAATCATAAATTTTTTTATATTAGATGAATTGTAAATATTCTTACTAAAAACATTATTTAATATGATGGTTCATTTGATGGTTCAATTGGTGAGAGAGATTAGAATCTATTACCATGTACACTATATATAGATGTACCCCATTGAACATTATATTAATATTTTCAATGGGTATATAAGAAATCGAACTAGGTCAAACGGTTGTATTGTAGAGTGATATATTTTTGAGGAAGATGTTGAATTATGTATTGAATAACTATTCGATGTGGAAATCATTAGCCTACCAATATCTCATCACACTAGGCAGCATGTGGGTGGAGGAATTTCTGGAAGAGATATAGCCACAATCATTATTACATATTGTGAGTAGGCCCACCTTTACATTTTTCATAATAGTTTAGAGGTTTCCCCACATGTTGAAACCCACAAATAAATTATTATGATTAATAATCCATAAATGTTTAAAATATAGATATAAAATACACATAATCAACAGTTTATAGGATGGTTTCATGACCATATTTTTAAAGAGTCATAAGAAAATATGGATTCAATTTTAGAATGACTTGAATGGCTAGTCGAAGGACCAAGTGTTTATATATTATGTTAAAATGGTTATGTAATTAATGGTTATACATTATATACAAATGAACATGATGAAAATAGTACCATGAAAAATAATGGAGTTACACTTGTGGATGATGTGATGCATGTTTCTTGTAATACAGATAGAAATCATTCTTTGTCATCATAAAACAAATATGGGAGTTGTATTATACAAAATTCAAAGAAACTATTTTTCAATGAAAGAGGTTTGATAAAAGGATTTATATTAAAATAGATGAATTGGGATTCATGGAAGTTGATTTCAATAAGGAAGGGTACCAAGACGAACTTTTTATAAAGGCATCATAGGCAGTAAAAGTATTTTATCTTCCAGATCCTGGAAACCGAAAGTGGTCAGATATTCTGTTATTAACCGAAACAATAACATGGTTAGATGAAAATTCAAATTAGGATGAAAATTTAATTTGGAAACTGTAATCATCTCACAGTGGTCCCAATGTGGATGAAATTTTTATGTTATAGGAGACCACAATGCATGGATTTGGATAGTCGATAGAGGTGTCAAATAACTCTACCCTTTAAAAAATGATTTTAATAACCCGGTTATATATTTTTTAATATGAATCATGTAACCTCATGTTATTATACATTTATGTTGTATTTATATACTCTAAATTAAATTTTAATCCACTTCCATGGAGAAGGACTTATTCACATGCTGATGCTCCCAATCCCAAGGAACAATAGGTCTCTTAACCTACTACTGCTCGTAGTGCAGAGGAACAATGACCTTGTGAATAGGATAATGCTCCAAATCCTAAGGAACAATAGGTTTCTTAACCTGTAGATACTCCCAGATTACAGGTAAAATGACCATATTTTCATGTTTATGCTACCTCTCTAGAAGAATATATTTAAGATATTGAATCTATGGAAATGGTAGGTGATGAAGGAATGGTGATGCAGAAAAAATATGAAAGTCGTAGTTTGAAGGTGTTAGAAAAAATCATTAAGAAAAAAATTAGAGGCATAAAATACAAGGCTGGATAGAATATGCAGTGCCATAATGTTGACCCCAACAAGGACATGTTTAATAATTACATTAGAATCGTCATTCTGCAAGGAATGCCAACTGATGTAGATTCGTGGAACCATATTATTGTTGGGATTAAGACGCTGATGTGGGAAGATATTATGGTAACATTATGATATCATTTATTTTTTTAATAAAAATTAAAATAATGAAACATTGACTTGCTCTTCATTATCCCCTGCAGAGTGAATTAATAGTAGATTAATCCTACAAGAAATGGGTATTAATTATTTTTGTAAGGATTCACAGTGGAATTTTCACAATTCTAATGAGACATTTTCTTAAATATGTCAAAGGGAAAATAAAAACACTCCCACAACTTATCTTTTCTAACCAGATAACCCAAGAAGCATGGGTTTCATTTACTAGTTGTCGTGTGGATGTGTATTTTCAGGTACATTGTGGATAGTAATACATTGTTTGATGAAACATGGATTCATCATTTTGATTAACAATTTTTTATTTATAAAATAGAAACTGAGTGTCGGAAACAAGAAACAAGTTGTAAAACCAATATACCCCTACCATAAATAAAGTATGAGGCATGTTTCTCTTGAAAAAAATTGGTATGTATTTTAATTCTATTGTAATACTTTTATGTGACATAAAACTAGATAATGATGTTCTTCTATTTACATGAAGATTAATGACTTGAAATCTATAGAAACATCCATTCCATTCCATGTTCTATGGAAGGAGGCACATGAAAAATAAATATGGGACACTAATAGATGAAAAAACATAAAAACATAGGGGAACATGTGTAATTGTGATGTAATAAATTAAATTTTTTCTTTAAATTTCTATCACATAAAAATGATTATTCATTTTACTATATTTTCTATATAACATAGTCACTTGAATTAGAAAACGTATACCAGATGAACACCAACTATCGGTGTAATAGTAGTGGTTAGAATAGTATAGTCACATTAGAGGTACATATTTTGGGGTTAAACACTAGATATATTTTGAGAAAAAAATAGGTGGATTAATTTGGATAAATGAAAAAAAAATGATAGAAATAATAAGTACCCTTGAAGAAAAATTCCAATAGGGGGGTGAGTTTATAGAAACTTTTATGGGTGGAAGTAGAGAGAAGAAACAACTAAAAACCAATTGCCTAAAGATCCACCCCCACCAACTTTTTGGTGAGCCATTCCTCTAAATAACTATCTTAAATGAGGTCATCAATGTTCTAATAATTATTTTTGTGAAAAGTGAATCAGATAGAAACTGATACAATTACTGTACTGATATTTTATAGGGTGATAATGTATATGCTTATATATATCAACACTCACCCACAACCTTATAGTGAGGGATATAGTGTTCAATATCAAATAAGATATTCTAAATAATAGACCACTTCCAAGAGGTCATGTGAGAGTGTTGATTAGTGTTACCCATGAGCTGAGCATTGAGCTACCTATTCCAATTGATGATGAAGTTATTTAGAAGGTTGAAGAAGTTATTGCAACATTCATCAAAAGGCATCACATCATGTAAAAAAACATTTCCACAATGAGTTATTCATTTCCAATTTATTTTTCAAGAAAAACCATTGACAATTAATGAGAAAAGGTATGAACTAAAAAATGTTATTATAGATATAAAAATGGAAGGGGTATAATGAAATACTCACTCAAAAAAATATAAAGTATTGACCAACCTATCTAAAATATCTATTAAAAGCAGCAAAACCCCACTCGTTCTATATTAGCATTTTCTGTCATTAATGGTGAATGTGGATTCAGAGTTAAAAAATGGTCGTACACACATAGTTGATTTGGAAGAGAATATGTATGGTGAGGAAGTTCAAGACTTTATTGGTGTTGAAAATTTAAGTGAATTCATCAACTATGATTGGCTAGGAAAATTAGTTTTAAATGTATACATGAATTATGTTTTCATGATTTTATTTTCTAAAATATATTATACAATTTTAATTATGACTAAATACATTTCCAATTTTTGGAAGATATATATATCAAAAACAATTGAAGGGATTTCCCCCTGAATTTATTTGGACTCATTAGTCCTCACATATACTTTACAGAATAACCAAAAAAAGATTCCAAAAAAGATTATGAAATAGTGGCAGACATGTTCAAATCGTTTGAAAGAAAACTTATAGATGTAAGAATCTTCTTACTACTAATGATGTAGGGGTAAAAATATATAATTTAATAATATCAAATATTTTTTTTATTTCTTTCATTACTTATTCATTTTTGTTTTTTAGGAAACATTGGATGCTCATTATGATCAATTTGGATACTCTAAAAATTTATTTTCTAGATTTAATGCATTGATATCCAAAAAATCGACCACACGTGATATATTTTTTCAATTTTTAATACAATACGTTCAATGTTTTTCAACTAAACATCAAGTAATATAATTTATATAATGTTTAATGAGGATTTACATATGATAGGTAAGTGCATCAATATCGTGAAAAACAAGGAATGAGTTCAGGTGATTAGCACAAGAAACATCAAAAGTACTATGAATAGAGAGATCATGTCCCATCAAAAAAATATCATCCCCAAAGAAGTATTTTTGAAGATAATTACTATTTAATTTAAAATATTTATTAATCCTTTATGTATTTATATTTTTCAAGTACTACTATGACTGTCAAAAATAATCATATTCACAAGATGATATATATTTTCTTAGAAATGTACATGATTGAAGAATACACATACATATCATGAATATGTGACTTCCATAGAAGTAGTGGAATATTTTATATTAATATTTAATTTAAATCATTTTTTTATTACTCACATAAGAATTGTTTTCATATACATGTGGATTTATTTGTTCGATTTCGGGTGGTTTGTTCAAATATTCTCATGCTTATGAGAGATAGAACATCGAGGATTCACCCTGGAGTTCAATGAGAAGGTAAACTATTTTTTATATAATATGTTATCCTCATAATATTAATTGTTCTCTATTACATTAACATTATCAAAGTTCTTATTTTTATTTAAAATTGTCACCATTTTATCTAAAAAGTTTATGTTAATTTCCTTATCATTTTTATCTAACACTTATTTAGTTTTTTTTTCACAAATATTTATGCTTTCTATTACTTCTCTTTATCGAGTTACAAACACTGTATAGAGTCGATGTTATTTGGAATAAAAACATTTCTCGTTAAAATATAAAAGAGAGTAGGAAGATCATATACTCATTGTGGTGACTTCTCATTATATAATGGGAACATGGTCTTCCTCCACTCTCCTGGTTCTCAACAATGAGAAAGGGTTTTCTGCTAAGAGCATCAACTAAATATACAATGATGAAATTTAAAAAAAGGAAATGGAAATCATGATAAAATTCACAATTTAGGGATTTTGAGACATTGGGACATGTTTCATTAATCTGCACCTCAATCTGATACATGGTGTGACAATTATGACTCAAAGTGCTTCTTTCTATTTAAAATTTGCATAAATTTATTAAAAAAGACAATCCATATACTCAAATCTATGAAAAACTATTCAAATTGTTTTGATAATTTAATAAAATAGTACATAAACCATTTATGACATGTAGTAATCAGTCACAAATCAATATGATACATGATATTCTTCGTATGACTCAAAGTGTCTCTTTTTATATAAATTTCACATTAGTTTTAGTAAAAAGAAGAACTCGAATATTGAAAAACAAAAAAAAGGAATTAAAATTGTTTTTATACTTTAAGATAACTATCTATAAGTCATTTATGATCTATGTAAATCAACTTAATCTCAAAATGATTCATGTTGTGATCAGTATAACTCAAATTGTATCTTTTTATTTATAATTAACATTAATTTTAGTAAAAAGAACAGGTGACATACTAAAAAGTAAGAAAAAACATTAGTATTGTTATTATAATTTATGAAAATAATCCATGATTCATTTTTTCTGTTTAGGAATCAACTACACCTTAATATGTTGCATGTTGTGATCGGTGTGACTAAAAGTGTCCATTTTCAGTTTAACATAAACAATTTAGTTCGAAAAATGTCACACACTAAAAACCAAAAAAATATACTCTGGTGGTCTTGATAATTTAGTAAAGCAATTAATGATTCATTTTAAATGTGTATGACGAATTGTAACATCAAACTGATTCATGATATGCCATGTATGACTCAAAATGTGAGTTTTTAGTTTAAAATGACATTTTACTAAAAAGACAAAACTTTTCTACAAATAACTAATCAAAAGAATTCATATTGTTTTAATGCTTTAATAAAATTTTACATGACTCGTTTTTTATGTGTAGGAGTGAACCACACGTCAATAAGATGCATGATGGCACTGATATGACTCCAAGTGTGTCTTTATATGCAAAATTGACATTAATTTAAGTAAAAAAAGAATAAGTGAAATATTGAAATCTGAGAAAATACATTCAAATTGGTTTTATAATTCAGTAAAATGATCCATGAGCCATTTCTGACATGTAGAAATCATCCACATTTCAATATGATGCATTGTTTTACCGGTATGAATAAAAGTCACTACAAGAAAACCGACATTTAAAGGCGGTTTTTTCACGGCAGTTTTTATAACCGCCGCGAAACGCGTTTCGGGCCGCCATTTCGTGGCGGTTTTTTAAAACCGTTGCGAAAAAACCGCCTCTAAACGGCAAAAAATATTGTTTTTTTATTTTTTATTTTTTTTAATTTTATTCGAGGATTAGCGGCGGTTTTTTAAAAAATCTCCTCGAAATAGTGGCGGTTTAGGTAAAACCGCCGCGAAATGAAATGAAAAAATAAAAAAACACGAGAAACCCCGAAATCACTAAAATGACCATAACTTTTTATTCGGGCATCCGTTGAAGCACCACGACTAGTCCAATCAAAGGTCATGAATAGATCTAGAGGCACATATAATCAAAACCATGAGACGGTCTAAGGTGTGGAAGATATTAGAGTTATAAGAAAGTTTAAAAAAGTTCTCCAACTTCAAACGACCATAACTTTCGCTCTAGGTGTCCGTTTGGGCTCTACCACATATCAAATCAAAGCCAGTGAAGAGGGATACGCACTAGATCGACACACGAAATAATCTGTTGTGTTTTTTAACCCCAAAACCCCTCTGAAGGCCTCCAAAATCCTGTTTCCGTCACCGGTGTCCCGTCGAACATGTCTTCAAACGGACCTAACATTCGATCCGCGTGTCAGTTCGGCCTCCTCCACCTGCCAGATCATAGCTCGTTCGATGAGCTTCAGTTTGACTGGTTACGGTGCCCACATGCACTCCTAGATCATATGTTATGGTCTTTTTAGTGGGTATCGGGTTTGTTATGTTTTTCAATGCCTCGTTTCTAGCACCCGTTCTCTGTCAACTTTTTTTTAAATTGTCGTAACTTCCGATCCGCCTGTCCATTCGGACTCTTTCACCTTTCAGGTTGAAGATTGTTTCAGGATCTTTGATTTGACAGGTCGCAGATCTAAAACGGACTCTCAGATCATATGTTATCTCTGTTAATGTGAGTCCAATGATTTTTGTCTCTTTATGACCGTTTTGACGGGTTTTAACGGTTCCTCCATTTATTACTGTTTATTTGGGTTTCCATGACTTGTTATCTTTATCAATGGTTTTTTGTGGGTTATTATGATGATTATGTTGAATTATTAAGGAGTTTTCCAGAGTTGTCATGAGTTTTCATGCGTTCTCATTCTTTCTAATGCCTCATTCTTCATATGTTTTTTCATCCTTTTTCATGCGTTTTCATGATTTTTAATCCCTTATCACGTCTTTTCATACTTTTTCATGTGTTTCCATTATTATTTATTATTTATTATTTATAATATACTTTAATTAATTTATTATCTATTATTTGTAACTGGTTATTTATTATTTATTATTTATTATTTATTATTTATATTTATATTTATTTATTATTTATGTTTATTTATTATTTATTATTTATTATTTATATTTATTTATTAGTTATTATTTATTAGTTATTATTTATTATTTACTACTTATTATTTATATTTATTTATTATTCATATTTATTTATTATTTATTACTTATTATTTATTATTTATATTTATTTATTATTTATATTTATATTTATTTATTATTTATTATTATTTATTTATTATTTATATTCATTTATTAGTTATTATTTATTAGTTATTATTTATTATTTATTATTTATTATTTATATTTATTTATTATTTATTATTTATTATTTATTATTTATTTATTTTTTATTTTTTATATTTATTTATTATTTATTATTTATTATTTATTATTTATTTATTATTTATTATTTATTATTTATTTATTATTTATTATTTATATTTATTTTATATTTTATATTTATATTTATTTTATATTTATATTTATTTTTTATTTATTTTTTATTTTTTTATTTTTTATATTTATTTTTTATTTTTTATTTTTTATTTATTATTTATTATTTATATTTATTTATTTATTATTTATTATTTATTATCTATTATTTATTATTTATTATTTATTATTTATTATTTATTATTCATTATTTATTATTTATTATTTATTATTTATTATTTATTACATAATACTTATATCTATTATTTATTATTTATTATTTATTATTTATTATTTATATTTATTTATTTTATTTTATTTTTGATTTATTATTTATTATTTATATTTATTTTTTAGTTATTATTCATTATTTATTATTTATTATTTATTATTTATTATTTATTATTCATTATTGATTATTGATTATTGATTATTGATTATTGATTATTTATTATTTATTATTTATTATTTATTATTTATTATTTATTATTTATTATTTATATCTATTATTTATTATTTATTATTTATTATTTATATCTATTATGAATTTATTATTTATTATTTATTATTTATTATTTATTAGTTATTATTTATTATTTATTATTTATTATTTATTATTTATATTTATTTATTTATTATATTTATTTATTATTTATTATTTATATTTATATTTATTCATTATTTATTATTTATATTTATTTATTCTTATTATTTATATTTATTTATTATTTATTATTTATTATTTATTATTTATTATTTATCTCTATTATTTATTATTTATTATTTATTATTTATTATTTATATCTATTGTGTATTTATTTTTATTATTTATTATTTATTATTTATTATTTATTATTTATTTATTTATTATTTATTATTTATTATTTATTTATATTTAATTATTATTTGTTATTTGTATTTATTTATTATTTATTATTTATTATTTATTATTTATTATTTATTATTTATTATTTATTATTTATTATTTATTATTTATTATTTATTATTCCTTATTTATTATTTATTATTTATTATTTATTATTATCGAGTTTATATCTATTATTTATGTATTATTTGTTTTTTCAATTAATATATATAAGTATATTAAATTCTGTTTATTAACCACATGGTGAGTTTGCTAGAGTGGTAAAGTCGTTGGAAAATATGCAAGGGGTTAGGGGTTCAATTCTCACCAAACGCAGAATTTCTTTATATTGCATGGTCATGCATTTGTATGTGCATGTGCATGTGCATGGGATGTGCATGCATGGATAAATAAAATAAATAAATAAAATAAATATGAAATAAAATAAATAAATAAAAAATACGAAATAAAAAAATAAAAAATAAATACGAAATTAAATAAATAAAATAAATACGAAATAAATAAATTAAAATAAATAAATAAATAAATAAATAAATAAAATAAAATAAATAAATAAATAAATAAAATAAATAAATACATAAAATAAATAAATAAATAAAATAAATAGATAAAATAAATAAATAAATAAATAAATAAATAAATACGAAAAATAAATAAATAAAATAAATAAATAAATAGATGTATATATAAATAAATATATAAATAAATATATAAATAAATATATAAAATTAAAAAAATAACAAAAATAACAAAAATAACAAAAATAACAAAAATAAAATAAAAAAAATAAAAAAACCGCCGCTCAATCATTTAGCGGCGGTTTAAACCGCCGTGAAACGTTCTGTGACGGTTTTGAAAACTGCCGTGAATAGTTTCCTGGCACACGATTTAGCGGCGGTTTTTCAAAACTGCCGCCAATCGATTTGGCGGCGGTTTAAACCGCCGCGAAACGAAAAAAAACCGCCGCTAAATGCCTTTTTTCCGTAGTGAGTGTCTGTTATCAGTTTAAAATTAAAATTTTAGTTCAAGATAAACCACTCACTGAAATCCATGAAAACACACTATTTATCTCTAGATACTTTAGAAAATGGGTTCATAAGTCATTTGTTACATGTATAAAGTATTATTACATCAAACCAATTCACGATCAGACTGATATGACTCAAAATGCATTTTTTTCAATATGAAATGACATTTTAGTAACAAAACACAACTTGCATACTAAAAACCCTGAAAACACATTTCAATTGATTTCATACATTATTAAAACGATACATGATTAATTTTTGACATCTAGGAGTCAACCGCACATCAATAAGACATACGGTGTGATAGGTATGACTCCAAGTGTGCCTTTTTATTTAAAATTGACATTAATTTTAGTAAAAATAACAAGTGACATACTAAAAATTTATCACGTGAATTCATATTATTTTAATAGTTTAGGAAAATTATCCATAAGTAATTTTTGATGTGTAGGAATCCACCACAACTCCATCTGATGTATGGTGTGACCAGTATGACTAAAAGTTTTCGTTATCAGTTTAAAATTGACATTTTAGTTCAAAACATGTCACTCCCTAAAAACCAAGAAAACATGCTCCAGTTATCTTGATAATTTAGGACAGTGGTTCATAAGTCCTTTTGACACGTATCAAGCCTTATCACATCAATTACATGCATGATACATCTGGTATGACTCAAAATACATGTTTCCAGTTTGAAATGATGTTTTAGTAAAAGAAACACAAATTGCATACTAAAAACTGAGAAAAATTGAATTGGTATTATTTTGATAATTTAGTAATACGATACATGATTCTTTTTTATGTGTAGGAGTCAACCTCGCCTCAATATGAAACATGGAGTGATTGGTATAACTCCAAGTGTGACATTTTATTTGAAATTGACATTAATTTAAGTAAAAAGAACATGTGACATACTAAAAACATAGAAAACACATTCCAATTGTTTTAAAACTTTGGGAAAATTATCCAAGAGTCATTTTGGATGTGTAAGAATAAAACCCATATCAATCTGATGCACGGTGAGATCGATATGACTAAAAGTGTCCGTTATCAATTTAAATTTGACATTTTAGTTGAAACATTATCACTCGCTGAAAACCATGAAAAAGTTCTTTGATTTTATTGATAATTTAGGAAATCGATTCATAATTCCATTTTGACATGTATGATGTATTCTCATGTCAGAACGACACATGATGAGACCAATATGACTCAAAATGTGTGTTTCCTATAAGAAATGACATTTTAGAAAAAAACAAACGAGATACTAAAAACCGGCCAAATTACTTTGGATTGTTTTGATGAAATATTAAAATTATCCATGAGTCATTGGTGATGTTTAAGAGTCAAACTAACCTCAATAGGATGAAAATTTTGATAGGTATTCCTCCAATTATGTGTTTTTATTTAAAAATGAAATTAATTTATGTAAAATCAACATGTGAAATACTAAAAATCAAACAAAAACTTTTGGATTGATTTCATACTTTAGTAAAATGATCCATGAGTCGTCTTTGATGTGTAAGAATCAACCACACCTCAATCTGACACACATTGTGATAGGTATGACTAAAGGTGTCCATAATCAGTTTAAAATTTACATTTTAGTTGAAAATGTTTCACTCACTGAAAACCATGAAAACACATTCTAAGAGTCTTGATAATTTATTCCATAAATTCATAAGTCCATTTTGATGTGTATGATGTATTCTCACATCAAACCGATGCACGATGCGACCGGTATGACTCAAAATGTGTGTTTCCAGTTTTAAATGATTTTTTAGTAAATAAAACAATTTTCATGTTGAAATCCAATAAAATGAATTCATATTGTTTTGATACTTTAGGAAAACGATCCATGAGTCATTTGTGATGTGTAAAAATCAACCCCACCTCAATATGGTGAATGTTTTGACCAGTATAACTCCAAATGTGAATTTTTTTTATTACATATTCAGACTTTATTATAATATTTTTTTCATATTAATATTTAATTTATTTCTTTATATTATTAATAACATAATATTTATTTTCATATATAGGTAGAATATTTTTCTCGGGTAGAGATGATTTATTCAGCGACTAAAACCATGGGTGGAAATTTTTGGGAGGGGATCACAGGCTTCAAAAGATGAAACATTTATGTTTTTAAATGTTTGTTGGATAATTTTAAATATAATTATATAAAATGTAGTTTTAAATGTATATAGAAGTGTTTTTTGTATATACCATGGGTGGAAATTTTTGTATTCATGGTGTCATATTAAATTTATATCACATTGTTTGAAATTATAGGGTTTTGTTGGTTATATTAATAGCACATTGTAGCCAATTAGACCTTTATCAGCACTATATTGAGCGCTGATAAAGGGGGCCTTTATCAATGCTAAAAATAGATCTTATAAAGGGGACCCCCCATTTATCATCAATGTGATTAACATAGCCTTTTTAGTGCTGTTAAAATCCATTTTCCACACTGTTAAAGGGAGTATTTATAGTAGTGTATTTTCAATGATTTTAGTAAATAGTATGGAGCCCCGTTTCTAAGGCGATGGCTATTTTTTTAGGCTTGTAGATTTCCACTTTACATGGGTGGAAGGACATTATCATGGAATCATATTGTTGTAATATTATCAATGAACATGATTGTATAGAGGGTACTGGGTTAGTGCTTGAATCTATCCTAGAGAGAATCTAGATTTTTACATCCTCTGTCTTATCTTATTTGTCAGCCTCTTTTCCTCAGGATAATAGTAAGATATGTTTTGCAGATTTATAAAAAAAAATTTATATTTCAAAAAAATCATTTTTTAACTACTTTTTAAAACAATTTACATATAAGGGGTGAAATAAAATTATGTATTGAATGATTGTAGCTGAAAAAATATAAAAAAAATATTATTTCCCCACTTATATCTTATCAATAATTAAAATTAATTATATGTATTAAGTGAGATAATTATTTAGTATATATTCTGTGTGTATATATATATATATAATATTTTTCATGTTTTTTCATGAAATTTAGAATAGTCAATGTGTTAGATAAATTTCAAATATTTTAAAAACATAATGTATTTAATTTTTGAACATTTTATGAGAAAATTCAGTACGATAAAATTTATAAAATTTATATATTTTTTTATAAATATCAAAGATACATACACACACCCACAAATGCACAAATAAATTATTATTTTTCAATTAATTTCATTTGAAAAAATTTAGTTTTGTATAATACTGTAAAAGATATGTTAAAATAAATATTTGTGTTACCATTAAATTTTATAAATTAATAAAATTAACTATATCCACTTTCAATAAATTTATACTATATTTCTTGAATAATATTATGTTTTTATGATTTTCTGTTAAATTTTATCATGTTTTTTTGACTTAAATGTATTTTAGTTTTTGACATGTTCTTTTAAATGATTTTTCATACCTCGAGCATGAAATGTTTATTAAATTTGATGAATTATTTTTTTGATAATAAATTTTTATTTGATAAAAGGTGAGATTCTATGTATGGAATCAAATCAAACATTCCCCTATTAAAATTTGTAATTTCAAATTTCATTTCTTGTCAAATAAATTAATGTATATTATTATATATATCAAAAAGTGAATTATAACTTTAATTTTTACGCATATCTTGTAAAATATAAATATTCAATGATTAAAAAAATATATAATCATTAAAAACAGAAATGAATTACAGAAATGAAAAAAAAAATTCTAAAAAAACCAAATATGCTAATTATAGAAACTAGTAATGAAATAGTTAATGGGGAAATTAAACATTTTTAACACAATATCAATCTCATATAAAAATTAGCTGAAGTTAATTAAATTTTAAAGAGAAAGTAAGAATAATTTTTCATTCTACTGTGAAATAATTAATTAAAGGTATAAAATATTTTATAAAATGGACAATAAAAATATAAAATTGAAAATAACCCAATTTAATTAATATTTACATAATTATATCTCATTGAAGTAATTACTTTTTACAAATTAAAACAATTAAGTAAAAAAATGAAAAAAAAATTGGAAAATTTTAGGATAGTTTTTTTCTAGGAAAATACGATGTAATGATTTTATTTTAAAAAATTTATTTACATTATGAAATAAATTAGTTTTTTATTCAGTCAAACATTTCACTCTTTTTAATGCACCCTTTTAAATTAATAAAGTACCTCAAATACATTATGGGGAAAAAGTATTCATAATATTGAAAAATTTCTGTAATAAAAAATTACATTCACTATATTTAATGTTTTATTTGGTAATCACAAAATAAATTTTAAAATTTTTTCATACATAAACGACACTTAAAAGGTGGTAAAAATTTATGATTTATTATTCTTATATATTTTCATTATTTTACTAACTTTTTACGACTTATATAAAATTGAGTTGGTCGATTCGAATTGTAAATTTAGATTTTGGGATATCCTTGCTATTAATATGCATCATAATGATCACAATTTGTTTTCATGCAATCCTCACTTTGTTTTTTATAAATTTATAAATTTAAATAATAAATATATTAATTATATATAATTATAAAATTATAAAAATAATTAAGATATTTATTATAATTGTAAAATTATTTAAACAAATATTCATTTATTTATAATTATATATATAATAAATATAATTAGAAATATTTCTATATATTTATATAATTATATATATTAATATAATTATATATAATTATAAAACTATAAATAAAATAAATATATTTATTATGAATTTATAATTATAAATAAATATTTTATTTTTTATAGTTATAATTATAAATATAAATTTATTTATTTAAATAATTGAAAGATTATAATAAATATATTTATTATATTTATAATTTTACTATATATTATTATAAAATTATAAATATAATAAATATATTTATTATATTCTTATATTTATTTAATTAAATATATATTTATTTATACTTATAACTATTAATAAATAAATATTTATTTATAATGATAAAATCAAAATAAATTTAATTATAATATTTATAATTTTATAAATATTTATAATAAATATATTTATTATAATTTTATAATTATTTACAAATATATATATTATTTTTAATTATAATTATGAATATTTTTATATGTTTATAAATATTTTTATATAATTATATATATTAATAAAATTATAAATATTATAAATATATTTATTATAATTTTATAATTATTTAAATATATATATATTTATTTATTATTATAATTAAAAATAAATATATTTATAAATATTTGTATTTAATTATATATATTTATTTATTTATTTATTTATTAATATATATATATGTATATATAATTATAATAAATGTATTTATTGTAATTAAATTCAGAAATTTTATAAATGTTTTATAAATATCACACAAACATAGACGCACCCAAAGACAAAGAGATATTATTTGTTTCCAATTAATTTCAGTTGAAAAAATTTAATTTTTTATTGGAGTGTAAAAGATATGTTAAAATTAATAACTTGTGTAACCATTACATTTTATAAATTAATAAAATTGATTATACCTACGTTTAATAAATTTATACTATATGTCTTAAAAAATATTGTGGTTTTATGAATTTATGTGAAATTATACAATTTGATGTGACAAAGAAAAATTTTATTTATTGATAAGTTCTTGTAAAAAAAATTTCATACCTCGAGCAATAATTTTAAATTAATTTTTTTTGAATATGTAGACTTTTATTTTTTGATATAAAATTTTGATGAGAGAAAAGGTAAGATTCTATATATGGAAACAAATCAAACATTCCCCCATTAACATTTTTAATATGAAATCTAAATTTTTATCATTGAATTAAAATATATTTTTATATATCATTGCTCAAAAAATTCAATTATATTTTTAAGTTTTACGCTTCACTTATAAAGTAAATGATTCAATGATCTAAAAAAATACACAATTGTTAAAAACTAAAATGAATTATAGAAAACAGCATAATAAATATTTTTTGATCCAAAAATACAAATGCGTTAATTATAGAAACTAGTAGTGAAATAGTTAGTGGGGAAAAATTCAAAAATTTTAATGGAGTTTCGATCTCATATAAAAATTAGGTGATGTTAATTTCATATTAAAGAAAAAATAAGATTAATTTTATATTTCACGACGAAATAATTAATTAAGGGCATGAAATATTTAAAAAAAGACCAATAAAAATCCAAAATTCTACATCACCCGATTTTTTAATTTTTTTAAATAATTATATATATTTGAAGTAATTAATTTTTATAAATTAAAATAATAATGTAAAAAAATGATAAAAAAGTGGCAAATTTTTGGATAAATTATTTCTAGGACTATATTATATAATGTTTGTAATTTTAAAATTTTCTTTCTATTAAGAAATAAAATAGTTTGTTGTTCATTCAAACATTCAACTCTTTTTAATGAAACCATTCATATTTGTAAAGTCCCGAAAATACATTATGGGAAAAACACAGTATTGATAATATTGAAATATTTCGTTAATAAAAAAATGTTTTCACTGTTTTAATTATTTTAGGTGTTGACCATAAACTAAATTTTAGAATTTTTACATACATATACTATACGTAAAAGGTGGTAAAAAAATTGTGATTGATTATTCTAAAATACTTTCATTATTTTACTAACATTTTACTAATTCCATAAATTTGATTTTGTTAATTAGAATTGTATATTTACATTCTCATATATCTATGATATTAATATGAATTATAATGATCACAATTTGTTTCCATACAATCCCCACTTTTTCTATTTAATTATGTTCATCCCACAGAGCTTCTCTATGGATTCCCTCTCCCAAAAATTGATCTTCCGTCTCTCCCTTTGCAAGCTGCTATCGTCCTCCATTAACTTCAATATCGAGAAAAACTCATTTAGTCTCCTATTCTATCCAAGAGTGCAAGAATCCCTCTTTCCACCACACCTCCACCATCGCTTCAATGTCGACAATGAGATAAATATACCCTTCTCCCATGTTCATGAGGAATCCTATATTCTCCTTGACACTTCTCGATTATATAGATGCCTCCCTGGAGAAACCACACAACAACATCACCTATCCCCTCCTATCAATACTGGGTGGCTATGGATTCTAAATGAAGGTTAAAGGGATAGATAATTAGTGGGGTGACATCAATATGGTGAGAGTTCCTTCAAGTTGGTGCAGTTTGGGGAGTACCACTTTAATCTTTACCATTGCATACTTTTAATCACATCCTACTTCCAAGCATATAGGTGGGATATCTTCCACCACCCAAGTAGAGTCACATTCGAAGGATTGGCCTCAAGAACCATAGTCTAGTTACACCATGGTAGGAACTATCCCTTTGGGGGCTTTTGTATCGATGATGATTGTTCCTTTGGGGGGGGAAGAGACTATCCATTCTCAACACCACAATTTTGAAGAACCCGTGTTTGTGAAGGAGAAATCCATGGAAGAAAAATGTACACCAGTTTGAAGAACATGATGCATTTCGTTTTCTTTGGCTCCCGCTATTCCATGAAATCGGATAAACCTTCTTTAACCGCCACCACACCATCCCAACATTATTATTTCAAGAGTGGGACACCATGTTCTTCTTCCACATCCTCAAATGTCTGTGGTGACTGGATAAGAAGTGTAAAATTCTGTACACTGGTGAGCCAGGTTGTTCAACCTCCCTTGGGTGTGAAATCATACCCCCCCTTCTTCTACTACCCCCACCCCATCCCAGTGATTTTATTTGAAGAGTGGGATACTAGGCCCATCTATTGTTTGTGGCAATTAGTCTAGAAGCATGCACTTTATTACTCTAGTGACCAAGGGTATGAAATTGGACACCACTTCTTCTACTACACCCACCCCATTCCCACATTCTTATTTTAAGAGTGGCACACCAGGGCCTTCTACAGTTTGTGGTGACCGGGCTAGAAGCGTCCACTTCAGTACTCTGGTGACCAAGGGCATGAAATAACAATACCTTTATTTTTTAGTTTATATGATATTTATTATATGATATTTAAAATATGATATTTCTTAATAATAGAAATATTATTAATATATATATATATTGAAATTATTATGTATACTATAAAGTTAATTATAATGAAATCAATATATATTTTTTATTATTTATACATGAAAAATCATTATATATATAATTTATATTTGTGTATTTAATTTTCTATACATAATTTATATTCGGTATCTACTACTTCATCCTCCAAAGTAAGCGGTGATTAGGCTAAACACGTGCCCATTCGTACTCAGGTGAGTGAGGGCATGAAATCAGACACGCATTCTTCTAATGCCCCCACCCCATCTGCGCTTTCTTTTTTAGAGAGTGGTATGCTATGGTATTTTGGTGTTTGTGTTGACCGGGATAGAAGTGTGTACAACAGTACCTAGGTGGAAAAGGGCATGCACTACTGGAATTAGAGGTGTTTACGACGGGATCCCCATGCAAATAGCCTTTAGCAATGGGGCCCCATCCTAAATAGCCCGTTGTAGAAAACGACGTCCCAAATAAGACTCCAATTATATACATTATATATAAAATAAATCTTTTGCGATGAGCCCATTGCAAATAACCTTTTGTGATGGGCACTTCGTCCCGTCGCAAATATTTTTTTTATAAAATTTATATTTAAACTATTTGCGACGGGAGCCCGTCACAAATATTAAACAAAATAAAAAAAATATATTTAATAAAATTATGATTAATGAGAAAAAAATATTAATATTATTAAAATAATAAAAAAAACAATAATATTAAAATTCTCAATATTCTCAAAAATATATAAAAAATCATCAAATATTATTATTATCATGAGAAAAATAAAGAAACATTATTAAATATAATACTAAAAAATATATTTAATAAAATTATGACTAATGGAAAATTAAGATTGATATTATTAAAATAATAAAAAATAAAAATCTATTAAATTTATCAATATTTACAAAAAAAAATATAAAATAATTCATAAAATGTTATTATTATGATTATTAGTTAAATAAACAAAAATAAAAAATATAATATTAATAATAAATAATAAACTATTAAAAATAACAAAAAAAATAAATTATGCAATATTTACACCAATATAAAAGACAGAAACTATAAATATTTCATATTACAACAAATATTGAATTCAAATATTTGTAACATAAAAAATCATTGAGGGGTCGTCTTCTGGAGGAGGTGGAAGAGCTGTAGGAGATGGTAGATGAAACTCCATCCCTAAACTATGAGTCAGATGACGCATATACTCCATCTGCTCATGATACTGCTACTGCCTTCGACGCATCTCCTCTTCATGCTGCTGTTGATGCCGCTTACACATCTCTTCATGATGCTTCTGCAAACTCTCTATAAGCTCAGTCCGAGTTCACAACTGCTCATGATACTGTGAGGTAGAAGATGATGCCTCTCTATGAGATCCTCTCAAGCTGGATGTCGACATCGCAACAGTACCATAATAAGTACCCGGAGTCAAAAGAGTGTTGATACCAAGTACTCAGCCCTTCTCAAAGCCATACCGAGTTTCCTGCATCCTTGTCACCTCATCAAAATGGTGGGCATTGGTCTAATCAGTCATTTCATCCTGACTCTCAACCTGAGTCTGAGAGGTCGCAGCCTCATGTGATTCCTTCAATTCCAATTTGAAATTTAAATTTTCAAAATATTATTTGTAGTTATTTTTCAAACTGAAAAAAAATTCTAACCACAATCTGACGTTGGCGATCATGTCTAATCTCTCAAGCGGCTGGATCACTGTACATCCTCCTATAAATGTCGTACTTCATAATATAGGGATTCTTGGCTACCTATAGAAATATAAAATTAACTATTTATATTTAAAGTTATATGAAATATTTAAAAATATACTTATCTGATGCTCTCTATCTGTACTGAATGTACGACTACCAACTCGATGTGTCACCTCCTATCTCCCCCGGTTCTGCTGACCCACTAAAGCTCTCCTCTGAAATCCACCACCCAACCAGTGTAAACATAATCCATCCCAAAACGTGATATGAAATGTACTCTGGTCAGTGGGCTCTACACGAAACATCAAATTATGTCACTCCTGCTTTCTTAATGGTCATTCTTCTCAAATTATGCAAAAACGAGTGGAAACAGTAACGCATAGTCTCCTGTCATGCTACATGGATAACTTCATGCATGTTATCATTGATGGGATACCATAAACCCTAAAATTAATTTAATATCAAGTTGTTAATAAAATAAATTTCAAAATAAATATTATTTATTTACATACGAGCCAATGATTGAACATGTTGAGCCATACATCAAAGGGAATTTGTTCCCATGTGATCCATGGGTGAGAAAAATAATTGCACAAGATTGAACTCCCATGTCCAACATACACATATGAAAAACTGTGAAAAAGGAATAAATAATCCAAAAATTAGTATATAAATAAATAAATTAATGAAATATGTCTAAAATATACGGGATAACATACCTACTTCTGTGTGGATCGAAGCCTAGATGTGGATGTTTCTCGGGGATCGGGTCAGGAAACATCGGTCATGGAAGACTGCACCCCTCCACATACCCCCTAAACTACCACTAGGCTGAGGGTCAGATGATCCAAAATCCCTCACATCCAAAGGTAGCTCATTCTCTTGAAACTCGCTAAATAGATCAGGATCCATCTGAAACACAAAATAATTATTGTTAGTAGATAGTTGAAAATAAATATTATATATAGATATATATTATTTATGATTATAACCAGCATTTAACAATATCATTTTCCATCTTCATCCTCATCTCCATAACTGTCAATGTCAATGTCTTCATCTTCCTCCTCATCATCATCAATATCCATATGAGTTTCAGTTTCATCATCTCTTGTCATTTTAAATTAATTTGAAACATCATTAACATCCTCGTCACTATCGATCCCTAATTGTGGGGTGTCATCATCAATATTCACGTCTCTTTTTTAAAAATAAATTCAATTCCTTCAACTTCAGTAGAACCACATTCAGTTGGAGTAAGCTGATTTTCTCTAGATTTCATTTTTTATTATGCTCCTCCAATCACTCAAGTCTCTTGAAGTAGTACAGTAATTTGCATAATAAATTTTATGTTCCTATTAAGCTAGTAAAATGGTTCATTTACTACAAGAAGACTTTTATATTTAATATCAATTATTCCATGAGTCGGATGAACAAGTAAGCCTCTCTCAGTATCCAACCACCGACATTTAAACATAGTTATGTAATTCTGTCCTAGATAACACAACTCAATAATTTCTTCCAGAATGCTATAAAAGTAAACTTCGGTTTCTCTATGATGCAATCCTCTCAAGAAAACTCCATTTTTCGTTGTTTTTTTAATTCTCCATATGCACGTGTATGAAATCGGAAACTATTCACAACATATGAATTATAAGATTTAACTATTGTGGATGGTGGATTACTCAATATACACAGTCCATTATCAATTATATAGGCATGCTCATACACCTGAAAATTTGTAAAACAATTATCAATAAAAAAAATAATAAACAGAATTGATATTAAACCATCAATAATTTATATTACCAGTTTTTGAAACCATTGAGAAAAGTTTTTTAGTATGCGTTCTTCAAGAGAAACTGTTGTAATTTTCAGAAGTTGTTTCATGATATTATTATCATATAACCTACAAATAAAATAAGTTTACATACTGTAACTTAAATTATAGAATAAGTGATAGAAGCACTCATAGTACATATGATGTCATTTCGTCACTGTTGAGTAGAACATATGTATGAGCTCTGTCATGTTCATCATCTGAAAACCATCATTCATGAACTCCACTAAAGCCAATATTTGGATGATTAAAAATTGATAATTGATTTTACATTTCTTCATTAACATTCCCTTAATTTTTTCCCAAGTGATTGTGTTTTCAGGGATATTCAGATTCAAAATAATGAGAGCAGAAAAAAGAAATTTCCTCTTGTAAATAAGATTTATAAATTGAGACTTCAACTGATGCTTTGTTATGTACTTTTTCATAAATTTCAACATGTATCTCTCGAATGGGTACATATATCGAAACTGTAATGGACCTCCACATTTAGCTTCATGTGAAAAATGTAATATCATATGTTCTATTGAGTCAAAGAAAGCCGACAACAATATTTTTTCCAATTTACATATAATTGCAGCAACACATTCTTCTAGTTTTCTTATCACATCGTAGTCTGTTGTCACTTCACAAATGTCTCGAAAAAAATATGATATATCTTTTATCGAATCCCAAATCATAGAATTCAACAAACCTCTAAATCCAATCGACTTAAGTCTTTCCATTATAACATGATAATCATGACTTTTTAATCTGGTAATATAAACATTCTTAACATATTTTTCCAAATTGGAATCATAACCATATGAAAGTCTCAAATCTGCAATCCGCTGACAAAATAATAATTCACTCCATTTGGATAGTGTATAAGCTACTTTTGGCTTCATTAACCTCTATGATCGGACATTTTCAAACAGTTCTAGTTCTGGTCGCCTAAAAATTTGGGCAATATATAATCATACCTTTACAATATCTTTGGTCTTACCTGGTGTATCCTAAACTTTATGAAATAAATTATCAAAATAGTTCTTCTTAATATGAATGACATCTAACATGTGGCGGACCAATAAATCAGACCAATATAGAATATTCCATATAATGCTTTGTTTTATCCAATTATGTTCCTTCTAAAGACATGAATTTTTAGTTGGTTTACTATTGGACCAAATGTGATTGGAGGTAATGAAAATAAACCTTATTTTAACTCTATACCTGAAATCATTTTTGGAGGTTCATCCCTTTCAATTGTACCTTTTTAGAAATGAGATTTGTTCCTCCGAAAAGGGTGATAGATTGGAAGAAATCTGCGATGACAGTAAAAATAGCAAGGTTTTTTTCCATTGATGAGCATAAAGGCTTTGTTGTCTTTCATATAGTTAGGACATGATTTTGGACCATGTGTACTCCATCTAGATAACATGTCATATGCTGGAAAGTCACTAATCATCCACATCAATGTAGATTTTAATATGAAATTTGTTTTGCAGCAACATCATATGTACTAACACCATCACTCCACAATGCATTTAAATCATCAATAAATGGTTTTAAATAAACATCAATATTCTTTTTTGAATGTCCTGAGATTAATATGGTCAAAAAGATATATGGATCTTTCATCAACATCCATGGAGGTAAATTGTACGAAGTTATAAAGACTGGACAATATGAATACTGACTACTATAAGAACCAAATGGATAGAAACCGTTAGTAGAAAGATCCAATCGCACGTTTCGGGTTTCTAAAGCAAAAGACAGATGCAGACGGTCAAAATGTTTCCATAAATCACCATAAGATGGATGATTCAAGCTTTTATCATTTGAAATCATGGTTTTGTGCAATGACATCATTGATGTTGTGTTCTGAGATATAAATAAACACTACAACCTAGGTTTAAGGGGAAAATATCTCAACTATTTTACTGGAATCAATCCAGACATCCCTGGTTGAGCTTCTTTATACCTCGATTGTCCACATGTGGGACAACTATCCAATGAATTTTTTTCACCAGAATATAAGATGTAACCATTTGGACATGCATGAATACTCTAATAACTAAGGCCCATATTACTAACCACCTTATTTCTCTTATAGTAATTTTTAATAAACACATTTCCTTTAGGTAACAGTGTTTTAACTGAAAAAAATATCTGATCAAAATAGTTTTTTGACATTGCATTATCGGATTTAATGGACATAAATTTTGCAACTTCTTCTAATATTCTTATCTTGCAACCATGATATAATTCATCCTCAGTAGACCTCAACAACTCATAAAATTTGGATGGTGCTAACTCATGAGTTAAATCAATATCATCTTTAGTTTTATTTTATTGAATAGATGGGAATGCAACATGATGTAATAAATTTTGAAACCATGAAGGATCCAGAATCAAGATAGTATTATCTTATCTGAAACTGCGTTCACCATGCTGATACCAAAAAACATAATCATGTTGAAAACCAGACCACAAGATGTGTCCTCAAACCTTATCAATTGGGTCGAACGTTCTCAGGACACATTTTTTACAAGAAAACATAATTGTTCATTCTAAAACATATTCTGTTTATAATGATTCAAATGATAAGAAATAATCAACACCCTAAATATATACAGGATTTAAACCAGTACTATTTGTATTTCTTCACTGATTTATCCATGCATGATCATCTAATAATGACTGATGTTGATTTCCTTGTTCCATAAAAAATAAAATCATCATTTTTTTAATAATTTGAAACTATAAAAAAACCTATCTTAAAAAATAATATAAATAATTTAAACTACTTCTTAATAATTAAATTAATTTTGGGTGACATAATTTCCATTGGATTGATGACTACTCTTTTGTCTAACAGCTCATTTACTTGCAAATTTATCTCATTGAAATCACAATGAAGAATCTTCTCAGAGGTATGCATATTTATTCTTGTGCATACGAGAATGTATAAGCATACCTCCAAGAAGATTATTCATTGTGATTTCAGTGTAAGAAAGATGCAAGTAAATGAGCCGTTAGACAAAAGAGCCCCCTTTTCATCGATGAATCTTCTTATTGCAACTATCACCACCTGAAAACAATATGAAAAATGTGGTCCTAGGAATGCATATTCAAACTCGTGCATACAAGATTGGATATTCATACATAGAAGAAATCTTTTATAATGTTTTGAGTCGGTTAAAGTTGAAAGAAGAAGATTCATCGAGGAAAATAAGTGTCGTTAATCCAACAAAAATTGTGCCAATTTATTACAAATTATTACAATTTATTACAATTGATATTATTCCTAATTATTCTTATTTATTACTAATTATTACAAATTATTACTAATTATTCCTATTTATTCGTATTTATTCCAATTTATTACAGTTTAATCCTATTTTTTCCTATTTATTTTAATTTATTCCTATTAATTCCTAATTAATGCCATTTATTTCTATTTATTTATAATTATTCCTATTTATTTCTAATTATCCCAAATTATTCTTAATTATTGCTAATTATTCCTAATTATAGCTAATGATTGCTAATTATTGCTAATTATTACTAATTATTCGTATTTATTCGGATTTATTAGTATTTATTGCTAATTTTTATTAATTATTACTAATTATTTCTATTTATTAATAATTTTTTCTATTTATTACTAATTATTGCTAATTATTCCTAACTATTGTTATTTATTACTAATTATTACTATTTATTACTAAATATTTTTAATTATTTCTATTTATTCCTATATATTACCTATTATTATTAAGTATTCCTATTTATTATAAATTATTCCTGTTTATTACTAATTATTACTATTTATTACTAATTATTATGATTTATTGCTAATTATTAGAATTTATTGCTAATTATTACTATTTATTGCTAATTATTACTATTTGTTGCTAATTATTACTATTTATTGCTAATTATTACTATTTATTCCTAATTATTACTATTTATTTCTATTTATTACTATTTATGACTATTTATTACTATTTATTACTAATTATTACTATTTATTACTAATTATTACTATTTATTACTAACTATTCTCATTTGTTACTAATTATTCTTATTTATTCCTAATTATTCCTAATTATTACTATTTATTCCTAATTATTACTATTATTTCAAATTATTACTATTTATTTCTAACTATTCCTATTTATTTTTAATTATTTCTATTTATTTTTAATTATTGCTATTTATTACTAATTATTGCTATTTATACATAATTATTACTAATTATTCCTATTTATAGCTAATAATTCCTATTTGTTGCTAATTATTTCTAATTATTGCTAATTATTTCTAATTATTCTTATTTATTTCTAATTATTCCTTCTCATTGCTAAGTATTTCTATTTATCGCTAATTATTGCTAATTATTCCTATTTATTGCTAATTATTCCTATTCATTGCTAATTATTTTTAATTATTTTGAATTATTACAATTTATTACCATTTATTTGGAATTATTCTTATTTATTATAATTTATTTCTATTTATTAGAAATTATTCCAATTTATTACTAATTATTGCTATTTATTACTAATTATTGCTAATTATTACTAATTATTGTTATTTATTACTAATTGTTGTTATTTATTACTAATTTTTCCTAATTTTTCTTAATTATTCCTATTTATTACTATTTATTGCTACTTATTACTAATTATTCCTAATTATTCCTAATTATTCCTATTTGTTACTAATTATTCCTAATTATTCATATTTATTACTAATTATTCCTATTTATTACTAATTAATCCTATTTTATTACTAATTAGCGCTAATTGATATTAATAACTGCAATTTACAACTACTAATTATTAATTATTATTAATTATTAATGATTACTAATTATTAAGAATTAGTACTAATAATTTCAATTTATTATTACAAATAAATACTGATAATAAAAAAATTTAAATCTAATTTAATTAGAACTAATCGAAAATAATTAAAATTATCATAAAAAATTGAAATAAATAATAAATTAAAAATACAAATACCTTTAAACTTTATCTCCTATTGATGTAAACAATTTCAAAACTTCTCCATAAAAAAACTAACTCAGAGAAATATTCCCTAAAAAAATAGTGTTTAGAGAGAGAGAGAGGAAATAAGAATTGGGGGAATGAGAAATAAAAACAGAGGGGGTATATATAGGTTTGATTTGTTGCGATGGGGTTATTTCCAATGGGTATCCGGTCGCAAAAACCTTTGCCCGTATTAATTGTTGTCGGTGATTAAAAAGGTATTTGTGATGGGCCCCGTCGCAAAAAGTGTCCTACTGACACACGTTTTGTGATGAGACCAGATCTCGTCGCAAAAACCCATTTTCGGTAGCCGACATTTGCGACGGGACCCGTCGCAAAAAAGTTTCCTGTTGACACACATTTTTCTGACGAGACAGCATTCCGTCGAAAAACCCATTTACCACCGTCGGTATTTGCGACGAGGAGATTTTCCTGTCGCAAATAACCTTCCCGCGGTTTACCGCGCAACCCGCACCAAACAACACATTACATTTTGCGATGAGACCTTAAATCCCATCGCAAATAACCTCTGAGAAGGACTTTTTGCGACGGGAATTAATTTCATCGCAAAAAACCCATCGCCAATGCCAGTTTTTCCCATAGTGGTGAAATCGGACAACCCTTCTTCTACTACCCCCACCCCATTCCCACATTATGTTTTTAGGTTTAGGATGTAGGGCTCTACTAATTCTTCCTCTAAAGTAAGCGACAACTGGTCTAAACACATGCACATCAGTACTCAGGTGAGAGAGAGAGAGAGAATGAAATCAAACAACCCTTCTTCTACTGCGCCCACCACATTCCCACATTATTGTTTGAGGAGAAAGACGTTGAGATCTTCTGATTCATCTTTGATAGTAAGCAGTGACTGGGCTAAACACATACACATCTATGCTCCAGTGAGCAAGGGCATTCAACCTTGTCAAAAAATTTGATTGATGTCAATGATGGTGCACATGCCTGTGTAAGGAAGAAACCATCATCGACAAAAGGCGTAGGGACCCGGTGACATGGTCATCCGATCGAAGAAGTCGATGCAGGATGCTGGCTTTGGAAGTGGAATTTCCCTTATTTATTATTTATAAAGCATAATTATTGAAACAAAATTATGTGAAATAAAATAAACATGTTTTCCAAATATCGATATTAACTAAATATTCTTTTTCATGTTTATCATAAATTTCCAACTTGATATATTTAGGATAATAAACCCTATATACATCTGAGGGAAATTAACAAAATTGAATTGTTAAATTTGGCTTGTATTAAAATAAAACAATGTCAACAATATTTAAACTTATGAAAAATCCAAACATTTATTATCATAAAAAAACATCTAACATTGTTTTTATTAATTTTTTGTACAAACCATAAACCCACTATTATTTATTTGAAATAAGAATACCTTAAACAGTACTAAAACTTTTAAACATAAGTGCAACAATAAAATTGGAAATTGAAATCAATAAGAAAACTGGTACAAAATAATTAAATAACTATGGAAGAACACAGCAAGTGAAAACATTGAAACAAGGAAACTTAAACATATCTACAAAATTGGGAACAACAATATGGACATTATAGTAAATGATCAACATATTTTTATAAATACAAAAAATTTGTGGGAGAGGGTGAGAAGGTAGGACATCATAGTAAGCACATGAACTCATTTTAAATTTGCTACCCAAAAAGTCACTACAAATATTGTAGTGTAAATTTATAGTATATTTTTTGTATCAATATAACATCAAATTACATATATGTACACATAAAAATATAAAAAATAATGAGATTTTACATTTTTGTATACTAATAAATACTTACATACACAATATTTTATGAATATTTTATGAATTATAAATTTTAAATACATTGTTATGATTATATATCAATATAAATACATATTATATATATATGTATATATAAAAATATAAAAATGAATTAGTGTATAAATTAGTGTATTCTTATAAATACTCACATTAAAATTTTTTGTATATTTTAATAATTATAATTATATATATATTATTAATTATAATTCAATATAACTACATATTGTGTGTCTCTGTGTCTACAGTTATGAAAACGAATGAGTGTATACATATATCTATAACCATATGTGATGTATATACCTAAAATTATATACATACATACATATTAATATATGTATTTTATGTATATACCTACATGTTTTCACCCAAATATTTTATACATGCATTCTTTCTGACATATATTTAAATATAAGTACATATATACATACATAGATATATAAAATCTATTTTAATACAAGTACATAAATACATATTAAAAAAATTATATAAAAATATACATAGATAACATCATGTGTAATTAAAAGTATACACTTACACACATACATACATACACATTAGTATACATGCACATATATACATATAAAGTAAATCTCCCATTGTACGTATAGATTTATGTATGTGTTTATATATAAATATTTTAATATGTGTGTATGTGTGTATGAGTAAATATATATATTCATTGTTTTTTATATATGTGTGTGATCAATAATTTTTAAATTTATTTCCAACTATAGGTATTTATAACAATATTTTATTACCTGCCCATACATGCATCTAAATATTTTTATATGTACATACATATACATAAATATAAAAATGTATATATATAAATATTTTAGTGTAATTATTAACAATTATACAACTATATAAATAGATACAAATACAAATATATTTAAGTTTTTTTTAAATTGTATTTGCACAAACACACATAAATATATATTAAATATAAGTACAAAAATATATATTATTGAAATTATATCTAAAAATAATTAATGTAATTACTTTTCAATATAAGTGTGTGCACACACACACACATAAGTATAAACAACAACAAATATGTGTAGGTATATTTTAATGCATGTGCACACATGCATCTAAATATTATTATACATACACTAGGACAAAAAAGGCCTATAACAACTTCCAAACAATGGACACTTTTGGCCCGTCTCTATTGCATATAGTGTTCGTCAAATTGTGAACACTATAGACCAAGTCGGGGTCACCTGTAGTGACTACCAAATGGCCACCCCTATAGACCAAATCAGGGTCAACTTTAAAGACTTCCATTTAGAAGTATCTATGGTCAAACACAGAATATATTTCAAAAATACAATAAATATTTCAACGATATGTAAATCCACATGCTCAAAAATCACTTTTCCTAATCATCTTCAAAACTCCACACCCACCATTGAATAAAACTACAGATGACAAAATTTAATAAAATAATTAGTTTATTAAATAATATCACAAAAATATAATAATTAAAAGGAAATAAAATATTTTAATTAAAACTTTTTAAAATATACCAAAGTCATTTGATTTTGAAATATATTAAAATTTTCTAATAATTTTTTAAAAATATAAAATTGTCTATTCGGTAGTTCTAAGTAGACTATAAGTCCGATTGACCTTCCGTCCTCTCACACATATTAATTATAATATTATTTTGGTTTTCCAATGATTTGAAGTAATTCTGAGGTTTTTTTCTATTGATACGATTATTAAACACATTTTTTACTTCCTTATGAAACTAAAAGTGTTTTTTACGACATCTAGGAAAAACGAAACTTCTAATTGATGTCTTTTTGACCATTTAAAATTTCACTATAAAATTTTTTTAGTCTGATTTTATGGAATTCATAGGACATTCATTTGGTTTTTAACCCGCACCCCACCCCCCACGTGTTTTAAAGGGATATAATCCTTTAAAACGCATATATTCGGTCTTTCCAGGAAAACCACATGTCCAATTGACATGCCATATCCTTATATAAATCAAACATAATAACTACATATTTTTACTATGATTTCACTTCAATTTGAGGTTATTTACAATGGATTTGATAGTTAAACACACGTTTTGATGTTTTATGACACTAAAAGTGCATTTTCGGTCCTCCCAGGAAAACACCACATTGGATTATCATTCTATCTCTTAGACCATTTAAAAATTCATTCTAAATTTGGTCTCCCCTAATTTCATGACATTATGATGTCATTCAGTTGGTTTTCACCCACCAAACACACCTTTTTAAAGGGTGTTAAACCTTTAAAAACCAAATATTTGCTCATTTTGGGTAGACCGCATGTCTAATTGATATTTTGTCTGTTTGTACACATCAAAAATAATAATAAAATGGTTTCATTCTAATTTCAAGTCATTATGAGATATTTTTCATTAGATATGAATATTAAATGTACATTTTGGTGTTTACTAAAAATAAAATTGTGTTTTCCATTATCCCTGGGAAAATACACCTTTGATTGATGTATTGTATACTCTCTCATTTCACAATTCACTCTATGGTTAATGTCATTTGTTTTCATAGAATTCAATGGTGATTCAGTTGGTTTTATTTCCCATGCATGGTCATTTTCAGTAAACTGCACACTCAATTTATGTGTCGTCTCCTCATACACATCACGAATAATAATAAATTTTTTTACCTATTATATCTATTCATTCTTTGTCGTTTTCTATGGATTTGACCATTAAAAGAACTTTTTGGTGTTTTATAACACTAAAAACAAGTATTCGGTTCTCCTGGGAAAATTTCATCTCCAATCGATGTTCATTGTAATCAATCATTTCACAATTAACTCTACAGTTGGTTTGGTATAATTTCAGAGCATTTGGATGTCTTTCAGTTGGATTTGACCCTCATATAAACCACTATAAAGGGTGTTAAATCTTTAAAAATAGTATATTCAGTCTTTTATTACAGACTGGATGTTGGATTGATGTGTCTTCTACTCATACACATCATGAATAATAATAAGACAATTTTCATGGGATTTTAAGTCATTTTGAGACCGTTTTCTATAGATCATACTATTAAACGTGTGTTTTGGAGTTTTATGACATGAAAAGTGTGTTTTGGTCCTATTGGGTAAACGATACCTCTGATTGAAATAATTTATACTTGATTATTTCACAATTCACACTATGGTTTTTTCTTATGATTTCACGACATTCAGAGGTGTTTTAGTTTATTTTAACCTTGGTGTTTTTTAAAGGGCATCAAACCTTTAAAAATAAAATATTTAGTTGTTTTTGGAAGATAACATGTCAAATTGAGGTTCCCTATACTCATACATATCAAAAATAACAATAATAAGTTTTTTTATGATTTTACAGTATTCTGAGGTTTTCTTGTAAATATTTGACCGTCAAACATGCATTTTGGTGTTTTGTGACACTAAAAGTGAGTTTTCAGGCCTCTCAGTAAAACTACACCTCAGATTGACATTTTGTCTACTCAAACATTTCACAATTTGATCTATGATTGATTTTATCTAATCTCATGGTATTCATATTCCTATTGGTTGGTTTTAACCAAAGGACGCACTTATTTAAAAGGCGTAAAACCTTTAAAACCACATATTCGGTCGTTCAAAGTAGACTGCATATTGAATTGAAATTATTTCTACTCATACACATCCTGAATAATAATATAACAATTTCACTATGATTTCATGTCATTTTGAAACCATATTCAATAAATCTAACCATTAAATATATGTTTCGGTGTTTTAGGACATTAAAAATGTGTTTTTGTCATCCTGGGAAAACAACACCTTCAATTGATCTGCCATATTCTCAAAAATTTCACAGCTCACTCTATGGTTTCTATCGTATAATTTCATGGAATTTAGAAGTTGTTCGAATTGTTTAGGCCCCCGTGTGTTTTTAAAGGGTTTTAACCCTTTAAAATTTTTATATTCATTCATTCTGGGCAGACCACATGATTGATTGACATTACATCTCCTCATACACATCAAAAATAATAATTATATGTTGTTCCTATGATTTTATATTATTATGTTGTCTTTTTCTATAGATCTGACATTTAGACGCGTGTTTTGTGTATTTTTAACACTAAAAGTTCATTTTCGATCCTCTCCAGCAATCACAGCCTCATATTAAAATTCTATGTACTCAACCTTTTGAAAATTTTCTCTATGGGTGTTCATGTCTAATTTTACGATATTCAGATTCTGTTTGGTTGGTTTTGACCACCGGACACTAATTTTGAAGGGCATCATACCTTTGAAAACCGAAAATTTGATCATTTCTACTAAACCACATGTTTGATTGATGTGTTGTCTTCTCATACAGATCAAAAACAATAATAATATAGTTCTCATGTGATTTTAAGTCTTTCTGAGATCATTTTCTATAGATATGACCATTAAACGCGTGATTTGGTCTTTAATGGCACTGAATGTTCATTTTACACCATCTCGAGAAAACCATACATAGGATTGATGTACCATCTGATCAACCATTTCAAAATTCAATATATAGTAGTTATTGTTTTATTTCGCAGTATTCGAAGGTCATTAAATTAGTTTTGATCCCCCCCCAATTTTTTTTCAAGGGCATAAGAACTTTCGAAGACGTATATTTGATTATTCTATGCATACCACACGTTTTATTGATGTGTCATATCCATGTACATGTAAAAAATAATAAAATGATGTTTTACTATGATTTCATGTCACTATGAGGTCATTTTCTATGGAGCTAACCGTTGGTATTTTATGACACTAAATGTGCATTTTTGGTCCTCTTAGGAAAACAACACCGCATATTGACGTTCTATCTTCTTGACCATTTAAAATTTTAATCTACAATTTTTCTCATATGATTTCACATCATTTGGATGTCATTAGATTGGGGTTAAACCACATACTCACTTTAAAAACTACATAGTCGGCCAATTCAGGCATACCATATTCCTGATTAACATGTTGTCTGCTCGTACAAGTCATGACAAATAATAAGTTGGTTTCCTATGATTTCAAATCAATATAAGGCATTTTTATATAGATGTGACCATTAAAAAAATGTTTTGGTTTTTTATGACACTGAAAGTGTGTTTTCCCTCATCCTTAGAAAATATCCCCTCCGATTTATGTACTATCAACTTGACCATTTCAAAATATACTCTATAGTTTTTTCATCTAATTTTAAGGCATTCAAAGATCATTAAGTTGGTTTTGACCCCCACATGTTTTTAAAGGGTGTAAAGCTATTAAAAACCACATATTTGATCATTCCTGGTAGAATGTATGTTTTATTGACGTGTCGTATACTCATACATGTCACAAATAATAATAAATTGGTTTTCTGTGATATCAAATCATTCCAAGGCTGTTTTCTAAAGAGTGGACTGTTAAGGGTGCGTTTTTGTGTTTTACGACACTAAACATATGTTTTTTGTCATCTTAGGAAAATTACAAATCATATTTACATTTTGTCTATTAATCCATTTCAAAATTCACTCTATGGTTATTTTTATATGATTTTATGACATTCAGATGTTGTTTGGTTGGTTTTGATCCCAGGACGCACCTTTTTAATGGGCGGAAAACCATTAAAAACTGCATATTCAGTCGTTCTGGGAATACTGAGCATCTTATTTATATTACTACTAATCATACACATCAATATTAATAATACAATTGTTTTCCTATGATTTAAAGTCATTATAATATCATTTTATATAGATATGACTTTTAAACACACATTTTGTAGTTTTATGACACCAAAAGGGATTTTTCCATCATCCCATGTTAACAAAACCTTCGATTAATGTACCATCTACTCAACAATTTCAAAATTCACTCTAAAATTGTTTTTTTTTTCTGATTTCCTTTCATTTGGAGGTTGTTTATTTGGTTTACCCCCCCCCCCCCATGTTTTTAAATGATGCATGCCCTTTAAAATCAGCATATTCGGTCATTCGAGGAAGACCACACATTCAATCGATGTGTTTTCTACTAGTACATGTCAAAATAATAAAAAGATAATTTTACAATTATTTCACATCATTCCAAAGTCTTTTTCTATATATCAGACCATTGAACATGCATTTTGGTGTTGTATAACACTTAATGTTTGTTTTCAATCCTCCCAGGAAAATTCTACCTTGGAATGAAATTTCATATACTCAGTCAATTCAAAATCCACTATACAATTTTTATCATCTAATTTCATAGTATTCAGATATTGTTTGGTTGGTTTTGACCCCCGACCAAACCTTTTTAAAGGGCGTCTAACCATTAAAAACCACATATTCAGTCATTTCTGGCAGAACACACATCCGATTAACATGTCAACTTCGTGTATACATTAAAAATAACAGAAAGAGGTTTTTTATGATTTCGATTCATTATGAGGACGTCTTTTATAGTCTATATTGTTAAAAAAACATTTTTTTATCTTTTTGACACCAAAATTACATTTTTAATCCTCTTGGTAAAATGACGCATGTGATTGACATAACCTCTAATTAACCATTTCACAATTCACTCTATGGTTATTTTCTTCTGATTTAATTGCTTTTGGAGGTCGTTTGGTTGGTTTTGAAGCCCCGCATGTTTTTAAAGGGCTTCAAACCTTTAAAAATGGCACATTCAATCCTTCTTGGAATACCCCACATCTGATTGATGTTTCATCTCCCCATACATGTCAAAAATAATAAAAATATTGTTTTTTCTATGATTTCATGTCATTATAGGGTCTTTTTCTTTTGATCTGACCATTAAACACGCATTTTAGTCTTTTATGACACTAAAAGTGCATTTTTTGTCATCCTAAGAAAACACCACATTGGATTGACATTTCTTCAATGGTCCAATTCTCAATTCACTATATGGTTGTTATCGTCTAATTTCATGGCATTAAGATACTGTTCGATTAGTTTTGACCACCAAACACACCTTTTTATAGGGTGTAAAACCTTTAAAAACTATATATTTGATCATTTTGGGAAGACCACTTGTTCGATTAACATGTTGTCTACTTGAACACATTAAAAATAATAATAATATAGTTTTACTATAATTTCAATTCATTATATATTCGTTTGTTATAGATATGACTGTTAAATGCATGTTTTTTTATTTTATGACACTAAAAGAATCTTTTCTATCATACATGGAAAATGACACCTCTAATTGATATACCATTTTCTTGACCATTTTAGAGTCATTTCAGTTGGTTTTATCCCCTAGACTAAGTTTGTTCATGGGTGAGGTCGGGTCGAGATTAGTTTTGGAATCGACCCGACCAAAAGAGAATTGATTGGGTCACATGCTTCATGGGAAAGAAACCCAACCAACCCATGAAATGGGGGGTTGGGTTACATTATTCATGGCCAAATGACATGAATTGACTAGACTCATTATGGGTCAGGTTGGTTTAACTGGGTTATTGATGAAATATTGTTCAATAATCAACCATGAAGGACTGATACATACCACCATCGGTGGGATTTACCACCCCTAACATTTTCCATTAATATACGTATTATTGATATAAAAAACAAAAATACATTGGTACTTACATTCTAGATGAAATTAATTTCTATAAGTGATAGAAAAAAACATATTCACTAAGAAATTTGGAGGAACTTAAACATAATCACTAATTCAAATAGCTTTTTTGATAACAAAACAAATAGGCTTTATTTATAGAGATTATAAAAAGACCCTAAGCAGCTCCTAAAATTTTCTTTCAATAGTTAAAAATAGTTGAATGGAAATATGTGACAATAAAATATTTCTTATTCAAATAGGTCATCATAAGTGAGTGATAAGTGTTATAAGAAACTTCAAAAAAGTGTAATCAAACATACAAAGACTTATAATGGTGGAAAATGGTAATTGAAAATATATATATATATATATATATATATATATGGTACCCTTTTTTATCAAAAAAATTCATATGACCTTGAATCTGGTTATGATTATGTTCCGGATATTAGTTTAGATTAGTAATCAATATTTCCCACAAAGAATATTCCAATTCAAGAAAGTTGTGGAAAACCAAAATATCCAGGCCATAATATCAACATGAATTAATATAAGAAATCAACACCATAACGTATAAGTAAAAATAAGTAAAATCATTTCAAAGTGGGAGTATATTTATTGAAAAAGAAGCAACACAACATTGAGAAATTTTTAAAGAACATAATAATACTAAAACACTAGGAATTTTGAGGAATCATTTTACCCAGCTTTGATAAATTTATTTGACAGATCTTTCAAGGATCAAGAGTGCTTAATTGATGTGAGAATTTCTAAAATAAAATGGAATTTACTATCAATATATAAAGAGTTTATGTAGACATCCTTGAAGAAGTAGTCCAACTATCCAATACACCTTTGATAAGCGAAGAGAACTTATACCAACCTGAATATTAAAAAAATTATAAGCACTTAAGTGAGCTGTAACAGGTATTTATATATGAAGGGATCCCACTAAATGATGAGTGAATGGTCTTATTGAATAGACCATACCCTGTAACCATTCCCGAACATGGAAGTTTTTCTAACATACATAGAAACACCTATAATGAGTTCTTAAAAACATACAATGATCTATACGCCAACAATGAATCCTATAGCGAGCTTCAAAGAATTTATTTTCTTAGGAACACCCATATTAAGTGTCTAATTTAAATCAACGACAAACATAAGTTAAGATGAATCAATGGATAAATGTTTGAACTAATGAAATTGGAAATATCAATAAATATATTAATGAGGAAGTGGTAACATGAATGAGTAAATTTAAAAGTGAACCAAATATGGAAATATTATTTTTTTAGATTCATAAAAAAGTGTGCTGGTTAAATTTTTTTTTTCAAATACTCAAATAAATATGAAAAATGTATAATAAGGATAATGATATATTTAGTGGGAATTAATTTTCTTGTTGATGATGGGAAAAAATTTAAAAAATAAAATACTATGGAAATTATAGAATTAATAATTTTGAAAGGAAAGTAAAAAAGATAAATAAAACACTTAAACAACTTCAGTGAGGGGTTAAAAAACCAAGGAGAATTCCAACTAAACATTATAAAAATTGAATAAGATTTTCCTATTGGCTATTTACTATTTTTTGGATATTTGGGTCATTGTTTCTTCTAGAAATGGGGACGACCATGTTTACTTAAGGTTCAAATTTCCAATCAGTTTCTAATGGGTTTATTCATAGAACTAGAAACATCCCATGATTCTATATCCATTTGGACCTACTTTCCAAAGGAAGGTTCTTATTAGTTGTGGACTGATGAGGCTTAAGAATTTTAATTGTTCGAGAGGATGGGAGTTCAGACTCATCACACATTTTTGGGGGGAATTATTGTCTACACTAGGACTCTCTTTATATATTTGAGTTATGTTACTGAATCCTTATTTATTTAGCCAGAATGAAAATGAGTTGTTTTCCTTTAGATATTGTAATCAATGATTGATATGTAGGAGATTTAGAGAATATTTTATATGCATTTGAGGTTCTTCATCAATAAAGAATCATCCATATGAATTAGTTATTCTTATTCAATGATATCCTTCCATACATTATATAGATATCTCTGTCATTATGATGACTATACTAGTTTTAAAGCCACTCAGTAGGGCACATGAAGTTTATTTTCATTCATAAAGATAGGGATTATTTTAGAGTTGGGATCGTACCCGCAGATGGGCTACCTATGTATCATTGTTTAGAAAAGGAATCAGAACCCACGTAGTTTGAGTGAAAAAGTATGGTTTTTATGCATGATTTATGGCCCAAAGAGAAATTTAATAATTACTTTTATGCTCTAAGCTCATGTGGGTAATGATCGGTGTGAGAAACTAGAGGTATCAGTAAAACCTGACGATTGTGCCACGAAATATGCAATAATAAGAAATGATGTGGGGATTACATACGTATGACTTCCCAGATAGATGAAGATTAGGACTTACTTCAGGGAAGAAGCCCAAGCACAAAGTCTATAAATGTATATGTTCTTTATGGATATTTGGATACATAACATAGGGATTACTCCTGAGAAGTATGCCCAAATTATAGGGGACTTATGACTTGGTTTTATTCCTGAAAAGGAATCCCAAATCAAAAGAAATTAAGACTGAGGCTTACTCCTGGGAAATATGCCTAGGTTAAAGGGACTTGAGACTTGGGGCTTATTCCTAAGGAGGATACCCAGGTTAGGGGAAATTATTATTGGGGATTATTCTTAAGGAGTATTCCCATGAATAGGGAACTTGGCGCTTATTCCTAAAAAATATTCTCAGATTAAAGATCCTCTCATCTTAAAGGATGACGTTGAATGAAGACGATCTCTATCCTTAGTGACATAAAGCTATGTAAATGACACGGTTTTGAGAGATTTTCCACAGAATTCATTTCAGATAAGGAAGCCAACAAAGGAACCATGACATAAATGACTTTGATGAGGGTTTTGAAGGCTATATCTTGAAGAGGAGAGATGAATTTGAAGAAAGGAAGTGAATTAGAAGGAGGTGCGCAAGTATTGGTCTTGCGCGCATTTCCTGGTCACGCAAGTATACTTGCAGGACATGATTTTACTTGGGTGATGGAGAATATGTAGGGTAATACTTGGGAGAGCCTTGGCTCAAGCCCTTAGAATTATACCTAGATCCTCTCAGAAGGGCGGCGCGCAAGTTCCCATGAGAGGACAAGGTGGCACACAAGTTTCTTCAGTTCCCTTAAAGGTTAGACCCTTAGTCACGCAAGTATTGAAAATTTTCAACACTTAGGCCTTATTCTTCCTCTTGATAGCTTCCATTCTAGGCAAAGAATTACCTTAGAAGTGTTCAGAAGACTTCAAATGGAGACTTGGGTTACCAAATCTTGATTCTGAGTTTCTGGTTTTTCGTCCTCGAAATGGGGGGCCCATAGGGGGTATTTATAGGGTATTGAGGACCTAGGTCAAAAAAAAATAGGGCTCATAGGTGAATTGTGTGACCCATATGTGGCCCACAAGTATAATTGTGCGACCATGATGAATATTACGTGACCCATGCTAAAAGAGTTCCTTGTTCATGCCTTTGTAAATTTTTGATGTTCTTCAAAGGATGAATCTCTTTGTTCTTAATGTAATCCCCTTTTTCATTCATTAGAATCCTTGATGGAAAGGAGCGTCAACAAAATTACCCACTCAGGTTTGGATACAAATAAGGAAAAAGGATTTGACTCTGAGGAAAATGAGAAATAAGGTACTGCGACACGCAAGTAGTAGGCGCGCAGGTATGCTTATGGAATGTAGGTTCTGGAGCGCAGGGGTACGACCTCGCCTATAAATATGTTTTTCACTATTACGCAAAGCATCTTACTTTTAAAGAGCATCACTCTCATCGTGCAAGGGAGCTCTCGTTCGCGCTTCTGTTCATGTCGTGCTTCTGCAGTGAGTTTCTGACTTGCCCGCCAGTAATAGCACTGTAAAACTTGTGTGACAAACTAGGACTTGCACGCCAATATAGGACTCGCATTCCTTAATTCATTATCCATTTTTTTCGAATTTCTTCACATATTTTATGAAAAATCAACTTACTTAAAAGTTAATTATCTGATGTTGGTGTAGATTCAATGGCTCCCAAAATAATTTGAACGGATGATGAGTTGGACATCAAGTGGATTGATCACATGATGAACATAGTTGGACATGACTACTATAATATTTGTGATAGAACTCACCCAAATTTGGCCATGTACTTGAAGAAGTATCATGTTAATTTCCCACAGAGTATCTACCTACCCTTGTATGTCCATGGTCATCTGCAAGGAATCGACATTCCAGATCCAAAGAACTATCTTCCTGAGATGTAGCCACACTGCTACCCTTCTAATTCGTTTATGTTGTGCATTAAGAGAAACAACAATGGTGTGAACTTTCAAATTTTTCCTCCATTCCATTTCCTTGCAGATATGAAAATGGAAAACCCATGTGCTGAAATTTTTTTCGCTGCTGGTTGGTGCAGAAAAGACTATCATGACATTAGAACAATATCTGAAAACATTATTCTCTCCAAATGACTCTTAACTTCCAATGCTCCATTCTCCAATCCATGTATCCATCTTCCAAGTCTCTTGGACAGAAACAGAGTCACTATTTGATCAGCAATTTTTTTTCTCAAACCGCACTCAAGAACATTCATTTACAATTGTTCCAAGAAGAGCTAGTATCACTACATCTTTTATTGTATCCATTTGAATGAATGAACTCCAGGTGGCTTCTGATGAAGCTCATTATGTTGTAAATCAAATGAAGAGTTATATTGAAAGCCTCTTGTAATTATTGAAAAAGAGAAGACACTCCAGTCTGTGGATGTCCTTCTAACTCTTGTACATAAATGAAAAAAACTTTCATCTTCAATCATTTGTGCCTACATTATTTTTCTACGAGCTTTAAATTTTTACTTAATCCAATGGTCCTAGTAAGAATAGTTTGATATTTTTTGCAATGATTATAAAAATAACCCTATGAACTTTGAATCTTTTAATTTCTCAATATTACCTAAATCATAAAAAATATATGTTTAGTGAGCTGGGACATGACTTTTTCTCAGATTTCCCTTGTCTTTTGTGGGCAGTTTAAAGTCATGCACGTCGGACATAAAATAGGATAATGTTTAAGGTTGAATAACTATGAATTAATGGATTAAAATTGACTCAATTCCTAGAAAATTTATCTAAAAACATATTACCATATTCAAGTATGGGGGGAAACATGTAAACTATGACTTAAGAAATTTTGAATCTAAGGAATGATATGAAAAAATGTCTAAAAGGCATTAGATGAAGTATTTCCTAAGAGTCAAGTTACAACTATTTAACAAACCTGTTAGGGGGGTTGAATTATACAGGGCCACTTAAGGTCATTGGCTGCATTGTCAAATAAGAGCATCTTTTGGATGACAGGTCTGTTATGTAGACTACTTATTCAAGTCCCCATAGGGGCATGTGCTACATAGTAAAGAAAAATAACTCTTAGAAATTTTAATTTTCTATTTCTAAAAGCCGATAAAAGTTTATAGAGATTAAAATTTTTCTAAATAATAGAGACTACTATATGGCGAGTTGTACTTGAATATGAAGTGGATATTTCCAATCAAGATTGTCAAAGAATTGGATGAATGTCACTCCTTCAAAGGTCTGACCCAAATGTAGGGAAGGGAAATATAAACCATAGACTTAAATACTTATAGATCATGAAAAAGAGTATGGAAAAAATATGTTAAGGATGGTTATTTTGTATATCCTTACATATTGTTGTTAAGACAAATAAGGAAAAAAGAGGTTTTTCTCCCATGAATGAAGTTACCACTTTTTGAAAAACCTGTTAGAGGTTTTAATTATACTGTTCCATTTAAGGGAATTGGATGTATAGTCAAATAACAGTATCTTTTGGCTGACAGGTCCGTCATGTAGACTACTTATGGAAGGCCGCCTAAGGGCACGTGCTGCATTGTCAGGAAAAATAATTCTCGGGTATCAGACATTTTGTGACCAGAAGTCATGAAAATGGTTATGGAGATATGGAAGTATTTAAGATTAGGATTATGACACATCAAAATGGTCATTGTTAAATTCATGTAGAGATACACAGACCAATGTAAACCATAATCAAGTTGTGGCTGGGTCCTGAATTGAGGTAATGGACTTCACTATGTATCCCGTAAGGATAAGAATCAAGCCATACGAAGTTCTTGAAATACATTTTAACGTCATGTGAGACGAGAGTATATGAGATCTTATGTTTTGGGTAATAGAGCTTAGACCATAATGGAGAATACACATTGTGTGTTGTATAAACCTGATGTGAATGAAGACCAGGGTTTTCATAATACATTCATGTTTTCACAGGGGGACTCTTCAGCCAAGTGACTAAAAGTGGAATTTGGGGTTAGGCCCAAAGACTTGGGTCTAGATTCTAGGGATTATACAATGTTTCTACGTATCCCATAAATATGGGAATCAATCCATATGTAGTTCTTGAAATACCCTTTGTACAGATTTAGTTCGTAAAAGTGAAGGGTGAAAGGGGACTATAGTGCAATGATGGTTTGACCCAACATTAAAGATTTGGGCATTTCCATTTATACACGTAGTCCTTGGAATAAGACATGGTTGGAGACCAATGTCAATAATGATTCCCTTTCAGGTGAGGGTGTCAAATACTGTGGTAGTTTATTGTCATACAGGACAAAAGTATGAATAGTTTAGGGTCATATGCATGGACCAGTGGTGCACAATTTAGTGTCACATAGCTAAGACGTGTTGTTATATAGTTTAATGTCTTGCAGTGAGGACAATGGGGGAATGTATAGTTTAATGTCATATATCAAGGATGATGGTGAACCAATGTAAAGATATTGGTTTTGTGGGTGGCTTCATGAATCAACATTTTACGAGATGGAGGTGAACCGATGTGAAGATATTGGTTTTGGGATTGAACCTCATGAGGTTTCCTACGTACCCTGCCGAGAAGGCAAGGATAAAAGTCCATGTAGTTTGATTGAAGAATGAATTAGTGATCAATTTGTTCTTGAGGACAACGACCTAAAAATGGTGTTGGGACTTACGCATGGTTAGCACCCCAGAGAGAGTGTTATGGTTGAATTTTACTCTAAGCTCACGTGAGTCATACTCGATATGAGAAACAAGAGGGAGAAACAACCTTAACAGTGCACAGTTTAATTTCATGTATGACATATAAGGGACTAGACACAGTTTAACGTCATGTTGGAAATGGAGGGGTTGTGCTGTTTAAAGTCTTGTAGTAAGGACGAAAGGGACTGTGCAGATAAAAGTCTTACAGTAAGTACTATTGGGGACAATGTAGTTTAAAGTTTTTCAGTAAGGACTAAAATAGTTTAAATTCATATGTATGGACCAATGCTGCGAAGTTTAGCATCTTGTATCTAGGAAAATAGATAATTTATTTGTGTTACACAAAATACTTCTTCAGAAATCTGGCATTGGTTGGAGTCGTGATGAGTTCTCCATCCATTGATATTAAAGAATAAGCTCCATTGGATTAGAACTTATGTATTGAGTAAGGTACTTCCCACATTGACTCACGATTTGGAGGTTTCTTTCCTAGTTTCATTGGAGTTATGAGGACCAATACAAATTATCCTTGAATGAATGAACGAAGATGAACTTTTTTGTTGAAATATTGTGTTATTCGATTCTGATAGACTTCCAAGTGGTGTAGGGTGCACAATATTTTTTCATCTAATTATTCCAAATCATCCAACCACTTTTGAGATTGTTCATCTGTAGATGATTTATCACAAATTGCTACTTTGAGTGAAGGTAATTGAACCTCAATGGGAAAGACTTCTTCTGTTCCATATACCAATGACTATGGAGTTGACCGCATAGCAGTGCGGGTGGTGGTTCGATAAGCACATAAAGCATGAAAAAGTTTATCAAGCCATGACTTCTTATCTTTATCCACCATCTTTTGTAGTATATTTGAAAGAGTCTTATTGAAGGCTTCTATTAATCCATTGTTCATTGCATGATACCGAGATGAATGGTTGGATTTGATGTTGTTATCTTGATACAAATTCCTTACTTCAGATGTACAAAAGTTGGTGCCATTGTATGTCAATATGGTATGAGGGACACCAAATATGGTAATAATGTTAGACTTGATGAAGTTGAAAATTATTTTAGAACTAACTTCTTTCAGAGGTATTGCCTCTGCCCATTTGGAAAAGAAGTCAGTAGCATTAATAATATACTTAAACTGCTTGGATGTAGCCGAAGGGTAAGGTCGTACTACATCCATTCCCCATGTGGATAATGGACATGAGTATTTAGCTATATGAAGCAACTCTAGGGGTTGATGAATGAAAATGGCATATACTTGGAAAGAATTAAATTTCATAGTGAAATCAACACAATCTTGTATCATTAATGGGAAAAGGTATCCAAGCCTTCTAATTTGATTAGACAATCTATGTCCAGAATGGTGGGCACCACAGACTCCTGCATGTATTTATTTCATGACATCCATTGTCTATTCACCATCAATACATCTAAAGAGAATTCCATCAAAACCTCATTTGTAGAGAATTTCTTCTAGGTGATCTGGGATATCATAATGAGTAAAATTGACCACATGTTGCTGTACTTTTTCTTTCCTGGATCTATCAGGTGGGATTGTTCCATTTTGAAGGTATTCCCTGATAGGTGTCATCCATCCTGTAGTATGACCATATGGTTTAGAAATGGGACTAATTTCATTGATTTTCTCTATTATGATTTGAACATAAGGTGAAACAGTACGACGGTGGGCAATACTAATGATTGTCTTGTCCTGATTTGGATCTTCCAGAGCTGTGGCTTTATTCACCAGTGCATCAGCTTGAGCATTTTGTCATCACAGGACATAAGAAAATGTCAGTTCTGAAGGAAATTCCTCCATTAACTCTCTGACGTAATCATACAAAGGTATTAACTCTTCTTTTCAGATGACATAGTCCCTATTGAATTGTTTGATTACCATGTCTGAATCACCATTAAACTTTATGTGATTCACTTGTGCCTGAAGTGCCAACTCCAATCCTGCGATGAGAGCTTGATATTCTGCTTCATTTTTTGTATCACCTTCCAACAATAAGAAGGAATACGGTAGCACTACCTTTTCTGAGGAAATAAGCACAATTCTAAAACCAACTTTGTTTAATTTAGGATCTTCCATTCCATGTAGTACTTCTAGAAGCACCATCAAAGTACATTTCCAGTGTTTAAAGATTATCTTGAATAGAGAATACTTCCTCATTAGGATGTTCAATATCTAAAGATGTATCTTCTACGGAAGGGTGTTTAGAAAGAAAATCATCTAGATATTGGCCCTTAATTGCTTTTTGAGATGCATATTAGATATCAAACTGCTGCAAAATAACTGCCCACCTTTCCAGACATCCTGTAAGCATTGGATGACTAAGGATAAATTTGAGCAGGTTATTGAGAGATACCAATTAGACCTCATGATGTTGCAGGTACTGTCTCAATTTCTGAACTGCAAAGAGTAATGATAGACATCAGTTTTCAATACTTGAATATTGAGTTTCTACTTCAAGCATAGTTCGACTAAGACAGTAAATGATTTTTTCATTCCCAACATCATTATTTTGGACAAGGAAGGCACCCAATGATCACTCTAAAGTTGTCATATAAAGAATAAGTGGTATTCCTTCAACATGTGGAATTAATACCAGTGGAATCAAGAGATATTTCATGAGAATATTGAATTCTTCTTGACATTCTTCAGTCCACTAGTAAGTGACTCCCTTTTTCATTAATTTGGTGAAGGGTAATCATTTTCCTGCCAAATTGGCGATGAAACACCAAATATAGGACAAGTGTACTTGAAGTCCTCTCAATTACATCAAATATTTAGGGGGTTACATACCAAGGATTGAATTTATCTTTTTAGGATCAACTTTGATACAACGATGGCATACAATAAAGCTGATAATTTTTCCTAAGGTTACCCAAAAAGCACATTTTAAGGTTTTCATCTTCAAATTGTGTTGTCGATGTTTGTGGAATATGATTTCCAAATCAGACAAGTGATTAGAAAGTTTTCTGGATTTAACCACCAAATATTTCGCATAACATTCAAAAAATTTCCCTAAAAAGGGTTTGAAGATACGGTGCATGGCACGTTGATATGTTGCACCTGCATTTTTCAGGACAAAGGGAATTAACTGATAGAAAAACACACCTTGAGGGGCTCTGAAGGCTGTAGATTCATCATCTTCTAGAGCCATTCAGATTTTATTATACTCAAAATATCCATCCATGAAGGAAAGTGCTTCATAGCTAGTTGTTTCATCAATTAAGAGTTATGTGATCGGAACTAGAATATCATCTTTGGGACAATGCCGATTAAGATCTTTGAAATCAATAAAAACTCTAATTTGTCTATTCTTCTTTTTCACAGGGACAATATTAGCCATCCATTTGGTATATTTAACTTCTCTGATGAAGTTAGCTTTGATAATCTTATCCAGTTCAACTTCAATTTTGGAGGCAAAAGTTGGGTGTGTTCTTCTTGTAGCTTTCTTAACTCCTCAATGTTCTTCTGACAAACCCAAATGATGAGAAGAAACATTAGGATCAAGCCCTAGCATTTATGTATAATTCCAAGCAAATATATCTCGATTTTTCATTAAAAATTAAATATAAATTTCTTTCTCTTCAAGAGTCATGGCCACACTAATTAAAGTGGGTCATGGATCTTCTTTTTTACCCATATTTATTTCTCTGAGTTCATCCACAGTGGTAGAGATACCCTCTTCAAAAGCTATAGGTGCATCCCTAATATCTTCCTCTTCTTCTCCAACACTTGTTATTTCTTGAGTTTCTACTTACATAGTGGATAATGAAGCATAATTTCCATGATCAAGAGAGATGTTAAAATTTGAACATCTTGAAGAAGAGGCTGCCATTTCTGACCCTATTGATGATGAAGGGTCTTCCTTGGGTAATAAAGAGGAGATAATGGATTGAGAATCGACATCATCATTCATCTCTGACATTTCCATAACTTCTTCTGGCCTAGTTGATGAAGTATATAATTTCTAGATTCCAGCGGATGAAATGAAGACATCTCCATTAGAGCTTTCATCATTTCTTGGTGAATCAACAATTTCTACCATGTTGTCTGGCATAGTTTCCGTAATTGACATTATGGAAGTTTCCATAAGTGTATTTGGATTTGGTTCTATCCTATAAATTTGACTAATAGGCAACACATAATCTATATTCACATGTATGAATTGGTTTACTTGAATCTTTCCCAACCATATAGATCATTAATTTTGGTAACTTCCTTTGTAATGGATATATCCTTTTCTTCCATCTGATAGAATTCCGCCTCAATGTATTGAGATTCACATGTTTTGAATGGGGATTTATCACCATAAAAGGTCCCAATTTGACCATTGAAACAATTTTGAGAAATTGATGGTATGATGAAGGGATACCTGCATGTTGATGTAGCCAAGGTCTTCCAAGAAAAATGTTGAAGGCTGTGTCATGACAAACAACTATGAAATCTGAATTAGATACAAGGTCTCCAAACTGAGATCTGAGTGTAATCTCACCTAGAGATTCTTTTTTATTTTTATCATATCCTTGAAACATCAAAGTATAATGACATAAATCTGATTCGGTGAGGCCCAATCGACGAAGTGTACGAATAGGGATGAGGTTGAATCAGGAACCATTATCAATGAAATCTCATTGGATTCCTACATTATTGACCTTTCCAGATAAATAACAAGGTATAACATGTCCATGCACAACATCATCTTCATCTTCATTTGTAAAAGATATCACTGCATGGCATTCTATAGGATCTTTCTCTATATGATAGACTTTAGCAACAATAATTTCAGATTCGAATTCCTAAGGACTTGACAAAGCCTCAATGAGTGCCTCTCGAAGATCCTTTGATAGATTCAAGGAATCCAGAATTGATAAATTGTCCAGTACTTGGGCCAAATGTTTCGAGACATCATACTTTTGGTCCAAAGGTTTGTGTTTCCCAACAGGAACATATAGTTTTTCAAGTGCCTTAGAATTTGATGCTTTGGAAGTAGATGCATCTTGTATCGGTGTAGGAGTTGGAAATACTCTTGGCTTTGTAAAATTAGACCAACTACGTCTATTTATTTTCCGAGAGGAAGAAGGTGTAACTTCCAACCAATCCTCCAAGATAATTATAACAGGACTAAATCTTCCATGCATGGAAGAACTTTCTTGTTCCTTTTGAGCTCGTTGAAGGGATCTACCATGAGTTTCAACTACATATACAGTTCTAACAGGGGTAGAATTAGAATAGTTTATTCTGAAATATCTATGTCTTCCCATGTATCCTAAACCTTTGGAACTCCCCCTAATTCCTTTTTTTGCTACAGGGAACTCAGGATCATCAAGATCAAAACTGTGACTGGCATATGGATTCGTTAAGTGAATCATGTTAACAGAACCAAAGATCAACTCTTCATCTGATGAAGATTCTACCTGATTATCCAGTTTAGGTCGTGTCGTTTGGTGGGGTGGTGCCCGTGGCTTTGAAGTAGATGGCATAAAATCTTCCAGAGTCAAAGAAAACTTAGGATTTGACACAAACTCAACTTCTTCTGAATTAACTTCTTTATTCGAATTATGATGCCTCTTTGAGGATTTTCCTTATGAAAAAGTGGGTTTTGTTGTGGAATTCATAGCAGAAGACACAATTGGTTTCTTTAACTAAGTTCGAAAAATGGCATGAGTTCAGTTGATCCTTTTTTTGACCATCCAATCATCATATTTCTGTGCATTTTTTTTGACTTCATGCCACTCACCTCCTTCCTCTGGATCAGTAGCAGTAACACATGCTACCTGGGCTGAAGAACCTTTCAGTTTTAATTGTCATGAGTCCACCATCTATTGACATAGGTCTTTGAAGACAAAACACTCCTGAATGGGATGCCCCAACATCTGATGAAATAGGCAATAGTTGGGAAGTTCTTCATCTCCTTCCTTGTTTGGCCTTTTGGGCCATGGAAACTGAACCAAATTATTTTCCAGAGCCAAAATGAAGTAACCAAGAACATGTTCATTTTGGAAAGAATAAACTTTGTTCTTTAACTCCTCAAATTGTTTCCACCTTTGATCTCTTTGATCATATTGATGAGGCGGCTGTTGTTGGTGATGCTCAAGAGGTGGAGCCTTTCGGTAAGATGAAGGTTTTGATGTAGAAGCAGGCATAGGTGCTTGTTTAAGTGTAACTCTAGCAGTCTCTACTCTACCCATTCTCCTTCCTAGAGCTGATGGAATTACACGAGTTTTATCCTTAGTCTTTTTGAGAAAATATTCAATCATTTGAGTGATTTATGTAAGGTCTCGAAACCCTCTTGTGTATTTCACAGGGATCAACGGTGTGCATAATTCATCATGAAAATTTTCCACACCGATTGGAATCAACTCTTCTTGAGGGATTTCTATGCTTAAAGAATATGTTAATCCCTTCTAGCAAGCAATGAAATCCAAAACTCTTTCATTATCCCTTTTCTTAAAAATTGTATGATCAAAAACTGTCATCTTTGGCAATGTTGAGCTTAATTGAAGAAGGAATCGTTGACAGAGATCTTCCCACCCGGTAATTGGCAAAGACTGCAAACTTGTAAACTAGACAAAAGTAGGCCCTTGTAATGACTGCACAAAACATATGAGCATAAATACTTCTTGATGTTGAGGATTTCCCATCATAGGATCAAAACAAGAAGAAAAATGTGTTAAGTGTTGTTCTGGGTCTCCCGAACCATTAAAAATTGGGAATGTGGTATTCACAAAATTCAATGGGGGAGGAATTTCATTAACCTATTTAGGGTAAGATTTCTTTTCCAGTTTTACTTGTGCACATTTTCCATACATATCTTCCAACCAAGATATTAATGGCTCAATGGTAGTTATTAACCTTTTAGAAACATCTAGTTGAGCTTGAACCTGAGCGGGTGGCATAGCTTGAGTTTGGACAAAAGTGGTGACAGTTACTGCAACTGATGGTAGCACTAATGGTTATTGTCGCGCATGACACATAGGATTGGACCTGTGAGGGTGTACTTGTAAAGGATGATATTCTTGATCCATCCCAGTAACTGCAATGAATTCCCTTGACTAACTGACTCTAGCACGCTTAGGAGGAAGACTACCTTGAAGTAGTTCTACATTCAACATCATTGACACCTGTTTTTCTTCTTCTTATTGTATGAACCTTTGCTCTTGTTATAGTGATTGGCCTTATAAAGGGTTAGGGTGGGACATAACATGACTTTTACAATTTTCCTTTGAATTTTCATTTCTAGAGTATGGAAGGGAATTACCCAAAGGAATATCTTTCCTTCGAGCAGCCCTCTGGCCTCTAGTACACACACCTTCTTCATTTATATCTGTTTGTACAGCTTCTTGAACATGAAATTCCTCATCTGATTCCTCTTAGTGAACTTCATGATCTAGGGGATCAGTGACAACATCATTGATGACATTTATTGATGCATAATGTATTACAGCTCTTATATCGGCATTTCTGTGATACTGTCTTCTTACATGTCCTTGATGAGACATTGCCTTTTGTTGAGTTGATCCCTTATGAACTTCTTGATGAACCGTAATTTGGAGGGAATCTCCTGATAATTCGGTTCTGCATCTCTCTTTTGGCTTCTTCCCTAATTGAGGGAATACTTACTTTCCCTGAGGAAGAGATAGAGGATTTGAAAAACACCCCATTCCGGTGGACTGGGGTTGTTTCTGATATTCCTGCTCAACTCGTTGAATCTTATTTTTTGATTCCTAGGGTTAGATTAAAAGAGTCCCCAGTCTGGAAAGCTGAGGTGGTTCTTGAGCTGCTACATCTGAGACTTTCTTAAAATCTATCCTAATTTTTCATAATTTAGTCTGGAAATTGGTCGGATGCATCAACCTACATCCACTCAAATCACCTGGCTCAAATGAACGTTGGATGATTTCTGACACTTCTATCACATGATGATGTGCATGATCTAAACGAGAGGCATGTTTGATATTCTCATTTTCTTGATGCAAGATTAATTTGACTACTTGTTCTTTATATTCCAGGATTTGGGAAGAACTAGTTGAGGCATGTTCCTGAGAAAGCCTTTGATTACACACAAAACCAATTGGTTGTGGTCGGCCATGGGCAATAACATTGCATTAGACCATTTTTGGCGGGCTTTGTTGACAGGATAGTATAGTGAAATTCAGTGCTCCATGAACACCCCATCCCCTGATATGAATATCAGATGGGGCATTGGTAATTAACTGGCGCAACCTTTTTAGTGCACCAAAGCATGAACGCTGAAGGGCACTCTGCTACTTTTCAGGCTTTGGATATTGGGAAAATGAGTGATATGCCAAATCAATTTGGCGTTGTAACCCGTGTATTATCTTGAAAATATTTTCATATTCATCATAAGATAATATTTTCTCTTTCAAGTGACAAAGATTTTTCCACATGTTGATACGAATATTGTGAATACAATCTTCCATCAACATTTCTGGAATATCATACTGAGAGTCAGCCAAAGGCCAAAACATGACTGGTAGTTCACCTTTCACCAATTGTTTTATTAGATTCATCACTTCCTCTTTATCATTCGATGAAGATTCTTCTACCTGATTAGACCAAAGATGGTGCTTTTTTGTTGCTTCATCAGATTCAACAAGATTGGTAGAGAATTAATTTATCAAACTAGAAGATTAATGACCTAGGGGTGGTTCAGAGAATTACCTACACCCTGGTCTATCTTCTGATTGATAAAGTATTTCACCTTCTAGCGGTAAAGCATTAGACATGACTGGCTTCACATTTTCAAGTGCCTCAAGATAAGAGGGTTTTCTCATTACTGCATTTTCCTTTGATGAATTTTCCAGGCAATGTGAATTACTACTGCGGAGAGGACTTTTGCAGCTAAATTCATCATCATGGGGAGGACCACCATGGTGGGTTACAACAAAAGATGAATCCTTTTTCTCCATGATCTTCTATCCACACATAGGGTTATCGTGGCTCTCATCTGAAGATGATACTTCGAGATAGACTAAACTATCATGAACCAAGCCTTCATGATGAAGTTTGTGTTGAAGGCCTTCGAAATTATTGTTCCCACTATTCGAAAATGAGAGAGTAGAATCTTGAGTTTCAATAGATAATTGTCTAAGTGCATCAAGAACTCCAACATCGATCAAGGCCTTATTATAGATTGGATCTTGATTTCTTGACTGTGATGGATGTTTCATTTTCTTATATGTCTTCTTACTCACTTTAGGAACCACTTATTGATGAAAGTGGTTATTATGGGCAGGTGTATGTGCCTGCTCAGGAGACATGGTCAGGTTAGGCTGATTATATCCATTCAAACCAGGTGTATGTGCCTGACTTGATTTCCTGTATGACATGGGGGAGTATGCGCCAAAAACCTCCTGGACTAGGAAAGAGGTGTGTATCTGTTCTGTAGTGATATATTGATGTGTTACTCCACTGATAGAGATAGATTTATGATTCCTTCTCTGTGATGTTGCTGAAGTTTTTATAATATTCTGACAGGCATCCAGAATATGGGCAGGGATTTGCTTCTTCTCTTTCACCATTTTCAGAATGTTCTTGGTGACTGTAGCTACTAGAACAAGAATATACATCCATTCCATGCTTGGAGTAGGTGTGTATTTATGCTCATGTCCTCCTTTTCCTGTTAGTGAATTCTGACAGTATTCATGTGTGGGGGTAGAAAATTGTGTCTGCCTCTTGCTTGTCATTGGATCTTTCCAATTGACATCTTCGGGTGCTACCAAATGATACTGTTGGTTAGACTAATGAATTGTAGGTGTATATGCATGCTGATTGTTCCCCACCACATTTGATTGGCGAGTTTCTTTGGTTGTAGTCAAACGAGCCTGGTGAATAGACAATGGATTATAAACAGGTGTATATGCATGCTTATAATACTCCACTAGAATTTCCTGGTGGGATTAGCGTGTTACTGCCAGATGATTTTTCTGGGTAGTAACATTAGGACGGATGAGTGTATATTCCCGCTCATTGTTTTCCATCAAGTTTGCTTGATGGACTTCTCCGGAGGGGGAATAAGTAAGAAACTTCTCCCTGTTGACCATATTTCGCCTTTGAAGGTTCGTCTTGTGGACTCGGGTATGAGGAACCTGAGACGAATCCTTAAAGTTTATACCCTCATCATGTTGAGGGTGCACTGCCTCATGAGTCTGGTGGTGATTATTGATTGGATCCCTCGGAAAGGACTCATGTCTCCCTGAATTAAGGCCTTGAGTGACCTTCTCATTCACCTCCCCAAAATATGTGAGGGACTGGTGATTGCGTTCCAGGGATAACGACCCAAAACGGTTGGAAACGGTGGTTGGAACCACATGCTTCTTGATCACTGGTCGTCGTTGTCCAGACAACCAGGGTGAATTATTAACTTGGAGGGCTTTTTGAGTGGCCTCCAGAGTCGGAATGGTACTGTGTTGACATTATTGCTTAACCAGTGAATTTGAGACCCAGTGTTGAAGACGCTGAGTAGGTGATGTCGTCCTCAGAGCGAACGAGGATCCAGCAGGAGTTGCGATCAGGGCATTCATAGGTGTGAACTTTAGAGAATGCATTTCTGTAATGCAGAGAGATCATGGAAAAGATATATTTTTTGATATAACAGACATAGTCAAGATAAGTTCGGCAACTACATCTTTTGGATGCGCACATATTTTATTGATTGCTTTCTTGGCCCTCACATTGAGTTAAATGGGGGCCTAAAAAATAATTAAAACATCATTTAATTTGGTTAAGGATTCACGTCAGGTTAACCATTTTAGTTTCTTCTGGAAATGGGGATGACCTTGTTCATTTATGGTTCAAACATTCCAATCAGTTTCTAATGGGTTTATTCATAGAACTGAAAACATCCAATGATTCTATATCTATTTTGACCTACTTTCCAAAGGTTGGTTCTCATTAGTTGTGGACTGATGAGGCTTAAGAATTTTCATCAGTCGAGAGGATGGGAGGTCAGTCTCATCCCACCTTTTTGGGGGGGAATTTTTGTCTGCTTCAGGACTCTCTTTATAGATTTGAGTTATGTTCGGGAATCGTTATTAATTTACCAAGCTTGAAAATGAGTTTTTTTCCTTTATATCTTGAAATCAATGATTGATATGTAGGGGATTTAGAGAATATTTTATATGTATTTGAGGTTATTCATCAATAGAGAATCATCCATATGAATTAGTGATTCATAGTCAATGGTATTCTTACATACATTATATAGAGATCTCTTGGTCATTATGATGACCATACTAGTTTTAAACCCACTCAGTGGGGCACTTTAAGTTTGTTGTCATTCAAAAAGATAGAGATTATTTTAGATTTGGGATCGTACCCATAGATGGGCTACCTACATATCCTTGTTTAGAAAAGGAATAAGAACCCACGTAGTTCGAGTGAAAAAGTATAGGGTTTATGCATGATTGATGGCCTAAAGAGAAATTTCATAATTACTTTTACGCTCTAATATCAGGTAAGTCATGCTCGCTGTGAGAAACAAGAGGTATCAGTAAAACCTGACAATTTTTCCATCAAATATGCAATCAAATGAATTGATGTGGGGTTTACGTATGTGTGACTGCTCAGATAGATTAACATCGGGACTTACTTCAGGGAAGAAGCCCAGGGATAGAGTCCATAAAGCTATATGTGCTTTATATAGATTTGGATACATAACTTTGGGCTTACTCCTGAGAAGGTTGCCCAAATTAAAGGGGAATTGTGATTGGGTTTTATTCCTGAAAATTAATCCCAAATCAAAATAAATTAAGAATGGGGATTACTCCTGAGAAGGAGGCCCAGGTTAAGGGGAGATGATACATGGGGATTATTCCTAAGGAGGATGCCCATGTTATGGGAAATTATGATTGGGGCTTATTACTAACACGGATGCCAATGAATAGGGAACTTGAGATTATTCCTAAGGAGGATTCCCAGATTAAATATCCTCTCATCTTAAAGGATGAGGTTGAATGAAGGAAATCTCTAACCTTAGTGACATAAAGCTATATAAATCACAACATTTTAAGAGATGTTCCACATAATTCCTTTTAGATAAGAAATCCAACAAAAGAAACATGCAATAAATGAATTTGAAGAGGGTTTTGAAGGCTATATCTTGAAGAGGAGAGATGAATTTTAGGAAAAGGAAGTGAATTGGAAGGAGGCGCGCAAGTATTGGTCTAGCGCGCAAGCCCTGGTCGTGCAAGTATACTTGCGCGACATGAGTTCACTAGGGAAACGGAGAACCTGTAGGTTAATACATGGGTGAGCCTTGTCTCAAGCCCTTAGTATTATACCTAGATTCTCGTAGAAGGGGGGCGCGCAAGTTTCCATGAGAGGACAGGGTGTCGCGCAAGTTTCTTCATTTCCCTTAAGGGTTAGACACTTAGGCGCATAATTATTGATGTGTTTCAACACTTATATCCTATTATTCCTCTTGATAGCTTCCATTCTAGGTAAATAATTACCTTAGAAGTGTTCGGAAGACATCAGATAGAGACTTGGGTGACCAAAGATTGAATCTGAGTTTCTGATTTTTCGTCCTCAAAATAGGGGGGCCTACAGTGGGTATTTTTAGGCCACTGAGGACCTTGGGTGAAAAAAGAATAGGGTGTGCAAGTGACTTTCACAACCCATATGTGGTGTGAAAGTATACTTGTTAGACCATGATTAATCTTACATGACCCATGCTAAAAGAGTTCCTTGTTCATGCCTTTGTCAATTTTTGATGTTCTTCAAAGGATGAATCTCTTTATGCTTAAGGTATTACCCTTTTTCATTTGATAGACTATGTAAAGGAAAGGAGCATCAACAGTCATATAATGACATTCTTAATGTATTCTAGAAATTATTTGATATGTAATTTGGTTGTAAACAAACAAATATAGTAAATAATTACCTTGACATTGACTTTTTAGCTATCATTTGAAGACGTGAGAGTCTAGAAGATCTGAATAAAGAGTAAAAAATTACTTTTTCATGTACTATTTTCCTACAGTAGTTTCAATATGTTTTAATTATATATAAATAGTAACATTTTGGTGGTATTAACATTGTGAATAAAAAAATAAATTAATTATTGTATTCCCAATGACTAAAGAAATGAATTCTTTAAAGAGTTTATAAAACAATTAGAAATTTATACCGTCATGTAGAGTGATATTTTCTTATATTTCTGATAGTAAAACTTTGATCATGAGTCATGGATGATGGAATATCTTTAAAACACATCATAAATCATTAATATTTATGCTCACAATTATATTTATAAAAAAATTATGATGCAAAGTTAATATAAAACATGACAAAAAATTACATGGTATACCCAAGCGAAGGAAATTAATTTTTCTATTCATCCATGACCAAAGTTAATAAATAATTACAATACAGTGAAATAACAATGAAACATAACTTAAAATCATATAACCTTACCTTTACATTCAATTTCTAATAAGGAAAATACATTGATGATGATGTGGGATTTCGAAGGAGATGGGATTACTCCATGAGAGTAAATAGATGATAATACTGCATATATGAAATTGGTTAAAAATAAGGAAAATGTGGAATAAAATTTGGTGATATCAATTATAAATTTATAAATAAGTTATCATTTGTTCCTAAGGGAAGAAAATTCAAAACTAGTAGTATTTTTTAGTGTAATAACCTACACCCATCATAAATATAAATTAGAGAGTATAATTATTTATTATATGTAGATAGGGGTTTAATGACCTTACATATATAAAACTATATAATATTATTAACTAACACAACATTTTTATGATTCATAAACACCGTGAATACAAAAAATTAAAAAATGATTACATGAAACTTCAAGATAAGGATCTGATATGCTTGGTGCCACTAAATGCAATGTTCCATCTTGCATTGGGAATGTAATAGGTTAACTAAAATGAATAGAAAAAAATTAATAGATACTAATGATGGATAAAAAAATGAAAATAAAATATATAAATCCAAACTAAAAATGGAACATTTAATTTGAAATTTTAAGACTCATACTAGAATATATGAAGACATTTCTTAATTAATGTTAGTTTAACTAGGTTAAATGACTTGCTATAGATTTATAATGAATCTAATAAGGCATAAAAATATTCATAACTTTTATTTAATTCATACAAATTAATAACTCATAGAGGAAAAGTGATATTGAGAACTAGAAGGGAATGAGAATAGTGATGAAAAGAAAAGTACAAAAGATGTGTCGATATGTCAGGATGAATTTAGAATGGAATGAAAAACAAAAATATATTAAAAAGTATGTTTTAGATAATAGATATAGTAAATAATAGTTTTTTTTAAGAAAAAATATTCTAGGAACATATCTAGAAAAAAAGTAATTGGATAAAAATATTCATTAATAAAGAAACTAATAATGGTTATAAAAAATAGAAAATATATATATGATTATTATTTTTTCATAATTTTTATATAAAGAGGGCATTTTGTTACAATGTAAACTACTCTCTAACCTTTTAGGAAACCATATTTCAATGAATATAAACTTTAGACGCTAGAAATGACACTTTTAAAGAAAAACATTAATTCCCTAAATATATATAAGTGCATAATAATTAATAGTATAATATGATGTTTGGATGTTTGGGAGTCAATAGTATCATAATGTTATTATGACATCATGTAATAATAAATGACATGAAAATAGTAATTCTATGATAGGTTATAAGATATCATACCAACTTTGAAAGGATTTTGTTGTTTGGATATTGGTATTTAACATTAGAATCATGTTACTTAAACTTGAACACTACAATAGAGAGAATGCTGGTCCTTTATTTCTACATAATCCTGAGACATGACTTTTTGAGAAAGTAACAATCCATTACATAGTTCCTATTCATGTTAAGTATGATGAATGTTAACACCCTCCTCTATAAGATATTACCATGACTTATAAGGCCCATAAGGGTTCTTGATCCTGATGGAGTCCATTCCAACCGTGGAAACTAAAGACTAGCCTATTGTACATCAGACCCTTGCCCCCCTATCTAGGATTCTGAATATGCTCCTTCATAGGAGTCTATGCAGGAACACTAGAAAATGCACCAGACCTTCCAAGATCCTCCTTATATTCATGAAATATAATTGGTTAGTTAGTAACATTTGAAACCTTCCCCCCATGCACTTCTATGAAAAACCATGGCCAAATATCCCATCAAATAGTAATCCACACTTGATATTTTCATGTGGCAACCATCCAATGAGTGTCCAATAGCCATGAAGATAACACAACAATAAATATTCTTCTCTTACTCAACACTAATATGAATATCATCAGTGGGAGTGGAGAGAATTATGTTGTAAATGAGAGTGAATCTGAGATTAAATTCAACCAGTATTTCAGCATTGAGACAAAATAAGACTTGATCAGTTTCTCTACAAAGGAAGATATGTGCCCTAATTTCCATGGAAATTTTATATAGGATATTTTAATTCAAAAAAATCCAATTGAGGCCATGTAATCTAACCCATAATTAGAAAAAAAAATTCCTTGCCTATGACACATTGAAATATGGTTACCATTATTTTAGGTGGGCTAAGACAAGATTCATGAAAAGAAAAAATGTACTCCATGCTCATATCTCGGTCTCATTAAATGAAAAAATAAAGTGAAAAAAACCATATCCTAAAAAGACACAACTCAAATATAAGAAACCCCTAATAAAAGAATCCCTCTGTACTAAGATATCAATATTCTTTGGATTATACCATTTATAGAGGATGATACTTGCAATTAAACAATGTTTTCCCATGGAAATCCTTTCCAAAAATGGATTCCATATTAGTTTCAATATTGTTCATTTAACCCTTCTTAATGATTATTACATTGAGAGAGTACTTTAACAATGTCAGTGAAATATTCCTTCATAATCTTTTTGGTTTCCACAATTTTTAGTGAGGAGGCACTACAAGGATTCCCTATTCAGTGGCTTGTTATTATAGATCTAGAAGTTTTTCCTCATTAAGCTATACTACCTGAACACAAATTCCCAAAGACTTTTAAGTGGAGGTATAATATTGGAAATAATATATGGAATATCAAAAATTAACTTTGTTTTAATAACACACTTCATTGTGTGTTGGAGGTTGAAGTTCCTTTCGGTTCTTAGAAACATTCTAGGATATCAAAGGGTGGGGAAATGAGTGACCTTTTTGAGGTAGAGATTGTATTGGGCCATTACATCCTGATTCTACAAAACTATTAAGCCTGAAATTTTAGTGTCGAGGAAACTCGTTATTAGTTTGTATGCTCTATCTTTGGAGCTGTAATTATAGACCTGATATGTTCTTTTTTCTTCTAAAAATATATTAGTAAAAATGAAATGGGAGTAATTTCATTTAATTTTTTCATTCAGAATTTTATCTTTTTTGTATGTATGATATATGGAGGTGGTCTTTTTATCATGCAGAAAGAGGAATTAGAAGCATCAGTTGTTAGTTTCTCCAAAAACCACAAAGCTATTATGATTTTTAACCCACGAGAACCAGAATGGAAATTTGTGGGATTATATGGATGTTCTAGTTCTAGTGATAAGTATAGATCTTGGGATATAAAAAAATCAGTCATGAATACATTACATGTCCCTATTCTTATTATTGCGGACTTCAATGAAATACTTTTCCACCATAGGAAGTATGACTATGCCAAGTGGAATTATTCTTTTGTTATTCAATTTAGGGACTACATGCTTCACTCAGGTCTCATAGATCTAGTCTTTTCTGGGGTTCCTTTTACCTTTTTCCTTGATGTGACTTGGCATCCACAATATCTAAACAAATTGATCGATTTATGGATTTGTGAGACATGTCATTGTTTTTATAGAAGTATGAGGTCTCCCACTTCCCTCCGATTTCTTCTAATCAATGCTCTATTCTTCTCCAGACTCTAGTGGTTCCCTTGTAAGAAATGTCACTATGGTGAATAAGATTTGATATAATGTGGAATAATAATAATAGATATAGGTATTTTTTGAAGCATCTTGGTCCTCTTTGTAAGGATAGTTCTGCAATAAGACTAAATGGGAAGCTTCTGAACTATAGTGTTGGAGTCATTAGCATTATAGGAAATTTGTTCAAAGGATTTCAACCATTGAGGAAGCCCTCACGAAATGTTAAAAGGTACCCAATTATGATATGATAATGTTGGATGAAATATGTTTGGAAAAGCATCTGGATGAGGCCTTTGAGAGAAAAACAACATTATTGGTTCATCAGATCAAGGGAGGATTAAATCAAAAAGAGTGATTATAATACAAAATACATTCAAAAAATGTTTCAATCCAAAAGAAAAAATATATTAATATCTATATTAGAGGTCAAGAATGGAATCTACACTTATTATGGTGTTGTGATTTTGAATAAAATATTGTTCTTTTTATTGATATATGTTTAGCTCAAATAGTGGTACCTCCCTAGGAGACATTCTAAGATGTATTGAGATAAATTTTATGGTGGATTTGATAATGGAACTTGAATAAACAAATTATGGGGTGGAAATAGTCTCACATTTAAAGATAATTCATTCAAAAAATGAATCATGACTGGATAGTATTCATGCCTTATTATTCAAGAGTATTTGTCATATTTTGGGACCTAATGTTCTCAACCTTCTTTGAGGTATATGGGAAGGAACCATAGGTGTAGAAAATTGAAATGAAATATTAATATTTTGATCCAAAAAAACATTATTCAGAGTGAAAATTAATGATTTTAGAACAATTAGCATATGCAATGTGTTTTAAAAGATCTTTTAAAAATATATTTCCTACTAGTTGAGTATGTTCCTTCTTTATATTATCTCCGACATTCAAATATTTTTCATCCCCAAGAGACCCATTACTGACAATAATTTTATTTTTCATGACATTTCCATGAATACTTGGTCCAAAATTGAGAGGGGAGATTTTAAAAAGATATTTTATATGAAGAAAACATTATTGTTGGTTGGAGTGGATACTCAAGAGGGGGGTGAATTGAGTTCCAATTAAAATTTCTGTTAAAAACTCTTAGGATTAAAATCCCCAAAATTAGAACAGCCCAGTCAATTAAGGCAGTAGAGATATAAGTTATTTATTGTTCAATAGGTTTATCAAAGGATGATTACTCCTCAGTTGAATCAGTATGAGAACTAATTAGACTTTTGAAACAAGTTTACTAAATAAATCAGATATACACACTAACCAGAACTAACTATCAGAGTGAATGTAAAAATTGATTTCTGTCTTTGAAAATATAAGCACAGCGGATAGATGTTAAATAGAGTAAAGTAAAGATGAACACAACAAATTTAAAAAAGAGGATCAGACTTAAGTCAACACCTAGTCCTCTCCACTTGGTGATCACCTACCACCAAGCAGTTATATTAAAAAGTGATACATAGCATGTATCGGCCTTTACAACAGATTTCACAAACTGTCCAGGTTTTGCAACCTCTACCACAGTTCTTCATGGGAAAGAAATAAAATACCCAGCCTCACCAGGCTTCTTCCACAGTTATACGTGGGAAAAAATGTAAAAATATTTTGGTATGAGGATTTTCAGTATCCCTCAGTTCAAGAAAAAAAGGCAGTGTGTGTAACACATACACACTTCTCACAAATGTAAAGTATTTAATCATAGTATAGCTAAAGATATTAGGAATGAGTTTAAAATTCTCTATTGTGTTGGCAGATCATCTCTGAACTTGTTGTAATGAGTGATATGAATATTCGGTCTTTCTATGCAAGTTGTTTCCAAAATATAGTGTTGAAACTTCCAGGTTATGACTTCCAGATTTAGAGATGACCAGTTTCTAGGATTTAAAAACTCTTTGCAGCACACTACTACATATTGTAGAAGGTTATTTAAATAGATCTTAGTTAAGCTCTTGTTCTTTTGAATTAGTGATTGAGAGTTCCCTTCTTCTTTCCAGTATGTTCGGGTTCTCTACCTTTTGTGTATCTCTTCTGTGTCTTTTATAAAGTCTCTTGTTTTTGTGTTTTATTGTCTAGTAGGGGCCGACAAGAGAAATGTTTCAACCACCTGTGGTCTTCCTCGTACATCGTACTGTCACCTGATATCCCTGCAAATAACATTAAATAATGTCAGGTGCATTAATTTGTCCAGACATGACCGTTATAAAAGTATTAATAAAATTGGTAAAGAAAAGAATAGAATATCATTAGACTGGTAGTAGATGCATGTCACACGGTAGACTTTGATCTCTACAATTGTGGACTTCATCAGTAGACTATTCAGCTGAGGGCTTCAACTGTGGTCTTTCCAACTGTGGACTGTAGTCTTGTAAGGGTAGTTGTTTATTCTTTGTAACAGTGGATCCTCATCAGTAAACTCCATCGGTAGGCTCAATAGTATACCTTTAACAGTAAGCTTCTAATTGGTAGTTCTGTAACATCAGACTACTTCCATAGTAACCTTTCCAAATGCATAATTGAACAGAGAAGTTCTCAATAGAAGACTCGAGAAAGAGTCTGACAGTGGACTTCTAGCAGAATCCTCATTACAGTAGAGACCTTATGACAGTAAATCTTTGTCTGTGAACTTTGATAATTAGATCATCAGTAGGTTTGTGACAGTAACTGTGTACTGGGAACTTCCAACAGTGACTGTAAATCTTCAACAATGATCTTCTAGAATCAGTGACTTAAGGTGATAGTAAGCTGTAACGGTGACTTTGAATAGAGGGCTCTTACCAGTAGCCTCTAATAGTGAACTTATATTTAGATAAATATGGACTGTAAGTTGATGCAGCAAAGTCATGAGTCTTAAGAATATACATTGTTGAGAATAAGATAATTGTATATGTATATTAAAGAGATTAAAGACTGACTTAATATATTATGATCAATATTTAAACATGATTTGTGATTATTAAAACAGGTGAGTCCAACAATCTCCCCCTTTTTGATAATCACAAATTATGTCAGTATGTATTAAAGATAGATGTCATATATAATATAGTTAGTAATACTAAGAACAAAAATTTTTCAAGTATCATAGATTAATAAGCATAGTATTTTGAGAATTAGCATAGTATTTTCATATTAGTTTCTCAATTAGCACAGTAAGCACAGTATTTATCCCCCTTTATGATTAGAAAAAATAAATACAAATGAGAGAAAATCTGAGAAGGCTTATATTAATAACATAGTACATTACATGAACAAAAATAATACAGAGTCCCTATAAAAAGGCATAAAAAACTCAATCCACATCATCCGTAGGTAAGGGTTCTTTCCCTTTGGAATAAGAAGATGGAGAAGGAGCTTGTGGATCAGCAGGTTTACGAATGGCTGTATGAATGACTGGAGGGGCAGCATCAGAAGCTCTTGTGGGTCTGTAGTGGGTATATTGCTGAGCGATCAGTGGAGTAAGCCTTCTGATAGCTACATCATGAGCTATTATGGAAGAAGAACCACTGGGTAGAGATGTTGGTAACGCAGGAGGGATAATGACAGGGGTGCAGTCCACATGGAGAAAGGGGAGAGGAAGGTTTCTGAAATCCATAATAATTCTTCCTTCTATTTCCATTGCAGATAAGAAATCATCTTTATTCTCTAAAAACTTATCCAAATCAAGGGACAATTCTCTCAGCTTGTTGACATGCTCCCTGAATACCTGAGTCACTGGAGGAAACTTCATATTCTCTATCAAGAGCTTGAAGTGGTTGGTCATCTGATGCTTGGTATAGACCTTTTCAAAGTAATAATGAACCATATTTTTAATGGCCTCTTGAGAAGGAGTAGCTGCCCGCATGTGGTCACGAACAAAACTGCTGACTTCCCTAGTGGTAGCAAGTATCTGAGTATCAGAGGTGCCACTGGTACTATCCTTAGAAAACTCTTCCTGGATCACAGTTCTGATATGGTAAGTTCACAGAGGAACTGGATGAGGGAAGGGGTTTTACCGAGAAGTCTACTGTCTCTTTGAAAGACTGAGTCAAGTTACTAATTACCTTCTAAACAAGTGCATATTGACTATTCAAATGATCTTTGACTAATGTCTTAAAAGCCACAAATACATCCACAAACTGGTTGACTACTTCTTTGATATATTTAATCTCAGCATTCACTTGGGGTTGAGAACTGTTCACAGCAGTTAATGAAGAAATCGATTATCTTAGAGCAACGACAGCTCCTGTCCAACTCTCAATTTGAGTATGGAATACTTTAATATCATCCATCATTTCCATCATTGGACTAGACACAACACATCCCATATATAGCTGCAGGGATTTCTCCACACTCCTCATCTCTTCAACAAGGCTTTTCTTCAAATCTTCCCCTGATTCTCTCAGTTCTTCTTTCATTTCAGCCTTTAAGGACTCAAGGTCCTCCTTAGTTGCCAAATTTTCAGCCACAATAGGTAGGATAACTGAATCCCTTTTGGGCTGGTCTTCCTCATCAGAATCTCCATAATTGAGTCCATGAACCATATAACCTAGATCTGATGACCAACATTTTATGTCATACAACACAGAAACTGAACCAAGATGCTCCCCGTTACATAGAGCATTCTCTTGAGGAATTCCTTCTAACTGCTCTGTTCTAGGTAATTCCAAAACATTCTCTGCAATTTCAAAATATTCAATAACCATTTGCTCTGCTAGTTCAACTGTAGGGTGAGTCCTACCCTTTTCTAAGTCATCAATGACTCTCTCATCAATTTTTGTAGATTCCACTCCTGCTTCCTTATCAGACACTATATTTTCTGTATTATCAATTAGAGGTCTCAAACTGAGGTCTTCTTCTTCATTGTACTCATCATCTGCTTCAGCAATAGCCTCCTTTTCTTCAGGAGTAAAATGATATGATTCGGTAGCATCATCCTCTTCAGAGGTGTCCTTGAAAACATTCTGATATGCTTCTTCTTCTTCTTCAGTGGTCTCAGTATCACTGTCCTTCAAAACAGTCTCTCTCCTTGGTAGTTCTTTTTTAGGGCTAGCTGCTCCAAAAGCTATTGTCTTCACAGGACTATGAGTTAAATCAGGATCACTCCCATCATCAATGGGGGTGTTCTCTCTTTGAGGGTCCACAACTCCTTCATCCTCCTCCTCATCAGAATAAACCAGTTCTGGCTCATCAGACTTCAAGCCTGGATCTATTTTGTCTTTTGGCCTATTTGGATGAGTACTAGGGTCAAAATTTTCATACACCTTTCCTTCATCATTCACCCATGTACTCTTCCAGGGGTTCCAGCTAATTTTCATGAACTTTCAAATTACCTTGGAGATACAGACACTGTTCCTGGCTCCTACCATTTCTTCTTGATTTCCAGCCACACCCTTTACCTTTAGCATAACTGAAATAAGCATGGTATGTAATAAGGCATTGGACTTCGAGCTTACTTTGTCATATCCTCAAATTGTACCATCAGTAACCTACATAGGTTAATCTTCTTTCCATGATTCAGTAAGTACATCAATAATATGTCTTGGTACTTCAGTACAACAAATTCTCATATCCTCGGACTAATTACATACGGAATGAATTTGAATAAGAGCTTGTATTCTCCATTCATCTCAGCTGCAATGATCCTTATTGATTTTCCATCTCCTTTCAGTTCTTCCAGAGCATTTTCATACTCCAAAACAGCACTTTCTGGAGGAGCCACTCCAGTGTAATAATCAAATATTCCTTCATGAGGAACTCTCAAATAGGAATCCCACTCAGCAGATGAGAAACTAAATTCATTTCCATTGACTCTGGACATTAGCTTATGCACATCCTATTCCTCTTCGAACGTCAGATATTCATAGATTTTTTTCACAAGATTCGATTAGTAAGGTCCATTGTTGTTGGAAAATCATTTGGTCCATCCTTGGGCATCTAGTACTTTCAGTTCTAATGACTTGCTTGACAGAATCCATTCTTCACTTAACTCTTTTTCAGCAAAGATTTGTCTCTTGGCCAGATGCAGGTTTACAGGTCCCGACGGGGTGTTACTGGTGCCACTGGATTCGGTCCGAGTTATCTTAGGCCTTGGAACATCCTCATTGATAGTCGGGGGTCGCTTGGTTCTGGACATAGATATTGAGAGAAGTTCAAGGGCTCAGGTGAAGGGTTAGGGTTTAGGAATTTCGATAGAAAGGTTCAAGATTGGGAGAGGAAGGTTGATCGAGATGTGTTCGTTGCATTTTATTTTATCATTTAGGGATTAAAACAAAATAAAATAGAAATAATAAAAAGAAATAAAAACGGTTCGAATTCCCGCAAAAATAAAAAAGGTGAGGTATCCAATAGTGAGATGTATTAGTGAGGTACACCGGTGAGGTGAAACAGTGAGGTATAATAGTAAGGTCCAACTGTGAGGGTCAACTGTGAGGTATAACTATGAGGTTCGACTGTGAGGTATAACAGTGAGGTCTAGCTGTGAGGTCTAACTGTGAGGTTCGACTGTGAGGTCTAACTGTGAGGTTTGACTGTGAGGTCTAACAGTGAGGTCCGGCTGTGAGGTATAACTATGAGGTTCGACTGTGAGGTCTAACATTGAGGTCTCCTATGCTGAAATTAATCATACCTAACTCATATTTTATGTAATTTAACCTCTCATAATTCATAGGCGTTGTGAATATATCAGCCAATTGTTGTTCAGTGCCAATGAATTCAAGAGTAATATCACCCTTTTGATAATGATCCCTCAAAAAGTGATGTCTCACATCAATATGCTTTGTACTAGCATAAGATACAAGATTTTTGGAAATTTTAATAGCACTTTTATTTTCACACTTTATAGTGACATGTTTAAATTGATATCCATAGTCCAGTAATGTATGCTTCATCCACAGAATTTGAGCACAACAACTACCAGCAGCTATGTACTCAGCTTCGGCAGTAGATAATGCAACAGAATTCTACTTCTTACTACACCAAGATACTAGTAACTTGCCTAAAATGCGACATGTCCCAGATTTGATTTTTCTATCTAACTTGCAACCGGGAAAGTCAGAATCAGAATAACTCAACAAATCAAATGATTGTCCTTTCGGATAGAATAATACGAAGTTGGGAGTATGTTTAAGATATTTAAAAATTCTTGTAACAGCAGTAAAATGAGACTATTTTGGATTGTCTTGAAAGCAAGCACACATGCATACACTAAACATGATGTCAGGTCTACAAGGTGTAAGATAGAGTAGACTTCCTATCATACCTCTGTAGTTGGTTTGATCCGCTGGTTCTCCAGCTTCATCTGTATCCAACTTACAGGTGGTACTCATAGGTGTGTCACTAACTTTACTACCATCCAAATAAAAAAAATTAAAAGATCCTTAATATATTTTCTTTGATTCAAAAAAATGCCATTTTTATTTTGAAAAGATCTGAAATCCAAAGAAAAATTTGAGTTCTCCCATTAAACTCATTTCAAACTCATTTTTCATCATTTTTGAAAAAACAACACGTAATGAACTTTTAAAAGATCCAAAAATAATATCATCCACATAAATTTGTACTATCAAAACATCTTTAGAAATACATTTAATGAAAAGGGTAGTATCAGCTATCCCTTTGGTAAAACCTTTTGAAATAAGAAAATAGATGAGCCTATCATACCATGCTCTTAGAGATTGTTTTAAGCCATACAAAGCTTTAGATAGTTTGAAAACATGATTGAAAAAATGGGGATTCGTAAAACCAGGAGGTTTTTCAACAAACACATCCTCAACTATGTACCCATTTAGAAAAGCACTTTTAACATCCATATGATAAAGTTTGAAATTTAGATGAGCTGCATAGGCAAGTAGTATCCTAATGGATTCTTGTCTGGATACACGTGAAAAGGTCTCCTCATAGTATATTCCTTCTTCTTGGCTATATCCTTGTGCAACTATCCTAGATTTATTTCTAACTATATTCCTAGACTCATCTACTTTGTTTCTAAACACCCATTTAGTGCCTATGGTTAAGGTGTCCTTGGGTCTTTCCACTAATTCCCACGCTTTGTTTCTTTCGAACTGATTTAGTTCTTCTTGCATAGCCATTACCCAAAATTCATCATTGATTGCATCATCAATACTTTTGGGTTCAAGATGTGAATGAAAAGCTTGATGTTCAACCCGGTTTCTTAGAGAAGCTCTAGTTTGTGTTCCTTTATTTAAATCGCCTATAACAGCATCTAGAGGATGATTCTTGAGAGTCATAATACCTCTAGGAAGGGTTGAACTAGATTCTTCATAGTTGTCTATTGGTTCAAAATCAACAGGTGAAGATTCTGGAAAATATCTAGAACTGGATACTTTTACAGGGGATTCACTATTTTTATCATGAAAGATCAAATTTGATAAATCTTCCTCAAGATTTTCAAGAGAAGCTTTAAGCTGATGTGGATCAGTCACATGGAATTTTATATGAACTGATTCTTCCACACATTTGGTTTTCTTATTGAACACTCTATAGGCTTTACTTCAAATAGAATAACCCATGAAAATTCCTTCATCACTTTTGGGAGAAAAGTTTTCAAGATTATCTTTAGTATTAAGAATAAAAACTTTTCAAAAAAATATAAAGTATTTAACCTTATGCTTCCTATTATTCCAAAGTTCATAAGGGGTCCTTTTTATAATAGGTCTAATTAAGACTCTATTAATAATGTAACAAGCTGTATTTACAGCTTCTACCCAAAAATAAATAGGTAAGTCATACTCATTAAGAATAGTCCTTGCAATTTCTTGAAGTGTCCTATTTCTTCTTTCTACAACTCCATTTTATTGGGGTGTCCTAGGGGCAGAAAATTTGTGACTATAGCCATTATGCGAGCAGTAGGATTCAAACTCATGATTCTCAAACTCATGGACATGATCACTTCTTAGGGTTTTAATCTTATGTCCACTAAGGTTTTCTACAGACTTGGAATATTTGACAAAGTAGGAACAGGCTTCACTTTTGTGAGCTAGAAAGTATACCCAAGTATACCTAGAAAAGTCATCTACAAGAACATAAACATAGTGCTTCCCATTTAAACTTTAAATTCTTGATGGTCAAAACAAATCCATGTGAACCAACTCAAGTGGTTGAGAAGTTGAAACTTCTTTCTTTGGTTTGAAAGAAAATTTTTGTTGTTTTCCCTTTTGATAGGGATTACACACTTTATCATTTGGGAACTCTAATTTAGGTAGGTCTCTAACTAATAATTTTATAGATAGATTCCTAAGTGAGTGCACATTACAATGTACTAATCTTCTATGCCACAACCAAGATTATTTATGAAAATCATTTAAACAAGAAACTTTTTTTAGATAAGGAGTTTAAATCAACAGCACATACATTCTCATTTCTACATGTAGTTAAAACTAAATCATTTTTTGAATTAAAAACATTGCCTGAATCATTCTCAAATTTAACATTAATCCCATCATCACATAACTGAGATATACTAAGTAAATTATACTTTAATCCATCAAAAAAATTACTTTAGAAATTAATATTGTATCAGGGTTACCAATCTGGCCTAAGCCGATGATTTTTCCTCTTGCATTGTCACCAAAGGTGACATGCCCACCATAAACTTAATTAGACTCTTAAAGCACGAATAGTATCCTATCATATTTCTTGAACATCCACTATCCAAATACCATATAGTGTTACAGGAACTCGTTAAAACAACTTCCCTACAAAACAGATTAAACATGGGATAATTTTGGTACCCAGATCTTCTTGGGTCCAGAAAGGTTAGCCAATAAAACTTTGGGAACCCATATTTTCATTATATAATTTCTGAAATCAAAAAACATATTTTGAGACATAAATAATTTGTTCGGTCCTTTAGAAAATGGTTTCTCAAAATATTGACCAGAATTAGCACTAAACTGTCCAGATTTTGGAACAAATTTGGTTTTGCTAATGTGTCTCTATCCAGGATGATATCCTATAACAGTTGTATATTTTAGAGCAATATGTCTTCCTAGAAACTATGTCAAGGTAACCCTACAAGCAGTGAACTTCTCAATATCCTTTCTTAATTATTCATTAGATAATTTGAGCTGAGTATTCTCTTTCAACAATTGAGCATTCTTTTCTTTTTCTATACTTAGATCTATTTTAATATTACTAGTCAAGGCATGTTGTTTCTTAAAAGATTTGTATTTATCTTTTAGTTCATTGTAGGTATCTTCCAGTACATTATAATATTCAAGTAGTTCATCCTTATACATATTTTCATCATTATCTGAGTCACTATTATTTTCAAAATAATAATCATTTAGAATTGGAGAAACAGGTACCTCAGATATGTTAGTCGTGAAGCACATGTTGGCATGATTCTTTTGAGTCAGTAGCTTCTGATTCACTTGTGCTGTCTTCCGAAGCACTCCAGGTTGTTTTCAAAACTTTCTTGTACTTATTGTCCTTAATGTTATATTTTTTTTTTGAATTTTAACTTTGGACAGTCGGCCTTGATGTTTCCTTTCTTCTTGCATTCATAGCAGACTATATCATCTTACTTATCAGATTTCTTCCAATATTTCTTCCACTTACCATGTTGATCATATTTACCCTTGTAGTTTGGTTTTCTGAAAAATTTTATATTCCTATAGAACTTCTTAAATATCCTGGCTATTTGAACCATTTCTTCATCACTGTCTGAATTTGAATCTTCACTAGTTAAACTTTCAGTAGCTATATATATTTTCTCCTTGTCTTTGCTCTTTAAAGAAGTAGACTTGAATGCTACAGTTTTTCTTTTGGGTTTATTATCTTCTTATTTGTTCACCTTTAATTCCTATTCATACATCATTAGTTTACCAATCAACACCTTAACTGGTATCTTGCTGATGTCACATGATTCTCGGATACACACAGAAGTTCCTCTCCATCTGTCAGGAAAACATCTCAATATTTTCATGATCTGCTCCTTTTCTGGAACAATTTTTCCTAGTGAAATCATGGTGTTGAAAATCTCATTAAACCTAAGATACATATCAGAAATGGGTTCATCAGGTCTCATCTTAAAATTATCATATTTAATAGTATAAGTATTTAATCTCATTTCCTTAAAATTGGTTATTCCTTCATGAGAAACAGCCAAGGTGTCCCAGATTTCCTGAGCTATTTTACTTGCAGAACTTAGGTTTAATTCCTCATCTCCTAAAGAGAAGTAAAGGGCATTCTTATCTTTACAGTTACTATTATAATTAGTCTTTGTAGCATCATCCCAGGTAGATCTAGCAGTTTTGGGAATTTCATATTCTGAATCTATAGCATACCAAATATCAAAACCAATACTTTCCAAATAAATTTTCATTTTAATTTTCCATTGAGAATAATTCACACTATTAAATAAAGGTGTCTTGTTAGTAGCCGCACCTTCTATTATATTGTCCATAACTAGATTTTAGAAAATATTTTAAAGAGAGAAAATTTAGAACTAACAGAAATTTAAGATCTTTAAGTAAAACTAAAATCACAGTTTGAAAACAGAGGATTTGAAAACATTTTATTTATAAATAAGAATGATACCTTTGATACCAAATGTTGGTCAGAGTGGATACTCAAGAGGGGGGTGAATTGATTTCCAATTAAAATTTCTGTTAAAAAACTCTTAGGATTAAAATCCCCCAAATTAGAACAGCCCAGTCAATTAAGGCAGTAGAGATATAAGTGAGTTATTGTTCAACAGGATTCTCAAAGGTTGATTACTCCTCAGTTGAATCAGTATGAGAACTAATTCGACTTTTGAAACAAGTTTACAAAAAAAATCAGATATACACACTAACCAGAACTAACTATCATAGTGAATGTAAAAACAGATTTCTATCTTTGAAAATATAAGCACAGTAGATAGATGTTAAACATAGTAAAGTAAAGATGAACACAACAAATTTAAACAAGAGGTTCAGTCTTAAGTCAAGACCGAGTCCTCTCCACTTGTTGATCACCTGCCACCAAGCATTTATATTAAAAAGTGATACAGAGCCTGTATCGGCCCAGTCTTAAGTCAAGACCTAGTTCTCTCCACTTGGTGATCACCTGCCACCATGCAGTTATATTAAAAAGTGATACATAGCATGTATCGGCCTTTACAACAGATTTCATAAACTGTCTATGTTTTTCAACCTCTACCATAGCTATTCGTGGGAAAGAAATAAACTACAAAGCCACACCAGGCTTCTTCCACAGGTATACGTGGGAAACAAATGTAAAAATAGTTTGGCTTGGGGATTTTCAGTATCCCTCAGTAGAAGCACAAAATTCAGTGTGTGTAACACATACACACTTCTCACAAATGTAAATTATTTCAACACAGTAGAGATAAAGATAGTAGGAATGAGTTTAGAATGCTCTGTTGTGTTGTAAGATCAGCTCTGGACTTGTTGTAATGATTTATATGAAGATTTATGCAAGTTGTCTCCAAAACAGAGTGTCACAACTTCAAGGTTATGACTTCTAGATTTAGAGATGACCAGCTTCTAGGATTCAAAAACTCTTTGCAGCACACTACTACAGATTGTAGAAGGTTATTTCAATATATCCTCATGAAGCTCTTGTTCTTTTGAATTAGTGCTTGAGAGTTCCCTTCTTCTTTCTAGTATGTTCAGGTGCTCTACCGTTTGTGTCTCTCTTCTGTATCTTTTATACAGTCTCTTGTTTTTGTGTTTTGTTGTCCAGTAGGGGCCGACAAGAGAAATGTTTCAACCACGTGTGGTCTTCCTCGTACATCGTACTATCTCCTGATATCCCTGCAAATTACATTAAATAATGTCAGGTGCATTAATTTGTCCAGACAAGACCATTATAATAGTATTAATAAAATTGGTAAAGAAAATAATAGAATATCCTTAGACTATAAGCAGATGCATGTCACACGGTAGACATTGATCTCTACAAGTGTAGACTTCATCGGTAGACTATTCAGCTGAAGGCTTCAACTGTGGTCTTTCCAACTGTGGACTGTAGTCTTTTAACGGTAGATGTTTATTCTTTGTAACAGTGGCTCCTCATCATTAAACTCTATCGGTAGGATCAACAGTATACATTTAACAGTAAGCTTCTAATCGGTAGTTCTGTAGCATCAGAATACTTCAATAGTAACATTTCCAACTACAGACTTGAACAAATAAGTTCTCAACAGAAGACTTGAGAAAGAGTCTGACAGTGGACTTCTAGCATAAGCCTTGTTACAACAGTGACCTTATGACAGTAACTCTTTGTTTGTGAGCTTTGATATTTATATCATCAGTAGGTTTGTGATAGTAACCGTGTACTGGTATCTTCCAACAGTGACTATAAATCTTCAACAGTGATCTTCTATCATCAGTGACTTAAGGTGATAGTAAGGTGTAACGGTGACTTTGAACAGAGGGCTCTTACCAGTAGCCTTTAACAGTGAACTTATATTTAGATAAATATTGTAGAGACCCGAATCTTGACGTACATGGACATTACATTACTTTTGCGGAATACTTAGTACATAACAAAAACACACACACAAGGATCGTAATAGTTTAGTGTCTTTGGAAACTCGGAATATAATCTTCTAATCGTGGTGAAAGATCTTCAAAATATCCCATAAAGATCTTCCTTTTTTTTCTTACCTAAAACCTTTCTTTATATCCTGGGGAAAAGAAAACATAAAAGGGTGAGCTCAAATGCTCAGTAAGGGTAAACAAAAGAAATATCAATCACATCATATTCATAAGAACATAACATTTTGGAAATCTTAACCTGCAAAAGAGAGCATAATTTCATAACATGGGATAAATCATGGCAGTGAAATGTAATCACAATAATCATAACTTAAAACATGAAACATTGTGGCATACACACATAATCATAGAGAATCATATCTTGTTAGTCAAGACTCATTGCCAATACTATCTTAGTGGACAAAGTCCCTTTCTGAACCGAGTCACCCTCGTTTCAGTCCTGTTTCACTGAACCGGTATAACCTACCATTCCAGCCATGTCTATCTCATGAGATATAAATCTTTACCCAATGCATTGGAGGGAGATATAGGTCCCACCCATCTCATAATGATACCATTCTTATGTGTGCCACAAAATCATAAACCATACATCATAGCATAACCCATGTAATAAAAATGGAATTCTTAAACAACATGACATCCTAAAACAATTCATATAATATAAAGGAATTCATAAAAATATTTCCATCACAACATAATCAAATCCATGTAATAATAGGGATAGAAATATAACGCTTTTATTATCTTAGATGGAAAATAATTTTGATAAAACACTTGAACTCCATTCTTGAGGAAAATATCCTTTCTGCTTCAAAATCAATTTCTTTTCAAAAAACGTCACGCAATTTTAAAAGAAATAGATTTTGTTGAAAATAGTCATGAAATATTTTGGATGAATCTTTATGAAAATACGTCTTTATAAAACCGTAAATATCCGGTCATGCTGTATAAGTTAAAAAAACATTTTTCTCGTACTTTTGTCGGAAAAGTCAAAAAGTACCTCGTACGAAAAATGAAAAAAGATTCCTTTCATATCTTTTACTAAAAACTCAATGAAGGGTAAAATTGGATTTAAAAAATTGAAGGTGGATGGAAATAATATTACATATTGTGGAAACATGGATGTGGATGATAAAATACACCCCAGTAAATACCAAAGTATAAACAATCTCGGATAAAAATGAGATTGTGATATTTCCCTTACCTTAGGTCCAATTTGCTTTGTAAGTGTCCGAACCTCCTGTATAATGATTTAAATAATTTCATTTACTTATTAAATAATCATATTCATTGTTATTATATCATATATGGTTCGCTTATGACTTTGTATTACCCGTTCTTTTGTAAATTCATGTTAAAGTAGCATTTTGGGTAAAATCGTCTCATTTGTCGTTCGTGTTTTAACTTGTAATTATTCATATGATTAATTAGATCATTATTACTTCATTATAGAATATAAAACATGATTTATATATAATATATATTCAGAATATACATATATATAATTGATCGATAAATGGAACGAAATACACCGTTCATGGAGACGGTAGGCCGTACGTACGCATGAACGTTGTTTTCATTTACTTATTGAATTGAGTGGAATTAAGTAGATGACATACATATATATACACATAAATCCAGTAGCTTTATAATGTCATATATTTTATTATTATTTATTATATATACCTTATAATCATTCTTAAATGGTTAACATGGAGAATGAATCTCATCGCGTCGTGGAGACGGTAGTCCGTACGTACGCACGAGTGATGATATCATTTCAATAATTATTGAATTTAGTTGGAGTGGATGATACAATATTTCAGAATCATTATGATGTTATAATAACTATTTTTAGTTATTCTTTACACCATAATACCCATCCATGTAAGGTTTTGGTGGAAAAACAGATTACACCATGGCGTGGAGACGGTATTCCGTACGTACGCACGCGCGGTGATTTCGTTTTCCGTAGGATGGATAGATGGTGAAATAGGATTGTTTCATACTTATAATAACATATCAGTATATGAGTGATACTGATGTTATTACTTCATAATTAAACAACCTAAGAAGAATAAGTGGAAGAAGAAATTAAGGTGAGAGAATCGGTAACGAAAATTACCTCTTCTTTGAAGCGCCTTTTTGAGACCTCCTCTTAGGGCACTAAAATTGGTCTTTGAGGATGACCAGAACCTCTAGGATGTTTCTAGGGAAGTGGAGAAGAGAATTTGTCAGGGGTTGTCCGAGGTTGAAGGCTCAAAGTTGTGTGAGGAAGAGAGGGAGGAGGTGCCCTTTTATAAGGGAAGAGAGGGGCACCTTTGGAATTCTTAAAAATATTAATTTATAATAAATCTAACCCCACATAAAAACCTCCAAAAATGACTCATATTCAAAGATTAGATGCGATAGGGTTGTAATCTCATCAACCAATCAAATTTAGATATGTTTGGATCTTATTTTAAACCTTATCATTTTGATTTATCCTTATTTAATCTATTTATGTTTATTTGTGGTAATAAAATTCTAAATTTTAAATTATAACAAATAATTACTTATTTGTTGTGAATTATACATAATTGTTTAATTTATAACATTATAGACCATATAAATTTAAATTTATAATTTTTAAATATTTTGGTGATTTTTAAATAATTTTATAACATGTTATTTTTGTAACATAACAATAGTGTCAATTTTGACACTATTCATTTATTTGAATTTAAATAAACTATATACAGAAGATATGTTCTAAATAAAAGCTTTAATATATTAATAAAAGGTCATATGTATCTATAAAATTAGTGGATCACATTAAATATTTCATATAATATTTATTTTATTATTTTTAAAACCATTTATTTGGTTTATCTCTTAATAAAATAATTACTACATCATTTTTGTATAATTATTTAATATACTTATTTGTTGCATAAAAATTTAAACTAAAATCCTATGATGAAGAAAAATATATTACCTTTCACAATAATACTTTTACTCAAATTTATCATCTTAAAATCACAATATTTAAATTGTTATATTTATTAAATTATGAAGGTGACAACTTTGGCATCATTTAAAATAAAATAATATAAGTGTCATAATTGCTTGTATAAGACTCCAAATGGTCAAATATTCTACCATTGGATGATTATAGTTTCCATTTACATGACCAATAAGTTTTGTTCAGGGTTTTGTGCCTTTTATGGTCACTATTAGTTTAATAAAAACTATATTCTTGATTTTTCACTAGATAAATAATTTCTGCATCACTATTGTGTCACAATTAATGATAATTATATAATCCCAAAAAATTCTAAATAAATTCTCATGATGTAGATAATTTTGTTAGATTTCTGGAGAATATTCAGGTTCGAATTTTTATGATGTTTATCACTAAGTTAAAATTATTATACTTATAATATTTAAGAGAGTGACATGTTGTCACTTTCTTTGATTTTAATAATAATTAAATTATTTTCATGGTCAAAAGTCCATAAAATGAATCTAATCCGACCCTTAGTTGATATGGGTTTACTTTTAGCCATCAAATATAATTTTTTCATGTGTTAGGGTAATTTTATAATATTATATTTACCCTTAATTACCCGATTTACCTTTAACTATGGTAAATAAAATTTACCGTAGTTACTATTCATAATTCCCAAAAATAAAAAGTAGCCTATTAACATAATTTGGACCCACTGATTCCAAATATGGAATCCATTTTTTAAAATTTAATACACAGGAGTTGCAGAAATTAAATTAAAATTAATCCCATTGTCGAATAAAAACGGGTTTTTGTTTAAAACATTGCAAAAGATTGAATTGATTTAACCTACGAATTCAAAGTAAAATCAATACTAATGACATACATTATATTAAATGGTAAAAATATATTCTATTTATACTTTAAAACCATTCAATATTATAATTTAACCACATAAGATATTATGATGAAAAAAGTTGTTTTTAATTAAAATATAGCGTGTTTTTACTATTCATTAAAATATGAAAATTATCGGAAAAATATCAAAACGTTATCTATTGTAAATTTTTACATCCTGATTCAAAAGAAGAATTTTATTTTGTCAAATTGAACATATAAACATGTCAAAAACTAGATTTAAAGTTGGTGCGCCATCAAAAGGCGGCAAAACTGCATTTTTTTAAAAATACTTATTTTACCCGAAAAAATTATTTTGTTCTTATACCATGTTCTAGGAAATGTGTAAGATGAATAATAGTGTTATAAAATTCAAAATTTAGTTAATACTATTTTTAACGGCTAGTTCATGACAATATTATAATAATATATCATTGTTTATTAAAACCCGGTATTGCGTACAACACACGCTATCGAGGAAGGTCGTGATTGCGTGTAATGCAAGCCAAGTCAGGGTTGCGTGTTGTGAAAGAATCCTTAGTTGTTTCGTATAACATAATTCAACCATATTTCATTTATACATTTAATATATATATATATATATATACTCAATGTTTCGTAGAATAGCTATTATCAAAATTGTGTGTAACACGGTCCAAGAATAGTGTTGCGTATACTGCAAGCTAATACGGTGTTGCGTATAGCGCAAGTTAATCTTGGTGTAGAATACAACACAAGACATTAATGAAATTAAAAGAATATTTTCATAAAATCTCAGGGTGTTACATTCTACCCCCCTTAAAATGAATTTCGCCCTCGAAATTCGTCGGGGTTATAAATGGTTAACTATTTGAAAGTTTCTTTGATAGAAACCCACATCGTAAAAAGGAATACCAAAACTTATCTTTAAAAACTAAAGTATAAAATGTAATGGTTACCCAAGTTAACTAATCACTGGGTATCCACATAGGAGAACATAGGTGAAAATATGGACATGGAAATGAAATCTAACCGTCATGTTTTGATGGAGAGTGGTAGAGGACATGGCTATGAAAAAGCCAACAATCACAAAGCCATAAATTTGTGATGATCTAGGGTACCATCTGATTCATCGGATATAAGATCACAAGGACAACATTTTTGGTTTTTAATATCATTTCCATAAAGTTGAAAAATTTGAATTAGAATAAATACTTACTTGATTTTGGTACAATCTCACTGTTGTTCCTGCTTTGAACAGTTTCCACTTCATCTCTTAAAGAAATAAAGTGTTAAAAGATAATGTGATAGAATGATGGGTCATTCCATCTGTTTCAAACAAAAGGTTAGCAATAGTTATCAAATATTCATAAGTCCGTCTTTTGTGAGGTTAATTGTATATGCTTCCAAAAATGAACTTATACTTCATATATCATACCGCTTAATAAAATAAAACTAGTTTCTACTAACCAGGGACTTCCTGTAGGCCAGTGGTAGGCGATAAAGGCCAGTCGCACTTCGGTTGTGGGTTCGATTCCCACAGCCTTGTCCGATGCGATGGGCTATCGCCCGTCCTATAGGTTTTCCTTTTTCTAAAACTACATTACTATAACATCACATGAATAATATATAAAAAAATTCTATCCTTAAATAATAGTAACGTATGGTCAACATAATCCATTACAATCTTTAGGCTTATCCATAATACTGCATTCCACTCTCGTAGTATAGTGAAAATGATTACCAGAAATTTAATACCATCATTGATCCCCATATATCGTAATACTGCATTCCTATCTTATTGGTCACATTCCAATCATTCGAAGGCCTTAATCATGTATTCCATTGAACCTTAGTGAAAAAATTAATGCAGTTAAAAGTTAACACTTTCCACAAACCAAAATCCTCAAAATTCTTTATAATCAAACCATGATATCACTTAGTCCTTATATCAATCATGAGCTCATGAATACTGTCAAACATTTCATTTTCTCTTTATCACTTCATTATGCGCATATCATCCACTTTCCAAAAAAATATCTGAATAACCTTTCATTGTTACTCATACCATTCATCATAAACTTTCAAAACATAAGGAAAGACAACAGTGTAACAATCCTTATATGTCTTTTTATTCTATAGTACAACATTACACTTGATAAACATGTAATCATTCCACTACCTTCTTAAACCATTGACCGAGCTTCAAGAATTCTTTCATCTCACATATCATTTGTAGTCTCTTCATCATCATCAACAAAAATACTACCCATACGACCATACCGATTCACTTCATGAGACATTCCCTTAGGGCATTGGTTGGCATAATGCCAGTACATTCCACATTTAAAACATTTAACCATTGCTGATGTCGTAGCAATACCATTATCCTTATCCCTGTTGTTAACTGAACCTTTTCCTTTACACTTACTGGCTTTGTGTCCTTCATTTACACACCCAAAGCATCTTCCAGTTCCTTTGAAACATTATCCTTGATGCCTCTTCCCACATGATTTACATAGGGGAAATTGTACTTTCTTTCCTCTATGATCATCATGAAACTCCATATTTCTCTTATTAGCCGAGTCAGGAAACAAACCAAATTTTACTTTATTGATCATATTATGAGATTGCTGATTCAGCATAATAATGATGTTTGGACTTCCAAATCCCATTTCATTTGGTTTCTCATGAAGAATATCATTCCATTGTCCATCTTATCCTCCATTATCGTGAATCATCTTGTTTCTAGCCATTTTCTAAAACCCAAAAAGAATAGTGTGAGAGGCAAAAATCATAATAAAGGGGGAGTAACTTCAATATCTAACATCTTTGGTTTAATCTAATATCGTTACCATAGTTCTAGGACTATATCCTATACGTATACTTATCCTTAGGGACATCCCTAGACATACCTTAGAAATATATCTAGGGATCTCACTAACGTTCTCACATCCTAGTTTCCAAAGGTTGACTAATCCTTTCCTCTAATACCAACTGTAGAGACCCGAAGCTTGACGTACATGGACATTACATTACTTTTGCAGAATACTTAGTACATAACAAAAACACACACACAAGGATCGTAATAGTTTAGTGTGTTTGGAAACTCGGAATATAATCTTCTAATCGTGGTGAAATATCTTCAACATCTCCCATAAAGATCTTCCTTTTTTTTACCTAAAACCTTTCTTTATATCCTGAGGAAAAGAAAACATAAAAGGGTGAGCTCAAATGCTCAGTAAGGGTAAACAAAAGAAATATCAATCACATCATATTCATAAGAACATAACATTTTGGAAATCTTAACCTGCAAAAGAGAGCATAATTTCATAACATGGGATAAATCATGGCAGTGAAATGTAATCACAATAATCATAACATAAAACATGAAACTTTGTGGCATACACACATAATCATAGAGAATCATATCTTGTTAGTCAAGACTCATTGCCAATACTATCTTAGTGGAAAAAGTCCCTTTCTGAACCGAGTCACCCTCGTTTCAGTCCTGTTTCACTGAACCGGTATAACCTACCATTCCAGCCATGTCTATCTCATGAGATATAAATCATTACCCAATGAATTGGGGGGAGATATAGGTCCCACCCATCTAATAATGATACCATTCTTATGTGTGCCACAAAATCATAAACCATACATCATAGCATAACCCATGTAATAAAAATGGGATTCTTAAACAACATGACATCATAAAACAATTCATATAATATAAAGGAATTCATAAAAATATTTCCATCACAACATAATCAAATCCATGTAATAATAAGGATAGAAACAGAACCCTTTTATTATCTTAGATGGAAAATAATTTTGATAAAACACTTGAACTCCATTCTTGAGGAAAATATTCGTTTATGCTTCAAAATCAATTTCTTTTCACAAAACGTCACGCAATTTTAAAAGAAATAGATTTTGTTGAAAATAGTCATGAAATATTTTGGATGAATCTTTGTGAAAATAAGGCTTTATAAAACTGTAAATATCCGTTCATGCTGTATAAGTTAAAAAAACATTTTTCTCGTACTTTTTTCGGAAAAGTCAAAAAGTACCTCGTACGAAAAATGACAAAAGATTCCTTTCATATCTTTTACTAAAAACTCACCGAAGGGTAAAATTGGATTTAAAAAATTGAAGGTGGATGGAAATAATATTACATATTGAGGAAACATGGATGTAGATGATAAAATACACCCCAGTAAATACCAAAGTATAAACAATCTCGGATAAAAATGAGATTGTGATATTTTCCTTACCTTAGGTCCAACTTGCTTTGTAAGTGTCCGAACCTCCTGTATAATGATTTAAATAATGTCATTGACTTATTACAGAATCATATTCATTGTTATTATATCATTTATGGTTCACTTATTACTTTATATTACCCATTCTTTTGTAAATTCATGTTAAAGTAGCATTTTGGGTAAAATCGTCTCATTTGTTGTTCGTGTTTTAACTTGTAATTATTCATATGATTACTTAGATCATTATTAATTAATTATATAATATAAAACATGATTTATATATAATATATATTCAGAATATACATATATATAATGGATCGATAAATGGAAAGAAATACATTGTTCATGGAGACGGTAGGTCGTACGTACGCATGAACGTTGTTTTCATTTCCTTATTGAATTGAGTGGAATTAAGTAGATGACATACATATATATACACATAAATCTAGTAGCTTTATAATGTCATATATTTTATTATTATTTATTATATATACCTTATAATCATTCTTAAATGGTTAACATGGAGAATGAATCTCATCGCGTCGTGGAGACGGTAGTCCGTACGTACGCACGAGCGATGATATCATTTCCATAATTATTGAATTTAGTTGGAGTGGATGATACAATATTTAAGAATCATTATGATGTTATAATAACTATTTATAGTTATTCTTTACACCATAATACCCATCCATGTAAGGTGTTGGTGGAAAAACAGATTACACCACGGCGTGTAGACGGTATTCCGTACGTACGCACGCGCGGTGATTTCGTTTTCCGTAGGATGGATAGATGGTGAAATAGGATTGGTTCATACTTATAATAACATATCAGTATATGAGTGATACTGATGTTATTACTTAATAATTAAACAACCTAAGAAGAAGAAGTGGAAGAAGAAATTAAGGTGAAAGAATCGATAACGGAAATTACCTCTTCTTTGCAGCGCCTTTTTGAGACCTCCTCTTAGGGCACTAAAATTGGTCTTCGAGGAAGCCCAGAACCTCTAGGATGTTGCTAGGGAAGTGGAGAAGAGAATTTGGCAGGGTTTTTCCAAGCTTGAAGGCTCAAAATTGTGTGAGGAAGAGAGGTAGGAGGTGCCCTTTTATAAGGGAGGAGAGGGGCACCTTTGGAATTCTTAAAAATATTAATTTATAATAAATCTAACCCCACTTAAAAACCTCCGAAAATGACTGATATTCTATGATTAGATGAGATTGGGTTGTAATATCATCAACCAATCAAATTTAGACATGTTTGGATCTTATTTTAAACCTTATCATTTTGATTTATCCTTATTTAATCTATTTAAGTTTATTTGTGGTAATAAAATTCTAACTTTTAAATTATAACAAATAATTACTTATTTGTTGTGAATTTTCCATAATGGTTTACTTTATAACATTATAGACCATATAAATTTAAATTTATAATTTTTAAATATTTTGGTGATTTTTAAACAATTTTATAACATGTTATTTTTGTAAAATAACAATAGTGTCAATTTTGACACTATTCATTTATTTGAATTTAAATAAACTATATAAAGAAGATATGTTAGAACTAAAAGCTTTAATATATTAATAAAAGGTCATATGTATCTATAAAATTAGTGGATTACATTAAATAGTTCATCTTATATTTATTTTATTATTTTTAAAACCATTTATTTGGTTTATCTCTTAATAAAATAATTACTACATCATTTTTGTATAATTATTTAATATACTTATTTGTTGCATAAAAATGTAAACTAAACTCCTATGATGAAGATACATATATTACCTTACACAGTAATACTTTTACTCGAATTTATCATCTTAAAATCACAATATTTAAATTGTTATATTTATTAAATTATGAAGGTGACAACTTTGGCATCATTTAAAATAAAATAATATAAGTGTCATAATTTCTTGTATAAGACTCCAAATGGTCAAATATTCTACCATTGGATTATTATAGTTTCCATTTACATGACCAATATGTTTTGGTCAGGGTTTTTTGCCTTTTATGGTCACTATTAGTTTAATAAAAACTATATTTTTTATTTTTCACTAGATAAATAATTTCTGTATCACTATTGTGTCACAATTAATGATAATTATTTTATCCCAAAAAATTCTAAATAAATTCTCATGATGTAGATAATTTTGTTAGATTTCTGGAGACTATTCATGTTCTAATTTTTAAGATGTTTATCACTAACTTAAAATTATTATACTTATAATATTTGAGATAGTGACATGTTGTCAATTTCTTTGGTTTTAATAATAATTAAATTATTTTCATGGTAAAAAATCCATAAAATGAATCTAATCCGACCCTTAGTTGATATGTGTTTACGTTTAGCCATCAAATAGAATTTTTTCATGTGTTAGGGTAATTTTATAATATTATATTTACCCTTAATTACCCGATTTACCTTTAACTATGGTAAATAAAATTTACCGTAGTTACTATTCATAATTCCCAAAAATAAAAATTATCCTATTAACATAATTTGGACCCACTGATTCCAAATATGTAATCCATTTTTTAAAATTCAATACACAGGAGTTGCAGAAATTAAATTAAAATTAATCCCGTTGTCAAATAAAAACGTGTTTTTGTTTAAAACATTGCAAAAGATTGAATTGATTTAACCTACGAATTCCAGGTAAAATCAATGCTAATGACATACATTATATTAAATGGTAAAAATATATTCTATTTATACTTTAAAACCATTAAATATTATAATTTAACCTCATAAGATATTATAATGAAAAAAGTTTTTTTTAATTAAAATATAGCGTGTTTTTACTATTCATTAAAATATGAAAATTATCGGAAAAATATCAAAACGTTATCTAATGTAAATTTTTACATCCTGATTCAAAATAAGAATTTTATTTTGTCAAATTGAACATATAAACATGTCAAAAACTAGATTTAAAGTTGGTGCGCCATCAAAAGGCGGCGAAACTGCATTTTTTTAAAAATACTTATTTTACCCGAAAAATTTATTTTGTTCTTATACCATGTTCTAGGAAATGTGTAAGATGAATAATAATGTTATAAAATTCAAAATTTAGTTAATACTATTTATAACGGCTAGTTCATGACAATATTATAATAATATATCATTATTTATTAAAACTCGGTATTGCGTACAACACACGCTATCGAGGAAGGTCGCGATTGCGTGTAATGCAAGCCAAGTCAGGGTTGCGTGTTGTGAAAGAATCCTTCGTTGTTTCATATAATAGAATCAAACCATATTTAATTTATACATTTAATATATATATATATATACTCAATGTTGCGTAGAATAACTATTATCAAAATTGTGTGTAACACAGTCCAAGAATAGTGTTGCGTATACTGCAAGCTAATACGGTGTTGCGCATAGTGCAAGGTAATCTTGGTGTAGAATACAACACAAGACATTAATGAAATTAAAAGAATATTTTTCATAAAATCTCGGGGTGTTACAAATATGGACTGTAAGTTGATGCAGCAAAGTCAAGAGTCTTAAGAATATACATTGTTGAGAATAAGATAATTATATATGTAGATTAAAAATATTAAAGACTGACTTAATATATTATGATCAATATTTAAACATGATTTGTGATTATTAAAACAGGTGAGTCCAACAATTATTATGGAGTGAAATGGGTTTTCCTATAAGAGGTCAGGAGGAAATTGGGATTAGGTCAAAAGTGGATGAGAGTGATCATGAGTTATGTTAAGCTAGTTTCCTTCACCATTAAGGTGAATGGTTCTCTTATAAATATCTTCAAACTTACCAAAGGATTAATGTATGTAGAACCTATTTCTCTATACTTATTTCTCAAAGTTTTTGATTTTTTTCTCACCTCATACTAAAGGAATTAGGGGATTGAATTATTATTGGGGATAAGTTTTTTGTCATAGTATTCCAATTTATCAATTATTTTTGGTTGATGATTGTAATATTTTTTCAAAAAAACTTCACAAGAATGTTATAAGGTTCTTAAATTATTTATTTTTTTACAAATTCTTTAGAACAACATGACAAATTCACCAAATGATATATGTATTTTAGTTAGGGTGTGAAATATTGGAGGAGGGTAACTATCACAGGTATGTGCGGAAATAAAATTGTGGAGAAACATAAAAAATATTTGGGCCTATAAATTATCATTGAGTGTTATAAAATAGAAGTATTCTCCTTCATTTTTGATTATTTTTATAGTAATATTTAGGGATGGTAATGAAAGAATATCTCTAGGGACTAGAAGTAAGTTCTTATTAAAGTTTGTGACCAAGAAGTTAAATCTTACCTTATGTTTATTTTCAATATCCAGTATTTATTTATTCGTCAAATCCATTCATCTTTTCCTATATTTTTTGGTATATTTAATATCAAAGGAATAATTTACACTGGTTCACATGGGGGGTCTTTTTGTACCCAAGGAATATAGTGGTATGGGATCTGTGGACATTAAAGTTTTTCACAATTTTATCTTGTTAAATTTATTGTTTATTATCATAATTAGATGGTTTTTTCTTAATGGTTTTCAAATCCATGTACTTCCCCTATAAAGACTTTTTATCATACTGTTTTGGACCTTGACTGATATTTTTATCGAGAAGTGTTTGGGGATCAAAATATTTTTTGTTTTTTCATCTTTATTTGTTAATTTCTATTGGAGATAACCTTAATTTCTAAATAAATATTGGGATTATTAATTTTTATTGAATTAAACCTTCCAATAATATAGTGCTAGTCTAATATCATGCTTTAGTGAGGGATCGTCTAGTTAATGGACATAGTGGATGGTATTTTTGGAATCATGATATTTGGAATAATGAGAATGAATGAAATGATATTTTAGTGGTTTCAATGTCCCATGGAGTAGGAATGGAAAAGTTGTGATAAAAATTTAGGAGAATAGGATTCTACTTAGTTCACTTGGGCTATAGGTATAACATCATGTAGGGATACACTGTAGGGTATTCACTATGAAAAAATCTTTGTAATTTTAATGTTCCATAAAAGATAAAACTATTCTATTGAAAAATGTGATTGTGAATCCTACCTTCCCATAATCATCTAGATGGTAAACACTTTCCTCATAATTACTTATGACCTCTTCGAGAAACTACCATGGAAAAAAATTCCATAAAAACATCTTATGCAATTGGATTTCTAGGTTGTGGTCATCTTTGGCATAGCAAGATCATGATAGATTGATGAATCTCAAGGATGGGAATCCTATTTTGATGCATTGGTTCAGATCTATCATATTATAAGATATCATAGGTTTCTAAATGTATGCATGTATTATCAGGTATTGGTGAAATTTATTTGTATTTTATAGAATTTTAAAAGATGATAGGGTATATATTGATAGGATACAAAGTTATATTTCTTTTTTGATCAATGAGGGGTGGGGTGGGGGATCATCTACCTTATTCAGTTTAGCATCATCCATCGAGGTGGATACCTCCACCTCTGGGTTTACTTAAGATTAATATTGATTGGTCACTTCTAGAATATGGTACTATTGGTTTTAGGGTTGTTAATATAGCCATTATGGATTTTTAATCATGGTTTGACATTCTATGGTTGTGGCTTGTTGGGTTCCCTCCTTTGGTGAAGTAATAACTATTTAGTATGGGATGGAGTTTTCCATTTATGATGGTTGGAGAAATATTGTGTTAAAAAATGATTTCCAAGTTATTATAATGATTTTGTTGATAGTTAAAGATATTAGTAGACATTCTGGTCTATAGTTGATAACATTAGCTTTTTGGAAACATTGTTCTCTTTTTTTCTTTCTCCTTTATTAGAAGAGAGGGTAATCATGTGGCCCTTTTTATATACTATTAGAATTTTAGGCAATGACCAAGACACAATACAAGTGTATTTATAGAAGGGTTGTTTTAGAGTCCTTTATAGTATCCTATACCAATAGGTTTTACAAAATATTTATATATATGAGTCGATATCAATGGTTTCTGAAAACCATTGGTATATGAAAACATATACCAACAACTTTAAAAGAATCATTTGAATAGGTCTTTTAAATAATACACCTGACCTCACCTCCTTCCATCCCCACCCACAATCCCTAATCTCCCCTAACTTAGGCGACAACCTCCCCTCTCCTCTCTTCTACCAATCTCCCCTCATTTGTAGAATTTATTTAAATTTTGTTCTTCTTAAACATCAAATTAGTAAGTTCAAAATCATTTATCAATTCTACCGAGCATCATTAACATTTTTATCTATATATCAAAACCTAACCGAGTTCTTATTAGGTCAATATTCTTCCTAATTATTTTAAAAAAGGTTGTATTTAGATTATTTTTGTTATAATATTTCATAATAAATTTGATTATAGTATATATATATATATATTTTTAAATATAGTTATTCTCTACGTCTACATAAATCCAATATAATGTTTTTTTGTAATATATGTTAACTTTTTTAAATGTTGGGTCCAAAACCTTTTTTTATCAAAGAAAATACCTATATTCTATCTGTGTAGAGGGGGACCCATTACAAATCATGTATAACCAAGGACAAGTGGCCCATGGACATGGCCTGAAGGCTGAGTGCAATATCATGCTTGCATTATCTGGCCTATGTCACTAGGCCTACATTATGAATGTGTCACCACCATTTTGCATCATACCTATTTAATCGCCTTCCGGTGTCATAAATCCTCCTTGGGGATTTACAGAATTCAACCCTTCTTCATTTGGAATTACGACTACAAGGTTTACCACTCAGGCACCCCCAACTACAATACGTGTGTATGAGTTACACTTGACTCCCAGTAGGGCCCCTAAACAAGCCCAGAGAGCATCGTATATTCTCCATGTAGGTAAAGGATTTTAATCTACCTATGAATAATACATTAAATTTCCATGTCTAGTGGAACTCAAGCCAGTTTTAGTTCCCATAGAGAGAGTGAATGGGGGTTGTTAAATTATTTACATAATGTTTTTAACCCATTAATATATTAGGGGGTTAATGTATGTACATTGATTATATAGAATATTTTATTACAGAGAAATTAGATTCTTTAGAGGGAATATGGTATAGATACTTGGATGGTCATCTATGTGAAATTGGGTTTGATATGATTTAATTTTTTATGAAGAGTTTTATATGGATATTTCACTCCCATGGAGTAAATAATTTTGGTATGTGGTTCTCCCATTAAAATTATCCATATATACACAGTGATACAATGAAAATACACTACAATGATATAGAAATCCCATATGAAGTGAACTATGTGGACATGGTTCTCTAATGGAAATATAGCACAAGGACATGATTCTCTAAAAGATATCAAATCTTTCCCAACCATATCTATTTTGGAACATTCCCATGATCCATATTGTGAATCTTCATTATGATATATTCTCTTAATATGTTCTTATAAAATCTAATACTTCTCATGTAATCTAAGTTTTCATTATTATTTTTGGTTAATTAAGTTTCTCGTAATTATATTATTGATTATTAATTCCTAAAGATTTTATATTCACTATGTATGATTATGAAATGGAATTTAAAACGTATTTTCATTTTTTATAATCATGTTCATTGTCTATAAAGAGATGTTTTATTTTAAATTCCAATTTCCATTTATTCCAAAAAATCTATATGAATCAAAATTTGATCCTTGTATCTTGATATTCCATAATCATCGTTAACATTTTATTTTTAAGACAATTTTTCACCTCATAAATTAAAGTTAATTTTTTTATATGTGTATATTTCATTAAATATTAGGAAAAATATTGAAATATTTGTTTTAAAAGTGGATAACATGTATGTATTCTAAGAGATATAAAAATATACCTTCTTGGGGGATTGTATTTTTTATTGAAAACAAAAAATTTATTTTTATAGTTTTATTTCAAAATAGTAAAGAATGGATTATATTTCAATGTTAAAGAATGGGGGATTTAGTGTAGATCTATTAGAATTTATCTTTTTCACTATATAGAAACACTCTATGTGTATGTAGATGCAATTTAATTTGATATTGGTAGTGGAAAGTTACTGTTTGAGTTAGTATATGATCATTGGATATTATTTTAGCATATGGAAGGAGACAAGTGAAACATTTTTCTTTTCACATGGAGATGGGTAAGTTTTTCTAACAATTTTTATATTGAGTTTAATATATCATAAGACTTTAGGATTTTGTCTCCTTTATCACCTTTGTATAAATTTTTCTTATTGCATAAATCATAGTTTCTATTATATTATGATAGGATGGTTATTTATATTTATATAAATTATCATATAATTTCCATTATATTATTATACCATGTTTTGTGGGTTTTTAATTTTAAAAAATGAAGTTGTTTTAAAAATAATTGTTTCATAAATAAATGTGTATTTTATTTGATTATGTAATTGATTTTACAATTTCATGTCTTATACTTTGTTTGGTTTGATATTTGTATGAATTAGTTAAAGAACATTTCATTTCTATTATTTTTTTTTTCTATATTTTCTATTATTCTTTAATAAATTTCATATTAAAATTTGTTGTAATAAATTTTTTAATTATGATTTAAAATTATAATTTTAATATAACATTTGTTCCTTTAATAGAATGGATAAAAGATAGATGTATCATAATTATTTGACCTTAGTTAAGTTTCAAAAGAATTTCAATTATATATATATATATAATTTAATAATGATTTAGAAAAAGGTATTATACGTTTCACATGTTATAATTGTATTGGGAAACCATGGTTATGTTCAGAAAACGTTAGATAAAATATAATAAAAGATTTATTTCAAAAAAAAACTATTATGTTTGGTATCACAATAGAGTGATGTGACAATATTCTATTATTCATAAACATAATGAAAGTTGTGGTATGGATATTTTGTTATTTGATCAGTTTCCATTTTTGTATCAACATGAGGAATATAGTATACCATTTCAAGAATTCATTGGTATTAACACACATGAGGAAAATAATAAAAATGATGATGTTGAGAGAGTGAAAAAAATAATGGATGATGCTAGGAATCATGTATATCAGGAATGTACTGGGATGATAAAATTGGAATTTTTAATTCCCCTATATAATGGAAATAACATCTATTTATTTTATAATAACTCCATTGATTATATTATTACCTTTTTTGAAGGACTTACTTATTTATAATTTATATATTCTATCAAAACATTGTACAACATGGAAGTTAATTAACCTTAATTGATTTTATAGTAATAAAATTCACACTTTCCTAAATGATTATAGACTATTCTAAGAGGAAAGAGAATAAATTAATGACTATAATGTATTTAATATATTTATATGGAATCCAAATATAGATGTGACACCATCTCATGTTCCAAATAAAGTTATGTGGAAATTTAAATTGATTCCTTGTCTAAAAAATATATTCATGTCTACTAGAATCTCAACAAATATTCTATGGAATGGTTCTAATAGAATTAAAAATAATGAATATTTGGCACATCATAAAGATGGATTAATATGGATGAAATTTGAAGCATGGAATCTTGGTTTTATAGGTGAGTTGTGTAATGTTAGGTTGGGCCTGTCCTATGATGGATTTAATCTGTATAGTCAGATGCTTACTTTTTACAACATGTTGACAGTTTTTATTAACATTTATAATATTCCTCCATTCTTCAGTATAAAAAAACAAGTCATTTTCTTGAGTATACTAATATATGGAACATATGATCCTAGAAATGATATATATGTCTACTTGAAACCTTTAATATAAAATATTAAATAGATTTGGGATGTGGTATATCGGTGTTCATATATTTAATACTTCTTAAAAAAATTTCAAACACGTGTTTACCTTCTATGGACTATAAATTATTTACCTTATTTTGAAATTATGTTTGGTAAGATCACTAAGGGTAAATATATCATGTTATATTTTTATGAATAACATGTTATCAAAAATAATTTAATACCATCGTAGTTTAAGTTTCAAAGGGCATCGATGAATATTTACATTGAATAATCCATAAATAAAGAATCATTGGAGGTTTGAAAATATTATTAACACTAAAAATCCACCTCACCATATTTTTGTAACTAATTCACTTAATTAATTTCAATACTTTAGTATTTTATTAGGTAAATGTGATATGAAATCTAAAATGATGCACAATGTTGGCATAGAATCCTCATATAATTTGAAAAAGAAAAGTACCATATATGCGTTAGAATATTGGTCGACCAATTTTTTTATAAATATTTAGACGTAATTAAAATTGATTAAAATATATATGAAATGATTATTTTAGTTATTTTAAATATCAAGGGAAAGAACAATGATGACTTACAATCTTGTCATTACTTTTTGGATTGAGTTATTCTATTAGAACTGTATCATGTGTATATAGTTGAAAATAATTTGAAATTTATTTTCGATACTTGTGTGATGAAACCTTTAAAGAAAAATAAATTTTCGGTTGTATTTTAGAATATTAATGTTCCTAACATTTATTCAAGAAAAAATTCAAAATGAGCAATTTAAAAGAGTTGAACTGAAATCCCTAAAAACTCACGATTATCACATCATTCTTCAAGAATTGGTTGAAATATAAATCTAAAATTTAGAATCAAATAATATAATGATGAAAGTGATTCAATTGTTCCATTTTTTATATATACCTTTATGATAAAATTTTTTCCATGTATTTCTTGAAAAAAATGGAACAAGTGCAACTATTTTTTTTGCGAGTTGGGGAAAATTTTGGATTCATCATTTTTCACTTACATGTTGTATTTTACAGTCAATCTTCAAACCAAAACTCTTATTGTGGGAATAATTTAATTTCATTGTATGTATCTTGATAAAATAAATATGTTCATAATGAAGTCATATGTCCATAATAATAATCATTTTAAAGGTTACAATATCAGAGGTTACCAGTCTCAAGAATTTATGGATTTTTGTTCAATGTATTTGTCTTATGTGAAAACAAGATGTAACCAGCCGATGAGAAATATAGATGTGAAATATGGGGAAATTGAGCCCTCATTTCCATCTCTTTCCCTCACATGAGTAATTTATGGCTCGTATATATTGGCTATATTGATCTTTAAAGAGTTTAATATGTCACATCACACAATCATGATTAACTATGGTTGGTACAATGAATATATCAAGTAATTAATTTTAAAATGTAAAGGTTATCTTATTCTACTTAATTTCACATATACCTTAAACTTATTTTATCATTTTATAAAGTGGACATAATAGAATTATAATTAGATTTCATTGTTAATTTCATTTGAGAAAGAGAGATACTTTTCACAAAAAAAGAGTTTCCTTTTTTCTTGAAATCAAAAGAATTACCATTAATTTATTCAGCATAAAATAAAGATATTATATTAATTATATTTTTTATATATATTTACGATATTGAATTTTCTTGTTGAATCTATCTCTCAAGAATTAAGAGAATTTTATTTTAGTCCCAAATCTTAGGATCATGAAGGAATATCTATATTAATCAATGGGTATAAATTTGTTACAACTGATCGAGTGATGAATATGAGAACACAACATGATAGTGTTATATTAACTACAACAAAAAATTGTTATGAAGGTGATTCAAATAGGAAGAATCGATATAAAAGTGCCTAATTATAAAGTTACTAACAAAATATTATTATTCAATTAGTACCCACATGGTTGAGACACTATAATGAAATGAAAATGGTTTGATTTAGTGACATGACATGATAAATTTATTGAATACTATGGTTTTATAGTTTTTTACATGATTCGATTCCCAGATACTGATGAACAATATATTTTGGAATGATTGGAAAATTTTTTTTTTTGAAAGATCATCAGAGACCTGATTATAGTGTCATTGTTGAAGTGATCCAAAAAACATATTTTTGATTATGTTGGGGATAAAATTAACACCATTTCATCCCAATTAGCATTGAATAAAATATTATATTTGATGACTAAAATTTTCTAATTGTGATAATTGATGTTGAACCTGATGTAGTGGAGGGTAATATATAGAAGCAACCATATATATTCATAGTTCATTTATTTTATCTTGATATTGGTTTCTCAGGTTGGTACTACTGTAATTAGATTAATTTGGTTTCCATTTGGAATGGTATATTTGTCTACCATTGTTTGTTTCCATTTCATTTAATTAGATTTATTTTAACTTAGAAAACTAAGTTTTAACATTGAATTTAAACATGTATAACTTGGTATTAAATTATAGTTTATAAAACATGTTATGATATTCTATATATATTTTTTGAATTCTACACTACATTCAAAGAATTTAAAAACAATTATGAGAAATTTTAAATTTAAATTCCTTTGAATATTATGAAATATGTTGAAGAAATTCATTTGAAGATACTTTTCAATAATGATCAATTAATTCATGAACTAAGGCCACCTCCTCTCATTACCTTAGTGGTTATAATAATTATAAAATTTTTCTTCTTCATTACATTTAATTTAATGTTATTATTAGTTATTATATTCTTTTTAGGTAATTCATCTCAACCCAATTTGATCTCCTCTCAGCCTACTAGCAGGGGTTAGAAACATGGCCAGTCAAGCGAGGGTGCTATAAAAGCTACCCAGAGCACTTGTCATACATGTTCAAACCCAGACCCACTAGTAGACACCCCCTCTTGATCCTCTAAGGATGTTCCCACCTATATATCCATCATAATCATTTTTAGGCTCTACTACTCATATACCATTCCTATATCATATGATGTATCCTCATCCCTTCTATCCTTGTCCCACCATGTATACACTACCTCCATTTCTTACTCTTATTCGTCCAGTATCTGATAATGTTTTCTCCTTCATCTTCCAGTCCACATAATATATATGACATAGAGCATGCATTGGAATTGCCACATCCTTCAGAGGATACTATTCCAGAACATCCCATGAGTTCATTAGAGCCTAATTATCATCCACAATTAGGTTTATGTTTATAAGTTCTTTATATTATATCATATCATTTTTTAGTTGTATGATTAATTAATTATTTTATTTCATTTATATTATTTAGTAAGATCTTTTAATAGGATATGTGGGCACACCTATATGCTTGAATCCTTGACATTGAAATAAAAATAATGGTAAATTATAATAATTATAATCAAAATATAGGTAAAAACTATAGACAATGTAGATGTTTCATGAATATTTTATCTAAGTAGAGACATATCATTCCAATGTCACCAGTCTCATAGAGACATATCAGTAATAAAATCAAGGAGAATACATGGGATTACATATGGGTAATAAAATTTTATAAATTGAAATCTATATTATTATTTTACTGATATGAATTAAAATTTTCATTGGAGCATCAATTTAACTTTACCGATGTTCATGCTGTGACGGTTTCTTGACTGATGGAACTTGGGGAATTTTTTTAATCATATAAAAATGGGTTATTTATTTTTTGGAAGAGTAAAATCGACACTGAGTTAGAGGGTGAACCAAGATTCAACAACTATCCAAATACAAAATACCATGACATGATAATTTATTTGAAAAGCTGGTATTCTTAAACTCTAATGGTCTCTATTGAAAATTAATTTCCTATAAATTGTATTTAATTTTTAGTTTTTAGGATCAGTTGAAAAGAAAAATAAGAAAAAGGATTCTGTGAATTATATGGAAACTTTGGGGCACACTAAAATTAATGATCATGAGTGGTGCTAGTTACATTTTATGAATGCACTAACACAACTGAATGAAACAAATTATTTATTGAACATAACTAAAAAAATTAATCAAATATATAAATATTATATGGAACCCAAAAAATGAAAAACTAAAATAAAACCTAAGAAAGCTACTAAAACCCCAAAAATAAATATCCCAAAAAATAAGATTAATTTTTCCTTACACAGTAAAATAATTAATTAAAAGAATAAAATATTTTTAAAAAATGCCAATAAAAAATCTATAATTTTGAAGAATCCCATTTAATTAATATATACATAGTTATATATCATTGAACTAATTAATTTTTAAAAATTAAAATAATTACATATAAAAACATTTTTGAAAATGTTAGTAAATTTTTGGATAGTTTTTTTCTAGTAATATAAAATGTAATGTTTTTAGTTTTAAAAAGTCTATTCCATTATGAAATAAAATAGTTTGTTATTCAGTCAAACATTCCACTCTTTTTAATGTACCATTTTAAATTCCTAGAGTTCCTAAAATACAGTATGGGGTAAAAATATAATGACTCATACTTTACATACATTTTTATTACATCATAATTGAATCATAATTATTACAACATATAACAAAATCATGATAGGACCATATAGGTATAGTGTCTTTAGAAACTGGGAAACATAAACAACTGGTTCATAAATCATCTACATTGTCTCCCGTTTATTTCATCATATCTAGAGTCCCTTTTGGAATATCCTACTTAGTAACCTTCTTCCTGACCTAGGGAAAAGAAAACATACAAAATGTTGAGCTCAAATGATCATTAAAGGTAAAAAAAGGAAATATTCATTATATCATATTCATAATAACATAACATTTTTAAAATCTCAACCCGCAAAAGAGATCATAATATCGTGACATGGGAGAAATCATATTATTGAAATGTAATCGCAATAATCATAACTTAAAACATGAAACTTTGTGTCACACACACATAATCATAGAAATTAATTTCATATTAGTCAAGACTCATTTCCAAGACCATCATAGCGGACAAAGTCCATTACTGAACAGAGTTTACTCCTCATTCCAGTCCTGTATCACTGAACCAAATTAACTTATCGTTCAGCCATGTCTATCTCATGAGATATAAATATTTACCCAATGCATTGGATGGAGATATAGGTCCCACCCATCTCATAATGAAACCATTCTTATCTATGCCATAATATCATAAATCATACATCGTAGCATAACCCATGTAATAAAAATGGGATTCTTAAACATCATGACATCATAACATAATCCATATAAGATAAAAGGAATTAATAAAAATAATTCCCTCATAACATAATCAAATTAATGTAATAATAGGGGTAGAAACTGAACCCTATATCATCTTATATGGAAAACAATTTTGATAAAACACTTAAAATGAATTCATTAGGAAAATATCCTTTCTTCTTCAGAATCATTTTCATTTATCAAAATTCCATGAAATTTTAAAAGAAAATTATTTTGTTGAAGAATATCATGAAATAGTGTATAGTAAGCTTCATGAAAATAAGTAGTTATGAAACCGTAAAAATCCATTCATGCCGTATAATATAAAAAAACATTCTTCTCGTACTTTGGCCAAAAAAGTTAAAAATTATCTCATACTATAAATGACAAAAGATTCCTTACATAACTTTTACTAAAAATTCAACAATAAGTAAAATTGGATTTAAAAAATTGTAGGAGGATAGAAATAATATTACATATTTAGGATATGTGTGTGTGGATTATAAATACACCCCAGTAAATACCGAAGTATAAACAATCTCAGATAAAAATGAGATTGAGATATTTTCCCTTACCTTAGGTCTGATATGCTCTGTACGTATCTGAACCTCCTATATAATGATTTAAATAATTTCATTGACTTATTCAAAAATCATATAAATTGTTATGATATCATATATGGTCATATTCTTATCTCGTTATTAGTAATATTTCATTGCTACTTGTTATTTAGGTGTTCATTGCTTTATGTTCTTATGCGTGTTTTGTTGAATAAATTCTTATATCTATTTTTAGGTTATAGATACATAATTTACAAAAAATGATATTATTATAATATATATCATATTTATTCATTCAATTAATTTATATAATCATGGTTTATTTAAGATCATGTAGAATGAATCACATCGCACCGTGGAGACGGTCAGCCGTACGTACGCACGGGCGACAATATCATTCCTATAATTATTGAATGGTATTGGAGTGGATGATAGAATATCTTATAATTAGTATCATTTTATAATAATCATATATAGTTACTCTATACACTATTATACCCATCCAATTAAGGTGGTCGGGGAAAATAGATTACACCATGGTGTGGAGACGGTATTCCGTACGTACGCACATGCAGTGATTTCATTTCTCGTAGGCTGGGTAGAAGGTGAAATAGGGTTGTTTCATATTTATAATAACATATAAGTATATTATTGATACTTATGTTATTACTTTATAATAAAATAACTAAATAAGAGGAAGTAGAAGAAGAAATAATTTTGAAAGAATCGGTAGAAGAGATTACCTCTTCCTCGACGCACCTCCTTTAAACTTTCTCTTAAGGGACTAGCGTTGGTCTTTTGAGAAGACCAGAACCTCCAAGATGTTACTAGGGGAGTTTAAAAGATTATTGGGAAGGTTTTTTTCAAGCTTTAAGTCTCAAAATGGTGTCAAAAGGATAGGGGAGGTGGTGCCATTTTATAAGGGAGGAGAGGGGCACCTTTGGAAACATAAAAAATATTAATTTATAATAAATTCAAACCCCTCTTAAAAAGCTCCAAAAATGACTCAATTAAAATCTTATATGATATAGGGTTGTAATATAATCAACCAATAAAATTTAGACATGTTGGGAATTTATTTTAAACCTTATCAAATTGATTTATCCTTATTTAATCTATTTAATTTTATTTTTGTTAATAATATTCTAAATTTTAAATTGTTAAAAATAATTACTTATATTTTGATAATATTATATAATTGGATACTTTATGAAAATTTATACCATATAAATTTCAATTTATAATTTGTAAATATTTTTTTGATTTATAATCAATTTTATAATATATTATTTTTATAAAATAACAATAATGTAAATTTTGACACTATTCATTTATTTGAATTTAAATAAATTCCACAGAGAAGATATATTCGAACCAAAATATTTAATAGATTCCTAAAATGTAATATGCATCTATAAAATTTGTGGAGAACATTAATTAGTTCATATAATATTTATTTTAATATTTTAAACCATTTATTTGAATTTTCAATCAGTAAACTAATTTCTACATCACTATTGTGTCATCATTAATGATAATTATTTAATCGTTAAAAATTATAAATAAATTCTAATGATGTAGATAATTTTATTATATTTTTGGAGACTATTTATATTTTATGTTTTATGAGGTTTATCACTAAATTAAAATTATTACACTGATAAGATATAAGAGAGGGACATGTTGTCACTTTCTTGGGTTTTAATAATAATTATATCTTTTTCATGGTCAAAAGTCCATGAAATGAATCTATGCCAACCATTATTTGATATGGGTCAACCTTTATTTATCCAATATAATTTTGGAAGGTGTTAGGGTAATTTTATAATCTTATCTTTACCCTCAATTACCCGATTTACCTTTAACTATAGTAAATAAAAATTACTGTAGTTACTATTCATAATGTCAAAAAAATAAAAGTAACCCATTAACATAATTTTGACCCACTGAATCCAAATATGGAATCAATTTTTCAAAATTCAAAACAGATAAGTTTAGGTAATTAATTTAAAATTAATCACGTCTGTTTATAAAATGGGTTTTTTAAAAGTTAAAACGTTGAAAAACATTGATATGTTTTTACCAATGAATCCAGTATAAAATTAATGCTAATGAATTAAATTATATTAAATAGTAAAAATATATTCTATTTATACTTTAAAACCATTAAATATAATAATTTAACCATATAAATTATCTTGATGAAAAATGGTTTGTTTTAATTAAAATTTTGCGTATTTTTACTATTCATCAAAATATTAAAGTTCATAGAAAAATATTAAAAAAATTACCCAAATTTATTTTTTATATCCTTATTGAAATTAATAAGTTTATTTCATCAAATTTAACTGATAAACGTGTCAAAAACTGGATTTAAAATCGGTGCGCCATCAAAAGGTAGTAAAACTGCATTTTTTATAAAAAAACCGAAAAATTGATTTTTTTTTTCATACTTCATTCTAGAAAATTTTTAAGATGAATTATAATGCTTTAATATTAATTTAATACTATTCGTAATGTCTATTTCATAATATTATAATAATATATCATTTTTTATTGAATCTTGGTATTGCGTACAACCCAAATTATCGAGGAAGGTTGCTCTTGAGTGTAACGCAAGCCAAGCCAGTGTTGTGTGTAGTGAAAGATTCTTTTGGTGGTGCGTATAACATAAGACCTAAAAAATATATATTTATCATAAAATATTAGGTTGTTACTTTCTACCCCACTTAAAATGAATTTCACCCTCGAAATTTGTCACTTCATAACAAACAGATGAGGATGCCTCTCCCTCATCATATCCTCAAGTTCCCATGTAACTTCTTCTAATTAGGGATTCCTCCATAAAACTTTAACCAAGTGAGTGGTCTTGTTTATTATAACTTTTTCACTACGATCCAGAATCTCTATCGGCTGTTCTTCAAAAGAAATATCTTTCTCTAGTGGTACAACTTCTGAGCTTAGTACATGTGAAGGATCAGGTATGTACTTTCTGATGAGAGATACCTAGAACACATCATGAACATGAGAGAGATTTGGTGGAAGTTCCAATCAGTAAGCTACCATCCCAATATGATCCAGTATTTTTAAAGGACCGATATACCTAGGGCTTAGCTTTCCCTTCTTTCCAAATCTCATTACTCTCTTCCAGGGAGATATTCATAAGAACACATTATCACCCACTTCAAACTATAGGTCTTTTCTTTGGTTGTCAGCATAACTTTTTTGTCTACTCTGAGCTTCTCTTAAGTGTTGTTGAATAGATCTGACCTTATCTTCCATCTCAAAAACATGATCTTGTCCTAATATCTTTCTTTCCCCAACATCATCCCAGCAACATGGAGTTCTGCATTTCTTTCCATGGAGAGATTCATAAAGAACCATATGAATACTAGAGTGAAAGCTATTATTATAAGAAAATTACACAAATGGTAGGTGTTGATCACAACCACCTTTTAAATTCATAGAGAAAGATCTCAACATGTCTTCCAAAGTTTTAATTGTTCGCTCAGACTGACCATCTGTCTGAAGATGATAGGCAGTGCTGAAACTCAACTCCGTACCTATATCATGCTGAAGAATTCACCAAAAGATTGATGTAAACCTCAAATCCCGATCAGATATAATGGAAAGTGCTACTCCATGAAATCTTACCACTTCTTTTACATATATCCTGGCAAGCTGATCAAGAGAGAAATCCTCTCTAATATCAATGAATTGTGCCAACTTCGTAAGACGATCAACTATAACCCAGATAACATTATTGCTTTTGGATGTTTTGGGAAGTATGATGATAATGTCCATAGTGATGTTTTCCCATTTCCATTCTGGTATGGGAAATGGTTGTAACATTCCTTTAGACTTCTATCTCTCAGCTTTAACTTGCGGACAAACCAACCATCAAGAGACATATTCAGCGATATCTCTTTTCATTCCATCCCACCAAAAGTACTCTTTCAGGTCCCTATACATCTTTGTACTTCCTGGATGAATAGAGAATGAAAACTATAAGCCTCATCTAGCAGCTCCTTCTTTAATTATTTTATGGTAGGAATACAGACACGGTTCCTGAAACATTTTATCCCATCATAGTCAAGGTTGAATTTAGGAACATTTCTCACCTTCTTTTAAATCCCAACATCCTCCTTCTGTGCCTCTTTAATCTTCACATGTATATATGGTTGAACATTCATTTGAGAAAAATAAGATATCTTCCCTTTTATTAATATCCCAAGATCCATCCTTCGTAAATCCATAAATATTGGATCGTTTGTGATCCTCATCATGGATAAGCTAGCATGGTCTTGTCGACTTAATGCATCTGCCACCTTGTTTGCTTTCCCAGGGTGGTAATGAATTGAGCAGTCGTAATCCTTAATTAGATCCAACCATCTTCTTTGGAGCATATTCAGATCTTTTTGGGTGAAAATATACTTTAAAATTTTATGATCAATATAAATATGACACCTTTCACCATAAAGATAATGCCTCCAAATCTTTAATGAAAAGATTACAGTGGCTAACTCCAAATCATGAGTTGGGTTATTTTGATCATGTATTTTCAACTGTCACTAGGAATGAGCTATCACCATATCATTTTTCATGAGAACACACCCCAGACCCTTCTTTGATGCATCACTATAGATCACAAACCTTTCTCCACTACAAGGCAGTGTGAGCACAGGTGCACCAACTATCCTTCATTTTAGCTCATTGAAATTATCTTAACATTCCTTCGTCCAAACAAACTTACCTCCTTTATGAGTCAATTTGGTGAGTGGGTTTGATAATCTTGAAAAATCTTTCACAAACATCGATAATACCCAGCTAAATCAAGAAAAATTCAGATTTCAGTTACTATTGTTGGTCTCGACCATCTTTCAATAACTTTCATTTCTGCTAGATCCACAGATATCCCCTCTTTTGAAATTATGTGACCCAAAAATGAATCTTTTTGAAGCCAAAATTCACACTTGGTAAATTTTTCATAAAACTTCTCCTTTCTCGGGGACTCCAATACAATTCTCATGTGATCTTCGTGTTCTTCCGTGCTATTTGAATATAAAAGAATATTTCTATAAAGACTACCACAAACTGATCAAGATAGTCTCTAAATACTCAATTAATTAGATCCATGAAGATAGTGGGGTCATTAGTAAGACCAAATGGCATCACTATAAACTCATAGCGTCCATACCTTGTACGAAAATACATATTTCATATATCCTCATTTTTTACTCTTAATTGATGATACCTTGAATGAAGATCAATCTTAGAAAAGTATTGAGCTCCATGTAGTTGGTCAAATAATTCATCAATGCGTAGGAGATGATATTTTCTCTTAATAGTGATCTTGTTAAGTTCCTGATAATCAATACAGAGTCTAATTGATCCATCTTTATTCTTTTCAAACAGAACAGGTGATCCCCAAGGTGATGCACTCGAGCATATGAATCCCTTATCATAATTATCTTGGAGTTTCTTCTTCAATTCCTGCCACTCAATTGGGTCCATTTTATATGGTGTCTTTGAAATGGGCATAGCACCTGGTATGAGTTCTATTGAAAACTCAACTTCACGATTTGGTGGAAGACCTAGAAGTTCCTCTAGAAAGACATCATCAAACTCTTGTACAATGGGAATATTCTTAATTGTGAGTTTCTCTCCAACCATTTGAGATAAATAATGTTCATTTATTGGAATCAAGACACATAATATGGAAGAAATTTCCACTGGAAGGTTATATTCATCCTTGCATCGATAGATGATCATAGATTGACCAGGAATATGAAATGTGACTTCCCTTTATTGGAAATTGATATGAGATCCATATAAAGAAAGCCAATCCAGGCAAAGAATCAAATCATATTCCACTATAGGAAGGATCACAAGATTTACAAGAAGCACATTCCCACAAATTACAATCAGAGAAGAATTGTAAACTTTTGATGCGACCGTTGTGCCATTTGAAGTTGTCACAACTAACTCAACAGCTAATTGTTAGGGTAGTACAGTGATACCCTTAGAAACTTCTTCAGAAATAAAAGAGCCAGTGGATCCAGAATCAAATAAAACAATTTATACTTTAGAGTGGATGGTAAGTGTACGTTTCACCACTTCGTTATTGTACTCCACATCACTGATAGAAATTGCATGTGACTTTCCTTTGCCTTTGGCCTTAAGAGTTTGTTGACGTCGATCATCATCAACAACCCTTGGATTAGGGCATTGATTGGAATAATGCCCCATTTCCTTTCACTTATAACATAGAAGTGTAGGAGGTGCATTATGTGTATCCTTTTCTTCGTTCGCATCACTAGACAACCTTTTCCCATCACTGCAGCATTCAATTTCCCGATTACCTTATTTTCCACTCTTATAACATTTACTTGTCCCTTTAAGAAAATTCCTTCCATGTTTCCTTCTACACTTTGAGCATAAGTGAAAACTCATCATATTTTCCTTGTGGTCTTTATATTTTCCTTTGAATTCCATTTTCCTCTTCTTATCAATCCCATATGACTGATGGGTTACTCCAATCTCCATATCAACCTTGAGAGCACATTGAACAATTTCCTAGTAGCTATTGAAGTCCCTTATAGCTAATGTCCTTCGGAGACTTGGTTTCATTCCACTAAAGAATCGATCGATCTTACTCTCTAGTTGGATAATAATCCCAAATTTGTACCTTTCAAGCCTTGTACAATTTGCTTCGTATGTACCAAGAGATTAATCATCCTTTTTCTTCAGTTCAAGAAACTCCTTCTCCATATTTTTTTGATGAATAAGAGGGAAGTACTTATTGGAAAATAAGTTCTTGAACTCGTCCCATTATATGGACTCAATTTCATCTATTTGCCTCATATTCTTGAAAATATTTCACTATTGATCAGCTTCGCCTTCCAAACGATATACTGTTAAGATGACTTTATCATTTTCAGAACATTGAATGACTGAAAATATCTTTTCAGTGGTACTGATTCATTGTTCAGCCACTAATGGATATGAAGAACCGCTGAATGAAGGTGGATGATGCCTCATGAATGATTCAATAGAATGTTTCTCCCTCCTTTGCTCATTTGGAAGTCCTGTATGATTCATAGATTTAGAAAGTTGTGTGATCATGGATACAATATTTTTCATTCTAGATCCAATATTTTTTGGTTGCTCATGGGGATAATCATTGCATTTCCCATCACATAAAAACATTAACACAGTCCCTTTGGGTTCTTTCAATTGACTAAAACCAAGAATCATAGTATTAAAAACACTTATTACAATAGAAAAACCACATAATCAGTAATAAAATTTCACACATTATGTCTTATCATAGGTTATTCATGGAAATTTCTAAAACACTAAGTTTGTGTTCTATGCTTAGACATATCCTTAGGGTTCTTACTAAGGTGTTCAGATCCTAGTTTCCAAAGGTAAAATATAAATTTCCTCTGATACCAACTATAATGACCCATACTTTACATATATTATTATTACTTTAGAATTGAAGCATGCTTATTACAACATATAAAAAAATCATTATAGGACCATATAGGTATAGTTTATTTAGAAACTGGGAAACATAAACAACTGGTTCATAAATCATCTACACTGGCTCCCATTAATTTCTTCATATCTAGAGTCTAGTTTGTCATATCCTACTTAGTACCCTTCTTCATAACCTGGGGAAAAGAAAACATTCAAAAGGGTGAGCTCAAATGCTTAGTAAGGGTAAAAAAGGAAATATCAATCATATCATATTCATAAGAACATAACATTTTGAAAATCTTAACCTGCAAAAGAAATCATAATATCATTACATGGGATAAATCATAGTAGTGAAATGTAGTCCCAATAATCATAACAGAAAACATGAAACTTTGTGGCATACAAACATTATCATAGAAAAAAAATTATATTAGTCAAGACTAATTGCCATGACCATCATAACGGATAAAGTCCATTACTGAACCGAGTTCACTCCTCGTTCCGGTCATGTATCACTGAACTGGATTAACTTGTCGTTCTAGCCATGTCTATCTCATGAGATATAAATTTTTACCCAATTAATTGGAGGGAGGTATAGGTCCCACACATCTCATAATGAAATTATTCTTATGTGTTCCATAATATCAGAAATCATACATCATAGCATAACCCCTGTAATAAAAATGGGATTCTTAAACATCATGCCATCATAACATAATCCATATAAGATAAAAGGACTTCATACAAATAATTCCATCATAATATAATCATATCAATGTAATAATAGGGATAGAAACATAACCCTATATTATCTTAGATGGAAAATAATTTTTATAAAACACTTGAAATGAATTCTTGAGGAAAATATCCTTTATTCTTAAAAATTATTTTATTTTCTCAAAATACCATGAAATTTTAAAAGAAAAGGATTTAGTTGAAAATTATCATGAATTCATGTAGAGGAAAATTCATGAAAATAAGTCTTTATGAAACCTTATAAATCTTTTCATGCCGTATAAGTTAAAAAAACATTCTTCTCGTGCTTTGACGGAAAAGTCAAAAAGTATCTCATACTGTAAACGACAAAAGATTACATTCATAAATTTTACTAAAAATTAAAAAATAGGTAAAATTGGATTTATAAAATTGTAGGAGGATTGAAATAATATTACATATTGAGGATACATGGATGTGGATGATAAATACACCCTAGTAAATACGGATGTATAAACAATCTCGGATAAAAATGAGATTGCATGATTTTCCCTTACCTTAGGTCTGATATGCTCTATACATATCTGAAACTCCTGTATAAGGATTTAAATAATGTAATTTACTTATTCCATAATCATATACATTGTTATGATATCATATATGGTCATATTCATATCTCCTTATTAGTAATATTTCATTGCTACTTGTTATTCGGGTGTTCATTGCTTTATGTTCTTATGCGTGTTTTGTTGAATAAATTATTATTCCTATTTTTAGGTTATAAATACATAATTTACAGAATAATATTAGTATAACAGATATCAGATTTATTAATTCAATTCTTTTATATAATCATGGTTTAAGGAAGATTATGTATAATGAATCGCATCGCACCGTGGAGACGGTAAGTCGTACGTAAGCACGGGCGACGGTATCATTCCCAAAATTATTTAATGGAATTGGAGTGGATTATTGAATATCTCAGAATTAGTATCATATTATAATAATCATATATAGTTATTCTTTACACCATTATACCCTTCCACGTAAGGTGGTGGTGGAAAACAGATTACACCACCTCGTGGAGACGGTATTCTGTACGTACGCACGCGTGGTGATTTCATTTTCCGTAGGATGGATAGAAGGTGAAATAGGGTTGTTTCAAATTTATAATGACAAATAATTATATGATTGATACTTATTTTATTACTTTATAATGAAACAACTAAAGAAGTGTAAGTATAAAAACAAGGAAACATGAAAGAATCGGTAGAAGAGATTACCTCTTCCTCGACGCACCTCCTTTAAACTTTCTCTTAAGGGACTAGAGTTGGTCTTTTGAGAAGAAAAGAACCTCCATAATGTTACTAGGGAAGTTTATAAGAGTAATTCTCAGGTTTTGTCCGTGCATTAAGGCTCAAAATGGTGTGAATATGAGAGAGGAGGAGGTGCCCTTCTATAAGGGAGGAGAGGGGCACCTTTGAAAACATAAAAAATATTAATTTATAATAAATTCAAACCCCACATAAAAACCTCCAAAATGAGTCAATTAGAAGATTATATGAAATATATTAGTAATATAATAAATCAATAAAATTTATACATTTTTTGATTTTATTTTAAACCTTATCAACCAGATTTATCCTTATTCAATCTATTTAATTTTATTTGTGTTGATAATATTCTAAATTTTAAATTGTTATAAGTAATTACTTATGTGTTGTTAATTGTCCATAATTGTATAATTTAAGAAATTTTAGACAATATAAATTTACATTTATAATTTTTAAATATTTTTGTGAATTTTAAACAATTTTATAATATATTAATTTTATAAAATACCAATAGTGTCAATTTTGACACTATTAATTTATTTGAATTTAAATAAATTCCACATAAAGGATATATTCGAACAAAAATATTTAATAGATTCCTAACATGTCATATGCATCTAGAACTGTTTTTTAGAACATTAATTAGTTCATATAATATTTATTTTAATATTTTTAAAACCATTTATTTGATATTTAAATCAATAAAATAATTTCTACATCACTATTGTGTCATCATTAATGATAATTATTTAATCCCAAAAAATTACAAATAAATTATCATGATGTATATAATTTTATTATAGTTTTGTAGACTATTAATATTATATGTTTTATGAGTTTTATCACTAAATTAAAATTATTACACTTGTAAGATATTAGAGAGTGTCATGTTGTCACTTTCTTTGGTTTTAATAATAAATATATATTTTTCATGGTCAAAATCCCATGAAAAGAATCTATTCCAACAAAAAAGTGATATGGGTCGACTTTTATTCATCCAATATAATTTTGAAAGGTGTTAGGGTAATTTTATAATCTTATCTTTACCCTTAATTACCTGATTTACCTTTAACTATAGTATATAAAAATTACCGTAGTTTCTATTCATAATGTCAAAAAAATAAATGTAACCTATTAAAATAATTTTTAACCACTTAATCGAAATATGGAATACATTTTTCAAAATTCAAAACACAGAAGTTACAGTAATTAATTTAAAACTAATCCCTTTGTCAAGAAAACGGGTTTTTAAAAAGTTAAAACGTTGCAAAAGATTGAAATGTTTTTACCAATGAATTCAGTGTAAAATTACTTCTAACGACTTACATTATACTAAATGGTAAAAATATATTATATTTATACTTTAAAACCATTCAATATTATAATTTAACCATATAAATTATATCGATGAAAAAAGATGTTTTTAATTAAAATTTAGCATATTTTTACTATTCATCAAAATATGAAAGTTAACCGAGAAATATTAAAAAAATATTCAAAGTTAATTTTTATATCCTTTTTGAATTGAATAAGTTTATTTCATCAAATTGAACTTATAAACGTTTAAAAAACTAGATTTAAAATGGGTGCGCCATCAAAAGGTGGAAAACTGCATTTTTTGGAAAAAAACATTATCCAAAAAATTGATTTTATTTTCATACCTCATTCTTGAAAATGTGTGAGATGAATTATAATGTTTAAAAATTCAGTTAATACTATTCATAATGGCTAGTTTATAATATTTTAATAATATGTCATTTCATTAGTGAAACTCAGTATTGCGTACAACTCAAGCTATCGAGGAAGGTTTCTCTTGTGTGTAACGCAAACCAATATAGTGTTGTATATAGTGAAAGATTCCTTTGGTGTTGCATAGAAAATAAGACATAAAAGAAATATATTTCTCATAAAATCTCAAGGTGTTACAAAAACAATATTCATAATATTGAGATTTTTCTTTAACAAAAAATTTCTTTCGCTATTTAAATTGTTTTATTTAGGGATCACAAAATAAATTTTAATATTTTTTCAATCATAAAATATAAATAAAAGGTGGTAAAAAATAGTTATGATTTATTATTCTTAATTATTTTCATTATTTGACTAACTTTTTACGACTTCTATAAAATTGAGTTTGTCGATTCTAATTGTATATTTAGATTCTGGGATATCCCTGCTACTAAAATGCTTTATGATGACCTTAGTTTGTTTCCATGAAATCCCCAATTTTTTTTATAAATTTATAAATTTAGATGATAAAAAAATTAATTATATATAATTATAAAATTATAAATATAATAAATATAATTCTTCTAATTTTAAAATTATTTAATGAAATATTTATTTGTTTATAATTATATATTTTATAAATATATTTATAAATATTTGTATATATTTATGTAATTATATATAATTATAAAATTATAAATATAAAAAATACATTTAATATGATTTTATAATTATAAATAAATATATAATTATTTATAATTACAATAATGAATTAAATTTAAAAAATTTAATAATTATAATATTAAAATAAATATATTTATTATAATTTTATAATTATTTAAATAAATATTAATATATTTATACATATAACAATAAATAAATATTTATTTATTTTTAATTATAAAATCATAATAAATATAAGTATTATATTTATAATTTTATAATTATATATAATAAATATATTTATTATAATTTTATAATTATTTACATATATATATTATTTATGATTATGATTATTAAAATTATATTTTAGTTGAAAACATGTCACTCACAAAAAACAATGAAAATACACTCTGATTGTCTTGATAATTTAGGTCATCAATTTATATGCTCTTTGGGATGTGTATGAAGTATTCTCATGTCAAACTGATGCACGATGCGACCAGTATGACTCAAAATGTGTGTTTCCAGTTTGAAATGATGTTTTAGTAAAAAAACACAATTGGCATACTGAAAACCAACCAAACGCATTCACATTGTTTTGATACTTTTGGAAAATGATTCATGAGTCATCTATGACATTTAGAAATCAACACCACCTCAATCTAATGCATTGTGTGACCAGTATAACTCCAAATGATTCTTTTTTATTAAATATTGATATTTTATTAATGTATTGTTTCATATTAATGTGTAATTTATTTATTTATAGTATTACTAACATAATATTTATTTTCCCATATAGGTAGAATCTTTTTCTCAGGTTGAGATGATTTATTCAGCAACTGATACCATGGGTGGAAATTTTTGAGAGGAGATCATGGTCATCAAAATATGATACATTAATGTTTTTAAATGTTTACTGTATAATTGTAATTTTAATTGTATAAAACATTTACGGTAATGTATATAGAAGTGTTTTTTTTTATATACCATGGGCGGGCATTTTTGTATTCATGGCATCACATTAAATGAATATTTTTTTTTTTTCAAATTACAGGTTTTTATTGGTTATATTAATAGCACATTTCAGCCATCTAGACCTTTATTATCTCCATTTTTAGTGCTAATAAATGGTGGAATTTATCAACGCTAAAAATTGCTCTGATAATGGGGACCCCCCCTTTATCACCAATGTGATTAAAACTACTTTTTTAGTGTTGTTAAAATCCATTTTTTACACTATTAAAGGGAATATGTGTTGTAGAGTCTTTTCTAATATTTTATTAAATAGTCCAGAGCCCCTTTTCTAGGGTAGTGGCTATTTTGTTAGGCATGGTGATTTCCACTTCCCATGGGAGGAAGGACATTATCACTGAATCATATTGCTGAAATATTATCAAGTCTCTTGATGATGTAGAAGAGAGTGGGTTGGTGTTTGAATCTATCCTGAAGAGAATTTGGATTTTGAAATCCTATGTCTCATCTTGTTTATCATTATCTTTTGATAAAGATCATAGTATGATTGATTTTACATATTTAAAAAATATATTTATTTATGTTTAAAAAAATCAATTTTTTAATTTTTTTTATAAAAATACACATATAAGGGGTGAAATAAAATTCAATATTGAATGAGTGTAGCTGTAAAAATGAAAAAAAAATTATTTCCCCACTTATATCTTATCAGTAATTAAAATTAATTATATATATTTAGTGAGATAAGTTTTTAATATATATTGTATATATATATAATATTTATCAAATTTCTGCATGAAATTTGGAATATTCAATGAGTGAGATAAATTTAAAATATTTTAAAAACATATTGTATTTAATTTTTTAACATTTTATAATAAAATTTAGTTCGATAAAATTCTTAAATTCTATATACTTTTTTATAAATATCAGAGGGACATACAAGCACCTAGAGATGCACAAATCGATTATTTTTTCCAATTAATTTCATTTGACAAAAATGTGTTTTGTATGGGTGTGTAAAGTATATATTAAAATGATGAAGTTGTGTTCCAATTAAATTTTATAAATTTTATAAAATTAACTATATCTACTTTTAATAAATTTATACTATATTTCTTAAAAAATATCTCTTTTTATGATTTTCTATTAAATTTTATCTTGTTATGTGACTAAGATAAACGTTGTTTTTTGATAAGTTCTTGTAAAAGTTGTATCATACGATGAGCATAAAATGTGTATTAAATATGATGAATTAATTTTTTTATATGAAATTTTGATGGGAGAAAAAGAGATATTATATGTATGCAAACAAATCAAATGTTCCCCAGTTAACATTTGTAATTTGACATTTCATTTTTTCAATGAATTAAAATATATATTTATATATCATTGATCAAAAAGTGAATTATAACTTTAATGATTACACATCAGTTGTAGAATTGAAAGATTCAATGAATTAAAAAAATATATGGAATCATTAAAAACTGGAATGAATTTCAAAAAAAATCTTTATAAAAAAAATATAAGAAAATTATGGAAACAGGTAATGAAATAGTTAGTGGGTGGAAATACTACATTTTTAACATAGTTTCAATCTCATATTAAAATTAGATAAATTTAGATACATTTTAATGAAAAAATAAGATTAAATATTCCTTGCAATATGAAATAATTAATTAAAGGAATACAATATTTTAAATAAAGGCCAAAAAAAATCTAAAATTATGAAGAACCCAATTTTATTAATATTTACATAATTATATATCATTGAACTAATTAATTTTCACAAATTAAAATAATTAAGTAAAAAACAATGAAAAAAGTTGGTAAATTTTAGGATTTTTTTTCTAGGAATATATGATGTAATGTTTATAATTTTAAAACACATTTTCCAATATGAAATAAAATAGTTTGTTATTCAGTCAAACATTCAACTCTTTTTAATGCACCCATTCAAATTTATAAAATAAATAAAATATATTATGGGGGAAAATAGTATTCATAATATTGAGATATTTCTTTAACAAAAAATTGTTTTCACTATTTTAATTGTTTTATCTAGTAATCGCAAAATAAAGTTTAAAATTTTTACATGCATAAACTAAACATAAAATGTTGGAAAAAAGTTAGTATTTATTCTTCTTAAATATTTTCATTATTTGACTAACTTTTTACGACTTCCATAAAATTGATTTCATCAATTCTAATTTAATATTTAGATTTTGGGATATCCCCATATTAAATTGCTTCATAATGACCACAATTTGATTCCATGAAATCCCCACTATGTTTTTTTATAAATTTATAAATTTAGATGATAAACAATTAATTATATAAAATTATAAAATTATAAATATAATAAATATTTTTCTTATAATCTTAAAATTATCTAAACAAATATTTATTTATTTATAATTATATATATAATAAATATATTCATAAATATTTTTATATTTTTATATAATTATATATAATTAAATAACTATATAATTATAAAATTATAAAAATATATATTTATTTATTTTTATTTTAATATTTTTAACAAAAATTTAATTATTTATAGTTACAATTATGAATATAAATTTAATTATTTAAATAATTATCATATTATAATAAATATTATTATTATATTTATAATTTTATGATATATAATTACAAAATTATAAATATAATAAATATATTTATTATAATCTTATAATTATTTAAATAAATATATATTTATTTAAACTTATAACTATAAATAATTAACTAATTATTTATAATTATAAAATCAAAATAAATATAATTATTATATTTAAAATTTGATAATTATATATAATAAATATATTTATTATAATTTTGTAGTTATTTACATATCTATATATTATTTATAATTATACTTATTAATATTTGTACATATTTATAAATATATTTATATAATTACATATATTTATAAATATTATAAATATTATAAATAATTTATTATAATTTTATAACTATTTAAATATATATATTTATTTATAATTATAGTTATAAATAAATAAATATTTATTAATTTATAAATATAATTATAAATAAATATTTTTATAAATATTTTTATATAATTATATATATATATTTAATCATTTATTAATATATATATATAATTATAATAAATGTATTTATTTTAATTTTATAATTATATATATATACTCAAAATGGAATTGAATACCAATGCCATGACCCCAAATTATTTAAAAGAAAATAACATACAAAGTGCAGACAAGACAAACCGGGCATAAAATGCCAAGAGTAATTATATATATATATATATAGTTATAATCAAAATTATACGTAAATATATTTAAAAAATATTTATATATAATTGAAATTTTACATCATAAATATAATAAATATATATATTAATTTGAATATATTTATTGTTGTTTTATAGGTATTTATGAGAATATTATAAGTTGTCGGGTGTAACATGAATGAACCATATAAGTGTCAATTTATAAATGAACATTCATAATGATGAATAGAAAACATCTGAATGTGCACATCAAAATATGGGTAATCCTAATATTTGGATCATAACTCACAATCACATCCACAAATAAACATTATGATCATATAGCATCAATTATACTCAGTCATCAATTTATAAACATAAATAACGACAATCATGTCCATGAATATCATCATTATCTCATGATATATATATATATCTTGACCAAATTTGTTAGAGACATATATTTATTTAAATATATATATATAATTATAATTATAAATAAATATAGTTAAATATTATTTATATATAACTATAAATATAATAAATATATTTAGCATTTTAAAAAAATATTATAATTTTATAATTATTTAAATGTATATCTATTTGTTTATAAACTTATAAAAAACTTTTTAAAAAACATTATATATATATTTGAATTATTAAAATATATATATTATAATACATCATATTTATATTAATTATAAAAATGTATGTTTTAATTAATGTAAATAAATAAACATTATTTTTTAATATAAATTTAATAATTATATATATATATATATATATATTAATTATATTTTTTATTTAAAGGATTTATCAGCACTAATAATAGCGCTGATAAAGCTATCCTTTATAAGCAATAAAAAAGGATGATAAAGTATACACTTTTATGAGTTCTTTTTTTAGCGCTAATAAACATAAAATTTATGAAGCACTTTTAGAGGACGTTGATAAAGGTGACGATTTTATCATCACTTTCTTATTAACGCTGTTATAAATTTGTGCATCCCTTTTTTGAATCAGTGGTAGTGATTATAAGATTGAATCTGCTAATTTATAAAAAAAATTGGTTTATGTTTAAAAAAATAAATTTTTTACCTTTTTTTAATGAAATTCCTAAATATGGGGTGAAATAAAACTTAGTATTAAATGAGTGAAGTTGTAATTTTCTTTAAAACAAATTTCTTTCCCACCTTATATCTTATCAATAATTAAAATTAATTATATGTATTGAGTGAGATAATTTTGTAATATATGTCGTACATATATATATTATTTTTCATGTTTGGGCATGAAATTTGGATTAGTCAATGTGTGAGATAAATTTAATATATTTTAAAAAATATATTAAATTTATTTATTTATTCAAATTTTATAAAGATATTTAGTATGATTAAATTCAGAAATTTTATATATGTTTTATCAATATCACTCTGACATACACGCACTTATAGACCAAAGAGAGATGATTTGTGTATGATTAATTTCAGTTGATAAAATTTAATTTTGTTTTGTAGCGTAAAAGATAATTTAAAAAGACGAACTTGTGTTACCATTAAATTTTCTAAATTATTAAAATTTACTAAATCTACTTTTAATATATTTATACTATATGTCCAAAAAAATATTGTGTTTTATGATTTTGTTTGAAATTTTATCATTTTACATGGCTAAGATATATTTTAATTATTGATAAGTTCTTGTAATTTTTTTCATACAACGAGCAACTATTATAAAGTAATAAAATGTTAATTGAAGATTTTGAATTTTATTATTTAATATGAAATATTTATGAGAGAAAAGGTGAGATTCTAGGTATGGAAACAAATCAAATTTTCCCCCATTAACTTTTTTAATATAAAATTTAATTTTTTTCCTTGAATTAAAATATATTTTTATATATCATTGGTCAAAGATTCAACTATAATTTTAATTTTTACACTTCAGTTATAAAAGTGAAAGATTCAATGATTTAAAAAAAATATGAAATCATTAAAAACTAGAATGAATTATAGAAAACGACACAATAAATATTTTATGATCAAAAAATCTAAACAGGTTAATTATAGAAACTACCAGTGAAACAGTTAATGGGGAAAATTTTAAATTTTTAATGATGTTTCAATCTAATATAAAAATTAGATGAAGTTAATTTCAAATTGAAGAAAAAACAAGATTAATTTTATGTTGCATCGTGAAATAATTAATTAAAGTCATGAAATATTTTTAAAAAAGGCCAATAAAAAATATAAAATTGTGCATCATGAAATATATTTTATTGTTACATAATTATATATGTTTGAAGAAATTAATTTTCAAAAGTTAAAATAATGAAGTAAAAAACAATGATAAGAAAATGGTAAATTTTAGGATAATTATTTTCTAGGAATATATAATGTAATGTTTGTAAATTTAAAATTTCCTTTCCTTTATAAAATAAAATAATTTGTTATTCACTCAAACATTAAACTCTTTTTAATGCACCCATTCAAATGCATAAAGTTCCTAAAACACATTATGGGGGAAAAAGTATTCATAATATTAAGATATTTCTTAAACAAAAATTTTATTTTTCTAATTTAATTGTTTTATCTGGTGATCAAAAAATAAATTTTAAAATTTTTACATACACAAACTATACTTAAAAGGTGGTAAATAAATTTGAGATTTATTATTCTTAAATATTTTCAGTATTTAACTAACTTTTTATGACATCCAAAAAATTGAGTTGGTCGATGATAATTGTATTTTAAAATATTGAATATCCCTGATATTAATATGCTTCATAATGACCACAACTTGATTCCATGCAATCCCCAATTTTGTTCTTTTTAATTATGTCCATCACACAGAGCTTCTATGTGGCTTCCCTCTCCCAATATTTTCTCTTCCATCTCTCCTTTTGCAATTTACTACTGTAAACCGTTAAATTCATTTCCAAAAATAATTACTTTAGTCTCCTCTTCCATCCTAGAGTGAAAGAATCCCTATTTCCACTACCCCTCCACCATCTCTTCGACGTCGACATTGAGATGACCATACCCTTATCCCATGTTCTTGAGGAGGCCTATATTCTCCTCGGCACTTCTTGACTACATAGATGCTTCCTTGGACCAACCCCACAACGCCATCACCTATCCCCCTTATCAATGATGGGTGGTTGTGGCTTCGGAAGAATGGTTGAAGGGATGTCTGATTCGTTAGGTGACATCTCTCGAGGTGGGATATGTTCCACCGCCCAGGATGACTCACATTCGAAGGATTGGTCTCAGGAACCGCGGTCGAGTTCCACCATGGCATGCGCTATCCCCACTGGGGTTTCTGTGTCGATGATGATTTTTCCTTTGGGGGAAGAGAGTATCCATTCTTGAAACCACCATATTAAACAACCAATGTTAGTGAATGAGAAATCAAGGGCCCATAAAATGTATAACAGCTTGAAGAACATGAGACAATCTCTTTTCTTTGGCTCCCGTCATTCCATGAAATTGGATAAGTCTTCTTCTACCACCACCACACCATCCCAACATTCTTGTTTGAAGAGTGGGATGCGAGGATCTTCTACCACATCATCAAATGTCAATAGAGATCAGACTAGAAGTGTGAACTACTGTACACCGGTGATCCATGTTCTTCTACCACCCCCGAGCGTGAAATCGAACACCCCTTCCTCTTCTGCCCCCACCCCATCCATGTGTTCTTGTTTGTAGAGTGTCATGTCACTCTCTTATGTTGTTTGTGGAAACCGGGATAGAAACGTGCACTTCAGTACTCTGACGACCAAGGGTGTGAAATTGGACACCCCCTCTTCTACTAAACCCACCTCATTCCCACATTCTTGTTTGAAGAGTGGGATGCCAAGGCCTTCTGCTGTCTATGGAGACCGAGCTAGAAGCGTTCACTTCAGTACTCTAGTGACCATGGGGATGAAATTTGAAACCCCTTCTTCTACTGGCCCTACCCCATTACCACAATCTTTTTTGAGTCGTGGGATGTTGGGATCTACTGCTTCATCCTCCAAAGTAAGTGACGACCGGGGTAAACACATGCACATCCGTAATTAGGTTTGAGAGGGCGTGAAATCTGACACCCCTTATTCTACTTCCCCCAGCCCATTCCCATGTTATTGTTTGAGGAGTGGGACATCAGGAAATACTAATTTATCCTCGAAATTTAGCAGCGACCAATCTAAGCACATGTACATCCTCACTCTGGTGACCAAGGGCGTTCAACCTCATCAAAAAACTTGTTCAATGTCAATGATTCCACATATGCATGCGTAAGGTGGAAACCATACTCAACAAAAGGTGCAGGGACCCAACGACAAGGTCATACAATCAAATAAGCTTGTGCATGATGCATGTTGTAGAAGTGTAATTTACCTTATTTATTATTTACAAAGAATAATTGTTGAATTTTTTTTTGTGAAATAAAATAAACATTTTTTCGAATTATCGATATTATCTGAATATTCTTTTTATTTTTTATCATAAATTTATAACTAAATATATTTAGGACAATAAAATCTATATACATCCAAAAGAATTTAAATATATTGAATTGATAAATTTTTCTTTAATTAAAATAAATCATTGTCAACAATATTTAAACTTCTGAAAAAGTAAAACATTTATTATCTGGAAAAAACATCACACATTTATTTTATTAATCCTATGTACAAACAATAACCCCCCCAGTATTTATATGATATTTTAAATATGATATTTTTAGTAATATAAATATTCTTAATATATAAATATATATATATACATTGAAATTATTATGATTACAATAATGTTAATTATAATGAAATTAATAAATATATTTTATTATTTATGCATGATAAATCAATATATATATAATTTATATTTGTTTCATTACTTTTGTGTACATATGGAAACAAACACCTCACCCACATATTATTTACAATTCATCAAAATTTTAAATTAGAAATTTGATGTCAAAGTTGACACTAATATAAAACATAAGTGCAACAATATAATTGAAAATAGAAATAAGTAATAAAACACGTACAAAATAGTTAAATAACTATAGAATATCACAACAAGTGAAGAACCCTGAAACTGGGAAACATAAAAAGTAATACAAAATTGGGAACTCAAATATGGATATCATAGTAAATTGTCATCATATTTGTAGAAATACAACAATTTGTGGCAGATGGTGAGAAGGTTGGTGATAGGGGAGGGGAGAGTAGGCCTCCAACAATGGAAAGAATTGGAGTGGATCACAGTGATGGGAACGGGTAGGGTAGAGAAACAGGCAGGGGGTCGCCGACTGGAGAGCAATGTGAGGGAGGGGGAATAACAGGTATTCAGAGAACATCCATCATCAATGACTCTAGGCGATGGGGAAGCGTCGAAGGAAGATGTATCATTAATATTTTATGTGTATTTTACTAATTATAATTATATATATAGTATTAATTATTCATCAATATAACTACATATTGTGCGTGTGTATAAAATTATGAAAATGAATGAATGTATACATATATACATAAAGGCATGTGATATATATACTGGAAATTATGTACCTACATATATATTGATATATGTATGTGATGTATATACAAACATGCTTTCACCCAAATATTTTATACATACATGTTTTCATACATATATTTAAATATAAGTACATACATACATACATAGATATATACATCTATTTTAATACAATTATATAAAAATATACATATATAACATGATGTACAATTATAAGTATACACTTGCACACATACATACATACACATTATTATACATTCACATATATACATATAAAGTAAATCTACCATTGTACGTATAGATGTATGTATGTGTTTATATATAAATATGTTAATATGTGTGTATGTGTGTCTGTGTCTATGAGTATATATATATATTCATTGGTTTTTATATATGTGTGTTATCAATAATATTTAAATTTTTATTCAAATACAATTATTTATAACAATATTTTATTACATGTGCATACATGTATCTAAATATTTTAATATGAAAATACATATACAAAAATATAAACATGTATACGTATAAATATTTTAGTGTAATTAATTACAATTATACATCGATATAAATATATTCAAATATAAATATTTATAAGTGTATTTTAAAGCGTTTGTACAAACACGCATAAATATATATTAAATATAAGTACATAAATATATATTATTGAAATAATATGTTAATATAATTAATGAAATTACTTAACAATATAAGTGAGTGTGTACGTGCACACACATATAGGTATAAACAAAACAAATATTTGTAGGTATATTTTAATGAACGTGAACACATGCATCTAAATATTATTATAGATACACTAGGACAATAAGGCCTATAGAAACTGCCCAAAGACATTGCTAAAGGCCTATAATGGCCTCCCAATGATCGCCAAATGACTGAAACCCATCCCTTTTGCCAATAGTTTTCACCAAATGGTGAACGCTATAGACCAAGTCAGGGTCACCTATAGCAATCGCCTAATGGTCACCCCTATAGACCAAATTAGGGACTTATTTAATGACTTCCATTTTGCAGTTTCTATAGTCCAACTCAAACTATATTTCAAAAATACAATAAATATTTCTATAATTTGTAAAACCACAGGCACAAAAATCTCTTTGCCTAATCAATCTCTAAACTCAACAGCCCTCATCAAATAAAACTATATTTGACCAAATTTAATAAAATAATTAGTGCATTAAAAAATATCACAACAAGGTAATAATTGAAATGAAATAAAATATTTTAATTAAATCATAGTACAATATAGAAAAGTTATTTGATTTTGAAAACATAATAACAATTTCTAATAATATTTTAAAAACATAAAATCATCTATTCAGTCATTCTAAATAGACCGCATGTTCGATTAACTTTCCCTCATCTCATACGTGTTAAAAATATTAATAAATTAGTTTTCCATTGATTTATATTCATTCTGAGGTCTTTTTCTATTGATATGACCATTTAACACATCATTTAATTCTTTATGACACTAAAAGTGTATTATTCGTCATCTTGGGAAAACGACACTTCTGATTGTCGTATCGTCCACTTGACCATTTCAAAATTCACTATATGGTTGTTGTCCTCTGATTTCATGGTATTAAATGGTCTATAATTTGGTTTTGACCCCATGTCGGTTTTTAAAGGGTGTTAAACCTTTTAAAACCACATATTCGATCATTCCGAGAAAACCATATGTCCAATTGACATGCCATATCCTGATACAAATCAAAAATAATAACTAGAAAATTATCATATGATTTCACATCAATTTATGTTTGTGTACTATGGATATGACCATTTAACGTGTGTTTTGATATTTTATGAAACTAAAATTGCATTTTTGGTCCTCTCGGGAAAGCACCACATCAGATTATCATTATGTCTGCTCAACCATTTCAAAATTTATTCAACAGTTGTTCTCATTTAATTTTATAACATTCAAATGTCATTCAGTTGGTTTTGACCCCCCCCCCAAACCTTTTTAAAGGGTTTCAAACATTTAAAAATTGTATATTCGATCATTTTGGGTAGAATGCATATCTGATTGATGTTCCTTCTACTCGTACAAATCACAAATAATAATAAAATGGTTTTATTCTAATTTCAAGTAATTATTAGGTTGTTTTCTATAGATCTGATTATTAAACACAAATTTTTTGTTTTATGACACTAAAAGTGTGTTTTTCGTCATACTAGGAAAATGACACCTCTGATTGATGACCATATACACTCCCATTTCACAATTCACTCTTGGGGTATTTTCATCTGATTTTATAGCATTTGAAGGTCGTGTGGTTGGTTTTTTCCCCCATGCTGTTGTTTTAGGGAAATTGCATGCCCGATTGATGTGTTGTCTCATCATGCACATCAAAAATAATAATAAAATTGGATTTCTATGATATCATGTCATTTGGTGGTTGTTTTCTATTGTTCTGACTATTAAAGGCGCTTTTTGATAATTTGTTACACTAAAATCATGTATTCGGTCATCCTAGAAAAATTAAATCACAAATTGATCTTTCATCTACTCAGTAATTTCACAATTCACTCCAATATTGGTTTGGAATAATTTAACAGCATCTGGATGTCATTTGGTTTGTTTTGACCCTCGAACGAACCATTATAATGGGTGTTAAAACTTTAAAAATAGTGTATTCATCCATTTCAAACATACTGCATGTGAGATTAATGTGCTATGTACTCATAAAAGTCATGAATAAAATTAAGATAATTTTCATGTGATTTTAAGTCATTTCTAGATTGTTTTCTATATATTTGACTGTTAAACGTGTGTTTCGGGGTTTCATGACACTAAAACTGTTTTTTTCATCATTTTGGGTAAATGATACATTTAATTGACTTACTTATAACTTGAGATTTTTAAAACACACTCTATGGTTTTTCTCTTCTGATTTCATGACATTTAGAGGTCATTCGACTGATTTTGACCGCCATGTTTTTTAAAGGGAGTCAGATCTTTAAAAATTTCATATTCAGTCGTTTCAGGAAAATTACATGTCCAATTGACATTTCTTCTCCTCTTACATATAAATAATAATAATAATAATATGTTTTTCCTTTGATTTTCCATCATTCTGGGGGGGATTCTATAGATTTGACCATTAAATAAGCGTTTTGGGGTTTTATGACACTCAAAATGTGTTTTCGGCCTTTTAGGGAAAACACCGACTCAGATTGATATTCTGTCTACTTGACCATTTCATAATTTACTATATGGTTGTTTTTAACTAACTTCATGGTATTTAAAATTGGGTTTTGATTTTGACCCATGGATTACTAATTTAAAAGGCGGCAAACCTTTAAATACTGCATATTTGGTCATTCTAAGCAGGCCGCATACCTTATTGATATTATGTCTACTCATAGACCTCATGAATAATAATATGACAGTTTCCCTACAATTTAAAGTCATTATGAGATCATATTCTATAAATCTAACCATTAACCGCATGTTTTGGTGTTTTATGACACTAAAATGCATTTTTTATCATCCCAGGAAACGACACCAAAAATTGATCCACCATATGCTCAACCATTTCACAGTTCACTCTGTGGTTTCTATTATATGATTTCAAGGAATTCAGAGGTTTTTCGGTTGCTTTAGACCACCTGTATGTTTTTAAAGGCTCTAAAACCTTTATAAAATTCGTATTCATTCATTCTGGGTAGACCACACGTTTTATTAACATTTTATCTAATCATACACATCAAAAATAAAAATTCTTTCTTGTTCATATGATTTTATTTAATTTTGGGGTCATTTTCTATGGATTTGACAGTTAGACATGTGTTTTGGTGTTTTTAACAATAAAAGTCAATTTTTGGTTCCCTAATAAAAACACCACCTCAAATTGACATTCTTTGAACTTGACAATTTCTAAATTACTCTACAGATGTTATTTTATAATTTCACAATATTCAGATTCCATTTGGTTGAGTTTGACCACCAGACAAAAATTTTAAAAGGCGTCAATCCTTTGAAAACCACATATTTGGTTGTTTTTGGTAAACCACATGTCTGATTGATGTGTTCCCCACATACACATCAAAAATAATAATAATATAATTATAATGTGATATTAAGTCATCCTGAGATCTTTTACTAAAGATATGGTCATTAAACAAATGTTTTTCGGTTTTTGACACTAAAAGTTAATTTTTCTTTCATCTTGAGAAAACAATACCTCTGATTGGCGTACCGTCAACTCGGCCATTTCACAATTCAATATATGGTTTTTATTGTCTAATTTCATTGTTTACATAGGTCGTTTAGATGGTTTTGACCCCCCAATATTTAACAAGAGTCAAAACATTATAAGATTCTTATTCATTCGTTCTAGAAAGATCACACGTTTGATTGTTGTGTCATGTCCTTTTACTTTTCAAAAATAATGAAAATATGCTTTTACTGTTATTTCATGTCATTTCAAGGTCATTTTCTATAGAGATAACCATTGGTGTTTTAGGACACTAAAAGTTAATTTTCAGACCTCTCTGGAAAACTCCACCTCATATTGATGTTCTATCAACTATAAAATTTCAAAATTTAAACTATGTTTGTTTTCATCTGATTTCACATCATTTGGATGTCATTTGATTGTTTTTGACCCACAAGCACACTTTAAAAACTTTATATTCAGTCACTTCGGGCATACCGCACATCTGATTGACATGTTGTCTTCTCGTACAATTCATGAATAATAATAAGTTTGTTTCCTATGATTTAATGCCATTCTGATTCCTTTTTCTATAGATGTTACCATTAAATTCATGTTTTAGTTTTTTATGACAATAAAAGTGTGTTTTCCGTCATCTCGCGAAAATAACCCCTCCGATGGATGTACTATTTACTTGACCATTTCACAATACACTCTATAGTTGTTTTCATATGATTTTAAGTCATTCAAAGGTCGTTTGGTTGGTTTTTACCCCCCCCCCCCCCCAATGTGTTTTAAAGGGTATCAAGCTATTAAAAACCACATATTTGCTCGTTTTTGGTAAACCACACATCTGATTGATGTGCCATTTACCTGTACATGTCACAAATAATAATAAGACAGTTTTCTGTGTAATAAAATCATTCCAATGTCTCTTTTATAAATAGAATACCGTTAAACATGTGTTTTGGTGTTTTATGGGACTAAACATACTTTTTTTGTCCTCTTGGGAAAACACCACATCAGATTGACGTTTTGTCTACTCAACCATTTTATAATTTACTCTATGGTTTTTTTTATATGATTTAACAACATTTGGATTCCATCTAGTTGGTTTTGATCCCCAAAATCACTTTTTAAAGGGTGATAAACCTTTAAAACTATATATTCGGTCGTTCAGGGTAGACCGAGCATTCGATTCATATTTTATCTAATCATAAACATCAAAAATAATAATACAATGTTTTTACCATGATTTCAAGTCATTATAAATTTTTTATATAGATATGTCTATTAACCACACATTTTGTTGTCTTATAAAACTAGAAGGTCTTTTCCATCATCCTAGGTAAATGAAACCTTTGATTAATGTACAATAAACTCAACCATTTCAAAATTCACTCTAAAATTTTTATCATCTAATTTCATGGAATTTATAGGTTGTTAATTTGGTTTACCCCCATGTATTTTTAATGGTTGTAAAACCTTTAAAACCCTAATATTTGGTTGTTATAGGCATACCATATGTTCAATTGATGTGTTGTCTGCTCGTACATGTCAAAAATAATAATAGGATAGTTTTACTTTTATTTCACATCATTCCAAAGTCTTTCTATATGGATCTAACCATTAAACATGCATTTTGGGGTTTTATGACACTTATTGTTTGTTATCAGTTCTCCACAGAAAGTGTAACCTTGTATTGAAATATCATTTACTCAAAAAATTCACAATTCACTCTACAATTTTTATCGTCTAATTTCATAGTATTTAGATGTTGTTCGGTTGGTTTTAACCCCCAAACGAACCTTTTTAATGGGTGTCAAACCTTTAAAAACTGCATATTCGGTCATTTCAGGTAGACCACACATCTAATTGACTTGTTGTATTCTTTTAAACATTAAAAATAATATTATGAGGTTTTTATGATTTCAAGTCATTATGAGGATGTTATTATAGACCTAACTGTTAAACAAACATTTTTAGTGTTTTATGACACTAAAAGTGAATTTTCCATCATCGTGGGAAAATGACCCTTCTGATTAATATACCTTCTAATTAAACATTTCAAAATTTACTCTATGGTTATTTTATTGTTATTTAAAGACATTTGGTGGTCATTCGTTTGGTTTGACCCCACATGTTTTTAAAAGGGCTTTAAACCATTAAAAATGGAATATTTGATCATTTCCAGAAGACCACACATCTGATTGATGTGTCATCTTCTAATACATGTTAAAAATAATAAAAACAAGGTTTAATTATGATTTCATGTAATTATAGGGTCTTTTTCTATGGATATGACCATTAAACATATATTTTAGTCATTTATGACACTAAAATGGCATTTTCAGTTATCCTAAGAAAACACCACCTCGGATTGACATTTCGTCTACTAGACTAATTCTCAATTCACTATACGGTTGTTATTATCTAATTTCATGGAATTAATATATTTTTCAGTTGGTTTTGACCCCAGGATGAAACTTTTCAAAGGGCACCAAACCTTTAAAAATAACATATTTCGTCATTTTGGGCAGACCACATGTTCGATTAACATGTCGTCTTCTCTAACACATTAAAAATATTAAAAAGATAGTTTTACTATAATTTCATGTCATTTTAAATTCTTTTTTCAACCATATTACTGTTAAATGCATGTTTTTTTTGTTTTATGACACTAAATTTTCATTTTCTATTATCCTGGGAAAAAATACCTCTGATTGATGTACTATTTTCTTGACCATTTAAAAATTCACTCCACAGTTTTTATTGTAAGATTATATTGTCTTCTTGAGGCCTTTTATATGTTTTTATCCAATAGAATAAGGGTGTTCATGGGTATGGTCGGTTTGAGATTATTTTTAGACTCGACCCATCCAAAAGAGAATGGGATGAGTCACATGCTTCATGAACTGGAAAACCAACTCACCCCATCCTATGGGGGTTGGGTTACATTATTCATGGACAAATGAAATGAATTTAATAGACTTATTGTGGGATGGGTTGGGTTAATTGGGTTATTGATGCATTACTAATCAACAAGCCACCATAGAGGATTGAGATATACCACTATTGTTGGGATTTACCAACCCTAACATTTTCCATATAATATATGTATTATTTTCTAAAAAAATAATAAAAATTTTGTACTTATATTCTAGATGAAATCCACTTCTATAAGTGATAGAAAAGCACTTCTGCACAATGAAATTTGGAGTAACATACAAAGAATCACTAATTCAAACAACTATTTCAAAAAAACAAATAATATCTATTCAATTATCTTATAAAAAGACCCAAAGTAGATCAGAAAAGTGGATTTAAATAGTTAAAACAGTTTAATGGAAATATGTGACAATAAAATAACCCTTATTCAAGCACCTCACCACAAGTGAGTGATAAGTGTTATAACAAACTTCCAAAAAGTGTAATCAAAGAGAAAGAGCCTTATAAATGTGGAAAATGGTAATTGAAAGAAAAATCAATAAGATGTCTATATGGTACCCTATTGTATCAAAAATTATTTATAAGACCTGGAATCAGGTTATGATTGGGTTCCGAATATTACTTTGGATTAGTAATGAATATTAGTTATCAATAATATTGCAATCCAATAATGTTGTGGAAAACAAAAATATTTAGGCCATGGTAGAAACCTGAATTAATAGAAGAAATAAAAAACATAAGGTATATGAAAAAAGAAGTAAAATCATTTTAAAGTGAGAGTATATTAATGGAAAAATCATCAACACAACTGTGGGTAATTTTTGAAGAACTTAATAATGATGAAACACTATCCATTTTTAGGAATCATTATAACCAGATTTGAGAAATCAATTTAACACATCTTTTAGAGATCAAGAATGCTTAAGTGATACTGGAATTTCTAGAATAAAATGTAATTTTTTGTCAATGTAGTTATAGTTTATATATATAGTCTTGAAGAAGTAGTCTAACTATCAAATACACTTTTAAAAAGTGAAATTATACTGAACTGAAAATTCAAAAAATTATAAGCACTTAAGTTATCTATATCAAGTATTTGTATTGGAAGGCCTCCCACTAAATGATGAGTGATTGGTCATATTGAATAGCCCCTACCCTATGACCATTCCATGACTTAGAAAAATGTATAACATACCCATAAACACTTAAAATGAACTCCCAAAAATCTTACATTGATCTATACACCAACCATGAAGCCTATAGTGAGCTTCGAAGAATTTATTTTATCAAGAACATCTATATGAAGTGTTTAATTTAAATCAATGAAAAACACAAGCTAAGACAAATGGATGGAGAAATTTTTGAACTAATTAAATGGGAAATATGATTATATATATTAATGAGGATGTGGTAACTATTGGATTTGGTTTCCTAGAACCAACTAATTTGTACTTTATTCATTAATAAATACTTTATCATATCTTGATTCTTCTTATGCGTAATAATGCATGTGATAATGTCCAAAGGATGTTTGTTGTACTAATGGGTTATAGCGGATCCCTTCCATGATGAGAACCGAGAATTTCCATAAAAATATTTTTTAATATATGTTTTATGGCTGGATGATGTTATATGAGGGACAAAAATAATGCAAGCCATTAGGGGTGAGGACTCATAAAACATTGAGGCACCTTCTCATGGTGTGTTCCCTTAGTAATATCCTAGAGGATATTATGAGAACAAGACCGGCCGGTAGGAAATCCACATTCCATAGTGTCATTGGATGTTCCTATCTATAGACATGTGTATTGGTCCTTAGACTATAAGATTATTATTAATGGGTATTAAAACTCATGCACTTAGATGTTTTGATTAAAACTATGATGACACATTTTTCGCAATGAGGTAGGATATGTTGTGTGCATTACGAGTAATATTTCATTAATAGATAATGGGAGAAAGGGATGGTCCCTACTGTTCCATAATGGAGGTAGATATCTCAAGCCCTTTGATGGAACTGATATAGCCTAAATAAATCCATGGACTTGATAAGGAATGGGAAAGTTCAATTCCCGAAATTCAAATAAATAATAATCAATAACATGGGTTTATGGCACTAGCATGCAACCTGCTTGATTCGAGATATCGATAAAAAGGGATTACATTACACGGTAAGTATTCGTAGGAGGTGAAATGTCATTGCGGCGTTGAATTATTTTTTTATGGGTACCTTGGTCTGTTTCTAGATGCTAACCTTGGACATTAGGCAGGCTTCGCCTAATACCACTGAGAAAGACGCCTAGAGGGACACACACTAAATGTGTCCAAGTTACTCGGTTAAATATTAATTTAATAAGTTGAATAAAGATTATACCTGACTATGGTTTAATAATTATTCAAGGAAGCCTAATAACATTTATTTTGACACTAGTTATTCGAGAAAATATAGTGTGGGAAAAATAATATATTTATTAGTGAGTAATGCAGTGATATTTATTTAAGAAATAAATATTCATTATTCATGGTCTAATAAATGTGGTGGAGGAAATAAATACAATGGAAAAAAAATTACACGTCGTTGATAATAATATAAATGCCGTGTAGTTTTTCTGGGATTTGTGAGAAATTATATTATTTATTTCATGAAATGATATTAGATTTAATTCATTGGGATCATGTCAAGTAATAATAATAGCCAATTATTATTATTATACATGGGGTATTACTAAGAATTAAATGAAATGAATAAATGTTTTTGGGTAATTAATTCGTTTTATTATTCAATGTAATTAAAAATCACAATTATATTATTCTCAATAACCTAGCCATTGTTTTTGGTTATGCACAATGGATCTAGAGAAATCCCTCAAGCCAAGAGATAATTCTTTTCATCCAAGAAAGCTCTCAAGCTATGAAAGATATCCTCCTCCACTGGATCAAGAAGATCGCTTTACAAGAGGCTCTCTAGGTGATCGAAGGCACACATTGCAAGTAAAGGCTCTTCCATGATAGCACCTGAAGATCCCTTCAGTGACATCTAGAGATACGTGGAGCACATGTGGATAACCACAAGAGGAATCCTACACTTGGATTCTTTGATGAAACAACAAATCACATCATATTGTGACCTGATACACCAACAAATAAATAATTCCATCAAGGTAATTCTTGTATTTTAATTAAATTAACTATTACCAGCATATTATTATCCTATATATGGTTCTGGGACTCCCCTCTTTTTTTCGTTCTTTGTTCTATTATAAATATCTGACATTTTATTATCGTGATAGACCACATATTGATCATTATTAATGGAAAAATTAAAGTTGGGTACACCAACCAATTCACTTCCGATACTCCCAAAACCTACAAATGGTATCAAAGGGGTCATATCATTGATTGTAATTATTTAGTTATTCGGAAGTACAGGTCGTGTGTTCTAGGTTCAATGCATCGGACTAGTCCGCCAAACTAGGTGGTGTTAATGGATTCTATGTAAGTCTTTAAGACTCTATGTGTTGACCAAGAATAGGTGGCACATGGTTTCTAGATTACATTCCGTGTAGCCCACTGAACATGGTTTCTAGTCCCTTCGGGTTAGGGTTGTACCATGTACCTCGTACACGGCTTACCCAGTTGGAAATCATGTAACACAGATACTACACAATGTCTTCCCCACTGAACATGCCATGTACATTGAATATTTCTGATATACATCTACATGCCAAGTCCTTGGGTGTATACTTTAGATGGATGGTGAACAAAAATACACTCCGTGTAGTCAGAACTAAATGTCGTGTACTCGTCCAAATTACGTAGATTTATTAAAATTTATTATTATATTTACAAAACTTTGAGATTTGTACAATAGAACAGGCGTAAATCTGAGGCACAACACGTGATAGGTGTTTTATATATCTGTGTGTTTAATTTAACATCTGGGTAATGTTCATTTCTACTCATTGGGTAGTTATGAATAAGAATTCACTAGGTTGCCTCCAAGGTAAAAGTTACATAAAAATATAATTTTAAATGAAATTAATTGTTTAAAATTAAAATGGATGATAATCTCAAGGAAATTCAGAAAAGGATCTAAAATAAAAGGATTGATTAGTTAAAGATAATTAATTGATTTGAGTGTGATTTATCTTAAAAACAACGATTAAAGAATTGAATTCTTGTTTTATTTATGTGTAAATATCATTTCATGTATAAATGATCATGATCTAGACCAAGAACTTTGTATGTGAATGGTTTATTTTAATTTATTTATTTAAATTATTTTTTTTGGTTTGCGAGACTTCTCTTCATTAATTTGTAGGGCCTATGTGCCCATGGTTTATTTTATGTAAATTCTCATTTTAACCCTCACCTACAAGTGAGATAAAAGTATATGTAATGGATAGAGTGTTAGGGCCAATAGGGGCCTATATACCCTGAGAGGGGGGGTGAATCAGGGTATGGATATTCTTTTTAAAAGTTCTTCCTGCCCCACTGGATCTTGACCTCTTTGTTACAAGGGTCACTTTGTTTGCACTTGTGTGGTTACTGTGATCACTTTTCTCCTTTACCTGATGAGGATGCTTTGAATGCAATGCAGGGAAGTATGCAGGCAGACAGAGATTTTTACTTGGTTCACTGCTAAGGGCTATGTCCAAGGAGCATACGCCGACAAGTTGCCGGTTCATACCAAATTACACTATACTTCACTAGCTGTGGATTACAATGTTCGGGCTAGATCACTTCTATGCCCAGGCTCACTGCCTTTACAAGGTTTAGGGTCAGCTCACTGCTTTCCCAAGGGTCACTCCCTGTTTCTCTCTCTCTCTGGCTCATTGCCGGTGGAGAGGATCACCTTTCTCCTCTTCCTAAGCTCACTGCTCTGTGAAGGGATTCACTCATAGTTTATAGACCTCTAGGTCTCTTCATTTCCATTAAGGAATGCATCTTTCTCTGTATTGAGATGCTCTGTTGAAGTTCAACTTTCATCCACTGATGAATAGCACTTTTCCTCTGACCACTTGGCAACAACCTTTGGAAACACCTTCGCAAAGCACCCTACTTCGCGAAGCTCCCAATTTCGTGAAGCTCAACAAGCCTTCGCAAAGCTCCTTCCTTTTCATGAAGCTCAGTCACGAAGCACCCTCGTGAAGCACTCTCGCGATGCTCAAGCCGTCGCAAAGCAACGACCCTCGCGAAGCTAAGTAAGCCAATGCAGAGCTCGCAGGTTTCGCGGTGCTACAATAGCCGCCGCGAAGCCCCTCTTTCATGAAGCACACTGGCTCTGCGAACCACCTTCATAAATCGAGATCGGATGATCTTCTATAAAAATGCTCTCTCTCCTTCACTCGAAGGGGTCGGCCTCTATTTATAGGTGATTCCACCGACCCTCAGCCTTTCCGCGCGAAGTCAACGCCACGTCATTTCAAATCGCGAATTTCCAAAATTGCTGCCGGAATTCTGTCCAAATCGCGAAGCACCACGGTAATTTTCCATTCGCGGAGCTTGACGTAATCGTGAAGAATCACCATCAACATACCTTCGCGACTTCGCTGCGAAGCTCCCTCGTGAATCCCAACATTCCTTCGCGCCTTCGTCACGAAGCTCCCTCGCAAAGCCCAACATTCCTTCACGCCTTCGCCACGAAGCTCCCTCACAAAGCCCTTCACCGCCGCAATGCACTTCAGCCTCTTCCATTCGCGAAGATTGACGTAATCGCGAAGCATCACCACCTCCATTCTTCTGGTCTTCGTGATTTCCAAACCATGCATCCTAGCTTCACGAAATTCATGCCTTTTCCATATTAAATTATGCTTTTCATGGAAATCCTCTTTTCGCGATGCTCACCAAACTCCAAATTTTGGACCCCAAAAATTTGGCAAACACTGGGAAACGGCGCCACCTTGTACAGCTCTTTTGTACCACCTCCATATCGTACTTTCCTTTGTCATCATTCTTTGTCAACATGGATTGTCAACAACATCTTGAGAACTTGACAATTCTCCATGGAAACCTACTTTGTCAAGAAACACAATCAACCCAAAAATACTGCAATGTTACCTTGAGGGATTTTTGCCCAACATAGAGCTCCCAAGCTAGTGGAGGCAGCTCAAGTTAGGATCCAAGGTGAAACCAATCTAAGGAGATACAAAGGTGGACATGTGGAAAGTTGTCAAAAAATCCCAAAAGGTTCAAGCTGTTTCTCCCCTAGGTCTTGGGTTAGTTTATCAACCACTAGATAAACTAACCAATTAAACAAGCTCATGATCATACCATTTATTTTATTTATGTTAGTTTCATGGTTTATTTATTGTGGGTGAGTTTTCATGATCACACTGTGAAGGAATTAAACAATCATTCTAGATAGAACTAAAATAAGACTGCATTATGCATAAAATATTAACATAGACATGGTTAATAACTTAAGTATATCCCACTTAATATTCACAAGCATGTAAGAAAGATAATAAAATGTAAATTTACATAAAAGAATAAAATACATCAAAGAGATATTAACTCGGTATATCCTTCCAAAATCTTGGTTAGAATCGAACCATAGTTCAAAGTTCTTGACCAACCCTATTTGGGGTGCTTTCAATTATCGGGGAATTATAATTCAAGGTTTTGGGATAACTTGACTAGTTACGCATAAAGGGTTTACTGACATAGCATGACATGGTGTGACCAAGAGGAAAAGGTTGAGGAAATAAAAAATAAAATGTTTTCGGGATTGGGGAGTCCACTAAGTAGATCAAGGAGTTGCAAGTTAGTGCGGTTGGCATTTGGGATGACTAACTAAAACCCTTAAAGTTTCTTGACCATCCCTATTTGGGGTAATGCGATGGGAAATATGGATCCTTTTCACTCGAATATTCAGGAAACAGAATATTATGAAGTTTATGGTGAGGGCTATTGGATTTCAATAAAATAGTGGGAGACTAATAAGTATTAATTTATTTATTTGTCTTGGTTTTATCACGATAAAGTACTAAACCTTCGATCATCTTAATTTTTTGAAACGTCAAGAAAAATTACTTCAAACATATCATTTTGATCTATACTCGAGAATGAAAACCATCTCATTGACACCAATTTCTAGGAATGGAAGAGGTGTTTATGTGTCATCCTTCACCACGAGAAGAAATAGTATGTGCTGGAAGATCCTATTATAGTTTCTCCTAGAAAAGAGGATAGGGATGAGGAACAATCTCTCTATATGAAACATGTGGATAATGCCATAGATGTCCAATGTTTCAAGATTTTGACCATGTGTAATATTCTCTTGATGCAACATGAAAACATGGATGTGTATAGCATGATGTCTCACCTTAAGGATCTCTATCAAGAGAAGGAAATACATGAGAGATATGATATCTCCAATGCCTTGTTTACAACTAAGCTGAGAGAGTCAGCACCATTTGGGCCTCATGTAGTCAAGATTATTGGCTATATTGAACACCTGGACATCTTAGGGATTAGGTTCCCAGATGAGTTGCATACAGATATCATTCTATCATCATTTCCCAAGACCTTCTCTAGCTTTATTGTCAACAAAAACATGAGCAACAATGATAAGAGCATGTAAGAACTTATGATCTTAATTCTCTAGGTAGATAAGGACATGGGTCTTGACAAACCCACAATCCTTATGGTGAATAAGAAAAGGACGGACAAGGAAATGGGTGAAAAGATTAATAAATGGTCTAAATCTCCTGAGCATCATCCCACCAAGAAGGGGAAGATTCATATGAATGGAAAGGAATGGGTGGTGGTATGTTTTTCATGTGGCAATGCAGGACACTAGAAGAGGAATTTCACCTAGAAGCATGGGGATTCTAATGGTGCATTCATCATTGAGTGTAATCTTTCAATTTATTCACATTCGGTATTAGATATAGCGTGGGTGGCTCAAATCTATATTCAAATACAGGAACCAAGTAGATTTTTAAATATTTCCAGAGGAGAGGTGGATCTTTGAGCTGGCAATGGCATGAGCCTAGCTGTGTTGGCCATTGGTTATTATCATCTCTCATTTCTAAAAGGAATGATTTTCATTTTACGTAACTGTTATTATGTTCCTAGTGTTACCAAAAACATTATTTTTGTATCTTGTTTGGATATGGATTGATTTATTTTCAAATTTGGAAATAAGGGTTTTTTCCTCTATAAGAAAAATATATGTTATGGAATGTCACATTTAAATAATAATTCATATGTATTTAATTATAAAAACCAAGTTTTGACAATCGATAATGAAACAAATTCACATGACTCATACAACACCCAATTGTGGCATCACCGTATTGGTCATGTAAATGTGAAGTGGTTGACAAAGCAATGTCTGGATGGTTATTTAGACTCTACTGAGCTAAAACCACTTTCTAGATTCCATTCTCATTTACAAGATAAAATTACCAAGATTCCATTCGGTGGATAGGGTGAAAGGGCCACAGAGATTCTAGGATTGGTGCGCACGGATGTGTGTGGACCATTTCTAGTAGAAACTAGAGGTGGATATTATTACATCATTACTTTTACTGATTATTTGAGTAGATATGTAAATATCTACTTAATGAGGTATAAGTCAGAATCCATAGACAAATTTATGGAATTAAAAATGATTTAGAGAATAAACTTGGTATGAAGATAAAGAATCTTCAATCAAAGAAAGGTAGAGAATATATGAACTAATAGTTCATCGATATTCTATGGGAGTCTAGGATTCTACATCAACTCAGTATTCCTTATACACCACAGTGGAATGGTGTTAGTGAAAAGAGGAACTGCACATTGTTGGACATGGGGTGGTCGATGATAAGTCATGCAGATCTTCAATTATCATTTTGGGATATGGATTACAAACTATAGTATAAACATAAAACTGAGTACCAAATAAGGTGGAAAATGGACTTCCCTCCAAGTTATGGAATGGAAAGAAACCCATTTTGTCTCACATGTGTATGGGGATGCGAGGTATTTGTTAAGGCATTCTCAGGAAACAAACTAGTTCCCCAAGGCACGAGGTTTATCTTTATTTGAGATCCCAATGAAACAAAAAGGATATTACCTATATAACACTTTAGAAAAGAAATTGATTATCGCCTGAAAATCTATATTTCCTGAGAGTGAGAACATCCTCAATAAGTATAGTGGGAGAAATATTGAAATTTATGATGTTTATGCTCAAGATACATAGGTGTAGGTATAGGAACAAGTTCTATAGGTCCCCCTAGAAGAGGTTCCAGAAACACAGGTACTGTGTAGGAGCTCAAGAGAGGTATGGGAACCAAAGAGATTTGGTTTCCTAGTCAACAAGGATGGTGAATAATTATTATTGGACAATGATGAACCTCTCTCCTATAAAGAAGTATTAGAATGATCATAAGATTCAAGATGGCTTGAATATAAGAATTTTAAGATAGATACCATGTATCAGAACAAAGTCTGGGTTCTGGTTGATGAGCAAGTTCATGTAAGTCTTGTTGGATGCAAATGGGTATTCAAGAGAATGATGGACATGGAAGGTCAAATTATCACCTATAAAGAAAGGCTAGTGGAAAAAGGATTCAGAGATCATCCAGGAACTGACTATGATGAATCCTTTTCACCAGTTTCCAGGTTTAAATCCTTAAGAATCATACTTTCCATAGTATCTTACCATGACTACGAGATTTGGAAAATGGAAGTAAAAACGGTATTCCTTAATGAGAACCTTTAGGAAGATGTCTATATGACACAAAAAAAAGTTTTTGGGACACTAGGTGAATTAAAATAGGGTTTAATGTTTCAAAATTCCATTTATGGATTGAAGAAAGCATCCAGGTCATGGAACATTCGATTTGATGAAGCCATAAAGAAATTTGATTTTATTAAGAATCAATATGAGTTATGTGTTTATAAATGGTATAAAGGGAATGGAGTCATTTTTCTGTTAGTATATGTTTACAACATATTACTTATTAGAAATGATGTACCAGTCTTATAGTCTATTAAGGACTGTTTGAACGAGTGTTTCTTTATGAAGGACTCAGGTGAAGCAGCCTACATTATCGGGATCAAGATCATTCGTGATATATCTAAGAGGCTGCTTGGACTAGGTCAGGGAACATACAATGACCAGATACTAAAGATATTTAGTATGGAACATTCCAAGAGGGGATCGGTTCCAGTGTCACATGGCCTACATATTTCTAAGAAAATGTGTCCTCAGACACAACAAGAGAAAGATATAATGAGTAATATCATGTACTCTTTGGTTGTAGGGTCCATCATGTATGCCATGTTATATACCAAGCTTGATGTTTCCTATGCAATAAGAATGGTATGCATATATTAAGAAAATCCAGGAGAACAACATTGGACTGCTGTTAAGACTTTCCTTAAGTATCTAAGAAGAACTAAGGATATGTTCTTAGTGCATGGAGGAGACGAGGAGCTTGTCATCCGAGGGTATGCTGATTCTAGTTTTTAGACAGATCATAATGATCTAAAGTCACAATCTCGATAAGTTTTATGTCTCAATGGAGGATATGTGAGCTAGTAGAGTTCAAAGTAACCAGTTTCCATTGATTCTATGGCGGAGTCCAAATATATTGTGGCTTCTGATGCATCCAAAGAAGCCTTCTAGATTTAGAAATTTGTCAAAGAGCTTGATGTGGTGCCTAGAAGTAAAGATCCTATCACATTATATTGTGATAATACTACAGTGGTGGCTCCTTCAAAATAACCAAGGACACATCAATAGATAAAGCACATTCTCTAAAAGTATCACCACTTGAGGTATTTATATCAAATGGGTGATGTTACAGTGATCAAAGTGTCCATGGAAGAGAATCCGAAAGACCCCATGACTAAATGCCCATCTCAGTTGAAACATGAATATCATGTGAGAGCTAGTGAATTAAAGGTTATTAGTAGTAAGCTCTAGTCCAAGTGAGAGTCTATTAGAGTTGGTGTCCTAGAAACAAATACTTTATACTAAATTTGTTAATAATTTCCTTAATACATATTGATTGTTCTTCTGCATAACTATGCATGTGATAATGTTATAAGGGTGGTTGTTTCACTAAAGGGTCATAGCGGATCCCTTCTATAAAGAGAACCTAGAAGTGCCATAACATTGTTCTTGAATATATTTTCTATGTCCATATGATGTTATTTTAGGGACACAAATAATACTGACCATTAGAGATGAGGACTCATAAAGTTCTGAGGTACCTTTTCATGGTGTGAGCCCTTGGTAATATCCCGTAGGATATTATGAGAACGAGACCCACCAATAGGAAATCCATATTCCAAAGTGTCGTTGGTTGGATGTTCCTATCTATAGATGTGTGTATTGTACTTAGACATTAATATTATTATTAATGGGTATTACAACTCACACACTTTGATGTATTGGTTAAAATGTTGATGACACATTATTCGCAGCAAGGTAGGATATGTTGGGTGCTTCACGAGTAATACTGCATTAATAAATAATGCGAGAAAGGATTTGTGCTTTCTTTTCTATAACAGAAGTAGATATATCAGGCCCTTTGATGGAATTTATATATCCAAAACAAATTCATGGCCATGGTAAGGAATGGGAAAGTTCAATTCTAGGAAGTCAAAGAAATAATAATCAAGAAAGTTGGTTGATGGCACTAACATGAAACCCTCTTGATTTGAGATATCGATAAAAAGGGATTACATTACACAGTAAGTGTTCGTAGGAGGTGACACATCCTTATGGTGTTAAATTATTTCTCTATGGGTACCTTGGCATGTTTCTAGATGCTAACCATGGACATTAGGCAGGATACACCTAATTCCACTGAGAAAGATACCTAGAGAGTCACACACTAAGTGTGTCTAAGTATCTCAGTAAAATATTAATTTAACAAGTCGAATAAAGATTATTCCTGACTGTGGTTTAATAAGTATTCAAGGAATCTAGGTCATATTTATTTCAACACTAGTTATTCAGGAGAATATAGTGTGGGTAAAATAATATATTTATTAGCAAGTAATATTGTGATATTTATTTAAGAAATAAATATTCATTATTCAAGGTCTAATAAATGTGGATGAGGAAATAAAGACAATGGAAAAAATAAAAGTACACATCAAGTATATTAATATACACTCTGTGTAGTTTATCTAGGATTTGTGAGAAATAATATTATTTATTTCATTAACTGATATTAGGTGTAATTCACTGGTTTAATGTCAAGTAATAATAATATTCAACTGTTATTATTAGACATGGGGTATTATGAAGAATTAAATGAAATGAGTAAATTCTTTTTTGTAATTAATTCATTTTATTATTCTAAGTAATTAAAAATTCCCAATGATATTATTCTCATTAACCTAGCCATTTTTTGTGGTTGTGCACAATGGATCTAGAGAAATCTCTCAAGCTAAGAGAGAATTATTTTCTTCCATGAACCTTCTCAAGATACGAGAGAGATCCTCCTCCACTAGATCGAGGAGAGAGCTTTGCATGCGGATCTCAAGGCAATCAAAGGCATACATCGCAAGCGAAGGCTCTTCTGTTCTAGAACTCATGGATCCCTTCTGTGATGTCTAGAGATACACAGAGCACATGTGGATCACTAATAGATGAATCATACACTTGTATTCTACGATGGAACAACAGATCACATCAGATCATGACTAGAATCATCAACAAGGAAATTATTCCATCAAGGCAATTCTTATCTTTGAATTAAATTAATTATAACCAACATATGACGATCCTCTCTATGGTGCTGGGACTCCCCTATTTTATTTCTTTCTTAATTCTATTCCAAATATCTTGCATTTTATTATCATGATGGATCTTAGATTGATCATTGTAAATGAAAAAATTAATGTTTGATAAACCCACTAATGCTCTTCTGATGTGCCCAAAACCTATAGTAACATGAATAAGTAAATTTAAATGTAAATCAAATTGGGAAATATGATTTCCAGATCCATAAAAAAGTAGGATGGTTAAAAAAAAGTTAATAAATACTCAAATAAACATGAAAAACATATAATAAGTAAAAGGATCTATTTAATGGGAATGAATTTTCTTAGTGATGAAACAAAAACATTAAAAAATGAAATATAATGGAAATTACGAAATTAATCATTGTTAAAGGAAAGTAAAAGGCTAAATAATACACTTAAACAACTTCAGTAAGATTTTCAAAAATAAAAGAAATTTCTAAATACACTTTATAAAAATTAAATAAGATTTTCTAATTGGTTATTTCCCAATTTGATTTGGATATTTGGGTCATATGATGACATGATTCAAGTATTATAGAAATTATTTTACATGTAATGTGGTTGTAGACAGACAAATATGGTATATAATTACCTTGGCATGGACTTTTTGTTAATCATTTGAAGATCTGAGAATCTATGAGTGTGGAATAAAGAGTAAATAATAAATTTTTAATGTACTATTTTCCTACAGTAGTTTAAATATGTTTAAATTATATAGAAATAGGTACATTTTGTGGTATTAAAACTGTGAATAAAAAAAATAAAGAAATATTTGTACGGCTAATGAATAAAGAAATGAATTATCTAAAGAATTTATAAAATAATTAGAAAATTACACCTTCATAAATAGTGATCCTTTATTCAATTTTTGATAGTAAACCATTGATCATGAGTAGTGGATTATAGAATATCTTAAAAACACCACATACTTCATTGATATTTATGCTCACAAATCTATTTATAGACAAATTTCATGATGAAAAGTTAATATAAAAGGTGAGAAAAATTACATGTTAGACCCAAGAGTAGGAAATTAATTTTTCTATTCAATCATGTCCCATGTTGATAAATAATTCAAAGATAGTGAAATAATTAATATACATAAATTAGAAGCATATAACCTTACCTTTGTATTCAATTTCTAATGAGGAAACTACATTGGTAACGATGTGGGATGTCAAAGGAGATGCAATTGGTCCGTGGGAGTAAATGGTTGTTGACACTCCATAGATTAAATTGTTTAAAACTAAGGCAAATGTGGAAAAACATGGAGTCAAATCAATTATAAATTTGAAAATAATTTAGCATTTATACCCAAATGGAAAAAATTCAAAACTTGTAATATTGTCTAGTGTAACAACCTACACCCATCTTAACACTAAATTAGAGAGTATAATACTTTATTTTATATAGATCGATGTTTAATGGCCTTCCATATATAAAACCATATATTATTTTTAAGTAATATAACATTCATATAATTCATAAACATCATGAATGTAAATAATACAAAAAATATCATTGTATAAAACTTCAAGATAATGATTTGATATGCTTTGTTCCACCACATGAAATGTACCATCTTCCATTGGGAACATAATAGGGGAAATAAAATGAACGACAAACAAATGAATAGAGACTAATTATGGATAAAGAAAATTAAATGATAATATATGAATCCAAACTAAAAATGGAACATTTAAATTGTAATTTAAAGACTCATACTAGAATATATCAAGACATGCCTTGATTAAAGTTATAGTAACTATGTTTAATTTCTTTCTATAAATTTAGAATGAATCTAAGAAGAAAAAAAATTGAGAACTTTTATGAAAGTCATACATATTAATAACTCATATGAGAAAATTGATATTGAGAACATGGAGGGAATGAGAATAGTGATGAAAATAAAAGTTCAAAAGATGGGTTAGATGTGTTATAATAATGGTAGAAATGAATGAACAAAAATATATATTAAAAAGTCTATTTGAGATAATAGATATAGTATATAATAGTATTTTTAAGAAAACATAATCAAATACCATATCTAGAACATATGTAATTGGATGAAATATTCATTAACAAAGAAACAAATAAAATTTATAAAAAAACATGAAAATATACATGATAATTAATTTTTTCATCATTTTAATATAAAGATCACATTTTTAAAATATAAAATACACTATAAACTTGTAGGAAATCATATTTCAATGAATATGAACTTTAGAATATAGAAATGGCCATTGTAATGACAAACATTAATGCACCAAATGTAGAAAAGTACACAATAATTCAAAGTATTAACTGATGTTTGGAAGCTTGGGAGTCAATAGTAGAATAATTTGATTAAGAAATCATGTAATAAGAAATGAAATGAAAAGAGTAAAATTGGGAGAGGTTTGAAGATACTTCACCTGTTTTGGAAGGTTTGTGTTATACGGATATTGGGATTTAACATTAGAATCATGTCATTTAAACATTAACACTATAATATATGGAATGTTTTTCTTGTATTGCTATTTCATCCTAAGACATGCCTTTTTGAGAAAGTACTAATACACTACATTGTTCATATTCATGTGGAGTATGATGAATACCAGCACCCTCCTCTATAAGATCTTCCCAAGACTTATAAGGCTCGTAAGGATGATGGACCTTAGTGGAGTCCATTTCAACCATGGAAACTGAAGACTGACCCACCTTACATTAGGCCCTTATCCGCTAATCTTGGATTCTGAATATCACACTTAATAGGAGTCTATGAAAGCACACTAGAAAATGAACTAGACCTTACAGAAACTTAATTGTATTAATATACTATAATTGGTTGGTTAGTCACATATGCAACCTTCCCCCATTCACTTATATGAAAAACCATGGCCAAATATCCCATCAAACCATAATCCACACATGATATATTCTTGTGGTAGTCATCCAGTGAGTGTCCAATAGCCTTGAAGATAACACAACAATCAAGATTCTTCTCATACTCAAAACAAATATGAATATCATAAGTGGGAGTGGATAGAATTATGTTGTAAATGAGAGGGAATTTGAAATTAATTTCTACCAATATTCTACCATAGAGGTAAAATAATAATTGATCAGTCCCTCTACCTCGGAGGATAAGTTCCCTAATTTCCATGGAAATATTATATAGGATCTTTGGATTCTAAATAATCTAATTGAGTCCATTTCATCTATCCCATTACTGGGAAATATAATTCCTTTCTTATGATACAATGAAATACCATGACCATTATTTAAGGTGGGGTCATAAAGGATTCATGAAAATAAAACATGTACTCTATGCACCTAGATCAGTCTCATTCAAAGAAAAAATAAATAGAAAAAAGAAACATCTTAAATAGACACAAATCCAATACAAGAAACCCCAAATAAACGAATCCCTCAAAACTAAGATTCCATCCATCTATGGATTATCACATTTATAGAGGATGATACTTCAATTAAAGAATGTTCTCCCATTGAAAACCTTTTTTAAAAGGGTTCTATATTAGATTCAATATGGGTCAATGATCCCTTTATAAGGATTATTGCATTAATATATTCCTTGAATAGTGATAGTTAGAGGGTCCTTTATGATGGTTCTAGTTACCACTATTTTGAGGGAGGTGGAACCACCATGATTCCCATTTTAGTGGATTGTTATTCTAGATCTTGAAGGGTATCCTCCTTATGTTGTACAATATAAACAAAAATTCTAGAATACTTGTAAGTGGAGGTATTATATTCATAATAATATAGAGAACATCAAAAATAAACTTTTTAGTAATAAAACACTTCATTGTGGGTTGAAGGAGGAGGTTCCTTCTAGTTCCTAGAAACAATCAAGGATGTCAAAGGATGGTGAAATGATTAACCATTTAGAGGAAATGAATAGATTGGACCATTCCATCATGACTCTATGAAACTATATAACTTTAAATTTCATGGTCCTGGCAACTCATGATTAGTTTGTATTCTCATGGTCTTTGTATCATGAGGGGAGAGGAATCAGAAGATTCACTGGTCAATTTCTTCCCAAACCACAAAGCTATTATGATTTTCAAACCTCAAGAACCGTAATGAAAATTTGTTGTATTATATGGATGGTCTGGTTCAAGTGATAAGTTGATATCTTAGGATATGATAAAATCACTCATGAATACACTACAATTCTCTATTATTATTAGTGGGTTATTCAATGAAATACTCTACCGCTATAAGAAGTAAGACAGTACTACGTGAAATTATTCATTTGTTATTCAATTTTAGGACTGCTTGCTTTAATAAGGTCTCATATGTCTAGTATTATTTAGGGGTCCTTTTACCTTGTTTCATAGATGTTACTAGGCCTATATAATATCTAAACACCTTGATAGATTTATGGATTTAAGAGACTAGGCATTGTTGTTCTAGAGGTATGAGGTCTCACGCTACCCTCTGATTTCTTCTGATCAATGCCCAATTCTTCTACAGTCTCAGGTGGTCCTCTAATATAAAATTCCACCCTGGGGATTTAGATTTTATATAATTTGGAATCATAATAATATCTATAGGTGTTTTTTTGAAGATGCTTGTTCCTCCTTTAATGTCGTGTTCTGCAACAAGACTAAATGGGAAGCTACTCAACTGTAGTGCATGAGTCATTACCATTATAAGAACTTTGATCAAAGTATTTATATCATTTAGTAGGCCCTCAAGATATGTAATGAGGGACCCAATTTTTATATCATCTTGTTGGATGAAATAATTTTTTAAAATCTTCTATACAAGGCCTTTATAAGATAAACAAAGTTATTGGTTCATCAGATCAAGGGAGGATTCAATAAAAAAGATTGACTATAATACTAACTACTTTCATCAAATGTGTCTAGCTAGAATAAAAAATATTTTCATTTCTATATTAGGGTTGTGAATGGAATATACACTTATGATGGTGTTGATATTTTGAATAAAATCTAGTCCTTTTATTGATATTTTTATATCTCAAATAGTGGTACCTTTCTAAGAGACATTTTGAGATGCATTGATCGAAAATATACAAAGTATATGATAATGGAACTTGAATAAACAAATTATGGGGTGGAAATAGCCTCACCTTTAAAGATAATTCATTCAGAAAATGAATCTTGACTAGATTGTTTTCATGAATTTTTATTCAAGAGTATTTTTCATATTTTGGGACCTAACATTGTCAACCTTGTATTAGGTCTCTAGGAAGGAACCATAGGTATTGAAAATCCCAATGAACTATTATTGTTTTGATACAAAAAAATTGGCCTACAGAAAATTTAATTATTTTAGGCCTATTATCTTATGCAATGTGGTTTAAAATATCTTCAAAAAAATTATTTCCTACTAGTTGAGTATGTTTATTCTCTATATTGCCTCTAATATTTAGAGATATTTCATCCCCAAGATACCCATTATAGAAACTAATATTATTTATCATGAATATTTCATGAATAATTGGTTTACCTTTGAGAGGGAAACTTTTGAGAATATATTTTATATGAAAAACTGTTATTATGGGGTGAAATGGGATTTCCTAGAAGAGTTCATGAGGAATTTGGGAGTTGGTCCAAAATGGATGAGAGTGATAATGAGATATGTTAAGATATTTTCCTTCATCATCAAGGTTAATGGTACTCTAATAAATAACTTCAAACTTACCATAAGATTAATGTATGCAGAACCTCTTTCTTTATACTCATTTCTCCAAATTTTTTATTTTTTTCACCTCATAAAAAATAACGTAGGGGATTTAATCATTAATGGGGATAAGTTTTTATTTCATAGTATTCCCATTTATAACTTATTTTTGGTACATTATTGCATTATTATTTTAAGAGAAACTCCACAATAATGTTATAATGCTCTTAAAATTATTGATGTTTTTATAAATTCTTCAGAACAACATGTCAACATCAACAAATCATATATGTATTTTAGTGAGGATTTGAAAGATGGGAAGAGTGAAACTATCATTAGTATGTGTGGAAAAAATATTTTTTAGAAACATAAATAATATTTTTGCCTATAAATGGTCTTTGAGTGCTCAAAAATTGAAGTATTCTCCTTAATTATGGATAATGTTTATAGTTTGATTTAGGGATGGTCATGAAAGAAGATCTCTAGGGCTAAGAAGCATGTTCTTATTAATGTTTTGGATCACAATTTTCCATCTTAAATGATGTATATTTTCAATATATAGTATTTATTTAGTCATCTACTCCATTAATCTTTTTCTAAATTTTTGCAGTATAGTTAAAATGAAAGGAATAATTTACATTCGCTCACATGGGAATCTTTGTGTACCCAAGGCATATAGTGGTATGGGATCCATGGATATTAAAGTTTTTCACAATTCTATAATTTATAAGATTATTGTTTTTTATAAGAAATAGATAGTCTTTTTCAAAGGTTTTCAAATCCAAGTACTTCCCCCGTAGATTTTATCAATCTGTTTTGGACCTCAACTAAGATTTTTATGGAGAAGTGTTTTAGGCACCAAATATTTCTTGATCTGTCATAATTATTTTTGAATTTCCAGTGGATATAACATTAATTTCTAAATATTTCTAGGGATTCCTAAATTGGATGGCATGAAACCTGCCTATAATCCAGTGCTAGACCAAGAGCATGCTTCAGTGATGGATCATCTAGTTAATGGAAATAATGGATGGTATTTTTGTAAAATTAATATTTTTCTTTATGAGAATGAATAAAATTATATTTTAGTGGTTATAATGTCACATGGATCAAGACTACAGAAGTTGTGAAAAAACATTGGGAGCACGAGATGCTACTTAGTTTACTCATACTATAGGTATAACATCATATAGGGATACGTTGTAGGGTTTCCCCTATGGAAACATCTATGTAATTTTAAAGCTTCATAAAAGGTAAAACCGTAAATGTGAATTGGAATCATACCTACCCAGGATAATCTATATGATAATAACCTAATTGATAATTCCTTATGACCTCTTTGTGACACTACCATGGGAAAAAAGTTCCATTTAATCTACTCATGAACTTGGGTTTCTAGGTTGTGGTAATATTTGGTTGTGCAAGATCATGATCGATGGATGAATCCTGAGGGTGTGAATCCTATTTCGATGGATTGGTTCAGATCACTCATAGTATTGGATATCATAGTTTTTTGAATTTTTTAATGGATTTTATGGTATTAGTAAAAATACTTTGTTTTTATAGATTTTTGAAATATTATAGGGTATATCATGATAGTATGAAAATATTGATTTCTTCATCGATCAGTAAGGGGGGGTATCATCTACCATCATTAGTTTAGCATCATACATCCAGGTGGCTACCTCCACCTCTATGTTTATATAAGATTAATATTGATTCATCACTTCAAGGATACGGTAAATTTGGTCTTAGGGTTGTTAATATAGCCATTCGGGATTTTTAATCATGGTTTGACATAGAATGATTGTGGCATGTTGGGTTCCCTCCATGGATGGAGGAATAATTATTTAGTATGGGGTGGATTTGTCCAATTATTATGGTAAGAGTAATATTGGGTACAAATATGATTTCCATGTTATTATAATTATTTTGATGATGGTGAAAGATGTTGGAAGACATTCAAGTCTATAGTGATTAAATCATGTATTTGGAACTTTTGTTCTCTTTTTTTCTTTATCCTTTATTGGGAGAGAGGGTAATCATGTGCCCCTTTTTATACACTATTAGAATTTGAGGAAATGACCAAGACTCAATACAAGTGGTTTTATAGAAATCTTGGTATATATTCCTTTAAAATAGCCTATACCTGTAGGTTATAAAAATTATTGGTATATATGATCCAAAATCAATGGTTTTTGAAAACCATTGGTATATAAAAACATATACCAACAACTTCTAAAAAATAATTTTAATATTTCCTTCACATAATACACGTGATCTCCCCTCCTTCCCTCCCCACCCACAATCCCTAATCTCTCCTAACTTGGGCGATGACCTCCCCTCTCTTCTCCTATATTGATCTCCCCTCATTTGGAGATTTTTTTTGTTTTATTCTTCTTCAACATCAAATTAGTGAGTTCCAAATCCTTTATCTGTTCTATCAAGAATTGTTTGAATCTTTATCTACATATCCAAACGTAATTGAGTTTTTATTAGGTCAAGATTCTTAATGACTTTTTAAAAAAGTGTTGTTTTTTTTGTTTATTATAATACTTCATAATAAATTTGATTATATCAAATATATATGTTTTCTAATTTTGTTATTCTGTACTTATACATATGTCCAATATAATTTTTTTTATAATATATTTTAATTTTTTTTTAAAATTTAGGTCCAAAGCCTCTTTATATTACTAATGAAAATACATATATTATATCTAGGTAGAGGGGGACTTAGTACTTATCCTATCTACACAAGTCTAAGTGGCCCATGAAAATGGCATGAAGGCTTATTGATACATCTTGTCTGCATAATCCTTCATATGTCATTAGGCATATGTTATGCTTATGTCAACACCTTCATGCGTTATACCTATATCATAGCCTTCTTGTATCATAAATTCTCCATGGGGATTTATAGGATTCAAACCCTCATTATTTAGAAGTTAGATTACAGGGTTTACCACATAGGCACCCCAACTATAATACGTGTGTATGGGTTACACTTGACTCCCAGTAGGTCCCCTGAACAAGCCCAATGTGTGCCACACATTCCCTCGTCTAGGTAACAGATTTGAATCTCCCTATGAATAATACAAAAAATGTCTAAGCCTTTTGGGACTCAAACCTATGATAGTTCCCATAAAGATCAAGGGCAGGGGATGTTAAATTATTTTTATAATTTTTTAAAACCATTAATGTATGAGGGGGTTAATGTATGTATTGCGATTACATAAAATACTTTATGGGAGATAAATTAGATACTTTTATGAGAATATGGGATAGATACTTGGATAGTCATCTATGTGAAATTTGGTTTGATATGATTTTAAATTATTATAAAGTGTTTTATGAGGAGATGTCACTCCCATGGAGTAAAACATTTGGGTATGTGGTTCTCCAATCAAAATTATTCTTATATACTTGGTGATCCAATTAAAATAAACCACAATGATATGTAACTCCCATATAATGTGAACTATGTGCACTTGGTTATCCAATTGAAATATAGGACAAGGAAATTATGACCTAATAGATATCAAATCTTTCCCTACTATATCTCTTTTATAACATTCCCATGATCCATATTGTGAAACTTTATTATGATATAATCTTTTAATATGTCCATATTTTATCTAATACTTCTCATATAATCTTATTGTTCATTATTATTTTTGGTTACTTAAGTTAATTATAATGGGATTATTGATTATTGATTCCTCTAGATTTTATATTCACTATGTCTGAATATGAAATTGAATTTAAAAGATATTTTCATTTTTTATGATCATGTTAATCAGCTATAAAGGGATATTTTATTTTAAATTCTTATTTGAATTTATTCCAAAGTTGTTTCTATATGAATCAAATATTGATTCTTATATATTGATATTGCATAATAACCATTAACATTTTATTTTAAAGAACATTTTCCACCTCATAAATTAAATTAAATTTTTTATATGTCCATATTTCATTAAATATTAGGAAAAATATTGAAATATCTGTTTTTAGACTAGATAACATGAATGTATTCTAATATATATAAGAAAGTATATTCTTTGATTATTTTATTTATAATTGAAAACAAAAAATTTATTTTTTAGTTTTTTTCAAACATGTGAATCATGGATTATATTTCACTATCTAAAAATGGGGGATTTAGTGTAATACTAATAGAAATTATCTTTTTCACCATATATAAATAATCTATGTGTATGTAGATCCAATTTACTTTTATATTGGTAGTACAAAGTTACTGTTTTGGTTAGTATATGATCATTGGATATTATTTAGGCATACGGAAAGAGGCAAGTGATACTTTTTTTCTTTTCACTTATAGATGGGTAATTTTATTTTATTTTTTTATATTTAATTTAATATATAATAAAAATTTAGGCTTCCATCTCTATTATCACCTTTTATATATCTTTTTCTTATTGTATAAATCATATTTTCTATGATATTAGGATAAAATAATTATTTATATTTATATAAATTGTCGTATAATTTCTACTATATTATTATACAAAGTTTTGTGGGATTTTAATTTCAATAAAGGAAATTGTTTTAAAGATAATTTTTTCATAAATGCATATTTATTTTATTGAATTATTTAAATTGTTTCCAATTTCCTATCTTATACTTTTTTGGTTCAATATTTGTATTCATCATCCATAGAAAATGTAATTTCTCTTATTCTTTTTTTTTCTCTAGGTACTACTATACTTTAATGAATTTTATATTAAAATTGTTTGTAATGAATTTTTTAATTATGATTTATTATGTTTATTTTAATATAACATTTATTCCTATAATGGAATGGATAAAAGATGGATGTATCATAATGATCAGATCTATGTCAAGTTTTAATATAATTTTCATTTTATATACATATTTTTTTAATGTAACAATGATTTAGATAGAGGTCGAATACATTTAACATGTTATAATTTTGTTGGAATACAATTGTTATTTAAGAAGAAGTTAGATATAATATAATAATAGATAGATTTCAAGAAAACTGTTATGTTTGGTATCACAATGAAGAGAAGAGAAAATCTTCTATTGTTCATGAACATAATGAAAGTATTGGTATGGAGAATTTGATATTTGATCGGTTTCCATTTTTGTATCATCATGAGGAAGATAGAATACCATTTTAAGAAGACATTGGTATTAACAAACATGAAGAAAATAATGAAAATGACGATTTTGAGAGAGTGATAAAAATAATGGATGATACCTGGACTCTTATATATCAGGAATGTAATAAGATGATAAAATTTGAATTTTTAATTATTCTATATCATGGAAATAATCTGTTTGTATTTGGTAATAACTCCATTGATTATATTCTTAACTTTTTTGAAGGACTTATTTCTTCATAATTTAGATATTCCTTCAAATCATTATATGTAATGGAAGTTAATTAACCATATTTAATTTTCTACTAATAAAATTACATTTCCCTAAAAGATTACAGCTTATTCTGAGAGGAAAGAGAATATATTAATGACTATAAAGTATGTGGTATATATATATAAAATCAAAATACATATTGTTTTGAGTCGATAATATTTTTATTATCACTTTTCTATTCCTTCATGTTAAGGGGAGATTGTTGAGTCAATAAGGTCTCCTTATGACTTTACCATTCATCCTTATTTTGAAAATCACAAACACCTTATCTCAAGGAAAATATCATTTACCCTGTGTTTTATTTCTCTAATGAAAATTTTCCTTCCCCAAGGAAATTTATCCTTACCATGTTTTTCATTGTACATTATCTTGTCTAGGTGTAAAATTCGGTTTCATATCTAAAACCTTAGAATCATATAATTCTTAGATTAAGAGAATTCTGTTTTCAGACTCCAAATTCTGACTTTGAGTTCTATGAATTCAGTCTCCAAACTCTTCTGAGTTCTGACTCCGACTTCTTTGAATTCAGACTTAGAACACTTCTGAGTTATGACTCCAAGTTCTTTGAATTCCTACTCCGAAATCTTTTGAGTTCTGACTCTGAATTCTCATGAACTCTAACTCTGAACATTGTGATTTATGACTCCGAATTCTAATGAATTCAGACTCTGAACCTTGTGAGTTCAGACTCTAAATTCTCATGAACTCTAACTCCGAACTTTGTAAGTTCAGGTTCCGAATTCTTGTGAATCTAGATTCTGAATTTCCTAGAAATTCAAACTCCGGAATTCTATAGAGTTTAGCTTCTGAATTCCTTAGAAAACAGAATCCTAATATCCTTGTATTATATACACCGAATGTGTATTTGGATAGACTCCAAAATTTTATTTTCTTAAATTCTAAATATTTGATTTTAGTTAAGAAACATATTTTTTTCTTACACTTATTTTTGTTATAAAATGATTCCATGCATTCAATTACTAACAAAATGTTGATTGAGTGACATGTATATAGGACCCTATGAAATTCAAGGAAAATTTTGACCATTGGAGGAGGGAGCTGAATGCTGGTGTTATTCTTATATATTGGAGATCATTCGAAAGATCTCACTACTGTTCTATGACTCTATATATTACATGTTGTTGAAGTGACTTCTAGAGAGAGACTCTCATTTCTTTGTGCATACTAAACTTCTTGTTCATATTTACTTTATGCGACTCTGATTATTGCGGTGTAAAATCGAGGTCTTTAAGGGATAGGAAGACAGAGGTGTCGACTACTTTGAAGTTGATGGCTTCCTTGCTGAGGAAGACAGAGGTGCTTACTACCTTGATGTTGAGGGATTTTAGGGATAGCAAGATAGACTCTGATCTTCATATTGAGGGCTTACCCTGGTGTGAGTAAGACATACATTCATGAAAGTATAAATCAAGGGACCTTTATCCAACATTGTTGGATACCCTTCTCTTTGGGTTAAAAGACTTACTACTTGTTACTTGTTTTGTTACAATTTTTCCACTGCACTTTTAGTTTTTTTGGAAAGTATAACTATATTATAGTTCCTTATACTTGTATACTCTGATTTAGTAAGATTCTATACGCTTTAAGGTAGAATCATAATATTTTTAATCATTCATTAAGATTCATTTTTCGAAACCATCTTTCCAGATTCACTTTCATGGAATCATATTTCTTGAATCAATAAAGTGTGTGAAATTAGAGGTTTTTTGAATTACCTTGTTTAACCTTGTTAAACATAACCATATTTAAAAGTTCCAAAGGAATTTTTAAAGTGTACAATTCACCCACCCCCTCTTGTATATTGAGAATCATTAGATACTTTATTCAGTATCTATTTTATTTTGATCATATATTTGGTATTATAGAGTATATCATACTCATATACCATCTCAACATATGGGACACCATCTCATGTTTTAATTAAAGTCATGTGAAAATTAAAATTGATTCCAAGTCTTCAAAATATATTCATGACTACTAAAATATCATCAAATATTATATGGAATGATTCTAATACATTTAAAGATAATGAATATTTTTTTCATCATATATATGGATTAATATGGAAGAAATTTGATACACGGCATCCTAATTTTATAGGTGATGTCTGTAATGTTATGTTGGGATTGTCCTGTGATGGATTTAATTTGTATGGTCGGATGGTTGCTTCTCACAGCATGGGCCAGATTTTATTAACTTTTATAATATTCCTCTATGGATGTGTATGAATAAACAAGTCACTTTATTGAGTATACTAATATATGGATTATATGATCTTGAAAATTATATAGATTTCTACTTTCAACCTTTAATAAAATAGTTTAAATAGATTTGGGATGTGGGTGTGCATAAATTTAATAATTATTCAAAAAATATATTTTAGATGCATTTTAAACTTCTATGCACTATAAATTATTTCACTTATTATGAAATTATGTCTGGTAGGATCACTAAGGTAAAACTAAATGTTATATTTTAATGAAAATCACATGATCTAAGAGATTTTAATATCATTGTAGTTTTAATTTCATGGGGCTTCGATGGTTCTTTCTAATGGATCATCAATAAATAAATAATCAACAGAGATTTGAAAATATTATTAACAAAAAATGTCACCTCATTATATTTTTGGAACTAATTCACTTAATTAATTGCAAGATGTTAGTATTTTATTCGGTAAATTTTAAATGAAATCTATAATGACGAAAAAGGTTGGAAAAGAATCAATATATAATTGGAAAAATATACTTATCATTTATGAGTTAGCATATTGGTCAACCAAATTTTTAGATCAATAATTAGGTGTAATCAAAATTGAGAAAAATATGTGTGAAATTGTTCTTTTAGTTATTTTAAATATCAAGGGGAAGAACAAAGATTACTTTCAATCTCATCCTGACTTGTTGGATTGGGGTATTCTACCTGAACTGTGTCATGTGTGTATAGGTGAAAATAAAAGGAAATTTATTTTTGATACTTCTGTGATAAAACCTATAAAAAATAAATTTGTGGATTTATTAGAGCATATCAAGGTTCCTGAAATTTATTCATGAAACATATGTAAACGAGATAACATAAGAGAGTTGAAACTGAAATCCCTAAAATATCATGATTATCACATCATTCTTCATGAATTGATTGAAATAGAAATCTGAAATTTACAATCTAATAATATTGGTATATTTCATTATTTTTTTCATTTGAGAAAGAGAGATACTTTTCATAGAAAATAGTTTCCTCCTTTGTTAAAATAAAAGGTATTCCCATTAATTAAATCAACATAAAATATAGATATTCAATTAAATATATTATTCATATAATTCATGAATTTAATTTTCTTGTTGAATTTATCTCTCAAGAATTAAGATCATTGTATTTTGATCCAAAATCATTAGTTTATGAGAGAAAATATATAATAATCCATGGGTATATATTTGTTACAACTAATCGAGGGATGAATATAAGAACACAACATAAGAGTGTTATATTAACTACAAAAATAGACTATTATGAAAGTGAATCAAATAGAAAACATCAATATAAATTTTTAGAATATAGAGTCATTGACAAAATATTATTAATAAATTAGTACCCACCTAGTTGAGTCACTATGATGAAATGAAAATGGATTGATTCGGTGACATGACATGAAAAATTTATTGAATAAAATGTATTTAGAGTTATTTATATAGGTCTCTTCCTAGGTATTGATGAACAATATATTTTTGCATTATTGTAAAAACAAATTTTTAATGTGATAGATCATAGAAGACATGATTATAGTGTCATTATTGAAGTAATCTGAAAACAAATTTTTAATTATGTTGGGGGTAGAATTGACACCATTTATTCCCAATTAGTGTAGAAAAAATATTATATTTGATTACTAAAATGTCATAATTGTGAGAATTGAGGTTAAACCTGATGTAGTGGTGGGTAATATATAGAAGAAACCATATACGTTCATAGTTTATTTATTTTATCTTGATATGGGTTTCTTAGGTTGGTACTACTATAATTACTTTAATTTTGTTTCAATTTGGAATAGTATATTTATTTTATGTTTTTTTCCTTTCACTAAATTAGATTTTTTTCAATTAAGAAAACTGTGTTTTAAACTTGTATTTAAAACATGTATAACTTGGTTTTAAATTATAGTTTCTGTATATTGTTATGACATTCTTTATGTATTTTTTGAATTCTATATTGTATTCATAGTATTTAAAAACTATTTTCAGAAATTTTATATTTCATTTCTATACAGATTTTGAATGATGTTTAAGAAATTGATTGGAAGATAATTTTTGACAATTATCAATGAATTCATGAACTAAGGACACCTCCTTTAGTTCCCTTAGTTATTATAATAATTGTAACATTTTTCTTCTTTAATACATTTAATTTCATGTTCATGTTCTTTATTAAACTTTTTTTAGGTACATTCATCCCAACAAATGTTGATCTCCTCTCAGCCTACTTGCAGGGGTTAACAATATGTCATGTCGAGTGGGAGTGCTATTAATGCTACAGGGAGAACCTATCATACATATTCATACCCAGACACACCAGTAACCCCCCCACCCACTTGAGCCTCTAGAGACGTTCCCACCTATACCTCCATAACCATCTTATTTTGTCTATACAAATCATAAAACATTATATTATTATGATGTATCCCCATCCCTTCTATCTTTGTCCCAACATGTCTACACTACGTCCATTTATTACTCTTATTTATCTTGAATCTGATGATTTTTTCTCCTTCATCTTCTAGTCACCATCTTGTAGATGACATAGAGAATGCATTGTAATAAGAACATCCTTCAGAGGCTACTATTCTAGAATATCTCATGAATCCATCAAATCCCACTTATCATCTTGGAGTAGGTTTATGTTTATAAGTGTGTAAAATTATATCAAATAATTTTTTTTTTCAGTTGAATGATTAATTAATTCTGTTTTTTTATTTATCTTATTAAGTAGGATCTTCTAATAGGATATGTGGGCATGCCCATATGCATGAATCCTTGACATTGAAACAAAAATAATGGTAAAATTAAATAAATATAATCAATTAATAGGTAAAAATTCTAGACAATGTATATGTTTCATGGATATTCTACCAAAGTATAGAAATATCATTCCAGTGAAACCAGTCTCATGGAGAAATATCACTAATCAAATCAAAGAGAATAAATGGGATTACATATGGGTATGAAAGTTTGGTAAATCACAATCTATATTATTATTTTATTTATATGAATTAACATTTTCATTATAGCATTGATTTTACATTCCCAATGGTCAAACTATGACAGTTTCCTAGTTGATAGAACTTGGGGAATTGTGTTGATCATATAAACATGGGTTATTTATTTGTTGTAAGAGTAGAATCAGAATTGAGTTACAGTGTGTACCAATATTCAACAATTATACACATGAAAAATACCATGATATGATTATTTATTATAAGAGTAGGTATTCTTAAACATTAATGGTATTTATTGAAAATTCAGGTCTTATTAATTGTATTGATTTTCTTGTTTTCATGATTAATTTGAGAGAAACAAATAGAACAAGTCTTTTAGGAATTATATGCACACTTTTGGGAACAATAAAATGATTGTTCATTAGAGGTTCTAGTAACATTATATAAATACACTAACACAATTGAATGAAACAAATTATTTATTAAACTTAAATAAATAAAATTGAATTGAATATATAATTATTATATGACATAAAAAACGTACCACTATTATAAAACATTAGAAAGATACTACAAACCACAAAATAAATATCCCAAAAAAAGTAGACATGAGTATACCTCGGTGATATATACAAACAATTGCCAACTCACAAACTCCCAAATGATGAACATCCAAATCAATATCATGCATGGTTAAAAATTATAGTAATTTTCAAACCTTAACTAGGAAACTATATTGTTTTCAAAGAATCATACGATACATTACATGAGTTTATATAATTATAGAGGTCCAAAAAAACATAGTTCAGAATTCTATATCACAAGAGTATTCCATTCCCAACCTCTATATAATCATCACTCATTAAATAATATTTTTAGGACTGATAAATAAACAAAAATTATCTATATAGATTATGATAAAAATAGGATTTTTGTAATTTAGAATGAATGTTATCCTAAAAACTATATTTTCTAAATTTTTGGTCTATAAACATGTTATCTTCTACCATGTACCAAGTACTATTCACACTGTCCTCTCCACATGTTTATTAAACTCCTCATATATACATATATATAATATTATAAATATTATATTATATGTGTAATATAATAAAATAAGGTATCTCAAACATATATATAAATATATATTATATGACTATTATGATATATATATATATATATATATTATTTTGATATATAAAAATATAATAGAGGGTGTGAGGTATATGGGCAAAACGCCGCATTTCTACCTAGGTTGGGTTTACAAAACCTATACCGGACCTGAAATAGGGGTTGTCATATTCCATCGAGGGATATATAATATGTTTTAAATTAATCCTAACACATTCTAGCAAGGATGTTATCCATAGTAAAACTCCACATCACCCCACTTGTAAGTGATCATTAACCTTTACATCTGTAGACTCAAGTAACCACCATTGCTCTAGCACCAACACCCCAGGATCATTTTTTTCTGGAAGATTTATCCACCCTCTCTATATATTTTTACCTCAATATCCTCCATTGTCCAATACATTCCACTCAGGACCACCACTCAATAACACTAGTTTCCACATGAAGGATATGTGCTACACCACCTTGCTGATCTATCTCTGCCATAAATGAGGCCACTATTTCTCACCTTAAGTTCATCTACCTTTATGTCTCCTTCCACTATCAATCTACACTATTTTACACATTCTTATATACAAATACACATCCAATAATTTTCTACCCATCTCCACAACCATCTCTAGTTGTGGCTAATCTATGAAACACACACACAAAAATTATGAATCAATATATGGGGGATGAACCCTCTTTCTATATCTTTACTTTTCATCCATTAATGACGTCATTTATTTCACAAGAAAGAATATAAAAACTATTTCACTCTCATATAAATAGATGAAAAAGTGACCATTAGTCATTATGGAGATATATAGGTAAGGTCGACAGTATTTAGAGACCAATATATCAAAGTAATGATAATAAAAAAGAGACCAAACATTGTCCATAAAGGACAAAATTTCCGCTCAAGGGTAAACCAACAACCTTAAAATTGTAGAAGATTATGAATTATTATACAAGGACATTTCTTAACTTTAAAAAACAATTTTTGACTTATATTTGAAATTAATAAAAGAACTTCCTTTTTCATAGACATAAAAACGTGGAAATTTTAGACATTTACAGTACATACACCATTAAAAAATTTAACCTTAAAAATACCAATATAATTATTTTATTTAAATAATATTAGGCAAGTTAATTTAAAAAAAATACCTCTATGAGTAATTATATAAAATATAAGCTTTCAAAAAGTCTTAAAAAATAATTCAAATAAGGATATAAATAGAATAGAATCAAAACATACATAACTAACTAAACCATCATATACCTAAGAGAATAATTCCTAAGAAAACCAAAAATAATAACTCCTAATTGATCCAAATAAATATATATAATCAATTTTTAACCAATCATGTCCAATTAAACCCACCAAAAAATGAGTTGGACCAAACCAAAAAAATAGACTAAAATAATATTGAACTGAACTAAATAGGGCATAATCAATTTAAATGTAAGAAACCCAAAGAAGAGGTAACAAACTATATGATCCATTTCCTAATATAACAAATCCCACTTAAACTAAATGCATAAAATTGACATGACCCAAATATATCTAAACTATGTTAAACCCATATGACATGAACTAGTCTACCACAAATGGAATCAAATTGATTAAAATAATATATTTTTTTGAATTTAAGTAAATTGAAATAATGTAAACTATATTAGTTGTTACTAAACTCATTAAATTTAATTTAATTGAATTAAAATAAAACAAAACAAATTTAAATTACCTATATTGAATAAAAATGATAAGAATTAACCCATAATTAATTCTTCAGGATATAAAATTGTTAAATCAATATAATATATGTTTCTTTAAACCAAACTAACTAAAAACTAGATAAGTTAATAAAAAATAAATTAAAATGAATAAAAATAAATTTTAGATCAAATAAAAACCAACTCAATTAAAAGTGTAAAAAAACTAATATGAATATACCTTTAACAAAGTAATAAAAGTTTATTGAGATTTAATTGAATTTGTTTTGGTTTTTTTATCGATTTTATATTATTCAAAAATGTGGAATTACGGTAATCAATGTCATTTTCAAAAAGAATCATTGAGCATCCAAGGTTGTGTTCCTCAAGAAAAAATTGATTTTCTTGAGTATGAAAAAAAATGGAAGTGTTGTAAATGAACAAACATAATAAAAAATGTATGTATTTCTATTTATATTTCAAATTTTTACACATAATTCATAATTAAATATTCTTTTAATGTTTTAAATAGTGTTCCTTAGAGGCCCTTTATGAGAAAGATGAGTAAAAATTAGGCCAAATTATCATTTGAGATAGGTATTATGTTTTGAGTATAGGGGTGTCCAATGTCAACCCGGGAAGAGCATCATCCCCACTAAGTATTTCCCCTCATCAAGAACCCCATAAAGCTTTGACAGCACTCAACTATAAAATGATTTTTCAAAAGAATATGAGGAAAAAAAATATTTATAGGGGAGTTTGAATGAGGTAAAATTGTCATCAATAAATTCCTAAAATATAAGGAATCTATATCTGTATTAGTTAAATCAGATATTTCTATGGTTTTTGATTCATGTGTGGAAATAATGTTCTCTTTTATGATGCATTTAGTGATGGAAATGAGGGTCCTATTAGTGGTCTTGGTGATGACACTCCTAGTGATAGTGATTATTCTGAAGATGATGATGTTGTTGGTGCTCAAGATGATGATACTATTGGTGATATTGGTGATTCTAGTGATGATTATGATGGGAGTGGTGGTGATGATGGGGATATTTGTCCTCTTAATTTTTGAGTTAATAGTAAAGAGACAAATGTGTGTGGAGTTTAATGACTAAAAATGATCAATTGTGTGGATTGTATATGTATGTTATAGTATTATAAATGGTTTGAAAAATATTGAAAATTAATCAATTTTTTAAAATATTAATATACAATATAAGTACTTCATGGAATGGGAATAGTGGTCAGTATTGTTTTTACAAGTTGTTGTATTGATTGTGCGGAGGTATTGGATAGGCTTGTGGTATTTCTTGGGGAGAGGAAGCTATACAAATAGGTTTATGAAATATTCATATAGGCATATATCCACAGTTTCAATAGAAACTATTGGTATAACATGGGTTAGGAGATCAATCTATATCCATATTTTTATCAATGTTGGTATAAATCTATACCAATGGATTAGTGAAAACCATGGGTATTTAGAGTTTTCCAAGGGCTATACCAACTATTTCAACAAATATCTTTGGTGTAGCACTATAGAAATTACATAACACCCCATTGTTCATAGAACAACTGGTATAACATATAGCAATGGTTCTATGACCTATACCAACTGTTTAAATCCATTGGTATAGCGTACTTTTCCAACATAGATAGATGATTTAAGGTGTTTTCGGAGAATATTGTGTTGGTTTTTGTATTTTCCCATAGATTTGGGTAACTTGGATGCTACAAATATCTAATACAAGGCTTTCTTTGTTATAATAATAATAGTAGTAATAATAATAATAACACTAATTGTTTATGTATATATTGTATTGATTGTATGTAATAAATATAATTAATTATTAACATTTATAGTTTTTAATAGTAAATTAAAATATGATTATTTAAATATATTTATAAATAATAAAAAAATGAATAAATAACTATCAAACATGAATATTTTGTAAATATGTTAATACAAAATATTATAAATGAATAAATTACAGAAAATGTCTAAAATGGAGAAATATGAAAAAAGAATAAATAATATTAATAGAATAAAAATACATACAAATACACACATACATATTCATAGACATATACTTACACATATAAACACATGAACATGCACATACAGATACACATACACATACATAGTCATGCATGCATATACACATAGATACACGTACACACATATATATACAAATACATACACCTAATACCTATACATAAACATACATATGAATACATACAAATATTACATAAACATACACTTTCTACATAAACATAAAAATACATAAACACATACACATACACATACACATACACATACACACACACATACACATACACATACACATACACATACACATACACATATACATACACATACACATACACATACACATACACATACACATACACATACACATACACATACACCTACACATACACATACACATACCCATACCAATACACTTACTAACATGTGCCTGTCATGGGGTGTGTAAAAAACAAATATAACCTAAGTTAAAATGTATTATAGTGGGTTACCTAGGTTGTCTCTAGAGAGGAGTTCTCAACAATTGTGTTTGTCACTTAAAATAAGAGAAATAAGTGATGTTGTTTTTGAAATTGTTTGATTTGGAAAATACAAGAAAGAAACTAAATAAAGTAAAAAATGAAGTGAATTTTTATAAAAAAATTGACAAATTATGCGATTTAAATCAGTGATATGAAATGGTGATCAGGTTAGGGTTGGTTTTCCAATTGTAATGTTATCACAGTTCACTTTACCCAATTCTCTTCTGCTAAATCGTTAAAAGTGAGAATCCATAATCGTTTCTTCTCACCCCCATGGTCAAATAAAAATGTGAGAATAAACCTTACTAAAACCTCAGATTGGTCTACTCTCCTTTCAATGTGTAATAGAGTTGTAGCAAATACCCCCAATTATATTAGGCAATTCCCAATTGCGTCTTGTTTATCCCAAGCAATCAAGAACATTCACTACTCCTCACACACGTACTGGAGATCACCGAGTACTTAACCACTAATTCTTGGCCTATTCCATTGTTTTTAAACCAGAACCTAGTGGAGGGAGATATTGATCGTTGAAAAAATTTGAGTAAACAACAGAATCTAAAATTAGATACAATCTTACATGATAATAAAAACTGTTATAAGAAATTGAAATTGAATTGGAGAAGAGAAAAAAGGATTTTAAAACATTAATAGAAAGAAATAATGAAATAAAAAATGGAAAACCTATCCTTCCCCAATCACATAGATGTTTACCCCACCATGTTAAGGGTAATTTTGAATAAGGGGAAAGAAGATTACATTCTAATACTAAGAATTGTAAAACAAAGAAAAGAAAGAACAGAAATTTGATCCTCCAGAATCTTTCCTCCCGAAGTGTTCCTCTGTTATGCCCACCATCAGCCAAAACTCACTGAGGTCCCTTATTATAGAATTATGAAAATAAAGTTTTCTATTGACCCTAGAAATTTGAGTCATTGGACAGCTGTAAAGAAAGATATGGCCGAATCAATGGCCATTACTTTTTGGGCCGCCAAAAACTGTTTCACCAACTCCACTTAGACGCACTCAAAGGATGTCTTAATGAGCTAAATATTTTATAAAATTTATTGTGAACTGTCCTTTGCATGTCCTATATCCACACCATTTGGAATAACTACATTATAATGTCGGATGAAGGAGATATTCCATATTGAATGTAGTGGGGTCCATTCTTCCTACAAAACTGATTTTTCAATTTGATTGATTTTTCTGTACCATTGGGTTTTGAATTTGGTCTTGGTCCAGAATAAATTTTTGAATCCCACGAGCATATAAAGCCTAAAAAAATTATTCACTTAAATTGCACTAATATTTTAAAAGTTATTCCCAAAAAATAGAATATAAAACTGTCAATTTTTCAAAATTACCCCATTTTCACATTTTATCTCAAAATTCACCAAAAATTATAAAATGATGAAAATCAACTCACATTGATTAATTGGTAGGGATTAAATCATTGAAAAACATATGAATAATAATGAAGATGTTATCTCTATCAATTCCCCCACACTTAGCACTTGGACTCCTAGATAAGTCAGAATCAAAATCAAATCAATGCAAATTCAAAACACATGCCCATAAGATCCACCCATTTGACAACAAGAAACAAAAGATATCATGCATCCTCAAAAACCATTATTTCAAGTTATTCATTTCAGATCATTAAATATAATTCCCCTTTTTTTATTCCTCCCATGCACACTAAACACTTACCTAACTTTCATTATCTCTCATCACACAAATTTTCAATTTTTTAGCAATGTCTTTCTCATCCAAACTCATACAAGGGTCACCATAGGCTTGATAAATTCCAACATCTCCACCCGATGTGAGTCAAAGACATATCTTTATCATGAGGAGATGTCAATGTTGTTATATGGATTTAGTTTTGTAGGTTTTAGATGTTAAAATTCTGAGGTTGAATAAAGAGGGCTTCACTCTTTTTGAAGCAAAATTTCATTACTCTAATTTCCCAGAAGTATGGTCTCCTCTTCACTTCCCTTAGTAGAAAATAAGCTCCTTATTCAGGGAATATCAATGAATGTTCACATATTTAATAATTTCAGCAGAAAACATTTAAATCTTCTCAAATATAATATTTCATGAAAGCTCTAGAAAGGGTACAACTTTCTTTCTTCATTAGAAGCTCCAAAAAGGCACAGGTTCTCTCATCGTGGAAGCTCCAAAAAAGGCACAGCTTTCAGCAAAATGATTTTTTTAATAGTAATAACATCTCTTAACCATTTTATTTTCCACCCAAGGTTCCAGAAAATGTTCTATCACCACACAAGACATCATCCCTCACACTTAATTTCAAATAGATCATGAAATTTCACTTCAAGAGCAGGTTGGATAGGGAAAATTAGCTTTTAATGTCGCTAAACTAACAGGATGTTCATTGATTCTATGGGTTACAAATATTAAATTTACAAGGTAGGCCATAATGAAAGGGATTATATTGAAAAGGGAGATTTCAAGCCAAAGAAATGCCTCAATCATTTAAAACACATGTACCCCAAACCCTCAAGTTTTTAAAGGAATAAATCAAATTCTGGATAAAACAAGCATGGTTTGGTTCTCTCAATAAGTGAGGTGAATGTAAAGAATATAAAAATAATAGGTTCAGAAGCCTCATGAGAATGTGATTTCAAATAGAAAGATAGTGATATGTTGAATGAGATTCAAAAAATAGGGTATTTTTCAATAAATTTCCAAATAATTGAACTTGAAACAATTTCATTTTCAACATTAATTTAAGCTTAGTTTTACGGAATAAATTATTTCACCCATGGAAATGGGTTTTGAAAATGTCAAAGATAATTATTTCTTCACAAAAGTTTCAAAAACACCCAAAAATTTAAAAATAAACACACAAAATTTAAAACACACACATGTTTTTTTAAAACAAATAGGAAAACAAACAACATATAAAAATCATAAACTACAAAGGTTCCCTCCCCAACACTTAAATGATGCAGTGTCTACAATGCATTCAAATATATTTAACACATAAGAATATTTGAAATTGAATCACAGAAATCAATAAAATATAATGGAGAGGTACGACCTGATGAAGTTTATTGATAAATACGTTGGAGGAGTGTAATCTCCTCCATTGGATGAGATGGCATGGTCCTAAGGAATTTCTTCAATCTGTGCCCATTAACAGTGAATGGATCCTTCGCTCCATCCTTCACAATCTGCATAGCACCAAAAGGATATACATGAGTAACAATAAATGTACCTTCCCACCTGGAACAAAGTTTACCTGGCATCATCTTGAGTCATGATTTGAATAACAACACTTTGTATCCTGGATGAAAGTCTTTTGGTTGGATCAGTTTGTCATGATCCACTCTTGTTATCTCTTTGTAAATCCTGGAATTTTCAAATTCTTCCCTTAAAATTTCTTCCAGCTTATGTAACTACAATCTTCTCTCTTTCCCAACACTTTCATGATCCAGATTCATCTTTCTCACAGCCCAGTATTCCTTGTGTTCTAATTCCACAGGTAGGTGACAACTTTTCCCATAAATCAACCTATAGGGAATCATTCCAATTGGGGTTTTGTAGGCTATCCTGTAATCCCATAATGTGTCTTCCAACCTTTGGCTCCATTCCTTGTTATTTGTATTAATAGTATTTTCCAAAATTCCTTTGATTTCCCAATTAGAGACTTCAGCTTTCCCATTAGTCTGTGGATGATAGGGAGTTGATGTTTTATGATTCACCCCATGCTTTTTCAAAAAATCCTCCATTATCCTATTACAAAAGTGAGTCCCTTGATCACTAATGATGGCTCTGGGAACTGCAAACCAACAAAATATGTTAGCCCTGACAAAATCACAAACAACTTTAGCATCGTCAGTCCTGGTGGTTATTTCTTCCACCCATTTGGAAACATAATCAAGAGTAAGCAGAATATAAGAATTTCCAACCGACATTGGGAAAGGTCCTATAAAATCTATCCCCCAAACATCAAATATTTCACAAAAATCAAGTGGATTATGGGGAATTTCTTGTCTTTTTGAAATATTTCCGGTAAATTTACATTTTTCACACCGTTTACAAAATTCATGAGAATCTTTGAAAAGTTTTGTCCAATAATATCCAGAATATAAAACCTTTATTGCTATCCTTTGAGGTAAAAAGTAGCCTCCATAAGCTAATGTGTGACAAAACATAAATACAGAATCAATTTTATTTTTAGTAAAACATCTTTTTATCATTTGGTCATTGCAAATCTTCCATAGAAATGGATCATCCCATATGTAATATCTAGATTAATCTTGAAATTTATGAATTTTTTGAGAATTTAAATGAGATGGTGCCTGAGATGTTACTAGATAATTGATCACGTCAGCATACCAAAGTACTTCTACTTCAATCAAGTACAACTGCTCTCCTAGAAGGCAATCATTTACTGGTTCAGTGTCTGTAATTTCAACTTTAGCAGTGTTAGGCAGTCTACTTAAGTGATCATCCACTTGGTTCTTAGATACATTCTTATCTTTGATTTCTATGTTGAACTCTTGTAGTAATAGAATCCATCTCAAAAGCCTTGGTTTTGATTCATCCTTCTTAATCAAGTACCTAAGAGCTGCATGACCAAAAAACACAATGACTTTAGTTCCAAGGAGATATGATCGAAATCATTCTAAATCAAGAACAACTTCTAAAAAATATTTTTTTTGTTTTTTTTGTAGTTGAATTTGTCCGTATCTAAAGTTTTCGAGGAATATTCAATGACTTTTGGCCTATCCTCAATTATCTGAGAAAGTACTGCTCCAACTTCTTGGTTTGAAGCATCACAAAGTAGCTCAAATGGTTCTCCCTAATTGGGTGGATGTATTACTGGTGGTATAATCAATCTCCTTTTCAACTCATCAAAGGCTTCCCTGAATGAACCATTTAAATCAAAATCACCATATTTCAAAAGTAATCTAGAGAGAGTGAGATAAATCTTACTAAAATCATTGATAAACCTTGTATAGAATCTTGCATGTCCTAAAAATGATCTAACATGTTTCACACAAGTTGGGTAAGGCAAAGAATTTCTCACTTCAATTTTTGATTTATCAACTTCAATTTCTTTCTGCGAAATGACCTACCCAAGGAAAATTCCCCTCTCCACCATAAAATGAACCTTTTCAAAATTCAAAACAAGGTTCTTTTCAATGCAAGTTTTTAGAACATTTTTCAGATTTTTCAAATAGTGGTCAAACGAATTTCCAAAAATGGTGAAATAATCCAAGAAAACCTCCAAGCAATCTTCAATGTGATCAGAAAATATACTTACCATTCACCTATGAAATGTACCTAGAGCATTACATAATCCAAATGGAATCCTTTTGTATGCAAAATTACCAAAAAGAACAAGTATAGGTAGTCTTATCTTGATCCTTGGGAGCAATGGGTACCTGAAAATAAGCTGAAAATCCATCTAAAAAGCAATAATGAGTTCTACCTGCCAACATCTCTAGCATCTGGTCAATGAAATGGATTGGGAAATGATCTTTTTGAGTGACCTGTTTCAACTTCCTAAAATCTATGCACACTCTCCAACTATTCTGAATTCTCACAGGGATTAATTCATTCTTTTTATTCCTCGCAATGTTTAGGCCAGTTTTCATTGGGACTACGTGGATGGGGCTAACCCATTGAGAATCTGAGTTGGGATAGATGGTCCTAGCTTCTAACAGCTTCTAAATCTCTTTTTTCATAACCTCTATTAGGGTGGGGTTCATCCTTCTTTGGGGTTGTCTGATAGGTTTGGAATCTCCCTCAAGAAAAATTATATGTGAGAAAAATTTTGGGTTTATTTCTGGGATATCACCTAAACTCCACCCTATTTCTTGGAAATTCTCTCTCAAAATCTCAATCAATGATTTTTCTTGAGTTTCAGGCAGATAATTAGGAATTATTACTAGTAATTTCTCTCCCTTGATAAGGTAAACATATTTTAAATCAGTGAGGAGTGGTTTTAATTCTAGATCAGGGGGGTGGTCAAGGGAAGAAACTAAATTGAGGTTCTACACCTCCAATGGTTTGACATCCTTCACACAAGAAATCATGTAATCTTCATTCTAATTTAACAAATTATCAAAGAAATCATATTTTACCTGTTTTTCCAATAGGAAATCATAATATCCATGAGTTTGGGCATCCTATGTTCAATGATATTTTTAATGGAATAATTCTATCCTAATGATAGAAATTCATGAAACATACCAGATTCTTCAATTGGTTCAATTCCATATTCATGTGAGAGTGAGAAGAGTGAATGATCATCTGATGGGTACCTCATGGATTCAAAAATATTGAAGTGGGAAGTGATGTCTCCAAACTCCATGGTAAGTGTCCCTTCATGGACATTAATGATGGTTTTGGTCGTTTTCAAGAAAGGTCTTACCAAAATGATGGGTCAGTGTTATGGGATCCTATCATCTTCCATATTCAACACATAGAAGTAGGTAGGGAATAAAAGATCTTTGACTTTTACCATGACATCCTCCAGAACTCCTACTGGGAAAACTATGGATCTATTTGCAAGCTGGACAACCACTCTTGTGGGATTCAAGTCTCCCATATGGAAATAATTATATACTGAGTGAGGCAATACTTTAATTTATTCACCTAAATCGCACAAAGATTTATAGAAAGTTAATGAACTAATGGTTCATGGAAAAGAAAACGTCCCTGGATCTTGACATTTGGTTGGAAATTGTGGTGTGACAAGGGCTGAGAAACTTTTTCCCAAATTGATCCTCTCATTCCCTTGAAGTCTCCTCTTCTTAGTGAAAATATACTCCAAATATTTATCATAATTTGGAATTTGTTTGAGTGCTTCATGCAGAGGTATGTTTATTTCTACTTTCTAGAAGGTGTCCAGAATTTCTTTTTGCAGTGTTTCTTCTTACAACCTCTTTTATTCAATCATCCTTGATTGAAATGGTGGTGGTATATCTTTCTTATCCCTTTGTTTCCTTTGAAATGGTGCTTCATGTTTCTTCTTACTTGGCCTATCCTTATCCTCTTCCTCTTTCTTATATTCTTCCCGATGCATTTTCATATAATTTTCATCATTTACAACTTCATTCTCTCCCAGATCATGTATTCTTGCTTCAGGTTCAATGGTGGATGGTGGTGGGAGTTCTTTCCCAATTTTTATAGTAATAATAATAAAATTTTCTTTTGGGTTTGGGATTGTTTAAGATGGGATTTTACCTGGATTTTTGGCCAGAAATTCCATGAGACTTTTAAACTTGTTTGACAAATCTTTAATGGTGTCCTTCAACCCCTCAAAATCATATTTTTGTTGCTGGATTTGAATTGTAGGTTGTGCACTGGTGGATGTATGCTCATAGGGTCTTTGGAAAGTGGGTGGTTTTTGGTTTAAAGGATGGTTATAAGACTGCTTTTGTTGAAATGATGGTGGGTTCTGAAATTCATTCTGGAATGGTGGTTGGTTTTGAAACTGGTTTTGGTATAGAGCTCTACCTTGATTCTGCTGATTTCCAAATCCATATAGGACTTGGTTAGGATCTCTCCATCCTTGATTTTGTTGAAACTATCTTGGATAAAAGGTTGTTCCACATGTTTCTATTCCCCGTATTTCAGAACATTGGTCAGTGAAATAATCAGGTGATGAGCATAAACCACATACCTTAGCTGGCACTTATGGGTCACTAACTTGCTTCAAGGCCATCTGTCTCACCAAAATAGTAAGCTCTTCAATCCTAGTTTCTAATAAGGGTGATGTATGAGAAGTGCATACCTCATGAATACCACTTTTTCCAATACCTTTTGTTCCAAACTGCTATGAGTTTTGGGAAATCTTCTCAATAAATCCCTTGGCTTCTTCTGGAAACTTGTCAATCAGTGCACCTCCAGATGATGCATCGAGAATGTTTCTATCATTATCCAATAGTCCTTGATAGAAAAAGACAATAAAGTGATGTTCCTCAATGGCTTGATGCAGACAGCTAGCAAATATCTTCTTAAATCTCTCCCAGTACTCGTAAAGGGTTTCTCTAGATGATTGTCGAATGGCGTAGATTTCCCTCGGAATGGTTGTGCTTCTAGAGGTAGGGAAGAATATTTGGATAAAACATCTTACCAGGTCATTCTATTCATGTACATCTCCTGGTTGTAAGTCGTAAAACCATTATTTAGCATCTCCATCCAATGAAAATGGAAATGCCTTCCACTTAACCTGCTCCTCAGTAATTCCTCGGGGTCTGAAAGTTGAGAAAACAAGTGTTAAATCTTTAATTTGTTTTTTTGAATCTTCACCAGCCAAACCATGAAACTTTGGAAGAAAAGGAATCATGTCAGGTTTCATTTCAAAATCATTTTGTAACACTGTCATGGAAAGTTGATTGTTTTGATTAAGGAATTGTGGTGCACAGAGGTCTCTAAGTGTTTGGTTTTGATTTTCAGCCACGATGATAGGCTCAGAGTGAACACTAGAAGTTTCACTTGAGTATTCAAGGGGAACTTCCTCAAATTCAGATTATAAATTAATGTTTCTAAGTCTATACAACAAGTTTCTTTCAATATCATTATCTATGGGTAAAGGTTTAGTTTTTGAGGTTCGAGTCATGCAATTTTGAAGAGAAAAGCAGAAAGGAAAGAAAAGGAAATAAATGTTGGCGCTACCTCCCCAGAAAAGACGCCAAGTTTTGACATGTGCATATCATGGGGTGTGGCAAAAACAAATATAACCTAAGTTAAAATGTATTATAGTCAGTTACCTAGGTTGTCTCTAGAGAGGAGTGCTCAACAATAGTGTTTGTTACTTAAAATAAGAGAAAGAAGTGATGTTGTTTTTGAAATTGTTTTATTTGGAAAATACTAGATAAAAACTAAATAAAGTAAAGAAATTAAGTGAAAGTTTAAAAAAAATTGAAAAATGATGGAATTAAATCAGTGATATGAAATGGTGATCAGGTTAGGGTCGGTTTTCCCATTGTAATTCTATCACATTTCACTTTACCAAATTCTCTTCTACAAAATCGTTAAAAGTGATAATCCTCAATCGTTTCTTCTCACTCCCTTGGTTAAATAGAAATGTGAGAATAAACCTTACTAATACCTCAGATTGGTCTACTCTCCTTCCAATGTGTAATATATTTGTAGCGAATACCCCCAATTATCTTAGGTAATTACCAATCGGGTCTTATTTATCCCAAGCAATCAAGAACATTCACTACTCCTCACCCACATACTGGTGATCACCAAGTACTTGACCACTAAGTCCTGGTCTATTCCATCATTTATAAACCAGATCTTAGTGGAGGGAGATATTGATCATTTACCAAATGTGAATAAACAACAGAATCTAAAATCAGATATAATCGTACATGGTAATAAAAATTGTTATAAGAAATTGAAATTGATTCGCAGAAGAGAAAAGAGGATTTTAAAACATTAATAGCAATAACTCATGAAATACAAAATGAAGAACCTATCCTTCCTCAATCACATAGAAGTTTACCCCACCATGGTAAAGGTAATTGTGAATAAGGGGAAAGAAGAATACATTACAATACTAAGAAGTGTAAAACAAAGAAAAGAACGAACATAAATTTGGTCCTCCAGAATCTGTCCTCCAGAAGTTTTCCTCTGTTCTGCCAACCAACCGCCAAAAAGTCACTAAGGTCCCTTCTTATATAATTATGGAAATAAAGTTAGCTATTGGCCCTCAAAATGTTAGAGTCATTGAACATGTTTAAAGAATGATATGGCCGAATCAATGACCATTACTTTTCTGACAGACACAAACAGTTTCACCCACTCCACTTGGATGCGCCCAAAGGATGTCTTAATGATCTCCATATTTTATAAAATTTATTGTGAATCGTCCTTTGCATGTCCTATGTCAACACCAGCTAGAATAACCTCATTATAAGGTAAAATGGGGGAGATATTCCATATTTAATGTAGTGGTTTCCATTCTTCCTGCCAAACTGATTTCTCAATTTGATTGATTTTTCTGTACCATTGGGTTTCGAATTGGGTCTTGGTCCAGAAGACATATTTGAAGCCCATGAGCATATGAAGACTAAAAAATGATTCACTTCAATTGGAATAATATTTTGAAAAGTTATGCCCAAAAAACAGAATCTATATAAACCTTTCAATTTTTGAGAATTACCCCATTTTCACATTTTATCTCAAAATTCACCAAAAATCATAAAATGATGAAAATCAGCTCACAATGATTAATTGGTATGGATTAAACCACTGAAAAACATATGAATAATAATGAAAATATTATCTCTATCACATACACATACATATACACATACACATACACATACACATACACATACACATACACATACACATACACATACACATACACATACGCATACACATACACATACACATACACATACACATACACATACACATACACATACACATAAACATACACATACACATACACATACACATACACAAACACATACACATACACATACACATACACATACACATACACATACACATACACATACACATACACATACACATACACATACACATACACATACACATACACATACACATACACATACACATACACATACACATACACATACACATACACATACACATACACATACACATACACATACACATACACATACACATACAATTACACATACACATACAGATACAGATACAATACACAAACATATATACAAACACATAGACACACACACACACATACACATTCACACACACACAGACACATACATATGAACACATCTATATACATACACATACACATACACATACACACACACATAAAAACATAAATGTACATATACAAATACATATACACACATATATATGTACACATTCATATAAACATACAAATACATACATACATCTATATAAACACACACATCACATATATATGCATATAAGACATAAAAATGCATACATATACACATAGATACCTGCACATACATACTTACATGTACATAAATATACAAAAACATGAATATACATATATACAAATATATGTGTATATTTTAATTTTTTTATATGAATATAAATATATAAATATATAAATTAAAATATAATATATTTAAATAAATAGATATTTTTATATATTTATATGATTACTTTAAAAAATTATTAATTCATTCTATTTAAACTAAGGAGGCTTAGGTACTGAGAATTCTCAATGCTAAAAACTGTTAATGTAACGTAAATTTCAGTACAAGGCATTGCAATGACAGATCACGTGGCACCCAAGATCCAAGAAACAATTCCAGAAGAGAGGCTCAAACAAAACCATCCACCAAATTTCCAAAAAAACAATGGAATCTTTTTTTGTTAATTTCCTTTATCTTGAGAACCACCCCTAGGTGATCGATGTTGACCTCTCCTTTACTGGGGAGGTTTTCGGTTTATTGTTTCATCCATATAGGATACCGCATCATTCTCACCATGATCTTCTCTAGGTTTCCCCATAGATAATGGATGTGGATCATGAATAATATATTATATTCAAATATAAATTTTTTTATTTAATTTATATAAATATACTACTCAAAAAATTTATTTATTAATTTAAATTTTATGTTTTTTTATAAAATTTATGAATATGTTGGATTGATAAAAAAATTATAATAATTTATTTATAAAATCATATTTATATATATACTTTTTATTATATAGATAATATTTAAAAACATATAAATATGTATATATATAATAAAATATTCATTGTCCCCTTTTTCAGATATTTTTTCATTCTAATAAATGTCACATTTATCATCACTTTCAGTTAGACCCTATAAACATTACCCATTTAGTAGCACTTTTTGGTAAGTACAGATAATTTGTAGCACTTAATATACTTGGATATTTAGTATTGACACTTATGTTATCTACATTTGACACAAATAATTTTATTTTAAAAATAAACACTCAAAGTACATGACCAGTTATTTTGAAAATTAAAAACTGCCCCCATAATTATGCATGAAGTGCAAGTAAATTATTATTTCATTACCATTTCTAGAACCAAATAGCCTATTAATGATATTTATGTTTATTTAGATTTATTTATTAGAGATATGAAATTTATATGGGATATAATTCTTATGATTTAATATGATTATTGAAAATGAAGAGGTCACATTGATAACCATGTAGTTCTGTATGATAAATTAATTTACTGCATATTAAATTTTGGCAGGGTTAATATAAATGAAACATTATGGAGTCTCATATATGAATAAGGTACAAAATTTTTCAGGTTAAAATAATGTATAAAGAAATGGTTTCTTGGACCTCATAAATTTTTACCCATATTAAAAAATATAAATCATCATCAACAACAATATATGGGAAGGTAGAAGAAGGTATGAAACATTATTCATTAATTGGTAATGAATATTTTAATAATTTAGTGGAAATTTTCACATTTTTCATTAAAATTGTACTAAAAAACTATGAAAATATGTTCAAAAAAGTTAATAGTTTTATTCAAATTTATGTATTTAAAATATTTTTATGATAGATAATTTATTGTTACCTTGCATAAACAAAAACATATATGAGATTTTGTCATTGTTATTTTACTAAATTCACCAGGAAAAATAAAACGTGGCATCAAATCTAGATTATAAAAATTCATTATGAGGATAATGGAAGAGTTGGTACCTATAAAGGAGGGAGGTGAGATATTTCATCCTCTATCAGCTCACACACTCTCCAATAAAGATATTTTTTTAAACATCCAAATTGGTGTAACAATCCCAAATAGATATAATCAAATATGAAAAATATTGTATTAATGAATGATATGAAATTAATGGTCTTAAAATAACATTATTTTCGTTTAGTTATTTGGGATTTAATCCCTACAGATAAATTTTTTATTTTTTAAAAAAATCCTAACATACAATAACCAAATATTATTATTTGTAAATATCTTGAAAATTTATATTCATAGTAAATTTTAAAGTAATATAGAAAAATTACATCATATTATTTCAACTAGAGATTTTATTACCACTACCATTGTTTGATATAATGGGTAACTTGATGGTTCACTTGGTGAGATATATATAGCTATGTGTACCAATACATTGTAGATGGATATACCTCATATAGTGTTATATGATAATTTTTAATGGGTATATCAAAATTCAATGTCATCCAAAGGTTTGAATTATTTTGTGGTGTATTTTTGAAGAGTAGGTTTAATTATTTAATTAATACTTATCTCATGTGGATAACATTGGTCTTAAAAATAAATTAATAACATGTGTCTTGAGGGTGAATGGATTTAAAGAAGAGATGTTATCAAAATTATAATCTTATATTGGAAGAAATGTCACCTTTATGGTTTATATGATAGTTTATTTTATTATTTTTTGAAAATCATAATGAAATTATTAATAATTTTAATCCATTACGTAATATAACTAGGATATCAAATATATATAATCAAGGGTTAATATGGTTATTTTGTAACCATATTTTTAATAAGTTATTTGAAAAACGGAAATTACTTTTTGGAAGAGTTTTATGGTTAGAAATAAGACCATGTTTATATGTATTATCTTATTTTTTATATGTAATTAATAGCTATATTTTCTATACAAAAGTATTGATAAATGAACTAAAATAAAAAAGAGTATAGTGACTTTGATTTTATAATAAATGAAATTATTTTTTTCAATTGGAATTATTATAATATATATAAATATTTCTTATGTTAGAATCATAAAAAAAATTGGAGGTGGATAATACTATAATTCCTCATCCTTAAACATTACATATTCCAGTGTTTTTGAATAAAAATTGAATTTATTTCAAATTGATTATGTTTTTAGGTTTATAGTTTTAGATAATTAGGTCATAAATCATACATAACATTTCATATTCATATAAAGTGGATACAACTAAAAAAATAACCATTTCTTAGAAAATATAAAAATTTCAAAAGAAAACATGATTTATTTTCCAAATAAATATTCACAACATTCATCTTGATTTCCTCAATTATATTAACCATCCTTATACCCTATGAAAAACATTTTAAAACTTGGTATGAACACAAAACACATAGTAATGGACATAAAGAAAGAAATTTTTAGTCTAGTGAAAACATGAAAACCATTAAAACCCTTTTTCTTAAAAACACATTAGCATGCATATAAAGTATATATAGGTTCCCTAGGAAATAATTAAAATATTACTCTTACATTAACCCATAAAAATGGAGTAACCATGCGATATACTTCCTTCTCCATAATACCCAATGCATTGGACAGATATAATGGGGCTCAACCAGACATATCTTTAGCTATAATGGGGCTCAACCCATCATATCTGGAGCTATAATGGGGATCAACTAGTCATATCTAAAGCTATAATGGAATCAACCCATAATAAAAATTTTATAAGTAAATATATTTAATAAACACCTTAAATACCCTTTTTAATCCATTATGAAAACACTTTTATATTTCAAAATACCTTTTTCTTATCAAAATCACTCTTAAAATAAAAAACCACAAACATAATAATGAAATAATTTTCTTAAAAAATAACAATGAAAACAAATAAAAAATAATAAATTAATAAATAATAATTAAAGTGGGAGAATACACTCATGTTTAATAAGTTAAAAACACATCCCCTTTGACTTTTGTAAGAAGATTTGAAAATAGAACTTTAAAAGAGGGGTTTTAAAGAGAACTCCCTTACCCTGGGTTCGAATCATCACATACAATCTCTATCATCCAGAATAATAAAATTAATTTAATCATTTACCTAAATAATATATTTTTAAATGTTTATTATCTCTTATTATAATTTAATAATAATTACTTAATTATGTAATTTCATGTTTGATGTCTGGATGATATTCGTTACTTGGGTCCAAAATGAATTTAGTATAATGCCAATGTTCATAAGTTAATCATATCCAAATTAATATTCATAAAATAATAATCACTTTTATACCTAAATTATACTTTTAAATAAAACCATTTATGTATTTTCGGGAAAAATAAACAATGTTATAGTCATGGAGACGGTAGGTCATACGTACGCAAGAGTAACATTTCCATTTTTCAGTGATCATTTTTTAAAGAAGGTATGTATATTTTATATTTTCATAATTATAATAATACTATTACAATCATATTAAACATTTATATATACTTATATATATCATCCATGTGATTTGGTGATGAAAAATGAATCACATCACTTTGTGGAGGTGATAGTTCACACGTACGCACGAACGACATTATCATTTTTGTGTGAAAGGAAAGGAAAGAAAATATATGATATATTATTATTTAATAATGATAAATATGTCATTAATATCATGTATAAATATTACATACATAATTATAACCAACCTTAAAAGATGGTGATGCAAAACGAGTTATATTGGTTCGCGAGGTGGTTGTCTGCCGTACACACAAATGAATAATTCATTTCTCATTTGATGTAATTGGACACGTATTTGGTTGATGGTAGTAAAATAATGAAATATGATTATATTTAGGATAATTTATTTATTATTTCAAAATGGTGTAATAATATTTCATGGAATTAGAAGAATAAATAAAATAGAAACACTTAATTTAAAATGATATCTCTCCTTCGGATGACCTACTTTGATTAACACCTTAACACATCTAAGAAGGGCGTTATGCCTAAAATAAGGCCTCTATAATGTGGTTAGGGACTCTATTAAAGGATTTAGGCATATATTTTCCAACCCAATTAGGTTTTTATGTTTATTGAAATGAGAATAAAGAGTTTCCATTTATAGTATAGGGGGGATACTCTTGCAATTCATCAAAATATTAAATTAATATAAATTAATGGTCTATATTAAATGTGTAAAAAGTGATTTATTTAGAATATAGGATGAGTTTTGGTCTAAATAAATTCTAAATATAAAATTATATATTTTTTGATTACTTTTTCAATCCTTATCGTTTCGTTTTAAACCTTTTAACTCTTACTATTGTATCATGAAATTTACAATTTGAGGATTATTATAATAACTGTAAAATTAAAAAATACTAATAAATGAGTGATTTTTGAAATTTTATGACTTATAAGAATTAGGTTTCTGAAATTTATATTTTTATAAATTTTATATAATTTAGTAAAATATTATTTATTCAAAAATATAAACAATGTCAATTTTGACACTATTTATTACTTGACTTTTTAAAAATATCATATCAGTAAGATAAATTCAAAAAATACATCTAAAACATAAATAATATGTCAAAGTAATATAAAAAATTATTTTATGACATTAATATTCTCAACTAAAATTTATTTTAGTATTTTTAATATAATTTATTTTCTATTTCCATAAATTAAACTATTACTACATCACCATTGTACAAGTCAATAATTAAATTATTTCATATATAAAAAATAAAAATAAAGTTTCATGATAAAAATAAACATTTTAGATTTCAAAATAATATTTTTGTTTTAAAATACCCCCTATATAAGACAATATTAAAAATATTTCAACTGTTAAAAACAAATGTGTGAAAAAATTGACTTTTCATTCTATATAATATTATAAATATCATATAATTGTCTTATTGGATTAAAAAGGCTTTAATTTCGGTCAAATGATGTTTTTTGTAGAAATACACTCATATAATGAAATTTTGATAAGTTTTAAGGTTATATTTCTATATTTATAATATTATATTTACCTTTAATTACCCGATTTACACTTAACCATGGTACTAAAAAATACTACTAAAGTTTCTATTCATATTGTCAAATTAAAAGGGACCTAATTATGAAATTTTTACCCTATGATTATAAATATGTAATCCATTTTTTAACATTAAAAACATATAAATTATAAAAATTAATTATAAAAATAACCCACTTGATGAAATGAGAAAATGAGTTTTTAATATAAAAATGTTCAAAAGTTCACAAAGTTTTTATATCCAATTTCAATGGGAAAATTATTAAATTGACAATAATTATGTTAAATGATAAAAAATTGATCTAATTATACTTTAAAATAATTTAAATATATAATTTAAAACTATAAATAAATTTGATGAAATAATCGTTTTCAATTAAAATGAAGTATTTTTTAACTTTTCATCAAAACATGAAACTTATCAGAAATATACCAATAATTAAACCAAATAAATTTTGATATTACACTTAAAAATAAGAATTTTATTGTTTCAACTATAATTTATAAATTTGATAAAAATAGATTTAAAATAACTTCTCTATCAAAAGGTGGTAAAACTATTTTTGAGGAAAACACATTTTTAAACGTAAAACTTGATTTATTCTTTTATGATGCCTATAAAATATTTTGGATTTATGTAAAAAAATTATAAAATAATTTATATTTCTTATATCATTACTTGGTTTGTTTCATTCTTCCCTCATTTTGGACATTGTTTCCTCATAATTTTATTCACTTATTAAATAAGTGGGGATATTTTTCCATCATAGCATATTTAGATTCCCATGTTGCCTCTTAAACCATATGGTTTTTACATAAAACATTAACCTGATGAATCAAATTACTCTTCAACACCAAATCTCTATGTTAAATACCCTGAACTATGTTTTTATCATAAGAAATATTATCTTCCAACTTAACTACTTCTTAACTAAAAACATGAGATGGATCCAACATATATTTCTTAAACACTAATAATTAAATATATTGTGTACCTAGGATAAGCTCGGAGGTAATTCCACTTAATAGTTAATCGATCCAAATTTCTCTAGGATTTCATAGGTTCAAATGAACTATGTACTTAGCTTCCCATTTTTACCAAAATGAAACACACTTTTCCATGGAGAAACTTTGAGAAATACATGATTGCCTACCTAGAAAGAAAAATCATTCCTATTGTTATCGTAATAATTATTATACCTAGTATAGTATGTCCTAAAGTGTCGCTAAATCATCTAAACTTTCTATTCCGTTTTCTCTACCAATTTTAGTCCCATCAAGTTCTTTTCACCCACTTCATCCCAAAATGTTGGAGTTCCAGACAACTTTTAATATAATTCCTAATATGTTTCCATATTTATAAGGGAATGAATATTATTATTATAATAAAACTCAACCAATGTAATATGTGGATCTCAAAATCCTAAATAATCCATTGAAAAAACACCTATAATATCCTCCAAGTCCTAATTTTTTTTATGCATATCCATCTCATTGAGGATGAAAAGTTATGCTAAAATTTATTTTAATTCCGAAACACTTCTGAAGGCATTTCCAAAAATTAGAAGTGAAAATGAAAACATGACTAGATAAAGTAGAGAGGGGAACTCTATGAAACCTAAAAATATCTTTAATATACAACTGAGAAAGTTGATCCAAAGATAGAGTATCTCAAATAACAACAATATGACCAAATTTGATTAGTCAATCAACAATAACCCAGATCATATTTTTAACTCCATAAGTATTTGGTAATCCCACCAAAAAATCGTGGATATATTTTCTCATTTCCAATCCAGCAGTGGAAAAGTCTGAATCATCCCCTTTGGAAAATATCATTCTTATTTAACCTGCTAATGAGTAAAAAACTTTATTGTAATATCAACAATATCTATTTTCATTCCATCCCACTAGTAATACTCACGAAGGTCTCTGTGCATCTTAGTGGTGCTGGGATAAAATAAAAATGAAGAACTATGAGCTTCACATAACAACTCTTTCTTTATTTTTGAATCATAAGGAAAACATAATCTCTTCAAAAATCTCAAAACACAATATTTAACAATGATAAATTCTGGAATCTTACCCTTTTGATCAATTATAATTTTTCTAACTTATGGTATTCCTTACTTTTCTGCATAATTATTTTTAATAAATATGATCACACTAACACCTGAAACAAGATAGGGTAATATATTATACTAATAAGTTCTAAACCATAATTCATTAACTAATTATAAAATGGGTCATGTTCCAAACATATATTGGTTAATGTGGCATTACCTTTTTGTCTTAACGCATCAGCCACCTTTATTTGCATTTCTAGTTTGGTAATGAATCATACAATCATAATATTTGATTCATTCCTGTTATCTTCTCTATCTCATGTTCAATTATTTTTAAGAGAATATATACTTGAAACTTTAATTATCAATAAATATTTCACATTTTACTTCATTAAAACATTACCTCCAAATTTTTAATGTAAAAACAACAACATATAATTCCAAATCATATGTATGGTAATTTAAATCATGATGTTTCATCAGATGTGAAACATTAGAAATTAATTAATCATTCTACATTAATACACAACCATGACCTTTCAACAAAGCATCACTATAAATAAAAAATTAACCATTTCTAGAATGATGATTTAGAACTAAATCATTCACTAATCTTCTATTCAATTTCTAAAAACAATGATGACTTTCTTTTGTATAGATTCACTTAAATTCTTTTTGTGTTAACGTATTCAGTGGGATATATATTGCCATGAAATTTTTTCAATAAACCCCCACTAATAGCCCTCTAAAACATGAAAACTATTAATCTCGACTATATTTTTGGGTCTTGTCCATTCATCAAATACTATCATTTTATAAGGATCAGTAATTATTCCATCTTTAGAAACAATGTTACCATGGAATGAAATTTTTTTAACCAAAATTTACTTTTTCTAAATTTCCCATACAGTTTCTTTTCTATTAATGTTTTCAAAACAACCCATTATTGTTTTTCATACTCTTATTTACTTTTAGAATATACCAAAATTTCATCAATACAGAACCACAAACACATAAAATAAATCTTGAAATATTATATTTATAAGATCCATGAACAAAACATGTGAATTAGTGAATCCAAACGACATAAAAAAATTCATAATTCAAAAATCTACTACAAAATGTAGTTTTCAAAATGTCGGCTTCCTTTAATTTCAATTGATGATACCCCAAACTCAAGTAAATATTTAAAAAAAATATTCCCCCAAGAGTTGACTAAACAAATCATCAATAAGAGGAAATGGATACTTGTTCTTAATATTGATGTTATCCCGGGATCTATAATCAATGAATTTTTTAATTGAACCATATTTCTTTTTAATAAACAAAATTGGAGCACCCCATGGTGAAGTAAAAGGTTAGATGAATCCTTTATCTAATAATAACTGCAATTGTTTCTTCAACTCTAAATGTTCCATTTCAGCTAATCCATAAGGGGGTTTAGAAATTGTTTTATCATTAAGAACTAAGTTAATAGTAAATTCAACTTCCCTCTCAGGTATAATACTACGAGAATCATCCGTAAAAACATCAAAATACTCATTTACAACTTGAAAATAATTAATCTAAACAGTTCCTTTGATTTCAACAATAAGTGAAATATAACATTCATTTCCTTCTTTTTATAGTTTCTCTACTTCTTGATATTTATTAATGGTATGGGTATATTCTTGTTTGTAAATTTAAACACCTTATAAAACGAAACTTATTTAGAAATAAAATCTATCTTGGCATGGTAAAAAAATAGAAACCATACCCAGAATAATATCAAACATTACTAGAGGAAAAACAATGAGGTTTTCAGGTAAATTCAATCCACATAAAATGATAGGAATATTATTATAATTTTTTTTAATATTTTCTCCAGGGTTTTTACCATATGTTTTGGATTCATTTCTTAAGGTGTAATTTCAAATTTACTATGAACTGTCTCAAAAATAAAGGAATGTATAGACCCCTAATCAAACAACATATTGTAATTTTCTATAAAAACAAGTTATATACCTGATACCACTTCATATGATAGATCAACATATGATGATATAGTTACAAAGTATTTTCCCAGAAACTTATGTTTTTCATAATATTGATTTACACATGAGTGACTAAATTTGGAAAAACTTTAGAAAAATGACCCAAATCCTTATAGTTAAAGTATCTCACCATCGTATTCTCATTATTTTTTTGAACATTTTCCTTTAAATCACGAGACATCTTTCAAAATATTCCAAATTTATATCACTTCATTGAATTTACAAGACATTCTATGGGATGATTTTTACCACACTTTTCACAATAAGTGAATTTTAATTTCTTTACCTCTATATTTCTTTGATGAATTCTTCCCTAATACATTCCAACCTGATCATTTATTATTCTTGTCATAATAAGGAATATATGTTTCAGAAAACACAATCTCAAATTTTTCATCAAAACAAATGAGTTTCTCATAACTTTTGAACTCTCATGAAGCTAAATATCTTTATAAAAATGGCTTCAAACCAGAGTAAAATATATAAATTTTACTATAAAATACCTGAATAAAATCTGGTGTATACATTGCCAGTCTCATAAAATTTGATTCATACATATTCATAGAATCATAAACATTCTTCCTTAGTTATATTAATTATTTATCCATTCTGATTCGGACAGTTTTAGAAAATTAATTTTCCATAAAAAGGATATTATAATAATACCATTACAGAGTGTCAATATTATCTTTTTCATTGGTATAATTAACTAGAGACAACTATTTATCAACTTCACATTTAAAATGATAAATGTAAAGGGTTAACTTTTTATTTTTAAAATATCCCATGACATCATATCTTTTCCAGTACATTGATCCATCCTTCAACTACTACCGATTCAGGTGATCAACTAAAATATGGGGTATTTTTCATCATAAAATACTCTATAAAATAAATCTTACATCAAGGAATATTTGGTTCTTCTCTATCATGGATACCATGACCATTTATTTCATGATTCAAATGATCCATCACTACAACTAATTGTTATGTTATGACTCCGACCATCTCAAGATGCTGATTTGGAAGGCTGTTTTCCTCTTGATTTCATACCACCATAAGAACCCTATTTCCTCAATAGATAACCGTTCTGAACTGTCTTATATTAGATGAATCAACATGGTAATCATTAAATGCTGTAACATTTTAACTTTTCCATAAGGTAAAGTCTTTTAAATCAATGTTATTAATATTACGATAACCTCTAAAGTTATATAAATTGGACATTACTACCAACTATAAGGCCCCAACACTAAACATTACATATTATAGTATTTTTTAATAATAATTAAATTTATTTCACATTAAAGATCTTTTTAGGTTTATATTTTTAGGGATTTAGGTCATAAATCATAAATAACATTTCACATTCCATAAAAGTGGGTACAACTAAAATTGTATCCATTTATTCCAAAATATAAAACTTTTAAAATAAATCATGATTTATTTTTCCTAAAAATTATTCATAATATTCATCTTGACTTTATAATTTATCTTAACCTTCCTTATACCCTGTGAAAATTTTAAAAAAATTGGGATGACAACAAAAAAAACTCAGTAAGTGACATAAATAAAGAAATCATTAGTCTAGTGAATACATGAAAACCATTAAAAACCATTTTCTTATAAACTTATTTTCATCCTTAGAAAAATCAATCAAGATACTTGGGAAATCATTAACACATTACTATTATATTCACCCTTAAAAATGTAATAACTAAATGATGAAATTCTATATCTGAAGTACCCAATGCATTGGAGAGCTATAATGGGGCTCAAACTAGCTTATCTTGATCTACTATGCAGATCATCCCATCATATATATTGATATAATGGGGATAAAACAATCATATATTAATATATAATGGGTTCTATCTATAATAAAAAAACCTTGAGAAATCTGTTAAACCCATGAGAAAAACACTTTCATATATCATATTACTTTTTTTATTTTAAAAATGACTTTTAAAATATACAAATCACGCACATAATAAGTAAATAATTTTATTCAAAAAGAACTATGAAAAATTATAAAGAAAACAATAAATTAATAAATCATCATGAAATTGGGAGAATCAAATCATGCCCTATAAGTTCAAAAACATTTCCTTTGACATTTGTAAAAATTATTTGAGAAAATAACTTTATAAGAGGGTTTTTAAAAGAAAGTCCCTTACCTTGGGTCTGATTCATCATTTAAAATATTTATCATACTGAATAATAAAATTAGTATAATTATTTATTTGTTTAGTATATTTTTAATGTTTATTATCACTTATTATCATGTCATAACAATTAATTTATTATGTAAGTTCATTTCATATGTTTTAATGATATTCGTTACTTGAGTCCAAAATGAATTTGGTATGATTTAAATAGTCATAATTACCTCATCAAAATAATAAAATTTATGAAATAATAATAAATTTTATACATACATTATATTTTTAAATCAAACAATTTATGTACATTTATGGAAAATGAACAACGTTATAATCAAGGAGATATAGGTGGTACGTACACAAGAGTAATGTTTGAATTTTTCAGGGATCGTTTTGGAAAGAAGGTAATCATTATTTTATCTTTCTGGAATGATCCAAATATTACTAATATCATACTAAAAATTTAAATATACTTATATATTTATATCATCAATATGATGTGGTGATGAAAAATGAATCACATCGCTTTGTGGAGGTGATGGTTCAAACATACGCATGAGCGATGTTAACATTTTTGTGTGCATGGGAAGGTATGTAAATAAATGCTATATTATTTTTTTAATAATGATAAATTTTACATGAATTTCATTTATAAATATTAATTCCATAATTATAACTCTTCTTGAGAGACAGTGATGGAAAATAAATTATATTGGATTGTTGGGTGGTAGCCCCTTGTACACATGAATGAATAATTCATTTCCCATTTGATGAAATTTTAGATGGATTTAGGTGATGATAGTAACATAATACTGTCTCATTATATTTATGGTAATATATTTATTATTTCACCATCGTGAAATAAAATTTTTAGTAATTTGATGAATAAATAAAATAGAAACACTTAATTAAAAATGATACCTCTTCTTCAGACGACATCCTTTGATTAACACCTTAAAACCTATAAGGATGGTGTTCTGTGCAAACTAAGGCCTATAGAATGTCTTTATGGATTTTAGTGAGGTATATAAGAAGATATTGTCTAGAAAAATAGGTTTTTATGTTTATTGAAATCATAATAATGGGTGACCTTTTATAGGATAGGGGAGGGGAACAATTGGAATTCTTTAAAATATTAAATTAATATAAATTTATATTATATTCTAAAGGGGTAAAAAGTGATTTATTTCTAATATAGATTTATTTTGAGTCATAATAAATTAATAAAATAAAAATTAGAAATGTTTTAATTAGTTTTCTTGTTCCCTGTCTTTTTGTTTTAACCCTTTGAACTCTTACCATGATATCTTGTAATTTACGCTTTGAGGGTTAATATAATTACTATAAAATAATAAAAGTCCAATAAATGAGGAACTGATGAAATTTTATGAATTAATATAATTATTTGGAAGTAATTTATATTTTTACAAATTTTATATCACTTAGTAAAATATTATTTGTTCTAAAATATTAATAATGTCAATTTTGACACTATTCATGAATTGATTTTTTTAAAAAAATCATAACATCAAGATAAATTCAAACCAATACTTCTCAAACATAAATAAAAACTGAAATTAATCTAAAAAAATATTTTATTAAATTAATAATTTAAAATTATATTTATTTTAGTAATTTTAATAATAATTATTTGATATTTCCTTCTATTAAACAATTACTGCATCACTATTGTGCAAGCCTTTAATTAAATTATTTCTTCTCTCGAAATTTTTTAAAAAATTATCATGAAAATTATAAATTTTTTTATTTAAAAATAATATTTTTTGTATAACATATCCCCTAAATTACCCTATATTAAAAATATTTTACTTGTCAAAAACAAAAGGGGGGACAAAATCGACTTTTCTTTGAATATAATATTATAAATTTCATTCTGTCATCCAAGTGGCATAAAAGATATTAATTTTATCCCAAGGTTTATTTTTGTTGTAAACAACTCATACAATGAAATTATGACAAGTGATAAGGTAATTTTATAATATTTATTAAATTATTTTTACCTTTAATTACCTGATTTACTTTTAATGGTTGTAATAACAAATATTATTAAAGTTACTATTCATATTTAAAAAAATAAAAGGGACCTATTTATTAAAATTTGACCTTATAATTATAAATATTTAATCCATTTTTCAAAATTAAAAACTCATAAATTTTATAAATTAAATTAAAAAATAATCATGTTGACGGAATGAGAAAATTTGTTTTTAATGTAAAAATATTCAAAAGTTCACAAAGTTTTTATATCCAATTTCAATGTGAAGAATATTATAATGACCTAAATTGTTTTAAATGATAAATAATTGATCTAATTATACTTCAAAACCATTTAAATATATAATTTAATGCTATAAATAAATTCGATGATAAAGTAGTTTTCAATTGAAATGTTGTATTTTTTCACTATTCATCAAAACATGAAACTTATCAAAAAAATACCAAAAATTAAAGCAATTTAAATTTTAATATTCCAATTCTAAATAATAAGTTTATTTTGTCAAATAGATTTTATAAAAGTTAAAAAATATATTTAAAATAAGTGATCCCTCAAAAGGTGGTAAAATGGTTTTTTAGAAAAAAAACACATTTTTAACCATAAAATTGGATTTATTATAATATTATGACTATAAAATATATTGGATGAATGTAGAAAAATTTTATAAAATAGTTTGAAATTATGATTTTATTACCTGGGTTGCCTCATATATGAAATTCTTCATAACACTTTTTTAATGTAAATGGGTTGATAGAAAAAGTGCAATTACCTTCATTGAATTGGGATTCGTAAATGTTAATTTTAGTCATATAGAATATTTATTTTATACCTACTTATTTTTCCAATTTCAAGGAAAAAATAACAATGATCTAAAAAAATTAATTTCATAAGTTTAAACAATATACTAAAGGTGAGAAATAGAATAGAGGTGATTAACATAATAATCGTAGGAAATTTGTAAAACGTTATGAGGCCAAAAAAAGATAAGATCTCATCACATGATTTTGATAATCAAATTTATTAAATTTATATGCTTTGGTGATAAATTTTATGTTTTATGGAATGTGTGTGGTCTCTCTATGCGCTATGATAAATCAATTTTCATTATTTATACTATAATTAGTACTTAAATGCACATGAGAATGGATATAGACACTTGGCACACTATTTTTAATTATAATGAAGGAAACCATTTGGGAATATAATATGGTAAAATTTTATTATACACTCTTATTTTTAATTAAAAGTTGAATTATGAAATATTGATTTCGTTGTTATTCTACTTTATATTTTATATTTATATTAAAATACTATGGGATGAAATCTCTTATAATTGTTACTAAAAAATTCCCTAGATAATTTTAAATTACTCTTACAATAATAAATAATAGGGATATTAATGTAAATGTCACACCCCTCACACCAAATTTATATGAAAACATTATAAACCATACAACATGGGATGCTTTCATTACCCATCATAGTGAGGAGGAATTTAAGTTACAATGTGATCAATTTATATTTATTTTACATTAAATATATAAATTACTTTGATTAATAAATGATAATTTATGAAATACCAAAGAATTTACTATTATAGGAAATGTATAAGTAAATCACCATACCCCTACCTTAAAGAAAGTATGGGGTACATTGTAACTGTAAAAATATAGCATATACATTTAATTTATAGTAAATATTTGATGTGATATAAAAAAATAATATAATTGTGATTTTTTTATATGAATATTAATAAAAAAGAATATTTATCAACCTACATCATACATCATGTGTTATAGAAGAAGGATCACGTAAAAAATGGGAAAATGGTGTATTAAAAAACACAGAAAGTATTGAAATCATGTAAAATAATTAAAAATTGTATTTCTAAAATATATTAAAAAATAATAATGAATTTTACTTTTTCTTAATTATTATCAGAATTAAACACAATATGAGTCAACTTCCGTAACTGAAGAAGAACTAACTATGATGGCTTTGATGGGTCAAGAAACGTTTTCTCACTTTAGAGGTGTGAGTTTTAGAGTCCCTATATAAGACTACATTTGTAAAGAACAAACACAAGTATAGTATGAAAAGAAAAGGAAATATATGCATGATAAGATTAAGATTCTAAAGGAAAGAGTAAATGAAAAAAAGAAATATTAAAACATATCCTTAAAAGGGACCAACAATAATAGTCAATATAATAAAAACCGCATTTACTTCACCTTAAACCATCGTTTTAATGAAATCCATTCCCATGAAAGACCTACTTTACCTATGGCAATAAAAATTTTTAAAAAAATTTTAAATTGTAAATAAATAGTTATTGAAACTTCTATTGTATTTAAATATTTTTTAGAGAATTTGATTGTGGTTTATATGTTTCATTATCCACTCATCTCATTGTTGCTAGAGGTATGGTCTACAATATTCAAGGAGATATCCTAATTATTAAAAACTATAAATTATTAAAATGAGAGTCGGGATTTAAGTCACTAATTATCCTATTGGTAAGTTACATATTCCTCTGTATTATATTGATATTAATATGGTGGATCATTTTATTGGATGTTCTATAGAATAAATATTTACAATTATAAAGATACATAATGAAAAGGTGGTATTTCATTTCAAACATACATTATAATAAATATCATTTAAAATGATTTAAAAAGTTATAAACTAATGTAGTTAGTGACAATAGGTGATGTACAATATTTGAAACACTCCTATTAGATCAAAAACATTTAAGGATACCATTTCTACAGTAAAATATCTTTTAAATTAATTGATATTAATAGATTTCCCATATTCAATATTGTAAAATGGTAAAAATGTAACATTTTATTTGAAGAGAAAGGATATAGAGGCATCTCCCAAGACCTTATCATTCTGGAGAGTATAAGTGTAATTCTCAAAAAAATGGTAAGGTTCCCCAGTTGAGAATTTATATATCATGTCATTTTTTTAGAAAATTATATGTTGGTTATGTAAAGGGAAAAACTTTTGATGGAATTTATACATTTTCTAGTCATGATATGAATTCTATACATTGCCATTTATGTATCAAATTTTTTTTAGAACTACGAGAATACTAAAAACAATATATTCAAGTGAAGAAATAGATATTTCCATGAATGAATGGAGATCTTACATAGTTTGAGAATTTTTATAAACATCATAAACTAGTGTTTTCCTATTACTTATGTAATTATTTTTCTTTTTCAATTTAACTACATGTTTTTTTATTTTTCAATATTCACCATCTCATATATGCATTCTCTTTCTTTTATTATATTTGTCCACTTCCTCCAAAACATCATAGATACTGGTAATCCTTTCCATATTCTGCATGAACATTCTCCTTCCATGGATTAAAATCAAAATTTTATACCCCATTGCGTCAATTATAAATTTGAATATACATAATCATTTTAATATATTTTTTATGTTAAATAATCATTTTGGAACATGAGATTATAACCTAATTTTCATTAAAAAAATTACTCACGTAAGAATAATAAATGATATAAGCATATGCAATTAAATGCCTCATATCACTATTATATTGAACTCTAGAAACATTAAAATTCATAATGTCTTGATAAAAAAACTCTGGCTATAGATGACATCAAACCCAAGAGATACCACTTCTTAGAAAAACAATAAATTAACTTTTTTATTATTCATGGTTAGTAAAACTACTTTGAAACATATTTGAATTCATGTGTCCAACCAATGATCTATAAAATATACTGTGTTATTGAGCCAAAAAACACATTTTTCCACTACATTTACAAATTCAATTATACTTAAATGTGAATTTTTGAAATTGATATCTAAATAATTTTTCAATATTAGGATCCCTATGGTTGTATTATTAGCTTTTAACCACCAATTTATAATAGAAAATGATAAGTCCAGAATAAAAATCATTATAAAAACCATACAAATGGTTTTAACATTTAATGAGCTTATCTTAAAACTAGATTGTCTTCAAAAATTTATAGCAATAATCATCAACTAATTTTTTACATGGATGAAAATCCCCACACAAATATTACTCTTCAGACGAAGATAATGATCAGGTATGTGTTGTGATCTGAAAGATGTAAAGTGGATTTATATAATTAGAAGCCTTTTTAGTTTTATAAACATTCCTCTAACAATATAAACTTATTAAATAGGATCATAATAGTTTTAAACTTTTAGATTTTTATATTTAATTCATTTTCAACATGTAAGAATAACATTGATGCCAATCATATATGTTATGTAACCAAAATTATTGAATATAAATTTTTTATGTTATATAATTGTTTTCTAAATGATCAAATTGGGAAGAGGACGTAAAATTTTCATAAATATTTAGGACAATGATCATTGATTAATTTATTATTTTTATTAAAAACCCATAAATTGAACTGATGTCTAATTCATATGGAATGATACAAAGTGTCTCTTTACAATTAAATGTATATCTATTAGTATAAAATTAATTGAATTATCATAACAATGTAACTTTACTTGGATTATCAAAAACATTTATGAAAACCAGTTTTAACTAATATGTCACCAGTGGAAAGAAAGAACATGTTAATTCTTCATGTGATATCATATTAATGACCCAATATGATTTTTCAAAATAAAACATATTTTTTGTTGTACATAAAACTGAAAAACAGTCTCTGTTCATTTGTTACATATTTATTTGGTATTTATATAATTGTTCTATATTATATTATGATATGTTTTTATGAATTATATTGTCAATTATTAACTATATATCATGTATAATAAATAAAATATATTTTGAATTACTTAAATTTTATCATGTATTATATAACATCACAATTGTAATTAGTTTTCATTTCCTTAAGAAAATTTTACAAAATAACCAAGTTATAATTACGATCACATGCTTCATTGATATGAAACTAATTGATCTATTAATAGGATCCCCTTTGAGTAGATTTTTTTTATATTGGTTGTAATTGTTTTTGTCTGTAACTATTGTATATCATTATAGTTCTTATAGTAACTATATCAAAATAATAAAATGTAAAGTAATTCTTAATTAATTAAAAATATTTTGACATTCTTTATAAAATTTAATTCAATTTTATGTTTTATTGGTTGGATTTTATTTATGTTAATTTCTTTAAAAAACTACAGCAGGTGATGAATTCTTTTATCAGTACTAAATAATCATTGATAAAAACCTACATTTATTATCATATACATTATGAGCACATTAAAGTTGATAATAAATGTATTTTTTTAGTACTAATAGAGGCCTAATATGTTGTAGAGAAATACAATTTTCTTCATATAATTTGTCAAATAATTTTATAATATATCTAAAGGAAAGTAAATTCATTGAATTAAAAAATTTGGTTTTAATTGAAATAAAATAATGTAAACAATCATTCAACTACTAGATAAGTCAAACATTTATTCTCTTAAAAAACAACAAATAATTATTTTATTAATCTTATGTACATACCATAAATCCCCTGTTATTTTTTTCAAATCACAATACCTTCAATGTTTTAGTTAATATGATAGTTATTATATGATATTTCAAATTTGATATTTCTTAATAATACAAATTTTCTTAATATATATATATATATTGAAATTATTATATATACTATAATGTTTATTATAAAGATATTAATATATTTTTTTTTATCATTTATGCATGATATATCATTATATATAAAATTTATATATTTGTCTTTACCTTTTAATGTATATACAAAAAAACATCGCACGACCATATTATAAAACATTCATCAAAAATTTAATTAGAGATCTGAAATTAAAATTAATACTAATATAAATTTCAACTTGTAAATTTACATTAAAATTTTTCATTTTAAATTTATGTTGGAAATTTATACTAGATATTTTTCATGTATACATACATTTAAAACTGCTAATGGAAGTATACATAAATAGATGGAAATCTACTATAAATTTGATTTCCGATAAAAATTTACATAGAATTGGTTGTGAAAATTTACATAGGGTATTTTCAATAAAAAAGTATGAATATAATTATTATATAAATATGTTAGTACATAAATAAAAAATGATTTTTTCATTGTAAAATTTCATCAGAAAATTCTAATGAAATATTCAACTAGAAATATTTACATCAATTTTCCACATAAATTTTTTTACTTATGTTTTATAATTATTATACTAATAATTTGATTAAAAATGTTTAAAATAAATTATGGTTTTTTTAGAGAAAATATATTAAAACATAAATAAATAATTTATTTAACATGGTGATTTTAATCGAAAATTTAATCAAAATATTTTCATAAAAAAGTACTAAGGAATTTTTTTCAAAAATGTTCCAATCATCCGGGTGAATTTATTCATAGTATTTAATTTCTGATGAAAATTCCCAAAATTCTGATATAAATTCCCAATAAAAGGTTCAATGAAAATTTTTTTAAAATAATTTTTTTATCATTAGAAAATAATTCTTAAAATTAAAATAAATATATGCAAATACATTAGTATAGGTATACACATTTAAACAAAATTATGAATTTTTTTTAGGATGGATCAGTTACAAAATCCTAGGTTATCTATGGGAGTTTGAGGTTCACCCTTAAGATATGATGGAAATCAATTATTTTAGAATCATACGGGCTCACCATTTTTAATTTAATCCATGCATCGTAGAAGGGCTTGCAATATTTTTGATTACTGGTTCTAAAGATCCACCCTATTTCCCACCTTTTCTCATCATGCATGTTATCTTTCATCAAAAGAGAAGGGAAAAAGGAATCTCATTTACTAGAGACCCAGTGTAACATTAGTGAATCACATGTTTTATTGGTGCATTTTTATTCGTGGTTGAGTTATCTTATAATTCATGATCATAAAACTCTAAATTAAAATCCCTTGTTTGTTTCTAAAAAACATAAATTATGTATTTGTATGAAAATTTTACAATTTTGAGCGGAAATAAATACTCAATATTTGAAATGAAATTTTATACTAAAATTTAAAAAATGAATTTGATTACCCTAATTCTAAAATAAATAATTTTTTAAATTGTTGGCACATATATATTAATAAATAAATAAACAATGTAATTTTTCAATAAAAATTTGTAATGAAATTTTCCAATGTAATATCAAATTAAAATTTCCATAATAAATTTTGAGTCTAAATTTCAAAAAATGAAAATAAATAAATATACTAATATAAAAACAAAAAAATATTAATTCTCATCATGAATATGCACTAAAAAATTTCATTAGAAACTTTTAGTGTATATTTCCACATAAAAATTTATGTTAAAATTTTAATAAATATTATAAATGCCAATTTCAACTTTATTTTTTTATAATTTCCTAAATTATTCGATTACCATAATTCTAAAATAAATTCATATTTAAATTTTTAGTTTAAAATATATTAATACATAACCTAGAAATAGAAATTTTCATGAGAAATTTGCAATGATAATTTTCACTAGAAAATTTTATTTTAAATCTCAATAGGAAAATTTTAGTTCAAATTGCTATTCAAAATTAGTATGTAAATTTTCAATGTTTATTTTCCTCTTGAAATGTTCATTTAAAATTCCTAATGAAAATTTTCTCTAAAAATATCCAAAAAAAATCAATGTAAGATAGAAATTTTCAATGAAAAAAAAAACAAAAACACACGCATAAAAATAAAAATATACATGGTTATGTTGAATTATAAATTTCAAGTGAAAATGTAAATTGGAAATTTCTAGTACATATATAAGAACATATATTAAATTTTAATTTTTAATTTTATTTACATTTACACTATAATTTTCCACTAATATAAATCTATACTGAATATTTACACTAAAAAATTTAAATTAACACACACATATATATATATATATACATACATACAAGTGTGTAAGTATAAAAATATAAATTTACAAAATAATTTTCATCTTCAAATTTACACTGGAATTTCACAAAATTTCATTGAAATTTTGTAATGAAAATTCACATTTAAAATTTATAGATATTAGTTGACATTTATTCTCATATTTCAATATAAGAATCTAAATATATATTAATATAAGTATGTTAAAGCATATATACATACAGTTTAAATTTTTTCAAAAAAAATTATAATTATCGATATAAATTAACATTAAAAATAAAAATAAAAATTTTACTCTTGAAATTTGTTCAAAAATTTGTATATGTTAAAAAAAATATTTAAATTTGATGTGAATATTTATAAATACTTAAATAAATTATGAAAATTTTCATTAAATATTTTTAGTCCAAAATTCTATAGGGAATTTACAGTGTAAGTTTCTATATGGAATTTAAAATTCAAATTTCAAGTTAAATTATAAAATGGAAATATATTTATATATAAAAATCAATGTAAACTTTCTTCTAGAATCTGTAGTGAAAATTTTCACTAAAATGGTTTGGTGCATATTTCCACCAGAATGTTATAGTTCAAATTTCCACTATAATTTTCAATACTGCTTTCCAATATATATTTTCTACAGATCATATATTTCCTAATAAAAATATACATTTTTTAGTGAAAATATAGAGTGTAAATTTTAATTGTATACATAAATTTTGTTTTGAAATAAATTTATTTATACATGCATGCACACATGTACACGTATATATACACTATTATTATTTTTTTCTTCATTAACTAAATTATATTAATATATATTTTTCAATGATAATATTAATAATTAAAATATTAAATATGATATATAATTATATATATATATAATTTTTTATGAAACAAATAAAAGAAATTATATTTTTTTCACATTTTAAAAATATATAATTATGAAGGTATACAAATTATTTTATAATGAAAAGTTTTTCTATAATTAAAATATATATTATACTATGTTCTTAGGGGTACAGTTATAATAAAACATATAATAGATAAAAAAAATGATGTTATATAGTTTTAATTTTAAAAAAAATTAAAAAAATTAAACATAAATATTTCATGGTGTAATTATTGTACATGTATAAAAATACAAAAAAAATATAAAAATTTATAAAAGAATGGTGTTATATAATTTTGTTTTATTATTATTAAATATTTATTAGAACTATTTTATATTTTAATATATATTTATTATTAATTTTTCATAATAAAATGTTTTTATTAAAAATATTTTGGAAAAATTTTTGTTTTAAATTGGTTTATATAATGGGGAGGATAGTAATCTGGTACGACTCTTTAAAATGAAGTAATTTGTTTTCTACAAATTGGTTTGATTAAGATTTGATATGGTAATATGTGCCTTTTTTTCAAGTGGGTAGACATATCAATCTGAACATAGCTCTCATGTTCCATCCACAACTCAATGATGGATCGCTTTTTCTGCCCACAATTATTTTCAAAGGTTGTGCCACTACTAGAAAGAGGGGAGTTTTTACCCCCTTGAAACGGGAAACCACTAAGCATTTCACTGGCCCTGAAAAAAATAAAAACCTACCTTTCATATACACCCTTTCCCCTTCCGACCCTCACATACTTTTGCAAACCCTATCCACCACTAACGATCCTCTCCCTCTCTAAAACCCCTCTCCACCTCCACCGCCACTTCCACCTCTACCTTCAAATCTGTCTCCCTCTCCCTCCCTAACCCCCCCCCCCCTCCACCTCTACCTTCACCTCTGGTTTCAAATCCCTCTCCCTCCCAGAATCCCCTCTCCACCTCTTCCTCTACCTCACTCTCCCTTAACTACCTCCCCTCCCTGAATCCCCTCTCCACCCAGGCTCACGTAACCCTTTGTTTCTATCCCAAAAAATCTTTCTTCCCTGCCTGAATCCTCAAATAGTAATCATCCTCCCACTGACCACTAGGGAAATCCAAGGTTATCTCCTATCTATCAATATACCCACCTTCATAATCTTTTAAGGCCAACAAAAATAATGTCTTTTTATTATTTTAGACTAAGTTGAGGTTTTCTAACCAGATTCTTGATCATCAGTTGATTGAAATCACTAGTTAATGATGAATCCTACATACCATATTTTTATCTCACTTGTCATTCGGTTCACTTAGAGAGCACACCGTTTCCCTATGATATTACAATTTCCATTTTATTTCTATTCAGTTTATTTCATTCCCTTAATGTTTCATACATAAATACCATTTTTTAGAAATGATCTAGCATGGTTCTCCCATTTATGTTACTCCATAGATTCTAATGAAACATAATGTATATGCATAATTCAGTTGCATATTAATTCCATGAACCCAATTGATCATCCAATATGTTTACTTTTACTTGTGGTTTCCCTTTGACTATCGCCAAGTGGGCATCATTTTCAATTTAAATTATAGTTTTTTGTTCAATTTTTCCAATGGATCCTTATAATTTGTTATTACTTCAGTTGTGATTTTTAATTGTTTGAAATTTTTTCTTCAATTGTGGATGTATTATGCCTACTGGATAGTTCTTCAAACAGGTACCATAGAAATAAAAATTGTATGTATAGTAAAATTTTTTAAATGCTTTCAAATTATAAAATTTTTTCCAATTTTTTGTTTTAACTATGACTGAATGTGTATACAATTATATCCTGATGTATTTCCAAAGTTTTTCAACCTTTATTATTTTTTTCAGATCATAATTCTTGATAACAATAATTGGTTTGGTAGAAATTTTTATTAGTATTTTTTTATATATGGATTTAGATACCATTTTAGCATTTTTATTCATGTATATTAAGAGGTTTATACATAGAAAAAATGATTGGTATTATGATAAAAATTAATATGATAAAGTGATCATTGAATTCACATCTCAAAAATGTGTTAATAAATTTTTTACAAATATAGAAATGGTGGTTTTTATATTATTTCATTAACTAATGTTTTCATCTCCCTCAATTTAAAAAAAATCTACCTTTCTTCTCATTTGTTTTAGGTTTTTCTCATCACTGGTTTTATAGTTTATATTATCCTCCCAGAGTATGTCTTTTATATATTACCAACACCATTATTAGTTATTTTTTAAAAATGTGTATGCATTACTATCATGATTATTATTATTTTTTTGAAGCATATGTTCATATTAACAACATCATATTATTAGTTTTTTTTAAACCATGTTTTTATATTATTTTAATTTAAATTTGTGTTCTTTTTAATTCCAAGAAGGATGATTGGAGTAAATTATTATATTCTCCTTTTTATTTTTTCACTACCGAGACAAAAATAATTGGACCCCTTTTCCCATTATAATATATAAAGGAAATTGTAATAGTTGAATTCCTACACTTGATATGTTTCATAGAGTTATTTAAAATCATTATAAAATTAAAAATGAAGAGATCATTTTCCAAAAAACATTTTATGACTAAAAATAGGGTGAAAACTCTATAAAATATCTCTATTTACTTGATGAAAATAAATCCTCCCCATTCACCATTAAAAAATTATATCCCCATCACCACATTACTCTTATCCACAAAATATCATCTTTAGGTTCTCTTGAATCTCATAAAATCCCCAAAAAAATCTTGTGGTCTATAATCTCCCTTCTTTACACAGTTTAGAACATGTTTTGTATAGTATTAGAGATAAAATAATTTTTTTAATTTACCTTTTTTTGGTAATAATGAAAAGAATTCTAACCCTAAAACCTTTTATTTTTCAATTTTTTAAAATATTTTATTTAATTTTCTAATTGTTCACCTAATTAGATGAATTTCAGAGACATACATGGAATATAATAGAGCAGGGGTTAATTTTTTTGGATTTTTATTGGAAAAAAATTTTCTCTATATCATATTCAGTGTTCATTCATCATTGATGATTTTTTTCTGAAAAAATGGTATTTGTTAATTAATTTATTGTATGTGTGTCCATTAATGTCAAAGGTTTATAAATTTTTATTATGACTTAAATAAAAATATTTTTGATATACATGGTTTTATTTAAATTAATTTTCAAGTATTATTTCTTTCATTATTGAAATAAAATATTTTATAAAAATTGGTTTGGATTAGAAACTTCCATTCTGTAAATTTATTATTATGTGTAGTCTTCTCATTTAGAAATATTAACCCTATTTTCTATTTTTTAACAAACTTTTCCAGTTCTTTATTATATTATATGTTATTAATTGTTAAAATTTTATTTGGTTAGGAATTGGTGTGACAATTTACCTAAATTTTTAATTGATTGATCTAGATTTTTTAAAATTTCATACTCAGGCTAAAAAAATGATATGTATCTTTTCACCCATTTTAAAAAAACTTGTGCTATTTTAATTTACTTGAAAATAATTAATTTTTTTCTGTAATAGTATAACAATGTTTCATTATTTATGATGTTTAGCTAAATTACTTTTACATATGATCATTTATTATCTCTATACAAGTTTGGACTAATTGATTAACACTAATTATAGGAATATAATTTATTTTGATATATTATTTTATAAAAATAAAAATTCACATGAAATATTAATTGGAAAACTAGAAAGGGAATCATACTTATCTACTATGGAACCTTATAGATCATTGATTTGGTATATTTCAATAACTCATTGTGGCTTCTTGCATTTACTCATATTCATAATCATTTTTTAGTATTTAGGCGTGTTATTTTATATTTTTAAATTTTAGATGAATTTTATCTTATTTATAATGTCTCAAACTAATTATGTTTCAAGAATTTTGAAAATTAATCAATTATTATACATAATATCATTCTTAAATTAATACTGGCCTATTCTATTATGAAATTAAATATAGTCATACTTAATAATCGTTTTGTTCGTAACTATTTGTTTATTTTTATTATTTTCCAAAATTATATCATTTAAATTTTATTTTTTAATTATTGTTTTATTTTATACATAATTCAAAAAAATTTATAAAAAATCTATAAAAAATGTACAAAATGTTTTCATCAATAAAACACAACTTTGGGGTTTCATTGATATCGCATATTCAATTATTATTAAAAATGTTTAAATTTTCCATATTTATCTGATTTTTATATTCATTTGTAAGTTTTTTTAAATTCACATAATTAAGCATAATTTTTAGTGTATTTTAGATTACTGATTTCAAGAAAAAAAACATTCTAAACTAAAGAAAACTTATTTTCTCTATAAATATCATGGATTGAATTGTTTCTTTTTTTCTCTTTTGAAAAAGGGATGTTTTGTGAAATGAAAAAAATGTATTGGGATGTGGAAATTGGAAGATTTAATTCAATTCATCCCTTGTGGTTTCAATCAAAATCCTGGACAAATCATTGTTGGAGTGGTCTAACTGTTTTAATTTTTTTACACTAACTTTAGAAATTGTGATAAATAGAACAATATTTAAGAGATTATTTATATTGAGAAACCTACAACATCAAATTATTTTCTTTCAGTGGCTAATAAATTATTCCTTTTCTGATTTATTTATATCATATTCAATATTTTATATATTTATCATGTGTTTTTTCTTTGGAAACAAATCATCTTTCTTGACATGGTTATTGGATGATAAGCCTGGAGGAATATGATTAAAACATTTCACAGTTCATGTGATGTTCTTTATTTTACTTGGATGTTAGATACACCAACATGGCATGAATTGATGATGATATCGGTTTTTTACACCATGTTATATTTTGAATGGAATCATAGTGGTGAATTGTTCCTTATATTTATGCCATATAATATGTTTTTCATTATTTTATCTCTTGCATGCATTAGGCCTGTTTTATTACTGTTTTATAGTTAGATTATGTAATTTTAATACACATAGAAGGTTACATAGTATCATGTTAATAAATTTTTTCTACTACATAGTTAGCAGTTACAGAAAAACTAAGAATTACATTCTTTACTAATTTTTTCAATATCCTTTCTTTCAGATGTCATGAAATTTATAAATTAGTGATTTTATAAATAATTTTATGATTGGTTGATTTTGTATTCTCTCTATTTTGCATTTTTTTATGCACTTCTCATTTTGGAAAACCTAAATTCATTTTTTTTAACATTTCTATTATGGTGTTTATAAATTGTTGTGTCAACATGTATGTGTTAAATAAAAATTCATGATCTTCTTAAATCTTTCTAATCCTAGATCACCCAAAAACATACTATTTTTCCTTCTAAACATATTCTTTAGGGACATAAATAAATATTATCTTATTCTTATTTATATGTGGTCAAAAAGTTCCTTATTATTTTAATCAAATTTATCCTCCTATAATTCTGTTTTTTATATCATTCTAGTTACATGGAAGATTATAAATGAATCTTCATTTAAAGATCTAGGAAAGGCACAATCACAATTAACTGAAATAGCGGTTGAGATTTTTTCTTATCCTTATGTTTGATATTTAGTGTTAATTCAGTATTAATTTCTATATTTCAATTACAGAAGATGAGTGGAGGTTTTGTGTTAATAATTATTAAATATAGGAAACATGTTTATGCTTTTATCTTTAATTTGCGAAAACATTTGTAGTGACATTGTATAAATTTTTCTTATTGTTTCATTATTTTCATGCCATCTAAATCATGTGATTTTTCTATTTAAAATGATGTTAATAATTAGGTAATAATTTTATGTTGGAAAATTTTAAGTTCATGGTATTGGATATGATGCAAGTTAAGAGGGTTTTCAATTATTAGTTTTAGGTTGCATCATATAAGGCAGTAACATAGCGGTCTTCCCTACATTGATTGGAGTAGCAAGGAAGAGGTGTTTAATAAACTTTTTTTTAATTATGTTGTGTATTTAATTTCTATGGAATGTCATTTAATAGGGTGGATTAAATGTTTTAGGTGGTTTCCTAAAAGAGGTAATCCACTACATACCATTTTAGAGATTCAATGGACCTACATTGAATAAATGAGTGAGAAAGAATGTGGTAAGAGTCACTTCAAGGATATTTTTATTAGTATATTTTTAAGTCTATTCCTATTGTATTAATTTTATCATTGTGATATGTTATTAAAGTCGGCCATTGAAATTTAATGTTGAAGGAATTTTTTATTAGAGATGGGACAGACCTAGGCTGAGTATCCTTCCATTATTAAGAAACTATTTATAAAAGTTCAATGATTCACCTTCATGAGCCACCATCGAGTTATTCTTATATTACATGATTTAATTAAATAAATTTTTTGAATATGTAACAATATATTGGTTATGAACCTTTTAACCTTACTATATATAATAATTCTATTACATATACTTGATTTCATAGGTTTGATTATTTCTTATGGTTACTTATATTTTCCCCATATTTTGGTAATTATGGTTCACTTTATGGAGACACATTTTTGAGATGATTATATTCAATTGTCCTATATTATTTTATTAGTAAAAAACATTTCTCTAGTAACATAATATTTTATTTATTTTCTGTGTATTAATTGAATTTCTATAGCTTATTTTAGTCTTAGGGTTCCTTTTTAATAATAATCCTCGATACTACAAAGTATTCGGTTCACTGTGCTTCCTAAAATAAAATTAACCCCTACAAATCTGATCAAAAGCACTGTTTGTCCCTTAGATTTCAATTTTAGAGTCAAATCACATAAAAGGGGAATATCAAGTGATAATGGTCATACCACAAGATTAGGGCCATACGACATGGTATATGCGTAGTGAGGACCATATCATGGGGTATATGAAAGTCGAAGGCCATACCACATGGTATATTCATGGTGAAGTCCATAACACATGGTATATTCATGGTAAAGACTATATTGTGAGGAAGGTAGGACATGAGGGCCATGACACACTATAAGTGAGCCATGGGGTATGTCTGACTAGATGAACTTAGTGGGTAGTGGATCGATCTCAGATAGTGCACTCGACATAAAGATGGTTTTTTCATTCTGAACACTAGTTATATGGATGATCAAACTAGAACTATGCACTAGGTGACTAGAGGAACTGCAAAAAAAATATTTGGGGGTTATAGGATTACCTATGGGATTCTATAATATTTCTTATAGCTCTTCATCCCTTCTACCTTTTCCTCTTCCATTATCAATGTAAATAGGTGGCTAAGGAAAAAACTTGCCATATTTTGTAGTCATGTGATGTGTAATGGTAGATCATGGTGTATTTTCACATAGTTTCCATGTACGAGGGTATTTGTGGTTGAGCAGGAAACCATGAGAGTGACCATCTTAGAACCTCATGTTGTGCAGTGAGTGGTCATAAGGTATTTCTTCATAGTTTCTTCTTGTGAGGGTCTCTCCAATTGAGTAGTAAGTCATAGGGGTGATCTTATTAGAGTTGCATGGTGTATAGTGAGTGGTATTGGAGTATTATCATTCAGTTCACATGTAGGTGGGACTCTTTAACTGGGTTTATAGTCATAAGGGTGTCTATCTTAGATACATTCAAAAGCCTTCTGGCTATGACGGTGGCCATCGTAGTGCATATAATTGGTAAACTATAAAATTCATATATAATGGAGTGGTATTCTATATCCCCATGTGAAAAGAGTGGGCAATATGTAGTCCCACCATTGATTGAAACTAAGGGAGCATGAATATTTTTCATGGAAAGTGGGAACTATTGTGGAGGCGATCAAATGTTTCGCACCAAAATCACTTTGTAAGTTCTCCTAGAAAGTGGGCCATCATTTGATTTTCAATGTGTAGGGATCTATAGTCTCTAAATATTTGAGTCAAGTATTATAAAGTTATTATTAGTAGAATTTTTAACTAAGTGAATGGTTTTGTTAGGTTGTTTTACTCGATTGAGTTCTAGAATTTAATGTGGTTGATAATATAGAACAAATAATTAAGATTTAGGTGTTGGTGTTAATAAATAAAAGAGTCAGTTAGGATTTGGAATGTTATTCTAAGTAGTGTTATGGCGTGGTCTCTACTTGGGTTGTCTCTATGTTAAGGGAATTATTTGGATTCCTGTTAGTATAGTGTATTGTGTATTCACTGGTATTTTAAGGAAATCATTTAAGAATTTAGTTTCCATGAAACTAGGTTTTGATACTAATAGGATCCATGGGAAGAAATTTATGAGATGAGGTAGTGTCATAAAAACAATGGAACCCCATAAGAAGAATTATCGAAAGTTGAAACTATGGTAGATGAGATTAATTCCATTTTCATAGGACCAAGACTAATGTGAATAGAGTCATTAGTTTGACTATTATAATCATGATGACTATTAGAAGTGGAATGAATAATAGTCTAAGGACATAACATTATAGAATATTTGGGTTTTAAAATCATGGATTTATATTAAGTTAAACTGAGAATTAAATTGTGAACCATGAATTTTATATTCATATAGCTTTTGGCATATACATGAGCATTATACTACATGTTTATTTTACCATTGGATAAAGTAAAATTTATTATAATAAGGTACATGAGAAACTTTCACAAAACTTAATTCATTATATTATATGAATGATAAAAAATAAATATGTTATTGACAGTTTAATCCTTGAATAAATGTAAATGGAAGCATAATTTAGAGCATTGGATGGTATGAGTATGAGTACTATTATTATCCAATGGTTGTGTTTATCAGAATTTTCGGAAGAATGAATGAAGAGTTGGAGTTATATGAACATGGAGTTTTTGAAGTTTATATAATACACTATGTTTTTCTTTAAGGATTCATGTATACTTAGAATAATGTAAATATTAGGAAAATAGTTTTTCTTATATAAATGGTCGCATTAAGTAATACTAAAATACCAAAATCTTTTTAATTAATAGATAGAAGTTTTTTAAAACACTCAAAAATAACTGATTGGTAGTTTTTGAAAGAAGCATATGGTGGAGGTATAGTGATTTGTACAAGATTTAACATTTGTAAATAAAAATTAGTATACCAAAAGTTTTAATAACTAGACCCTGGAAGAAAATTATCATGAGGCTCTAGAGGAAGAGTGATGTGAATTACATTAAATATTATTGTCTTCATGCCTTTATTCTATTTAGTGTTCTTGTTGATTTTTGTTTTGGTTAATTGGATTCTAGAAAAATATTGAATTTTTTAAAAAAAAATATTCATTTTGGAAACCACTATAAGAGGGCTCTAATTCCTTTATTTCCACTAATAATTAGTGACCACCTATATTAGTTTCTATAAATTTATATACAACAACATCTTTTAGTGACTTTCTAACTTCATCCAACAAAAGATATCAAGTGGAGGTCAAAATTAAATGTATTTTCACGTATTATATAAATTAAACTATTCTATCATTAGTAAGAATAAATAACATGTTAATTCGATATGTGACATGATATTAATGATCCAATATGTTTCTTCAAGATTAAACATCTTTTTGGTTGTACATGTGTCTAGAAAACAATCTATGTGCATTTTTTACATATCAGTTTGGTATTTATATGATTGATCTATTTTACATAATAATATGTTTTTATACATAATGTTATCAATTATTAACTATATATAATGTCCCATAAAGAAAATATATTGTGAATTACATATATTTTATCATGTATTATATAACATTACAAATATAATAAGTTTTCATTTCATTAAGTATTATTTATAAAATAACCTTCTATTAATTATAAGCACATAATTCATTGGTATGAAAATAGTTGAACATTTAAAAGGATCCCCTTTGAGTAGCATTATTTTTCTATTGGTTGCAGTTGTTATTATTATTAACTATTGAATATCATTGTAGTTATTATAGTAACTATATCAAAATTATGTAATGTAATTATATTTTTTATTATTTGAAAATATTTTGATGTTGATTATAAATTCTAATTGATTATTATGATTAATTGGTTAGAGTGGATTGATGTTATATTCTTCAAAAAACTTCATTTGGTGATAGATGCTTTTATCATTATTAAATAATAATCAATAAAAACCAACCTTTATTAGCACATATATTATTAGAACTTTAATGGTGGTAATAAAGGTCTCTTATTGTACTAATAATGGCCTAGTATGTGGTAGTGAAATGAAATTTATCTCATATAATTTTTCAAATAATATTATAATACAACTCATTAAATAAAAATATCATTTTTTATACATCATTTATAGTTCATTGGGACTTTATATAGAGCCTCCTCTTGCGTATATGATGGATATTTTTTGGATTATAGATTTCCACTTATTGTAGGTGGATGGATATTATCACTGAATCATATTATTGTATTATTGTAATGCCCTGTCCCTTCCTCATTGTATTGAGAAGGCGGTGAGGTGTTAATTATCCTTAAGCGATGTTCCTAAGGTTACAAAGTCTGGTAATAAATGCCAAGGGCTCCAAGAATAAATGGGGAACAATTTTCCCATGAGATAAAACAACCAAACAAATAATCCATTACCAACAAAACTACATGATTCATGTAACATTGTAATCCAAGTCATATATTACCAAAATACCAACAAGATATTCCATATAAAATCCCAAAAATCAACACAACCAAACCATACCAAACTAATATTATAGTACCAAGTGGAAGACAAAACAACAAGACCCAAAGGAACTATGACACCATCCATAGATCCACACCAAGCTCCATGCTCAAAGAACCACAACACCACTGAAGCATCACAATGAACTGCTAGAAAAATGAGATTCTTTACTCTTAGAAATTTCTTGGAATAAAACATTTGAAAAATCACCAAAGTTCCAAATTAGGGGTGAGTAATAATACTTAGTAGGATTTCTCTAAATGACTTCCCTACAAGTGCCACTAGGAAAGAACCATTACCAAATTTATATAAATGTTTTTTATATAAATCATAAAATAGATCAAAAATTGTTGTAATCTAAACATACCCTTACCAAGCCATGTCAAAAAAGGGAAAACCACAATTATTCAATAATCCATTTCACCATCACACATTATCACGACGGATTTCCATCTTTCATATCAAAACACAACAAGGAAAACAACCACGGTAGAACTTCTCATCCAAACCCGTTTACAACTTTTCCAAACCAGTGATACTTCCCTACCATTTATCCATAATGATGGACCTTTTGTACACTATCCATCACATTTTATCGTGATACTTCTCATCCAATTTACCACAATCAACACAAGACATAATAATTAACCAAACAAAATCATAAAGCATTGAGGCCACATATTATGCACAAAACCATTTCCAACACATGCTAATAACTTCAATAAATCACCCAATTATTTAAAACACCCATTAACCATTTTCCATGACAAAATAAATTTCAATAAATCACATTATTTTTTAAACAATTTTTCTATGCCATTTTCATAAACCAAACCAAGCAACAAATTTCAAAATCTACATTTTAAAATCACACAACAATCCCCTTTTTGCAACAATATCCAATTTCACCCAAAATCCCAAAATCATCACCTAATGGGTTTCAACCAAGATTTGAAAATCATATTCACAATTAATATAAGGCCCCAGCCCTAAACATTGCATAATATTATGTTAAGTCGATAATTCACATTGAGGGTCTTTTAGGTTTATATTTTTAGAGAATTAGACCATAACTATTACATTACATTTCAAAAATTACAAAGTAGACACTTCTAAACAGTTTCCATTTTTTCATAAAATAAAAACTCTTAAAAAAATAAACATGTATAGTTCAATGTTTTAGACAGCGTGACATTTTCTTGATCCAATCCTTAACCTTATTCATCTTTAAGTCCTATGGAAAACATTTCAAAACTTGGGATGAGCAAAAAATGCTCAGTAATGGTCCCAAAATAAAGGAAGAATACATTAGTATAACATTAAATGCAAAATATAAGCTCTTTAACATACCTCTTGAAATCATAAGATTTATGATTATCACATAGTAATCACTAATCAAAAAGGTAAATTGTGGCATCCATACCACACTTAAGTTTTATCTTTCACAGCTACATGGAGAGTTACATTTGGAATACCCATCATTGTATTTTCACAAAAATATATTAGGATAAACATTAAAATTTAACTCTATCATGTTACCCAATGCATTGGAGAGCTATCTCGGGCTCACCCGATCTTGGTTTATCACGAAACCACCCGTATACGTAAGAAATGCCGAAGAACCATAACATATTAATAACATATAAAACAAACATAAAGGAAAGATAACATTTCCACATTTCAATCATAATATATCATTTAAATATATTGAAATAATCAATCTATTATCAAACCCTTTTTAAATACCAAAATATATAAAGAGAGTATATGGTATTTAATTTATGTTTAAAAACACTATGGCTTGTAGAGGAAGCCAAATATCAAGTAATGCTCGCATTGGGGGAAAGGTTGTTATCAACGAGTTCATTAAAATGAAGCATTCCTTTTTGTCGTTTAGTAAAATGCTTCCTAGAAAAAATATTATCTTTAAAATAAATGAAATTTCAAAGGGTTTTATACACCAAATAAAATAAATTTGAGTATAAATCAAAATTTGACTCTATAAAAGGCGAATGAGATGAAGTTCCTTACAACGTGATAAAATAATTGATGAAAATTAATTACATAATAACATTAATCAATGCTTATAATATCATGAGAATAAGTAGATTCATGATATAATATAGAAAAGGGTACTATATACACCATATAAAAGTGAATTGTTGTATAACAACATATAAGACTCAATGGAATGTAAATTGAGACAAAGTCCCTTACAAAGATTGTATCCTTAGATTAAAGATAAATCAATGACATAATTATGTGCGAAAAATAAGAATACACCCAATATAAGTGGATTTTAAGTGTAAAAAAACTAGATGTGATTCACACATATTAATATCATTACATACTCAGGAATTATAAGTTTAAAACAGTGAATTTAAATTGGGATAAGAAGTTCTCTTCCAGAAATTCGACAGCCTAACGACGTTGAATTAAAATTCATAAAATGAGTTGATGAGAGATAAAAGGGTCTCTCATCACATCGACATAAAATTTACAATAATAAGAATATATAATAACATATCCCAATATTTTAGAATTGAAATTTAAATACATAACATTAAAGAAGTTTGTGACAAGAAGAGGAGGGTAATAGGTTTCCTTACTAATTTGGTAACTTATGAAACATACCTCCCCTGAATTAAGGATAATACAATGAAGATGTAAATACCCATAATTTAAAGTATAAATAATACAATAATGGGCTGTATATACACTACCAAAAGGAAATAGTGAAAAATATTGCATTAATCTCACAGGAAAAAAAAAGTGAGATGAAAACCCCTTACATCGTGTCCGAATTGACTCGTTTATTCCTTATTTTTCCTGAATTGTAAACATGCGTTAATTTATAATTGATTCAGACCCTTTTTCAAGTTTATTATTCCTTTTATATTACTTATTACCTTACTATATCAATAATTAATTTTATGAGTTCATATTGAACATTTTTTTGATGTTCAGAACTTGAGTAAAAAAATGAACTTGTTATAATTACAAATTGCCCATATGGTCAATAGTAAATTTTCTCCAAAATTATATTAATGATTTAGATATCCTATATATCATATATATCAAGTATATATAATTATTTATAATATTACATAACATTTTGAGATGAGAAATGAAATGCACCGTTTATGGAGATGGTAAGTCGTACGTACACATGAACACAACTTTCATTTCTATTTCATATTTAATTGAATGTAAACTAAATGAAACATAGTTATATTATAATTCAAGTATAATATAAAAGTTATATATGTTACATAAGTTCATAAATTTCATCCTTTATACATTCCATGTATATCATAAACGATTCATATCATTTTTAGGGAGCGGTAGTGCGCACATCCTCAAATGAAATTATCATATTTACATGTTATAGAAAGCATAATTGTATTAATTAAATGAGAAATACATAATCCTAGAAATAAATGAAATATCATATATATATATATATAATATATAATTAGTGTCATCATAATGTCCACCATGAGAGGCGGTAGGATATAATTGAATAATCATCATTTTGTGAGGTGGTAATTCATCATCCACAGAAATAGTATGTTCGTATCCATTAGATAGAGGTGTGTGGATGTGTAGTTCTAATCCATATCATAAAAAATTCTTATTATATTGAAGATACTGGTGTTGTTATAAAATAATGAAATAAAAAGAGTTTATGGGGTTGTAGAAGTAAAACAAAATAAAATAACTTGATAGAATACGTTGCCTATAAATCAGGTAACTCCCTTTGGTTTGAACCAAAATGATTTCTTGAATTGTCTTCTGCCTAAGGAAAGGTTTCTAGGAGGAAGAGGGGGATGTTGGGAGCTTCTTGTAGTCGAGTTTGGATGAGCCAACAGGCTTCATAGATGTGAGTAATGGGTTAGATGTGATGGAATTTTTAACATTATTTAATTGATTTGGATGAATACTAGACTTTTAGGATTATTTTATCATTTAATAAAATAGAATTTATTTTAAAAACTCATTTCTGTTAATTTTTAAAATATTCATATCAATACTTTTAAAAAACACTATAACAACTTTATTATTTCTAAAAAACTTCATTAATTCATTGATAACAAGTCATTATTATCTCTAAAATTCGTGTATGGCATAAAAAGTTTCAAAATAAATTTATTTTAATATTTATAATATCATTTATTTGAATCAGTTATTAATGAAGAAATTATTGCATCACCATTATGTCATAATGAAATTTATTTATTTACTGTCTAAAATTTATAAATAAAATACCATGATTTAGGAAATAGTTTTAGCTTTTAAGTGAATATTTATAGTCGATAATATTACTTATATTACCCCATATAAAATTGTTTTATTAAAAGATATATTTTTATTTTATTTTTTTTCCTTTAAATTAATTCATATAATATGTCATTATCACTACCAAGTGGCTCTATGGGGTTCCAAAATCGACCCAAGGATGCCTTTGGTAGTAAAAATCTCATCCAATAGTTTTCGGACAAGTGTAAGGGTAATTATATATTATTATAATATTATTTTTTACCCTTATTTAACAAACGTACCCTTTAACCATGGTAAATAAAATATTTACTGAAGTAAATATTCATAATGTCTAAAAATAAAATTTACCTATTTACAAATTTTGGACATTCTGAATCCAAATTTAAAATCTATCTTTCCAAATTCAAAACACAAAAGTGGAAAAAATTAATTTAAAATTAATTTCGGTTTTCAAAACAAAAAGAGTGTTTTTAAGAAATAATAACTATCAAAAGATTGACACTTGGTTATGTCCAATTTCCAAGTGAAATTACCTCCAATGATCGTAATTGGATTAAATGATAAAAATATAATCTAATTAAACTTTAAAATCAATTAAAAGATAATATAATTACATAAATAAATTATATTAAATGGTAGTTTTTTATTAAATTGTAGTATTTTGCACTATTTTTTAAAAAATAAAATTTATTAGAAAATTTACAAAATTTAATCAAAAGTAAATTTTGATGTCCCGATTCTAAAAAAGAATTTTATTTTGTTAAATATAACATATAAAAGTGAAAAAATTTATATTTAAAATGGGTTGTACATCAAAAGGTTGTAAATCGACCTTTTAAAAAATATTATAGTTTTTATGCTTAAAATTGGATTCATTCACTTTTTAAGCAATAACATTTATTAGATAAATGTAAAAACATTTAAAAAACATGTGTAATAATATTTTAGTTAGTTCTGTTCATTCCCATAAACACAATGACTAGGCATTAACTACCATTTAAAATAATATTTTATTATTATTTTTCAATATGACTCAGCCTTATGTGCAACAAAATATTTTCAGAGAAACTCATTGTTGCGTGTTAGGTATGCCATCGAACATAGCATCCCATTTAAAGTAAAATTAATATTTAATTCAAAAATATTATTAAATATGAAAATTCCATATTCTTTATTTACCTGGGATGTTTCAACCTTACCCCTTTTGGAAATTGAATCCTCATAATTTTAAAATTATGCTCATAAACATCATTAAAAGTACCACATCGGAAAAAGATTCAATAAAACTATCACATTAAATAAAAAAAAGATAAGTACAAAGGTCACCCGAGAAAACTCATACTAGTATTCCATGAAAACATGTATTTTTAGGAGAAACTAGGTGTCAAGTTCTGAATGAGAGTGATAGAAAACATGATTAAGAGAAAGTTAACCACTAGAAAACCACAAAATTGTGATAGGTTAAACGGTCTTTGGTTTTCCAATAGGAAAAGTAAATAGAAAACGATTTTTTTTAAGTTTCATTTAGTAAATTTGGATAATTTATTTATGAGATTGGCTAAGGACATAAAGAAATATACTTACTTTTCAAGTAGAGTTTCATCCTTTAATAATTTATACCAAAAACTCATCTTTTCTTCAAATTATTAGTATTCACGATGACTTGGTCACACCTGAAGTTCTATAATCAACTTCCAGAGAATCACATAATCCAAAAATGAAGAACTATATATTTTCCAGGACTTTAGACATTAACCAAAACAAAAATGGTTAGTATGAGATCAGATAATCCCTAAAAAGGATAATTCTTTACAAAAAGAAAGATTACTCTTAATATCCAAATTTCAAAAAAACATACCCAAAGTTTAAGAAATACCATTCAATACACAATTTACCTTGAAATTTTTCAAAATAATCCAAAATAATATTGAAACACAAAACTCATAAGGATTTAATCACAGTCTTCCATAGTAAATCTTAACATTTATCTCCAAAAACATTGACTACTCTTAAAGTATCACACTAAAGTGTAATTAACCGAATCACATATTCTCTATGACAGGTTAATAATTTCAATAAATAACCTAAATCTCCATATGCACAAAATAAAAATATAGATTATTCCCAAATAAAATTTCAACCATTACTCCACAAATGAAATCCCATAGTGTTCTATTTTCCTTAAGTATATAATATTCCCAAAGGAGAAAATGTCTTCCAAAATAACTTGTATCACTTAATCACCAAATCATTTTCCTATACTAAGGATATCTATTTGATAAAACATAATATCCTAAATCAACTTATTCTTGATCAATAAAATCATTTAACTAAAAACAATAATTCATACTAACCAGAGACTTCACCTAGTCCAATGGTAGGAGATAAATCCCAATATCATTTTTTTTGTGGGTTCAATTCTCGCATCATTTTCCGATGCGATGGGTTGTCACACGGTTTGAGTGTCGTCGTCTTTATAAAGCTCAAAAATAACCCTAACATGTTTTATCCTAAATGGTTTTATTATAACTTTAATTTTCATCCCAATATATTAAGACCTAAAAATCTTATATATTGTCATTTGTTTCACCTCCATATAATAAAATAAAACTATTTCCAATAGAAATAACATCATACCTTGATGATGGTGTCCATGTTGTTTCATCATAACATAGTTCATGTAGTTATAAGTTCCATGCATTGTAAAAATGATTTAGAGATCCTTCAAAATCATTTGTGTCCTTCATCCAAATACACCTTGTACAACTTGGGTCATATGGGTGTTCATAGAGAAATTGTTTTAGAAAATAACCATGTATGACATATAATTTCAAAACATCTGACAAAACATGATTTTTATAAAACATTCGGACTATGTTTTAGTTGAAAAATTCCATAAATGGTCCTTTTAAAATACCATAAGTATCTTCTAAGAGACTATATTATAAAAGAAAATATAAATTGGTTGTGCAACGGTCTCTTTCTTCATCACCTTTTTCAAAATCATAATAAGCTTCCAAATCTTCTGAGAAGGTAAAATATTTGAAAATCCCTTGATCATATTTACCTTTCTTGAAAATATGATAATATTGTAAAAATAGGATTTGATTAAATATAACCCATGATCCACAATGATATCAATGTATAGAGGAGGTGTATGATATCTCAAAAAACTTCTTTCAAGTGATTTGTATGCTATAGAAAGTTTAAAAATCATCTAAACACAACATTGAAATAATTATTGCAATCATGTCACTATGAGGATATAGGAATGTTGTTTGAGATCCTCCTCATTCCAATTGTAACTAAATTTCCTTGATCTGAAAAAGTTATAAAACAGGGTTTTAACTAAAATAATAGACATAGGAACTAACCATGTGTTTAACAAAAACTCATAGTTCCTAAATTTTTCTAAACTGACCTTTAATACCAAATATAAGGCCTAAGCCTTAAACATTACATAATATTAAGTTAATTTAATAATTCACATTCAAGATTTTTTCAGGTTTAGTGTTTTAGAGAATTAGGCCATAACTATTACATTACATTTCAAAAATTACAAAGTAGACACTTCTACCTACTTTCTATTTTTTATAAAATAAATACTCTTAAAAAAAGAAACATGTCTAGTTCCATGTTTTAGACATCGTGACATTTCCTTCATCCCATCCTTGACCCTATTAATCTATTAGTCCTGTGAAAAAAATATCAAAACTTGGGATGAGCATAAAAATATCAGTAAGGGTTATAAAATAATATAAGAAAACATTAGTGTGTCATTACATGAAAAACATATTCTCTTTATCATACCTCATGAAATCAAAAGATTTATGAATAACACAAAGTAATCATAAATCATAAAGGTAACTTATAGAATCCATAACATAATTATATTGTAGCTTTCATAGCTATGTAGGGAGTTAAATTTGGAATACCTATCATGGTATGCTACCAAAATATATTAGGAGAAACATTATCATTTACCTCAGTCACATTACCCAATGCATTGGAGAGATATCTCTGGCTCACCTGCACTAGGTTTATCACAGAACCACCTGTATACGTAAACAATGACCAAGAACCATAACATATTTCTAATGTATAAAATAAACATAAAGGAAAGAAAATATTTCCACATTTCAATCACAATATATCATTGCAATATATTGAAAAAATCAATCCATTATCAAAACCATTTTCAATACCAAAATATGTAAAAAGAGTATATAGTATTTATTTTCCATTTAAAAATAGTACATCTTGTAGAGGAAGCCAAATATAAAATAATGCTCGTGTTGGTGGAAAGGTCATTGTCACCGCACATGTTAAAAAGAAACATTCCTTTTTTCATTCAGTAATATGATTCGTAAAAAAATATCCCCTTTGAATTAAATGAAATGTCAAAGGGAAAGTCGTGTATAAATCAAAATATGCCTTAATGAAAGGTGATTGAGACGAAGTTCCTTACCACTTGAGAATATACTTGAATAAAAATAGTTATAGAATAACATTAAGAAATGATTATAATATCATGATAATAAAAATATTTATGGTATAATAAGTCAAAGGGCATTATATACACCATATAAAAGTGAATTGGTGTATAGCAACAAATAAGTGTCAATAGAATGTAAATTGATACAATTCCCCTTACAAAGATCGTATCCATAGATTAAGGATAAATCAATGAAATAATTGTGTGAGGAAAATAATAATACACCCAATATAATTGGATATTAAGTGTAAAACAATTAGACTTCATTCACACATATTCATAGCATGATATAATCAATAAGTAGAAGTTTAACCCAAAGAATCGAAATTGGGATAAGAAGTTCTCTTACAGAAATTCAATAGCCTAACTGCATCGCATTAAAATTCATAAAATGAGTTGATGAGAGATAAAAGGGTCTCTCATCACATGGACATAAAATTTACTATGACAAGGATATATAATAACATATACCAATATTTGATAATTCAAATTTAAAGACATAACATAAAATAAGTCTTTGACTAGACAATGAGGGAGATAGGTTCCCTTACCGATTTCGTACTTACGAAACATACCCCCCATGAAGGACGGATCATACAATTAAGATGTAAATACCCATAAATTAAAGTATAAACAATAAAATCCTGTGTAGTACATACACCACACAAAAGGAAATAGTGGAAAATATAGCAAGAATCTAATGGGAATAAAATGTGAGATGAAAACCCCTTACATCATGTCCAACTTGACTCGTTTGTTCCTTGTTATTCCAAAATAATAAACATAAGTTAATTTATAATTACATCAAAACATTTTCAATTTTATTATTCCTTTTATATCACTTATTACCTTAATATAAAAATTATTAATTATTTGAGTTCATATCATACATTTTGTCGATGTTTGCAACTTTAGTAAAAAATGAACTTATTATAATTACAAATTGTCTATTTGGTCAAAATTCAATTATCTATAGAATGATATTAATGATTTAGAAATAATATATATCATATATATCGAGTGTATATAAGTATTTATAATAGTACATATCATTTTGAGATAATAAATGAAATGCACTGTTCATAGAGACGCTAAATCATACGTACGCATGAACGCTACTTTTATTTCTATTTCATATTTAATGGAAACAAAACATAATGATAAATAGTTATATTATAATTAAATTATAATATATATTTTATATATGTTACATAAGTTCATAAATTCCATCCTTTATATGTTCCATGTATAGCATGAACGAGTCATATCACTTTAAGGGGGTGGTAGTCCGCACTTCCTCAAATGAAATTATCCTATTTATGCATTATGGAAAGCATAAACGTATGAATTCATTGAAAAATAAAGAATAATATAGATAAAATAAATATCATATATATCATATATATCATATATAATTATATTTCTATCAGAAGTTCCACCAAGAAAGGCGGTAGGAGATAATTGAACAATCATCGTTTCGAGAGGCATTAATTTTCCCTCCATAGAAACAGAATGTTCAAATCCATTAGATGTAGGTTTGTGGATGTTTAGTTAGATTTCTTATCATAACAACATAATTATATATTTAAGAAACTTTTTTTATAACATAATGGAATAAAGAGAGTTTAGGGGTTGGAGAAGGAAAATAAAAAGAAAATAACTTGAGAGAAGACGTTACATTTAAATCGGGTAACTCCCTTTGGTTTGAACCAAATGGATTTATTTAATGGACTTATCCCTAAGGGAAGGATTTTAGGAGGAATATAGGGATGTTGGGAGGTTCATTTAGCAGAGTTTGGATGATCCAATAGGCTTTATATGTGTGAGTAATGGGTTAGATGTAATGTCATTTTATAAGGGGGAGGTGGGGCTCTTTAGGAAATTTTGAAAGTATTATTTTATTATAAAATGAATTTAGGAATAAAAAGATCCAAAACATATTTAATTCTAATATAAGGTTCATATAAGTCAAAATAAAATCATCCAATAAGAATTGGATAGGTTTTTTATATTTTTTAATAATTATCTGTTGTATTTAAACTTTTGTTAACTTATTTAGATTTTATCATGTCATCTTATATATTCATACTATATGGTTAATATATTTACAATAAAATATCAAGAAACCCAAACTGGATCATTTATTACATTTTTAACATTATTTATTTCATTTGTATTAGTCTTAGATTTTTAGCAATATTTTATAATTTAATAAAATTGTATTCCTTTTAATAACTAATTTATGTCAATTTATAAACTACTCATATCAGGACTTTTAATAAAATCTATAAAAACTTGATTATTTCAAAAAAATCATTAATTAAAATTTAAAAAGTCTTTATTATATCTAAAAGTCATTGATGGAATAAAAAATTTCAAAATAAATTTAGTTTAATATTTATAATATCCGTTATTTGAATCCTTTATTAATGAAGAAATTTATGCATCACCATTATGTCATAATTAAATTTATTTATTTAATTTATAAAAAATATAAATACAATATAATGATGTATTAAATCCTTTTATATTTAAAATGAATATTTTTAGTCTAATAGATCATTTACATTACCCCATATACAATTTTTTTACTAAAAGGTATATGTTTATGTTATTTTTGTCCTTACTTTAAATAAATTAATATAAACTGTCATTATCACTCCCATGTGGCTCCATGGGGTCCCAAAATCGACCAAAGGATGAACTTTGTTGGAAAAATATCATCTAACAGTGTTCATACAGGTGTAAGGGTAATTTAATATTATTATCATATTATTCTTTACCCTTATTTACCAGACATACCCTTTAACTGTGGTAAATAAAATATTTACTGAAGTAAATATTCATAATGTCTAAAAATAAAAGTTACTCATTTACACATTTTGGACCTCTTAATTCCAAATATTTAATACATTTTTCCAAATTCAAAACACAAAAGTTGCAGAAATTTGTTTAAAATTATTTCTCGTTATTGAAACAAAATGCGTGTTTTTAAGTAATAATCGCTATCAAAAGATTTACACTTGTTTACATCCAATTTCAAAGTGAAATTACATCAATGAACATAATTGGATTAAATGGTAAAAATATAATCTAATTACACTTTAAAAATAATTAAAAAGATAATATAATAATATAAATAAATTATATTAAAAGGTAGTTTTGCATTAAAATGCAGTATTTTGCACTATTTATTAAAAAATGAACTTATCAGAAAAATACCAAAATTTCATCCAAAGTAAATTTTGATGTCCTGATTATAAAGAAGAATTTTATTTTGTCAAATAGAACATATAAAAGTGACAAAAAGTATATTTAAAAGGGGTTCTTCATCAAAATGTGGTAAATCGACATTTTAAAGAATATTTGATTACATATGATTAAAATTAGATTCATTCACATTTTAAGCCTCTAACATTTATTGGATAAATTTAAAAACATTTAATAAACATGTGTAATTATATTTTAGTTATTTCTTTCCATTCCCACCAATACAACGGCTATGTGTTATCTACCATTTAAAATAATATTATATTATTATTTTTTAGTATGAGTCAGTGTTATGTGCAACATGAGCTTTTCGGAGAAACACATTGGTGCATGTTAGGTATGCCATCGAACATAGAATAACCTTTAAATTAAAATTAATATTTATTTATAAAATATTAAAAAATATGTAAATTCCAAATTCTTTATTTACCATGGATGTTACAATTAATTTCAAGAAAAATAAATTTATTGAAAATAAGACATCATGTTATAACAAAGTGGAGTTGAGAGAGAAGCCTCCTACCATTAGGGTTCTAATGAAATAGACCCACAAGAAACTGCACAACATATCTAGATAATACTCCACTGAAAAAATTCTATATTATATTTCCTAACATAAAAAAGCTCCAATATAATCATTTATGGATAAAAACCCCTAGATCTACACGCAACAGATATAGATCTAGAAAACCAAGAGATATGGAAGAGAGGATCTAGAGAGAACCATAAATATACCAAGAGAGAATACTTACCTGAGATGAACCACCTTAAAACCACCAAGAAACCCCATTGATTTGCTTTTAAAATGGGGGAGAGAGCCCATCTATCCCTTCTGATCAAGGAATCCTACGTAGGGTTTGAATGGGATGAGAAAGGAGAGAGTTAGAAAAAATACCGACTAACCCCATTTAAATAAAACTAATTTTATTGGTCTGCATAGTTAGATTTCATGTTTTGAAAAACCATGTGCTAAACATGTAGATGATATTTTCTGAAAAGTGGCATATCGCACGGTTACCTGGGATTCTTCTATGGTTTCCCCTAACCATTCTCAAATCTTATGGCCACAAAAAGGCCTCCAAAACTTTCTAAAACATTTTAAAACTATTCTAAACTCTTCGAAACTTTAACTAAGCACTTCATATACAATAAAAGTATAAAAACGGTCACATACATCAAACCAAGAATGCTAAATTCTCCCCACCATTGGGCTTACCATCCTCCGAATGTAGAGAACCATCACATTTCCGAAAGAGCTCAGCCCATTACATGGGAATCTCTTTATCGTGCTCCCAAGACTCCTCCTAAATATGACCATCTCACCAGAAAACCCAAACTAGGATGATTCTCTTCCCATGAAAGAATTTCTCTTTCTTATCTACAATCTGCATTGGCATGTGCACCAAAGAAGCTTCTGTATCCAACTCAACATGAGCCCATAGAATCTCATGGTCATGATCCCATTGATAATTTCTCAACTATGAAACATAAAACAAATTATGCACCACACAAAATATTGGTGGAAAAGTCAACCAATAACCCACCTCTCTAATCCACTCAAATATCTCGAAAGGCCCAATATACCTCAGAGATAAATTACCCAACTTTCCAAACCGACGATGTCCCAACCTTGGAGAGATTCTAAAAAACACATGATCACCCACCTTGAACAAAAATGGTCATTGACGAGGCCTACATAATATTTCTGATGACTTTGGGCTATCTATATCCTCTTCTTTCCTATCATGATCTTTCTATTGTCTCTTGAACAAGGCTCGGTCCAACCATCAATGTCTCACGCGTTTCCACCAAACATAGTAGAGAATGATCTGGTTTCCCATACAATGCTTCAAATAGAGCCATATGTATTGAATCTTGATAGAAGTTATTATAGGAGAAATCCACCAATGGAAACTGATCCTCCAGTGAACCACAAAAATCCATCACCCAATCCCTTAACATATCCTCCAATGTTTGTATTGTCCTCTCGGATTGGCCATCTATCTAAGGATGATATGTCGTGCTCATCATCAACTATTACCCAAGGGCATGCTATAAGGATTTCCAAAAACAAGATGTAAAAATCAAATCTCTATTTGATACAATCTAAACTGGAACACCATACCTCTTAACCACTTCCCAAATATAGATTTTGGATAGATCAACTACCATATGAGATTCATGAATCGGGATGAAATGGGCTGACTTTGTGAGCTGGTCCTCAATCACCCATATGGAATCGTGATTTCTGACCATTCTTGGGAGACCTTTCACAAAATTCGACATTATTTATTCCCACTTACACACAAGAATAGGAAAAGATTGCAACATTCTTGCTATTCGTTGTTTCTATTCCTATACTTACTGAAATGTCAGGAATCTTGAAACAAACTCAGCCACATTCCTTTTCATAACAGCCCACCAAAACTATGCTTTCAAAACCTTATACATTTTCCGAATTCTAGGATAGAAATACCACTGAGAATTATGATAAGCCCTTTTAAGTTCCTCTTAAAAATCCACTAGTACCACCATCTGATTCTAAAAACACAAAATTGAATTCTCATTCAGTTCCCAGACCTCAATGGTCACCACACTATTGAGTTTAGACCTTCTATCCATACAATCAGAATCAGATGTATGTTCCTCTTTAACCTTTGAAACCAAGTCAGGAACCAAAAAAATTAGAAATAATTCTGCTCTTTCACCCCGGTCCTCACATTCCAACCGCATTTTGGATATGACCGACATCAATCTCCACTGATCTGGTGCTTATTTCCCCACCTAAGCATATGATTTTATACATAATGCATCTGCCATCAAATTTACCTTACCCAGTATGTACATTAAGTCAAAATCAAAAATCTGGAGATACTAAATTTATTTACATTACCTCAAGTTCAAATCTATTTGTGAGAAAATATGCTTTAAACTCTGATGATCGGTAAACACTATGAATTTCTCACCAAAGAGATAATGATGCCACATTTTCAAAGCATGAACCACTATCGCCAACTCTGAATCCTATGTTGGGTAGTTCTTCTCACACAACCTCAAACTCTGTGAGCCATATGCAACCACATGATCCCTCTACCTGAGAACACACCCCAACCTAGTTCTTAATGCATTACAATACACTATGTACCATTTCCCTGGTTCTTGAAAAACCAAGATTGGAACTGATGAAAGGCAACCCTTTAGATCTTAAAAAAATTGACACCGATCATCCCATTAAAATTAAACATTTTACCTTGTCAAAGCTGTCATCGGTGAGTATAGTCATGATATATAAGGAATAATATGTCGATAATAGCCAACTAGACTGAGGAAGCTCATATCTCAAAAACATTCTTTGGTAGTTTCCAGGATATGACAATCTTGGCTTAGCTGACATGGAGTATCATGTTTCCCTCTCCCTTTCGAGGAATAAGATGCCTGCGACCCCTGAGGAGTGTCACGAACACCAAAACAAAGATAATTATGGAAATACCACTAAATATACCCCATATTTTTATAGTTATGACATGCTCGAGGTTTTTCCATACAATCCCGCTTAATGTGTCCCATAGAGCTGCAATGAAAACCTCTCAGCCTACTCTGAGGCTTTAGATGAATATTCAATGATCCTAACATCATATTATAAGTCATAATACCACCCTAGAAATAAGATTCCCCATTCCTCTTGAACCCAATGTTAGAGTTCCAACTATTTCCCATAAGTACCAACATACTTCCCCCGCCTATAGTCCCCAAAATATCTCATTCAGTTACCATTTCTCTATTGACCATTTCTGTGTAATCATTTATACACAACACAGTTATCTTGGAATGAATTTCATACTTCATCCCAACTTCAAAAATCATTCCTTCAACTATTTACTAACCACCACTTCTGGGGAAAACCACACTATGTTCATAAACTTATCCACAAATTCTATTACAGAAAGGATCTCCTACTTCAAATAGAATAAATTTGTTGTGTGTTAAATTATAAACGTGTGAGGGTAGAATTTTTTATTAAACAACTCTTAAAAACCCTACCATGTCACACCTTGGTTTGTCCTATCTTGGACCTCCATCTCCCACCTCTGAAGTGAAAGATCTTCCAAACTGTATGTGGCTAACTTCACTTTCATCTCCGCTGGAATTCCAAAGAATTCAAATATCTTATTCATTTTGTTCAACCACGCTTCAAACCTTTCTGGCTTCGAATCACCCCTAAAAATGGGTGGATTCTACTTTTGAAAATGAACCACATGATCCACATGCTTTGTTTCATATAATTTATTCCCACTTTCCACAACTCGGAATGATTTCACTATATTCTGCACTACTTACTGGTTCACCTAAGGCTCAGGACCAACCACATTTTCAGCAACCTTCTTTGGTTGTTCTCTACAACACCTACCAGCTGCCATTTCTATCAACATACAAACAACCATAAGTCCTACACCTATAGAAAGAAAAAGTATTGTAATTCAAATTCAATTAGATAACAACTTTCACAACCAAGCTTTCCACAAGCTCACATCTCACATATTACATTATTCTAAAAAAATCCACCATGTTTTGGAAATCGACCAATTTTCAAAATACCACAACCATTAACATTTCAAATCTTCACATTTGAAATGATTTTACAATTTTACACAGATACAAATATTCATACCATAACATAAGCCATTATACCAAATGAAATATGCATCCTAGAGGGAATTCATTTCTTCCATGAATTCCATGCTAATCTCATTGGATACACCCACAACTATGAGATATCAATTGCCTATAAGCGTCTCTAAAACACTTATGTACCCAACTCCCTGTTAACTTGAAGTTCATCATAAAAGGGATAGCTACATAATTTTATTAAATACATTCAATTTTTGACAATCATATGCATTGAAACCATCATGACTCAAATAATGGACCAAGAATGAATGTCAACACCATGACCAACAATTAACGCCAAAGGACCGAACAAAATGATAACACTTGTAATGCCTTCCCCTTCCTCACTGTCTTGAGAAGGCAGTGAGGTGTTACATGGCCATAAGAGATGTTACCAAGGTGCCAAAGGCTGGAAATAAATTTCAAGGGCTTCAAGAAAAAATTGGGGAATGATTTTCTCCTGAGATAAACCAACCAAACAAACAAGCCATTATAAAAAAAACTACCTGATTCAAGTAACATAGTAACACGATTCATATATTACCAAAATACCACCAACCAATTATAGGATAATTCCCAAAAACATATACAACTAAACCATACCAACCCAATATTAGAGTACCAATAGGAATACTAAACAACAAGACCTCAAGGAACTATGACACCATCTATATCTCCACAACAATCTCCATGCCCCAAGCACCGCAACACATCCAAAGCATCATGACGAACTGCTTGGAAAATGAGATTATTTACTCTCACTTGTTTTTTGGAATACAACGTCTAAAAAAGAACCAAATCTCTAAAGTATGGTTGATTAATAATACTCATTATGATTTCCCCAAATTACTTCCCTATACACACCACTAGGAATGAACCGTTAGCATATTTATATAAAATAGTTTATATAAATCATCAACTAGTTCAACAATTACCACAAGAAAAACATACCCTTACCATGATATGTCAAAAAAGGGAAAATCACAATTATTCTATAATCCATATCATTGTCACACATTATCATGACCAATTTCTATCTTTCATAGAAACACACAATAAGAAAACAACCATGGTGGAACTTCTCGTCCAAATCTATTTATTGCTTTTCCAAACTAGTGGTACTTCCCGACCACTTATCCATAGTGGTGACCCTTTAGTCCACTATCTGTCACTATTTATTGTGATACTTCTCACCCACTTTCAATAAACATAATCCCTAACACTTAACAAACCAAAATCATAATGCTCTGAGGTCACACATTATGCACACAACCATTTCAACCACATTCCAATCACTTTAATAAATCACACATTCATTGAAAACATCCTTTAACTATTTTCCATTCCAAACTATATTACAATAAACCACATTATTATTTAAAACCATTTTTATAAACCAAACCAAACAAAAAAATCTACATTTTGAAATCACACAATAAGCCTTGTTTTACAACAATATCCTATTTCACCCATAATCCCAAAATCATCACCAAATGGGTTTCCACCAATATTTTCACATCATAATCACAATTAATTTTAAGAAAAAAAATTAATTTCAAACAAGGTCTCAAGTTCTAACAAAGTGGAGTTGAGAGAGAAGCCACCTACCTTTACGGTTCTAGCGAAATCGACCCACAAGCAACCACACCAAAAATTTGGTGAATGATCCACCAAAACCATTATAGATTATATAACCTAACACAAAAAAGATCTAATATAATCATTTAATTCAAAAATAACCCTATATTTTCATGAAACTGATTTATATCTAGAAAACCAAGTTAAATAGAAGAGAAGATCTAGAGAGAACCACAAAGAAACCAAGAGAGAAGACTTACTTGAGATGAACCGCATTTAAACCACCATGAAACCCTATATAGTTTCTTCCAAAATGGTTGGGATAGCCACTCTATCCCTTTAGATCAAGGAATCCCACATAGGGTTCATATGAGAGGATAAAGGAGAGAGTTATGGAAAATCTCATCTAACCCCGCTTTAAAAAACTAAATTTAATGGGTTGCATGGTTCACTCACATTATTTGACAAACTTTTCTCTAACCGTGAAAATGATAATGTCCAAAAAGTGGCATATCACACGTTTACTTGGGATTATTTCAGGGTTTCCCCTAACCATGCTCAAAATGTGCAGCCTTAAAAAGGCCTCCAAAACATTCAAAAAAACATTCCAAACTCTCTCAAACTCTCTCATACCTAACCCAACATATTCATATACAAAAAAGGTATAAATAAAGGTAAAATACCTCAAACCGAGGGTGATATAATTATTATCAATTCTATTTATTGTATATATGATATTGGGACAATTTTTGGATTTATCCTGGATAAAATTTGGATTTTGTAATCCTATGTATGGCCTTGTCAGTTCTCTCTTATCAAAAGAATATGTAATGGTGTTACACAATATCCAAACTTCTTGAGGGATATCTAGGATTCCTTTTGATGGTGTTCATATTTTCCTCCTAATAATTGTATGATTTATTCATCTAGTTTATCATATTTCTTTGTTTATGATTTATAAAATAAAAAAAATTAATTTTTAACTTTTTATTAAAAAAATTCTCAAATATGGGGTGAAAGAAAATTCAGTGTTGAATGAGAGTAGGTATAAAAATTTAAAAATAATGTTATTTCTCCCATTATATCATAACAATAATTGATATTAATTATATGCATTTCTTAAGATAATGTTTTAATATATATTGTATATATATAATATATTTCAAGTTTTTGCATGAAATTTTTCATAGTCAATGTGTGAGATAAATTCTATATATTTTAAAAACATATTATATTTAAATTTTTTCCAATTTTGTGCTAAAATTAACTATAATTAATTTCATAATTTTTATATATTTTTTATGAATATCACACAAACATACACACACCCACAAACCCAAATTGATGTTATTTGTTTCCCATTAATTTCATTTGAAAAAAAAAATTATTTTGTATGGGATTGTAAAAGATATGTTAAAATTAAGAAGTTGTGTTGCCATTATATTTTATAAATTAATAAAATTAACAATATCTAATTTTAATAAATTTTTACTATATATATTAAAAAATATAGTGTTTTATGATTTTCTATAAAATTCAATCCTGTTATGTGACTAAGATAAATTTTATTTATAGATAGGTTCCAATATATTTTTTAACATAGAATCAATTTTAACATAATAAAATGTTAATTAAATTTGATGACTTCTATTTTTTTATCTGAAAATTTGATGAGGAAATGTGAGATTCTATGTATGGAAAAAAATCCAACATCCCCCCATTGACATTTGTAATTTGAAATTTCAATTTTTTTCATTGAATTAAAATATATTTTTATATATCTTCAGTCAAAAATTCAATTATAATTTTAATTTTTACACTTCACTACTAAAATCAAAATATTAAATGATTTAAAAATAATATATGAAAATTTTTAAAACTAGAACGAATTACAGAAAACAACATAAAAAAAATTGACAATAAAAATATAAATGAATTAATTTTATATATTAGTAGTGAAAGAGTTAAAGGGGGAAATTCGTCATTTTTAACATAATTTAAATCTCATATAAAATTTAGCTGAAGTTAATTACATTTTAAAGAGAAAAATAATATTAATTTTGTGTTGTGCTATGAAATAATTAATGAAAGGCATGAAATATTATTAAAAAGGATATTAAAAAGTATAAAATTTTGAAATACCATATTTTTCTAATATTTAAATAATTATATCTTTCAAGAAATTTATTTTTACAAATAAAAATAATTAATTGAAAAATAATGATAAAAAATGTGGATAATTTTTGGACAATTTTTTTCTTGGAGTATATGATGTAATGTTTGTAATTTTAAAATTTAATTACCATTATGATATAAAATAGATAGATATTCAGTCAAACATTAAACTATTTTTAATGCAGATATTAATATTTGTAAAGTGCTAGAAATACATAATGGGTAAAATAGTATTTATGAATTCATTTTTCTTCAGCTCTCGCTTTTCCATGAAAATTATTTCCTCTACCACCACCGCCCCATAATCATTTTTTAGTTTGAAGTGCAGGATTCTAGGATCTTATTCCACAAATTTAAATGTCTGTGGTGATAAGGTTGGAAGTGTTCACTTTTATTCTCTGGTGAGAGAGGTTGTTCAACCTTTCCTAGACGTGAAATCAGACACCCCTTCTTCTACTACCCCACCCCATCCCCGTGTTTTGGTTTAAAGTGTGGGATGATAGTATCTTCTAACACATCCTCAAATGTCTATAGATATTTTCCTAGAAGAGTTCACTTCAGTACTCTGGTGAGAGAGAGAATCAAATCCGACACCCCTTCTTCTACTACCTCCACCCCAGTCCCACATTCTTGTGTGAGGAGTGGAATGTTAGTGAAAATATATTAACACATAAATAAATAATGCATTTTTTCACTCTAAATTTGAATTAAAAATTTTATAGAAAAAGGTTTCATAGAAAAGTTTCTGAGGAATATTTGTAATCGTCAGTGTATATTTATACATGAGATTTAATTTTTAATGGGAATTACCACAATTCCAATATAAATTTCCAATGAAAAGTTTCAACAAAAATTTACTATGAAGAATTATTTTTATCATTGGAAAATAATTCTCAAAATTAAAATAAATATATACTTATATATTAGTATAATTATATTCATATAAACAAATATAAATTCTGAATTATTTCATTTAGGATGAATTGGTTGTTGAAGCCCATGTTATCTATAAGGGTTTGAGGTTCTCCATCAAGAGAATACAGAAATATATTATTTTGGAATCATAATTCCTCTCTATTTTAAACATAATCCATGAACTAGATAAGGGATTATAATCTTTTGGCTTACTAGTTCTGATGTTCCGATCTGTTTCCCGCTTTTTCTCTATATGAAAGTTATCTTTTATCAAATAAAAAGGGAATAAGGAAAATCATTACTAGTGACCCCAGAGAACACTAGTGAATCACATGTTTGGTTGGTGGATTTTTCATCTTGGTTGAGTTCTCTTGTAATTCCCGATCATCGAACTCTTAATTAAAACCCCTTGTTTGTTTGTCAAAAAAACTTAAATTCTAAAATTATATCAGGATTTTACAACTTTTCATGGAATTAAATACTCATTATTTACAATTATTTTTCACACTAAACATTCAAAAAATAAATTTTATTACCTCACTCTAAAATAAATACATTTTAAAAATTTTAGCACAAATATATTAATAAATAATTAAACAAAGTAATTTTGAAATAAAAAATTATTATTAAAATTTACAATGTAGTATCAAATGAAATTTTCAATAAGAAATTTATGGTGTCAATTTAAAAATATAAAATAAAATAAATATATATAAATATATAAACAAAATAATGTAAATTTTGAATGGGAATAGTCATTAAAAAATTACATTAGAAACATTTAGTGTATATTTCCACATAAAAATTTTTGTTCCAATTTAAAAAAATAATTTAAATGCAAATTTACACTTAATTTTTATTATAATTATTCTAAAAATTAAATTAGAAAAATTATAAAATAAATTCATTTTTAAATTTTAAGTGAAGAATATATTAATATATAAAATTGAAATGAAAATTTTCACTAGAAATATTTATTGAAAATTTACACTAGAAACTTTTAATGTTAATATCCACTTCAAACTTTTAGTCCAAACTAGTAACCAACACATACATTTTTATGACATAGTCTTAATTAACACGCTCATAATATGGTGTTACTAAAAAATTTATATATATGTAATATAGGAAGATAAATAAACTAAAGTGTAAATACAAATTGATACATAAAAAAACCTAATCTCAAATCAACAGTTGAACATAGTAATTATTTTTTGGTTGTCCTATACAATTTTTCTTTTCAGCATGCATTGATAATCATTGATCTTCTTTTTCTGATCATTTTTATTTAGACCGTTTCCACTAAATTTAACGTTGACCTCCTAATCAGTATTAAATATTTTTTGATCGAATTCTTGTTCTAAATGTATCTGTAAATAATAGTTTAATGTCAGAAAATTTTAATAGATTAATATCATTATGCCAAGGTGTAATTGCAACAACGAAAATGTAACACCCCGAGATTTTATGAAAAATATTCTTTTAATTTCATTGATGTCTTCTATTATTATCCACACCAAGTTTATCTTTTACTATACGCAACACCGTATTAGCTTGTAGTATACGCAACACTATTCTTGGATCGTATTACACACAATTTCAAATTCGTTTTATAATAGTCATTCTATACAACATTGAGTGTGTCTATATATATATATATTCAATGTATAAATGAAATATGGTTGGATTCTGTTATACGAAACTTCGAAGGATTCTTGCACAATATGCAACCCTAACTTGGCTTGCATTACATGCAATCACGACCTTCCTCAATAGCCTGTGTTGTACGCAATACCGGGTTTAACTAAACAATGATATATTATTATAATATTATTATGAACTAGACGTTATGAATATTATTAACTAAAATTTTAATTTTATAAAATTATTATTCATCTTATACATTTTCTAGAACGTGTTAAGAGAACAAAATAATTTTTTTGGGTAAAATAAGTATTTTTAAAAAAATACAATTTTACCGCCTTTTAATGGTACACCCACATTGAATCTAGTTTTTGACAAGTTTATAAGTTCAATTTGACAAAATAAAATTCTTCTTTAGAATCAAGATATTAAAATTTACTTTGGATAAATTTTTCATATTATTCTGATAACTTTCATATTTTAATGAATAGTAAAAACACGCTATATTTTAATTAAAAACATCTTTTTTCATCGTAATAAATTATGTGGTTAAATAATAATATTGAATGGTTTCAAAGTATAAATAGAATATATTTTTACCATTTAATATAATTTATGTCATTATCCTTGATTTTACATTGAATTCGTAGGTTAAATAAATTCAATCTTTGGCAATGTTTTAACTTTTAAAACATGTTTTCTTAACAACGGGATTAATTTTAAATTAATTACTGCAACTTTTGTGTTTTGAATTTTGAAAAATAGATTCCATATTTTGAATCAGTGGGTCCAAATTATGTTAATATTTTACTTTTATTTTTTTGATATTAGGAATAGTAACTACGATAATTTTTTTATTTACTACGGTTAAAGGTAAATAGAGTAATTAGAGGTTAAACGAATATTATAATAATTCAAAATTAACTTGACACTTGTCTTAACCTTATTGTATGAGTATTTTCAGACCATGGGCATCCTTGGGTCGATTTTGGGACCCCATGGAGCCACTTATGAAAGACAATGACACATTAGATTAATTAATTTAAAGTAAAGACAAAATTGACTTTAACAAAACTCTTTTAGTAATTAATTTTTATAAGGGGTTATATAAGTTATATTTTCGACTATAAATATTATTTGGAAAGATAAAAAGATTACCTACATCATGGTAGTTTTTTCATAATTTTTATACATCAAATTAATTAAATTATTTATGACACAATAATGATGTAGTGTTTACCTCATTAATAAATGATTTAAATAAATAAGATTAAAATGATTAAAATATCATCCAAAACCTGTCCAATTCCTATTGGATGATTTTATTTCTAATATGAGTCATCTTATCTTCGACATTAATGTGTTTTCGACCTCTTGAAACCGAAGATAAGTTTATAATAAAATAATGATTTCACACTTTCCTAAAGAGCCCCTCCCCTCCCTTATAAAAGGAGACCACTTCTATGCAATTCCTCACACCCCTCAAGCCTTTTTGCTCGTCCAAACTCTGCCCAACTAAGATCCCTAAATCCTTATACTACCCCTTGAAACCTTACATTAGGAATAAGACTGTCCAAGAAGTCCTTTTGGTTCATACCAAAGGAAGTTACCAAAATTAAGGGTAACAGTTTCTCTTAAGTTGTTTTCTTTTATTCTACTTCTCCAACCCCTAAACTCTTTTTAATCATTTCTTTTGTAACAACACAAATATCCTAAATATACTAGTATGTTTTTATGAGATGTATTCAAACTACACATACACACACCTCCATCTAATGGATGAAGAACATAATGTTTCTGTGATGGCAAACTAACGCCTCACGAAATGATGATTGTTCGATTTTCTCCTACTGCCTCTCATGGTGGCCATTATGATGGAAATGTATTTATATATAATATATATTATGTTTATGATTTAATTATTCTTACTTACTACCTAATTATATCAAGCCTTTACAGTTTCCATAGTCGGTAAATACGATAATCTCATTTGAGGAAGTGCGGACTACCGCCCCCTCAAAGTGATATGATTTGTTAATACCTTATGTGGGATGTATAAAGGATGTGGTTAATGATATTATATATGATATTATATTGTAATTATAATATACCAATGTATCATTATGTTTTAATTCCATTAAAATAATAAATATAAATGAAAGTAGTGTTCATGTGTACGTACGGCTTACCGTCTCCATGAACGGTGTGTTTCATTTCTTACCTCCATATGTTATGTACTATTATAAATGCTTGTATATTCTGGATATATAATGAATGTATTTGATATATAAATCATGATTTAAATTTTTTAGGTAATTAAATCATGATATAAGTAATAATAACATCAATAACAACAAGTCCAAACACGTACGATAAATAAGATTATTTTACCCAAAACCCTACTTTAACATTAATTTACATAAGAATGGGTAATATAAAGTCATAAGTGAACCATATATGTGATATCATAACAATGAATATGATTCTTTAATAATTCAATGACATTATTTAAATCATTATACAGGAGGTTCGGACACTTACGAAGCAAATTGGACCTAAGGTAAGGGAAAATCTCACAATCTCATTTTTTTTATCCAAGATTGTTTATAATTTGGTATTTACTAGGGTGTTTTTTATCATCCAAATCCTTGTTTCCTCAATATTTAATATTATTACCATCCACCTACAATTGTTTAAATCCAATTTTACCCTTCGGTGAGTTTTTAGTAAAAGATATGAAAGGAATCTTTTGTCATTTTTCGTACGAGGTACTTTTTGACTTTACCGACAAAAGTACGAGAAGAATGATTTTTTTAACATTTATGGAATGAATGTATTTTTAAAACGTTATTTCCACGAAGCTTACTTTACACATTTTCAATTTTATTTTTAATCAACTTCTTTTAATTTAGAATTGTATGACATGTTAAGAAAGGAAAGGTGTTTTTGAAGTAGAAAGGATATTTTCCTCAAGAATGGAGTTCAAGAGTTTTATCAAAATTATTTTACATATAAGATAATATAGGGTTATGTTTATATCCCTATTATTACATTGATTTTATTATGTTGTGATGGAATTATTTTTATCTTATATGAATTGTTTTATAATGTCACGATGTTTAAGAATCCCATTTTTTTACATGGGTTATGCTATGATGTATGGTATATGATTCTGTGGAACACATAAGAATGGTATCATTATGAGATGGGTGGGACCTATATCTCCCTCCAATTCATTGGTTAAAGATTTTATATCTCATGAGATAGACATGGATGGAACGGTAGGTTATACTGGTTCAGTGAAACAGGACGGAAACGAGGAATGAACTCGGTTCAAAAATGGACGTTGTCCACTAAGATAGTCTTGGCAATGAGTCTTGACTAACAAGAAATGATTCTCTATGATTATGTGTGTATGAGACAAAGTTTCATGTTTTAATTTATGATTATTGGGATTTCATTTCACTACTATGATTTATCCCATGTTATGAAATTATGCTCTCTTTTGCAGGTTAAGATTTCCAAAATGTTATGTTCTTATGAATATGATGTGATTGATATTTATTTTGTTTACCCTTACTGAGCATTTGATCTCACCCTTTTATGTTTTCTTTTCCCCAGGATATAAAGAAATGTTTTAGGTCAAAAAAGGAAGATCTTTATGGGAGATGTTGAAGATCTTTTACCATGATTAGAAGATTATATTCCGAGTTTCCAAAGACACTAAACTATTACGATCCTTGTGTGTGTGTTTTTGTTATGTACTAAGTATTCCGCAAAAGTAATGTAATGTCCATGTACGTCAATCTTCAGGTCTCTACAGTTGGTATCAGAGGAAAGGTTTAGTCAACCATTAGAAACTAGGATGCGAGAACTTTAGTAAGAACCCTAGAGATATTTCTAAGGTATGTCTAGGGATGTCCCTAAGGTTAAGTCTAATTATAGGTTATAGTACTAGAATTACGGTAACCCAAGATGTTAGATATTGAAGTTACTCCCCCTTTATTATATTTTTTTCCCTAACGTGATTTTTACCTCTCACACTATTCTTTTTGGGTTTTAGACGATGGCTGGAACTCGAAGGAACCGTGTTGATCAATGTAATGGACAATGAAATGATTGTCCTCCTGAACAAACAAATGTTATGGGAGATGGAGTGCAAAATCTTATTTCTATACTTACAAAAGCTATGAATCATTCTGGACTTCCAAATGAGCAGAGAAAGGAACAATATTCTATTGAGTCCTTCATGAGGCAACGTCCACCTTATTTCAGTGGGTCTTCTGATCCACTTATTGCGGAACAATGGATCAGTACTACTGAAAAGATATTTTCAATTATTCAATGTTCTGAACATGATAAAGTCATCTTAGCAGTGTATCATTTGGAAGGTGATGCTGATCAATGGTGGAATCTTATCAAGAATACGAGGCCAAGAGATGAAATTGATTCCATGGAATGGGACGAGTTCAAGAACTTATTTTTCAATAAGTACTTCCCTCGTATTCTTCGAACAAAGATGGAGAAGGAGTTTCTTGAACTAAAGTAAAAGGATGATGAATCTATTGGTATATACGAAGCGAATTTTACAAGGCTTCCAAGGTATGCATCTGGATTTATCATCTTACCTGAAAGTAAAGTTGATCGATTCTTCAGTGGCTTAAAACCAAATATTCAAAGGGAATTAGCTATAAGAGACTTCAGTAGCTATGAAGAAATTGTGTGTTGTGCTATCAAGGTAGAAATGGATGTTGGTGTTACTTATCCATCTCATAGTTTTGACAAGAAATGAAAGATGGAGTTCAAGGAGAAATCTCAGAATAATGGTGAAAAGAAGATGAATGTTTCCTTATACTCAAAGTGTGGAAAGAAGCATGGTGTAGATTGTCTTAAAGGAACAAGTAAATGTTTCAAATGTGGAAAGGAAGGTCATCGGGCATTTGAATGCCGCAATGATGGGAAGAAGATGTCTAATGATGCAAACAAAGGAAGGGATACACAGAATGAACCTACAACACTTCAATGCTTCAAGTGCAAGGAAATGGGGAATTATGCTAATAAATGCCCTAATCCAAGGGTTAGTGATGATCGACATGAGCAACCACTTAAGGAAAAGGACAAAGGGAAGTCACATGCGATCACTATTGGCGATGTTGAATATGAAAACAATGTGGTGGAATGATTAAGTGTTTATGTAATGGGATTCCAAAATAATGTTGTATATAGTATTGTGGAATATTGGAATATATATGTATTGGTCTATTGTGGTGTTCAATGGTACCGGTAACCATAGAATGTGATTGAGATATTTTTGGAAAATAAGATGATATGTTCATAATGAAAGGAAGACGAGAAAATGAAATGTTTGACCGTATTCATGACCACATGACTGATATTAGGAGAATGTTATATCATGGTTTGAGTATATAGAATTTTTGGATTTTGGTATGTGGAAAGAGTTAACTTTTTACTGCATTCATGTTTTCACTAAGGTTCAATGGGTAGTCATTCTTCAAGAGAATACATGATTAAGGTATTAACATGTTTGTAATTTGACCAACAAGATATATCTTATGATATATGGGGGGTAAATGATGGAATTCACGTGATTGTTATGTAATCATTTTCTTTATACTATGAGCTTGGACCAAAGTATTTTAGATAAGCCTAAAGATTGGAATGGATTATGTTGGACATAAGTTAGTTTTGTTTAAGGATAAAACTTTTTTTCGATATTATGGATGGGATGATATAGTAATGTAGTTTTAGAAAAAGGAAAACCTGCAGGATGGGCGACAGCCCATCGTGTCGGACAAGGCTGTGGGAATCGAACCCACAACCGAAGTGCGACTGGCCTTTATCGCCTACCACAGGCGTACAGGAAGTCCCTGTTTAGTAGAAACTAGTTTTATTATATTAAGCAGTATGATATATGAAGTATAAGTCCATTTTAGGAACCACATATGATTAATCTCACTATATATGGACTTATGTATTTTTGATAACTTTTATAACATTTTGTTTGAGATAGATGGAATGACCCATCATTCTATCACAGGAGCTGCTAAAACTTCACAAATGAAAAATTCAACTTCATTTCTTTAAGAGATGAAGTGGAAATTATCCAAAGAACGAACAACGGTGAGACTGTAACAAAGTCACAAAATTATTTCATCTATTCCCAATTTCATCAATTTTAGGGAAATGATCTTGAAAACCAAAAATGTTGTTCTAGTGACCTTATATCTGATGAATCATATGGTACCTTAGATCGCCACAAATTTATGGATTTGTGATTGATGTCTTTTCTATATCCATGTTCTCTACCACTCTCCATCAGAACATGATGGTTAGATTTCTCTTCTATATCCTTATTTTCACCTATTTGGAAACCCAGTGATGAGTTAATTTGGGTAACCGTTACGTTTCATACATTATTTTTTAAAGACAAGTTTTGGTATTCCTTTTTATGATGTGGGTTTCTATTAAATAAATTTTCAAGTAGTAAACCATTTATAACCCCGACGAATTTCGAGGGCGAAATTCATTTTAAGGGGGGCAGAATGTAACACCCCGAGATTTTATGAAAAATATTCTTTTAATTTCATTGATGTCTTCTATTATTCACCACACCGAGTTTATATTTTACTATACACAACATCGTATTATCTTTTAGTATACGCAATGCTATTCTTGGATCGTGTTATACACAATTTCAAGTTCATTTTATAATAGTCATTCTACGCAACATTGAGTGTGTTTATATATATATATATATATATTCAATGTATAAATAAAATATGGTTGGATTCTGTTATACAAAACAACGAAGGATTCTTGCACAACATCCAACCCTAACTTGGCTTTCATTACATGCAATCACGACCTTCCTCGATAGCGTGTGTTGTACACAATACCGGGTTTTACTAAACAACGATATATTATTATAATATTATTATGAACTAGCCATTATGAATAGTATTAACTAAAATTTTAATTTTATAACATTATTATTCATCTTATACATTTTCTAGAACGTGTTAAGAGAACAAAATAAATGTTTCGGGTAAAATAAGTATTTTTAAAAAAAATGCAGTTTTATCGCCTTTTAATGGCGCGTCCATATTAAATCTAGTTTTTGAAAAGTTTATAAGTTCAATTTGACAAAATAAAATTCTTCTTTAGAATCAATATATTAAAATTTACTTTGGATAAATTTTTCATATTATTCTGATAACTTTCATATTTTAATGAATAGTAAAAACACGCTATATTTTAATTAAAAACAACTTTTTTCATCGTAATAAATTATGTGGTTAAATAATAATATTGAATGGTTTTAAAGTATAAATAGAATATATTTTTACCATTTAATATAATGTATGTCATTATCCTTGATTTTACATTGAATTCGTAGGTTAAATAAATTCAATCTTTGGCAATGTTTTAACTTTTTAAACCTGTTTGCTTAACAACGGGATTAATTTTAAATTAATTACTACAACTTCTGTGTTTTGAATTTTGAAAAATGGATTCCATATTTGGAATCAGTGGGTCCAAATTATGTTAATAGGTTACTTTTATTTTTTTGATATTATGAATAGTAACTACGGTAATTTTCTTATTTACTACGGTTAAAGGTAAATAGTGTAATTCGAGGTTAAAAGAATATTATAATAATTCAAAATTACCTTGACACTTGTATTAACCTTATTTTATGAGTATTGTCTGACCATTGGCATCCTTGGGTCGATTTTGGGACCCCATGGAGCCACTTATGAAAGACAATGACATATTAGATTAATTAATTTAATGTAAAGACAAAATTGACTTTAACAAAACGCTTTTAGTAATTAATTTTTATAAGGGGTTATATAAGTTATATTTTCAACTATAAATATTATTTGGAAAGATAAAGAGATTCCCTACATCATGGTATTTGTTTCATAATTTTTATACATCAACTGAATTAAATTATTTATGACACAATAATGATGTAGTGTTTACCTCATTAATAAATGATTTAAAAAAATAAGATTAAAATGATTAAAATATCATCCAAAACCTGTAAAATTCCTATTGGATTATTTTATTTATAATATGAGTCATCTTATCTTTGACATTAATGTGTTTTGGATCTCTTGAAACCGAAGATAAGTTTATAATAAAATAATGATTTCACACTTTCCTAAAGAGCCCCTCCTATCCCTTATAAAAGGAGACCACTTCTATGCAATTCCTCACACCTCTCAAGCCTTTTGGATCGTCCAACCTCTGCCCAACTAAGCTCCCTAAATCCCTATACTCCCCCTTGAAACCTTACATTAGGAATAAGACTCTACAAGAAGTCCTTTTGGTTCAAACCAAAGGAAGTTACCAAAATTAAAGGTAACAGTTTCTCTTAAGTTGTTTTCTTTTATTCTACTTCTCCAACACCTAAACTATTTTTAATCATTTCTTTTGTAACAAAACCAATATCCTAAATATACTAGGATGTTGTTATGAGAATTATTCAAACTACACTTACACACACCTCCAACTAATGGATGAATAACATAATGTTTCTGTGATGGCAAACTAACGCCTCATGAAACGATGATTGTCCGATTTTCTCCTACCGCCTCTCATGGTGGCCATTATGTTGGCACTGTATTTATATATAATATATATTATGTTTATTATTTACTTATTCTTATTTACTACCTAATTATATCAAGCCTTTACAGTTTCCATAGTCGGTAAATACGATAATCTCATTTGAGGAAGTGCAGACTACCGCCCCCTCAAAGTGATATGATTCGTTAATACCTTATGTGGGATGTATAAATGATGTGGTTAATGATATTATATATGATATTATACTGGAAATATAATATAACTATGTATCATTATGTTTTAATATCATTAAAATAAGAAATAGAAATGAAATTAGCATTCATGTGTACGTACGGCTTACCGTCTCCATGAACGGTGGGTTTCATTTCTTACCTCCATATGTTATGTACTATTATAAATGTTTGTATATTCTGGATATATAATGAATTTATTTGATAAATAAATCATGATTTACATTTTTGAGGTAATTAAATCATTATATAAGTAATAATAACATCAAGAACAATAAGTCCAAACACGTACGATAAATAAGATTATTTTACCCAAAACTCTACTTTAACATTAATTTACATAAGAATGGGTAATATAAAGTCATAATTGAACCATATATGTGATATCATAACAATTAATATGATTATTTAATAAGTCAATGACATTATTTAAATCATTATACAGGAGGTTCGTACACTTACGAAGCAAATTGGACCTAAGGTAAGGGAAAATCTCACAATCTCATTTTTTTATCCAAGATTGTTTATAATTTGGTATTTACTAGGGTGTTTTTTATCATCCACATCCATGTATCCTCAATATGTAATATTATTTCCATCCACCTACAATTTTTTAAATCCAATTTTACCCTTCGGTGAGTTTTTAGTAAAAGATATGAAAGTAATCTTTTGTCGTTTTTCGTACGAGGTACTTTTTGACTTTACCGACAAAAGTACGAGAAGAATGTTTTTTTTAACTTATATGGCATGAATGTATTTTTAAAACATTATTTCCAAGAATATTACTTTACAAGTTTTAAAGTTTATTTTTAATCAACTTCTTTTAATTTATAATTGTATGACATGTTAATAAAGGAAAAGTGTTTTTGAATTAGAAAGGATATTTTCCTCAAGAATGGAGTTCGAGAGTTTTATCAAAATTATTTTCCATCTAAGATAATATAGGGTTATGTTTCTATCCATATTATTAAAATGATTTTATTATGTTGTGATGGAATTATTTTTATCTTATATGAATTGTTTTATAATGTCACGATGTTTAAGAATCCCATTTTTTTACATGGGTTATGCTATGATGTATGGTATATGATTTTGTGGCACACATAAGAATGGTATCATTATGAGATGGGTGGGACCTATATCTCCCTCCAATGCATTGGGTAAAGATTTTATATCTCATGATATAGACATGGCTGGAACGGTAGGTTATACCGGTTCAGTGAAACAGGACTGAAACGAGGAATGAACTCAGTTCAGAAATGGACTTTGTCCACTAAGATAGTCTTGGCAATGAGTCTTGACTAACAAGAAATGATTCTATATGATTATGTGTGTATGCCACAAAGTTTCATGTTTTATGTTATGATTATTGGGATTTCATTTCACTACTATGATTTATCCCATGTTATGAAATTATGCTCTCTTTTGCAAGTTAAGATTTCCAAAATGTAATGTTCTTATGAATATGATGTGATTGATATTTCTTTTGTTTACCCTTACTAAGCATTTGAGAGCACCCTTTTATGTTTTCTTTTCCCCAGGATATAAATAAAGGTTTTAGGTAAAAAAAGGAAGATCATTATGGGAGATTTTGAAGATCTTTCACCACGATTAGAAGATTATATTCCGGGTTTCCAAAGACACTAAACTATTATGATCCTTGTGTGTGTGTTTTTGTTATGTACTAAGTATTCCTAAAAAGTAATGTAATGTCCATGTACGTCAGGCTTCGGGTCTCTACAGAAAATAAAAATATACCAATTTATGTACTAATAGTAAATAGAATCATTATAAACATCCAAAGGAAACACCATCCATATACTATAAACGATCACATGTAAATTCTATGTGAAGGATTTATATTTTCATATGTGAGTGATCAATATTTTCTAATAGAATAAATATGGAACTAATATTTTATAATTTTCCAAAAAAATCGATTTTTAGTTGATTTATCATAAACCACGATTTGAATAATTGGTCTAGTTTTTCAAATAACCCCTGTAATCTCAAAGTATATGCGTATTAATGTAGAAAAATGTATTTTATAAATGGAATAAAAATCTGTAAAAAAGGCTAAAATAAGTGGAATTGCAAAACAATCTAAAATTGAAACACTTTTAAAATTCATTATGGTATTGTCTACTATAAAAATATGATAAACTATTATGGTATACTGTAAAAATAAGCATATTGGTGTACACTTTTAAACTATTCACAAAAAGGAATATTCAAATTGGTGTAAAATGCATAATGTAATTCTTATAAACTTATGTTGTAATGATAGTAATTGATAAATATTGTCTAAGGGTTAAAAATTAGAATACAGGATCTTACATTTTCTTATACTTATATAATAATTTGTATGAATAACGTATTTTCATATAGTATGAACGTCAAGGGAGCATGGGTGATATTTAATGGAATTATTGATGCAGTACAGTGTCTAATTACATTTTTATGTAAATCGAATCACTATATTCATATTATATGCCGAAAAGTGTATGTAATTATAAATGATTGTATGCATACTAAATCTGTAAGAGCGCATTTGAATTCATCTTATGGTACCTATTCTATCTAGATAGTTTGATCATATCCATGGTTGAATAAAATGATGTCTGTTATATTATTTTTCAACAAGTGAAGTCTATGGAAGTCTCAAATTGATTTACAATTCTCATGTAAATGCTTTCAAAATCAAACCAAACAAATTATAATTCAAGATAAGGGTAGAATACATGGAAACTTTGATGTTTTCATAGTACCAAGACCTATGAATCTTCAAACAAGGCTATCTATAGAATCACTAACAGTGAAAGAGGATGAAAAGTTTAATTTTTAAAAGAGAAAAAATCTCCCACATTAGGATAATACCAAGGAAATCCATAATATTATATAATTAACAAATCTCAACAAATTTTGGATGAAATCTATAGAAATATGGATTTTCATAAGGTGATTGATTTAGAACCAACCACTTCTTATTCAGTAATCACTCCCAACCCGTTGCACTTGAAAGAGACATTTTGACTCAATGGAACAAACCATAGAGCTATTATAACTTAGATTATTGGAGGATATGTGATGAAAGTGGTTTAGAATGAGAGATTAATCAATTCCCATAGTAAAATAAATACTCATCTATGGTGAAATCCCATGCAAAACCCAAATTGAGAGCTTAGATAATTTATATCACTAATTCAAATATAATTTTTTCATTATTGGTAATAGATAACTTAATATGATTCTTTAGAATGAAAACCTTGAATTTAATTTTATATGAGTAGTTTCACTGAAAATAAGTTTGTTTAGGGCCACAAATCTACAAACAAATTACATCTAATTTTATTCCATTTCACATTCATATGTCCCGTGTATGGAGGAAGGTTAATATTGGTCTATATCCCCCTTTACATTATTCATATTTTTTATAGGTGTGTCTGATGATGTCAACTAAAAATGTAGTAATTGTTATTTATTTATTTCCATGTGTTTAGTAGTTTCAGAAAATACTTCATGTCATACCACATTGTTTATCAAACACTAGTAATCATATGGTATGCATACCTTTACAAAACACTATTAATCATAATATATTACACTAGAGGGATGGGTTCTGTATAAAATTTGAAGTTATGAATATAAAATACAAAGGTATGAATATAAAAAAATTGTTATAAATTTGAAATAAAAATGAAATTAAATAGTTCATACCATTGGGTATGAAGAAAACATTATTGTAGTACTTGAAACATATTTTTGAAAGGTTGCTTCAGAAGTTATTGCTTATGTAATGACCCGCCAATTATCATTGGCTTAAGAGCTCAACGAGTCATTACTTGGCCTTAATCGACATCCCCAAGGCACCAAAGGCTCGCAATAAATGTCGAAGGGTTTCAAAGCACATGGGGGGTGACTTACCCTTTCAATGAAAACAACCAAAAAACAACTAAAACTAGATAAACATCTCCAAGTAACCACTATATGATGCATGATTTAAAACCAAGATAGGTCATCCATTTATTCCATATTAAAACAACCAAAGTGAAATAGTGGAAACCAACACTAAAATAGATTAAACAAAGGAAATACAACAACGGGACTTCAAGACGACAACCCAACTCCATGCTCCACAAGCTCCAAGCTCCAACATCACGAACCAGCCCAAGAGTCACGAAGTAGTGCTATAAACATGTGACACTTTACCTTTTCCAACATCCCGGTATATGACATCTAAAAAAGCACCATTGTGCCAAAGCAGGGGGTGAGTAATGAAACTCATTAGGTTTTCCCCGATGACATCCCAACCCATGCCTCTAGGATAAAACATGTCAGCACATTTATATAAAATAATTTATATAAAATCTCTCCAAAACAGTTCAGAATTAACGAGTTCTAAGTTAAAACCATTTTCCAACAAAACCATCTTTCTCAAGAAAAGAAACCAAGAAAAGTTCCCAATCAAAATCACATTTCAATTTTTGGAATAACCATTTCATTTCAAAAATCCACACAACCAACCATTTCACAACCCGTGAAATCAAATATGCATGCATCGTTATGACAGTTCCATACTCATGAGTGGTCTCTCGTCGATCTACCAAGTCATCACAAGGTAACTATTCCCCATGTGCCATTGCACTTTTGGCACCGAGCACAAGGTCATATTTCAACCAAGCCTCATAAATTCAATATGAACACACACACCAAGTATGCCCAAAAACCACACCATTTCAACCATGCCAAAACCATTTCAATAAAACAATCCTTTTATTGAAAACCTTTTTCCCGTAAACCATTTTTCAAATCCAGCAAATCAATATTTTAAAATCCCCATTTTAAAATCAAGAAACCAAAACACTTTGCACAAACCATTCTTTCAATTTCCACAATTACATCAAAACCCACAAATCGTCATTAAAGAAGATTTATAACATGCTTTGCATGAAATTTCACAATCAAAACCAAGTAATTAAATCAATTTGAACCAAGCCTTTAAGTTCAAATAAAGAGGAATCGAGAGTGAAGCCACCTACCTCAACCAGTTGGGCGAAACCAATCAACAGATGAAGAACGCCAACAAAACTGAGCCGATTCTCCAAAAACCCTCCTTAGATCTCTTCTTCTAACACAACCAAGACCAAATCTTGTCATATTTGGCATCCATACCCTTATCTCTTCCCATAACGGACATATATTTAAGAAAACGAGAGAATAAGAGAAGTAGATCTAAGTAGATCTAAGAAACCAATCAATAATGATCACATGCCTAAAGAATCCAGCTTTGATTCTCCAAGAGAACCCTTCGAATTGCCTCTGGAACACCTGGGAGAAGTCCTCCAACCTTCAAGGGAGAGTAATCCCGATTTAGGGCCACATAGGAGCTTTAATGAGGTAATTAGAGGCAAAACGGATTAGATCCCAAATTTTATGATCTAATTTTAAGTGACCGCACGGTTAGTCCGCATGGTTTGACAAACCGTGCGCTAACCATGTGTTAGCTTCTACCTCGTCCATCCTTCACACACAGTTTGGTCGTACGGTTAGACACATCGTGCGCCTCCCGTGCAACTTCCCTTTTTGCCCCAAAACTCCTTCTAGGATCTCCCGATTCTCCCAAACGTCACCCTTAACTTTTAAAACAATAAAAGCATCAAGTAAGGGTTACATACCAGAAACCTAGGGTACTACATTCTCCCCACCATTGGCCTTTCCGTCCCTGGAAAGTAGAAAACCTTGGGTTGCTTGAAAGAGTTCTGGCCACTGCTCTTTCATTTCTTTCTCTTATTCCCAAGTCTCTTCCTGAATCTGACCATGTTGCCACAAAACCCGCACTAGGCTGATTCTTTTTCCACGCAAGACTTTATCCTGGATATCCACAATCCGCACTGGGGTATGTATCAACGAAGCATCTGGCTCTAGGTCAACGTGATCCCATCTGATCACCTGGTCAGGATCGGGCGGATACTTCTTCAACTAAGATACATAAAACACATTATGCACTGCACTGAACCGTGGTGGTAATGTCAACCGATATTCCACCTCGCCAACTCATTCCAGTATCTCAAAAGGGCCTATATATTGAGGATATAATTTTCCCTGCATCCCAAAATGACGATTTCCAAGCCTTGGAGATATTCTCAAAAATACATGATCACTCACCGAAAACGACAAGGGTCTTCGGCGGTGATCTGCATAAGATTTATGGCGACTCTGAGCCATCTCCATCCTCTTTCTAATCAATTGAATATTCTCCATTGTTTCTTGGAAAAGGCTTGGCCCAACTATTAAAGTTTCATCCGCTTCCACCCAGCATAGTGGAGAACGACACGGACGCCCATACAATGCTTCAAACAGAGCCATGCATATCGAAGCTTGATAGCTGTTATTGTATGAGAACTCCATTAAGGGTATATGATCCTCCCATGAGCCAAAAAAAATATTACACAAGCCGACAACATGTCTTCCAATATCTGTATCGTCCTTTCAGATTGTCCATCCGTTTGAGGATGATACGCCGTACTCATATTCAACTGAGTTCCCAGGGCTTGTTGTAAGGATTTCCAGAAACGAGATGTGAACCTTGGATCTCTATCTGAGATGATAAAAACTGGTACACCATGTCTCTTTAACACTTCCCATATTTATATTTTTGAAATATCTTCCCCTGTATGAGTTTCACGAATAGGGATAAAATGGGCTGACTTGGTTAGATGATCCACTATCACCCAAATGTCATCGTGTTTCCAGACCGTTCGTGGAATACCTGTAACAAAATCCATTGTTATTCGATCCCATTTCCACACAGGGATAGTTAAAGAGTGTAACATATCGACTGGTCTCTGATGATCTACTTTAACCTGCTGACAAGTTAAGCATCATGAGATGTACTCGACCACCTTTCTTTTCATGCCGCTCCACCAAAACTGTGTCTTCAATGCCTTATACATATTTTGTGTACCTAGATGTGCAGCCCATCTGGAATGGTGGTAAGCATGAAGGATTTGTTCTTGAGAAGTTAAAGGTACAACTCTCCGATCTCGAAACTCCAAAACTGAACTCCCATCTATCTTTCATCCCTCAATGGTCTCCCCACCATTGAGTTTTGAACTCATTGCAACACAGTCTAGATCAGATGCTTGTGCCTCATTTTCTCTCTCCACTAAATCAGGAACAAGCATAGCTGAAAACAAAACCACAACATCACCTCGGTTTTCACATTCCACATGCATTTCGGCTAAGACCGACATCAACTGCCATTCATCTAAAGCTTCCTTTTCCAACTGAGCATACAAATTCCTGCTTAATGCATCGTCCACCTAATTTCCCTTACCCTGTGTATACATCAAGTCGAAGTCGAACATTTGAAGATACTCCATCCATCTCCTATGCCTCAGATTCAAATCTCATTGTGAGAAAATGTGTTTCAATCTTTTTTGATCCATAAACACAATAAATTTCTCACCAAAGAGATAATTTCTCCATGTCTTCAAAGCATGGATGACTGCAACTAATTCCAAGTCATGTTTTGGGTAATTCTTATCATGAAACCTCAACTTCCTTGACCCATAAGCAGTAACACGGTCTCCTTGCATGAGAACACAGCCCAACCCTAATCCCGAAGCATCACAATACACCACATACCCCTATCCTGATTCTGGAAAGATAAAGATGGGTGCTGATGTAAGGTGGACTTTCAACTCTTGAAAAGATTTTTGAAATTCCTCAGTCCATTGAAATGCTCTGTTTTTATTTTTCAATGTTGTCATAGGCGAAGCTATCCATGAGAATTAATGCACAAAGCGTCGATAATAACCATCTAGACCAAGAAAACTTCGTATTTCAAAGACATTGTTCGGTGGTTACCAAGAAAGAACAGCTTCTGTCTTTTCTATATCCACTGAAACACCTTTCTCAGAAACGACATGGCCCAAAAACGTACCTCTTGTATCCAAAAATCGCACTTTGAAAATTTTTCATACAACTGATGGTTCCTCAATATTTCCAACTCTGTCGCCAAGTGTTGCTCATGCTTATCCCTTGTTCTTGAATACAACAATATGTCATCCATAAACACCACAACAAAAGAATCCAAATATGGATGAAATATCTGATTCATCAAATCCATGAAGACAGCTGGTGAATTCGTTAGACCAAAAGGAATGACTACATATTCGTAGTGGCCATATATGCTTTTGAAGGCTATCTTCAGAATATCCTCCTTCCTAACTCATAATTGGTGATATCCTGACCACAAATCTATCTTAGAGAACCACTGAGATCCCCTATATTGATCAAAAAGATCATCAATGTGTGGAAGTGGATATCTATTCTTTATCGTAACTTGGTTAAGTTAACAATAATCCACACATAGCCTCAAAGTTACATCTTCTTTCTTTACAAACAAAACTGGTGCTGCCCACAGAGACATGCTTGGCCAAGTAAAACATTTGCTTTCTAGTTCTTCCAAATTCACTTTCAATTCCTTTAACTCCTTTGGTTCCATCCTATAATATGGAAGGGAGATTGGACTAGTCCCCCGAAGGAGGTCAATCGTAAATTCCACTTCTCTCACAGGTGGTAACCCTAAAAGGTTTTCAGAAAACACATCAGGAAATTGATCCACGGTTATTGGAAAACTATTATTTGTGATCTCATCCACTGATTCCAAGTTTAACACAGCCAACTACTAAGATATTGTTTCCTCTGTTGGTGCCAACAAGCCCATTACACGTGCTTTCACCACTCTTTCTTCTCTAAAGAGATTCTCGATACCATCCTCAGTCAAGAAACTGACTGTTCTGCTATAACAGTCGATGTGAGCCCTAAACACCGTCAACCAATCCATACCCAGGATTATATCATAGACATCCATCTCTAGCACAGAGAAATCCCATTTCAGGTCAACTCTATCAATAGTTATAGAACATGCTCTACACATGAAGTCTCTACATTCTCTTTCACCGAGAGGTGTTTGAAGTTTTATCACAAAAGACGTCATTTCAACTTTTAATTTTAGTGAATCATCAATATGAGAAGCAAGAAAAGAATGTGATTCACTAGTATCGAATAGCGCTTGCATGAGGGTATAATTCAAAATAATTATACCTCTCACCATAGACGGTCCAGACTGGTCATCCACAATCACCTGTTCCGCTCTATACAATTGCTTTGTTGGTGCACTTTGCTCCTTATTTTCTTGTTGAGATTGCCCTGCCAGAGGAGTCATGGTATTCCTAGAATCACCATAACTAGCTCTGTTCTTTTGGCGAGACTGATTTTTCTGTCCTCGCCCGGTCAAAGCATAGGATGCTTGTGACGCCTGGGTAGTATCACGCGCACCCGACCTCGAAGCACTGTGACAATATCGTTGAAGATGCCCCATCTTGTTTCAATTGTGACATGCTTTTGGTGGTGTTATACATTCTCGTTTCATGTGATCAATTGTGCTACATTAAAAAGACATGGCTTTCATCATGGGTCGTGGAGGAAGATTTACTGATCCAACCGTCTGATTCTGATTCGCACTCCCACATTGGAAGTAGGTGTCCCTCTTCCGCTTGTTCCCAGCATTATAGTTACCCCTCATTCCCATGGGTATCATCATACTTCCTCCTCCCATAATTCCCTAGATGTCTCTTTCAGCTATTGTTTCTCTATTTACCATCTTCGTATAATCCGTAATACATATAACAGCTATCTTCGAGCGAATCTCCTGTCGCAATCCTAATTCAAAGATGCGCGCCTTCAGCAACGCACATGCAGCAACCTCTGGTGTAAAGCGTACTAAATTCATGAATTTAGCCTCATGCTCTGTGATAGAGATATTTTCCTGCTTCAGGCTGAAAATGTCAGTTGTGATCTGTATCTTGAAGGTGTGAGGATAGAATTGATTATTGAACTACTCCTCAAATTCCTCCCAACTCAGGCCTTGATCCACCATAGCCTGCACCACCAGCTCCCACCATTGTCGTGCAAGATCCTCCAGCATATATGTCGCCAACTTTACTTTCAACTCCACTGGTGTGCTGATGAAATCGAAGATATAATTCATCCTTCTTAGCCACACCTCCGCCTTTTCTAGTTCATAATCACCCCGAAAGATGGGTAGATTATGCTTCTGGAATTGGACGGAGTGGTCTACATGCCTTGACTCATCCCTCCAATTTCTTGTGTCCACTACATAGAACGCTTGAACTAAACTTTGGACTAGCTACTGGTTCAAATGGGGTTCAGGTGCGACCACATTCTCCGTAGCCTCTTCTGTTTGGTTTCTACGACGTCTAACAGGTGCAATTTTCTATACAAACAACGCATGCCGTTAGTCTCACTTCCTAGAAACTGAAGGCTTAGCATTTCAATTCCTATCACATCACTATAACAACATTTATTTCCAATCATTTCTAAAACATATCCTTTCTTTCTTTTGAAATCAATCTATTTTCAAAATATAGCAACCATTATCTTTTCAAAATCTTTCATTTGAAAACATGCTTCAAAATTTCAGAAAACATGCTTTTGTATCAAACCATAATCCATTTCTCAAAATTATTTATGTAGTCTATGTGGGAAGTAATTCTTCTAAAATGAATGTCATTCTCATATCATTGACTAAACCCATGACAAAGAGATTTTCAACATTCTAGAAGTGTCTCAAAACACTTATGTACCCAACTCCCTAGTAACTTGAAGTTCAGCATAAAGGGGTTAGCTACGTCCATTTATGATATACCATTCTAGTTCTGACAATCCCACTCATTTCTTAGATTCCAACCCAAGGAATAGACAAGAAGGAATTTCAACTCCAAGACCAATAACATCAATGAACACTTGTTAGGCAAGGACCCAACAAGCTGGTACCATCTTTACCTCAAAGGAAGGACCAGACTGATACCATTTGTAATGACCCGCCAATTCTCATTAGATTGAGAGCTCAACGAGTCATTACTTGGCCTTATGCGACATCCCCAAGGCGCCAAAGGCTGGAAATAAATGTTTAATGGTTTCAAAGCACATGGGGGATGATTTACCCTTTCAATTAAAACCACCAACAAACAACGAAAACTAGATAAACATATCCAAGTAACCACTATATGATGCATGATTTAAAACCAAGATAGCTCGTCCATTTATTCCATATTAAACCAACCAAAGTGAAACAGTGGAAACCAACACTAAAATAGAGTAAATAGCGGATATACAACAACAAGACTTCAAGACAATAACCCAACTCCATACTCCACAAGCTCCAAGCTCCAACATCACGAACCAGCCAAAGAGTCACGAAGTAGTGCTATAAACGCGTGACACTTTAAATTTGCCAACATCCCAATATATGACATCTGAAAAAGCACCATCGTGCCAAAGAAGGGGGTGAGTAATGAAACTTAGTAGGTTTTCCCTGATGACTTCCCATCCCATGCCTATAGGATAAATCATGTCAGCACAACTATATAAAACAATTTATATAAAAACACTCCAAAACAGCTCACAATTAATGAGTTCTAAGTTAAAACCATTTTCCAAAAAAACCATATTTCTCATGAAAATCAACCAAGCAAAGTTACCAATCAAAATCACATTTCAATTTTTGGCATAACCATTTCATTTCACAAATCCACACAACCAACCATTTCACAACCCGTGAAATCAACTATGCATGCATCGTTATGACAGTTCCATACTCATGAGAGGTCTCTCATTGATCATCCAAGTCATCACAAGGTAATTATTCCCCATGTTCCATTACACTTTTGGCACCGAGCATAAAGTCATATTTCAACCAAGCCTCGTCAATGCAATATGAACCCACACACCAAGTATGCCCAAAACCACACCATTTCAACCATGCCAAAACCATTTCAATAAAACCGTCCTTTTATTGAAAACCTTTTTCCCGCAAACCATTTTTCAAATCCAACAAATCCATATTTTAATATCACCATTTTAAAATCATGAAACCAAAACACTTTTGACAAACCATTCCTTCAATTTCCACAATTCCATCAAAACCCATAAATCATCATTAAAGAAGATTTATAACATGATTTGCACAAAATTTCACAATAAAAACCAAGTAATTAAATCAATTTTAACTAATCCTTCAAGTTCTAAGAAAGAGGAATCGATATTGAAGCCACCTACCTCAACAAGTTGGGAGAAACCAAACAACAGATGATGAACGCCAACAAAACTGAGCTGATTCTCCAAAAACCCTCCTTAGATATCTTCTCCTAACACAACCAAGACCAAATATTGTAATATTTGGAATCCACACCCTTAGATCTACCCATAACGGGTGTAGATATAAGAAAAAAAGAGAAGAGGATAATTATATCTAAGTAGATCTAAGAAACCTGTCAAGAATGATCACATACCTTAAGAATCCGGCTTCGATTCGCCCAGAGAACCCTTTGAATCGCCTCTGGAATGCCTGGGAGAAGTAATCCAACATTCAAGGGAGAGTAATCTTGAGTTATGGCTATATAAGAGCTTTAATGAGGCAATTAGAGGCAAAACGGATTAGATCCAAAATTTTAGGATCTAATTTTATTTGACTGCACGGTTAGTCCGCACGGTTTGACAAACTGTGTGCTAACCATGCGTTAGCTTCTGCCTCAGCTATCATTCACTCATGGTTTGGCCACATGGTTAGACACACGATGCACCAACCGTGCGGAAGCCACTGACTCCCAAACCAACTCTGCATGGTTTGGACGCACGATTTAGACAAACCGTGCGCCTCCCGTGCGACTTCCCTTTTTTCCCCAAAACTCCTTCCAGGATCTCCCGACTCTCTCAAATGTCACCCTTAACATTTACAACAAGAAAAGAATCAAGTAAGTGTTACATACCAGAAACTGGGTGTACTAAATTCTCCCCACCATTGTCCTTTCTGTCCCCAGAAAGTAGAAAACCTTGGGTTACCTGAAAGAGTTCTGGCCACTGCTCTTTCATTTCATTCTCGCGTTCCCATGTCTCTTCCTGAATCAGATCATGTTGCAACAAAACCCGCACTAGGCCGATGCTTTTTCCATGCAAGACATTATCCATGCTATCCACAATCCGCACTGGGGTATGTATGAATGAAGCATCTCGCTCTAGGTCAACGTGATCCCATCTGATCACATGCTCAGGATCGGGCTGATACTTCTTGGACTGAGATACATGGAACATATTATGCACTGCATTGGACCATGGTGGTAATGCCAACCGATATTCCACCTCGCCAACTCATTCCAGTATCTCAAAAGGGTCTATATATCGAGGATATAATTTTCCCTACTTCCCAAAACGATGATGTCCAAGCCTTGGAGAGATTCTCAAAAAGACATGATCACTCACCACAAACGACAAGGGTCTTCCACGGTGATCTACATAAGATTTCTGACGACTCTGAGTCGTCTCCATCCTCTTTCTAATCAATTGAATCTTCTCTATTGTTTATTGGACATGGCTCAGCCCAACTAGTGAAGTTTCACCGTTTTCTACCCTGCATAGTGGAGAACAACACGAACGCCCATACAATGCTTCAAACAGATCCATGCATATTGAATCTTTATAGCTGTTATTGTCTGAGAACTCCACTAATGGTATATGATCCTCCCATGAGCCACCAAAATCCATTACACAATCTTGAAAAATTTCTTCCAACATCTGTATCATCCTTTCAGATTATCCATCCTTTTGAGGATGATACGCCGTACTCATATTCAACTGAGTTCACAGGGCTTGTTGTAAGTATTTCTAGAAATGAGATGTGAGCCTCAGATCTCTATCTGAGATGATAGAAAATGGTACACCATCTCTTTTTACCACTTCCCGGATATATATTTTTGAAAGATCTTCCACCGTATGAGTTTCATGAATAGGGATAAAATGGTCCGACTTGGATAGACGATCCACTATCACCCAAATGGCATCGTGTTTTCATACCATTCTTGGATAACCTGTAACAAAATCCATTGTTATCGGATCCCATTTCCACACAGGGATAGGTAAAGAGTGTAATATACTGGCTGGTCTCTGATTCTCTTCTTTAAACTCCTGACAAGTTAAGCATCGTGAGACATACTCGGCCACCTTTATTTTCATGCCGATCCACCAAAACTGCATCTTCAACGCCTTATACATCTTTTGTGTACCTGGATGTACAGACCATCTATAATGGTGGTAAGCATGAAGTAGTTGTTCTTGATAAGTTAAAGGTACAAATATTCGATCTTGAAACCACAAAACTGAACTCCCATCTAGATTCCATCCCTCAATGGTCTCCCCGCCATTGATTTTTGAACTCATTGAAAAACAGTCTAGATCAGATGCCTGAGCCTCCTTTACTCTCTCCACTAAATCAGTAACAAGAATAACTGAAAAGAAAACCGCAACATCACCTCATTTTTCACATTCCACATGCATGTCTCCTAATACCAACATCAACTGCAATTCATCTGAATCTTCCTTTGCCAACTGAGGATATGAATTCGTGCTTAATACATTGGCCACCGAATTTCCCTTACCCAGTGTATACATCAAGTCAAAGTCGAACATTTTAAGATACTCCATCCATCTCCTCTGCCTCAGATTCAAATATCGTTTTGAGAAAATGTGTTTCAAGCTTTTGTGATCCGTAAACACGATAAATTTCTCACCAAGGAGATAATGTATCCATGTCTTCAAAGCATGGACGATTGCAGCCAATTCCAAGTCATGTGTTGGGTAATTCTTCTAATTCACCCTCAACTACCTTGACCCATAAGCAATAACATGGTCTCCTTGCATGAGAACACATCCCAACCCTGATCCTGAAGTATCACAATACACCACATACCCTTGACCTGATTCTGGAAAGATCAAGATGGGTGTTGATGTAAGGTAGACTTTCAACTCTTGAAAAGATCTTTAATATTACTCAGTCCATTGAAATGATCTGTTTTTCATGTCAATGCTATCATAGGAGAAGCTAGTTGTGAGAAGTCACGCACAAAGCATCGATAATAACCAGCTAGACCAAGAAACCTTTGAATTTCAAAAACATTATTCGGTAGTTTCCAAGAAAGAACAGCTTCTATCTTTTCTGGATCCACTCAAACACCTTCCTCAGAAACGACATGGCCCATAAAACGTGCCTTTGTATCCAAAAATCGCACTTTGATAATTTGGCATACAAGTGATGGTTTCTCAAGATTTCTAACACTGTCACAAAGTGTTTCTCATGATAATCCCTTTTTCTTGAATAAACCAATATTTCATCCACAAACACCACAAAAAAAGAATCCAGATATGGATGAAATATCTGATTCATCAAAGCCATGAATACCACTGGTGCATTCATTAGACTGAAAGGCATGACTACATATTCATAGTGGCCATATCTACTTCTGAAAGCTGTCTTCGGAATATCCTCCTTCCGAACTCGCAACTGGTGATATCCTGACTGCAAATATATCTTAGAGAACCACTGATCTCCACTCAATTGATCAAAAAGATCATAAATGTGTGGAAGTGGATATCTATTCTTTATGATAACCTGGTTAAGTTAACGATAATCCATACATAGCCTCAAAGTTCCATCTGCTTTATTTACAAACAAAACTGGTGCTGCCCACGGAGACACGCTTGGCCGAATAAAACCTTTGCTTTCTAGTTCTTATAACTGCACTTTCAGTTCCTTTAACTATATTGGTGCCATTCTATAATATGGAAGTGAGATTGGACAAGTCCCCATAAGGAGATCAATCCTAAATTCTACTTCTCTCTCAGGTGGTAACCCTGAGAATTTTTCATGAAACACATCAGCAAATTGATCCACGATTACTGGAAAACTATTATTCGCAATCTCGTCCATCGATTCCAAGTTTAACATATCCAACTGGTAAGATATTATTTCCATTGCTAGTGCCAACAAGCCCATTTCACCGGCCTTCACCACTCTTTCTTCTCTAAAGAGATTCTTGACGCCATCCTCAGTCATGAAACTGACTGTTCTGCTATAACAGTCGATGTGATCCCTAAACTCTATCAACCAATCCATACCCTGGATTATATCATAGATATCCATCTCCAGCACAGAGAAATCCCATTTCAGATCAGCTCCGTCAACAGTTATAGAACATGCTCTACACATAAAGGCTCTACATTCACTTTCACCGAGAGGTGTTTGAGGTTTTATCACAGAAGACATCATTTCAACTTTTAAGTTTGGCGAATCAGTAATACGAGAAGAAATAAAAGAATGTGATGCACCAGTATCAAACAATTATTTCATGAGTTTAGAATTCAAATGAATCATACCTCTCACCATAGATAGTCCAGACTGGTCATCCATAATCACCTGTTCTGCTCCATATAATTTCGTTGTTGGTGCACTTTTCTCCTTATTTCCTTGTTGAGATTTCCCTGCCTGAGGAGTCATGGTATTCTTGGAATCACCATAAATAGCTCTATTCTATTGGCAAGACTGATTTTTCTTTTCTCAACCTATCGAAGCATAGGATGCTTGCGACGCCTGGGTAGTGTCATGCGCACCTGACCTTGGAGTACTGCGACAATATCGCTGAAGATGCTCCATCTTGTTGCAATTGTGACATGGTTTCAGTGGTGTAGTACATTCTTGGTACATGTGATCAACTGTGCCACATTGAAAACATTCAGATTTCATCATGGGTCGTGGAGGAAGATTTACTGATCCAGCCCTCTGATTCTGATTCGCACTCCCACCTTGGAAGTAGGTGTCCCTCTTCTGCTTGTTCCCATCATTAGAGTTCCCCCCCCCCCCCCCGTTCCCATGGGTATCATCATACTTCCTCCTCCCATAATTCCTGAGATTTCACTTTCAGATACTGTTTCTCTATTTACCATCTCCGTAAAATCCGTAATATAGAGAACATCTATCTTCGAGCGAATCTCCTGTCGCAATCCTGATTCAAAGATGTGTGCCTTCAGCGACGCACTTGCAGCAACCTCTGGTTCAAAGCATTCTAAATTCATGAATTTAGCCGCATACTTTGTGACAGAGAGATTTTCTTGCTTCAGACTAAAAAATTCAGTTTTCATTTAGATCTTAAAGGTGTGAGGATATAATTGTTTATTGAATAACTCCTCAAATTTCTCCCAACTCAGGCCTTGATCCACCTTAGCCTGCACCACCAGCTCCCACCATAGTCATGCAAGATCCTCCAGCATAAACGTCACCAACTTTAATTTCATCTCCATTGGTGTGCTAATGAAATCGATGATATGATTCATCCTGCTTAGCCACACCTCTGCCTTTTCTGGATCAGAATAACCCCAAAAGATGGGTGGATTCTGCTTCTAGGATTGGATGGAATGGTCTACATGCCTTGACTCATCCCTCTAATTTCCCGTGTCCGCCGCTTGGAATGCTTGAAATATACTTTGGACAAGCTACTGGTTCACCTGTGGCTCAGGTGCGCACATTCTCCGCAGCCTCTTCCGTTTGGTTTTTGCGATGTCTAACGGGTGACATTTTCTATACAAACAACGCACGCTGTTAGTATCACTTCCTATAAACTGAAGGCTTACCATTTCAATTCATATTACATAAATATCACAACATTGATTTCCAATAATTTCTAAAATTGATCTTTTCATTCTTTTGAAAATCAAACTATTTTCAAAATACAGGAACCATTATCTTTTCAAAGTCTTTCATTGGAAAACATGCTTCATGTTTTTAGAAAACATGCTTTTTCATCAAACCATAATCCATTTCTAAAAATGATTTATGCAGTCCTAGTGGGAAGTCATTCCTCTACAATGAATTCCATGCTCATCCCATTGGTTAAACCCATGACAATTATATTTTCAACATTCTAGAAGTGTCTCAAAACACTTATGTACCCAACTCCCTGGTAACTTGAAGTTTAGCATAAAGGGGTTAGCTACGTCCTTTAATTCTATACATTTCAAGTTCCAAAAATCCTACTCATTTCTTAGATTCCAACCCAAGGAATAGACAAGATGGAATTTCAACTCCAAGACCAATAACATCAATGACCACTTGTTAGGCAAGGACCCAACAAACTGGTACCATTTGTACCTCAAAGGAAGGACCAGTGTGATACCATTTGTAATGACCCACCAATTCTCATTGGCTTGAGAGCTCAACGAGTCATTACTTGTCCTTAAGCGACATCCCCAAGGAACCAAAGGCTGTAAATAAATGAATAAGGGTTTCAAATCACATGGGGGATGATTTACCCTTTCAATGAAAACAACCAACAAACAAAGAAAACTAGATAAACATCTCCAAGTAACCACTATATCATGCATGATTTAAAACCAAGATAGTTCATCCATTTATTCCATATTAAACCAACCAAAGTTAAACAGTGGAAACCAACACTAAAAAAGAGTAAACAGTGGAAAGACAAAAATGAGACATCAAGATGACAACCCAACTCCATGCTCTACAAGCTCCAAGCTCCAACATCACGAACCAGCCCAAGAGTCACAAAGTAGTGTTGTAAACGTGTGACACTTTACCTTTGCCAACATCCTGGTATATGACATCTGTAAAAGAACCATTATGCCAAAGCAGGGGGTGAGTAATAAAACTCAGTAGGTTTTCCCCCGATGACTTCCCAACCCATGCCTCTAGGATAAAAAATGTCAGCACATTTATATAAAATAATTTATATAAAAACAGTCCAAAAAAGTTCACAATTAACGAGTTCTAAGTTAAAACCATTTTCCAACAAAACCATATTTCTCAAGAAAAGAAACCAAGAAAAGTTCCCAAAACAAATCACATTTCAATTTTTGGCATAACCATTTCATTTCACAAATCCACACAACCAACCATTTCACAACCGGTGAAATCAACTATGCAAGCGTCGTTATGACAGTTCCATACTCATGAGCAGTCTCTCGTCGATCTACCAAGTCGTCACAAGGTAATTATTCCCCATGTTCCATTAAACTTTTGGCACCGATCACAAGGTCATATTTCAACCAAGCCTTGTAAATGCAATATGAACACACACCTACCTAAACAAGTTGGGAGAAACCAACCAACAGACGAAGAACGCCAACAAAACTGATTTGATTCTCCAAAAACACTCCTTAGATCTATTCTCCTAGCACAACCAAGACCAAATATTTTCATATTTGGCATCCACACCCTTAGATCTACCCATAACGGACGTAGATCTAATAAAATGAGGGAAGAATTGAAGTAGATCTAAGTAGATCTAAGAAACCGATCAAGAATGATCACATACCTTAAGAATCCAGCTTTGATTCGCCAAGAGAACCCTTTGAATCACCTCCGGAACGCCTAGGAGAAGTCCTCCAACCTTCAAGGGAGAGTAATCCTGAGTTAGGGCTGCATAGGAGCTTTAATGAGGCAATTAGAGGCAAAACGGATTAGATCGAAAATTTTTGGATCTAATTTTAAGTGACAGCACGGTCAGTCCACACGGTTTGACAAACTGTGCGCTAACCATGCGTTAGATTCTACCTCATCCATCCTTCACGCACGGTTTGGCCACACGGTTAGACACACCGTACACCGACCGTGCGGAATCCACTGCATCCCAAATCAACTCTTCACAGTTTGGCCGCACGGTTTAGACAAACCGTGCGCCTCCCGTGCAACTTCCCTTTTTTCCCCAAAACTCCTTCCAGGATCTCCCGACTCTCCCAAACGTCACCCTTAACTTTTACAACATTAAAAGTATCAAGTAAGGGTTACATACCAGAAACCGGGGGTACTACAGCTTATAAGATAATGAAATTTATAGTCAAACACAAAAAATAACAATACATGTTATGTGAAATGGGTTTTAATGATGACTACTAAATTTTATTATAATAACAGTATAAGAAATATTAATGTATAATAATCAGAAGTATTTATTATGATAACATCAATTATTGGATGTGGAAAAAATTAAGCTGGAACAAATATGTTATTGAATAAATGTATAATTTCAATTTACTATTAATAAAAATGAAAATTTTCATCATAATAAATATACCAATATAATTGATTTGGATCTCTTATGATTAGAGTTACATTAATAGTTTACAATTGTTGTCTTAAAGAACATGGTTTTATGTTGGTTTTTTCCAATGAAACTCTAATTATCTACGAGAGGAGAAATAACTCTTCCTATAATATAAGAACACATACTTGGTTATTATGAATACATCTAATTATTACATTCTATATATAATTTATGCTATAAAAATAGTTTAAAAATACCATTGTATATTAACCACAATTGTATTTATAATAATTTTATCAGTTAGAAATTGTAATTTGTTAATATAAAAACTCAAGTATTAGTACTTCCAAACTAATTACCTTGAATTATGTTAACATTTCAAAATAATTATATTCTTGAATTGAAATTGATTTAATTCTCGATGTAAAATTTAATTTAATTATATAGTGTTGTTATGTTAACATAACTTTGTATGTATTATGATGTATGATATCATCCTAATTGAGTAGGATTTCTACTCTAGAAGTAAATATTATGATCTATTTAATATACCAATAGTACATCATAAGTAGAAGAAATAATATACTAACAGTTCATCATAATAAATACATTTTATGATATATATTTTATTTTTCTCTCAAACTCAGTCTCCTTGATATTTTTAACTCTTCTGTTTTTATGTAACCATTAAAATAATTATCTATTATAAATTAACATACAAATATATTGTATTTTATTAATATGATTTATTAGAAAATAAGTGAATACCAGAATCCACAAATATTAATGCACTTATTTTCTATATAAGTGCATACAGGTACTGTGTATTGGAAAATCCACACATATAGTAATCATCTCACACTTAATTTATATATAAGTGAAAATTGGTAATGCATACTAGAAAATAAGCACGTATTTGAATATGTATACTCAAAAATAAATAAAAATATGAAGTTGTATAGAGAATAAGTGTGCATAGAATATGCCAAAACATATAAGTGCGTACTAAAATGCACTTATTTTCTATATGAATTTTCACTAAAATGAATACATAAATATTCACATAAAGAAATAGGTTCATATTTTTACTTATTTTCTATATGTGTACACGAATTCACATATTATCAATATAAAATATAGAATATTTGAATATAAATAAGTGAATAATATAAATGATCATATTTTCTATATTTATTTACTATATGCATTTCCATGTAAATTCATAGAGATATAACTGCATACAAAAATAAGTTTATATAGAAAATAAGTCCATGTATAATATGTACAATGAAATAAGTGCTTACAGAAATGTACTTATTTTCATTTTTCATTAAAATGCATATAGAAATATTTTAAAACTAAAATAGGTTCGTATATATAATTATTTGTACATATATATATAAGTATTCTATATTCATATTCTATATGCGCATATTTATGTATGCAATTTTTTTCTATATGATGTAATTGTGTAGTCCAATTAATATAGTTAAAATATAGCATATATATATGTCACATGTCATTGATATCTATTATTATATATATATATTATCACATTAAAATTACAATTTGATAAGATATATAGATTGTAATAAAAATATTGACATATTTAGATTGTATATTATAATACTAAGAGAGTATTTAACATAGGTTGTGAAATAATATAACATATTATAACTAGATATTCATTAAAACTAAATTGTTTTAATTTTTAACTACTTTTAAATTATTATAAATAGATTATCTTGTAATAAAATCAAGAATACATTGATGTGTTATTAATTATTTTTGATTCAAAAAATATTATATAGATACTGTAATTATTTTAAAAAATAAAACATTGTATATAGTTATTGAAAATTGAAACATTGTTTATACACTAAATTTCCAACCACCTATTAGCATTGATTGACCATTCACAACCAACTCACCAAATTCCCTCTATACCCAAAATAATTTTTCTCAGTAACGATCTCTATAAAATTATAACTTATAAATTTTTTTTCATGTATTTGAATATATCTAAACTCACCATATCATAAGAACTACTCTAAGTGTTGGTACCTCTAGTATGTTATAAATGTAAATATAATACATCATCCACAGATTCTTCATAGGAAAGGCTTGTGATCAAACTTCCCTGGTATCATATGATAAGAAAGGTTTAGTTTCAACAATAGTTGGATTGGATTAGAGAAATATAATTTAGAAAAAATTATAAATGAATAAATATTTCCTTCAATTTACTTACAGTGGTGAAAATTCATGACATATCATTAAAGCTCACAATTGATTCATTCCAATGGATTATTCTCATTTCCATTGGCTCATATAAACCTCTTGATATTCTTCCATTATCTCTATCATAAGATAAAGATGTGACATTTTGGTTTGAAGAATGGACATGAGCCTTAAAAAACCAAGCATTAACAAAGGTGCATGCGTACAGGTGTTTTTCAAAAAATATGAATATAATGTATACAACTAAAGGAATTGTTAATTTAATTAATAAATTTTAATGGAAAATGAATAATATATTAAAATATAAAATGGAATTTTTAAATACTATAAATGATCACATTAAAATAAAAGTTCACCAAACAGGGACCCCTACTACATGTTATAAATCATTTATAAAAATTGATTCGTACTTGGTACTGCAAATATAGTTTCAAACACCTTATGGATCATAAGTCTAAATTTAAGTAGTACCTAAATATCATTACATTTGTAGTAGATATCTAAATCCATGAAAATTACTGATTATAAAATTCAATATATTGAATAAAAATTTATTAATTAAAAAATATAATGTCGCAAGAAATTGAAAATAACTAATGAAAATTAAAAAATTTAAAATCAATAAAGTAACAGTTAAGAAATTGAAATTATTATAGGCGTATTATACCATCACATCCAAGGAGATTAAGGTGGAGAAAGAAATACCAGAAATAAATTACCATCACCACCTATAAAGTAAAACCATTATAGTTGTTATGGTTTAGGTGAGGTTACAAGGCAACGGTTACGAGTAGGCCTCCATGACGTAGAAAACCGGATGAAGTGCCTGAAATTAATTAACATTTTTTCCTACATTATAAAACTAATAAAGTATAAATCACTTAATAAATGTGATGCTATTAAATGGAGTTAGAAATATAGAATCATTCAATGTTTTCTTAAAAAATTTAAAAGTAAATAATTATGATTTCAAAATAAATAAATAAATAACCAATTAAAATGGAAGATTATAAAATCAGTGAATAAATTGATATTATTATAGTAGTAACATAAATAAAAGTAGAATAACATGGATAAATAATAACCTAAAACAAATTAACATCACTACCTATACTAGAAACAAGTTGAAGTTGCGATGTTTTAGGCCAGGTTACAGGGGAACGATTACTAGTTTGTCTCCATGAAATGGGAAACCTGAAGATGCACCTAAAAATAATTAATGTCACTTTATGTAATATAATACCCATAATTCATAAACCACTTCATTCTTGTGATGTGATTAAATTGAGTGAGAAATGTATAATCATTCATAATTTGATTAATTTTATTGAAAGTATACAATTATTATTTCACAATCAATAAAACCTAAATTATGGAAGGAGATGATTAAATCTAAACCATATATGATGAAATGAATAAATATTATTGAATAGTTTATTTGGTAAAAAATTACCATCATTGATAGAAATATGAAAATGATGTATAGTGTATCATAAAACATCATGAACAATTGATTTGTACTTTATCTAAACATCGGCTAGTGATCGTTGCTTGAATTTTTGTTTCCTAGAAAAAGTCATGTAAGATAATTACTCAAATAATAATTTTAAAACATGTTGGAATGAAATAATAAAAAATAATACAATTAATTTTGTAAGTATATATCAATTCGTATATCAATGTTAAAGAATATCATCTTAAAATTTAGGATTATAATTAATGAACAATGAAAGATAGAATGAAAACTAATTAATATAAGAACATATATGAAACATATTTCATTAGAAATAATATTTAGATATTAAAATAATAATAAATGATATGGAAACAAAATAAAAGGATAATAGAGAGGAATCAAAATTAAATAACAAAAAAACTAATAAAATTAAACATTAAATGATCAATCATGTTTAATAATTTCATCGGCAAGTATTAATTACATATGTTTTATTAGAATGTTTAAGACTTAGTGAAACACATGTGAACAAATTTAACATGTATCATAAAATTCTCATAATAATCAATGGTTATGTAATGAAGTAAAATACCGTTCTATTTCTGTAAAACTTCAAATAAATAATGAAATGAAAAATAATATTTTTAGTATATAGAGGAATATTACAATAATTCTTTTCATATGATATATAAGTAATTATTATTACATGTTTTCATTCCTAAATGTGACTTTTAATTTTACACCTTGAGTTGGTTTTGTAAATTTTTGTTTTAAGCAATGTCATTTTTTCATGTGGATTGTATTCGTCCAATATCTTTTGTATTTTTTTCATAAGAAGAAGTAAATAAAATTAGATAATAATGGTCAAATAAGATAAATAGATCAGGAAAAATAGAAGAGTAGAAGTTTAATATATCTTAACTGTCAGTTTTGGGAAATTGATACGTATAATATATATAGTGTTAATTTAAACTCGGTGGCTGAGGAGCCATGAAATTTGAGAATAGAGGTAATGAAATACAATGTGACAAGGAAATTATGGAATGAGGAAAAACTAACCTGAGTAGTCATATCACATAAAATCAAATTTATAAAGGAAAATATATGAATAAATATAATAGAATAATGAAATTAAAAATTCATATGGTAGAGAAAATTGATAGATGTGAACCTATTTAGAAATATAAACCACTTTATACTCATAAAAAATCCCTATTCACCATTATGAAATAAATAATTGGGGAAAGAAATAGAAAATTAAATTAGGTTTTTAACTCAAACATTCCAATATCTAGGTAATTAAAATAGTTTGATGCGTGTATCGGGAGAGGTGGATCCAGAACTGGTACTTGGGAGGAGAAGGAGAATAAGAATTGGGAGGGTCTTAGAAATTGTGGAGAGACAATAATGTAAGGGGAATAAATGTGGTGGTGACATTTGGATGGAATGAGACATGATTTAGTATATATAATTTATTTCTATTAAAATTTCCAGTGGAATTTATAAATTTTTATCTTCAACTATAACTTTTTATTTAAAATTCATAATGAAAATTTTCATTAAAATTTCCAAACAAATTTCAATGTAAGATGGAAATTTTAAATGATAAAAAACACATGGATACAAAAAAAATACATGTTAATATTTAATTATAAATTTCAAGTGAAAATTTAGAGTGGACATTTTTAATACATATATACAAACATCTATTAAAATTTACGTTATAATTTTTTGTTTTTAAATTACACTATAAATCTCCACATATATAAATCTATATTTAAATTTTTTAGTTCAGATTTACACTAGATAATTTGAATACACATAAATATATATATAAAAATAAGTATATTCACAAATAAAAATATACAATATAATTTTCAAGTGAAAATTTATGCTATAATAACACACAATTTCATTGAAATTTTTTGAAATGAATATTCAATGTGAAATTTTTTTGTTATCAATATAAATTCATAATCAAATTTCAATATAATAATCTACATATATATTAATATATGTATATTCATGTATGTATACATAAATCCTTAATTTGTATAAAAATTTTACAGTTATCGATACAAATCTACACTAAAAATTAACACTTACATTTAACTACATAAATGTTCCAAAAAATTTTGATAGCTAAAATTATAAAATAAATACATATTTAAATTTCACATGAAAATATATTAAAAAATAATTAAATATTGTAAATTTACATTGAAACTTTTAAGACCAAAAATTCACTGGAAATTTATAATGTAAATTTCTAAATAAACTTTATAATTCATACTTTCAATGAGATTATACAATGAAAATGTATTAACACATAAAAATTAGTGTAACTTTTTCCCAAGAATATACAGTGAAAGTTTCACTAAAAAGTAACAGTTCACATTTCCACCAGAATGTTATAGTTCAAATTTCCAATAAAATTACCATCATAGATTGGAAGCAAGATCACCTTCATGGCATGTTCAATAGTATAATGTTTGTTATATTTTTTGAAACTCATAAGTAAATTATTATGAATTTGAATCCATCAATAAATAAAAATTATATATGAAATAAAAATAATCAATGGTTAATATGTTTATTTTGTGAGCATATTATTAATAAGTTATTGGAAAATTATAAATTGAATTTTTTTAAGATATTTATGGTTAGATAGAGGACCATGTTTACATGTATTATATTATTTTGGATATTCACTTAATATCTATATGTTCTATAAAAAATAAAATGATGAATGTAGTATAATTCCAATGAGTGGAGTGACATTTACTATAAAAGTAATGTGATTATCTTGTTTCATTAACATAATTCTAATATATATGAATATTTCTTATGTTGGAATCATCATAAAAATGGGTGTTGGATTATACAACATTCTTAGTAATTCATTCTTGATGAAAATGGTATAATAAAAGAACTCTTGTTAAAATCGATGAATTGGTCTTTGTAGAAGTGAATTTCTATCATGCAGAAAATGGATTTTGTACCTAATAATGTTTATAATTTCAATGAAAAACATAAAAATGTTCTCAAATATTTTTAATATATAAATATAAACAACATGATAAATGATAGAAATATATAGGAGTTGAGAAAAATTTTAATAGAAATAAAGTTGACAAAAGTCATAAGGACAAAAAATATAAAATGTCATCACAAGGCATCATTAAAAAAAATATTAAAGTGAGAATCTGATGTGATAAATTTTAGGTTGTAAAGATTGTGTCTGGTGTGCTTGTAGACCCTGAAAAATCAATTTTCAATAATTACACTATCATTAGTACTCAAATGAACATGATAATTGATATAGATACTTTTCAAATTGTAGTGATGACAACAAAGGAAACCATTTGGGACTATAATATGGTATAATTTTTAATGTACACTTTAAATTATAATTAAAAAATTAATAATTAAATATTGATTGGGGTTTTATTTTCCTTTACATATTAAATTGATATTAGATGACTACAGGATTAAATCCATAAATATAGTTTCTAAAAAGTTCCCTATATAATTTTAAATAACTGTTACTGTAATAAATCATAGGTATTTTAAGGGGAATGTCATACCCCAGACACCAAATTTATTCACATCCATCATAAACCATACAACTTGGGATTCTTTCATTACCCATCATAGTGAGAAGGAATATAAGGTGCATTGTAATAAATTTTAACTTATTTTACATTACATGCATAATTTACAATGATTCATAAATGAAAATTTATGAAATATCAATGGTTTTCCAAATATAAACAATGTCTAACAAAATCACCATACCTCTACCTTAAATCAAGGTTGGGGTACACTGAAACTGGAAAAATAGTATACTCATTGAATTTATAGTAAATATTTTTTATGATATAAAAAATAATATAATTATGATTTTTATGTTTATATGAATATTGATCAATTATAATATCTATATACTCCATCCCACATCATGTGTTATAGAATAAATACCATATAAAAAATATACAAAAATATATTAAAACACAAAAAATAGTATAGTGTTTATGTAAAATAATAAAATAATTAAATTTATATTTATTAAATATATTAATAATTATTAATGAATACTAATTTCTATTCATTTTTTTATGATTTAGAAACAATATGAGTAAACTAACATAAATAAAGAAGAAAAAATTATGAAGGATTTGAAGTGTCTATAAAATTCTGTTCATATTACTGGTGTGATTTTTAATGTCTCAATATGAAACTAAAATTGGAAAGCATGAATAGAAGTGTAGTTTGATAATAAAAGATAAATATATTCATGATAAGATTAAAATTATAGAGGAAATATTATAGAAGATAATGAAATAATAAAACATCTCTTTTGAAGGGACCAACAAGAAAAATAAATATAAGAAAAACCACATTCCTTAGACCCCCAACCATGGTTTTAATGAATGATATTCCCCTAAAAGGCCAATATTACCTATTGTAATCACGTTTCTAAAAAAACATTATATTAATTAGAAAATAAATATTAATTGATACTTCTATGTTATTTAAATAATTTTTAGTGAAATTTATTTTGTTTTATATATATCATAACCCACTCATCACCTTGCTGAAATAGGTATTGAGTAAAATATCCAATCAGATACCCAACTTATTAAAAAACTAATAATTGATGACATGAGAGTAGGGATTTAGGTCAATAATGATCCTAGAGGTAAGTTACCTTTTTCCCTTGATGATTTTGATATTAATATAGTGGATAATTTTATTGGATGTTATATAACATGGCTATTTAAACTTATAAAGAACATGATGAAAAGGGGGTAAGTCATTTCAAACATAAATTATAATCAATATCATTTATAGTGATTGAAAAAGTTATAAACTAATGTAGTTTATGAAAAAAAAGGTGATGTACAGTATTGGTTCATGGAAATCTAGTTTATAATCTATTTGATCAAAAAAATTATAAGGTGCCACAACAATAGATCTTCAACATTCAGTGACATTAATAAATTTCATAGATACTATATTTTAAAATCATAATAATATAACCTTTTATTTAAAGATAAGAGATATAAAGGGGCCTCCTAGGATCTTATCAGTATGGTGAGTATAAATATAATTCTAAAAAAATGTCAAGTTCCCCATTTTAGAATGTATATATCAAGTTATTTTTTAGACATTTATACATTGTCTATATAAAGGGACCAACCTGTGATAGATTTTTTTTCATTTTTTAGTCATGATATGAATACTATATATAAGAATTTATGTATTTATATTTTTTCAAAACTACACGAATACATAAAAATTAACATATTCCTGGGAAGAAATATTTTTTCATGAATGGATGGAGAGATTAGATAGTTAAAGAATTATTATAAACATCCTAAAGTGGTGTTTTCCTATCACTTATGTAATTATATTTCTTTCTCAATTAATCTTCAAGTGTTTTTTTTCTTTTTCAAAATTCAACATCTCATATATGTATTCGGAATGGCATGAAGTCATTCTTTTTATTTTATTATGGATAATCCCCCCTTTAAGGGTTAAAGGGGAACCCTTACATAACACGTAGGCTCAAGGCACAAGCCCTGACACGACTCAAATGCCCAGTGGAATACTATTCCCATTACATGACCCTAGTCCCAACCCACTATAACTTCACCTCCCTAACTACTACATCATTTATTGACTATCTCCCCACATTGCATTGCGGATTGGCTAGAATTTCCTCATACAAAGTTGTACGGTGCCTGGTTCTGATGGAAGTTGTCATACCCTCTCATTCTTCCAATCCAATTAGCTATACTTCTGATGACTGCTACTCTTGTTTATATGATCCTATTCTAGGGCTTGCTCTGTGTGAACTAGACTACTCCATGGTATTTTTGGCCCAAAGTCTTTGAGGCCTGAAGGCCTTTGAGGACACGAAGGCCCTTGAGACCTGTAGGCCCAAACCGGTGGCCCTAAGGCCCAAATCAGGTTATCCTAGATTTTTTCAATTTCTAGTTTTTTGAGGTTTTCAATAAATTTATTTCTACAATGTATGATGTGATATCATCTTTATCCTATTTCATCTATTTTTATTGGATTCATCTAGTGGGTGCTTCATCTGGTGGATGGTTTTTCCAGTGGTTTGGATTCTCCTACCTCTTGTGTGAATTTATACAGTGGATTATCTTACAGTGATTTATATATTTGGTAGATTTTTTAATTGGTTCATATTGATCTAGTTTTAACTCATCTGATTCTGATTTATTGGTTCATCATTATACGGGTTAGTGGTTTGTCTTTATGTAATTTTATTTTCATCTAGCTCAGTTTTGGTTGACTTCATTATTAGTGGGATCATATGGTTTAGTGATTATTTATCTTCTTTAGTGGTTCTCATCTGGTTCATGATGGGGAAGTGGAGTATCGTGATGATTAAATAAAAAATGGAATAAAAATGGAAGAACATGAGATATTTACATAGTTCGACAATGGTGAATACATCCATGGGAGAAGGGGTCTTGTTTCTTTATTTCTTATCTATGGATAAATTCTTTGGAGGATCACACCTCTTAGAGATCATGGGATTTTATACCATTATAAATATGAACCAAAAAATAAATTTATCCCTTTTTGGGTAGTTTATCTAACCTTGAATAATTCATCACTCAACTGCTTCAAAGTCCAAATTTCCACTTGGTTTGGTTTCCATCCAAGGAATATGCTACTGCCAATAGAAAAATCAACCTACAAAAATTTCACCCTTTATTGAGAGTGATCCCCCAAAATCTCACTCCCCCCCCCATGAATAATTTGGGGTAAAAGTGTGACCTATAGTATCCTTGAAAAATACAACTTCTCTTTCGGTAGAACGATCATCATCATGTCTTTCCCATTACCATTGGTGTGGATTTTCTCAACATTCAACAATATTTCTTCTATCAAATTTCTTATCTAGTGGTATCAAATATCTATGTGTTTTGACCTAGATTGAAATTTTGGGTTCTTGATGAGATGAATACCACTCTGACTATCACAATATAGAATATAGTTCTCTTAATTCTATCTAAACTCTTGTAAAAACATTTTCATCCACAATATCTCCTTACATCCTTCAATGACCATGATATATTCTGCTTCTATGGTAGATAATGCGACACACTTATGAAGGAATGATTTCCATTAGACTTCTCTCCCTGAAAATGATATGAGGTATTCAGATATGGAATTCCACATGTCTACATCTCCAACCATATCTGCATCTATGTAACCTTCTAAAATAGGTTTTTCAATTAAAAAACATAAACAATTCCTAAATGTAAATCATAAAACCTCAATATCCATTTGACTATTTTCCTATTCTTCATTCCAGGATTTGATAAAAATATTCTCACAATTCCAACATCATGAGAAATATTTGGTCAGGTGAACACCATGGCATACATAAGACTGCTAACTGCTGACTAATAAGGAACTTTTTTAATTTCTGATTTCTTCTTATCAGTTTATAGAATATGACTTGTCATGATCCTGAAATAACTTACAAGTGGAGTGATAACTAGTTTCACCTTTCTCATGTTGAACCTTTCAAAAATCTTATCAATGTTTTATTTCAAAGATATCTAAATCATTTGATTTATCCTATCATGAGTAATCACCACACTAAGAATATGAGTTTCTTCTCCCGAGTCCTTCATTTCAAAAGTCTTGTTCAACTATTTCTTCATCCTATCAATCTTGGTGATATCTCTACCAATAATCAAAATATCATCAACATAAAGCAACATGATAATGAAATCACCATCATAAAACTGTTTGATGATAATGTAGTGATCAACAGTCATCCTCTGATACACATTTTTCTCTATGAATGAGTTGAATTTTCTATACCATTTTCATAGTTCATATTTTAAACCATATAATATTTTCTTAAGATTTCATAAAAGGATTTATTTACCTTTCACCAGCAGTCCCTATGGATGATCTATGTATATATTCTCATCAATATCACTACGTAAGAATGTTTTTTTACATATAGTTATTAAACCTCGAGGTTTAGAGAAGCTAAAAATCCAAGAAATGCTCTAATTGAAGATATTTTAACCACAAGATAAAAACATTCATCAAATTAAATACCTTTATTTTGACTAAATCCCTTCACAGTATCTAAAGTATGGTTGTGAGCTACCATCTTTTCCTTTAATTATGTACACCCAGTTGTCCTTGAGTGTCTTCTTTCCATGTGGTAACTCTACTAAATCAAATGCATGGTTATTATGAAAGGATCTCATCTCCTCTTGCATGGCCTTATTTCATTCCATATTTTGATAGCTTCTAATTTCATCATTATAACATTATGTCTCTCCTCTATTAGTGATCATCACATACTCATGTGGTGATTATCTACAACTTGGTTTTCATTATCTTGTGGATCTCCTCAAATATGCTTTGGGGGGGAATCTGTTCTGGAATATCATATGATGAAGACATATCAACATATGGATACATATTACCTGGCAGTGATATATCATCAGTTTAAAATATCAATCTCATACTAGCTAGAGATGATGGTGGTGAAACTGGTTCCAGATTGACTAGAATTTCTTTAGACAACAACTTCTCTTCATTTTCTAGATTCTAAAAATAATCAATCATCTGATTCTCAAGAAACACCACATCTTTTTTTCTGAATATCCTCATGATGATAGGATTTCTAGGTTAGTATCCAAGCTCCTCATGAGCATATCCAAGAAAGATACATTGCTTTAATTTTCCATCCAACTTCTCTCACTCATCTTTTGGGATGTGAACAAATTCCCTACAACCAAATACTCTTGATTGATTGTATGAAACATCTTTACATGTTCAAAATCTTTATATAACAATGTATTTTAGGGTAAATGATAGAGAGAGGTTGATAAAATCAACTACGGCCCTCATTGCCTCCCCCCAAAAGGTGTTTTATTACTTTTCATTTGAGATCATACCCCTGACACTCTCACAAATTGTTATGTTCATCCTCTCAGAAACCCCATTATACTAAGGTTTATTCAGTACTAATTTTTTTAGACAGATGAGAAACCTTATATAATACTCCACAAATAGACCCTGATGCTCTCCTCTATTTTATACCTGAAAAAACTTTAACCATCCACTTGTTTCTTTATCAAACTTCATATGACATTTCATACAAACATCAGGAACTTGATATTTTATTTTCAAAGAAAAGGCACAGAATTTTCTTAGTTGATCATCTATGGAGGTTAAAAAAATAACTAGAATCTCCCATCAAATTAGTTCTCATCATGAAGACATTAGTGTGATTCAAATCTAAAACATTTACTTTTCTGGATGGTAAATAACCACGAAATGATACTCTATGTTGGTTTCCCATCATTCAGTCAATATAGGTATCAAAATGGGTTCCTTTTATTCCAATAAATAGATCCTTCCTAGAGAGAATTTGAATTCCTCTCTCACTCATGTGACCAGGCTTCCTGTGTTAAAATTCTATAGAAATATATTTTATGGTTGTATTTACTTTTCCTTCACACAGTCTCACATCGTTGAGATAAAGAGAAATATCTTTCTTTACATATGAAATTACCAAGTTACCTTTGGTAAGATTCCATTTCCCATTACCAAAAGAACTGATATATCCATAACCATAATGAATCCCATTAGATATCGACTTGAAGCGAATATCAAGAAAGTGTCTCGCATCCTTCAACAGTAACCAATATCCAATATTATTCTGCATAAAAATATTACCAACAACATTAATTTTGGATGCACCGTAATTTCTCATATTCACATGTCTGAAACTCCCTAAATTTTAATATGATAAGAAATATCTTCTAAAAGTGACATGGTATGAGGTTCCAAAATAGATCACCCATGTCAATTCTTGGCTTGAAATACCGGTCTGATTATCTTCCAGAAAAACAATGATTTCTTCAATGAAAACTCAAGCATCATTATTTGGTTCTTACCTTCCTAATTCCAATTCTCTTCTTTCATCCTTATACACTCCTAGATAAAGTATTCAAGCTTTACTTAGTGGTAAAACTTCCTTTCATATCTCGATAAATATTTTGATTGATTCCTCCTTTGCAGACTTTGGTCTCAGGGATCTCTTCCTCTGATTCTTCATTTCCATTTCTACTTCCCTTGTATTTCAGTGATAAGATCCTTTGATTCAGGTGTACATCCCGCCTCCTTTCTTTGGGACTCTTCATTCAATATTCTGTATTTCACCATCTCCACAATGAGAGTTCTATCTAGAGTTGAATTACTAACTGACACAAATAGTGTTTCTCACGTCTTTAGTAAATAACTCAACATCAAAAATGCCAATATCCCATAATCAATCATTATTTTCATTTAATTGAATATATAAAAATTACCTTGGAACTCACTCATGTGCTCAGATACGTTGGTCCCATATTTGTACATCAAGTTGAAAATACTACATATTAGGTTTGCTTTGTTTTTGTGCTATTTTCCTTGCATGCATCTTTTCCAATTTTCTCCATATAGAAGAGGCATCATGTTCATTAGATAAAAATTAGGAAGACACTTTTTTCAATCCATTATCTGATTTAGGTAGTTCACTTCCTATTGAGAATGACCTTATCCACATCAATTGGAGTGGTACTATATGATGTCTTCTCACATAATTGACCACTTGTTGAAGATTAATTCAGTTTCATTACAATGGGATTAGAGGTCTCTACTATTGGTTTCCAAAAACCATTCACATATAAATGATCTTGCATTTTGGGTTTCTATGTAAGAAACTGGTTTTTCACTCATGTATGGATCCTTTAATTTTTAGTCTAAATCTATATTTTCGATATAATATGGATTCATAATTAGTTAGTAAAGGTTCCAAGGGTTTCTAGGTCTTTTTCAGAGCCCGAAACCCATATTTTTGGAGAAAACAGACCTGGGGAACATTTTAGAGAAAACCATGTGGAATTCCACAAGGTTTGGAAAACCATGAAGATGTTATTTTTCGGACAGAGCCACCTCGCATGGTTGGCCCATGGTCATGTGCTCTAACCATGTGAGCTCCCTTTTTACCAGGTAACCCTACATGATTGGTGCACGTTTTGATCAAACCGTGTGGGGGATGAATTTTTGGGTAGAACCGCCTCACATGATTTGCGCACAATTTGGAAAATCATGCAGGAAAACGGTGCATAGTCTATTTCTATGGGTAATTTTTCAGTTTTGACCTTAATGATCTATTAATCCTTCTCCTTCTTCCTAATCCAATAACCAATGGGATTTTCCTCCTTTGTCACCCATTAAGATCTTTTTGAAGATATGAACATGGAATTAAGATATCTTTTTCATTAGGAACCTGGTTGGGAATTTGTTCATCACGTTATATGCATAATGGTAAGTACTCGAGTCCTCTTTATTTGTTCTTCTTCTCTTTCACTCTCGACTTAGATATTTACATATGAGCATTTTTCACCTTTTCTTATATCTACTCTGATCCAAGGAAAATCAAGGGCCGATACTGGAGGAGAATAATCATACAACCCTAAGTTGGGTGGTCTATAACTCATCCATAAAGTTTGTTGATTTTGGAAAATTTGTGTGGGGCCCGCCGATTCCATCGTGCACCATTTCGTAAATTTACATTCCATGATTATACTTGTTATAATCATATGATTATTATCTTTCCAAATATGTGAATATTTTTTAGTGGTTACACTCACAACTCAATCCACCTTATGTCGAAGGTTATGCCATATTTTGGTTTTTAGTGTTTCGGCACATTTGAGCCACTGTTCAGAAGTGCCCTTGATTTAACTTCTTAATGTCGAGCCTTCTTTATAATAAATGACTTGTTTAAATGATAATTGAATAATTTCATGTACTCTGTATGCTCACCACTTGACCCACCTATGGTAAGTTCTTTCAAATGTTTATTAAATATGAAATGCGGAATGGAAAGTATACTAAGTACATAACATGGACTTATTAAAAGAGATTGAATAAAGGTTACATGTTCGTAGAACTTCATCAATGATGATGGAAGGTAGCAAAGTGAACCTCAATAATTGAATATGAATTAATGTTTAACTAAGACATAATAAAAGGGATGCAACGCTACTTGGCATATCCACACTAATGGAAGACAATGCTTGGACCAATGAATAAATTTATTGAACTCTACATGACCTATCAACACTAATGTAAGGTAAGAATTGAACCAAATGAATTATATCATGATTACAATACCAAATATGAATGGACTAACTTGATATCGCCTTGGATTTTGAGAGAAGAATACCTTAGGTCTTGAGAACCCCATTCTGATTCAAGGTTGTGGTTTTCTTATGTTGATACCGACCTAGATTCTGGTTCTTTTCTATTCCATAGATGCTCGGTATACTACCGTAGGGTCCCCTTTGATTATTCCAGAATACCTTGGATACACTCCTTAGATCCAGTATTGACAATTCGGTGCCTTGGATACACTCCTTGGACCCAGTCCTTGCTTAGCCCCATTTTACCTTGGATGCACTCCTTGGACTCGGTAGGCACCTTATTATGGAATGCCTTGGATTACGTTACTTGGATTACACTCTTACCCTTTAGATAGACTCAGATACTATTGAGATAGCTTTCTGTGAGATTTAAATTACCTTGGTTATTACCCTGGAACTTCCTCACTCGATATCATTATCAGGTTTCCTTGTTACATCTTGATACCTTCACTACTTATACAATCACGAGGTGATGTCAGTTCGGTCTATTACTCACATGACCTATTAACATTAAGTGGTAATTACATAATCAATGAACTAGTTACATGTTTAGACACCAGTCGAGGGATAAATCAGGTACTAGTGTATTTAGTTATTTTTTACTTCTTTCTTTACTTAAATATATTCATGCATGCACACTTCTATATTCCATTACACGGGCCGGATGTTATAGACACTATTGGTGGTGGCCAACTGTGATTTATCTCACACCCTCTCTGGGCATTGTTTGGTACCTGGAGTAGATTATATGACTGCAGGTGTTGACAAAGGGAAGCGTATAGAATCTAACACTTGATTGCGTGCTGATAGGATAGATCTTGATAAAAGATGACCGAGTTGGATCTCAAGATGCTTGGAGTAGTCTTTGTTTTCCTTTAAATTGTGGAACATGTTATGTCTATTGTATTGTATCCATGATTTCCAGTTTTCTAATGACATGAAATTTCATCATCATTGGTCAGTTAGTACAATTTGGTTTGTTCTCATTTATCTATAGCATCAGTATTGCTTTCGTTGTATATTTATTTTTCTTCTACTATTTACTATTCCTTTATATTCCTTCTTTTGTGAAACACTTAGATAAAAAGGTCATAGACTTCCCATGGACAAACCCTTGGCCTTCGCTGCTAGTCATTAGCCTCTGGAATTCAGGAATATGTTCTTTAGGCCATGTGGTCCACCGGGCTCAGGGCACCCATTAAGTGGTATCTGGGTCTGGGTCATCCAAAAGTTGTATCAGAGTTGGTTCTTTTCTTGCTTTACTATTTGGATACAATAGATTGAAGAATAGGAATACATGCGACTTGGTCATAAGACATTATTTGGTGTCTTGAACCCATGTACATGGTAAAATCCAAGTTACCCAAAATACAATTGTTGTTCTATTTTGCCTATTATAGTGGATATTATTTCACCATTGGGTGATGCACATGTTGTGTGGTGTTATTGATTTTTACCCTTTTGATAATTTATTTCATCCTTAGCCTGATGAGATGAGGGAAAAGATAATTTATACATGCATCATTATAGGCACCTAGAGTTCAAATTTCATGCATATTTCCATGCCATATAAGTGCATTTCACTGCTTTGCATTGCTTGATATTCTTTTGATAGTTGAGTGATGTTGTCATAGTGGCTTGTACTTGTATTACTTTGGCGGTAATTGAGTGATTTCATATCTCAATTCGTGAGGTGTTTGGGCCCTCATGGGTTTTGGATGAGTAATTTACCGAGTCAATATATTATACTATAAAGGAATGGGTGTCGGTTCTGGTGATAGGTGTACGGACAGTGATTCATCAAAAATGGATATCCATTATAAGGTGAATCCTGAGATCAAAAAAAAATTGGTTTCACATACTAATCCTGCCTTTTCATGTTTACAAAAGGTAAAGGAGTGAACTTGAAAATTAATTACAAAATGACATAAAACTTATACTTGAGAAATTACTGATGTATGGCCATCTAAGCGGGTAGTTTGGATAGTATTCCTTAGGAAGTGAGTATATCTTATGTTCAGTTTTGGCTAGTGATGATATCTTATGATCCAAATCTTGTTCTAATATGTGTGCTTGCAATTTTTAGACCAATGCTACCATAATGTCCCCATGTTGTTCACCCTGAGGGTGGTGACGACCATGCTCCAGACATTGTGGGCCCTGAGTTTCCAGTCTGACTTCTAGGAGTGCCACATGAGGCACCGCTTAATATACCTGATTTGGGAACTGATGCCCAATTCCATGATAGTGTCCAATGTATGATGCAGTCCATGAAAGGTTCTCCATGGTTTGCACCTATGATTGTTGTTCTGACTCGTGAGTTCCAACGGCAACATCCTATTACTTTTTCAGGGGATGGAGGTTCTCAGGCTGCTGAGTTTTGGCTAGAGGCCATTTTGTCTAACTTTGAGCATATGGAAACACCTCCAGAGTAGAGATTCAATCTTGTTACATACATGCTTCAGGATTTGTCCAAGCATTGGTGGTATGTGGTTACCCAGTACAGTCATCATCATGGCATGTTATGGGTTGGTTTCCAGACTAGCTTCTATGATCATTTTTTTTCTCAGGCACTAAGAGATGATAGAGCCCCAGAGTTCATGCATCTAGAGTATGGTTCTATTTCAGTTATAGAATATTTAGCACATTTCACTAATTTACAATGCTTTGAACCACTTCTAGAAAGTGATGAGATTTTACGTGCTAGACATTTTGAAGATGGGATCTAGTATGCCATCCAAACTCAGGTGAATGTCTTTCACCTTCCTACCATTTTTTCAATATTTGATCAGGACCTTATCACTAAGTGTAACCCAAGGGACTGTTCAAGTACTAGATTTAAAGGATTAGTGCCACATCAGACCAATAGTTCTTATAGTGGCATGAATCGTTCCCTTTAGGTTTTTCATCAGGAGAGTGGTAGCCAGATTATCTAGTTTTATAGCTCTTTGGTGTGTCATCAATGTGTAAAATTAGAGAATAAGAATCCCCAATGTGATAGAGACCCTATAGAGTGATGAGATTTCAGTTTTATGGGTCATCTTCTGCATTTCTGCAGGATCCTTCCACCAGCTTTGATTGTAAAAGATTTTGTACGAGCTCCACCTTCAGGAGCGAGTTCTTTTACCCCATGTCAGGCGGGGAGTGGGAATACCACTGACAGGTCCGGATGAGGAGGAGGCCATGGTCATGGTAGTCTGATCCCTAATCACCACCAGCACCAGTAGAGCATTTATGATCATGGCAATTCATATGTCACACAGGGTTGTGGATCAGGTCATTTTCATGACTTATAGTTGATACCCGAGGATCAGGATGTGGGACCATCTACACTACAAGGTATTATTCTAGTAGACTCTATTATTGTCTCTTCTTTGTTTGATACAGGTGCTTCAAACTCTTTCCTTTCTATATCTATCTTTGAAAGTCTCAGACTAGATATACAGTATCACTATGGTTTAATAACCCTCGATACACCATTGGGAATACAGATGGAGGGCATACGCCAGTGCAGGGACTTTCCCCTTGAGGTAGGAAGTTACCCTTTCTTTTGGAATATCTTTTTTCTCGAGATTATGGGATCCAATGTCATTCTCAGTATGGACTAGTTAGTCCAATATATTGAATTTTTATACTACTGTCACTATAGGGTTTCTTTAACATCTCCAGAGGGAATCAGTTATCTTTTAAATTGTGAGTGGGGTGTCTAATATTGGAGGGCTCGACTGAAGCATAATGGGATAGGTGTAGTGACCGCTCAGATTGAAAATCTTTTCATGGAGGATCAGGTTTTTCTTCAAACTGATTTCACTCCAGTAGTAGATCATTTTAGTGAAGTCTTTCCTGATGACTTTTCTAGATTACCTCCTAAAAGAGAGGTAGTGTTTACAATAGAACTTTTTTTTGGGAGTATCTCTAATTGTCATTCCTCCATAAATGATAGCACCAACTTTGCTTTAGGAGATCAAGAGGAAGATAAATTACCTGGAGGCCAAAGGATTTATTTAGCCTAGTATATGCTCCTGGGGTTCACCTGTGCTTTTTTCTAAGAAGTTGGATGGAACTCTTCATATGTGCATGGAATAAAGAAGGTTGAACTAGCTTATGGTCAAGAACCAGTATCCACTTCCTCAAATTGATGATCTCTTTGACCAGCTCTGAGAAAAAAATGTGTTCTCTAATATTGACTTGATATCGGGTTATCATCAGGTGTGAGTAAGATAATCATACATTCCTCATACAGTTTTTCATAATAGTTATGGTCTGTATATGAGTACCTTGTTTTGTCTTTTGGTCTTAAAAAAGATCCTGTTGTATTCATGTTTTTTATGAATATGGTTTTCCACCCCTATTTGGTCTCTTCTGTCTTGGTCTTTGTGGATGACATCTTGGTGTGTTGTCAAACTCATAATGACCATAACAAACATCTTGATATCATTATAAGTACATTGAGACAATATCATATTTATGCCAATCTTTTTAAATGTCACTTCTGTACTCACAAAGTCCACTTCTTGGGTCATATTATTTCAGAATCAAGAGTATTTGTTGACTCTGAAAAGGCTTGTGTTATAGTTTCATGGGTGCATCCCAAGAATGTGTTTGATATCAAGAGTTTCTTGGGGATGGCTTGATATTATAATCATTTCATACAGGACTTATCACATATTTATTAACCACTTACTTGACTTAAAAAAGGTTGTTAAGTTCTTGTAGTCATAAGCATGCAAGAAATCCTTTCAGGAGCTGAAAGGGAGGCTTATCTCAATAATGATTTTGATTCATCCAGATCCTGGTAAAGGTTATATCATCTTCTATGATACATTAGCAACTAGACTAGGAGTATTGTTGATATACGAATACAAAGTTGTTGCATACGAATCTTGGTAGTTGAGGTCTCATGAGAGAAATTACCAGATTCATAAACCCGTGATAGTAGCAGTTTTCGATACCTTATATTACTGGATATATTATCTATTGGGTGAGATCTATGTGGTGTATAAAAATAAAAAAATCCTCAATTTTATCTTTTCTTAGCATGACTTGAACCTCAGACAAAGGATCTGGGTCGAATATCTACAATCCTTTAATTTTGATCATGCCTATAAACCTAGAAAGGGAAAAGTGGTCATTGATGCACTGAGTCAGAAAACTCAAACATAGGTCGTTTAGGAAGCTAGTGACATATGAAAGTTAATAAACCTATTCTCTAAACTTTAGCTAGAGTTTCATGATAGTCACGAGCAGTCTTACCTCTCAGCATTAACAGTAAACTCTTTCCTCCTAGAAAAGGTGAAGAGTGGGATGTTTTAAAATCCTAATGGATTGGTTCTCCATGAGAGTATATTAGGAGATAACCCACCTCTAGATTGGTCTATGGATAGAGACAACATCCCTCATCTATGTAGAAGTATTCGGGTTCCTAAAATTATGGGAGATGAGTTGATGAAAGAGTCTCATTCTTCTCAATGGGAAGTTCATTTGGGCATCTCGATGATGTATCGAGATATGAGATGCCAGTATCGATGGCCTGGAATTAAACATTAGATTACAGGCTTCATTACTAGATGTTCCACCTATCAGTAGGTGAAGGTGAAGCACTAGAGACCTGTAGGCTTGTTACAGCCACTTCCAGTCCCAGAATAGAAATGGGAAGATGTTGCTATGGATTTCTTATTTTTCTTACATATGTCACTGAGGTGTAGTGATTCTATCTAGGTATTCATTGACTGGCTAACAAAATCATACCACTTAATTCCTATTTTGGATACTTTCTCAGTTGATGAATTGGGAACACTGTATTTCTGTGAGATCATAGGACTACACGGGGTTCCATGTACTATCAATTAAAATAGATATGCTCATTTCACTTTAGATTTCTCGTAGGGTTTGAAAAAATATATGGGTACTTGGGTTCTTTTAATAAAAACTTTTCACCCTCAGACTGATGGAAAATCAAAATGGATGATACAAGTTTTAGAAGGTATTCTCCAAGAATGTGTCCTTGATTTCGGTGGTTCATAGGATAATCATATCCCACTCATCGATTTTTCTTATAATAAATAATTTTAGGCAACAATTCAGATGGTTCAATTTGATTCCTTATATGGTAGTCCATGTCATTCACCTTTGTGCTAGCTAGAGGTAAGTTAGGTAACCCTACTAGGTCCTCATCTCGTTAAAAAGACTTCATAATAGGTCCAGTAGATCAGAAAGCATATGACTACTGCTCAGTCTAGAAAAAAAATCTTATTCAAATCACCATTGACAGCCTATTGAGTTTGAGGTTGGGGATCATGTTTTCTTTTGGTTATTTCCCATGCTAGGTAATAGATGGTTAAAGAAGAAGGTAAATCTATCCACTCATTATGTTGGGTCATTGGATATTCTAGAGAGAGTTGGGTTGATAGCCTATCGATTGCTACTACCTCATAGGTATTGTGTTATGAAAGACATCTTCCATGTATCATGACTTCGTCAATATCATGCTGACCTATCTCATACCTTTGATCCCAAGGAAGTTGAATTAGATGCTGATGCTACCTCTAAAGAGTATCCAGTACGCATCATTGACTGAAGCATGAAGGTTATTTGAGGAAAGTATGTCCCTCTTTTATGGGTGTTGTTGTAGCACAGCTGAGTATAGGACGAGACATGGGGGAGAGAAATCGATGTATGTACACAGTGGCCAGACTTTTTCTCAAACAGTGTTTCTTTACCCTTGGAAGGAGAACTCGAGGGGTGACTTCTTTTAAGGGGGAAACACTGTGAGAAACTAGTTTTTCACTTAGGTATGGATCCTTTAATTTTAAGTCTAAATCTATACTTTGGACCTAATATGGACGACTAATGAGTTAGTAAAGGTTTATATGGTGTCTAATGCTTGTTTGGAGCCTAGAACCCATATTTTTTAAGAAAAAAACCTAGCACACGGTTTAGAGAAAACCATGCGGATGTTGTTTTTTCAAACATATCCACCTTGCATAGTTGGCACATGGTCGTGTGGTCAAACCAGGAAAGTTCCCCTTTTTTCCATGTAACCATGCATGGATGGCGCACAGTTTTATCAAACCATGCAGGAGATGAATTTTTGGGCAGAACTGCCTCTCATGGTTTCTGCACGGTCTGAAAAACCATGCACATGCAATTTCTCTGGGTAATTTTCCAATTTTTCCATTAATGATCTATTAATCCTCCTCATTTTTCTTAATCTGAGAACTAGTGGGATATTCCACCTTTTTAACACATTTGGATATTTTTAAAGATCTAAACATGGAATCAATGGATCTCTTTCATCTGTCACCTGATCGAGCTTCTGTTCATCACATTGGATGTGAAATAGTATGTACTCGAGTACTCTTTATCAATTCTTCTTCTCTTTCAATCTTGACCTAGATATCTACATATGGGTGTTTTTTACCTTTTCTTAGATCTACTCCTATCTAAGGAAAATCAAAGGCTGATATTGAAGGCGAACAATCATACAACCCTAAGGTGGGTGGTCTATAACTCATCCCTAAAGTTCATTGATTTTGGAATATTCTTATGGGGACCACAAATTCCATCAGGGGTCACTACTTAAAAGTTTTTTCCATGATTATACTTGTTATAATTGTATGATTATTTTCTTTCCAAATATGTGACTAGTTGTTAGTGGTTACACCCACAACTAAATCTACCACAAGTCGAAGGTTATGCTTTATTTGGGTTTTTAGTTTTTTGGCACATTTGATCCATTGTTCGAGTGTGCCCTTTCTTAACCTTCCTAAAGTGGGCCTTCCTTATAATAAATGACTTATTTAAATTAGAATTACATAATGGCATGTACCATGTATGCTCACCACTTGACCCGCCTAAGGTAAGTGCTTTCAAATGTTTATTAAATGTGGAATGTGTAATGGCAAGTATACTAAGTACATATGTTGGCCTTATTAAAAGAGATTGAATAAAGGTTACATGTTTCTAGCACCCTTACATGTTTATGGAAGGTAGCGAAGTGAACCTCAATAGTTGAATATGAATTAATGGTGAACTGAGACTTAAAAAATGGTTGCAATGCTACTTGGATTATCCACTCTAATGGAAGACAATGATTGGACCAATGAATAAATGGTTTCAACTCTACTTGACCTATCCACATTATTTGAAGGAAAGACTTGATCCAAATAAATTATCTCATGATTACAGTATTAAATAAGAATGGACTAACTCAATATCGCCTTGTATTCTAAGAGGAGAATACCTTGGGTATCGGGAACCCCATTCCAATTCAAGGATGCGGTTTTCATAGGTTGATACCCACCTAGATTCCATTTCTTCTCTATTCCTTGGATGCTCGGTATACTATCATAGGGTCCCCTTTCATTATTCCAAGATTCCTTGGACACACTCATTGGATCCAGCATTGACTTGTATGTGCCTTGGATACACTCCTTGGACCCAGTCCTTGCTTATCCCCATTTTACCTTGGATTCACTCCTTAGACTTGATAGGCGCCTTATTGTAGAATGCCTTGGATTACGCTCCTAGTATTACACTCTTACCCCTTATCTAGACTCAGATACTACTGAGTTAGATTTCCGTGAGATTTAAGTTACCTTGGTCCTAGAACTCCATCTCTTGATATCATTTTCAGGTTTCCTTGTTATGTCTTGAGACCTTAACTACTTATACTATCAAAAGGTGATGTCAGTGCTGGCTATGCCTCATGTGACCCATTAAAATTAAATGGTAATTACATAATCAATGAACTAGTTACATGTTCAAACACCATCCAAGGGATGAAGTAGGAACTTGGGTATTTAGTTATTTTTTCAGCTTTCTTTAATTATATATATTCAGACCTGCAAACTGCTATATTCCATTACACGGGCCAGATGTATTAGACACCATTGTTGGTGGCCTACTAAGATTTATCTCACACCCTCTCTGGGCACCGTTTGGTACATAGAGTAGATTATATAACTGCATATGTTGAAAAAGTTAATCATACAACTTCTAACACTTGATTGTGTGCTAATAGGATTGAGCATGATATCAAATGACCGAGTTGGATCTCGGGATGCTTGGAGTAGTCTTTTTTTTCCTTCACCTTGTGGAAAATGTTATGTTTGTTGACTTGTATCCATGCTTTCTAGTTTTCTGGTGACATGACATTTCATCTTCATTGTTTGGTTGGTACAATTATGATTGTTCTCATTTATCTATAACATCAGTATTTCTTCCATTTTTTATTTATATTTCATCCACTATTTACTATTCTCTTATATTCCTTTTGTTGTGCTACACTCTGCTAATGAGGGTATAGTCTTCCCACATACACACCCTAGGCCCTCGCTGCTAGTCGGTAGCCTCTGGCATTCAGGAAGAAAGTCTTGGGGCCATGTGACCCATCGGGCTCGAGGCACCTGTTAAGTGGTATCCGGGTCTGGGTCATCACATTCTAGATTTCATAATTAAACGCGGTAATATTAATCATATTACTAGTTTTTTAATACATTTATGGAGTTAAAATCTAGAAAATATAATCATAAAAATGTGTTTATAATGGTTTAACTAACTATAATCCACTCCTAGATCACTAAAAACAAACTATAATTGGCCAACATATAGCCAAAACTGTTTCAACAGTCCATATCACCCGATGATGGGGTGCTGACATGTATTTCCAGAATAGTCTCCAAAAAACTTGTTGGAAAGTCAATTTTTTTATAAATAATGCCTTATTCTCTGGAAGGGGTGTATGGTAGCACTGAGGATTTACTGAAACATTGACCAGATATCCTGGCTTCATTTCATCTCCATTTTTTATGTCACTTACATCGTTGGAATTGTCTCATCGAGAGCTTCATAGATCTGGCCTTAGAAAAACTTCCAATCACTTTGAATATTCCAGTTACTATACAATCCTCTTTCCTTTCCCCTTATTGACTATGCTACCTCGAATACCACTTTTTTGTGGCATTATAGTGTTGTGGTGATGAAATCAAACACAAATGAGGATGAAAAACAGAAGACTGTGAGATATTTACATGGTTCACCATTGGTTCCTACGTCCACCAGAGAGGGGGCATGTTTATTTATTTATTCTATCTAGAAAATTTTATCACAGGATGACACCTCTTACATATTATGGGATTTGATTCCTTCATAAAGTGGAACCAAAAACATAAATTTCTCCACCTGTTGGGTAGTTTATCTACCCTTGAATAATTTGTCAACTGACCGCTTCAAATTACAAAGTGCCAGCTAGTTTGGCTTCCATCCAAGTAATATGGTGCTTCTGACAGAAAAATTATTCTCCCTTGACTGGGAGTTCCCCCACAATTTGTTGGCTCATTATCTGGTCAGTGTTCATATCATTTGTTGGTTGTCATTTAGTTTGGTGTCCTCTTAATCAGAATATTTTCAATGATCTTGATGAGTCATCATCTTCTTTGATTGTGAAGTTATCTTCTAGTGGATAGGTCTGATGCAGCCCTATACTAATGAAAATCTCATTTCGAAACCACTATAGTCTTGATGGTATGAATGCTTTGCTGATGGATGATATTTAGAGTTGTGAAGTGGTTGATGCTCATAATATGATTCTTCTTTTTAAGGCAGCATGTATAAGGCCCCAGCCTTAAAAATTACATAATCTTTAGTTAAGTCAAGAATTCACATTGAGGATCTTTTCAGGTTTAGAGTATTATAGAATTAGGCCATAACTGTTACATTATATTTCAAAAATTACAATTTAGACAGTTCTAATCAGTTTCAATTTTTTCATAAAAAAATAAAAAAAAAGAAACATGTCTAGTTCCATGTTTTAGACAGCATGACTTTTCCTTGATCTCATCTTTGACCCAATTCATCTTTAATTCCTATGAAAAACATTTCAAAACATGGGATGAGCATCAAAAATATCAATAATGGTTGTAAAATAACGGAAGAAAACATTAGTATATCATTACATACAAAACATAAGCTCTTTAACATACCTCATGAATTCATAAGATTTATGAATAACACATAGTAATAACAAATCATAAAGGTAACTTGTGCCATCCATAACATACTTAGGTTGTAGATTTCACAGCTACATAGGGAGTTACATTTAAAATACACATCACATTATATTCCCTAAATCTATTTAGAGAAACATTAACGTTTACCTCAATCATGTTACCCAATGCATTGGAGATCTATTCGGGCTCACCAACCCTAGGTTTATCAAGGAACCACCTATATACGTAAACAATTCCCAAGAACCATAACATATTCATAACACATAAAACAAATATAATGGAAAGATTACATTTCCACATTTCAATGAAAATATATCATTTCAAGATATTGAAATAATCAATCCATTCTCAAAACCATTTTCAATACCAAAATACGTACAAAGTGTATATAGTGATTATTTTCTATTTAAAACACTACGGCTTGTAGAGGAATCCAAATATAAAATAATGCTTGTAGTGGTGGAAAGTTCGTTGTCACCACATACGTTAAAAAATATTCCTTTTTGTCATTTAGTAAAATACTTCATAGAAAAAAGATTCCCTTTGAAAGAATAAAAATTTCCAAGGGGTTTATACACAGTATAAAATAATGTTGTGTATGAATCAAAATATTCCTCAATGAAAAGGTGAATGAGATGAAGTTCCGTACGACTTGAGAAAATACTTGAATAAAAATAATTACAGAATAACATTAAGAAATGCTTATAATATCATGATAATAATTGTATTCATGATATAATATGTCAAATGATAGTATATACACCATATAAAAGTGAATTGGTGTATAACAACAAATAAATCTCAGTAGAATGAAAATTGAGACAAAGTCTATTACAAAGATCATATCCATAGATTAAGGATAAATTAATGATAGAATTATGTGTTACAAATAATAATACACCCAATATAAGTGAATATTAAGTTTAAAACAATCAGAGGTCATTCAAACATATTCATAGCATGACATAATCAAGAAGTTTATGTTTCACCCAAATAATTGGAATTGGGATAAGAAGTTCTCTTATAGAAATTTAACAACCTAACAACGTCGCATTAAAATTTAGAAAATGAGTTGATGAAAGAGAAAAATGGTCTCTCATCACATGGACATAAAATTTATAGAAATAAGGATATATAATAACATATCCCAATATTTTATAATTTAAATTTAAAGACATAACATAAAATAAGCCTTTGACTAGAAGAGGAGGGTGATAGGTTCCCTTACCAGTTTGGTAACATACAAAATATACCCCCCATGAAAGAAGGATCATAAAATGAAGATTTAAATACCCATAAATATTAGTATATAGAATAAAATAATGGGAATTACATAAACCACACAAATGTAAATAGTGTAAAATATAGCATGAATCTCATGTGAATAAAAAGTGAGATGAAAATCCCTTACCTAGTGTCTGACTTGACCCGTTTGTTCCTTTTTCATCCTGAATAATAAACTTAAGTTAATTTCTACTGGACTTAAAAAAAAATTAATTATATTATACCTTTTATATCACTTATTTCCTTATTATAACAATTATTAATTATTTGGGTTTATATCGGACATTTTTTCAATGTTCGGAACTTGAGTAAAAAAATGAACTTGTTATAATTAAGAATTTTACATATGGTAAAAATTAAATTATCTCCAGAATGATATTCATGATTTATATATCATATATATCATATATATCCTGTATATATATGTATTTAAAAAATTACATAACATTTGGAGATAATAAATGAAATGCACCATTCATGGACACGGTAAGTCGTATGTACGCATGAACGCTACTTTCATTTATATTCGTATTTAATGGAATGAAAACTTAATGATACATAGGTATATTATAATTAATTTATAATATATATGTTATATATGTTACATAAGTTTATAAATTCCTTCCTTTATACGTTCCATGTATAGCATGAACGAGTCATATCACTTTGAGGGGGCGATAGTCCGCACTTCCTCAAATGAAATTATCGTATTTATGCATTATGGAAATCATAGAGGTATGATTTAAATGTAAAATAAAGAATAATAGAGATAAAATAAATTTCATATATATCATATATAATTACAATTCCATTATAATAGCCACCATGAGAGGCTGTAGGAGATAATTGAATAATCATTATTTCATGAGGTAGTAATTATCCGTCCACAAAAACAGTATGTTCGTATCCATTAGATGGTGGTGTGTGGATGTGTAGTTTTAATCCATCTAGTAACAAAATCCTGGTATATTTCAGATACTTGTGTTGTTATGAAAGAATTTAATAAAGATATTTTAGGAGGTTGGACAATGAAAATAAAAGAAAAGAACTTGAGAGAAGACGTTACCTTTAAATTGGGTAACTCCCTTGGGTTTGAACCAAAAGGATTTCATGAATTGCCTTATTCCTAGGTTAAGGTTTCTAGGATGAATATAGGGATTTTAGGAGCTTCTTGGAGTATATTTTGGATGATACAAGAGGCTTTAGAGGTGTGAGTAATGGGATAGATGTTATGGCTTTTTATAAGGGGGGAGGGTCTCTTTAGGAATGTTTGAAAGTATTATTTCATTATAAAATTATTTTCAGATTCAAAAGGTCCAAAACATATTTAATTCTAAGATAAGGTTGATATAAGTAGAAATAAAATCATACAATAATAATTGTATAGTTTTTGAATATTTTTTAATCCTTATCATTTTTATTTAATCCTTTGTTAACTTATTTAACTTTTACCATATCCTCTTATATATTCATTCTATATGGTTAATATATTTACTATAAAATTCCAAGAGACCCAAAATAGATCATTTATGACATTTATAACATTATTTAATTCATTTGGACGAATATTATATTTTTAGGACTATTGTATCATTAAATAAAATTTTATTTATTTTAAAAACTCATTTATGTCAATTTATAAACAATTCATATCAAGACTTTTAGAAAATATATAACAACTTTATTATTTAGAAAAAACTTAATTAATTCAAAGATAGTAAGTCATTATTATATATAAAATGTGTTTATGGCATAAAAAGTTTAAAAAAATTATTTTAATATTTATAATATCATATTTTTAATCCTTTATAAATGAAGTAATTACTGCATCACCATTTTATCATAATTAAATTTATTTATTAAATGTCTAAAAATTATAAATAAAATACCATGTTGTAGGAAATATTTTTATATTTCAAATTAATATTTATAGTCTAATATATCACTTATATTACCCCATATACAATTGTTTTACTAATATTTATATGTTTATGGTTTTTTTCCTTACTTTAAATTAATTAATATAAAGTTTCATTATCACTTCTATGTGACTCTATAGGGTCCCAAAATAGACCCAAGGATGACCGTATTCGTAAATATCTCATAAAATATTGTTTGGAAAAGTTTAAGGGTAATTTAATATTATTATAATATTTTTATTACCTTTATTTACCAGACTTACCCTTTAACCAAGGTAAATAAAATATTTACTGAAGTAAATATTCATAATGACTAAAAATAAAAGTTACCTATTTAAATATTTTGTACATACTGATTTCAAATATGGAATACATTTTTAAAAATTCAATAAAAAAAAGTTATAGAAATTAATTTAAAATTAATTCTCCTTGTCAAAACAAAAATTGTGTTTTTAAGAAATAATGACTGTCAAAAGATTGACACTTGTTTAAGTCCAATTTTATAGTGAAAGTGCTTACAATGACCCGAATCGGATTAAATGGTAAAAACATAATCCAATTACACTTTAAAACCAATTAAAAAATAATCTAATCATATAAATATATTATATTAAAAGGCAGTTTTGAATTAAAATGCAGTATTTTTCACTATTCATTAAAAATGAACTTTATCAGAAAAATACCAAAATTTCATCCAATGTAAAATTTGATGTCCCGATTATAATGAATAATTTTAATTTTTTTCAAATAGAACATATAAAAGTGAAAAAAAAATATATTTAAAAATGGTTTTCCCACAAAAGGTGGTAAATTGGACTTTTAGAGAATATTATAGTATTTATTCTTAAAATTGGATTCATTCACATTGTATGCCTCTAACTTTTGTTGGATAAATGTAAAAACATTTAAAAAACATGTATAATCATATTTTAGTTAGTTATATTCATTGCTTCCAATACAACGTCTAGGGATTAACTACTATTTAAAATAATATTATATTATTATTTTTTAGAATGACTCAGCCTTATGTGAAACATGAGATTTTCAGAGAAACCAATTTTTTAGTGTCAAGTATGCCATCGAACATAGAAACCCATTTAAAGTAAAATTAATATTTAATTCAAAAATATTAATAAATATTAAAATTTCAAATTCTTTATTTACTTAGGATGTTACGTCCTTTCCCCTTTTGGAAATTCTGTCGTTGCAATTTTAAAATTGAGCTCAAAAACATCATTAAAAGTCCCACATTGGAAAAAGAGTAAACAAAACTATCACTTTAAAAGAAATAAAAGGAAGTAAAAAGGTCACTCAAGATAATCCATACTATGATTCCATTAAAACATGGATATAGAGGAGAAACTAAGTGTCATTTTCTGATGGAGAGTTATAGAAAACATGATTAGGAGAAAGTTAACCACAAGAAAACTACAAAATTGTGATAGGTTAAACGGTCTTTAGTTTCCCAGTAGGAAAAGTAAAAAGAAAAATTGTCTATTTTAAGTTTCATTTAGTAAATTTGGAGAATTTATTTATGATTTTGACTAAGGACATAAGGGAATATACTTACTTTTTATGTATTGTTTCATCCTTTAATAAGCCTATACCAAAAACTTATCTTTTCTTCAAACGATGAGTATTAAAGATGACATAGACACATCTGAAGTGCTATAATAAACTTCTAGAGAATCACATAATCCACAAAAGAAGAAAAATATATTTACCCTATCATTATACATTAACCAAAACAAAAAATGGTTAGTACAAGATCAGATAATCCCCAAAAAGGATAATCCTTTATAAGAATAAATACTACTCTTAATCTCCAAAATTCAACAAAAAGTACCCAAAGTTCAATAAATACCATTCAATACACAATTTCCCTTAAAATTCTTCAAAATAATCCAAACTAATATTGAAACCCAAAACTCAAAAGGATTTAACCACATAGTCTTCCACATTAAATCTTAATAATTATCTCCAAAAACATCGACTACTCTTAAAGTCTCATATTGAAGTGTAATTAACCTAATCACATATTCTCTATGATAGGTTAATCTTTTTTATAAATAACCTAAATCACCATATGTCCATAATAAAAACATAGATTCTTCCAAAATAAAATTTCAATCATTACTCCACTAATGAAATCTCATAGAATTATATTTTTTTAAGCATATAGTGTTCCCCAAATAGAAAACGTCTTCCAAAATAAACTTTATCACTTAATCACCAAATCATTTTCCTATAATAATGATATCTATTTGATAAATAATAATATCCAAAAATAAACTTATTCTTGATCTTCAAAATCATTTAACTAAAAATAATTTTTCATACTAACCCAGGACTTCACGTAGTCCAGTGGTAGGCAATAAATCCCAATCGCACTTTGGTTGTGGGTTCGATTCCGATAGCTTTGTCCAATGTGATGGGTTGTCACAAGTTTTGTGTGTTGTTATTTATATAAAACTCAAAAATAACCCTAAAATGTTTTAACCTCAATGATTTCCTTATACCTTTCATTTTCATCCTAATACATTAAGACCTCAACATTATATATACTATAATTTTTTTCACCTCTAAATAATAAAATAAAACTATTTGAAATAGAAATAAAATCATACCTTGATCATGGTTTCCATATGGTTTCATCATCATCTTGTTCACATAGGTAGAATTTCTATTCATTGAAACAATGATCATGGCGGCAGAAAGGTCATTGTCACCGCGTAGGTTAAAAAGAAACATTCAATTTTTTCATTTAGTAAAACACTTCGTAGAAAAAATATTCCCTTTGAAAGAAATGAAATTTAAAATGGGTTTATGCACTATATAAAAAAATTCATGTATAAATCAAAATATGCCTCAATAAAAGGTGATTGAGACGAAGTTCCTTACCACTTGAGAAAATACTTGAATAAAAATAATTACAGAATAAAATTAATAAATGCTTATAATATCATCAAAATAAAGATATTCATGATATAATATGTCAAAGGGAAATATATACACCATATAAAAGTGAATTGGTGTATAAAAACAAATAAGTCTCAATGGAATGTAAATTGAGAAAAAGTACCTTACAAAGATTATATCCTTAGATTAAGGATAAATCAATGAAATAATTATGTGTGAAAAAAATAATACACCCAGTATAAGTGTATATTAAGTGTAAAATAATCATAGGTCATTCAAACATATTCATAACATGACATAATCCAGATGAATAATTTTAACCCAAAGAATTGAAATAGGGATTAGAAGTTCTCTTACAGAAATTCGACAGCCTAACGACGTCTCATTAAAATTCAGAAAATGATTTGATGAGAGAGATAGGGGTCTCTCATCACATGGACAAAAATTTACAACAATAAGGATATATAAGAACATATCCCAACATTGGATAATTTAAATTTAAATACAATACATAAAAGAAGTCTTTGACTAGAAGAGGAGGGTGATAAGTTCCCCTACTGATTTGGTAACTTACAAAACCTGTCTGCCATGAAGGAAAGATCATACAATGATGATGTAAATACCCCTAAATTAAAGTATAAAGAATACATTCATGGGTAGTACATACACCACACAAATGGAAATACTGTAAAATATTGAATGAATCTCACGGGAATAAAAAGTGAGATAAAAACTCCTTACCTCATGTCTGACTTAACTCATTTGTTCCTTGTTCTTCCTGAATAATAAAATTAAGATAATTTATACTTGATTCAGAATGTTTTTAAAGTTTATTATTCCTTTTATATCACTTATTACCATACAATAACAAATATTAATTATTTGAGTTCATATCGGACATTTTGTCGATGTCTGGAACTTGAGTAAAGAAATGGACTTGTTAAAATTACAAATTGTCCATGTGGTCAAAAGTAAATTACCTCCAAAATGATATTGATGATTTATATATCATATATACCATATATATATCCCATATATATATATATATATATGTATTTATAATAGTAAATAACATTTGGATATAAGAAATCAAATGCACCGTTCATGGAGACGGTAAGCCGTACGTACGCATGAATGCGACTTTCATTTCTATTTCGTATTTAATAATATGAAAACATATTGACACATAGTTATATTATAATTCCAGTATAATAAATATGTTATATATGTTACATAATTTCACAAATTTCAACCTTTATATGTTCCATGTATAGCATGAATGAGTCATATCACCTTGAGGGGGCGGTAAACTGCACTTCCTCAAATGAAATTATCATATTTACACGTTATCGAAAGCATAAAAGAATGATTTAACTGAAAAATACATAATCATATAGATAAAATAAATATCATATATATCATATATAATTATAGTGCAATAATAATGTCCACCATGAGAGGCGGTAGGAGATAATTGAACAATCATCGTTTCGTGAGGCTATAGTTCATCATCCACAAAAACAGTATGCTTGTTTCCATTAGATGGAGTTGTGTGGATGTGTAGTTATAATAATTTTTATAACAACATACTATTATATTTAAGATACTGTTTTTGTTATAAAAGATGTAATAAATAGATTTTTGGGGGGATGGAGAAGGAAAATAAAATAAAAGAACATGAGAGAAGATGTTACCTTTAATTCGGGTAACTCCCTTTGTTTTGAACCAAAAGTCTTTTTAGAATTGACTTCTACCTAGGTAAATGATTCTAGGAGGAATATTGGGATTTGGGGATCTTCTTTTAGTAGATTTTTGATAATCCAAGAGGCTTGAGAGGTGTGAGTAATGGGTTAGATGTGATGGCTTTTTTATAAGGGGGAGGAGGGGCTCTTTGGGAACGTTTGAAATAGTTATTTTATTATAAATTGATTATGAGTTTTGAAAGGTCCAAAACATATTTAATTAAATTATAGGGTGCATATAAGTAGAGATAAAATCATCCAGTAATAATTGGACAGGTTTTGGATATTTGTTAATCCTTATCTTTTTTATTTAATCTTTTGTTAACTTATTTAACTTTTACCATGTCCTCTTATATATTCATACTATATGCTTAATATATTTAAAATAAAATTACAAGCGACCATAAATGGATAATTTAAGACATATTTAACAATATTTAAGTCATTTTGAAGAATCATATATTTTTAGTATTATTTTATCAGTTAATAAAATAGTATTCATTTTAAAAACTCATTTATGTCAATTTAAAAACTATTAATATCAAGACTTTAAAAAAATCTATAACAACTTTATTATTTTGAAAAAAACATAATTTATTCTAATATAAAAAGTCATTATTCTATTTAAAATTATTTTATGTCTTAAAAATTTTCAAAATATTTTTTTTAAATATTTATAATATCATCTATTTGAATCCTTTATTAATAAAGCAATTATTGCATCACCATTGTGTCATAATTAATGTTTAAAGATTATAAATAAAATACCATGATGTAGGAAATCGTTTTATCTTTCAAATGAATATTTATATTATAATATATCACTTATATTACCCCATATATAATTGTTTTACTAAAAGATATATGTTTATGTTATTTTTGTCCTTACTTTAAATTAATTAATATAAAGTTTCATTATCACTCCCAAGTGGCTCTATGGGGTCCCAAAATCGAACCAAGGATGACCTTGGTTGGAAAACTCTCATCCAATAGTATTATTACAAGTTTAAGGGTAATTTAATATTATTATAATATTGTTTTTTACCCTTATTTACCAGACTTACCCTTTAACCATGGTAAATAAAATATTTACTAAAGTAAATCTTTGTAATGTCTAAAAATAAAAGTTACCTTTTTACACATTTTCAACCTCTTGATTCAAAATTTGGAATTAATTTTTCCAAATTAAAAACACAAAATTTTAAAAAAATAATTTAAAATTAATTCCCGTTGTCAAAACAAAAAAAAAACATGTTTTTAAGAAATAATAATTATCAAAATATTGACACTTGTTTATGTCCAATTTCAAAGTTAAATTACTTATGATGAGAATAATTGTATTAAATGATAAAAATATAATCCAATTAAACTTTAAAACCAATTAAAATAATAATCTAATCATATAAATAAATTATATGAAAAGGCAGATCTGAATTAAAATGCAGTATTTTGCACTATTCATTACAAATGAACTTTATCTGAAAAATACCAAAATTTAATCCAAAGTAAATTTTGATTCCCATATTATAAGGAAGAATTTTAGTTTTTGATATATAAAATATAAAAGTGACAGAGTTACATTTAAAAATGGTTCGCCAGCAAATGGGGGTAAATCAACCTTTTAAAGAATATTAGAGTATTTATGCTTAAAAATGGATTCATTCACATTTTAAGCGTATAAATTTTATGGGATAAATGTAAAAACATTTAAAAACATTTGTAATCATATTGTAGTTAGTTCTGTTCATTCCCTCTAATACAACGGCTAGGCATTAACTACCATTTTATGTAATATTATATTATTATTTGTCAGTATGACTCATCCCTATATGCAATATGAGATTTTCTAAGAAACCCATTTTTGTGTGTCAGGTACGCCATTGAAAATAGCATCCTCTTTAAATTAAAATTAATATTTAATTCACAAATATTAATAAATATGAAAATTCTATATTCTTTATTAACCTGTGATGTTACAGCGTGACTTGGTAGGATTTCATGTAATTTTCATTAAAACATTCTAGGGTATTATGGGAGATAATGTAATGAATCATATGAATGATTTTTTGAATAAAACCTTTTAATGTGACTGTCATTACACTAATTCCAAATGTCGCTAACTAGAGATCTACCAGGGATTATAGATTGATTATTCTTTGTAATGTTATCTATAAAATCTCACTACCACATATCGAGGAAAGGGACGCCCCAGCCTTTATCAGCGCTAAGATAAACACACTAATAAAAGGGGGCCTTTATTAGTACTAACTAAAAGCACAGATAAATGTACCATTTATCCGTGCAAAAAAAGTGCTGATAAAAGTGCCTAAGAAAATATATTATTAATTTATATAAAATTATAATATTTATATTCAAAAATAATGTTTATTTATAAACATAGAATAAAAAATGTGTGTTTATAATTAATATGTATTTTTTAATAATTCATATATATATATTTATTTATTTATTTTAAAAAATATTTATGATATTATAAATATATATTTACATAATTATAATATTATAATAAATTTTATTAAATATTAAATATATTTATTATATTCATAATTATATATTTATATTTAGATATTTATTATTATTCTATAAATACTTTTTAAATATATTAAATTATAATTATAAGTATAAGTATATATATATATACTTAAATAAATATATGTTTCTAATGAATTTGGTCGATAAATATATTGATGCATGAGTATAATTGACATGCATATGTTATGTATTCATCATGAATTAATGTTCATTTATAAATTACATTCTTATTATTATTATTCATGTTGTTCATATATGGTGACTCATTTTTTATTATCTATATATGCTAAGTTGGTGTATGATTCATTCACGTTATACCCATGAATCTATTCACATAAATACTAACAAAATTACAAAAAATATATTTAAATAATACATATATTAATTATATTTATAATTAGAAATTTTTAATTATATATAAATAGTTTTTAAATATATTTTTTTATAATTATAATTATAACAATATATATATATATAATTATAAAATTACAATAGATATATCTATTATAATTTTATAAATATATATATATATTTATTTATTTATAATTATATAAAAATATTTATTAATATATTTACTTATAGTTATAATTATATATATATATATATATATGTAAATAGTTAAAGAATTATAATAAATATATTTATTATACTTATAAATTTAAAAATATATATAATTAAATAAATATATTTATAAATATATATATAAATAATTATAAATAAATTCAAATATTTATAATTATAATTCTTTTGTTATGTGTGGGTGGGAAGTGAAGACGATGCATGGAGGGAGGCTGCCCAGCGGGATGATTCAATGTCATGATAGAGTCTCTCGAGACCGGTACTAAAATGTCGAAGTAGCATTAGGGTTTTCTCGATGTAGGTATTACCGATGCTGGATCGAAGTGGAGAGATCTGCTCAATGTTGCCGATAAGACCAACGCTAGACCATCGCCTTAATGGTAGGGTCTTCTCGATGTGGGTATTACCAATGTTGGATCGATAAAGTAAGATCTTCATAAGGTTGTGGGTGCTAGACCATCAATAAAATGGCAGGGTCCACTTGATGTAGGTATTACCAATGCAGGATCAATGTGGCATGATCCATTCGAGGTTGATGATGTGGGTATGATTGGCATAGGTTTAATGAAGTAGCGAGTTCAGGATGGTCTGATCACAGTTGTAGATGCGGCATGCTCCTTCTCCCTCTACAATCACTACTGGAAAGATGATCTTTCCCAACACTTCTATACCAACGGTTTGTAAAAACCATTGGTATAGCTACCCTTTCCCAACGGTTTTGGTGAACCGTTGGGAAAGAGTGACCTTTCCCAACGGTTCACCAAAACCGTTGGAAAAGGGATATCCCAACGGTTTTGAGAACCGTTGGGAAAAACCACCCACAAATTAAAGGGCTATCCCAACGGTTTTCAAAACCGTTGGGATAGGTTCTTTAATTTTTTCCAGATCTACTAACCGAGAACATTATATAAATCAAAATTTTAAATAATTATGATAATACTTATATATATTTATGAAATTATGTTTACAAAAGTGATGTTAGCTTAGTGGTTAAGTCGTTCTATTATAAACGAGGGGTCCTGGGATCAAATCCCAGCGGATGTTTTATTTTTGGAATTTATATACCAACGGTTCCATTACCGTTGGTATAGATTTCTTATTACCTATACCAACGGTTTTGGAAACTGTTGGTATAGGTCTATACCAACGGTTTTTGGAAAACCGTTGGTATAGACCTATCCCAACGGCTTACTTGGCTACGGTTCTTCAAACTGTTGGTATAGGCTATACCAACGGTTTGGAGGCCTATACCAACGGTTCCAAACCGTTGGTAAAGGTTAGTTTTCCAGTAGTGAATGGTTTATCTCCCTTTTCCATTCATCATAAATTAAACATCTCCCATGTTAAGGAATACCGGGATATAGTGTCAGAGAGACTTCAAACTATAGTAAACACTCTATCATCACTTAACTTATTTTTCATAGGGGATCCATTCTGTTGAAGATTTTTGATTTGGTTTACCGGTTATTAGTGATTTTGGGCTTCTAAAATTGGAGATGTGTTTCACAGGGAAGAGGGTTCTATCATATCATCTTCCCTTTTGAGGAGTTTAAGATGCGGGCATGGGGATTCAGTTTGGTATCTTTTAAGCATGGCTATCTTCACATTAAGGAATGGGATAAAAATTTAATTCATTGGATGAAAGTAACTCTTATTCCAAAAATATAGGTAAAGTTCTATGATCTTCATTGGATCCTTTAACATCAAAAATTCCTATATGAAATTTCCATGTCGACTGGTCTCCACATTAAAATGGATAAGGAAACCGAGACAACAAGGATCAGACATTTTTTCCACTTTTTGGTTGAGGATGATTTGGGTTCAACTCTAGTTGATTGGTTTTTTTTCTACTAATGAAGATAAGTTTGATTTGAAAATTGTTTATGAGAAGGTTCCTAAATTCTTCATGGATTGTAATATTATTGGGCATGATCTTTCCAAGTATAGGAGATCTGTTTTATGTGATGTTTTTCATACTTTAGGTCATGATTAGGAATCTTATTTCAAAATTAATAGGAAATCATGTGTTCCTGGTACACAAAAGTCTATGCAACTAGAGGTTGTCTTCAATGCTGATGCAGGACATGTTGTTGGTCAACCCGAAGGAAAACCGACAAATGTCATTGAGCAAGAAGATGCAGATGGCACCCAATAGTTAATTGATATTTCTATGCAGGGCTATATTAAGTAGAGAATTTGTTCTCATATTGTTGTGAGGTAACTCCTGATGATGATGCTAAAATTTCAATGGTGAACAGAGATAGAGTTCATCTTGATAAAAAAGTGGGTAGCCCTTATGATCTTGCGAAATCCCCTAGTGAGAAAGGTATCATATAGATTGATGCGCAAGCTGGGGATGATGATCAAATTATGTATGAGAAAGTGGTTTACTTATCCATTAAATGTAAAAAAGATACCAGAGAGATTCTGGATGCTTCTTCTTTGTCTGACAGATTAGATTATATCAAGCGGGATTCTTCAATGCAATACACGAATGTTATGTATGATTAAATGATCTCGAGAAGCAGTAAAAGTTATAAGAATGTGGATAATAAAGGTTTCTAAATGGTTCCAAGGAAATGAGGCCTTCATCCTAAGTCATCTTATGTTTCTAATTAGAAATATGGTAAGTCAAAACATGTCAGAGAGGGTAACATTTTCAGGTCACTTGATTCTACTAATGATGGTGTCAGACATTTTTCTAAATACATGCTTGATGAAATGGGTGAGCATGATGTAATGGTGCATCAGAAAACATGGAGACCGGGTAGGAATCTAAAAGGCTAAGACTGGGGGAGTTAGTGATGATTCAAATTGAGGTCATGGGTGAAGCATGTCTTCTAAATCGGCTTATCTCACTCAAGACAAGTTGAAGAATAAGAAGTGAATTGTGATTTTTTAATCAGAGTAATTCAAAGTCAGAGTGGCAGTCAGCTAATGATGATGGAGATTCTGATTGTTATTATGGTGATGCTTGAGTTGCTTGAGTCTCTATTTTTTCTTATGGATGTGTGATTTCCCTTTTTTGACTCCATCTATCATTCATGTGCTTGTTTCATTTTCTTTCCTTGTAATTATAAAGGTCTTGACCCCGAGTTTTTTTGTACAATTATAAATAAAGATGGATATTTTTAAATAAATATAAAGTTATAATAAATATATTAATTACATATATTTATAAAATTATAAATATAATAAATATATTTTTTATTATTTTATAATTATTTTAATATATATATATTTATAATTCTTATAATGTTAAAAATATATATAATTAAATAAATAAATTTATAAATATATAAAAATAATTTTTAATAAATACAAATATTTTTATTTATAATTCTAAATATATATATATATATTTAAATAAATATAAAATTTTAAGAAATATATTAATTATATATATTAATGAAATTATAAGTATAATAATATTGTTCTTATAATTAATAATTATTTAAATATATATATATAGATAGTTATAACTAAAAATATATTTTATAACTTTATAACTAAATTTTATAAATATATATTTATTTATAGTAATAGTTATTAATATATTTATATATAAAGTTCTTGGGGGTACAAATATATTAAACACACACACACCACACACACAAGACAGAAAGGTAGGCCCTAGAACCCCCCAAAGGGATATCCCACCTATCAAGCTTTATTTATTCAATACATGTATCATATGCCCAATGGGCATAAAAGTCCAATTCATGGCCCTGAACACCCTAATTTTCAACCCAAAAGCCCTTTAGTGAATAGGGGTGCTACAGTACCTGGACTACTACTATACGGTTGTCGTTATAGTGTCTGCCACCACTATAGTGCTACCAGTCAATAGTTACACCACTACTACAGTGTGCTAGAGTACTACTACAGTACCCCACACCCAATGGGTTTTGAACCCTATTTTTTTAAAATAATTATAAAATTATAAGAACTATATTTATTATAATTATAATTTTAAAAATATGTATAATTAATATATTTCTTATAATTTTATAATTAATTAAATATATCAATATTTTTTTTATAATTATAATTATAAATATTTGTATTTATTTATAAATATGTGTATATATTTATAAATATATTTGTTTTATTATATATATTTTTAACATTATAAATATAAGAAATACAATTATTATAATTTTATAATTATTTAAATAAATATATCTATTTATTTATTTATTTATTACTATAAATATAAATAAACATTTATTTATAATTATATATAATAAATATATTCATTATAATTTTATAATTATAAACAAATATAGATTTATTTATAATATTTATAATTTTAAAAATATATATATAATTATATAAATATATTTATTTTTTATATTAATATAAATAAATATATATTTCTTTGTTGTTATAATTATCAATAAATGTATACATATATATATATAATATAATTTTATAAATATAAATAATAATATAAATAAAATATTACCATTATAGCTTTATTAGTGCTTTTTTAGTGTTGAAGGCTTATTTTATCAGTGCTTTCTATTTTACCAATGATAAAATATTCCATTATCAGTTATTTTTAACTTGCCCACATAAAAGCTTTACCTGATTTTAAAATTGAACCCTAATTGTTAGCTTCTTCTCTCACGTGCCCCAAGATCTCATTGAAGTTGACCCCTACCGTTGACCACACCTCTGTTGTCATCCACACCACCTCTACCACCAACCCCTTCTCTGCCCCAACCCCCCCTCTATCGCTGCGAATCCCTCCTCCACCAAAAATACCTCTCCTACCCTGGACCCCACCTCCGCTGCGCATCGAACCACAACCCCATTATGAATCCCTCCTCTATCGTGAACCCACCTCTGCCACAAACCCCACCATTGTCGTTGAACCCCACCCCCACCATGAACCAATCCTCCATCATGAACCCTCCTCCGTTGTGAACTCCACATCCTCTATGAACACCTTCTTGGCCTCCATTTTTGCTGTAGCTACCACCAACACTGCCTCCGCCTCCGTCAGACCCTACTGGTTCCACTGTACCTCAAAATATAATGTTTTTTCTTATTTGATTTGAAATCGGTGATGACATTAGGATTACTTTTTGACTATCAACGGATTATTTATTTTCCAATCATTGGTTGGATTATGTGACAATTCAACATTTCCTAGGTTTAATCCTAGGATACTTATATGATGAGCATAAGATTCCCCATGTGAAGAGAATGGGATTCCCTAGATGAAAAGTATAAGTTTCTTTGGATTATGATCTTCAATTCCTTATGTGTTGAGAATAATATACATAATGTGAAGATCTTTGGTTTATGCTTTAATGATCTTTGTAAACTTTGGGTTATGGTCCTAGGATTCCTTCGGTTACAATCCCAAGATTCCTCATGTGATGAATATGATAATCTCTCATGTCCTATCTTGAAAAAGATAGAGAACCATTTTGATTCTTGATAAGACTCACTGACTCACCCTCCCTAAATAAAGTTATTCACTATAATAAGGAAGAAAGATAATAAATTAATTAATGTGAACGTGAAGATAACAATGTGAACAAGATTCAGAAGTATATACTAAATCTATGAGGGAGTCTCATACTAGGAATCATCTTTTAAGAAACAGATATGTTCTGAAATATCATCCTCCCACTATGCTTAGATAGTGAAAGATTGATTATAGGGTTTTATCATTCAAAATCGTTTTGATGTATGAATTATTTCTTTGGTCTGATTCATTAGTGTGAGATAGAGGTTTCTGGATTGATGAAGTGTTTGATTGGTTTTTTGGGGCATATTCTATGACACATTTGATAATTTTATATGTATATTTGTATATGACTTTCGTATAATTAAAATTGATGTATTTGGATTGATCTAAATGTTATAACATGATTGGATGAGGTGGTTTGATATATTAGAAAAATTTTAGGAATTGTTTTAGGTAAAAAGTATCATGATTGGTATTATAATGGAGTCATTATGGTGAGTAGTTTTGATAAAATATAATTTTTTCAATGGTTAAATAAGATGAAACACTTTTGAGTTGGAACTTATAGTGAAAGTGGGATCTGTGTTTGGGTTTTGATTAACATTTTGATGATTGATTTGGGATTAATTGAGGTGTTTTCTATATATATTTTTCTAATATATATTTGAAATTTTATCATGTTTAATTATGGGTGTTGATGTGTAAGTAGATTATTAAGTGGATGTTATACCATGTTGACATGACAGTTTTATTAATGTGTTTCATTGATTATTAGTATTTGGATTTTAGAAAAACATCATGGAAATATTTAGGTAGATATGTGGGAATTATAGATACATGAGTTATAATATTATGGTCACACATTTTTGACTTTGTGAAAATGTCTAAGTGTCTCTTTTAAAATAATTCAATAGTTTTGAAATGTTTCTTAAAAAATTATATGTGTCCAATATAACATTTTTTAGTTTTAAATTAATTTAAAATGATTTAAAAACATGGCATGGACTTAGTTTTAATGCCAAGTGTTTGTCAACTCACTCGATGGGATTTTATAAAGGGATAAAAATGTTTTGAAGGAGTATTTAATGCTGGTTTCATTTGAACAAGGGTTGTGTGAAGTTTTAAATGAAAACTTGTAAAATATTGAGGGTTTTCAGTCATTTTAAATGATTGATACTATTGGGTCATGATGTTTCCTTGAATGATTTAAAACAAGTACATGTGGTTTTGTGAAAATAGTACTTGGAATTCATTGGTTTATTTTTAAAAGGGTGTGTTATTATAAAAAGAAATTTGTGTAAATGATTGGTTTTTATAATGGGATTTCAAGTGTGATTTTATAAATAGTTTTTAAAAAACATATGAATGTATTTTTTCCCAACATCTTTTAAGTTTACGTTTTTATAGAATTAGGAAAACCATTACATTATATAAGGAATACAAGTATGTTGATAATAACACCATAGAAATGGCATGTCACTAACTCTATCCAACCAATAGGATTTTAATCATGACCTCACTTTAGAAAAAGGTGATTAATGTTTAAACTCATTGAAACTCGTAAAAATACTTTTCATCCAACATCATATAAATGGTTTAAATTATGGTAGTCCTCTAAAATTACATCCTCCTTCTGGTTTGGTGTTAGATTCTAAGGGGATGAGTCTCATGTAACAAAATGAAATAATAACTATCATTAAAATATTACGTTCTCCTTATTTTAAAGGCCCCTTTTGCGTATTTATTTTTTTAAATATTAATATTACAAAATCAAATTAGATGTATCTGAATAAAGAATGGGTGGATGCCAATCGTCTCAAAAAAGATTGCAAAGATGGAGTGAAAGAGTTCATCAAGTTTGCTAAAGATCTTGCATGTGACCCTTCTCCAACCCTTTGTCCATTGTTATTCTCTTGCTATTAAATACTAATTTTTCTAGTGATTTTGGAAGAACGCTTGATTTTCCATGAAATAGATCAAATCTATAAATTTTGGAATAAACACAGCAAAAAAGTGGATATAGCTAATGGATCATATAACATTACGCTTTAGAGATCATCTGATATGATTACAAGTGTAGACAATGAAGAATAATATATTGAGGATGTGATTACATATGTTCATGATGATGAAAAACATATTGAGGAAATGATAATGAAATTTAAAGATGAAATCCTTGATTACCCAAAATTGTTTTTGAAGTTAAAGAGTTGTGAAAAGACATCATTGTACGATGGTTTAACTAAATATATAGCATTCTCAGCCATACTAAACCTATATAATATGGAAGCAGGAAACGGATAGAGTACCACTAGTTTTATAGAACTACTTTCTCTATTGAATGACATGCTCCTAGAAGATAATGATATCTCGAGCCGAACAAATAACATCAAAAAAAATACAAAACTTGATGGGTGTGATCTATGAAATAATACAAACCTTCCTAAATGATTGTATACTATTTCTCAAAGTCTATAAATCACTTACAGAATTCCCAAAATATGACACTTCTCAATAAAAGAAAGATTTATATGGTAATATGAAAGTTTTATGGCACTTTCCAATCATTCCAAATATTAGGCACCTATATGGAAGTGAGGATATTATAGGTCAATTGACATGGCACACATATACAAGATATATAGATAGGAAACTATGTCACCTGGAAGACTCTCATTAGTGGAAGAGAATTAATCAAGAGTATCCTTAATTTAGAAATGATTTGGGAAACCTTTGTCTCGTGTTATCTATAGATGGAGTGAATCCTTTTGGTTTTCATAGAAGCACTCACAATACATGTATGGTTATGTTACAAAATTATAACTTTCCACCGTGGTTTTTCATGAAACAAAAGTACATCATGTTATCTATGCTTATATCAAGACAAAAAAAACCAAGTAAATGATATTGATGTTTATTTGGATCCATTGATCTAATATTTGAAATTATTGTGGAATTCAGGTGTTACATTGTATGATTCTTATATAAATGAAGATTTGACATTCAGAACCATGTTGTATGGGATGATAAATAACTTTCCTTCTTATGGAAATTTTTTAGGATATAATCATAAAGGAACCTAAGGGTGTCTCATTTTCAAACAAGGTACATAGTCAATTAGGTTGAAACATTCATGAAAAATAGTTTTTCTAGGACATCTCAAATTTCTACCTCGATAACATAAATATCTATCTTATATGACATCCTTTTATGGATGTTCAGAAGTATGTACAACAACATCTCTACTTATAAGTGATCAATTGTTTGAGAAAGTAAATGATGTGGACACTACTTTTGGTAGACCATTTTCAAAAAAACCTTATAAAAACTGGTTGGAAAAAGAGATCAGTTTTTTTAAATTACCATATTGGAATTGTTTATACATCATAAATTTTCTTGATGTTATTCTTGTTGAAAAAAATGTATGTGATAGTGTCATCAGTACATTGCTAAATGCACCCAGAAAAAAAAGGATAGAATTAAGGGTAGGTTTGAAGTGTTTGACATGGAAATTCAAGAAGATTTGGCGCCAGTGTAGATTAATAATGAAATTTTCTTCCTCCAGTTGCATACACTCTTTCCAAGTAAGAGTGATATCAGTTCTGAAACTTCTTGAAATATGTAAAGGTTCCATAGGGGTATTCATCGAATATCAACAACATAGTTTCAATGACTGATTTAAAGTTAAAGGGTGTGAAAACACATGAATGATATGTTTTTATGCAAGATATAATTTCTATAGATTTATGTTTCATTTTTTCCAAAAAAATTTAACATACCATAACCAAGCTCTATTTCTTCTTCAATGTTATATACAGTAAAGATATTGACCAGATGAAATTGCAGACTATGGGAAGAGAGATTTTTTATATTATGTGAATTGGAATGCTTATTCCTACCAACAATATTTCATATGATGGTTCATTTGATGGTTCACTTGGTGAGAGATATTATATTATTTTTTCATGTCCACTATAGATGGATATTCCCCATTGAGTTGTATATAAAGATTTTGAAAGGGTATGTATGAAATTGAAGTGGGCCATAGGGTTGTATTATAGAGTGATATATTGTTGAGGAATTCATTGAATTAGGTAGTGAATACCTATTTAGTGTGGAATGCATTGGTCTACCAAAATATCGTCACATTGGGAAGCTTGTGGGTGGAGGAATATTTTGAAGAGATATAGTCACAATTAGAATTTCAGCTTTTTAGCATGCCCACATTTAAATTTTCATAATAGTTTAGAAGTTTCCCTATATGTTGAAACCCTCAAATAAATTATAATGAATTTTAATATATCAGGGGATTAAATAATGATATCAAATACACTAATCAATAGTTTATAGGTTGGTTTCAAGACCATATATTTAAGTATTCATATGAAAATACAAATTCAATTTTAGAATGACTTTGATGGCTAGCCAGAGGACCAAGTGGGTATGTATTATCTGAAAATGGTTATGTAATTAATGGTTATACCTTATATAAAAATGAACATGATGAAAACAGTACCATGTAAAATAGTGGAGTTACACTTTTGGCTGATGTGATGCATGTTTCTTATACTAAGGACAGAAATCCAATTTATGAAAATATTTCATACTTTGAAATCATCAAACAAATATGGGAGTTTTATTTTACAACCCTATAAGTGAAAATTTTTTAATGAAAGAGGGTTGATAACAGGAGTTATTTTAAAATAGATGAATTGGGATTCAAGGATGTTGATTTTAGTAAGGAAGGGTACAAATACGAACTGTTTATAATGGTATCACAGGCAGTATAAGTATTTTATCTTCCAGATCCAGCAAACCGAAAGTGGTCAGTTATTCTATTATTGACCAAAACCACTGAAGGGTTAAATGAAAATTCAAATGAGGATGACCCTTTCATTGGTAAGTCGAAATCATTTCATAGTGGTCCCAATGTAGAACACATTTTGTATGTTAGAGGAGACCACAATTAAGGGATTTGGATAGTCGATAGCGGGGTCAAATACCTCTAGCATTTAAAAAAATAGTGTTTAATAACTAGGTTATATTTTTTTGTAATATTCATCATGTAACTTCATGTTATTATCCATTTTCTACTACATTTATTTACTCTAAATTAAATGTTAGACCACCTATATGGATAATGACTTATGCACATTCTAGTGATCCTAATCCCAAGGAGAAATAGGTATCTAAACCAACTACCGCTCACAGTGCAGAAGAACAATGACCCTATGCATGTGATGGTGCCCCCAATCTGGAGGAACAATAGGTTTCTCAACCTATTGTGGCTCCTAGTATAGAGGTACAATGACAATAATCACATGCTGATGTAGCCTCTTTAGAGGAACATATTGACAATGTTGAATCTGAGGAAATGGTAGGAGACGAAGGACTGGTGTTGCAAAAGAAATAGTAGCACCATATTTGGAAGGTGTTAGAAAAAAAAATTAAGGAAAAATCAATGGAATCAAATATGAGGTTAAATAAAATATTCAGGGCCATCATGTTAACTCCGACAAGGTCATGTTTAGTAGTTACATTGGAATCGTCATTCAGAAACACATTCCATTTGATGTAGATTTGTAGAACCATGTTGTGGTTGGGCTCAAGACACTAATGTGGGGAGAGATTATGGTAACATTATGATATCATTTATTTATTTTAATAAAAAATAAAATAATGAAACATTGACTTACTCTTCACCATACCTTATAGAGTAAATTAATAGTAGATGAATCCCATAAGAAATATGTATTAATTATTACTTGAAGTATTCACAGAATCATTCGCACAATTATAATGAGACATTATATTAAATAAGTTGAAGGGAAAATAAACCCACACACACCTCTTATCTATGAACACCTGATAACCTAAGAATAATGGGATGTGTTTACTAGTGGTCGTGTGGATGTGTCTTTTTAGGTACATTGTGGCTAGTAATACATTGTTTGATGAAATGTGGATTCATCTTTTTGATTGAAAATTTTTATTTATGAAACAGAAACTGAGTCCTGGAAATAAGGAATGGGTAGAAAAACCAATTTACCCCTACTATAAAGAAAGGATGGGGCACACTTCACTTGAAAAAAATAGTATGTATTTAAATCAACCCTAAAAAGTTTTTGTGACATAAAAAAACATAATTATAATCCTCTATTAATATGAATATTAATGACCTAAAATACAAAGACACTTCCATCCCACACCATGTGCTATGGAAGGAGGCACATGTAAATAAATGTGGGATATTAATAAATGAAAACACCCAAAAAGTGAGGTAAACATGTGTAAATATGATGTAATAAATAAAAAACTTTCATTAAATTTCTATTACATAAAAATGATTACTCGTTTTCCTATATATTATATATAAAATAGTCACATGAATTAGAAAAACTTTTACTAGATGAACACCTACTATCGGAGGAATTGAAGCGGCTAGAACAGTATAGCCACATTAGAGTTATGGGTTTTGGGGTGACACCTGAGACATATTTTGAATAAAAACAAGAGCAGTTTCAAATTGGAGAAATGAAATAGATGATAGAAAGAATAGCTACCCTTGAATAACAATTCCAATAGAGGAGAGAGTTTTTAAAAAATTTTATGGGGGGAAGAAAAGATAATAAAACAACTCAAGAACTACCATTGCATGATAATCCGACCCCCACTAGCTTTAAGGTAGTCTATTACCCTAAAAATATTTTAAATGAGGTAATAAATGTAAGAATAATTGTTTCTTTGAAATGGGAATCAGATAGACACTGATAAATTTCCTATACTGATATTATAATGGGTGATAATGGTTGTGATTTATATCTATCAACACTCACCCATCACCTTATATAGAGGGCTACGATGTTCAATATCAAAAAGTATAGTCTGCATAATAGATCACTTCAAACAGGTCATGTGAGAGTGTCAATTAGCATATCCCATGAGCTGAGCATTGTGATACCTATTCCAATTGATGGGGAAGATATTTGAAATATTGAACAAGCTGTTGTAACATTCATCACATTACCATCACATCTTGTAAAAATAACATTTCCACAAGGAGGTATTCATTTCCAATTTATTTTTGATGCTAAAAATTTAACAATTAATGAAAAAAATTCTAAAATAATGAATTTCATTATAGACGTAAAAATGGAAAAGTTAAAATGAAATACTGACTCAAAATCATCTAAATTATTGACCAACTGATCAAAAAGATCTACTATAATCACCATAACCCTACATGTTCTATATCCTCATTTACTATCATTAATTGTTAATGTGTATAAAAATTTAAAAAATGGTCATACAAACATAGTTTATTTTCAATAGAATATGTATGTAGAAAAATTTCAAGACTTTATTGGTGTTGAGAATGTAATTGAAATTCTCAATTGTGATTGTGAATCTCCAAGGATCAAGTAACAACTGATAAGGGGCGGAATTAGTTGTTCACTTTATATAAGTTTCAAAACATTAAGAAAATTAACCCTTGAAGCCTATTAATATTTATTTATTTATCAACCTATATCAAATATTTAAGCATTAAGGAATATTAAAGAAATTAAGGCACACATGATTTATAAGGATTGGCCTCAATGTAAGAACCTACCTCCTAGACATTACCACTCCCACGGGTCTATGGAAATCCACTATAATGAAGAAGTGAATATAAATTTTTCCAACTCTCGTTAAAAACCTTTTATCTTCTAATAAGAAACATTATACTGAATCCCATTAGTTTACAATGTTTACTTAATGAAAAAATGATCCAAACAAAAGAATAAAAACTTTGTTGAATCTGCTCCCCAAATGCTCAGTCCGAATCCTCAGTCCGATTTGGCTGATTCTGATTTTCACAGCAAGGTAAGGTTGGTTCTGATTATTCTATTCCTTAACCACTCAAAGAAAAGCTTCTTCAATCTTGGTGGTAATATTTCACTTTAAATTATTCAATGCTCTTCCTTTTCTGTGTATGTAAAAGTTTAAAATGAGTGAGTGATCTGAGCACATATTTATAGGAAACTCAGAAAACAAAGGTGGGAATCTTGAAAATCTTATCTTCTTCCTCAAATATCAAAAAATCTATAAATATAATGCATTAAATCTTCAGTCTTTGACTTCTTCAAACCTCCTTAAATTTCTCCGAGTTTATAAATTCATATTAATAAAATTATATAAAAATATACATATATAATATGACGTACAATTATAAGTATACACTTGCACACATACATACATACACATTAGTATACATGCACACACACACACACACAGATATATATATAAAGTGAATCTCCCATTGTACATATATATATATATATGAATGTGTTTACATGTAAATATGTTAATAAGTGGGTATGTGTGTATGAGGAAACATATATATTCATTGGTTTTTATATATGTGTGTAATCAATAATTTTTAATTTTATATCCAAATATAGGTGTTTATAACAATATTTTATTACATGTGCATACAAGAATCTAAATATTTTTATATGTACATACATACACAAAAATATAAACATGTATATGTATAAATATTTTAGTGTAATTAATTACAATTATACATCTATATAAATATATACAAATTTAAATATTTATAAGTGTATTATAAAGTGTTTGTAAAAAAATTCTTAAATATATAATAAATATAAGTACTTTAATATATATTATTGAAATTATATGTAAATATAATTAATGTAATTACTTAACAATATAAGTGTGTGTGTACATGCATGCACACACATATGTATAAACAACAAAAAATATTTGTAGGTATATTTTAATGCACATGCACACATGCATCGAAATCTTATTATACATATACTAGGACAAAAAAGGCCTATAGAGACTGCCAAAAGATGTCACTAAAGGCCTATAATGGCCACCCAGCGATCGCCAAAGGACAGACACTTTGGCCTATCTCAATTGCCTATAGTGTTCGCAAATGGTGAATGCTATAGACCAAGTTGGGGTCACCTATAGCGACCGCTTAATGGCTGCAGATATAGACTAAATCAGGGTCACATTTAACGAATTCTATTTTGTAATTTCTATAGTCCAACCCAGACTATATTCAAAAATACAATAAATATTTCCAAAATTTGTAAAAACATAGGCCCAAAAATCACTTTGCCTAATCATCTTCTATACTCCACACCCATCATCGAATAAAATTTCATATGACCAAATTTAATAAAATAACTACTGCAGTAAAAAATATCACAACAAGTTAATAATTGAAATTAAAAAAAAATTAATTAAAACATAGTACAATATACCAAAGTTATTTTATTTTGAAAATATATTAACAATTTTTAATAATTTTTTAAAAATATTAAATCGTTTATTCAGTCATTCTAAATAGACCGCATGTCTGGTTAATTTTCCCTCATCTTATACATGTTAAAAATAATAATAAGTCAGTTTTACATTTATTTCTAATCATTCTAAGGTACTTTTCTATTGATACGACTATTAAACACATTTTTTAGTTCTTTATGACCCTAAAAGTGTATTTTCCGTCATACCGGGAAAACAACATTTCTGATTGACATATTGTCTCCTCATCCATTTCCAAATTCATTATGTGTTTGATGTAGTTTGATTTCATGGAAATAAAAGGTCGTTCATTTGGTTTTCACCCCCCCCCCCCCGGTGTATTGTTAAAGGGCGTTAAACCTTTTAAAACCACATATTCGGTCATTCTGGGAAAACCACACATCCAATTGAAATGTCATATCCTCATAGAAATAAAATATAATAAATTTAAAATTTTTATACGATTTCACATCAATTTGAGGTCCTTTTTTATGGATATGACTGTTTAATGTGCATTTTGATTTTTTATGACACTAAAAGTGCGTTTTCAGTCCTCTCCGGAAAACACCACATTAGATTATCATTATGTCTCATCTACCATTTAAAAATTCATTCTACAGTTTTTCTCATTTAATTTCATAACATTCAAATGTCGTTTGGTTGGTTTTGACCCCCCCCCCCCAGACACACCTTTTTAAAGGGCGTAAAACCTTTAAAAACCACAGATTTGGTCATTTAGAGTAGAATGCACATTTGATTGACATTTCATATGCTCATACAAATCGATAATAATAATAATATGGTTTTATTCTAATTTAAAGTCATTCTAAGTCTTTTCCATATATCTGACCGTTAAACACATATTTTGGTGTTTTATGACACTAAAAGTGTCTTTTTTTTTATCCTAGGTAAACGACACCTATAATTGATGTATAATCTACTCTTCCATTTCACAATTCACTCTATGGTTATTTTTGTTTGATTTCACAGCATTCTAAGGTCATTCGGTTGGTTTTTTTCCCCCATGTGCTTGTTTTAGGGAAACCACATGCCCGATTAATGTGTCATCTCGTCATGAACAACACAAATAATAAGAAACCGGGTTTTCTATGATATAAAGTCATTTCATGGTTGTTTTATACAGTTATGACCATTAAAGGCACTTTTTGATGTTTTATAACACTAAAATCATGTATTCGGTCCTCCTAAGAAAATTCCATTTCAAATTGATGTTCCGTCTACTCGACCATTTCACAATTCACTCAATGATTGGTTTGGTATAATTTAACAGCATCTGGATGTCATTTGACTAGTTTTGAACCTCAGATGAACCTTTATAAAGGGCGTTAAACCTTTAAAAATAGTATATTCAGTCATTTCATGTAGACCACATGTTGGATTGATGCTCCATCTACTCATACATATCATGAAATAAATAAGACAATTATCTAGTGATTTTAAGTTATTTCCAAATCATTTTATATAGATCCGACTATTAAACGTGCATTTTGGAGTTTTGTGACACTAAAAGTGTGTTTTTCATCATCCTGAGTAAATGATACTTCTAATTGACTTACTTTTTACTCGAAAATTTCAAAATTCACTTTATGGTTTTTCCTTCTAATTTCATGGAATTCAGAGTTCTTTCGGTTGATTTTGACCACCATGTTTTTTAAAGGGCGTCAAATCTTTAAAAATCACATATTTGGTTGTTTCCGGAAGATGACATGTCTAATTGACATTATGTCTCCTTGTACATATAAAAAATAATAATAAAATGGGTATCCTTTGATTTTACATTATTTTGTGGGTTTTTTCTACAGATTTGACCGTTAAACATGTGTTTTGGTGTTTTATGACACTCAAAGTTTTTTTTTGGTCCCCTCGAGAAAACACCACCTCATATTGACATTTTATCTACTCAAACATTTCATAATTTACTTTATGATTGTTTTTATCTAATTTCATGGTATTAATATTCTTGTTGGTTGGTTTTGACCCATGGATGCACTTATTTAAAAGGCGTCAAACCTTTAAAAACCGCATATTCGGTCATTCTGAGAGACCACATACCCGATTGATATTATGTCTAATCATACACATCATGAATAATAATGTGACAATTTCCCTACAATTTCATGTCATTCTGAGATCATATTCTCTAAATCTAACCATTAAACTCATGTTTTGGTTTTTTATGACACTACAAATGCGTTTTTTTCATATAGGGATAATGACACCTTCAATTGATCTACTATATGCTCAACCATTTCACAGTTTTCTCTATGGTATCTATCATCCAATTTCATGGAATTCAGAGGTTTTTCTGTTGGTTTAGACCCCCTGCATATTTTTAAAGGGTGTCAAACCTTTAAATTTTAATATTCAACAATTCTAGGCAGACTGCGCATTTGATTGACATTCCATCTCCTCATACACATCAAAAATAATAATTAAATGATGTTCCTATGATTTTATATCATTTTGGGGTCATTTTATATGTATTTTACAGTTAGACATGTGTTTTGGTCTTTTTTAACAATGAGAGTGTATTTTTAGTCCTCTTAGGTAAACATCACCTCAAATTGACATTTTGTGTACTTAACCATTTCAAAATTACTCTATGGTTTTTATTTTCTAATTTCACGATATTTGGATTCGGTTTGGTGGGGTTTAACCACTAGACACAAATTTTAAAGGGTGTCAAACCTTTAAAAATAGCATATTTGGTCATTTTGGGTAAACCACATGTCTGATTGATGTACTCCCTTATCATACACATCAAAAATAATAATAAGATAGTTCTCAGGTGATTTTAATCCCTAATAAGATCATTTTCTAAAGATATGGTTGTTAGACACATGTTTTTGTGTTTTTTACAATAAAAGTTCTTTTTCCATCATCACGGGAAAATAATACCTCTGATTGGTGTACCATCTTCTTGACCATTTCACAATTCAATATATAGTTTTTATTTTCTGGTTTCCCAGTATTTAGAGGTCATTCAGCTGGTTTGACCCCCCATTTTTTTAAAGGGCATCAAAACTTTATAATCTTCATATTCAGTCGTTCTAGGTAGACCACACGTTGGATTGTTGTGTCATATCCTTTTACATGTCAAAAATAATGAAAAGATTATTTTACTATGATTTCATGTCATTTCGAAGGCGTTTTCTATGGGGCTAATCATTGGTGTTTTATGAAATTAAAAGTGCATTTTCAGTCCTCTTGGTAAAACACCACCTCATATTAATGTTCTATCTACTCAAAAATTAAAAATTTTAATCTACAGTTGTTCTCATCGGATTTCACGTCATTTTAATGTCGTTTGATTGGTGATGACCCACAATCACACTTTAAAACCGGTATATTCAGCCACTTTAGGCATACTGCATGTCTGATTGACATGTTATCTTCTCATACAATTCATGAATAATAATTATTTTGTTTCCTACGATTTCAATTCATTATAATACCTTTTTCTATATATGTGAGTATTAAATGCATGTTTTGGTTTTGTATGCCCCTAAAAGTGTGTTTTCCACCATCTTGAGAAAAAGGCCCCTCTTACGGATGTACTTTCTATTTGACAACTTCAAAAAACACTCTATAATTTTTTTCATCTTATTTTAAGGCATTAAATGGTTGATTGGTTGGTTCCCCCCCCCCCTCGTGCATTTTTAAATGGTGTAAAACTATTAAAAACCACATATTCTCTTGTTTTAGGTAGACTGCACGTCTGATTGATGTGTTGTCTACCTTTACATGTCAAAAATAATAATAAGATAGTTTTATATGATATCAAATCATTACAAGGTTGTTTTTCTAAATAGAAAATAGTTGAATGTGTGTTTTGGTGTTTTATGACACTAAACATACATTTTTGGTCCTCTTAGGAAAACACCACATCATATTAAAATTTTGTCTACTCAACCATTTCAGAATTTACACAATGGTTATTTTTATATTATTTCATGACATTCGGATGTTTTTTTGTTGTTTTTGACCCCTAGATGCACATTTTTAACAGGTGATAAACCTTTAAAACTAAATATTCGGTTGTTCTGGGCAGACAGGGCATTTGATTCATATTTTATATGATCATACACATAAAGAATAATAATACAATGATTTTCCTATGATTTATAGTCATTATAAGGTTGTTTTATATAGATATGTCTATTAAACTTACATTTTGTTTTTATGAAACTAAAAGGTCTTTTTCCATAATCCTAGGTAAACACCTTCGATTGATGTACCATATACTCAACCATTTAAAAATTCACTTTAAAATTGTTGTTATATAATTTCATGGTATTTAGAGGTTATTAATTTTGTTTACCCCCCATGTGTTTTTAAAGGGCGTCAAACCTCTAAAACCCTCATATTCGGTCGTTCCAGGTAGACCACATGTTCAATTGATGTGTTGTGTGTTTGAACATGTCAAAAATAATAATAAGATAGTTTTACTATTATTTCACATCATTCTAAAGTCTTTTTATATGGATCTGAACATTGAACATGCATTTTGGTGTTTTATGACACTTAGTGTTTGTTTTTGGTCTTTTGGGAAAATGTTACCTTGGATTGAAATTTTATTTTCTCAATCAATTCACAATTCGTTCTAAAATTTTTATTGTGTAATTTCATAGTATTTGGATGTTGTTCAGTCGGTTTTTACCCCTAAAAAAACCTTTTTAAAGGGCATCAAACCTATAAAAACTGCATATTTGGTCATTTCAGGTAGACCACACAACTGATTGACATGTTGTCTTCTGGTAGACATTAAAAATAATATTAATAGGTTTTTTATGATTTCAAGTAATTTTGAGGATGTTTTTTAGACCTAACTATTAAACGAACACTTTGGGTGTTTTATGACTCTAAAAGTGAATTTTTTATCATCCTAGGAAAATGAAACTTTTGATTGATATACATTCTAATTAACCATTTTACAATTCACTCTATGGTTATTTTTTCTGATTTAATGACATATGAAATTCATTTGGTTGGTTTTGACCCCCACATATTTTTAAAGGGCTTAAAACCTTTAAAAATGGAATATTCGATCATTTCAGGAAGACCACATGTCTAATTGATGTTTCATCACCTCATACATGTCAAAAATAATAAAATTAAGGGTTTACTATGATTTCATGTAATGATAGGGTCGTTTTCTATGGATCTGGCAATCCTCCAATGGCCCGAAGGCCTTCATTTTTAATTGATTTTTGATAATCCACCTTTCAAGGGGTGAGGTGGAACCCTTAAAAGGCCAGTAAGTGTAATTATTACATGGCCCATAGGCCTTAGAGGAATTCAGTGCCTGTAGGCTTCAAAACATACATACAGCCCAGACTAACTACTTGGAACTTCTTCTCCCCATCATCTTCATCGTGAAATCAGATCTCCACCTTTGCATGGTTGTTCGGCTATGATTTCCCATGCATGAACATGCTTGTCCTGATGGTAGGTACCATACCCTCTCATTCATGCAATCAATTTAGCTCCTGCACTGGTGAAAGCTCCTTGCTCATCCTTCTTCTAAAGCTCGCTCCTTGTTGGTTGTATGGTTTGTATCAGCACTTAAGGTGGCCCAAAAGCCTTCAGGTGGCCTGAAGGTCTTACTGACCTGAAGGCCTGGGTGGCCCGAAGGCCTTAAAGGACTCGAGGACCAAATTGTTGGCCCGAAGGCCCAAATGGAGGAATATTCCTGGCTGCTGTAGTGTCAAACAGTGCCTGTTATAGTTCCCGCTACAGTACCTGCTATAGTACTGCACAGTTCCTACTATAGTACTGCTACAGTACACAGAAATTATCCTCTGCCTGGTTTTGATCCCGGGTATCTTGGATGCAATTAAGGATTTCTCACCAACTGGGCTGAGGCTCATGTGCTACGGATCTGGCAATTAAACTCATATTTTAGTCTTTTATGACACTAAAAGTTCATTTTCAGTCATCCTGAGAAAACACCACCTCAGATTGACGTTTCTTCTACTAGACCAATTCTCAATTCACTCTATGGTAGTTATCATCTAATTACATGGTATTAAGATACTGTTCAGTTAGTTTTGACCCCCGGATGCACCTTTTCAAAGGGCACCAAACCTTTAAAAACTTCATATTTGGTCATTTCGGGCAGACCACAAGTTTGGTTGACATGTTGTCTTCTCAGAAACATTAAAAATAATAATAAGATAGTTTTAATATAATTTTAAGTCATTGTGAATTCGTTTTTCATATATCTGGCTATTAAATGCATGTTTTTTTGTTTTATGACACTAAAAGTGCATTTTTTATCTTCCCGGGAAAACGACACCTCCGTTTGATGTACCAATTTCTTGACCATTTAAAAATCCACTCCATGGTTATTTTTGTTTGATTCTATGGTATTTGGAGTCCTTTCAGTTGGTTTTATCTCGTAGAATAAGGGTGTTCATGGGTGAGGTCGGTTCGAGCTTATTTTTAGACTCAACCCGTCCAAAAGAGAATGGGATGGGTCACATGCTTCATGAATAAGAAACCCAAACCAACCCATCCTATAAGGGGTTGTTTTACATTATTTATGTCAAAATGACATGAATTGACTAGACTTATTGTGTGTTGGTTTGGGTTAATTGGGTTATTGATGCATTTTTAATAAATAATCCACCCTGAAGGACTGATAAATACCACCATTATTGAGATTTACCACCTCTGAAATTTTCCATCTAATATATGTATTATTGTCAAAAAACAATAAACATTTTTTACTTATATTATAGATGAAATCCACTTTTATAAGTGATAGAAAATCACTTTTTCACTAAGAAATTTGTAGAAACTTACACATAATCACTAATTCAAATAGCTTTTTCAAAATCAAAAAGAAATATGATATATTCAATGAGCTTATAAAAAGACCCTAAGTAGATCCTAAAAGTGTCTTTTAATGGTTAAAAATAATTTAATGTAAATATGTGACAATAAAATATGATTTATTCAAACACCTCACCATAAGTGAGTGATAATTTTTATAAGAAACTCTTAAAAAGTTTAATCAAACAAACAAATCCTTATAAAGTTAGATAATGGTAGTTGAAAAAAATCAATAAGATATTTATATGGTACCCTGTTGTATCAAAAAAATTTATAAGACGTAGAATGAAGTCATTATTGAGTTCCAAATATTAGTTTGAATTAGTAATGAATATTGGTCATCAAGAATATTCCAATCCAAGTAAGTGGTAGAAAACCAAAATATTTAGGCCATAGTAGAAACCTAAATTAATAGAAGAAATCAACAATAGTATAAGAAAAAATAAGTAAAATCATTTAAAAGTTGGAGTATATTCATTAAAAAATATCATAACAACTTGGGGTAATTTTCGAAGACCTTACTAAAGTTGAAACTCCAATAATTTGTAGGAATCATTCAACCCAGATTTGAGAAAAAAAATTGATACATCCTTTAGGGATCAAGAGTGCTTAAGTGATGCTGGAATTTCTAGAATAAAATGTAATTTCTTTCAATATAGTAAGAGTTTATATAGACAATCCTAACTAATTATTCCAACTATCTAATACATCTTGGAGAAGTGAAGAAAACTTATACCAACCTGAAAATTCAAAATATTATAAGCACTTAAGTGAGATTTATCAAGTATTTATATAGGAAGGCCTCCCACTAAATCATGAGTGAAAGGTATTATTGAATAGACCTTACCCTAGGACCATGTGATGACTTGTAAATTGTCTACCATACCTAGAAACAACTACAAATAGCTCCCAAAAAACATACAGTGATATATACACAAACCATAAAGGCTATAGTCAGCTTCAAAGAATTTATTTCATCAATAACATCAATATAAAGTGTTTAATTTAAATCAATGAAATAAAACTAAGAAGAATGGATGGATAAATGTTTGAAATAATGAAATGGGAAATTTTATTAAATATATTAATGAGGAAATAATAACATGAATAAATAAATTTAAAAGTGAACTAAATATGGAAATATGATTTTTAGATCCATAAAAAAGTGTGATGTTTAAAAAAAGTTAATAAATACTCAAATAATCATGAAAAACATATAATAAGGATAAAGATCAATTTAATGGGAATGAATTTTCTTGGTGATGATGCAGAAACATTAAAAAAATGAAATATAATGGAAATTATGAAATTAATCATTGTGAAAGGAAAGTAAAGGGATAAATAAAACACTTAAACAACTTCAGTGAGAGTTTCAAAAATCAAGGAGATTTCCCAATACACATTATAAAAATTGAATAGTATTTTCCTATTGGTTATTTCCCATTTTCTGGATATCCGGGTCATATGATGTCATGTTTCAAGTATTCTAGAAATTATTTGATATGTAATGTGGTTTTAAACAAACAATTATGGTAAATAATTACTTTGGAATAGAAATTTTGGCAATCAATTGAAGATGTGAGAGTCTAAGAGGGTGGAATAAAGTGTAAATAATTACTCTTTCATGTACTATTTTCCTACAGTAGTTTCAATATGTTTAAAATATATAGAAATATGAATATTTTGGTTGTATTAACACTATGAATCAATTCATAATGACTAAAGAAATTAATTCTCTATATAATTTATAAAATAATTAAAAAATTATACCTTCATGTAGAGTGATCATTTCTTTTATTTTTGATTGTAAAAAACTGATAATGAGTAGTGGATGATGGAATATCTTAAAAACACAAAATACTTTTTTGATATTTATGATAACAAATCTATTTATAGGTAAATTTCATGAGGAAAAGTTAATATAAAACATAACAAAAAATTACATGGAATACCCAAGTGAAGGAAATTATTTATTATATTCATTCATGTCCTAAGTTATTAAAAAATTAAAATATTGTGAAATAACTAAGAAACATAAATTATAAGCATATAACCTTACCTTTGTATTCAATTTCTAATGAAGAAACTACATTGATGATGACGTGGGATGTCAAAAGAGATGAAATTAGTCCATAAGAGTAAATGGTTGTTGATACTCTATAGATGAAATAGGTTAACACTAAATAAAATTTGGAAAAACATGTAGTCAAATAAAATATAAATTATAAAATAATTCATCATTTATACCCAATGGGAAAAAATTTGAAACTAGAAATATTGTCTAGTGTAATAACCTACACCCATCTTGACTCTAAATTAGAGAGTATAATACTTGATTTTATGTAGCTCTAGGTTTAATGACCTTCCATATATAAAACTATGTAACATTTTTATGTAACAAAACATTCGTATAATCCATAAACATCATGAATGAAAATAATACAAAAAAATATGATTGTATGAAACTTTAAGATAAGGATATGATATTATTGGTTCCACCACATGAAATTTACCATCTTCCATCGAGAATATAATAGGATAAATAAAATGAACAAAAAAAAATGAATAGAGACTATTTATGGATAAACAAAATTAAAAGAAAATAGATGAATCCAAACTAAAAATGGAACATTTAATTTGTAATTTAAAGATTCATACTAGAATATATCAAGACATGCCTTGAATAAAGTTTGAGTAACTGAGTTTAATGACTTTCTATATATTTAGAATGTATCTAATAATAAATAAAAATATAGATAACTTTTATGCAAGTCGTACATACTAATAACTCATATTAGACAAGTGATATTGAGAACATGAAGGGGATGAGAATAGTGATGAAAATAAAAGTCCAAAAGATGGGTTAGATGTGTTATGATGAAGGTAAAAATCAATGAACAAACAAAAATATATTAAACAGTCTATTTGAGATAATAGCTACAGTAAATAAAAGTATTTTATGAAAAAATAATCAGATAAAATATCAAGAACATAATTAATTGGATGAAAATATGCATTAACAAAGAAACTAATAAAATTTATTAAAAAGATGAATATATATATGATAATTATTTTTTCATAATTTTTATATAAAGATTTCATTTTGATACAATGTGAACTACTATATATCCTTTTAATAAATCATATTTCAATTAATATATACTTTAGAATCTGAAAATGACACTTTTAATGACAAATATTAATGCCACAAAGGTTGAAAAATTGTCACGCCCCGTCCCCCAGGGCCCGTGCCGTGACTACCCCAAGCCCGCCTTCCATAAGCCAAGGGCTGGCGACTGGCACCAAAAATCATATTCCCTAAAACTGGGAAGGCATTGCCTTTATAACCTGTAAACTCATGTAACCAAGCACACAAAAAGATACGAACATAAGAAAACTGTATAACCAAAAGAATGCTGAAAGTAAAAGGGGCTGGAATACAAGCCCAACAGTAAAGGTACAAGTACAACTGAAATATAATACAACTGAAGAAAGAGAAACATAGCTATTCGATCATCCTATGAGGTTCCTGCCTTAAGGGTAGGTATAGATCGCCTCCTCAGCACTCCACATCTTCTCATCTCCTCTGTGTACCGACACGCCGTATGGTCCACCTCTAGGTACCATCCAGTCCTGGTACTCTCATCCTCAGTCAGTGTTGTCTGTCGTCTGCACCAAACACAATGAAGTGTGGGTGTAGCTTGTGCAGGGGTGAGTATAACAATACTCAGTAGGGACCCAAGACCCTCAAGGTCTCACAAATCCACAAAGGATAAACCTCAAGTATGAAGTCAACTGTCAACCCTACTTAGGTATATGCCCATACATATACCTAAGTTAACAAGTATACCCATATCAATCATGAGGAAAAATAGGGTCCAACCCAAAATCCCAAAGCTCAATTATTCCACAAAGAAAGGAAAACCACAAAGGCAAGTACCACACAGATATGACACACAGAAGAATACCACCAAGGTATTACCACAAAGGAAAGTACCACACAGGTATGAACTCATCTCACACCGGGTATAACTTAAGTACGGTAGTAGAGATGATTAGTAATAGCTACTAAATCATCTTACTTTGTTAAGAGGCACTGTCGCTGACCCACACAGAATATCTAAGAGCTGACCCACACAGGATTTCTAGAAGCTAACCCACACAGGATCGCTAGGAGCTGACCCACATAGGGTCGCTAGGATCTGACCCACAAAGGATCGCTAGGAGTTGACCCACACAGGATCGCTAGGAGCTGACCCACACTGGATCGCGAGGAGGTGACCCACACAGGATCTCTAGGAGCTGACCCTCATAGGATCGCTAGGAGATGACCCACACAGGATCGCTAGGACATGACCCACACAGGATCTCTAGGAGCTGACCCACACATGATCGCTAGGAGCTAAGTCACACAGGGTCACTAGATAGTCTTCTCATCACAGCCAGCTGTTGGGTTCCCGCACTAGGTTTTCTCATCTTTATGAGAGTCTGCTCCCCAATCCACTGGTCAATAATCCAACTTCTATGAATTCCCATGAAGAAGTATCTCAAAGAACTTTCATGTCATAGGGGTCTCAATGCAATAGACGGTGCGTTAATCGGACGCCCGGTCTTTGAGTTATTAGCCTTTTAGTCCTGAGGGCCCAGTTGGATTCGTGCTCAATCCAACCAGACCATTTCCCAACATTATCCAAATCTTTATTGGGGTATACCAAAGGGACTATCTCACTCCAAGGATTCTATCCCCACTAGCGGTTCATCAATCGGACGTCAGGTGCCAAAGATATGGCCGAAAATGCATAAATGGGTCGAAGTGGGTCCGGGTCTGGTCTACCCCGGTCAGACCGACCCGGCACGGGCTGACCCGGTTCGGGTCGACCCGGCCCGACCCGCTGAATCTGGCCTGGCCCGTGCTGGGCGGCTCGGCTCGTGAGGGCAGTGAGGGGCCGCGGGGGTCACGGAGGCCGTGAGTCCACAAGAGCAGGGGGGGCACAGGAGGCTGTGGGTGGCACGAGGCTGCGGGGTGGCTCGGAGGGCCGCAGCTACTCAGAGGGCTGTGGGTGGCGCGGCTAGGCTGCGGAAGGCATGAGGCCATGGGGAGGTTCGGAGGGCCATGGATGCTCGAATAGGCCATGGGGCGGCGTGGCACGCCGCGGGGAGGCGCGGCCTGCCGCAGGGTGGTGAGGCACGCCACGGGGTGGTGCGGCACACCACAGGGCGGCACAGACAGCCGCGGGGTGGCGCGTCGAGGCCACGGGCGGTAGAGTCATGGGGTGACACGATAGGGTTGCGGACGGCGGCAGTGACTTTGGGGGGCGAGGCCGTGGGTGGTGGCTCGGCATTAGACTACGGTGGAGGCTTGGGCGGCGAGGCCAGGGGCGACGGCTCAGCCTCAGACGGCAGCGGTGGGGTGCCATGCCTCCACCAGCTGCTGGTTTAGTCGGCCTCTGTCTTCATTTGTCTTCATGGTGTAAACCACCTTCTTCTGTCATGAAGAACACAATAAGGAAGAACGGTGGAGGGGTCGGGCCATGTTTGTTTGGCCCACCCCCTCTGCGTTAGAGCAGTAGCAATTGGTTCACCATTATTGAATCAAGAATGTGTAAGAGAGAAGGATTTCAATCAACCACCCTACAAATTCCCACAAATAATCATACGCAAATAAACCCCTACCTCATTTGATTTCTTGTTGATGTCTAATAAGGGGAAATAACGGATTCCGGTTGAAGACGTCCCATGATGGAGGATGTCTTGAGGAAGAAGTCATGCGTCGACATTCTTCTTTGGAGAGCTTTCTCCCAAGTCTCGAAATTTCTCCCCTCTACCAAGTCTTTTCCCTCAATTCGACCAAAATGAATGGTAGCCAAAAATAATAGATTATGTTATCTATTATTTATGTTGTTGGAACAAAATTCAAATTGGCTAAATTAATTAACTAGGTTGGAATAATAAATTTAAGGGGGTGGCACCATTTAAGTGGGGAAGTTTAAGAAGATCCCCCACACTTATGAAGGATTTGAAGGGGTTTTAAACCTCGGGTGGTCCCACCCACCATAACCTCTCATGGGAGGTTAGGATCGATGGTCCCCACCTCCATAACCTCTCATGGGAGTTTTAGTTTATGTGTTCCCCACCTCTAAAATATCCACATGGGGAATTCCAAAGAAAAAATAAAATTAAAAGTTACACCATTTTATTTTATTTAATTATTTCATGAAAATGTGAAAAGCTAACTTCCACCCTTGACCTACTGTGGTCGAGGTGAAAGTATTCTTAAGAGAATACTGGAACTACAAGTTCAATGGTTCCCTCAGATTTCAATTCTGATCATCGGTTCAAAAGTTAGAAAAACTCACTCATACGTTTACTGAATATACTCGAAAAAAAGTTCAGAAAATCAGTTTCGGCACACCGGGCCTCAGAATCACGCGCCGTCAATTTTTGAAGACTCGTAAAATTACCATTTAATAAAAAAAATTACATGTAAAATTCTGGTTCTTTAAATTATCTCCACCTTAAGGCTCTACATCACCGTAAGCCACATCTCAAACTAGGTAAACAAGTGGGGGAACTGAGCACGCATCTGAGCCTCTCACTTCCATGTGTTCTTCTGGTGGTTCCTATGCTGCTAGAGAATTCACACTAGTGGTATAAACCATCCATGAAGGACCTACTCCTGTTGATCCTCAATCTCTACTAGAACCTCCATAAAATTCTCCCCATCATCGACGTCCAGCACTTCGTGGTCGATGATGTGGGATGGGTTGTGCATGTATCTCCTCGGATTGGACACGTGGAAGACGTCATGCACTCAGTGCAACTAAGGAAGAATAGATAAGTGGTATTCCACCTCACCAACTCTTCTGAGGACCTAGAAAGGTCTGATTAATCTCATAAATAACTTTCCACCTTAGCCAAATCTCTACAAACCTCGTTGAGGTGAGACCCGTAGAAAGACATGGTCTCCATCCTCAAACTCCAGAGGTCTCCATATCATGTTGGCATATGACTTATTCCTGCCCTGTGTAGTCTTCATCTTCTCTTGGATGATCTTCACCATCTCTGTGGTAGCTCGTACCATCGTCGGTCCCTCTAGTGCTGACCCCTCTGGGTCTGTCCAACACAAAGGTGATTTGCAAGGTCATCCATACAATGCCTCAAAAGGTGCCATCCGAATGGTAGAGTGATAGATGTTGTTGTATGCAAACTCCACCAATGTAAATTGATCCTCCAAACTATGACCAAGGTCAAGGATGCATGCACGTAGCATGTCCTCAAGGGTCTGAATGGTCCGCTCAGTCTGGCCATCCGTCTGAGGATGGAAGGCGGTGCTCAAATGAAGTTGTGTCCTCAAAGCCTCCAACAACCCCTTCCATGGCCGGGAATTATAACATGCATCTCAATCGGAGACAATCATCGAGGGTACTCCATGTATCTGCACAATATCATGCATATATAGGCATCCCAAAATTTCTATTGAACCCTGCTCTCTGGTCGGTAGGAAGTGGGCTGACTTGGTGAGTCTGTCGAAGATCACCCAAATCGAGTCATGACCCCTAGATGTACGTGGAAGTCATGTCACAAAGTCCATGGATATACTATCACACATCCACTCTGGGAAATCTAAAAGATAAACCAATCCTGCTGGTACCTAATTCTCTACCTTCACTTACTGACAAATGAGGCATCAAGAGACAAACTCTACTACTGATTTCTTCATTCTCGGCCACCAGTGCTATCATCTAAGATCTTGTTACGTCATTTCCACTCTTAGATGTACCGCTAAAGGGGATGTGACAAACTCCCTCATCACTTCCTCCCGAAGTGACACTGGTACCATGGTACATCCTCTGAATAGGATAACGTGCTACCCACCTTTAGAAACTCCATCAGTGTTTCTCTTGTGAATATCTAAGCATGTTGTGTCTTACAGTTAGTGTCCTCTCGCTGAGCCTCTCTGACTCCCTGAAGAAGTTGGGGAGTGACTATAAGACACTGAATAAAAGCTTCTCTATATCTATCCATAAAGTATATCTGCAAAGTGCCCAACTACTCCATTGCCTCGCCTAGAAGCTATATAACTGTCCTCCTTCTGAGTGCATCTGCTACAACATTCCCCTTCCCAGGTGTATAGACTATCTCAAAGTCATAGTCTTGGAGGAACTCAATCCAACGTCGCTATCTCAGGTTTAGGTCATTTTGAGAGAAGATATACCTGAGACTCTTGTGATCAGAGTACACTGTAAAACATTCTCCCATCAAGTAATTTCGCCACATCTTCAAGGTGAAGACTACTGCGGCTAACTCTAATTAATGGGTAGCATAGTTTTTCTCATGCTTTCTCATCTATCGATAACCATATGCGATCATTTCTTGCTCTTACATTAAGAAACATATGAGTCTAGACCCTGATTCGTTGCACTAGACTACATACCCTATTCCCTCCTCGGGAAGTCTCAAGATGGGAGCACTAGTCAGCCTATGTGTTAGCTCTTGAAAACTCCACTGCATCTCTCCGACTACACAAAGGGTTTCCCCTTCTTCATCAACGCTGATAAAGGTGCTACAAATCTAGAGAAGTATGGAACAAATCTCTGGTAGTATCCATCCAACCCCAGGAAACTCCATATCTCTGTCACACTCTCGGGTGGCTCCCAAGAAAGTATTGCCTCAATCTTCGCTGGATCCACTGCAACTCCAGCCTCTGATATTACATGTACCAGAAATAGAACCTCTCGAATCCAAAACTGGCACTTCGAGAGCTTACCATAAAGCTGGTGCTCTCAAAGTGTGTCCAGTACTGCCTGCAAATGATAAGAATGCTCCTCCTCATTAGCCGAGTAGATCAGAATGTTGTCAATGAAGTCTACTATAAAGAGATCAAGGTATGGTTGAAAGATCATATTCATGAGTCTCATGAACACTGCTAGAGCGTTGGTTACACCGAATGTCATAACCATGAACTTTTAATGGTCTTACCGGAATCTGAAAGCCATCTTCTGCACATCCTCGTCTCATAGTCTGTGCTAGTGATAGCCTGATCTGAGGTCTATCTTTGAGAACCATTGTGCTCCCTTCTGTTGATCAAAGAGTTTGTCAATCCTCAGAAGTGGGTACTTTTTCTTCACAGTCACCTGGTTTAGGTGCTGATAGTTGACACAAATTCTCAAAATCCCATCCGACTTCTTGAAGAACAAAATCAGGTCTTCCCATGGAGAAACACTGGGCCAAATGAATCCCTTCCCCTGCAAGTCCTCTAGCTACACCTGCAGCTCACGAAGCTCCGTAGGAGCCATCTGATACACTAGTGTAGATATCGGTGCCATCCTGGGGTACAATTCAATGTAAAATTCCACCTCTCAGTGAGGAGGTAGACCTAGAACATCATCAGGGAAAACATCCGCATACTGGTCCACCACTACAGGATAACTCGAACTATCCACATAAACCGCTCTGAGGGTAAGGCTAGCCAACTGAAGTGTAATCGGCTGCACCCTCCTCTGGGTAAGTCTATCTTTTTCTGAAAAAACTCCCTTCTTGCCGATGAAGCTAAACCTAGTCCCATCCGTGCGGACACACCGCACTTTACACCTAATACAGTCAATCTGAGTATAGACTGTAGATAAACAGTCCATACCCAAGATGACATCATAAGGCCTAGAAGCCACTACTAGGAGATCCAAGCTGAATCTCTCGCCTCCTAGAGAAATCTCACATTGTCGGCACCAGTGCGTAATCATCGAATCTGCTCCAGTAAGAGTCTCTAACTGTAAGGATCGAGCCAACGGCTCAGTCGGAATCTCCGAGCTCCGAACGAGGGCAGTGGAAATAAAAGAATGATTGGCACCTGTGTCTATAAGTACTGCAGCTAAGGTGTAATAGGCACAGATTGTACCTCGTATCATCTATGGAGTGCCGTGATCATAGGCCTCAGTTGCCTGAAGTTGAGCTCTCCCTTATCCCCCTTCTCCCTACAGTTGGGGTGGACCTCCTGGTGGTGGTGGTGGTGACATCTCAAATCGTCGCCCACTGCCAGCTGCACGACCAGCTCCTCTTCCACGACTACCTACTCCCAGTGGACCCCCTCGGTCAAATATTTGTCTCTACAAGGGAGGTCCTTCGACCTTCTGCTGATCATTTGTACGGCGGGTCAAATAGTCACATGCCATGTGACCCTGCCCGCCGCATGCGTAACACTTCTCGCTCCTGTCTTGACTGTATCTACCTCAGGTGCCTCGTACAAACAACCCTAAATCCTACGGTCGTCCACCTATAGGTCTGGTCCTCTTGGACCTCTATGTCATCTGTCTGCTTCCAGCTGTATAAGACTCCACTACAGGACGAATGGTGGTGGGTCTCACTACTGGTGACTACGCAGCAAGAAAACTCTCCACTAAAAGGGCGTGCTCTAACACCCCTTCCTGCATCGGTATGCTGAGTGAGATCATCGAAGCTCTAATATATTTCCTGAGTCCCTACTCGAAGGTCCGGGCCCTAAAGAATGGGTCCCAAAACATATATGTGGAGTAGAATGAGAGTTCAATGAAACTCACTGAGTACCGAGCCATAGTCATGTTGCCCTGCTGAAGATGAAGTATCTCCTGAATGCACAATGCACAAAGTTTCGCTGGAACAAACTCTGCCTGAAACAGGCTCTCGAAGTCTTCCCAGAGAAGCGTCGCCTTGTCATGAACCTGGAGCATCAAGCTCCACCATCTACCTATTGCTACCTGTAGAAGGCTGGCGGCAATGATCACCATGAGATCGTCCGGTGTCCCTACCAGTTGGGAGACTCTCAAAACAGCCTCCAGTCATTCCTCAGCTGCCTATGGGTCTGTCTCTCCCCTAAACCTGGGTGGCCTCTGGCACTAGAACTCGTGCAATGTGATCAAGCGGCATGCAACATCTTCTGTTGGGGCTGGTGGCATTGGTGGCCCAATGGGTAATGGTACCACCAGTGCCTCCGCTGGTGCCTCTACTAGAAGAGGTCCCTACACCGAGGCATCGTCGCTCAGTGGGATATCAGTACGTACAACTCTTGGAAACCTAGATGGCTGGCTGTGTGGAGGCATCCTAAAAAGTTACAGGTGTTCCATGGTCAATAAGTTATACCTAGTGAGCTAACTCCAAATATCACAAAGAAAACTTTTGAAAACACACACGCAATCAGTGTTTTCGTGCACTGAGTTGGAAATCAGAAGTCATGGTCCTGGTGTAAGGATACATCGGTCGCCGCACCAACACTAGATTCCCTAAACTGATAACTACAATCACTAAACTAAACACTATTGCTATTAAAATAAATATCAAAGTCCTATGTTTTGCGGTAGAACTGACTCCTCTGATACCAATTTGTCACGATCCATCCCCCAGGGCCCGTGCCGTGACTACCCCAAGCCCGCCTTCCATATGCCAGGGGATGGCGACTAGCACCAAAAGGCGTATTCCCTAAAAATGGGAAGGCATTGCTTTTATAACCTATAAACTCATGTATCCAAGAACACAGAAAGATACAAACACAAGAAAACCGTATAACCAAAATAGTACTGAAAGTAAAAGGGTCGGGAATACATTCCAAATAGTAAAGGTACAAGGGAAACTGAAATACAATACAACTGAAGAAAGAGAAAGATAGCTACTGGATCATCCTCTAAGGTTCCTACCTGAAGGGTAGGTATAGATCGCCTCCTCAGTACTCCACATCTGCCCTTCTCCACTACGTACCGACACACTGTATGGTCCAACTCCGGGTACCGTCCAGTCCTGGTACTCTCGTCCTCATTCAGTGTTATCCATCATTTGAACCAAACACAATGAAGTGTGGGCGTAGCCCATGTAGGGGTGAGTATAAAAATACTCAGTAGGGACCCTGATACCCTCAAGGTCTCACAAATCTACAAAGAATAAACCTCAAAGTATGAAGTCAACAGTAAACCCTACTTAGGTATATGCCCATACATATACCTAAGTTATCAAGTATACCTATCTCAATAATGAGGAAACATAGGGTCCAACCCAAAATCCCAAATCTCAACTATTCCACAAAGGAAGGAAAACCAAAAAGTCAAGTACCACACAGGTACACCACACTGAAGAATACCACCAAGGTATTACCGCAAAGGACAGTACCACATAGGTACGAATTCAGCACACACCATTTATAACTTAAGTACGGTAGTAGAGATGATTAGTTATAGCTACTAAATCATCTTACTCCATTAAGAGGCTATGATGCTGACCCAAACTGAATCTCTAGGACCTAACCCGCACAAGATCGCTAGGAGCTAACCCACACAGGATCTCTAGGAGCTGACCCACACAGGATCGCTAGGAGCTGACCCACATAGGATCGCTAGAAGCTGACCCACACAGGATCGCTAAGAGCTGACCCACACAGGATCACTAAATTCTGACCCACATAGGATCACTAGGAGCTGACCCACACATGATAACTAGGATCAGACCCACACAAGAACTCTAGGAGCTGACCCACACAGGATCGCTAGGAGCTGACCCACACAGGATCACTAGGAGCTCACCCACACAGGATCGCTAGGAGATTACCCACACAGGATCGCTAGAAGCTGACCCAAACAGGACCTCTAGGAGCTGACCCACACAGGATCACTAGTAGCTGACCCACAAAGGGTAGCTAGACAGTCTTCTTGTCACAGCCAGCTATTGGGTTCCTGCACTAGGCTTTCTCGTCTCTGGGAGAGTCTTCTCTCCATGCCTCTAATTGATAATCCAACTTCCATGAAGTACCACGAAAAAGTATCTCAATTTAAATCCACATCATAGGGGTATTAACACAACATACGGTGTGTTAATTGGACACTCAGTCTGTGAGTTATTAGATTTTTAGTCACGAGGGCCCGGTTGGATTTGTGCTTGATCAAACCCGATAGTTTCCCAACATTATCCAAATCATCAGTGGGGTATACCAAATGGACCATATCACTCCAAGGATTCCATTTCCACAGGAATTTTGTCAATCAGACTTCAGGTGCCAATGATATGGTCAAAAATGTGTAAATTGGTCGAAGTGGGTCTGGGTCCGGTGTGACCCGGTCAGACCGACCCGGCCCAGCCCAGCCATGAGGGATACGAGGGGATGCGAGTCCATAGGGGGGGATGTGGAGGGATGTGGGTGGCGCAAGGCTGTGTGGTGGCTTAGAGAGCCTCGTGCAGTATAGCTAGGTCGCGGATGGCGAGAGGTCGTGAGGCGGCTCGGAGGGCCGCGGCGGCGTGGCTAGGACACAGGGCGAAGCGACAGGCCGCAAGGTGGTGTGGAAAGTCGCATGGTAGCGAGGCAAGCCATGGGGTGGTGTGGACAGCCACGGGGTGGCGCGACCATGGGGTGGCACGGTGAGGCTGCGAATGGCAGAGCCGCGGGGTGACGCAGTAGGGTCGCGGACGGCAGCGGCGACTCTGCCTCGGATGGCGGCGGCGGCTCGGGCGGTGAGGCCGCGGGCGGCGACTCGGCCTCGGACGTTGGTGGTGGCTCAGAAGATGAGGTCACGGGCAGCAGATCATCCTCAGACAGTGGCCCCGGCTCAGGCAGCGAGGCCTTGGGCGGCGGCTCGACCTCGGATAGTGGCGGCGGCTCGACCTCGGACGGCGGCAGCGGGGCATCGTGCCTCCTCTTGAAACTGGTTTAGTTGGCCTCTCTCTTCGTTCATCGTCATGGTGTAATCCACCTTCTTCTATCACGAAGAACACAATAAGGAAGAATGGAAGAGGGGCCAGGCCATTTTTGTTTGTCCCACCCCCTTGCGTTAGAGTGGTAGTAAGTTGTTTCCCATTTTTGAATCAAGAATGTGTAAGAGAGAAGAATTTCAAACAACCACCCTACAACTTCCCTAAAATAATCATACAAAAATAAACCCCTAACACTTTTTATTGATTTTTGACATCCAAGAGGAGTAAAGAACTGACATTGGTTGAAGACGCCTCACATTGGAGAATGTCCCAGGGAAGAAGTCGTGCATCGGTGTTCTTCATTGGAGAGCTTTCTCCCAAGTCTCCAAAGTTCTCCCCTCTGCCAATCCTTTTCCCTCAATTCCACCAAAATGAAAGGTAACCCAAAATAATAGATTATGTTATCTATTATTTAGGTTGTTGGCACAAAATTCAAATTGGATCAATTAATTAACTAGGTTAGCATAATAAATTTATGGGGGTGGCACCATTTAAGTGGGGAAGTTTAAGAGGCTCCCCCACACTTATGAGGGATTTCAAGGGGTTTTAAAAATCAGGTGGTACCCACCACCATAACCACTCATGGGAGGTTAGGATCGGTGGTCCCTACCTCCATAACCTCTCATGGGAGGTTTTAGTTCAGATGGTCCCCACCTGTGAAATATCCACATGGGGAATTCCAAAGAAAAAATAAAATAAAAAGTTACACAATTTATTTTATTTAATTCTTTCACGAATATGTGAAAAGAAAACTTCCACCCTCTACCTACTATGGTCAAGGTTAAGGTATCCTTAAGAGAATACCAGCACTGCAAGTTCAACGGTGCCCTCATATTTCAATTCCGAGCATCGGTTCAAAAGTTAGAAAAACCCGCTCCTATTTTTACTAAACGTACCTAAAAAAAAGTTCATAAAATCATTCCAGGCACACCGGGCCTCGGAATCACGTGTCGTCACAGACTTGTAAAATTCCCATATATTAAAAAATATTACTTGGAAGATTTCGGGTCTTCACAAAAGCACACAATAATTCATAGTATTATGTGATGTTTGGAAGTTTGGGAGTCACTAGTAGCATAATGTGATTAAGAAATCATGTAATAAAAAATGACATGAAAAGAGTAAAATTGGGATCGGTTTAAAGATACCGCACCTACTTTGGAAGGTTTTTGTTTTATGGATATTGGGATTTAACATTATAATCATGTCATTTAAACTTGAACACTATAATATAGAGGATGTTGGTTCTGTATTGATACATCATCCTGAGACATTTCTTTTTGATAAAGTACTAATCCATTACATTGTTCCTATTCATGTGGAGTATGATGAATGCCAACACCCTCCTCCACAAGATCTTCTTGAGACTTATAAGGCACTTAAGGATTATAGATCCTAGTAGAGTCCATTCCAACCATGGAAACTAAATACTGACCCACTATACATCATACCCTTGTCCCCTAATCTAGGAGTCTGAATATCACCCTTAATAGGAGTATATGCAAGTACACTAGAAAATTCACTAAACCTTCTAGGATCCTTCTTATATTAATATAATATAATTGGTTTGTTAGTCACATATGAAACCTTCCCCCATGCACTTATATGAAAAACCATGTCCAAATAGCCCATCAAACTATAATCCATGCATGATATATTCTTGTGGAAGTCATCCAGTGAGTATCCAACATCCATAAAGATAAAACAACAATCAAGATGCTTTTCATACTCAACACTAATATCAATATCATCCGTGGGAGTGAAGAGAAATATGTTTTAAATGATATGGGATCTGAGATAAAATTCAACCAATATTCAAGCATAGAGACAAAATAAGAATTAATCAGTATCTTTATCTAGGAGGATAAGTGCCCAAATTTACATGGAAATATTATATAGGATATTTGGATTCCAAATTATATAATTGATTCCATGTAATCTAACCCATAAGTAGGAAAAATAATTCCTTTCCTATGATACATTGAAATATCATGACCATTCTTTAAGGTGGGGTCATAAAAGATTCATGAAAATAAAACCTATACTCTATTCTCATAGCTCGGTCTCATTCAAAGAAAAAAAAATTAAAAAAACCAAAGCTTTAAGATACACAACTCCAATATAAGAAACTCCAGATAAACGAATCCCTCTAAACTAAGACATCAAGCTTCTATGGATTATCACCTTTATGAAGGATGATAATTCAATTAAAGAATGTTTTCCCATGGAAATACATTTTGAAAAGGATTATATATTAGATTCAACATGGGTCAATGAACCATTCATAAGTATTATTCCATTGAGATAGTCTTTGAATAGTACTAGTGAGAGGGTCCTTCATGATGGTTATGGTTTCCACTATATTGAGGGAGGTAGAACCACCATGATTCCTTATTTAGTGGCTTGTTATTCTAGATCTAGAAGGGTCTCCTACTTATGTTGTAATAGCTAGACATAAATTCTAGAGGACTTTTAAGTGGATTTATAATATTGGTAATAATATAGGGAACATCAAAAATAAACTTTTTAGTAATAAAACACTTCATTGTGGGTTAAAGGATGAAGTTATTTCCGGTTCCTAGAAATATTCAAGGATGTAAAAGGGTAGTGAAATGAGTAACCTTTTAGATGGAATGGATGGATTGGACCATTCCATCATGATTATATGAAACTATTTAGCTTTAAATTTCATGGTCTTGGAAACCCATGATAAGTTCATATGCTCTATATTTGGAGTTGTGAGTATAGACCAAATATAATATTTTTTTTCTAAAACTATATTGGTAAAATAAAAGAAATGGGAGGTATTTCATTTAAAGTGTTCATTATTAATTTTCACTTCTTTGGATGGATTATACATTCATGTGGTATTTGTATCATGTGGAGAGATGAATCTGAAGCTTTAGTGGTTTGTTTCTCCCCAAACCACAAAGCTATTATGATTTTCAAACCTCAAGAACCAAAATGGAAATTTGTGGTATTATATGGATGGTCTGTTTCAAGTGATAAGTACAGAACTTGTGATATGAGAAATCCCTCATTAATACACTACAATTCCTATTATTATTATTTGGTAATTCAATGAAATACTTTTCCACTATGGGAAGTAATATGGTTCTAGGTGGAATTATTCTTTTGTTACTGAATTTCGAGACTACTTGCTTTACTCAGGACTCATAGATTTGGTCTTCTTTAGGGGTCCTTTTAACTTGTTTCCTAGATGTTACTAGGACTCTATAATATCTAAAAACTTTGATAGATTTATGGATTTAAGCAAATAGTCATTGTTGTTCAAGAGGTATGAGGTCTCCCACTTCCCTCTGATTTCTTCTGATCAATGTCCTACTCTTCTCCAGTATCAGGTGGTTCACCAATACGAAATGCCTCTATGGGTCTTTAGATTTTATATAATGTGGAATCATAATAATATCTATAGGTATTTTGTTGAAACTTATTGGTCCTATTTGCAATGCTTATTTTGAAATAAGACTAAATGGGAAGTTGCTCAGCTGCAGTGTTGGATTCATTAGCATTATAGGGACTTTGATCAAAGGATTTCTAGCATTTAGTAAGCCCTTAAGAGATGTTATGAGGGACCCAATTTCGATATCATCGTGTTGGGTGAAATTAATTTGTAAAATCATCTAGACAAGGCCTTTATGAGCCAAATAAAGTTGTTGGTTCATCAGATCAAGGGAGGCTTCAATAAAAAAGAGTGACTATAATACCAACTACATTCATCAAATGTGTCTATCCAGAAGAAAAAATATTTTCATTTATATATTAGGGTTTGGAATGGAATCTACACTTATGATGGTGTTGATATTTTTAATAGAATCTATTACTTTTGTTGATATTTGATTAGCTCAAATAGTGGTACCTTTCTAAGAGACACTCTGAGATGTATTGCGATAAAATTTACAGAGGCTATGATAATGGAACATCAATAAAAAATTATGGGGAGGAAATAGTCTCACCTTTAAAGATAATTCAGTCAAAAAAGGAATCATGAGTGGATTGTTTTCATGCCATAATTTTTAAGAGTATTTTTCATATTTTTGGACCTAACATTGTCAAACTTATATGTGGTCAATGGGTAGGAACCATGGGTATTGAAAATGTCAATGAACAATTATTGTTTTGATACAAAAAAAAATTGGCCTAGTGAAAATTTATTATTTTAGGCCTATTATCTTATGCAATGTGGTTTAAAAGATCTTGTAAAAATTTATTTCCTACCAGTTTAGTAAGTTCATTATTTATATTATCTCTAAGATTTAGAGTTATTTAATCCCCAAGAGACCCATTACAGACAATTCAATTATTTCTCATGATGTTTCCATGAATACTTGGTTTTCCATTGAGAGGGAAACTTTTAAAAATATATTTTATATGAAGAAATATTATTATGGGGTGAAATGGACTTTCCAATAATAGGTTATGAGGATTTTGGGATTTGGTCCAAAATAGATGAGATTGATCATGAGATATACTAATTTAGTTTCCTTCATAATCAAGGTTAATGGTTCTCTCATAAATAACTTCAAACATACCACAGGATTAATGTATGTAGAACCTCTTTCTCTATACTCATTTCTCCAAATTTTTTATTTTTTTATCACCTCATAAATAATAAAGTAGTGGATGGAATCATTATTGGGGATAATTTTTCTTTTCATATTATTCCCATTTATCTCTTAATTTTGGTTGATTATTTCCTTATTTTTTCAAGAAAAACTCCACAAGATTGTTATAAAGTTCTTAAAATTATTTATGCTTTTACAAATTCTTTAGAACAACATGTCGACGTCAACAAATCATATATGTATTTTAGTGATTGTGTGTAAGATTTAAAGAGGGAAAAAATCATTGGTATGTGTGGAAATATGATTTTGGAGAAACAAAAAATATATTTGTGTCTATAAATGGTCTTTGAGTGTTCAAAAATAGAATTATTCTCCTTAATTTTGGATAATGTTTATAGTAATATTCAAGGATGGTCATAAAAGAAGATATCTAGGGCCAATAAGAATGTTCTTATTAGATTTTTGGATCAAGATGTTCCATATTACATGATTTATATTTTTAATATCTATTTTTTATTTATTCACCAACTCCATTCATCTTTTTCTAAATTTTTGTGGTATAGTGAAAATGAAAGGAATAATTCACACTGGCTCACAAGGGGAATCTTTGTGTACCCAAGGAATACAGTGGTATGGGATCTATGGACATTAAAGTGATTCATAATTATGTATTTTCTAATGTTAGTGTTTATTATAAAATATGGATGGTTTTTTCTCAAAAGTTTTCAAATCCAAGTACTTCCCCCATAGAGACTTTTTATCATACCATCTGGGACCTCAACTGAGATTTTTATGGAGAATTGTTTACGGCTCCAAATATTTCATTATATTTCATCATTATTTAAGAATTTCTAGTGGAGATAATGTTAATTTATAAATAGATCTAGGGATTTATAATTTGGATGGTATGAAACCTGCCTATAATTTAGTGTTAGACAAAGAGCATGCTTTAGTGAGGGGTCGTCTGGTTAATGACCAGAGTGGATGGTATTTTCGGAATATTGATATTTGGATTAATAAGAAAAAATTAAATTTCTATTTTAGTGGTTCCAATGTCACATTGAGTAGTACTTGACAAGTTGTGCAAAAAAATTGGGAGCACGGATTACTACATAGTTCACTCAGGCTATAGGTATAACATTATAGGGATACGTTTTAGGATTTCCACTGTGGAAACATCTCTATAATTTTAAAGCTCCATAAAAGGTAAAACTATTCTATTGGAAAATGTGAATCTGAATTATACCTACCATTGCTCTTCTAGATGATAATAACCAACTATAGAATTCCATATGACCTCTTTGTGACACTACTATGGGAAAAAAGTTCCATGCAACCTTCTCATGAACTTGGGTTTCTAGGTTGTGGTCATCTTTGGCTGAGAAAGATCATGATTGGTGGATGAATCCTAAGGGTTTGAATCCTATTTTTATGGATTGGTTCATATCTATAATAGTATAGGTTATCATAGGTTTTTTAATTTTTATATTTATTATATGGTATTAGTGAAAATACTTTGTTTTCGATAGAAATTTGAAAGATAATAGGGTATATCTTGATAGTATACAAAGCTAGATTTCTTTGTGGATTGATGAGGAGGGGAAGCTTCTAACTTCTTCAGTTTAGAATCATCCATCTAGGTGGATACCTCCAACTCTGGTTTATTTAAGATTAATATTGATTCATCACTTTAAAGAGATGGTATAGCTAATCTTAGGGTTGTTAATATATCCATTCTAGATTTTTAATGATGGTTTGACATACCATGATTGTGGATTGTTGGGTTCCCTCCATGGATGAAGAAATGCCTATTTAGTATAGGGTGGAGTTTTCCACTTATGATGGTTGGAGTAATATTGTGGTCAAATGTGGTTTCCTTGTTATTAAAATGATTTCAATGATGGTGAAAGATATTGGTAAACATTCAAGTCTATAGTGATAACATCATGTATTTGGAATCTTTGTTCACTTTTTTCATCCTTTATTGGGAGATAGGGTAATCATGTGGCCCTTTTTATACACTATTAGAATTTTAGGCAGTGACCAAGACTCAATACCACTGGTTTTCTAGAAGTGTTGGTATATATTCCTTTAAAATAGTCTATACCAATAGGTTTTACAAACTGTTGGTATATATGAGATGAAATCAATGGTTTCTAAACACCATTGGTATAAAAAAACATATACCAACAACTTTTAAAGAATAATTTGAATAGTTCCTTCACATAATACCCTCTACCTACCCTCCTTCCCTCCCCACCAACAATCCCTAATCTCACCTAACTTGGGAAACAACCTCCCCTCTCTTCTCCTATACTGATCGCCCCTCATTTAGAGATTTTTTATTTTATTCTTCTTCAACATCAAATTAGTGAGTTCCAAATCCTTTATCTATTATATCAAACATTGTTTACATTTTTATCTACATATCAAAACCTAATTGAGTTCATATTAGGTCAATATTCTTACTGATTCTTTGAAAAAAAGTTTGTTTGTTTTTTTGTTATAATATTTCATAATAAATTTTATTATAGTAGATATATTTGTTTTTTAATTTTGTTGTTCTCTACTTATACATAAATCCAATATAATGTTTTTTTATAATATATGTTAACATTTTTTAAATTTAGGTCTAAAGCCTCTTTTTATTATGAAAGAAAATACATATATTCTATTTGGGTAGAGGGGGACCCAGTACTTATCCTATCTACCCAAGGCTAAGTGGCCCATGAAAATGGCCTGAAATCCCAGTGCAAAATCATGTTTGCATCATCCTTTCTGTGTCACCAGGCCTATGTTATTCCTGTGACACCACCTTCATGAATCACACCAGTCTCATCACCTTCCTATATCATAAACCCTCTATGGGGATTTACAGGATTCAAACCCTATTTATTTAGAAGTAGGATTATAGGGCTTACCACTTAGGCACCCCCAACTATAATACGTGTGTATGGGTTACACTTGACTCCTGGAAGGTCCCCCAAACAATACCAAAGAGTTCCGCACATTCCCCCATCTATGTAATGGATTTGAATATCCCTATGAATAATAAAAATAATTTCCAAGTCTGGTGGGACTCAACCCTATGCTAGTTCCCACATAGAGAAATAGAGGGGGTGATTAAATTATTCATATAATTATTTAAACCCATTAATGTATGAGGGTTTGAATGTATGTCCTATGATTATATAGAATATTTTATGGGAGATAAATTGGAAACTTTTTTGGGAATATGGGATAGATACATGGATTCTCATCTATGTGAAATTGGGTTTGATATGATTTAAATTATTATAAAGAGTTTTATGAGAATATGTCACTCCCATGGAGTAAAAAATTTGGGTATGTGGTTCTCCCATCAAAATTATCCTTATATACATGGTGATCTAATGAAAATACACTACAATGATATGTAACTCCCATATAATGTGAACAATGTGGACATGGTTCTCCAATGGAAATATAGGCCAAGGAAATGATGCTCTAAAAGATATAAAATTTTTCCCAACCATATCTATTTTGGAACTTTCCCATGGTCAATATTGTGAAACTTTATTATGATATACTCTCTTAATATGTCCTTATTTCATCTAATACTTCTCATATAATCTTATTATTCATTATTATTTTTGGTTACTTAAGTTTATTATAATGGGATTATTGATTATTAATTCCTCTAGATTTTATATTCACTATGTATGAATATGAAATGAAATTTAAAAGATATTTTCATTTTTTATAATCATGTTCATTGGCTATAAAGAGATGTTTTATTTTAAATTATTATATCCATTTATCCCAAAGATTTTTCTATATGAATCAAATTTTGATCCTTGTATCTTGATATTCGTTAATCACCATTAACATTTTATTTTAAAGACAATTTTACACATAATAAATTAAAGTTAACTATTTTATATGGCCATATGTCATTAAATATCAGGAAACATATTGAAATATTTTTTTTAAAACTTGATAACTTGTATGTATTCTAATAAATATAGGAATGTATATTCTTTGATGATTGTATTTTTTATTGAAAACAAAAAAATTATTTTATAGTTTTATTTCAAACTTGTGAAGCATGGATTATATTACACTGTTTAAGAATGGGGGATTTAGTGTAATCCTAAAAGCATTTGTCTTTTTCACCATATAGGAACACTCTATGTGTTTGAAACCCAATTTACTTTGATATTGGTAGTGGAAAGTTATTGTTTGATTTATTAGATGATCATTAGATATTATTTAGGCATATGGAAGGAGAAAAGTGATACATTTTTTATTTTCACTTAGATATGGGTAATTTTTTCAAGAAAAATTTATATTGAATTTAATATATCATAAACATTTAGGCTTCCATATCCTTTATCTCCTTTAGGATATCTTTTTATTATTGTATAAATCATAGAATATATGACATTAGGATAATATAATTATTCATATTTATATAAATTATCATATAATTTCTATTATATTATTATACAATGATTTTTGGGTTTTTAATTTAAAAAAAATGAAGTTGTTTTAAAAATAATTGTTTCATAAATACATATTTTTTATTGGATTATTTAATTGTTTTTCCAATTTCATGTCTTATACTTTCTTTATCTTGATATTCCTAATCATCATCCATAGAAAATGTAATTTATATTATTCATTTTTTCTAGCTACTACTATACATTAATGAATTTCATATTAAAATTGTTTGTAATGATTTTTTGAATTATGATTTACTATGCTTATTTTTATATAACTTTTATTTTTATAATAGAATGGATAAAAGATATTAGTGTCATACTGATCGGATCTCAGTCAAGTTTTAAAAGAATTTTGATTATATATATATATATTGAATTTGACAATTATTTAGATAGAGGTCTTATACATTTCCCATGTTATAATTGTGTTGGAATACCATGGTTATGTTTATAATAATTTATATATAATATAAAAATTATATATTTCAAGTAACTATTATGTTTGGTATCACAATGGAGAGAAGAGACAATCTTCTATTGTTCATGAACATGATAAAAGTATTGGTATGGAGAATTTGGCATTTTATCAGTTTACATTTATGTATCATCATGAGAATGATAAAATACCATTTTAATAAGACATTTGTAATAACACACATGAATAAAATAATGAAAATGATGATGTTGAGAGAGTGAAAAAAATTAATGGATGATATCAGGACTCCTGCATATCAGGAATGTACTAAGATGATAAAATTGTAATTTTTAATTCTTCTTTATCATGGAAATAACATTTATGTATTTGATAATAACTCCACTGAATATATTATTAAATTTTTGAAGTATTTAATTCCTCATAATTTAGATGTTCTGTCAAATCATTATATGTAATGGAATTTAATTAACCATATTTGATTTTCTACTAATAAAATTCACACTTTACTGAAATATTACAGCTTATACTGAGAGGAAAGATAATATATTATTGACTATAAAGTATGTGGTATATCTATATGGAATCAAAATATATATGTAACACCATATCAGGTTCCAAATAAAGTCATGTGGAAATTTTATTTTATTCATAGTCTTCAAAATATATTCATAACTACTAAAACATCAACAAATATTATATGGAAGGATTATAATAGAATTAAAGATAATGAAGATTTTATTCATCATATAGATATATTAATATAGAATAAATTTGATACGCATCATCCTAATTTTACAAGTGTGGTGTGTAATGTTATGTTTGGCCTGTCCTGTGATGGATTTAATTTGTATGGTCATACACTTACTTCTCACAGCATGTGGCCAGTTTTTATTAACATTTATAATCTTTCTCCACGGATGTGTATGATAAAACAAGTCACTTTATTGAGTATATTAATATATAGAACATATATTCTTGTAAATTATATAGATATCTACTTTTAACCTTTAATAAAATAGTTGAAATTGATTAGGGATGTGGGTGTGCATACATTTGATACTTCTTCAAAAAAATATTAGATGCAGTTTAATCTTATGTGGACTATAATTTGTTTCGCTTATTATGAAATTATGCCTGGTAAGATTAGTATATAAAAACAATCATGTCAAATTTTTATGAAAAACACATGATCTAAAATAATTTAATATCATCGTAGTTTCAGTTTCATGGGGCATCGATGATTCTTTCCAATGGATCATCAATAAAAGAAGAATCATCAGAGGTTTCAAAATATTATTAACATAGAAAATCCACCTCACTATATTCCTAGAACTAATGCACTTAATTAATTTAAAGATGTTATTATTTTATTAGGGAAATTTGATATGAGATCTAAATTGATAAACAATATTGGCATAGAATCCACATATAATTGGAAAAGGAAAAGTATCATTTATGAGACAGCATATTGGTTGAACAAATTTTTATATCAATATTTAGATGTAATGAAAATTGAGAAAATATATGTGAAATTATTATATTATTTATTTTAAATATCAAGGGGAGGAAGAAATATGACTTATGATCTCATCATGACTTGTTGGATTGGGGTATTCTACTTGAATTGCATCATCTGTTTATAGGTGAAAATAAATGGAAATTTATTTGTGATACTTGTGTGATGAAACCTTTATAGAAAAATAAATTTATGGAAGTATTGGATAATATTGTGGTTCCTGAAATTTATTCATGAAACATATCTAAACGAGTCGACATAAGAAAGTTGAAAATGAAATCCATAAAAACTCATGATTATCACATCATTCTTCATGAATTTATTGAAATAGAAATCTGAAACTTACAATCTAATAATATAAGGATGAAAGTGATTAAATTATTCCATTTGTATAGATAACTTTTTGATAAATATTTATCTAATTATTTATTGATAAAAAATGAATCCAGTGGCACTATTTATTTTTTGTGAGTTGGAGAAACTTTTTCCTCCATCATTTTTCAATTACATGTTATATTTTACAGTCCATCTTCAAACCAAAACACTTATTGAGGGAATAATTTCTTTTAAATGGATTTTTCTTGATAAAATAAATATTTTTATAATGAATTATTAGGTCCATAATAATAATCATTATAATGGTTCTAATATCAGAGGTTATTTGGCTCAAGAATTTATGAAATTTTATTCAATGTATATGTCTTATGTGAGAACAAGATGTAACTAGACAATGATAAATATTGATGAGAAGTATGCGGAAATTGATCCCTCAATTCAATCTCTATTCCACACAATAGGAATTTTTGGCTCATATATATTGGCTATATTGATCCTCGAAGAGCTATATATGTCACACTACACAATCTTGATTAACTATGGTTTGTTCAATTACTATATCAAGTAATTAGTTTTAACATGTATATGTTATATCATGCTACATAATTTCACATATACCTTAATCTTATTTTATCATTTTATAAAGTGAACATAATCAAATTATACGTATATTTCATTATTCTTTTCATTTGAGAAGGATAGATACTATTCACGGCAAAGAGTTTCCTTTTTTATTGAAATCAAAGGTATTACCATTAATTTAATCAACATAAAATATATATATTAAATTAATTATATTATTCATATATATTTCAGGTATTTAATTTTCTTGTTGAAACTATCTCTCAAGAATTAAGAGCATTTTATTTTGGTCCCAAATCTTTGGTTCATGGGAGAAAATCTATAATAATACCTGGGTATAAATTTGTTACAACTTATGGAGTGATGAATATAAGAACACAGCATGATAGTATTATATTAACTACATCAAAAAACTAATATTAAAGTTAATCAAATAATAGGAATAGATATAAAATTGTCTGATTATAGAATCATAGACAAAATAATATTATTAAATTAGTACCCACATGTTTTAGTCACTATGATGAAATGACAATGGTTTGATTCAGTGATGTGACATGATAAATTTATTGAATACTATGGATTTAGAGTTATTGAAATTAGTCTCTTCCTAGGTACTGATGAACAATATATTTTTTCATCATTAGAAAAACATGTGTCTTTTGTGAAATATCATCGAAGACCTGATTATAGTGTCATTATTAAAATAATCCCAAAACATATTTTAAATTATGTTGGGGATAAAATTGACATCATTTCTTCCCAATTAGGGTTGAAAAAATATTAAATTTGATGAATAAAATTTTATAATTTTGATAATTTATGTTTAACCTGATGTAGTGGTGGGTAATATATAGAAGAATCCAAATATGTTCATAGTTTATTCAGTTTATCTTGATATGGGTTTCTTAGGTTGGTACTATGGTAATTACTTTAATTTGGTTTCAATTTAGAATATTATATTTATTTTTATTTTTATTTCATTTAATTAGATTTATTTCAATTAAGAAAAATAGGTTTTAAACTTGTATTTAAAACAATTATAACTTGGTTTTAAATTATAGTTTCTAAAAATGTTATGATATTATTTATGTCTTGTTTGAATTCTATATTGTATTCATATTATTTAAAAACAATTTTCAAAAATTTTATATTTCAATTCTATTAAGAATTTAAAAGTATTTGAATAAATTCATTAGAATTTAATTTTTGAAAATGATCAATGAATTCACGAACTAATTTCGTCTCCTCTAGTTCCCTTAGTTATTATAATAATTGTAAAAAAAAATATTTAATACATTTAATTTCATGTTAATTTTATTTATTAATTTTTTTTATGTACATTAATCTCAACCAATGTTGACCTCATCTCAGCCTACTAGCAGGGGTTAACAATATGTCCAGTCGAGTGGGTGTGCTATTAAAGCTACACCGAGCACCTGTTGTACTTGTTCATACCCATACCCACTAGTAGAACCCCCCCCCCACTTAAGCCTCTAGGGATGTTCCCACCTATGCCTCCATCATCATCTTATTTAGGCGATACTAATCATATACCATTCCTATATCTTAATATGTATCCCTATACCTTATATCCTTTTCCCACCATGTCTACACAACCTCCATTTCTTACTCTTATACATCCAGTATTTGATGTTTTTTTCTCTTTTATCTTCCAGTCACCATCATATAGATGACATAGAGCATGTATTTTAATAGGTACATTCTTCAGAGGATACTATTCCAGAATATCCCTTGAATCCATCGAACCCTAATGATCATCTTGGAGTAGGTTTATGTTTATAAGTATGTCAAATTATATCAAATCATTTTTTTCAGTTGAATGATTAATTAATTCTATTTTTTCGTTTATCTTATTAAGTAGGATCGTGTAATAGGATATGTGTGCACACTCATATGCATGAATCCTTGACATTAAAAAAAATAATGGTAAATTACAATAAATATAATCAATTAATAGGTAAAAATTCTTGACAATGTAGATGTTTCATGGATATTTTAGCTAAGTATAGAAATATCATTCCAGTGAAACCAGTCTCATGCAGACATATCAGAAATCAAATCAAAGAGAATACATGGGATTACATATGGGTAAGTATATTTGTTAAATTGAAATCTATGTTATTATTTACAGTTTCCTGGTTGGTGGAACTTGGGGAATTGTTTTGATCATATAAACATGGGTTATTTATTTGTTTTTAGAGTAGAATCAACAATGAGTTATAGGGGGTACCAATATTCAACAAATATCCACATACGCAATACAAAGATATGATAATTTATTGTAGGAGTAGGTATTCTTAAAATTTAATGCTCTGTATTAAAAATTCAATTCTTAATAATTGTATTGAATTTTTTATTTTCAGCATGAGTTCGAAAGAAACAAAAAGAAAATTGATTTTATGAAGTATATGCACACTTTTGGGAACACTAAAATGAATTTTCATTAGAGGTGCTAGAAACATTTTAATAATACACTAACACAATTGAATGAAAAAAATTATTTATTGAACTTAACTAAATAAAATTTAATCGATTGTATAAATATTATATGACAAAAAATGAATGAATATAATAACAACTTAGAAAGATTCTACAACCCAGAAAATAAATATCCCAAAAAAGTAGACATGAGTATACCTCAATGATATATACGAACAATAACCAACTCCCAAACTCCCAAATGATGAATAGCCAAATCAATATCATGCATGGGTAAAAACTATAGTAATTTTCAAACCTCAAATAGGAAACTATATTATTCTCAAAGACTCATACAATACATAACATGAGTTTATATCATTATAGAGGTCCAAAAAAACATAGTTCAGAAGTCTACCTCACAAGAGTATTCTGTTTCCAACCTCTCTATAATCATCACTCATTAAATAATCTTTTTAGGAGTGAAAAATAAAAAAAATTATCTATATTGAAAATAATAAAAATAGGAATTTTATATTTCAGAATGTTATCCTAAAAACTATATTTTATCAATTGTTGGACTAAAAACATGTTATCTTCCACCATGTACCAAGTACTATTCACACACTCCTCTCCACATGTTTATTAAACACATCATATATAAATATAAATAATATTATAAATATTATATTATATATGTAATATAATAGAATAAAATATTTCAAACATATATATAAATATATATTATATTCCTATTATGATATATATATATATATATTATTTTGATTTATAAAAATATAATATAGGATGTGGGGTATATGGGTTTAACACCACATTTCTACCTAGGTTGGGTTTACAGAACCTACACCGGACCTGAAATAGGGGTCGTCCTATTCCATCGAGGGATATAGAGTATGTTTTAAATTAATTCTACCATATTATAAGAAGGATGTTACCCATAGTACAACTCCACATCACACCACATGTAGGTGATCATTGACCATTACATCTGCAGACTATAGTAACTACCATTGCTCTACAACCAACACCCATTGATCACTCTTTTTCTACCAGATTTATCCACCCTCTTTATATATGGTTACCCCAATCTCCTCCATTGACTGATCTATTCCACTTATGACCACCACTCAAAAACACTAGTTTTCATATGAAGGATATGTTCTACACCACCTTGCTGATCTATCTCCTCCACCAATGAGGCTATAGTTTCTCACCTAAGTCCATCTACCTATATGTATCCTTACACTATCATTCAACACTATTTTACACTTTCTTCTATACAAATACACATCCTATAATTTTCTACCAATTGCTACAAACATCACTAGTTTTGGCCAATCTATAAAACACACACACAAAAAATATGAATCAATCTATGGGGGATGAACCCTATTTCTCTATCTTTATTCCTCATCCATTAATGACATCATTTCTTAACAAAAAATACTATAAAACCCCTTTCACTCTCATATTAATAGATGAAAATTTTATCATTAGTCATTATGGAGATCTATAGGTAAGGTCGATGGTAGTCAGACACCAATATATCAAAGTAATGAAAATAAAAAAGAGACCAAACATAGTCCAAAAAGGACCAAATTTACACTCAAGGGTAAACCCAACAACCTTAAAATAGTATAACATTATGAATTATTATACAAGTCCATTTATTAACTTTAAAAAATTCCTCTTAGATTTGAACTGAATAAAAGAACATGTTTTTTTATAGATGCAGAAAACTATGGATTTTTAGACATTTATAGTAGATACACCATTAAAAAAATTTATCCTTAAAAATCCCAATATTTTCCTTATATCTAAATAAGCTTAGACATATTAATTTCAAAAAAATATACCTCTTTGAGTAATTATATAAAAGATACACTTTCAAAATGGCGCAGGAAATAATTCCAATAATGATATAAATGGAATATAATCGAAACATACATAACCAACTAAACCAACATATACCTAATAGAATAATACCTAGTAAAACCAAATAGAATAAATCCAAATTGAACTAACTAAATATATATATATAATTAAAATTGAACCAATCGTTTCAAATGAAAACCACCCAAAAATGAGTTAGACCAAACCAAAAAAAATAGACCAAAATAATATTGAACTGAACTAAATAGAGCATAATTAATTTAAATAGAAGAAACGCAAATAAGAGATAAAAAACTCTATGATCCATTTCCTAATATGAACAAATCATGTTTACACAAAATTGATCAAATTGACATGACCCAAATATATCCCAACCATGTCAAAACCATATGACATGAACTAGCCTACCACAAATAGAATCAAATTTATTAAAATAATATTTTTTGGAATTTAATGAAAGTGAAATAATGTAAACTATATCGATTATTACTAAAATCATCAAATTGAATTTAATTGAATTGATATAAAACAAAAAAACATGAAATTACCTATACTGAATCAAAATTATTTGATTGAACCCATACTAAATTCTCCAGGATATAAAAGTGTTAAATAATTCTAATAGATGTTTCTTTAAAACAAACTAACTATGAACTATATAAGTAAATAAAAAATAAATGAAAATGAAAAAAAAAATTTAATATCAAATCCAAACTGACTCAATACAAAGTGTAATAAAAATAATATGAATATACCTTGAACAAAGTAATCAATATTTGTTGAAATTTAATTTATTTATTTTTTTGGTTTTGTTTATAAATTATATATTACTCAATAATGTGGGATTATAGTAATCAATGTCATTTTTAGAAAGAAACATTGAGAATCCAAGGTTGTGTTCCTCAAGAAAAAATTGATTTTCCTAAGTATGAGGAAAAAATGGAAGTGTTGTAAATGAACAAACATAAGAAAATAATGTAAGTATTTTTATTGATATTTCAAATTTTAATACGAAATTTATAATTAAATATCTTTTTTATGATTTAAATAGTGTTCCTTAGAGTCCCTTGATGGGAAATAAGAATAAAAAATAAGTCACAATGGTCATTTGAGATATCTATTTGGTTATGAGTACAGGGTGAGGGTCCAATGTCAACACAAGAAGAGAATCATCTCCACTAGTTATTTCCCCTCATAAAGAACTACTCAAATCTTTGACAGAACTGAGCTATAAAATGATTTTTCAAAAGAATATGAGGCCAAAAAAATAGTTATAGAGGGGAATGAATGAGGTAAAATGGTCATCAAGAAATTACTAAAATATATGGAATCTATATCTCCATTACTTCCATCAGATATTGATGTGGTTTAAGATTAATGTGTGGAAATAATGTGATATTTTATGATGCATTGAGTGATGGAAATGAGGGTTCTAGTGGTGGTCTTGGTGTTGACACTTCTGGTGATAGTGGTGATTCTGAAGATGATGATGTTTTTGGTTCTCAAGATGATGATACTATTGAGGATATTTGTGAATCTTGTGATTATTATGATTGTAGTGGTGGTGGTGATGGGGATATTTATTCTCTCCATTTTTTTAGTTGATGGTAAAGAGACAAATGTGTGTGGCATTTAATGACTAAAACTGGTCAATTGTGTGGATTGTATATGTATGTTATAGTATTGTAAATGGTTTGGAAAATATTGAAAATTAGTCAATTGGTTAAAAGGTAATTATACAATATAAGTACTGCATGGAATGTGAATTGTTGTCAGTATTTTGTTTACAAGTTGTTGTATAGATGGTGTGGATGTATTGGATGGGCTTGTGGTGTTTCTTGGGGAGAGGAAGCTATACAAATGGTTTTATGAAACATTCATATAGACATATATCCACAGTTTCAATAGAAATTGTTGGTATAACATGGGTTGGGAGAGAAATCTATACCCAAAGTTTTCTCAACATTGGTATAAATCTATACTGATGGTTTAGTGAAAACCATGGGTATTCAGAGTTTTTCGTGGGATATACCAACTATTTCAAAAAATATCATTGGCATGGCACTATAGAAATGACTTAACACCCCATGGTTCATAGAACCAATGGTTCTATGACCTATACCAACTGTTTAAATCCCTTGGTATAGGGTACTTTTCTAGTAGTGATAGATCATTTAAGGTGATGTCGGAGAACTTTGGGATGGTTTTCGTCTTTCCCCCAGAGTTGTGTAACTTCGATTCTACTAATATCTAATACAAGGCTTTCTTTGTCATAATAATAATAATAATAATAATAATAATGCTAATTATTGATGTATTTATTGTATTTATTGTATATAAAAAATATAATTAATTATTAACATTTGTTGTTTTTAATAAAAAATTAATATAAGATTATTTAAATTGATTTATAAATAATAAGAAATGGATAAATAACTATCAGACTTGAATATTTTATAAATATGTTAAATAAAAAATATTAGAAATGAGTAAATTATAGAAAATTTCAAAAATAGCGAAATATAAAAAAAGAATAAATAATATTAATTCAATAAAAATACCTACACATACACACATACATATACATAGACATGCACTTACACATATATACACATCCACATGCACATACACATACACATACACATACATAGGCATACATGCATATACACATAGATACACATACACACATGTATAAACACACACACATATACAATTACATACAGCTAATACCTATACATACACATACATATGCAGACATACAAATAGTACATAAACATACACATGCTATATAAACATACACATACATAAACAGATACACATACACATACACATACATAGGCATACATGCATATACACATAGATACACATACACACATGTATAAACACACACACATATACAATTACATACAGCTAATACCTATACATACACATACATATGCAGAGATACAAATAGTACATAAACATACACATGCTATATAAACATACACATACATAAACAGATACACATACACATACACAAACACAAACACATACACATACACATACACATACACATACACATACACATACACATACACATACACATACACATACACATACACATACACATACACATACACATACACATACACATACACATACACATACACATACACATACACATACACATACACATACACATACACATACACATACACATACACATACACATACACATACACATACACATACACATACACATACACATACACATACACATACACATACACATACACATACACATACACATACAAATACACATACACATACACATACACATACACATACACATACACATACACATACACATACACATACACATACACATACACATACACATACACATACACATACACATACACATACACATACACATACACATACACATACACATACACATACACATACACATACACATACACATACACATACACATACACATACACATACACATACACATACAGAGACACAAACACAAACACATACATATACACATACACATACACATACACATACACATACACATACACATACACACACACATACACACGCACACACGCACACACCCACACACAGACAAATACACATACATATACAAATACACATACACTTACAGATACACATACACTTACACATACACAGACACATACACACACACAAACACTTACACATGCACATACACATACACATACAAATACATATACACATACACATACTCATATACATACACATATACATAGGCATACACATACACATACACATTCACACACACATAGACACATACATGTGCACACATCTATATGCATACACACACACATACACATACACATCAAAACATAAACGTACATATACAAATATATATACACACATACATATGTACACGTGCATATAAACATACACATATACAAACATACATATATATAAACACACCCAACACATATATATGAATACAAGACATAAAAATGTATACATATACACATAGATACCTGCACATACAAACGTACATGTACATCAAAATACAAACACACGAATACACATATTTACAAATATATGTGTATATTTTAATTTCTTTTTTATATGAATATAAATATATAAATTAAAATATGAAATATTTAAATAAATATATATTTATATATATTTATATAATTATTTTAAAAAATTATTAATATATTATATTTAATCCAAGGAGGCTCAGGTACTGAGAATTCTCAATGCTGAAAACTATTATTGTAAAGTAAAGTTCAGTACAAGGCATTGCAATGACAGATCATGGGGCATCCAAACACCGCAAAACAAGTCACAAAGAGTGGCACAAACAACACCACCCACCAACATCCCAAAAATACAATCAACACTTTTTTAATTTCACTTATCCCGAGAACCACCCCAAGGTGATGGATGTCAACCTATCCTACACTGGGGAGGTTTTCGATTTATTAGTTCATCCATATTGGGTACTACTTCATTCTCACCACAAGATTCTCCTAGCTTCTCCATAGATACTGTATGTGGATCATGAATAATATATTATATTAATATATAAATTTTTCAATTAATTTATATAAATATATTACTAAAAGTTTTTATTTATTAATATAAATTTTATGTTTTTATATATAATTTATGAATATATTGGATTGATAATAATTTTGTATAATAATATATTTATAAAATCATATTTATATATATATACTTATTATTATATAAATAATATTGAAAAACATATAAATATGTATATATCTAATAAATTATTCATTACACCCTTTGTTAGAGATTTTTTCAGGCTAATAAATGTCACATTTATCATCACTTTCAGTTAGAACCTATAAACATTGCCACATTAGAAGCACTTTTTGTTAAGTTTCGATAATGGGTAGCACTTAATAAACATGGATCTTTAGTAGTGAAACATATGTTATCTACAGTTGACAAAAATCATTTTATTGTAAAAATAAACACACAAAGTACATGACCAGTTATATTGAAAATTATAACCTGCCACCATAAATATGCATGAAGTGAAAGTAAATTATGATTTCTTTTTCTATTTATAGACCCAAATAGAATGGTAATTATATTTATGTTTATTTGTAATTTTTTATCAGAGATATGAAATTTATGTGGGATATAATTCTTATGATTTAATATGCTTATTGAAAACGAAGAGTTCACATTAATAGACATAAATTTTTGGATGATAAATGAATTTAGTCCTTATTAAAGGTTTTCATGGTTAACATTAAAGAAATATTATGATGTCTCATATATAAATAAGGCACAAAATCAGTCAATTTAAAACAATGTATAAAGAAAATGTTTCTTGGACTTCATAAGTTTTTACCCAAATTAAAAAACATAAATCATCATCAATAACAATGGATGGGAAGGTGTAAGAAGGTATAAAACATTTTTCATTAATAGTTGATGAATAGTTTAATAATTTAGTGGAAATTTTCACATTTTTTATTAAAATTTTACTAAAACTATGAAAATATGTTCAAAAAAGTAATTAGTTTTGTTCAAATTTTTATTTTTAAAATATTTTTAAGATAGATAATTTATTTTTACCTTATATATAAAAAAACATTTATGAGATGTTTTCACTATTATATTACTAAATTCACCAAATAAAATTAAATGTGGCATCAAATCTTGGTTATAAAAAGTAATTATGTGGATAATGGAAGAGTTGGTACCAGTAAAGGAGAAAGGTGATACATTTCATCCTCTATCATCTCACACTCTCTCCGAGAAAGAGATATTTTAGTTTTTAAACTTTTAAATTACTGTAACAATTCTAAATATATATAATCAAATATGAAAAAAAAAATTATTAATGAATGGTATGAAATTAATGGGCTTAAAATGACATTATTTTCATGTTTTCATTTGAGATTTAATGTCTATGAATAAATTTTGTATTTTTCAAAAAAAAATCCTAACACGCCATAACCAAATAATATTATTTTTAAATTTATATCTTGAAAATTTATATTCCTAGTAAATTTTCAAGTAATAGAAAAACAAATTACACCATATTATTTGAACTAGAGATTTTATTCCCACTGTCATTCTTTGATATAAGGGGTAACTTCATGGTTCACTTGGAAAGAGAGATCCAGCTATGTGTACTAATACATTGAAGATATCTATACCTCATCTAGTGGTATATGATAATTTTGAATGCGTATATCAAAAATCAATGTCACCCAAAGGTTTGAATTATTATTTGGTATATTTTTTACGAATATGTTTAATTATTTAATTAATACTTATATGAAGTGGATAACATTGGGCTTCAAAAATAATGTCATAATGGGTGTCTTTAGGGTGAAGGGATTTCAAGAAGAGATGTTAGCATGATTATCATATTATATTGGAAGAAACATCACCTTTATTGTTTATAAAATAGTATAAAGTTTGTGCTATTTTTTGAAAATCAAAATGAAATTATTAATAATTTTAATTCTTTAAGGAATATAATTTGGATATCAAATATAGATCATAAATGGTTAATATGGTTATTTTGAAACCATATTTTTTAGAACTTATTTGAAAATTGAAAATTAATTTTTGGAAGAGTTTTATGGTTAGAAATAATACCATGTTCACCTGTATTATATTTTTTTTGATATGTAATTAATAGCTATATTTTCTATACAAAAGTAATGATAAATGCACTAAAATTCTAAAGAGTAGAGTGAGTATGATTTTAGAATAAATAAAATTTTTTTTTCCTAAGGAAATAATTATAATTTATATAAATATTTCTTATATTGTAATCATAAAAAAAATAGAGGTGGATTATACTATAAGGCCCCAGCCTTAAAAATTACATATTCTAGTGTTTTTAATAAGAATTAAATATCTTTAATATTGAGGATTTTTTTAGGTTTATAGTTTTTTATTTAATTAGATCATAAATCATACATAACATTTCACATTAATATAAAGTGGATACAACTAAAAAATCATTATTTCTTCCAAAATATAAAAATTTCAAAAGAAAAAATGATTTATGTTCCAGGAAAAATCTTCACAACATTCATCTTTATTTCATCCTTTATCTTACCCATCCTTATAATCTATGAAAAACATTTTAAAACTTGGTATGAACATATAACACATAGTAAGGGATATAAATAAATAAATCACTAGTCCAGTGAAAACATGAGAACCATTAAAACCCCTTTTCTTAAAATCCAATTAGCATAAATATAAAAGTTACACAGGTTACTTGAAAAATAATTAAAATATTACTCTTAAATTTTCTCTTAAAATGGAATAACCATATGGTCTACTTCATTATCCATATTACCCAATGCATTGGAGATATATAATGGGGCTTAACCTGACATATCTTGAGCTATAATGGCGCTCAACGCATCCTATCTTGAGCTATAATGGGGATTAACTACTAATATATTGATATATAATGGTATAAACCCATAATAAACAACTTATAAGGAAATATAATAAATAAAAACATTAAATAATTTTTTTAAATCCATGATCAAAACACTTTCATATTTTAAAATACCTTTTTATTATAAAAATCACTATTAAAATATAAAAACCACACACATAATAATAAAATCATTTTCTTCAAAAAGAAAAATGAAAACTTATAAAAAATATTAAAATAATAAATCATCATTAAAGTGTTATAATCCAATCATGATGTATAAGTTAAAAAAACATTCCCATTAAATTTTGAAAAAATAATTGAAAAATGAACTTTAAAAGAGGGGTTTTAAACAGAAGTCCCTTACCCTCAGTTTGAATCATCACGTACAATCTTTATCATCCTAAATAATAAAATCAAGTTAATTATTTACTTACATAATAAACTTTTTAATGTTTATTATCACTTATTATCATGTTATAATTTTTACTTAATAATGTAAGCTCATGTCAGATGTTTTGACGATATTCGTTACTTGAGTCAAAAATGAATTTAGTATATTCCCAATGTTCATAAGTACATCATATAAACATTAATATTAATGAAATAATAATCAATTTTATACATAAATTATACTTTTAAATCTAACCATTTATGTGTGGTTGGAAAAAATGAATAACTCTATAGTCATGGAGACGGTAGGCTGTACGTACGCATGAGTAACGTTTCTATTTTTCAGTGATCATTTTGTAAATAAGGTAAGTATTATTTTATATTTTCAGAATTATAATAATATTATTACTATAATATTATAAATTTAAATGTACTTATATCATCCATTTGATGTGGTGAGGAAAAACGAATCACATCACTTTGTAGAGGTGATAGTTCACACGTATACAAGAACGGCATTATCATTTTTGTGGGAATGTAAAGGTAAGAAAATATAGGATATATTATTATTTAATAATTTTAAATATTTCATTAATATCATATATAAATATTAATTCCATAATTATAACCAATCTTAATAGATGGTGATGAAAAACAAGTTATATCGATTCACGAGGTGGTAGTCTTCCGTACACACAAACGAATAATTCATTTCTCATTTGATGAAATTGGACATGGATTTAGGTGATGATAGTTATATAATGAAATATAATTATCTTTATGATACTGTATTTATTATTTCATAATGGTGGAATAAGATTTGATGGAATTGGAAGAATAAATAAAATAGAAACACTTAATTAAAAATGGTACCTCTCCTTCGGATCACCTATTTTGATTAACACCTTAACATATCTAAGAAGGGTCTTATGCCTAAAATAATGCCTATTTAATGTGGTTAGGGACTCTATTAATGTATTTGGGCATATATTTTTCAAGATAATTAGGTTTTTACGTGTATTGAAATGAGAATAATGAGTTCACATTTATAGGAGAGGTGAGGGACACTCTTGCAATTCATAAAAATATTAAATTAATATAAATTAATGTTCTATTTTAAATGGGTAAAAAGTGATTTATTTAGAATATATGATGAGTTTTGGTCAAAATAAATTCACACAATAAAAATTATACATGTTTTGATTACTTTTTAAATCCTTATTATTTTGTTTTAACCCTTTTAACTCTTACCATGATATCATGTAATTTACAATTTGAGGATTAATAAAATTATTATTAAATGAAAAAGACCAATTAATGTGCCATTTATGACATTTTATGACTTATATGATTTAGTTTTCTGAAATTTATTTTTTTGTAAATTTTATATAATTTAATAAAATATTATTTATTAAACAATATCAACAATTTCAATTTTGACACTATTTATTACTTGACTTTTTAAAAATATTATATCAACAAGATAAATTCAAAAAATACTTCAAAAACTTCAATAAAATGTCAACATCATCTCAAAAAATATTTTATATCATTAATCTTCTCAAATTATATTTTTTTAAGTATTTTTAATATCATTTATTTGATATTTCCTTTAATTAAACAATTACTGAATCATCATTGTACAAGCCATTAATTAAATTGATTCTTCTCTAAAAATATAAATAAATTATGATGATAAATATAAATATTTTATATTTAAAAATTCAATTTTTATTTGAATAGATCCCCTATATAACCCCATATTAAAAATATTCCACTTGTTAAAAACAAAACTGTGAAAAAATTGACTTTTCTTTCAATATAATATTATAAATATCATACTATTGTCCAACTGGATTACAAAGGTTGTAATTTAGGTACATTGATGATTTTTGTCGAAACACACTCATCTAATTAAATTACAATAAGTGTTAATGTAATTTTACAATATTTATAATACTATATTTACCTTTAATTACTCAATTTACCCTTAACCATGGTACTAAAAAATATTTCTACAATTACTATTCATATTATCAAAAAATAAAAGGGACATATTTATGAAATTTTTACCCTATCATTCCAAATATGGAATCCATTTTTTAACATTCGAAATATAGAAATTGTAGAAACTAATTATAAACATAACCTCATTGATGGAACAATAAAATAGGTTTTTAAAGTAAAAAATTTTCAAAAGTTCACCAAGTTTTTATATCCAATTTCAATGTGAAAATTATTACATTGAAACTAATTATATTAAATTATAAAAAATTGATCTAATTATACTTTAAAACCATTTAAATATATAATTTAACACGATAAATAAATTTTATGAAAAATATGTTTTCAATTAAAATTCAGTATTTTTCACTATTCATCAAATCATGAAACTTATCAAAAAAATCCAAAAATTAAACAAATATAAATTTTGATATTACCCTTAAAAATAATATGTTTATTTTTTAAAACATAATTTATAAAAGTGGTAAAAAAATGGATTTAAAACAAGTTCTCCATCAAAAGGCGGTAAAACTACTTTTTAGGAAAATACATTTTTTAAGCGTAAAAATTGATTTATTCTTATATGATTCCTATAAGATCGTTTGGATGAATGTAAAAAAATTATAAAATAGTTTATAATTATTATATAATTACCTGGGTTGTTTCATTTTTCCCTGATTTTTGAAATTGTGTCCTGTTAATTTAATTCACTTATTAAATAAGTGGGGATATTTTTTTCATCATAGCATATTCAGATTCCCATGTTTCCTCTTCAACCATATGGTGTTTACATAAAACCTTAACCTGATGAATCAGATTATTCTTCAACAACTTCTCTCTATGTCCAAGAACCTGAACTGGGTATTTATCATAAGAAATATTCTCTTCCAACAGAACTACTTCTTGACTAAAAACATGAGATAGATCTGACAAATATTTCCTAATCATTGAAACATGAAATATGTTGTGTACCTAAGATAAACTCAGAGGTAAGGCCACTCGGTAGGTAATCAATCCAAATTTATCTAGGATTTCATAGGTTCTAATTATCTATGTACTTAGCTTTCCTTTATTACCAAAATGAATCACACTTTTCCATAAAGAAACCTTGATAAAGACATGATCACCTACCAAGAAAGAAAAATCCTTCCCCTGGTTATCTGCATAATTTTTCTACCTAGTCTAGGATGTACTCAAGTGTCGCTAAATTAACTAAACTTTCTATTCCATTTTCTATTCCAATTCTAGTCCCATAAAGTACTTTTCACCCAATTCGTCCCATAATGTTGTAGTTCTACAATACTTTCAATATAATTCCTCAAAGGTTTCCATCTGTATAAGGGAATGAATACTATTATTATAATAAAACTAAACCAAAGGAATATGTAGATCTCAAAATCCTCAGTAATCTATTGAACAATCACGTATAATATCCTCCAAGTACTAAATTGTTTTTTATGTCGGTCCATCTCATTAAGGATGAAAAGTTATGCTGAAATTTATTTTAATTCCCAAACACTTATAAAGGCCCTTCCAAAAATTAGAAGTGAAAATGGAATCATGATCATATACAATGGAGAAGGTAACTCCATGTAAGCTAACAATATCTCTAATATACAACTACGAAAGTTGATCTAGAGATAGAATATCTCAAATAGCAAGAAAATTACCATATTTAGTTAGTCGATCAACAATAACCAAGATCATATTGTTACCTCAAGAAGTCTTTAGTGATCCCACTAATAAATCCATGTCTATATTTTCCCATTTCCACTATGGAACTAGAAAAGTTTGAATCATTCCATTTGGAAACTATCATTCTTCTTTAACCTTTTAATAAGTCAAATAATTTATGGTAATGTCAATAATTTCTCTTTTCATTCCATCCCACCAGTAATACTCATGAAGGTATTTTTGCATCTTAGTATTGATGGGATAAACTGAAAATGGAGAACTATGAGCTTCACAAAACAACTCTTTCTTCAGTTGTGAATCATAATGAAAACCTAATCTCTTCCCAAATCTGACTGACTAAAAATTAACTTTTCTATTATCAAAAACACTTTTAAGGGAAAATTGAGAAACCACAAGATCCAACCTTGCAACCAAATAAAAAAATTAATAAGGATAATCCAGGTCAAAGCTACCAGATCTACCCCTCCCCAGCAATTAAACCTTGATGAAAAGCCTCAACCCTCACATGAATGCTCGACAAGCAATCCCGTTCAGAGTTCAAAGGGCACAGAATTGATGGGAAATCCATACCCTCTCAAACATCAAATTACAAATAGTATGCACAGGTGAAGGATTCTTGCTTTGAACCTCATTTGGAGCAGATACATGTAGTATGCTAGTTGAAAATACATCAAAACTTCACAGTGAATTAAAATAGTCATCAAAAAATAGATCCCAAACAAAATAATGAAATCCAAAGAAGCAGATGCCACAAAAACCAATAGCAGATTCCTCCCATTCACTGATGTCCAACAGGCCGCAGCACACCAACAGCTCTACCACTTAAATGCATTCAACAACAGTTCCACCACTTCAATATATTCAACACAATAGTCAAAAAACACCAGAATAAAACCTGTGAGATATGTCTCGGGATGCTGGAAGTTAGAATAATAGTACCCCCCTGCACCACACCAAGACCAACCCTAAGCCACGCCTGAAGGAAACTATCCAAATCGGAGCCTTCACCACCGACACCAAGCCTATAACACCAAGACACTGGCCTGATGATGTTGGAGCTTTTCCTGAGCCATCTCCTAGCTAACAGAGACTTTACCACCAACACCGAGCTAAGAACCAATGCCAAAATGTGCACCGGAGGAAGCCAAAGCCACTCCTGAGCCAACTCTAAGATGAAACGTCATAAATCTAAGTCAGGTCCTCATCTAATCCAATGCTGGGATGACGCACCATGGCATTCAAAATAGGAATCCTCGCCAGTTCATCGAAGCCACACTGACATTGAGGAAAGGGTGTCAACGCTGACCTGCATCATGTTTTTCCAGAACAAGATAGCAGAATTTATTGTTATAATAACTTCCAAACCGAAATTCATCAACTCATTAACCAATGGGTCATGTTCCAAGCATATCTTGGTTAATGTTTCATTACTTTTCTGACATAATGCATCATCCACTTTATTTTATTTTCTAAAATGGTAATGAATTGTGAAATAATAATATTTTATTAGTTTCATCCACCTTCTCTATCTCATGTTCAATTATTTTTAAGAGAATATATACTTGAAAATTTAATTATAAATATATATTTTACATTTTAGTTTATTAAAATCATGCCTCCAAATTTTTAATGTAAAATACAAAACATCTAATTCCAAATCTTGTGTAGGGTAATTTAACTCATGAGGTTTCAACAGATTTGAAACATTATCAATTAACTGAACATTATATATTAATACACAACCATTCCCTTTCAATAAATCATCATTATAAATGAAAAATTCACCATTTCTAGAATAATGATCTAGAATTGAAGCATTCACTATTCTTCTTTACAACTTCTAAAAACAATCATCGCATTATTTTGTATAGATTAACTTAAATCCTTTTTGAGTTAACTTAGTTAGTGGGATAGATAACCATGAAAAATTTTCAACAAACCCCTAGTAATAGCCTGCTAAACCATGAAAACTATGAATCTCCTCTATATTTGTGGGTCATGGCCATTCATCAACAGCTATAATATTAGAAGGATCAATAGTTATTACATCTTTAGAAATAATGTTACCATGTAATGAAATTTGTTTCAACCAAAATTCACATTTTCTAAATTTCCCATATAGTTTCTTTGCTTTAAAAGTTTTTAAAACAACTCTTAGAATGTTTTTCATACTCTTATTTACATTTAAAATATACCAAAATTTCATCAATACACAACCACAAACTTATCAAATAAATCATGAAATATTATATTCATAATATCCATGAACACAATAGCTGAATTAGATAATCCAAATGATATAAATACAAATTCATAATTACAAAATATAGTACAAAATGTAGTCCTCAGAATTTCTACATCCTTTAATCTAAATTGATGATACCCTAACCTCAAGTAAAACTTTGAAAAATACTATTCCCACAAGAGATGATCAAACAAATCATCAATATGAGGAAAAATATACTTATTATAAATAGTGATGTTATTCAAGGATCTACAATCAATGAAATGTTTCATTGAACCATCTTTCTTTTTAGTAAAAAAAAATGGATCACCCCATGGTGAAGTGATAGGTTGGATGAATGCTTTATCTAATAACACCTAAAATTGCTTCTTCAACTCTAAAAGTTCCATTTCATCCAATAAACAAGGAGGTTTAGAAATTTTATTCGAATTAAGAATTAATTTAATAGTAAATAAAACTTCTTTATCTGGTATAATATGAGAAAAATCATCAGGAAAAACATTCAGATGATCGTTTACCACTAGAACATCATTAATCTAAATAGTTCCTTTGCATTTAACAATATGTGGAATATAACATTCATTTCCATCTTTTAATAGTTTCTCATATTCTTGATATATTATTAATGGTATGGGTTTATTTTTGTACATAAATTAAACACTTTCTAAAAAGAAACTTATTTAGATCTATAATCTATCTTAGCATGGTAAACAAAAAGAGAATACATACCCAGAATAATATCAAACATTACTAGAGGAAAAATAGTGATGTTTTCAGGTAAATGCTTTCTATATAAAATTATTGGAATATTATTATAATTTAAATTTTACATAATATTTCTTCCATGTTTTTTTACCATATGTTTTGGATTCATTTCTTAAGGTATAATTTCTAATTTACAATAAAATTTTACAAAAAAAAAATAAATGTGTAGACCCTGAATCAAATAACACATTATACTTTTCTGTAAAAAGAACCAATATACATGATACCACATCATTTGATAGATCAACATATGATGATATAGTTGCAATGAATTTTTCTAGACACTTATGTTTCTCATCTTATTAATTTACACCTAAGTGACTATATTTAAAAAAACATTAGAAAAATGACCCAACTCTTTATAGTTAAAGTATCTCACTATCGTATTCTCATTATTATTATTTTGATCGTTTTCCTTGAACTCATGAGACACCTTTAAAAACATTCAACATCAATATCACTTAATCTAATTTACAATACATTCTATGGGATTATTTTTACCACACTTTTCACCAGAAGTGAATTTGATTTTATTACCTCTATATTTATCTCATGAATTCTTCCCCAATACATGAAAACACGATTGCTTCTTATTATTGTCATCACAAGGCACATATGTGTTAGAAAACACCATCTCAACTTTTTCATAAAAATTAATGAGTTTATCATAACTTCTAAACTATCATAAGGCCAAATATCTTTATAAAAATGGTTTCAAACTTGAGTAAAAAAAATAAATTTTACTATCAAAGACCTAAATAAAATATAGTATGTACCTAGAAAGTCTCGTAAAATTGGATTCATACATAGCTACAGAATCATAAATATTCTTTATTAGTTCCAATAATTGTTTTTCTATTCTGATCAGAACAGTTTTAGGAAAATAATTTTCCATAAAAACAGATATTATAATAATAGCTTTATAGAGTGTCAATATTATCTTTTTTACTAGTACACTTAACCAGAGACCACCATTTATCAGCTTCACCTTTAAAATGATAAAAGGAAATTGTTACCTTTTGATGTTTTGAATATCCCATGACATCATATCTTTTCTAGTTCGTCGATCCATGCTTCAACTACCACCGAGTCTGTTGATCAAATAATATATGGGGGATATTGCCTCTTGAAATAATCCATAAAATAAATTTTACTTTAGGGAATATTAGGTTCCTCTCTATCATGGATACTATGACCATTTATCACCATATTCAGTGGATCCATCACTACAAAAAACAATTCTGTTATGACTCTGATCATATCAGGATGTTAATTTGGAAGGATGTTTTCCTCTTGATGTCTTCCCACCATAAGAACCTTGTTTCCTCAATAGATAACCATTCTGAACAGACATATATTAGATGAAGCAACATGGAAATCCTTAAATGTTATAACATTTTAACTTATCCATAAGGTAAAGTATTTTAAGGGAATGTTATTTATATTACCCTAACCTCTAAAGTTATCTAAACTGGCCTTTGCTACCAACTATAAGTTCCCAACATTAGAAATTACATATTATAGTATTTGTTAACAATAATTCAATTTCATTCACATTCAGGATTTTTTTATGTTTATATTTTTAGGTAATTATGTCATAAATCAAAAATAACATTTCAAATTATTTAAAAGTGGATACAACTTAAACTGTATCCATTTATTCCAAAATATAAAACTAAAATAAATCATGATTTATTTTTCCGGAAAAATCATCATAATAATCATCTTGACTTTCTCCTTTCTCTTACCCATCTTAATACCCTTAAAAAAATTATCTTGAGAACAAAGAACTCAGTAAGGTACATAAATAAAGAAATCATTAGTCTAGTTAAAACTTGAAAACCATTACAAATCATTTTCTTAAAAACTCATTTGAATCCATAGAAAAATAAAGAAGGTTACATGGAGAATCATTACCATATTACTATTACATTCACCCTTAAAAATGTAATAACCAAATGATTGACTTCTATTACTGAAATACCCAATGTCTTGGAGAGCTATAATAGGGCTCAACCAGACATATCTTGATCTATAATGCGGCTCAACCTATCAAATATTTAGCTTTAATTGGGATAAAACCATCATATATTAATCTATAATGGGTTCCATCAATAAAAAAACCATGAAAAATCTTTTAAACCCAAGAGAAAAACACTTTCAGATATCAAGTTACCTTTTTATTATAAAAAAGACTTTTAAAATATAAAAATCTCACACATAATAATGAAATAATTTTATTCTTAAAGAACTATGAAAAATTATAAAGAAAAAATTAAATTAATAAATCATCATGATAGTGGTAGAATCAACACGTGATGTATAATTTCAAAAACATTCCCTTTGACATTGGTAAAAGTATTTGAGAAAAGAACATTAAAAGAGGGGTTTTAAAAGAAAGTCCCTTACCTTGGTTCTGATTCATCATTTAAAATCTGTATCATCCTGATTAATAAACTTAGGATAATTATATATTATCTTTAGATCCTTTTTAAAATTTATTATCACTTATTATTATGTCATAATAGTTACTTTATTATGTAAGTTTATTTCAGATGTTTTAACGATATTCGTAACTTGAGTCCAAAATGAATTTGGTATGATGTCAATAGTCATAATTACATTATATCCATAATAAAATTCATTAAATAATAATAAATTTTATAAATACTTTATACTTTTAAATAAAACCATTTATATACGTTTATGAAAAATGAACAACGTTATAATCATGGAGACTATAGTTCGTACGTACACATGAGTAATGTTTTAATTTTTAATTGATCATTTTGGAAAGAAGGTAAGAATTATTTTATCTTTTCTGAATTATCCAAATATTATAACTATATTTCTAAAAATTTAAATATAATTATATATATATCATCCGTATTATGTGGTGATGAAAAATGAATCACATCACTTTGTGGAGGTGATAGTTCACACACAACCATCAACAACGTTAACATTTTTATGTGCTTGGGAAGGTAAGTAAACCAATGATATATTATTTTTTTAATAATTATAAATTTTTCATGAATATAATTTATAAATATTAATTCCTTAATTATAACTAGTCTTGAGAGACACTAATGGAAAATGGATTATATTGGTTCGCGGGGTGGTAGTTTGTCTTACACATGAATGAATAATTCATTTCCCATTTGATGTAATTGAAGATAGATTTAGGTGATGATAGTAACATAATAACATCTCAGTATATTTATGATAATATATTTTTTATTTCATCATGGTGGAATAATAGTTTTAGTGATTGGAAAAAGAAATAAAATAGAAACACTTGATTAAAAATTATGCCTCTATTTAGGATGACCTCCTTTAATTAACACCTTAACACCTATAACGATGGTGTTCTGCCTAAACTAAGGCCTCTAGAATGTGTTTAGGTATTGTAGTAAGGTATCTAGGAAGATATTTATAACAACCCTGCTCTTTATTTCATACATAAACATGATTTATTACATACAACCTTCACTTGATACAACATAGAAGATCAAGAGATCTAGTGTCTTTTGGGCTTAGGAACATTACATAACAACTTAAAAAATATAATGCAACAACTTATTGAAAAATTCTTTTACATGACCACTACATTCCCTCGTACTTAGCATTGTATGGGATAACCTGAGGACATGCATAAGAAAAGGGTGAGCTATAATGCCCAGTAAGGGAGTAAACAAGGAATAACATGAAGATTGCAATACATGGTAGGAAATATTCATATCAATGGAGCACAAGAGAAACATGAACATAAATTAAAGATAAATCATAATAATTATAACCTAGAAATGTGGCAACAACACTTAACATGGAATTAGCATGAGTCAAGGCTCATTGCAAATGGAGCATGAGTAAACCCTCATTGCACATGAAGCACGAGTAAACCCTCATTGAACTTGAATTAGCATGAGTCAACACTCATTTCACATGGTGTATCATGATACTATACTTTACCCAATTCATTAGAGCGTTATTAGGGCACACCCTTCTTAAACATTTCATTTCATGCAAAAGTGTGCCACATTGATCATACAACATGGAATCAATCATTATCATTAATTCCATGATATATAGATGTGGAATACATAAATGAAGATTTATAATCAATAAGTAAATTTTAATAAAGGTGAATACCCTTGATAGATAAATGGGAATGGTATTCACTACACAATGACATTGGCTTGGAAACTCGTAGTGCAATTTCAGCAGCATAACAGCATGAAATAAGAACTCATAAAAAAAATTTGATGATAGATAAAGGGGTGTCTCACCATATTTAAATTAAATGGATAGTACGGGGGTCATATAGATACATTTAGAAATGAACTTAATGGAATTTAAATTCATAATACAAAATAATTACTTGGATGTAAATTAGGTGACAGAAATACCTCACAGAATTTCGGCATGGTAATGGATGTATATGAAAGGCATTAATGAGAGAGAAAGTGGTCTCACATCATCCAAAAATAAAAAATTCTGTATGGGGGAGGTGATAAATCATACCCCAACATTTTTAATTTAAAAAAAGGTCACAAAAACTTAAAGAAATTTGGACAAAAATGATAAAGGAAGAAACCCCTTACATGGAAGTGTGCTTCCAAAGGCTTGGGAGAGGATTGAGAGAGGATTATTGGGATCTTAGAGCCTTGGGAGGATTCTAGAGAGAGTATGGAAGAGGTTGGATGAACTCCAATGGCTTTGAGTGAAGAGGAAGTGGGATCATGGGTTGGTTTATATAGGAAATGAGAGGGAATTTTTTATTATTTAGGTTTGGGACACTACACTTTAGACTAATCAAAACCAAAAACAAGCACATGGTTTTTGCCCATGGTTTTTTTCAAATGGGGGTGGAAAAAATATTTAATGATTCCAATGGCTTATCTTCTTAAAATAATAGATTTTATTATGTGGAGGTGAGTCACACTCTCAAGGAAAACAATTTAAAAAGGCAAAATGTTTTATAAGTCTTGGAGGGTCCACTAAAGCTTTGTAAAATAAATCAAAAAAATATAAAATCGTATTATTTTAATGGTAAAACATATATTGGCCGAAAATAATGTTTATAGTATTTTATTACATCACTATTGGGTCATTATGATGTCATAAAACACATTATATATTTAAACAGTATTTAATTTTTACCCAAAAATTTGGTTGTCTTAGAAAATTATGAAAAATTCACCACTGGATAATTTTGACATCCTGATTCCAAATATAATATTCATTTTATCTAAATAATTGTCTAAATTTGTAAATTTTTAATTTTAAAATAAAAACCTACATTTATCGAAAACTAATGGGTTTTGACAAAAATATCTTTCAAACCTTACTAAAAATTACAATTGTGTTTATAAAAATTATATGATCAGTTATATTTAATAAAAAGAAATTTATTAATAATACTTTATTAAAATATTATTTAATTCAGAAATCCCTTAATTCTTCACAATATATTTCTTTTTTGAATGTTACCTAAAAATACTATTTATGCTTTTAAAAGTATTTTTAAAGTAACAATAATAAAATGAATGCAGATTATTTATAAAAAGATAGAGTACATAGTCATAGTTCTACGGTCTTGTTATATAACCCCTTATAACACCCTCATAATATTGAAGGGTAAGGTGTGCGATGGTGACAGACTATTGGGGTGGCTCAGATAACATCACTCAGGTGGTAATCTCTTTTAACTTCCACTTCTCCCATAGTCAGTTCCGATCAAGTTTAACATGTTCAAGATCATCATTGACATTGTCAAGAGAAAATCCCAATTATTCCACCTCTTTTACGAGCTCTGAAAAACGGGCTTCATATGGGGAAAGTCTACGAGATGTGGTCATCAATTTCTTTGTCTAAGTAAATTGAATTTTTTAAATCCCTATATTTATACTAATCATGTGATCAATTTTCAATGACTATATAGCAACAGTCACAATGGATAACTGTATTTTAAAATCCAGAAACATAAATCCAATGAAGTTCATAGTTTATATAACCATAATAAGACATTTAATTAGATCAAGAGGAATTTTCATTAATGATTTTTTGGGTTGTTACAATCTCCCCCCCCCCTAAGAAATTTCACCCTCAAAATTTTATTTTCCCACACTAAAACAGATGTGGGTAACTTTGCTTCATCACTTCCTCCAATTCCCACGTCTCTTCTTCAAACTTTTGGTTTTTCCACAACACCTTAACGAGGGGCATTGTCTTATTTCATAGAACTTTTTATCTACGATCTAATATCTTCACTGGTTGCTCTTTATAAGAAATATTATCCTATAATTGTACTACCTCTGAAGAGAGTACATGTGAATGGTTTGATATGTACTTCCTTAAGAGGGATACATGAAATACATCATGTACTTTGGCCATGGTAGGTGGAAGTTCTAGTCGATAGGCCACAGCCCTGACACAATCTTGAATCTCAAAGGGGTCTATGTACCTAGGAATTAACTTCCCTTTCATTCCAAATTTCATGACCTTATTCAACGAAGATGTGTGTAGAAATACTATGTGTCCAAATTTAAACTCAAGGTCTCGTCAACGGTTACCTGCATAACTCTTCTGTCGACTCTGGGCAACCTTGATATGTTGGTGAATGGTTTTCACCTTCTCCACAATTTCTTCAACTATTTATGGTCCTAACAGCTTACGATCACTAACTTCTTCCCAACATGTCAGTGTTCTGCACATATTCCCATACAAGGCTTTATAAGTTGCCATTTTGATTCTCGAGTGGAAACTATTATTGTAGAATAATTCAACTAGTGTAAGATGTTGGTCCCACCATTCTTTGAAGTCTATAGAACATGATCTTAACATATCCTCTAGTTTCAGAATATTTCGCTCAGATTGGCCATCAGTTTGAGGATGATAGGTTGTACTGATGTTTAGTTTAGTATCGGGAGCATGTTAAAGACTCTTCCAAAACTTAGAGGTGAATTTTGGATCTCAATCAGATACAATAGATAGTGGTACTCCATGAAACCCTACCACTTCCCTGATATATATCTGTGCCAGTTGATCCAATAATAAATCCTCCCAAATTGTAATGAAGTGTGCAGACTTTGTAAGACGATCCACAACAATCTATATTGCATTGTTTCCTTTGGATGTTTTCAGAATTCCGGTGAAAAAGCCCATGGTGATGTTCTCCCATTTCTATACCGGTATGCGCAATGGTTGCATCATCCCCTTAGACTTCTGCCTCTCTACATTCACTTACTGACACACCAGGCACTTTGATGTATACTCAGCGATCTCCTTCTTCATATTATCCCACCAATAATGATCTCATATATCTCAATACATCTTTGTATTTCCATGGTGAATAGAGAAATTTGAACTATGTGCTTCATCCAAAACTTCCTTCTTCAGCTCTGGACTTGATAGAACACATAGTCTTTTCCCAAATCTCACAATTCCTTCTTTATTAACTTTGAACTTAGAGGATTCACCTTTTCGAATAGCTTCCACTTTATTCTGAATTCCCGCATCATCCATTTGAGCATCCTTTAACTTTTCCAAAATAGACAATTGAGCAATCATTTGTGAAAGGATTGATGATGTCCCCTTATTTATGATTCCCATGTCTATCTTCATCAAATATAAGAATATTGGATCATTTTCAATTCTCATCAATGATAGAATCGTTGGCTCCTTTCTACTTAGAGAATCTTCCACCTTGTTTTCTATCCCAATGTGGTAATGGATTGAGAAGTCATAGTCTTTGATCATCTTTAACCATCTTTGTTGGTGCATGTTCAACTCTTTCTGTTTGAATATATACTTCAGGCTTTTTTGGTATGTATATATTTCACACTTATCCCCAAAAAGATAATTACACCAAATTTTTAAAGTGAAGATCACCATATCCAACTCTAGATCATGTGTTGGATAATTCTTCTCATGACCTTTCAATCGCCTTGATGAATATGCAATGACTTTTTCATTTTTCATCAACACACAGCCCAAGCCCTTCTTTTAAGCATCACTGAATACCACAAAAATTTATCCACTTATGGGTAATGTGAGCATGGCCACAGTGATAAGAATCATTTTCAACTCCTTGAAGCTTTCATCGCATTCATCACTCCAATAAAAATTTACTCCCTTCTGAGTTAGCTTGGTAAGAGGGTTAGAAAATCGTGAGAAATTTCTCACAAATCGTCGATAATATCCAGCTAACCCCAAGAAGATACAAATATCTATTACCAATGTTGTCCTTAGCTATCCCTCTATTGTAGCTTTCTTGGAGGGATCCACAGATATCCCATTTCTTGTGATGATATTTCCAAAGAATGATACCTCCCTTAACTAGAACTCACACTTGCTATAATTTTCATAGAGCTTCTCCTTTTGGAAGGTCTCTATTATAGTTCTTAGATACTCCTCATGATCCTCTTTGGTTTTGGAGTATATTAGAATATGATCTATAAAGACTACCAAATTTTTTTTGAGGTAATCTCTAAAGACTCTATTCATCAAGTCTGTTAATATTTTTGGATCATTAGTGAGTCCAAAAGGCATTACTATGAATTCATAGTTCCCGTATCTTGTATGAAAAGTAGTCTTGGGGATATCATCCTTCATCACCCTTACTTGATAATATCCCAACCAAAAATCTACCTTGTAGAAGTATTGTGCTCCATGCAACTGATCAAACAAGTCGTCAATTTTTTGGAGATGATACTAGTTCTTTATCATGATTTTGTTAAGCTCACGATAATCGATGAAAAGGCTCATTGAACCATACTTCTTTTTGATGAAGAGGATTGGTGCACCCCATGGTGAAGCACTTGGGTGTATAAACCCTTTATCCAAATTCTCTTGTAGTTGTTTTTTCAGCTCCTCAAGATCCACAATAGCCATTCTATATGGAGTCTTGGATATTGGAAACTCCCCAGGTATAAGATCAATTGATAATTCAACATCTCTTCAAGGAGGAAGACCAGGAAATTCCTCAGAAAACACTTTAAAAAATTATCTCACAATAGGAATGTCTTCAAGGATGGCTGCCTCCTTAGACTCAATCATCTGATCCAGATATGTGTGCTCATAGGGCAGTAATATCCATGCTTGAGATGATGGAGCTAAAGAAGATTCATCTTCCTCCTTGCACTTGTACAGAATCAGGGGTTTATTCTCTACATGGAGAGTGATTTCCCTCTCACGATAATTTATGTTGGCTTAATATAAGAAAAGCCAATCAATGCCAAGAATTGCATAAAATTCCACCATATTGAGTATGACGAGGTTCTCCAGAATGTTCAATCCACTGATTAAGATAGGGGAGGAGTTATATTCATGGGATGCAAGGATTACCCCATTTTTCGTACTCATCGACATCTTTACTTCCATGATTTTTGGTGGTGTTGGGATAGTTATACTAAACTTTAGAGATATAAAAGAATGCGTAGAACCTAAATCAAAAAGTATGTTCGCTAATCTTGAATGAATAACTAGTGTACCTATCACCACTTCATTTTTGGGGTTCACTTCAATAGTAGTGATGGAAAAAGCTCTCCCTTTCTACCTTGGAGGTTGTTGGTTGCCTCTGAAAACCCTTGGCTTAGGGAACTGATGTTGACGCCGAAAAAATCATGCAACTCCCGGAGGAAGTTTCGGAATGACGAAGCGAAGTCATATTCGGAATCAGAGGCCCGGTCAGGAGGCCTGGGAAGTGGTGCGCAAAATAACAGAGGATCCGCGAACAAAAATGTTCTATGTGTGAAGGGCTCCCGGGATTCGCGGAATTGGACCGGTGAGGCGCACAATAATTGCACGCCCCGTGTCTCCACTGTGAGAATTTGCGCGCAAGTGGTTCCCGGCGCGGAAAGCTTCGCGCGCCGCCTGGATTCCACGCCGAAGGTTGCCTATAAATATAAGGTGACCCCGAACGGTTTGGGGGTTGAGGAATCCGAATCGACTCTCGTGCGTGCAATTAGGCTCCCCCCACACGAAAGATGACACCCAAGTAATCCCGAATTCTGCGCAGTCTTGCCCTGGAGTTCACCTTTGCACGCAACTCCACCAGCTTCAGTGAATTTGCCCCTTTCCCCGGTTTCCCTACTTGCGCGCAATCCATGGGTCGTGCGCACAATACCCTACCATGCGCGCAAAACCTTGCATGCAATTCCCTATTCGCGTGCAATTCCAATACTTCAATTGTGCGTCGTCCCGGGGTTTTGCGCGCAAATCGTCCCTTTTGCGCGCACAAGGCCGAGGACCCCTCACCTTGACGCCCCTTGGCTGCCCCCTGCACCGGCACCTGATGTCTCCCCTGCCGGGTATGCACGTCATGCGTTGTTTTCCCGCACAGCCTTCTAGGCTCGTGCGAAGTAACCTCAAGGTCCCTTGTGCCGTGTTTCCCATTGTGTTTCTTTTCCTTATGCTTCTCCGCATAGGCACGCTAACGGCTATTGCTTCTTCGCATAGCCACGCTAACGTGGACACCCCGGTGGTTTGCCCTGCGACCCCCTTTCACCACGACCTTACCGATGCCTTCCCTTCCACAAGGGGTAGAGGGCGTTGAGCATGTAAGCCCTAGGGGTGTTTAGAAAACCCACCTCGTCCAAGCTGCAGGACGTTAAACTGCTAAGCACCTCGTCCTTAACACAAGATGTTAAACTGTGGTCCGACCCCATGCTTCGCACGCAGGGTCCCCCCAGCTCGGACATTTCTTACGCCACTCGTCTCCACGGGAATGGACTCTTCCTCACATGGAATGAGATCCTCCTTGTCGGAGCGGTGTTTGTCTGCAGGGGAAGGGCTGCCTCAGAGCGTAAGCCCCTAACCTTTTGTACGGATGATTGCACCTGTGCATCTCCGTACTTCCCCCCTGCCAAGGCCAGTGGAGTCCTTTTCCCACTGCGCTTTTTCACACCGCGGGCCTCCACCCTGGAGTAAGCCCCGGCACCAAAGGCCGCTAACCACACGTAAGCCCCTATTTCATCTTTGGGCCTCTCAATGCGTAAGCCCCATTCCACTTCTCACGGATTCACCCTTCGCGATGTGATCATCTGGTCCCTGGTGCCTCTTATTTCCAACACCGAGCATGAATCACGTGGGCTTAGAGTGCGCATCGATCATGACATCCTCCTATGGGCCGCCTCAGAGCGTAAGCCCCATCCCAGCAAACTACGTGGACTTTGATCCGTGTTAGCGCACGGTACGTAGGAAGCCTCCATGAGGTTCAAGCCCACCACCCAGTTATCCCGACCTTTCCATGTCGTTTCCCTGACCACCTTGGGCTGCCTCAGAGTGTAATCCCCAAATCTTTCGTCCTGCATGATGTTAAACTGTATTTCGTCCTACATGACGTTAAACTGTATTTCGTCCCGCATGACGTTAAACTGTATCGCGTCCCGCATGACGTTAAACTGTATTCCATCCCGCATGACGTTAAACTGTATCCCCCCTCTTGGGCCATCTTAGAACGTAAGCCCCATGCTTCACCCCACCATCCATCCTGATCCTTACCTGGGCCGCCACATCCCGGTGAGATCATGCCACCCTTTCCCACTCCATGTCATACGGGAGGCCGCCCACGTGCGGGCCCCAGCATCGGTGTTTCCCCCTAGGGATCCTTTATCCCGATCCATCTCCGCAAGACGTTAAACTCGTGACATACCCCATGTTAAACATGGGAAGCTGCGGAAAACCTCAGATGGTACACATTCCCCGTGTTCGATGTGGGATGCCTCGGGCTTCCGCGCCCTCGAGAATCCCAGTGATGAGGGACCAAAGACAGACATGCCGACGATGCCCCAACGTGACCATTCTCCTCACAGTAGGTTGTTGTCCCAACAAGACCCCTTGAAGCGTATTGATGGAAGAAGCGTAATTAACTGGCATCCATGTAGATATGGCACCGGGAGTGTGCTTCACGAATCCGTCTTAAATCTTTGAGGGAGACTCGGACTAGGTGACGAGCTCCGAGGAGGAATCCACGGAAGGAAGAACTGACATCCCATCATCCCGGTTTCGATCAAGGAGAAGATGTCCCTAAACAAGGAACAGATGCCGCCCGCCTTTGGAAAGCGGGAATGCGGGGCCACAAGCAGCGCGCCCTCCCCGGCGGACGGACGCGCGCGCCCCGGCGAAAGCGTTGGAAACAAAAAATGGTGAACCCAACGTGAAACTCTTCTCCTCAACATGGGGAATGGTAGCCGTTGGAGCATCGGAATAATAGCATGTCGCCAGGACCGGGTAACCCTCACTGGGACGTGAAACCGCCAGGGGTCAAGGCCGTCAAGACGTTGACTACTTTGTTCTGTGACGTCGTCATCATAGTTCCCTCTCGTCGACCACTGAAGACGGAATGATGCTGGTCCTTGGTTGTCGATCTCCCTTCCTGTTGATACTAATGGATTCATCTCCCTATTTCTAGGAATCAGATCACTACATTCGGAGCTCGATCGCCACCTGCCCACCGGCGCAGGGGTAGGGGCAGTGTCGACGCGGCTACCCCGCGTGGTCCCACCTATCCCACGGCTCCTCCGACTTCGACCGTTGTAGCAGCCAAGCGCTTGCGCCCCCTCTCCCCGTCAGAAATCACCCAACGGAGGGTGATCAATAACCTGGTTCGTATGTATGACGAGGAAGGGATCATCCCCACCAGGGGCATGGCCCGCTTGGATCTAGAGGCGGTCGTGCCTCACCACCATCGCCGCCCTCGAGGGCCGCACAGGGAGCCGCCGCTCCCCACACCGATGTTCAACCACTTCGGAAGCCTATCCCCAGAGCACTGTGACACATCCCTCCCCTACGCCAATGAGGTGGGGGATGTCCGGGTCCACCAGATCGGCGATCCATCACAGGGGTTACCGACAAGAACCCCCGCCAGGCTGCGTCGACGCCGCCGCCTGACTCCCCGAGCCAAGGAGTAGGCAATCTTCATGCCTGCACTGCCAGCTCCGGCTCATCTGACTCGACGCCAGCGTCGGACGCGAGTGGGGGAGAATGCCCATCCTGGGGCACCAGCATCAGCAGCCATTGTGGCTCCAGCCCCTGCTGACTCTTGTTCCCAGATCCCTGCGCATGTTTAGCAGGGGCAGCCGCGTGCCCGACTGGGATCAAACCCCTGACTGCCCCGCAGGTAGGTTGGGTCGAATCTCCCGGTCGCGGACACTAGCAATGGCCACTGCGGGCCAATCTGCGGTAGTGCCGCTCACCATGAAGGCTCATCTCGTTCCGCCGATCTGGGAAGCCGAAGGCTTCTTCGCGACGGCTATGCTTCGGGTAGGACTCCTTCTAGCACCCACCGCATGGGGTATGAGGTCACTCCCCCTACCGCCGGTCGCGAGCATGGAGCCATTGTGTATCTGGTCGATCACTCACATGGAGGTCCTCCCCATGTCCCATTCGACATCTTTCCCGGTGATTCTTGCACCCCAGCCTTCGGTCCCCTCTGCCCCAGCTCTATTGTGGTCAGGGGACCCGATGACGAAAGTCATCCTTACCCTGAGGAACTACCCAGGGGCAGGAAGGTCGGGCGTCATCGCCGTCGGAGGAATGTCAAGGGATTCCGGATGGGAATCAGACCAGTCTGTTTCTCGGATTCCGAGGTAGAGTACGACTCGACGATGGAACCTCCCCACCAACCTTTCGAGTTGAGGGCGGGGATGGGGACGCGGCGCGTCAGTCTTGTACTCCCTGAATGCGAGATCCGTATGATTCCCTCCTCCCTTCGAAGGTATATCCAGGAGGACAAGGATTTGGCGTACCGCCAGGGATCAAGCCCGCAGTTGCCATTGATCTCCTCGGAAGCACCTCTCGCCCCTGTTTGGGAGGGTGAAGAGGTCGTCTGGGGACCAACGGAAGGATCGTGAGGCGACACACCCTCGGCGAGCACCGTCGTTGCGACAGGAGGCCCGTCCGCCGGCCCATCCTATCGCGACGTGGCAGCCAGGGCACTGCAACCTCGGGAGGATGACCCAGGGATCGGCGGCCAATCTGCTTGTTCACCGTATTCCCCGCCGGCCAGCCCACCGCCTCGACGGCCTGCCTCGGCGCCATTGCCAATTCCCCGACTTTCCTCGGTGGACGAGCAGGGGCGGCAAGTTACGGACCCCGAGCCGGAGCCGTGGAGCTTCTGGACCATTCTTGCAGCGGGCCACTTCCCTGAGAAGTTTTGGCCGGTCGCAGAATCGGGTTTTGATGTGCCAGAGTCACTCACCCCGGGAGAGTTTGAATGCTTCCACCAGATTCTTCGGGTGACTCACTCCAGCCTTCGTCATCAGCTGGCGCCTTATCCTGGGAGCCAAGCGCGCCTCGAAGAGATTGGTGAGCAGTGCCGCCGGGTTGACCTAGTAGCACTCCCCGCAGTCTGGCACCCCGAGTCATTGGGCCTCCACGAGGCCCTTCAGCAAAAATGCATCCAGAGTTTTCAAGTACTCCGCAGAGTTATTGAGGAGGCCATCCCCCATGTGCACGTCCGCGGGTGGGGGCAGTATGCTTCTCTCCTCTTCTGTGTGATCCGCCAGCAGCCTGACCCACTAGGCAGCCCTGAGGGAAAGTCGCCAAGGGAAGTAGCAGTCAACATGGCTAACCTTTCAGATGAGGGAAACATTGTGGAGCCCCTCAACGGGGACTCACCCCCCGAGGACAGGACAATGCTGGACCAATCTAGGAGGATTACTTGCCAACAGAGGAGCCTCCTAGGCCTTCCTGTACCCACGGAGGCACTGGCACTGAGCCGAAACATCGGCAAGGGTAAAGAGCCCGTCGGGCCTGTTAAACTCGCCGACCCATCTGCCTCATTGCAAAAGGCAGAGGAAGATCCCGAGAAGGCCACGCTGCACCAACAGCTAACCGAGCAAAAAAGGCTGGTTGATGAGCTCCTGGCCGAACGCATTGCAGATCGGCGGCCTGTCCACGGCAACCATAGACCAGGACAGCAGGGGAAGGAGCATCTACCCCTTGCTGAGATCCCCCTGAGATACCGTGACCGTTTCGTGTTCACCGACATGGGAGACACTGGAGCCCATGGAAAGAGGGCGCGATATGTTTCGCCGAACCCTCCCGAGTAGCGAGGCAACCTGGGAGACCCGGCTCTGTTTCCTCCCGCCGCTCCGACAGTCGCTCCGCCAGCTGCCCCCCGAGCCGCTGAGTGCGACTATCGTATCGAGGAGCCTGGCAATGCGATTTTGGTTAAAGATCCCCAAAAGGACATGAATCCACATCTGGATGATCTGATGGAGGTACTCATCACTCGCTTGGAGGCCCTAGAAACTCGGCAGGTGGCGATCCCACCGGATGTCAAGTCGTACCCCGCATGGGTAGATGACATGCCGGCCCCGCCAGGATTTGGGAATCCCACTTTTGCCCCCTTTAACGGGACCGGAGACCCGCCAAAGCACTTGGACCACTTCAACTCGAGGTGCGGGCCTATGTTGGGGACTCCGGCGCAATAGGAGGCTGCCAAGCTCTGGTGATTTGTTCAGACGCTGGAGGGACTAGCGTTCGTTTGGTACAGCCAGCTCCCTGTTGGATCAGTAACTAGCTGGGAGGACCTTCGTCGACAATTCCTCTACCAGTTCAGTTCCACAACCCGGAAGACGAACATTGCAGACCTCTTCAGGTGAAAGAAAAGGCCCGACGAGCGAGTTACGGACTTCGTCGCCTGGTGGAAGGGGCTCACGTACTCCCTTGACATGCCACTGACTCAGGAGCAGTTACTGACGATGTGTGTGGGGAATGTCAAGGTGGAGTTGGTTCCTTCCCTGATCACGCAGAATTACCCTGGGGGGTTCCAGGAATTCTCGGACAAGGATCAACGCCTCGAGAAGCCCTGCAACAGGCCAGTCAGGCACGTCCGCTGCCTCCTGTGATCTCCGCAAGGAGAGCCACCAGAGCCGAGCTTGCTGCTGTGGTGCAGATAGAGGCCCCCAGACTGCTAGAGTTGCCGCCGGTGAGGCCAGCTCAGCAGGGTCATAGGGGTCCACCCCCACAGCCTCCGGCCCAGCAGCGACCGCCTCAAAATCGGCAGGCGCCTCCGCGTAACGCACCGCCACCACCAAGGTGAGGTAATCTGGCTCCGCCTCCTCGTCCTTCTCCTCCGGTCCCTGGCCATGGTCATCCCCCAAGGGTCCCCTTTCTAGGTATAAGGAATCGGGCTTACTCGTTTGATGAGGCCCAGGTCCCCGGTTATTTCCGTAGCGCCTTGGAGTAGAGGATTGTGCGGCTGCCTGAGTGCCGGAAGCCAGAAGAGGCGTGTCTCACGGATCGCCCTGACTACTGCCCTTATCATCGGTTCCTGGGACACACCATCCAACAATGTTATGTGTTCAAGGATTGGCTCCAAGACCAGATTGACAACAACATAGTCAGGTTGGGCCCAGCCCCGGCACAGGTGGCAGGTGTCTTCGTGGGATCAGATGGCAGTAGTGACGACGGGGACGGGTGGGAACAGGTTTCCGACCATGGGTCCCGGATGTATAATGACTGGATGGCCTGCAGGACGGTCGCCCGTGCCCATGGCATCATCTGTGCCCGCCTGGATCGGCCAGAGCCCTCAGAATCTGTGAGCGCCGCTTCGGCCTCGTCATCCCAGCCTGCTTCTTCCCAGAAGAGTAGGCGGCGACGCAAGAAGAAAGAACGCGCCCTGCCATTGCCGTCATCTTCTCGTACGCTTGGCGATTTCATGCCCCCGGGAATGGGGGTCCCTTCGAGACCCCGTCCGTTAATGGATGACTCCTCGACCGAGAGCCCGGGGTATCCTTCAATTAACACCGTAGAGTTGGTAAATCCCTTTGTGGCTCTCGACGACGAGGAGCACCGGGTGAATCTCCCCGAGAGCCCGGGGTACGCTTTAGTTAACACTGTAGAGTTGGTAAATCCCTTTGTGGCTCCCGACGATGAAGAGCGCCGGGTGAATCTCCCCGAGAGCCCGGGGTACGCTTCGGTTAACACCGTAGAGTTGGTAAATCCCTTTGTGGCTCCCGACGACGAGGAGCGCTGGGTGAATCTCCCCGAGAGCCCGGGGTACGCTTTGGTTAACACCGGAGAGTTGGTAAATCCCTTCGTGGCTCTCGACGACGAGGAGCGCTGGGTGAACCTCCTCGATGTCCCCAGCTGTCGTCAACGTCGACGGAGCTGTGGCTACGTGAATCGTCGGGGCATAGCGGTTGTCACCTCCAGTCAGGCTGTGCACACCACCGAGACCAGGAAGCAGGCCCGGTGTAGAGAGCAGCACTCGCAACTCCCTCATCCGGTGACAACAGGTTCCCTTCCACCACCGTTTGTGTTGCTGGATCGGGCGGAATTTCCTTTCCTGCGTCGAAACCAGCCCAGCCCTGCCGTTGGCCGACTATGGCCTTCCGGTCCTAGCATGGAAGCCACCTCCCGGGCTTCATCTAGTGAACAGCGGGACGTACCTAGTACCAGTCAGTAACCGGTCCCACCAGCAGGGCCCGTCATGCCCCCAATCGCAGAGCGACCTCCTGTAAGCAGAAGCTCACGATTGGCGCAAAAGTATGATGTCCTGAAACATATGGCCGGCATTCCGGCGAGGCTTTCCATCCTGGAGGCCCTCCGCCTATCATCTGAAATGCGTGAGGTGCTCACCGAGGCTCTGAGGATCCCCCTTCAGTTTGAAACAGAGGTAGCGGCCGCAGAAGCCTTCCACACCGAGGTGATTGAGGAAACCGAATGTCAGGTGGTTATCTCATTCTCCGGTGAAGATGAAGACCCTCCCATACAGGGGCACATCCGCCCGCTGTACATCACCAGCCAGTTCAATGGAGTGGAGGTATGTCGCTGTCTTGTTGACACGGGTTCTGGGATTAACTTGATCCCAGCTCGGACACTGCGAAAATTGGGGTTGTCTGAGGATGATTTAACTCCCTCCGACCTCAGAATCCAGGGGTATGACAGGACCGAGAAAACTCCACTCGGCAAGATTTGTCTGAAGACCCAGTTCGGCAGCTTAATTTCCAATACTGAATTCATGGTTGTCTCTCAGGACACTTCCTATAACGTGTTGATGGGCAGGTTGTGGCTCCATCTTCATGCAGCGGTTCCCTCAGCATACCATCAGTGCCTCAAATACTCCCTTAAGGGTCAAGTGGGTGTGCTCCAAGGAGATGTGTCCCTGTTTGCCTCTTGTGAAGCTCGTTACCTAGATGCAGACTACTAAGAGCAAGGACAAGCAGATCCTGGTAGGTGAGGTTGATCCTGCCACTGTCGCAAGTGATCCCTCGGCAGGTTTGGATGACGCATATGTCTTCCCAATCCATCGGTTGGAGGCCACAACTCCCGATATGGGAGAGTGCTTTATTGTCTCGGGTACCAGAGGAATGCATATTTCCGGGTCTAACCGACGGCAGGAAATCACCTCGTACTCTTACACCAACCAGGCCTGGGTGATCCCCGAGCCTCCTACCCCCGTACGATATCGGGACGTTGGGCTTATGGCAACGGCGGTGCGTCATACGTGCATGTTTCATCGAGCCGGGATCGACCAGCTCAGGCCAACGCAATACCACTGCTTTGATGTCATAAAGCGTGGCCCCTTGGTCCGCAGGCCGGATGGGATTGGATCAACCGCCTTTGTCGCTACGGTCTCCACGGTGCATGAGCCTCTCGTTGTGACGACCTCTGCCGCCCAAGTCGGTGCTAGCTCCCAATCAGGGTTGAGCAGCCCCGAAACGGCTCCCTCCGTGGATGATCTTTCCCCAAGTGGAGAACAAGACATGGAAGATGCTCCTCCTACCTTTGAGGAGGGCATCTCCGCCATGGTCGATGAGCTCGTATAGGTGAACCTCGGTAGTGAGGCGGACCCGAGGCCCACATTGGTCAGCGCCGCTATCACTCCCGATGAATGGAAACGGTACATAGACTTCCTCAAACAGCACCGTGATGTGTTTGCCTGGAGTTATGAAGAGATGCCGGGACTAGATCCCCAGGTAGCCGTCCACCGCCTTGGCCTCCCGGCAAACCATCGCGGGTTCAAGCAGCCTCCCAGAAAAATGCACCCCTTTCATGGTGCCATGGTTGAGTCTGAAGTTGATAAGCTCATTAAGGCCAACTTCGTCAGGGAAGTCCAGTACCCCAGGTTTCTATCCAACATTGTGCCCGTCAGGAAGAAGAATGGGTAGATCAGGGTCTGCATCGACTTCCACGATCTTAATCGCCACTGTCTGAAGGATGACTTTCCTCGTCCCGTGATAGAGTTGTTAATCGACGCAACGGCCGGGTTCCAAGCCCTCTCTTTCATGGATGAGTACTCTGGGTATAACTAAATCTGGATGGCCCCCGAGGATGAAGAGTACACTACCTTCAGGGCCCCCCAGGGCACTTTCTGCTATCGGGTTATGCCCTTCGGCCTGAAGAACGCCGGTGCCACCTATCAATGGGCTATGCACCGCATATTCAAGCCAATCCTCGGGACACTGGTGGAGTCCTATGTAGATGACTTGGTGGTTAAATCTCGTCAGCGCCAAGACCATCTCAAAGAACTTGAGAAAGTGTTCAGTTTTCTCCGTTCTCGTCACCTGAAGATGAACCCGTTGAAGTGTGCCTTCGGGGTCACCTCTGGAAAGTTTCTTGGCTTCATCGTTAGGTATCGAGGTATCAAGATCGACCCCGAGAAGATCAAGGCCATCAGTCAGATTCCTCCCCCGAGTAATATTCGGGAGCTTCGAGGCCTCCAAGGCCACTTAGCCTATATACGCCGATTCATTGAGAATTTGGCCGGAAAGTGTAAGCCCTTCTCTCGGCTCATGAAGAAAGGCGCCGTCTATGGGTGGGATGAAGAGTGTCAGACCGCTTTTGAGGAAATCAAGCAGTATCTGCTTCAACCTCCGGTCCCGATGCCACCTGTTCCAGGAAGGTCGTTGGTCCTTTACGTGACCGCCCTAGAGCAATCCCTCGGTGCCCTTCTCGCCCAAAAAAACAACGAGGGAACATAGAATAGCCTCTACTACCTCAGCCGCTTTCTCCTCGATGCGGAGATTAGATATTCTCCCATCAAGAAGAGATGCCTAGCGCTCGTATTTTCCATGCAGAAATTGCGGCACTACTTGCAGCACCATAAGGTACAGTTAGTCTCTTGGGTAGACCCGTTGAAATACATCCTGAGTCGGCCTATGTTGACCATCCGATTGGCACGTTGGGCGGTGGTACTCCAGCAGTTCGACATTAGGTTCGTATCTCAGAAGGCCGTCAAAGGACAGGCGTTGGTAGACTTCTTAGCTGCTCATCTAACCTCTGCGGACCAGCCTCTAGATGTGGGCTTTCCTGATGAGGCAATCCTATCAGTCGATCACGCCACCCCATGCTGGCAAATGCACTTTGATGGTGCCTCCTGAAGCCCTACCGGTAGAAGGCTCAATGATCCTAGGCTTAACAGAGTGGGTCTGGGTATCGTCTTCATCACCCCAGAGAAAGTCGTGCTGCCATATTCTTTCTTATTGTCAGAGGGCTGCAACAACAATGAGGCAGAATATCATGCCCTCATCACTGGCCTTGAGTTGGCTCTAGAGGTTAATGTTCCCCACCTGTATGTAAAAGGGGACTCTGAGCTAGTCGTCAAGCAGGTTAACGGTGACTACGCTGTCAGGAAGCCAGACCTCGTGCCTTTGCTGGAGTCCACCCTCCATCTAATGGCTAAGTTCCCCTCCCGGCCAGATGTCGTTCACGTTCCCCGGTCGCAGAACAGTCGAGCAGATGCTTTGTCCAGCCTGTCCGCATCACTTGTGGAGCCCAAGCAGGATGACCTAATCATCCACATGGTGCACCGAAGATTCATTGCTCCTGTTATCCCGGAGGGCGGTCGTGGCCCGTGAGTGAACCATCTCACTGCTGGTGCCCCCGCGCCGGGACCCCCAGGGTTCTAGGCATGGTGATCAAAACAGTTCCTGACTGGCGGACACCTCTGGTTGAATATCTCCGGCACGGTAATCTTCCGATGGACCGAGGGGAGCGGGAACGAATCTGGCACCGCGTGCCGCAGTTCACCCTTCAAAGCGGTCCTAGCCGTGAGCATCTCCTTTACAGGCGCGGGTTTGATGGTGTTCTCCTCCGTTGTCTTCAAGGATTTGAGATCCCACAGGTCATGCATGAAGTGCACGCTGGCTCCTGTGGCGCCCACTAGGTCGGGTCAAAGTTGTCCCACCAGATTCGGAGATTGAGATACTTCTGGCCCTCCATGATCCATGACTGCATCGAGTATGCCAAGAGGTGTCATGCGTGCCAAGTTCATGCTAACTTTGTGCATCGGCCACCGGAGCCTCTCCATACTACTAAGTATTCTTGGCCCTTTGCAGTCTAGGGGTTGGATGTCGTAGGGCCCTACCCACCGGCGACGGCCCGCCGGTTTCAGTTCATCTTAACCACCATAGATTTCTTCTCAAAGTGGGAAGAGGCATCCCCGCTTAGGGAAGTCAAGGCTGGTTCTATCGCTGACTTCATGAGTTCCAATATCATTCATCGGTTTGGAATACCTCACGCTATCCTCATGGATAACGGAACCAACTTCCGAACGGATGAGCTGAAGAGATTGTACGCCAAGTACAACATTCGCTTGAACCACACCTCCCGCTATCATGCGCAGGTGAATGGACAGATTGAGGCATTTAACAAAACCCTCTCTAACATTCTGCAAAAAATGGTCGGTCAGAACAGGAAAAGTTGGCCGGACAAGCTCCCCAACGCCCTCTGGGCTTATAGGACGATGACTCGCAATTCCACCCAGGTGACCCTGTATTCCCTGGTGTACGGAGCTGAGGTCGTCCTTCCCATCGAGGTCCAACTTCCCTCATTGCGCACGGCGGTCTATGACCAGCAAGCGCCGGACAGAGTTGCCAAGATCCATCTAGCCGAATTGGAAGCGCTGGATGAAAGTAGGCTTCACGCTTTACATAACCTGGAAAGGCATCAGAGTAGGATGGCTCGAGCTTTCGATAAGAAGGTTCTCCTCCGCTCCTTCCTGCAAGGTGACCTGGTGTTGGCTCTCAGAGCGCCAATGATTCCCGGCAGGAAACCACCCAAGTTGGAGCCCAAGTGGTAGGGACCCTTTATTGTCCACAAGGTATATCCCAATGGTGCATATTCCTTGGTGACTATGGATGGGGAGTGTATCACTCCTCCCACCAATGCCAGGTTCCTCAAGAAGTATTTTGCCTAAACGATGGTCCTACATGACCTTAAACTATACGGTCCAGCATGAACTTAAACTGTATGGTCCAGCACGACCTTAAACTACACTCTTCCCTACGTCTGGGCTCTTCTTGCTCCGAGTTCTATGACCTAAAACTAAGATCTATATTCCGTCCAACATGACGTTAAACTGTATTGTCAAGAACTACGTGTGGCTTGATTCTCATCCTCATGAGATACGTAGGACCGCCCGGACATTTCATCTCGGGTCCATCCTAGGTGTTACCAAATTCCACCCTTTCTTCCTTCTTGGTCCGAGTTCTAAGACCTAAAACTAAGATCTATATTCTGTCCAACATGAAGTTAAACTGTATTGCCAGAACTATGTGTGGCTTGATTCTCATCCTCATGAGATACGTAGGACCTCCTGGACATTTCGTCTCAGGTCCAGCCCAGGAGTTACCAAATTCTGCCCTTTCTTCCTTCTTGGTCTGAGTTCTAAGACCTAAAACTAAGATCTATATTCCGTCCAAAATGACGTTAAACTGTATTGCCAGAACTACGTGTGGCTTGATTCCCATCCTAAGGGGATACGTTGGACCGCTTGAACACCTAGATGTCAGGTCCAGCCCAATATCTTAGGAGATCCCACGATCCCCCGATGCCCAGGGTGTTTGGCATTACGCCCACTCTTTTGCCCAGGGATCTGCCATCTCTTGGCTGCTCTCGGACTGAGCCCTCTGACCCTTTCCAGTGGTCTGCTAATGTGCTCAAAGCACTCTATTCTAGAACTTGGAGTGCTAGATTCGACTTAGGCAAGTTCCATTTACTTTCCAAGCTTCGTGTTCCCCTTCATTCAGGCCCCCGTCATCTTTCATACCCGGAGGGACCCCCAAGAAAGGTATAGATACAACGCCCAAGGGCTCTCCTACCATCATGGGCCAACGCCCCCGAGGGTTTCAGACAACAAATTGATACAAATCCCGCGTTTCGAACATGGTCAGCGGTTGATGCTCATTTTTTTGTCCCCGTGGCTAACACGACAGGATGCTGTGTTGCGAACATGGTCAACAGTAGTCCTTAGTCGTCATGCCGGTTCCCCAGGCGCTGAATGTTAGTGGCATGGTTCATGTCATTTTCTGCCCCGCTGTGCCAAGGTGGAATCTCGACAATCCTTTTACTAACCCTCAGTACACCCCCACACATCAGACAGACCGAGCTGCGTAATGGTGTCTCTCGAGGCTCCCGCGATCTGAGCGCTAGAGTATGTGCTTGGGTCTCTTCTTTACGGGTTGTGTGCCGCTTGACCTTCATCCCCTTAGGGGAGTGAGGAGTCACCTGGACATTGGGTTTTGGGCCCAGCATAGCTGGGAGCTAGCATCTGTTGCCCCTCCCTGATTTTTGAACCCTCATAGGCTCTTTTTCCCGAGGCTCCTCTCTCGGTTGGTCCAAACCATATGACCTTAAACTGTGTTGTTGGTCCAAACCTTATGACCTTAAACTGTGTTGTTGGTCCAAACCATATGACCTTAAACTGTGCTGTTGGTCCAAACCATATGACCTTAAACTGTGTTGTTGGTCCTGCCACACGACCCTAAACTGTGACATTATCGTCCTGGTCACACGATGAAAAATGGCACTGCATTGTGGTGACCTCGTTGTAGAGGACATCACGTTGGGTATTGGTTTTATGCCATGCCGTTTGTCAATGCCTATCACAGCTTGATGTTTGTGGCGACACCATGGCCTGCTACTCTGGGTCGGTCGCTTCACAACAACAAAAACCACTCACCTTAAAGGACAAACAAGATTTATCAAATGCCGCTTCTTTTAGTGCAAGGGCCACACCCACACTCCCCCTTTTCCTTTGGCACTGGTATCTTACCATGTCACTTTCATAACTACATATGTCTTGATTCTCATCCTTATGAGATACGTAGGAACGCCTGGGGCACTTCCCCGCGGGTCCAGCCTACCTCCATGTTCGGTCCCTCGAATCGAGCGTTTCCCCGGAGAGCACATGTTAACTAAGGCTTAGGTCCTCCTTCACGTCGGGTTTGTTGCCGCCTGGACATGTGTCCATTTCTCCCATATCCTCATGATCCGAGCTCTAAGACCTAAAACTAAGATCCTCATGGTCCGAGCTCTAAGACCTAAAACTAAGATCCTCATGGTCCGAGCTCTAAGACCTAAAACTAAGATCCTCATGGTCCGAGCTCTAAGACCTAAAACTAAGATCCTCATGGTCTGAGTTCTAAGACCTAAAACTAAGATCCGTATTCCGTCCCGTATGACGTTAAACTATATTCCGTCCTGCATGACGTTAAACTGTATTCCGTCCAACATGACGTTAAACTGTATTTCCAGAACTACGTGGGCTTGATTCTCAACCTTATGAGATACGTAGGACCGCCCGGATGTTTCGTCTTGGGTCCATCCCCATGGATTGGTGTCATCAGGATATCTACCCTGAGCATGTTCGGGATGCCCCATGGTAATGATGGGAAGCGGTAGTTCTCTTGCCAAAGAAGTCCTTCCTGGAAATTGGGATGACCTGTGATCAGGTTGGTACGTCCTCCTAATGCGCCCCCGCCCTGGCGGCGCAATATCGAGAGTGTTGGACTCTGTTCAAACAAGCCACTACTCCACCTTCCGCGCTTTGCATTCCCCCTTATTCGGACCCTCATTTCCTTTCACGTTTGACGGGACCCCCTAACAGTATGGATGCTTGACCTATGGTCCGCCTACTGTCCTGGGCCAACGTTCCGGAGAACTGATCATGTTTAACGGGACCCCCTAACAGTATGGATTCTCGACCTATGGTCCGCCTACTGTCCTGGGCCAACGTTCCGGAAAACTGACCAACGATATTTGAGTTAGGCCCCATGTTGCGAACATGGTCAGCGGTCAGCCCTCATTTATGTTCCTCCCATTCCAGGCCAACGTGATATGGGTGTTGTGTTTCCGCCATGGTTGACATTTATCCTCCATGGTTGCGCCCCATTGGGTTCCGAATTTAGGTAGCTTGATGCAACCTTTCTCTCCATCCCCCTGCGTTCGGATGGATTTCAATGCCCTGGCAATGCCCTGCTTGTGTGTTGAGACACATTGAGAAGTCGACACATCAATCGGCCCGGGGTCTCTTCAAAAGTCCAGGCCCGATTTTGGACGCCTGAAGCTTGGTCAATGCCCCACAGTTGAACGGAATGATGGTACGAGCACCTCTTGCTCTTTGCATTGGGCATGTCCCACAGGAGCCTAGGGGTGAGTTGTTATTCGTTTCGAAACTATGTTTGATCGCATTAAACCAAGGGTACAAAAGAGTGTATTTGGCCATATATTGGATTGAGACGATGAGCAATACAAGAAAAAGTTCATGAGATGGCGAAAACAAAGCCCTCAGGGTTTAGCGTGCTGAAGCGATCTTTCCAGCGCTGCTACCCTCTGGCTGGTAGCCTCCAGGACCACTTTTCGCCCTTCAAAGACTCTCTCCTCATCGGCCACCACAGAGCGCAGCTCATCAGCCCTAGCTTGTGGTTACGCCCGCTCACTTCGAAGCACGGTCATCTGGTGACTTGCATCCACCAGTTTTTCCTGTGCATCAGCCAGCTGGGCGGTCAGTTGCTCCACAAGCTCAGAGCTTGTTGCGATGAAGACCTCTTTATCTGCCGCCTGCCCTTCGAGGTGCCGGACTTCTTTCTCCTCCCTCAGTAGCGTTTGAGCGCTCGTTGATCCTTCCTGGCACTGAGAAATGTCGGCGCGCTGGCTGCTCTCGCGCATCTTCTCGGCCATGTAATCATAGACCGTTAGATGAAGGCGCTGAGCATCAGCCCCTCCGGTGCACAGGAAGCGCAGCCAGGTCTGAAGTGATCCCATCCACCTCAGCCAATCGGACCGGGGCTGCCTGAGAAAGCACTGGATACACTTCCACCCCTTGCGCCGTGTCATCCGGCTCTCCTCGGCTACCTCTGAGTCTGATTCATCAATCTCCTCAGGGTCAGCAGGTCGGTATATGGGGAAGACCGCCAGCAGATCGGCAGCAGGATCCACCCCAGGGATGTCTTCATGAGGAATAGAATCCTCGACGTCCGGGCGACCTTCCCTCGCCCCAGCAGCAATGATGCCTCCACCAGCTTCCAATGGTATTCCGGGAACAGCGCTGCTGATGTCCGCCTCCCTTTGTTCATCTATTGTTGGGGCCGACTTAGTGCAGAGAGCATGTTCCGAGCGAGGTGGTATGTCTGCCGCTGGTCCACTCGCAGATGGCCCAGGCTCCGCAGCCTGACATGCCTCCAGTGTTGAGATCACTGCGCGTGGCATACACTGGTCAGACGGGATCTCTTGACACCAAGAATCAGTAGTGAAGCGTGAGACTTACAGGAATCCAGAGTTTCGGTCCCCAGAGTTTCGGTTGCTGCAGGAGCCGCCATAAGGGGAGACCCCTCTGCGCTGGTTAATTCAATGATGGGTGTCGGATCCCCATCATGTCCCACTGGTTGCTCTCCGCCTTCCTCTAGTGGGGACGCCTGTCCACCACTCAGTTTCTCCTGAGTAGGGTGGGGAAGTGAGTTTAGAAGTTGGAATGTAGAATGGATGAATGAGGGAAATGAATGAAGACAGAGACAAACCTCTAGAATCTCAGTTATGTCGAGATCAGAGTCGGCAATCTCACCGCTCTCTCAGAGAATCCCTTGGTAGGTCGCCCCTTGTGAACCCTCACCTTCAAGTCCATCTTCTTCGTCTTCTCCCTCGCCTTCTTCCTCTCCGGTTTTCTCCTCCCCCTCCGGCTCTTCATCACTGTCGCCTTCTCCCGACGACATCGCTTCCAGATCATGCTCCTAGCCGAGCATCACTTTCACCAGGAAAGTTGGCTCCGCACGCCGCCCCCTTTGGCATGCATATGCATCCATGGCCGTCAGATAAGCGTTCCGCCGATGGAAGTTCACTCGGTCGGTAATCCGAACGAGCCTGACCTCTGGCAGTTGGATCCCGTTCTTCATTATCTTCTGCCAGATGGATTCGACGCTCAGCAATTGCCGCAGGGTCATCCAGGCCGACCACAGTTCCAGGAGAATTCCGTCTTGAGAAGGTTCAAGAAGATATCTTATCTGCTTCCCAGGCAGTCCCCTGGCCGCCTCATGTGACCCACCTGCGGGTAACGAGGACGTGGGGGCACCAGGTGATGTCCTCGCTGTCGAAGTCCCGGCCTGCACAAGCCTCACTGCCTGACGCGCCCTTGGTTCTCCCCTTCCAATGGCACCTTACCTTCTTTCCCGTCGCCCAGTTTCTGCATGAGTAACTTCGAGTTTCCGGACGCGCTTGCGTAATAGCCCCTCAGGGTACGCAATGGTCCAGTTTTCAGCATATTTGGTTGCTAGGCCGGCATCGACCCTGGTGGGAGGGAGAGTAACGACGTCGCCAGAGCCGAAGGTGGTAAACATCAACCACATCTGGAGCAGGACACATGGATTCTTATCCTGCCAGGCAGCCGTGAATACCTTCTTCGGCATTCGCTGGAGGCACCCGAACTGCCTGGCGAATCGGGATGGCACGTATGGCTTGCAGATCACCTTCTCGTCGATCCGATCCACGATCACCCCACCCCGAATGCTCTGGAAGTATTCCTGCTGTTCCAGAGAGCCTCGCCCGTTGTCCACCAGTTGGCCGACCGGGGTGTGGAATGGACTGAAGTTGAAGTTGGCATGGTTACCGATGCGGATCCTCACGCCCTCCTCATTGAGCGTCAATGGTGCCACCCCTTCAATGTTTATCAAGGACGATCGCAAGCCATTTCCCGGCGGACGGACGGCGTTTGGGAAAGTATACCGGCCGAGATGAGCCGCCACCCAGCCATGGAAGATCTGGAAGGGACCACAGACCCTCTGAGGCGACCCCCCTCGTGAGATGCGCCCTAGAATGGTATACAGCTTGGATAGCACGGGGACGCCCAAGTTTAACCGTTTGTTGGCGGCCATGGAGCCCGCCATCACCAAAGTCGCTAGATGGATGCCCATCCTCGCATCCCACATCGGCAAGGGCCACCCGCTCAGGAAGGCGGCAAGGAACCCAGCATACCGGACGTTCGGGTCCCGGGACTCAATGACGCGGTAGCCCCATGATTGGTATTTCCCTGCCTCAAGGGTCTTCTAGTATGACCCATCTTTGCTCCTCTGATTCGCGGTTGGGCACCGTTTGCCCCGTCCCGGAATCTTGACGGCGGGATCCTTCTCGAGGAACAGGCTGAACCAGCCCTTGTAGGCGATGTCCTTTAGAACGTCCTTGACCCCCAGCCTCTCTTTGGCCAGCTGCAGTAGGTTCCACGTCAGCATAGGCGTCCGCGACCTGTCCCCCCAGGTGTTCTTTGGAGTAACGAACTCATCGTATTGGTAACCCTCCAGTGGGATACCGCTGATGCAGTGAACATCCCAAAGACTAATGTCGACTTCCCCGTGATGAAGGTGGAACGTGTTGGTGTCGAGAGACTACCGGGTGAATAGCTCTGGTCCGAGTTTAGGCTGATGGTGGAAATGGAACTGTGATGTCCATACCGCCTCGAATAGGCCGATATACCGTAGTTCGTCTCCGAACTGGTCACAGGTATGGCGAACCCAGAATGCCCAGGCCCATTCGCTGGTGAAGTTACCCCCAGACCGCAGGTCCCAATCCTTCAGCCAGCCCTTCGTGTCATCTGTGATGCTCTGACGGAACGTGCTCGAGTAGAGGGCCGGAGAATCCTCCGCCACAGGATCGTCCCCGGTAATGGTCCTAGTCCTCGGGTTCAGGACATATACATCCATGTGTCTAGTTTCCCTGGCAGGACGGTCATTGTTGGTGATGTTGTAGCGAGGAATTTCATCCTCCCGAGCCACCCAGGACCGCGGTGTTTCCACCTCGAATCCCAGCAGTGGTACCTCCTCCAGGATTCCAAAATTCTAGAGTGGGAGGTTGTCCGAAAAGGGATATGCCTTTTGGTTCAGAGTCAGCAGATTGAACAAGGTGATATTGTTGGATACGGTCACCTTGGCGCCATATACCTCCTCATTCTCCGCCATTTCTGTCCTACGGGCAGCGGCTTCCCCCTCATCGACTCGGTTTGCAGCCATCTCGAATTTTTCAGGAGTTGGGCGGAATCAGGATGTAGTGTGCAGAATCGGAGTGTTCGGCGCACAATCTGGCTGAGTTTCTCGAAATCCTGGAGTTGAGCGCGCAATCGGCACGCTAAGCGCGGAAGGTCCCGGTTTGGTGCGAAATCACGGCCAACTTTCGGAAGGAATTCCGCGCTGCCAGTGCGTTATTACGCGCAGCCGCGGAGTAATTTCACGCACGAGAGCGATAAGCTTATCACGCGGAAACAAGCAGAAGTACGGATCTGGGACCCAACACCCCTTTTTATAGGCGAGGCCAGGGTTCCGCGTCACGCGGAAAGAACATTTCGCGTGCGTCCGTGGGTTTTGCGTGCCCCGTCGGATTTTTTGCGCACAACGTGATCAGGAGACTTATCATTTTGGCGTTTCGGTGTTTCCCTTGGAATCTGATCATTGCAACCTCTCGCCGATCCAATTCCAAGGGGGGCATTTGTTGACGCCAAAAAAAGCCCGCAACTCCCGGAGGAAGTTTCGGAATGACGAAGCGAAGTCATATTCGAAATCAGAGGACCAATCCGGAGGCCTGGGAAGTGGTGCGCGAAATAACAGAGGATTTGCGCGCAAAAAATGTTCTGCGCACGAAGGGCTCCCGGGATTCGCGGAATTGGACCGGTGAGGCGTGCAATAATTGCGTGACCCATGTCTCCGTGGTGAGAATTTGCGCGCAAGTGTTTCCCGGTGCGGAAAGCTTCGTGCGCCGCATGGATTCCGCGCCGAAGGTCGCCTATAAATATAAGGTGACCCCGAACGGTTTGGGGGTTGAGGAATCCGAAGCAACTCTCGTGCGCGTAATTCGGTTCCCCCCACGCGAAAGATGACATCTAGGTAATCCCGAATTCCGCGCAGCCTTGCCCTGGAGTTCGCCTTTGCGCGCAACTCCACCGGCTTCAGTGAATTTTCCCCTTTCCCCAGTTTCCCTACTTGCGTGCAATCCGTGGGCCGTGCGCGCAATACCCTACCGTGTGCGCAAAACATTGCGCGCAATTCCCTCTTCTCGCGCAATTCCAATACTTCAATTGCACGCTGTCTCGGTGTTTTGCGCACAAATCGTCCCTTTTGCACGCACAGAGCCGAGGACCCCTCACCTTGATGCCCCTTGGCTGCCCCCTGCACCGGCACCTGATGTCTCCCCTGTCGGGCATGCGCGCCATGCGTTGTTTTCCCGCACGGCCTTCCAGGCTCGTGCGAAGTAACCTCAAGGTCCCTTGGGCCGTGTTTCCTATTGCGTTGCTTTGCCTTATGCTTCTTCGCATAGGCACGCTAACGGCTATTGCTTCTTCGCATAGCCACGCTAACGTGGACCCCCCGATGGTTTGCCCTGCGACCCCCTTTCACCACGGCCTTACCGATGCCTTCCCTTCCACAAGGGGTAGAGGGCATTGAGCATGTTATCCCTAGGGGTGTGGAGAAAACACACCTCGTCCAAGCTGCAGGACGTTAAACTGCTAAGCACCTCGTCCTTAACACAAGACGTTAAACCGTGGTCCGACCCCGTGCTTCGCACGCAGGGTCCCCCCATCTCAGACATTTTTTACGCCACTCGTCTCCAAAAGAATAGACTCTTCCTCACATGTAATGATATCCTCCTTGTCGGAGCAGCGTTTTTCCGCAGGGGAAGGGCTGCCTCAGAGCGTAAGCCCCTAACCTTTTGTATGGATGATTCCACCCGTGCATCTCCGTAATTCCCCCTGCCAAGGCCAGTGGAGTCCGTTTCCCACTGCGCTTTGTTGCACCACGGGCCTCCACCCTGGAGTAAGCCCCGGCACCAAGGGCCGCTAACCACGTGTAAGCCCATATTTCCTCTTTGGGCTGCTCAATGCGTAAGCCCCATTCCACTTCTCACAGACACACCCTTTGTGACGTGATCGTCTGGTCCCTGGTGCCTCTTGTTTCCCACACCGAGCATGACTCACGTGGTCTTAGAGTGTGCATCGACCATGACATCCTCCTATGGGCCGCCTCAGAGCGTAAGCCCCATCCCAGCGAACTACATGGACTTTGATCCGTGCTAGCGCACGGTACGTAGGAAGCCTCCACGAGGTTCAAGCCCACCACCCGGTTGTCCCAACCTTTCCATGTCGGTTCCCTGACCACCTTGGGCCGCCTCAGAGCGTAATCCCCAAATCTTTCATCCTGCACGACGTTAAACTATATTACGTCCTGCATGACGTTAAACTGTATTTTGTCCCGCATGACGTTAAACTGTATCGCGTCCCACATGACGTTAAACTGTATTTCATCCCGCATGACGTTAAACAGTATCCCCCCTCTTGGGTCGTCTTAGAACGTAAGCCCCATGCTTCACCCCACCATCCATCCTGATCCTTACCTGGGCCGCCACATCCTGGTGAGATCACGCCACCCTTTCCCACTCCATGTCATACGGGAGGCCGGCCATGTGCTGGCCCCAGCATCTGTGTTTCCCCCTAGGGATCCTTTAACCCGATCCATCTCTGCAAGACGTTAAACTCGCGACATACCCCGTGTTAAACATGGGAAGCTGGGGAAAACCTCAGATGGTACACATTCCCCGCGTTCGATGTGGGATGCCTCGGGCTTCTGCGCCCTCGAGAAGCCCTGTGATGAGGGACCAAAGACAGACATGCCGATGATGCCCCAACGTGACCATTCTCCTCACCGTAGGTTGCTGTCCCAACAAGACCCCTTGGAGCGTCTTGAAGGAAGCAGCGTAATTAACTGGCGTCCATGTAGATATCGCACCGAGAATGAGCATCACGAATCCGTCTTATATCTTTGAGGGAGACCCGGACTAGGTGACAAGCTCCTAGGAGGAATCCACGGAAGGAAGAACTGACATCCCATCATCCTGGTTTCAATCAAGGAGCAGACGTCCCTGAACAAGGAATGGATGTTGCCCGCCTTTGGAAAGCGGGAATGTGGGGCCACAAGCAGCGCGCCCTCCCCGGCGGATGGACGCGCGCGCCCCGGCGAAAGCGTCGGAAACAACTGATTTTCAAGATTCTATGGTTATTTTCAGTTGAAGCAATGAACAATGCATTGAGAGTCGAATGGAGTGTTCCTCTCCACTATTGCAGCTATGGGTTTTTCTTGTCAGTAGTTAATGGTTAGGTGCCCTTCTCTTCCACACCTAAAGCATTTCCTCGTCCCCTTTAGGCAATTTCCATGGTGCTTCCTTTCGCACCTTTGGCAAGTGGGGTGCTGGATTTTCTTAGCACCATTGGATTTGTCCATCGGACCACCATAATTGAAGTCAAACTTATTCTTCTTATCCCCTTGATACTTCTAAGGTTCCTCAATCTCCATTTCAACCTTGAGGGCACATCAGAAAAGTTCCTCATAGCTGTCGAAGTCGTGGATCACCAGGGCTTTCTGAAGGATAGGTTTCATCTCACCAAAGAAGCGGTCAACCTTGCATTAGGGGGTAATGAAAAATTTGGAAGTGTATCATGAAAGCATTGTGAATTTTTCCTCATACTCTCTGACAAATTATTTGTTTTTTTTTGAGTTCAAGGAATTCCCTTTCCATCTTAAGGCGGAGGGTGTGCGGAAAATATTTATCAAAAAACATCTTCTGGAAATCCTTCTATTACAACACCTCGATCTCCTCCTTAGGATTCATATTTTTGATCAATTTCCACCATTTATTGGCGTCACCCTTCATACGATAATAAACCACAAGAACCGTCTCTTGTTCGGAAAATCTAAGGATGGAGAAGATATTTTCAATGGATTTGATCCATTTTTCAGCAATTGAGGGATCAGATGGTCCATTAAAAGTTGGAGTAATTTGTCTCATGGAGCTCTCAATAGCGACTTGTTCTTTATTCAGGGGGGGGTTGAACATTTATATTGACCCATGTTTCTATTCAATTATTGAGTTAACTGAGAGATTATTGTGACAAAGTTCGCGATTCCCGCTCTCATCGGATTCGGTATCTCATTAGAATAGTCATCACATTGGTCTTCACATCAGTTGTTATCCTGAGTGTTTCTATTACCGACCATTGGCTGGAAGAAAAGGAGAGTTAGGGTAACACATAAAGGGTAATCCAAGGACAAAACAGATGACTTATAAATAGCTTTTATGTCCTTAACTTATGAATCTATAGGCTTCAATCTATGTTATCCAAGATATACTTTCTAATATATATTCTTAGGGAAATTTGTGTATTCCCTTAATAATGGTTCATACAAATATTTTGAGTTTACCAATGCATATCCCCTAGTATTTTAGTAACCAAGAGTTCATTAAGGCCTATTTTCGTGTACCAGGATACCCCGAGTCAAGCCCAAAACTCCTTGTCGGAGTTTTCACCTCTAGGTACATCTGTGCCAGAGCTGCCTCTACCTGCTCGTATCCAGACAGGGATGTATTTTCTTGATATAACACTTACTCAATACTTCCCAATACAAAGTTATGTTTTTATTATACTTAGTATTATTCCTAAGTCTTCACTAGGGTTTTCTAATCCAAATCCCAAAAAAATAACTAAACCTGCCCTCTGATACCAACTATGACAACCCTGCTCTTTATTTTATACTTAAACATGATTTATTCCATAAAATCTTCACTTGATACAACATAGAAGATCGAGAGGTCTAGGGTATTTGGGGATTAGGAACATTACATAACAACTTAACACATATAACACAACATCTTATTGAAAACTTCCTTTACATGACCACTATATTCCCTCATACTTTCCAGTGTATGGGATAACTTGAGGACATGCATAAAAAAGGGTGAGCTATAAATCCCAATATGGTAGTAAACAAGGAATAATATGAATATTACAATACATGTTAGGAAATAGGCATATCAATGGATCGCAAGAGAAAAATGAACATAAATTCATGATAAAGCATGATAATCTTAACATGGAAATGTGGCAACAACACTTAACATGGAATTATCATGAGCCAAGGCTCATTGCACATGGAGCATGAGTAAACCCTCATTACACATGAATCATGAGTAAACCCTAATTTCACTTGAATTATTTTGAGTCAACACTCATTGCACATGACTTATCATGATATTATACTTTACCCAATGCATTGGAGCGCTATCAGGGTGCACCCTTCTTAAACATTTCATTTCATGCATAAGTGTGCCACATGGATCATACAACATGGAATCAATCATCATTATTTATTACATGATAAAGGGATGTAGAATACATACATGAATATTTATAATCAATAATTAAATATGCATAAAGTTTAATTCCCTTGGAATAGAAATGGGCATGGTATTCACTACACAATGACATTGGCTTGGAAAATCGTAGTGTAATTTCGGTAGCATAAAGGCACAAAATAAGAACTCATAAAAAATGGTTGATGAGAGAGAAGGGGGTGTCTCATTAAATTTACATGAAATGGACTGTAAGTGGGACATATAGATACATTTCCCAACAAATATAATGGAATTTAAATGCATGATAAAAAAGAATTACTTGTATGTAAATGACGAGAGAAAAATCCCTCACGGAATTTCGGCATGGTAACAGGTGTACGTGGGAGGCATTAATGAGAGAGAAAGGGGTCTCCCATAATCCAAAAATAAATAGGGCAGTATGGGGGAGGTGTGAAATCATACCCCAAAATTTGTAATTGAAACCAAATGGGGACAACAACTTAAATAAAATTGGACAAAATTGAGAAAGGAAGAAATCCCTTACTTGGAAGTGTGCTTCAAATGGCTTGGGAGAGGCTTGAGAGAGGATTCTTGGGATCTTGGGGCGCCTTGTGAGGATTCTATATAGATGAGGGAAAAGGTTGGACGAACTATAAAGGCTTTTATTGAAGAGGAAGTGGGAGATTTGGTGGGTTTATATAGGAAAGGAGAGGTAATTCTTTATTATTTTGATTTGGAACACCACATGTTAAACTAATAGAAACCACAAACCAGCCCATGGTTTTGGCCAAAGGGTAGTGAAAAACAATATTTTATGAGGCCAATGGATGAACTTCTTAATGTAATAGGGTTTCTTAGGTGGAGGTGAGTCACACTCTCAAGGAAAACAATTTAAAAAGACCAAATGTTTTATAAGTCATTGAGGATCCACTAAAGATTGGTAAAATAAATCAAAAAAATCTAAAATCTCATTATTTTAATGTTAAAACATATATTGGCCGAAACTAATTTTTATAGTATTTTATTTCATCACTATTGGGTCATTATTATGTCATAAAACACATTATATATTTAAACAGTTTTTAATTTTTAACCAAAAATTTGACTCTCTCAGAAAATTATGAAAAATTTACCATTGGATAATTTCGATGTCCTGATTTGAAAAATAATATTTATTTTATCTAAATAATCTTATAAATATGTGAATTTTTACTTTTAAAATAAAAACTGGCATTAATCGAAAATTCATGGGTTTTGACAAGAACAGCTTTCAAATCTTAATAAAAATTACAATTGTATTCATAAAAATTGTACGATCATTTAAATTTAATAAAAATTAATTTATTAAAATTAGATTTCTTAGTTGAATATTAAATAAAAATACTATTTGTGCTTTAAAAACTATATACAAATTAATAAAAAAAATTAATGAACATTCTTTATACAAAAATAATGTACATAGTCATAGTGCTAGGGTCTTGTTACATAACCCCTAATAACACCCACGTAAGACCAAAGGATAAGGTGTGAAATAGTGAAATACTCTTGGGGTGGCTCGAATAACATCGATCAATTGGTAATCTCTATTAACATCCACTTCTATCGTAGTCCATTCTGCTCAAGCTTAACATGTTCAAGCTCGGCTTGGGCTTGGTCAAGAGTGATGCCCAATGATGCCACCTCCTTTCTGAGCTCCGAAAAATGGGATTTGTACATGGAAATTCTAATGGATGAGGCCATCGCTTCCTTTTTCTGGGTAAATTGGATTTGTTAAAACCCTATATTTATACTAATCATGTGATCACTATTCAATGTCTATATTAGCAACGGTCACAATTCTTAATGGTATTTTAAAATCTAGAAACATAAAACCAATGAAGTTCAAATTTTATATAACCATAATAAGATATATAATTATATTAATACGAATTTTCATTAATGAAAGTTTGGTTCATTACAATATTGGCAGGAATAATAGGTTTTTAAGTGTATTGAATTGATACGAATGGGTGACATTTTATAGGATAGGGGAGGGGCACTTTTGGAATTATTTAAAATATAAAATTAATACAAATTAATTTTATATTCTAAATGGGTAAAAAGTTATTTATTTTTATTATATAATGATTTTGATTCAGAATACATTAATCCAATGAAAATTAATAAATTTTAATCATTTTTTTGTTCCTTATCTTTTTGTTTTAACCCTTTTAACTCTTAATATGATATCCTATAATTTACAGTTTGAGGGTTAACATAATTACTATAAAATTAAAAAAGACCAATAAATGAGCAATTTTTGGAATTTTTGGAATTATACTAATTATTTTGACTAAATTTAGTTTTTTATAATTTTTATATCATTTAGTAAAATATTATTTATTTTAAAATATTAATAATGTCAATTTTGACACAATTCATTACTTGACTTTTTTAAAAAATTATAACAACAAGATAAATTCTAATTAATAATTATAAAACATAAATAACATGTGAAGTTAATCGAAAAAATTCTTTAATTCCATTAGTCATCTAAAATTATATTTATTTTAGTAATTTTAAAACCATTTATTTGATGTTTCATTTAATTAAGCAATTACTGCATCACCATTGTGCAAGCCTTTAATTAAATTATTTCTTCTCTAAAAATTAAAAATAAATTATCATGATAAATATAAATGTTTTAGATTTCAAAATAATATTTTTATTCAAACATATCCCCTATATTACCCCATATTAAAAATATTTCACTTGTTAAAAACACAAAGTGTGACAAAATTGACTTTTCTTTCAATATAATATTATAAATGTCATACTCTCATCCAAGTGGAATAGAAAGATTATAATTTTATCCCAAGGATTATTTTTTTTTGAAAAAAACTCATTCGATGAAATTAGGTCAATTGTTAAGGTAATTTTATAATATTTATTAAATTATTTTTACCTTTAATCACCTGATTTACCCTTAACGGTGGTTATAAAAAATATTATTAAATTTAACATTCGTATTGCCAAAAAATAAAAGGGAACTATTTATTAAATTTTGAACTTATAATTATAAATACTTAATACATTTTAAAAAATCTAAAACTCATAAATTTCATAAATTAAGTTAAAAATAATCCCTTTGACGGAATAAGAAAACTTGTTTTTAAAGTAAAAATGTTCAAAAGATCACAAAGTTTTTATATCCAATTTCAATGTGAAGAATATTATAATGACCTAAATTTTATTAAATGATAAATAATTGATCATATTATACTTTAAAACAATCTAAATATATAACTCAATGCTATAAATAAATTCGATGAAAAAGAAGTTTTCAATTGAAATGCAGTATTTTTTCATTATTCATCAAAACATGAAACTTATTAGAAAAATACAAAAAAAATCAACCAAAGTAAATTTTTATATTATAATTATAAATAAGAAGTTTATTTTTTCAAATAGAATTTATAAAATTAAAAAAACTAAATCTAAAACAAGTGATCCATCAAAAGGCAGTAAAACAGTTTTTTAGAAAAAAACACATTTTTAAGCATAAAATTGTATTTATTCTAATATTATGCTAATGAAATATATTAGATGAATGTAAAAAAATTTTATAAAAGATTTTAAAATTATTATATCATTACCTGGGTTGTCTCATATATGAAATTCCTCGTAACACTTTTTTAATAGAAATGGGTTGATAACCAAAGTGTAGTTACATTCATTGAATTGGGATTCGTAAAAGTGAATTTCAATCATAAAGAAAATGTATTTTATAACTAATTATGTTTACAATTTCAAATTAAAACCTAATAATGATCTAAAAAAATTAATTTTATAAGTTTAAACAACATACTGATGGTGATAAATAGACTAGAGGTGAGAAATATAATAAATGTGGGAAGTTTGTAAAAAGTTATAAGGCTAAAAAAAGCTAAGATGTCATCACATGATGTCGTTAATCAAATTTATTAAAGATATAAGCTGAGGTGAAAAATATTATGTTGTATGTAATGTGTGTTTTCTACATATTCACTATGATAAATCAATTTTCATTATTTATACTAGAATTAATACTTAAATGTATATGAGAAAGGATATAGATACTTGGCACACTGTTTTTTCATTTAATGAAGGAAACCATTTGGATATATAATATGGTAACATATTAATATACACTCTTAATTTTAATTAAAAGTTGAATAATTAAATATTTATTTGGTTTTTATTTTACTCTATATAAAAAATTTATATTAAAATACTATGGGATGAAATCTATTATAATAGTTGCAATAGATAATTTTAAATGACTCTTACCATAAGAAGTGATAGGGATTTTAAGGGGAATACAACACCCCTCACACCAAATTTATATAAAAACATTATAAACCAAGCAACATGGGATACTTTCATTACCCATCATAGTGAGGAGGCATTTAAGTTACAATGTAATCAATTTAAATTTATTTTACATTACATGTATAAATTAATTTTATTAATAAGTTTTAATTTATGAAATACCAAAGAAGTTACTATTATAAACAATGTATAATGAAATCACCATACCCCTACCTTAAATCAAGTATGGGGTACATTTTAACTGAAAAATATATCATATAAATTTAAATTATGGTAATATTTTATGTGATATAAAAAAATAATATAATTGTGATTTTTGTTTTTATATGAATATTGATCAAAAATAATATCTATATACCTCCATCCCACATCATGTGTTGTAGAAGAAAGATCATGTAAATAAATGTAAAAATGGTATATTAAAAAACAAAAAAATTAAACGAATCATGTAAAATAATAAAATAATTAAAATTTATATTTATAAAATATATTAAAAATAATAATGAATTCGAATTTTTCTTAATTTTTATCAGAATTAAACACAATATGATTAAACTACCGTAACTAAAGAAAAACTAACTATGAAGGATTTGATGTGTCTAGAAACGTTTTATCACTTCATAGGTGTGAGTTTTAGAGTCCTAATATGATACTGCATTTGGAAAGCACAAACACAAGTATATTATGATAAGAAAATGAAATATATGCATGATAAGATTAAACTTCTAAAGGAAAGAGTAAATATAAAAATTAAATAATAAAACATATCCTTAAAAGGGACCAAAATTAATATTCAATATAATAAAAACCACATTTGTTAGACCTAAAACCATAGTTTTAATGAAATCCATTCCCATGAAAGACCTAGTTTACCTATGGTAATAATATTTTTCAAAAATATATATATTAATTTGTAATTAAATAGTTATTGATAGTTATATATTATTTAAATATTGTTTAGAGAATTTTATTATGGTTTATATCTATCATCACCCACTCATCGCCTTGTTGATAGAGGTATAGTGTACAATACCCAAAGAGATATCCTAATTATTCAAAAAACTATAAATTAATAAAATGAGAGTTGGGATTCAAGTCACTAATGATCCTATATGTAAGTTACCACTTCCTCTGTATTATATTGATATTAATATGGTGGATCATTTTATTGGCTGTTATATAGAATAAATATTTACAATTATAAATATACATGATGAAAAGGGGGTATTTTATTCCAAACTTACATTATAATCAATATCATTTACAATGATTTAAAATTTTATAATCTAATGCAGTTAATGACAAATGGTGATTTACCATATTAGGACAAGTCAATCTAGCTTATAAGCTATGGGATCAAAAAAAATAAGGATACCATTTCCTCAAAAATGTATATTTTACATTCATTGATATCAATATATTTTCCATATTCAATATTATAAAATGGTAATAATATGAAATTTTATTAGAAGAGAAGATATATAGAGGCATCTCCAAGGACCTTATCATTATGGAGAGTATAAATATAATTCTTAAACAAATAGGTATATTCCCTATTGGAGAATGGATATATCATGTATTTTTAGTGAATTATATGTTGTCTATGTAAAGGGGTCAACTTGTGATGGACTTTTTTCATTTTCTAGACATGATGTGAATTCTATACATAGCCATTTAAGTATCTATATTTTTCCAGAACTACATAAATACTCAAAAACAACATATTCAAGTGAAGAAATAGATCTTTCCATGAATTAATGGATATCCAACATAGTTCAAGAATTTTTATAAACATCGTAAAAAAGTATTCTCCTATCACTTATGTATTTATTTTTCTTTTTAAATTCTATATCATGTTTTTTAGTCATCAATATTCACCATCTCGTATATGAATTATCCTTCTTTTATTATATCTTTCCACTGCCTCTAAAACATCCTAGATACTAGTAATCCTCTCCATATTCTATAAGAACATTCCCCTTCAATGGATTAAAATCAAAATTGTATACCCCTTTTCATCAATTATAAATTATAATATCCATAATCAATTTAGTATTTCAGTTACCTTAAATAATCATTTTGGAACAAAAAATTATAAACTAATTTTTATTAAAAATATTATTCATGTAAGAATGATAAAAGATGTAAGCATGTGCAATTGAATTTTTCAGATCACTATTATATTGAACTTTAGAAACATTAAAATTCGTAATGTCATGATAAGAAACAACTCCCACTATAGATTAAATCAAACCCAAGAGAGACCACTTCCTAGAAAAACAATAAATTAACTTTTGTATTAATCATGGAATGTAAAACTACATTGAAACATATTTGAATTCATGTGACCAACCAATGATCTATAAGATATACCAGGTTATTGAGCCAAAAAATAAACTACTTTTTTTCATCTACCTTTACAGCTTCAATTATACATAAATGTGAATTTTTGAAGTGGATATCTAAATACTTAATCAAGAGTAGGATCCCTATGGTTGTATTATTAACTTTTATACTCCAATTCAAAATAAGAAAATGATAAGTCCAGTATAAAAATCTTTATAAAAACTATACAAATTGTTTTTACATTTAATGAGCTTATCATAACACTATGTTGTCTTTAAAATTTTATTGCAACAATCATCAACTAATTTTTTACATGGATGAAAATCCCCACATAAATCGTACACATAGGATGAAGATAATGATCTGGTATGTGTTGTGATCTGAATGATGTAGATTGTATTTATATAATTAGAATCCCTTTTAGTTTTATAAACACACCACTAACAATATAAACTCTTTCAATGGGATTAAAATAGTTTTAAACTATTTTATTTGGATATTTCATTCATTTTCAACAAGTAATAAAAACATTCATGTCAACCATATATTCTATGTAATAAAAATTATTGAATGTATATTTTTTAAGTTATATAATTGTTTTCTAAATGATCAAATTGGGAAGAGGACATCATATTTTAATAAATATTTTGGACAACAATTGTTTATTAATTTATGATTTTTTATAAAAATCCATAAATTAAACTGATTTCTAATTCATATGAAATGATACAAAGTGTCTCTTCACTACTAAAAGTATTTCTATTAGTATAAAATGAATTGAATTATCATAACAATGTAACATAAATTATATTATCAAAAAAGATTATGAAAACTAATTTTAACAAATATGTCACTAGTGGAAAGAAATAACATGTTAATTCTACATGTGATATCATATTAATGACCCAATATGCTTTTTCAAAATAAAACATCTTTTTTGTTGTGCATGAAACTGAAAAACAATCTATGTACATTTTTTAAATATTTATTTGGTATTTATATGATTGTTCTATATTATATTATGATATGTTTTGATGAATTATGTTATCAAATATTAACTATATACCATGTATAATAAAGATAATATATTGTGAATTACTTAAATTTTATCATGTATTATATAACATAACAATTGTAATTAGTTTTCATTTTATTAAGTAAATTTTATAAAATATCCTAGTTTTATTTATGATCACATGCTTCATTGATATGAAACCAGTTGATCTGTTAATATGATACCCTTCGAGTAGCATTCTTTTTATATTTGTTGTAATTGTTATTGTCTATAAATATTGTATATCATTGTAGTTCTTAGAGTAACTATATAGAAGTAATTTTTAATCATTTAAAAATATTATGATTTTTTTATAAATTTTAATTGATTTTTATGTTCAATTGGTTGGAGTGGATTGATGTCATATGCTTCAAAAAACTACAGTAAGTGATGAATTTTTTTATCACTGCTAAATAATCATTGATAAAAACCTACCTTTATTATCATATACATTATGAGCACATAAAAGTTGATAATAAAGGTATTTTTGAGTACTAATAGAGGTCTAATATGTTGAATAGAAATGACATTTATCTCATATAATTTGTCAAATAATTTTCTAATACATCAAAAGGAAAGTGAATTCATTGAATTGACAAATTTAGTTTGCATTAAAATAAAATAATGTAAAAATCATTAAACTGCCGGATAAGTCAAACATTTATAATCTTGAAAAAACAATAAAAAATATTTTATTAATCTTATGTACAGACCATAAATCCCCCAATATTTTTTTCAAATCACAATACCTTCATTTGTTTAATTAATATGATATTTATTATATGATATTTCCAATATGATATTTCTTAATAATACAAATATGATTAAAATATAAAAATATATATATTGAAATTATTATGTATATTATAATGTTTTTTATAATGAGATTAATATATATTTTTTATCATTTATGCATGATCTGTCATTATATATATAATTTATATACGTGCCTTTACTTTTGTGGGCATATACAAAAAAACACCGCACCAACATATTACAAAAAATTCATCAAAATTTTATATTAGAGATATAAAATGAAAATTGACAATTTAAAATTCAACTTATAAATTTTCATTAAAAATTTTCCTTTCAAATATATGTTTGAAATTTATACTAGAAATTTTCAGTGTATACATACATTTAAAACTGCCAACACAAGTATAAATAAATACATGGAAATCTACTATAAATTTTATTACCTGTGAAAATTTACATGGAATTTTCTGTGAGAATTTATATAAGGGATATTCAATTAAAATGTGGGTAAATTATTATAATAAAAATATGTTAGTACATAAATAAAAAATGAATTTTTCATTGTAAAATTTCATTGGAAAATTCTTATGAAATTTTCTACTAGAAATTTTTACATCAAATTTCCACATAAAATTTTAATTATGTTTTATAATTATTATACTAATAATTTTATTAAAAAAATTTAAAATAAATTAAGGTTTTTTCAGTGAAAATATATTAAAAAAAATAAATAATGTATTTTACACTATTGATTTGAATTGAAAATGTCAAAGAAATAAGTTCATAAAAAATGTTCTAAGGAATTGTTTTTGAAAAAATTCCAATCATCAGTGTGAATTTATTCATGATATTTAATTTCAAATGTAAATTCCCACAATTCCCATATAAATTCCTAATAAAAGGTTTGATGAAAATTTTCTATGAATAACTTTTTCTCATTGGAAAATAATGCTCAAAATTAAAATAAATATATGTATATACATTAGTATAAGTATATTCATTTAAAAAACAAAAAATATGAATTTCTTCTTTTGGGATGCATCAGTTACGGAAGATCGTGATATCTTTGAAGTTTTGAAATATTTTTTATTACTCGTTCTAAAGATCCACCCCATTTCCCAACTTTTCTTTACATGCAAGTTATCTTTCATCAAAAGAGAAGGGGAAAAGGAATCTCATTTACTAGTGACCCAGGGTCACATTAGTGAATCACATATTTGGTTAGTGCATTTTTCTTCTTGGTTGAGTTATCTTATAATTCCTGATCATCAAACACTTAATTTAAACCCCTTATTTGTTTTTAAAAAGACATAAATTATGTATTTGTACCAAAATTTTAAAATTTTGATTGGAAATAAATACCCAATATTTGAAATTAAATTTTATAGTAAAATTTTAAAAATAAATTGTATTACCATCATTCTAAAATAAATAATTTTTTTAATTTTTAGCACATATATATTAATAAATAAAAAAGAATTTAATTTTTCAATAAAAATTTGTAATTAAAATTTCTAATGTAATATAAAATTAAAATTTCCATAGTAAATTTTGAGTGTAAATTTAAAAAAATAAAAATTAAAAATATATATACTAATATATAAACAAAAATAATATTAATTTTTATCAGGAATATGCATTATAAAATTCATTTGAAATTTTTAGTGTATATTTCCAAATAAAAATATAAGTTTAAATTTTAATGAATATTTCAAATTCCAATTTCAACTTAATTTTTTTATAATTGTACAAAAAAATTGAATACCATGATTCTAAAATAAATTCATGTTTAAATTTTCTGTTCAAAATATATTAATACATAACCTAGAAATGAAAATTTTCACGAGAAATTTCCAATGATGATTTACACTAGAAACTTTTATTTTAAATCTCAACAGAAAAATTTTAGTCCAAATTTCTAATCATATTTCCTATGTAAATTTTCAATGAAAACAAATGTCACGACCCATCCCTCGGGGCCCGCATCGTGACTACCCCATGCCCGCCTCCCATAGGCCAGGGGTTGGTGACTAGCACCAAAGGCGTAATTCCCTAAAACTCGGAAGGCATTGCCTTTATAAAATGTAAACACACACAACTAGAGTACAAGCGTAAGAAAACACTAAGAAAAGCTGAATAAAAAGTGTACTGAAAGTACAAAGGGTCCAGAAATACAAGACCAACAAAAGGTACAACTACAACTGAAAGAAAGTACAACTAAAAAGAAAAACAACTGAAAGGTGAAAGCAGCACATGGATCATCCTCCGGGTTCCTACCTGAAGGGTAGGTATAGTTGGTCTCCTCAGCACTCCACGTCTATCAGACTCCATCGTGAACCGAAACGTTGTAAGGTCCACCTCCGGGTACCATCCATCCAGGCTCTCTCGACCTTCGCCAGCGTTATCCATCGTATGAAACCAACACAACGAGGTGCGGGCATAGCCTGTGTAGGGGTGAGTATAACAATACTCAGTAGGGACCCCGAGACCCTCAAGGTCTCACAAAATCCAAAAAGGATAAACCAAAAATTATGATTTCAACGGATAACCATTACTTAGTTATATGCCCATACATATACCTAATTTATCAAGTAACCCATCTCAATCATGAGGAAAACACAAAGGTCATTGACTCAGCTCAAACCAGGATTTTTATTCACGATGTCAAAACCACGGCTGCTGGAGAACTCATCCTCTGTCGATTACAGTGGGCATTCCACTACAACCAAGTGCTTCCCACTAACCTTGGACTTCTTAAGTACTCCACCTGTCGAGTATTGTGGGCATGTTGCTACAACCAAGCGCTCCCCACCATGGGTCTGCCGCTGCAACCAAGCACTCCCCCTCATAGCCTACAGAGGTACTCCTTCTGTCGAGTACCACGGGTCTGCTGCTACAACCAAGCGCTCCTCTACCGTGGGTCTGCTGCTACAACCAAGCGCTCCCCACTAGGCCATCTGAATCACTCCGAGTCGATCGATCAGCAGTCATCAAGTCTCAGCCAACTACTAGGTCTCTACAATCTGCTCGCTCGTCACCAGGAGGGTCCGCTCCATGAGTTACTGTTCATTACTTCCAAGTGTCCCGAAATCTCATGAATAATTATCTCAAAGGACCACCACGTCAAAGGGGTCTCAACGCAACAGACGGCGCGTCAATCGGACGCCCGGTCTATGAGTTATTAGCCTTTTTGTCCTAGGGGCCCGGTTGGTTTCGTGTACGAACCAACCTGACCATAACTCAACTATACCCTGAACTCCCATGAGGTATACTCAAAGGGACTGTTTCTCAAAGAGATTACCAACGCTGCTGACGGTTCGTCAAACGGACATCTGGTCTGAGAGTTATTGGCTTTTCTGTTCTAGGGGCCCGGTTGGTTTCTAAGCTAAACCAACCCAACCTTACTCCAACTATGTCCAAACCTCATGTGGAGTATTCCAAAATAACCGTCTCACTGAAAGGAATCCAACGTAGTTGACGGCACGTCAATCGGACGCCCGGTCCTTAAGTTATAAGTGTTTCCGCTCCAAGGGCCCGGTTGGTTTCAGGTTCGAACCAACCCGGTTGTACCCAAACGTCTCCAAAACCTTGATTATAATATACCTAAACGACCATCTCGTTCCAAGGATTCCAACACAACTGACGGTGCATCGATCTGAGGTCTGTAGCTCAAGTTATGGGCGATAACTGAAAATGGTCCGAAGAGGGGGGTCTGGGCCCGGCCCAACCCGCCCTGGGTCGGCCCGAACCGGGTCAACCCAACCCGAATTCGGGTCCGGAAAGGTAGGGCGTGGCTCAGCCCGGCGGCCCCGGCCTGGCACTGCGGCTACGGCCCGGCCCGCGCGAGGGTGGCATGGCCCGCGCACAAGCGGTCTAACCCAGTGCCACCAATTTCTCACTAGTCTGGGAACTTGAGTTCTTCCGGCTATTCGGGCCAAGTTGGAGGTCGTGGTCATGGTAGATAGTCTCCTGGTTTTCAGTGACATCAGGGTGGATCAGTTCAGAGTGTTCAGGCAGGGTCACAGGGTCTCGGTACAAGCCAGACTTTTGCAATGGAGCAGACTGAGCAGGAGCAGGATCTTGGACCTTCTACCATTCGAGGTATGATCTTAGCAGCCTCAGTTTTAGCTTCTACTATTTTTGATAACGGGGCTTCCCATAGCTTTATCTCTATTTTTGTTGTGGAGAGCCTTGGGCTCTGCATCTTTTCTTCTACTGATATCTTGACGTTAGACACTTTGTTGGGGACTAGAATGGCTATTTTATGTCAGTGCGGAGGGTGCCCTCTACAGGTTTGTGGATGTCACTTATTATGGTACATATATGTCCTAGAGATGACAGACTATGATTTCATTCTCTAAATGGACTGGCTAGTTCCCTTCCAGGTAGTTGTCGACTATTATTGCCGCTGGGTGAGTTTCATATCACCCGAGGGTGGATCTTTTCTTCATAGGGGTGAATGGGATGTCTAGGTGAGCAGAGCTGTAACGCCCCAACCCCAGTAACCCAGAGTTGGTGCAATATTACATAACATTGGTATGATCCCAAAAGATCAAGTCTTGAAAGACTTATTAGTTTAGTAGCCTTGGAATCACTAGATACATTCATAAAGTTTACATTACATCAAAAATTGAAAACTACAACAACAGTTGTCTTCACAGTCATATCTCCTTACACTATCCCTGCAAGTCATTCATAAAATACATCTTCACATCCTGGTAAAAATAAAACATTGAAAGGGTTGAGCTCAGATTCTCAGTAAGGCTAACAATATAGCATAAACATTCATAAATAAGCATAAACATTTAAGGCAATGTATAACTAAAACCAAAGCCTTTTAAACTTGAACTTCAGCATAATATGGCAAAGATAAAATAAAATAATGTCATTTACTTATTCACAAGGATATTCTTCTAGTCAAATAATCACATGCAATATCAATAACCACTTTCATAATGATGGAATTCATAATTCCAGACTATCATAACCACATAGCCAAGGCCTCGTGCCAAGACTACAAATAAGATTTTTTCAAGTCCTCGTGCCAAGACACTAGTTTGTCTCATGAGACCTACCGATGCATTGAGGAGCTGTATCGGGCTTCACTCGTCACTTATTAAGTCCAATGCATTTTTCATATGAATAGGTTTAAACATAACATAAACATTCGTATTAAAACTAGCATATTAAATGTCCATAATTTCTCCATAAACCATGAATGGTATAAAAATAACACATCCATATTCAAACATATCACAAAACCTTCAATACAATATGGAAGTTTTGTATCTTAATAACTCAACTTCAAATAAGCTTAAAATCAATCAAATGATGTTGACATAGATGAAATCAAAACTATTTGAGAGAAATATCTCCTTTTTAAAATCATTTAAAAGTCACATAATTATAAAATAAATCATTTACTTTGAAAATATTCTTATAAGCTTGTAAGGTAAGCTTTGAATATTTTATAACGGTGGAAAATAGCCGCACCCATCGTATAAGTTAAAAAAAGACATTCTTACCTTAATTCTGTCGAAAAGGTTAAAAAGGACCTTGTTTGGAAAACGACAGAAGGATTCCTTTATAAACTTATTATAAAAAGTAAACAAGGGTATAAATGACTTTAACCCATAGTCTATAAAATAGTAAGAATAATTTGAAATACATTTTTAAGAAACATGGATGTGGATGATAAAGAGGTCCCAATAGATAATTACGTATAAACAACCTCGGATAATTAAGAGATTGTGAAATAAACCCTTACCAATTTGGTATCTTACGAAACATACACCCCATGAATGAGGTATCATACAATGAATTTTTAAATACACATAAATTAAATTTTATTACACAAATAATACAATTATGGGAAGTACACACACCACACAAAAGGTAATAGTGGCAATATGGCACGAATCTCACGGGAATAAGGAGTGAGATGAAAACCCCCTTACCTTGTACTTTTCCTTGGTTGAGGGTAGGTTAACCTACTTTATAATGGAGAAATAATTTTTATTAAATTATAAAATAATCATATACATTAATATGATATCATATATGATCTTTTAACATTGATTTGTAAATAATATCTTAGTATTTTCATCGTTTCAGGTGTTAACAGATTCATTTTTCTTTATATTCTTTGTTATGTGAGACATATTTGTTATGTATGGGATGTATATTATTCATATCCATAATGATATCAAGTACTTAAACATTATTTTTAATCATAAAATGAGAATTATACTTGAATGGATACGATGGGGAATGAATCTCATCGCATTCGGGGAGACGGTAGTCCGTACGTACGCACGAGTGACAATATCATTATTTTGATATTAAAATAATATATAATTAGATGGTATATAATATATACAGAATCATTATCATCTTATATTTATTATTTACATTAATTACACATCATTATTATACCCATCTAAATAATAAAGTTTTAAATAACAATTACACCACGACGTGGAGACGGTACGCCGTACATACGCACGTATGGTGAAATGTCATTCAAAGGATGGATAGAATACTGAATATGGTTGTACCATATTTATAATAAAATCACATTATATAGAAGATACTGGATTTATTATTTTATAATGGTAATAACAAAGAAAGAATAAGTTGAAGAAGAAAGGAACTTGCAAGAGGGTGGTGAAAACATTACCTCTTAATCGGGTTCTTCCTTTTGATTTGATCAAAATGGATCCTTAGGTTGGCTTTATGATCAAAATAATGCCTATAGGTTGAAGTGAGGGAAGTTGAGAGAATATTTGGGCAGGGGTTGGCCGAGACAAATGGCTTTGAAGGTGTGAATTAGTGAGAAGGGGGTGCCCTTTTATAAGAGGGGTGAGGGGTACCTTTGGAAAAGCTAGAAATATTATTTTATAATAAATTCATATTTATTTTATAATGGCTCCAAAGTGTATTAGTTAAATTTTAAGGTGGGTATGGGTAGAAAACCACTCAACCAATAGGTTTTAGACAGGTTTGGGTCACTATATTAACCTTATCTTTTATTTTTAACTCTTAGTTAATTAGTTTGACATTTACCTTGTCACTTTGTATTTTTATATTATATAGTTAATAAACATACTATATAAATCCAAGAGACCCCAAAGTGGTCCATTAATGATACAAAAATCATTATATTAGTTCTTTGTCCGAACCTTTGATTTTTAGGAATTAAATATCAATTAATAATATGATATGTTTATAAAAAACTCTTTTATGTCAATTTTGACACTATTGGGTATTTTGTTTTTGATAAATTCATAACAACATTATTACTTCTAACCTAATTTATTTAATCAACTCTAACATGTCATATTAACCTATGAAATTCGTGGAATTCATTAAAAGTCTCAAATTATATTTATTTGGGTATTTATAATATCAATTATTTTAATATTTCACTAATAAGGTAATTACTGCATCATCATTGTGTCATAAATAAATTAAATTATTTAATGTCTAAAAATTACAAATAAAATATAATTATGTTTTAAATCTTTTTATATTTCTAATGAATATTTATAATCAAATTTATCTAATGTATAACCCTATATTAAAAATGTTTTAGTAATTAAACATTGATTTTAACTCTTTTAACTCTTCATTTAATTAAATAATAATAAATGTCCTAATCTAATCCAAGTGGATCAAAATGATAATATTTTATTCCTAAGGTTGTTTTTGGTCGATATACACTTGTCCAATAGAATTAGGACATGTGTTAGGGTAATGTTAATATCATTTTTACCCTTAATTACCCTATTTACTTTTTACCGTGGTAAATAAAAATAAAAAGTTACTATTCACCAAAAATTATTTTTATCTTATTGAACCACATTTTACTCCTTGATATTAACTGTGTCTCTCGTATTTTCAAAATTCCACTCACAGAAGTGGTAAAATTAAGTTTTATGTGAATTTCCAAATTCTCCTAGGAGGTGGGTAAAGGACGGTGAAAAGTTCAATAAAATTTTTATATATCTAAAATTATTCTAAAATAACTCCAATAAATTACATTGAACTTATATAGGTATTATGTATCTATTTTGACCTTAATTAAATTTAAATAAAATAAATAATTATTTAAATAAAAATTCGTTTTTAAACTATAACTCAGTTTTTTTTTCACTATTCATCAAAAATTGAAAGTTTTCAGAAAAATACCAAAAAATCACCCTAGGATAATTTTGATATTCTGAATCCAAATATGAAGTCCATTTTGAAAGATAAAATTTATAAAATTTCAAATATTGGGTATTACCATTCATAACGGCTACTTTGATTGGTCACAGTGTGTTAGAATCTCGAAGTTGCGTACAACACATGCTACTGTATTATTCAAAGAGAATTGTACCGTAGAAGCTTGGGGTGTTACATTCTCCCCTCCTTCAAATAATTTTTTCCTCAAAATTTCTAGAATATTACTTCATAAAAAGACTCGAGAGATTCTTCATCATAAGTTCATCAGGTTCCAACATTGCCTCTTCCATCTTATGGTTTCTCCATAGAACTTTTACCAGACGAGTCATCCGGTTTCTCAACACTTGTTCTCTGGTATCAAGAATCATGACGGGATCTTCACAATAAGATAGATCGGGTTTTAGTTCTACTTTCTTATAGGTGAGTACTTGCATTGGTTCAGGCATGTATTTTCTCATCAGTGATACGTGGAACACATCGTGAACTTTGGAGAGACTTGGTGGCATTGCCAAACGGTAAGCTACAGCCCCAATTCGTTCTAGAATTTCAAAAGGTATGATGTACCTGGGACTCAATTTACCCTTCTTACCAAAAAGTATAACTCCCTTCCATGGAGATACCTTCAAGAAAACATGATCTCCCACCTGAAATTGAAAATCCTTCCTTCGGTTATCGGTATAGCTCTTCTTCCTACTTTGAGCTGCTTTGATGTGGTTTTGGATTACCTTTACCTTTTCCATCGTTTCCTCCACCGGTTATGGGCCTACAAGTTTTCTTTCACCAACGTCATCCCAAGAGGTTGGTGTGCGACATCTCTTTCTGTATAACGCTTCATATGGTTCCATCTGAATACTTTAATGGACGCTATTGTTATAGGAAAATTATACCATAGGTAAATATTGATCCCACATACCCTGAAAATCAAGTGAGCATGATCTCAACATGTCTTCTAAGGTTTGAATAGTTCGTTCTGATTGTCCATCTGTTTGAAGGTGGTAAGTAGTGCTCAAATGGAGTTCAGTATCCAAGGATTTCTGAATAATTTTCTAGAATCTTGATGTAAAACGGGGATCATGATCCAAAACAATCGATAGGGGTACTCCATGAAGTCTCACAACTTCATTAATATATAGTATTTCTAGTCGTTCAAGTGGTAGATCTTCTCTTATAGCAAGAAAATGTGCTGACTTGGTAAGATGATCAACAGTGACACATATTGCATCATTCCTTCTAGGATTCTTTGGTAGTCCCATGACAAATTCCATTGTGATATTATCCCATTTCCACTCAGGTATGGGAAGAGGTTGCAATACTCCTCTAGGTTGTTTCCTTCTAGCTTTCACTTGTTGACAAACCATACATCTTGAAACTAAATCAACAATCACTCTCTTCATGTTGTCCCACCAAAAATGTTCCTTAAAATCTCTATACATTTTGGTGCTCCCAGGGTGTATAAAGAAATTGGAACTATGAGAATCATCCAACAATTCTCTTTTTAGATCAGGTATATTGGGAACACAAATTCTCTTCCCAAACATTAAAATTCCATCTTCATACACAAAGTCACTCAATCTTCGATCATTCACAGCTTTAATCTTCTTTTGAAAATATTCATCACCGGTCTATGAACTCTTTATCCTTTCTAGTAAATATGGTTTGGAAACCATTTGAAAAAGTATTGATGTTTCACCTTCCATGGTTATTCCTATTTACATATTTACTAGATCCATGTATATAGGATCCTTTTCAACTCTCATCTTATTCAAAACTCCATGATCCTTTCTACTCAAAGCATCTTCCACCTTATTTTCCTTCCCCAGTTGGTAGTGTATCGTGCAATCATAATCCTTGAGTAGTTCAAGCCATCTCCGTTGCCTCATGTTGATTTCTTTTTGTTAGAAAATATACTTCAAACTCTTGTGATCAGTATAAATCTCACATTTTTCACCATAGAGGTAGTGTCTCCATATCTTCAAAGTAAAGATCATAGCTGCTAACTCAAGATCATGAGTAGGATATTTTTGCTCATGAATTTTTAGCTGTCGTGATGCATAGGCAATAACCCTATCATTCTGCATAAGGACACAACCAAGTCCTTTCTTCGATGCATCACTATAAATAACGAACCCATCATTCCCCGATGGTAGAGTCAATATAGGAGCATTGACTAATATTTTCTTCAGTTATTAAAAACATTCTTCACACTCTTTTGTCCAAAAAAAATTAACCCCTTTATGTGTGAGCTTTGTTAATGGGTTAGCCAATCGGGCAAAGTTCTGGATGAAACGTCGATAATAACCTACTAAACCAATAAAATTCCGTACCTCGGTTATACTCGTTGGTGCTGGCCATTCTTGGATTTCTCTTGTCTTAGAAAGATCAACATAGATTCCATCCTTAGAGAAAATATGGCCATGAAAATAAATCTCCTGAAGCCAGAATTCACACTTGCTAAACTTCCCATATAATTCATGTCTTCTCAGAGTCTTCAATATAATGTGCAAGTGATTTTCATGATCTTTGTAGATTTTGGAGTATACCAAGATATCATCAATAAATACCACCACAAAGTCATCAAGATATTCCTTGAAAACTCTATTCATTAGATCCATGAATACAGAGGGTGCATTAGTCAATCCAAAAGGCATTACTGTAAACTCGTAATGACCGTACCTGGTACGAAATGCTGTCTTCGGAATGTCTTCCTTCTTCACACACAACTGATGGTATCCAGATTGAAGGTCAATATTTAAAAAGTATTGAGCTCCATGCAGTTGGTCAAATAAATCAACAATGCGGGGTAGGGGATACTTGTTCTTTATTGTTATAGCATTGATCTCCCTGTAGTCAATGCACAACCTCATAGATCCATCTTTCTTCTTAACAAAAAGGGCAGGGGATCCCCATGGAGAAACACTAGGGAGAATAAATCCCTTATTACTCAATTTCTCTAGTTGTTTCTTTAGTTCCACTAATTCCACAGTGGCCATTCTATAAGGGGTCTTCGATATGGGCCTTGAAACCAGAATTAAATCAATGGAAAACTCAATTTCTTGTTCTAGAGGATGTCCAGGTAAATCTTCTGGAAACACATCTACAAATTCTTTCACAATAGGTGATTCCTATATTTGAACATTCCTTTCATCGCCCACAGTCATTTCATTCTCTTCCTCCCCAATAATTTAATTTAATTGAGCTACTGGGGGTGGATCTAGATAAGAATTAGGTGGTGACGATTCTACTCTAAAGATAAGGTGTTCCTTATCATAATCATCAAAAAACGTAACCTTCTTCTTCTTACAATAAATCTTCGCATCATGGTATGAAAGGCAATCCATACTGAGGATTATATCAAACTCAATCATAGGTATGACAATGATATCAGCGGATAAAGAACATTTATGTGCTCTAATTGGGACTGATTCACAAAACTTTGTTGCAATGATACTTCCCTTAGGAGTTTTAACTGACAACTCCCTTGTTAAATAAAATTGGAAATATCTAATTTTCCTAGCAAACTAGGAAGATATGAAACAATGCGATGATCCAGAATCAAAAATGCATTTTCTAAACTTGAGGAAACTATTAAATTACCTACCACCACATCTTTCGGAGATTCTACCTCAGTATTTGTGATAGCATAATCTTGGCCTTGATCACTTGGCCTTTTCTGAGGTAAATTCCCCTGACGCTTATGACATTAATTTTCATAATTTTTCATCTCCCTGCAGTTGTAGCATTGAACATCGATAGCTTCCTTCTTCCCCTTGCAATCACGAGCTTGGTGGCCTTTTTCACCACACTTGTAACATACTCTCATTCCTTTAAAGCAATTACCAGGGTGTTTATTCTCACATTTACTGCAGTATGGATATTCAACTTTTCCCTTATTTCCTTTATTTCCATTTCCAGAGTGGTCAGCAGATCTCTTCTTCTCTTGCTTTTCCTTAAAGTCGTAAGACTTAGTGAATTCATTTTCTGTCTTGATAGCACATGAGACAATATCTTCGTACGACAAGAAAGATTGTCAGACTAATGCTCGACGGAGAAACAGTTTTAACCCATCAAAGAAACAATCAATCTTACTTATTGGGTTACGTATATAACCCATTGCATGCCTCGCTAACCTTGAAAAGTTATCCTCATACTTTGCGACATTCTCATCCTCATTTTGCCTCAGACTCAGAAATTGTCTTTCCATATCTTATCGATGGTCACGAGAAAAGTATTTTTATAAGAAAAGATCTTTGAACTCCCTTTATTCCATATTTAATACTTCATCATCTTCTTTCGTGTTTTGAATCAATGGACACTATTGATCAATATCTCCAATGAGGCGGTAAACTGCCATGATAACTTTTCCCTTTCACTACTCCCCAAGGCATGGAATATTTTCTCTAAGGAATTTATCCATTTCTCAGCTACTAAGGTATTTTTACTCCCATTTAATATTGGTGGTTATTGCCTCATGAAGCAATCTAACATTGATCCTCCACGCTGCGGATCAGGGTGCTCCATACGGGTAAGGTTATTATTCATAACCTGAGTGAGTTGTCCCAGTATGGTGATTAGATGATCATCACTAGTTACATCGCCTTATAAGCTTGTAAGGTAAGCTTTGAAGATTTTATAACGGCAGAAAATAGCCTCACCCACCGTATAAGTTAAAAAAATACATTCTTACCTTAATTCTATCGAAAAGGTTAAAAAGGACCTTGTTTGGAAAACGACAGAAGGATTACTTTATAAACTTCTTATAAAAAGTAAACAAGGGTATAAATGACTTTAAACCATAGTCTGTAAAATAGAAATAATTATTTGAAATACATTTTTAAGAAACATGGATGTGGATGATAAAGAGGTCCCAGTAGATAATTATGTATAAACAACCTCGGATAATGAAGAGATTGTGAAATAAACCCTTTCCAATTTGGTATCTTACAAAAAATACACCCCATGAAGGAGGTATCATAAAATGAATATTTAAATACACATAAATTAAAGTGTATTACATAAAGAATACAATTATGGGCAGTACACACACCACAAAAAAGGTAATAGTGGCAATATGGAACGAATCTCACGGGAATAAGGAGTGAGATGAAAAACCCCTTACCTTGAACTTTTCCATGGTTGAGGGTAGATTAACCTCCTATATAATGGTTAAATAATTGTTATTAAATTATATAGGAATCATATACATTAATATGATATCATATATGATCTTTTAACATTGATTTGTTAATAATATCTTAGTATTTTCATCGTTTCGGGTGTTAACAGATTCATTTTTCTTTATATTATTTGTTATGTGAGCCATATTTGTTATGGATGGGATGTATATTATTAATATCCAGAATGATATCAAGTCCTTAAATATTATTTTTAATCATCAAATGAGAATTAGACTTGAATGGATACGATGGGGAATGAATCTCATCACGTTCGTGGAGACGGTAGTCTGTACGTACGCACGAGCGATAATATCATTATTTTGATAATAAAATAATATATAATTGGATGTTATATCATATATGAAGAATCATTATCATGTTATATTTATTATTTACATGAATTACACATCATTATTATACCCATCCAAATAATAAAGTTTTGAATAACAATTACACCACAACGTGGAGACGGTACGCCGTACGTACGCACGTATGGTGACATGTCATTCAAAGGATGGATAGAATACTAAATATTGTTGTACCATATTTATAATAACATCACAGTATATGGAAGATACTAGATTTATTATTTTATAATTGGAATAACAAATAAAGAAGAAGTTGAAGAATAAAGGAACTTGAAAGAGGGTGGTGAAAACATTACCTCTTAATCGGGTTCTTCCTTTTGATTTGATCAAAATGGATCCTTAGGTTGGATTTCTGATCAAACTAAGGCCTCTAGGTTGAATTAAGGGAATTTTAGAGAATATTTGGGTGGGTTTTGGCCAAGAAAAATGGCTTTGAAGGTGTAAATTAGTGAGAAGGGGGAGTGCCCTTTTATAAGAGGGGTGAGGGGCACCTTTGGAAAAGCTAGAAATATTATTTTATAATAAATTCATATTCGGTTTATAATGGCTCCAAAGTAGATTATTTAAATTTTAATGTGCGGATGGGTCGAAAACCACTCAACCAATAGGTTTTAGATAGGTTTGGGTCACTATATTAACCTTATCTTTTAGTTATAACTCTTAGTTAAAGTTTGACATTTACCATGTCACTTTGTATTTTTATATTATATAGTTAATAAACATACTATATACATCCAAGATACCCCAAAGTGTTCCATTAATGATACAAAAATCATGATATAAGTCCGTTGGATGAACCTTTGATTCTTAGGAATTAAATATCAATTAAAAATATAATATTTTTTTAAAAACTCTTTTATGTCAATTTTGACACTGTTGGGTATTTTGTTTTTGATAAATTCATAAAAGCATTATTACTTCTAAACTAATTTATTTAATCAACTCTAAAATGTCATATTAACCTATGAAATTCGTGTAATTCATTAAAAGTCTCAAATTATATTTATTTGGGTATTTAAAATATGAATTATTTTAATATTTCACTAATAAGGTAATTACTGCATCATAATTATGTCATAAGTAAATTAAATTATTTAATGTCTAAAAATTATAAATAAAATATAATTATGTAGGAAATATTTTTATATTTATAATGAATATTTATAATTAAATTTATCTTATGTATAACCCTATATTAAAAAAAATTATTAATTAAACATTGATTTTACCTCTTTTAACTCTTCTTTGAATTAAATAATAATTAATGTCCTAATCTAATCCAAGTGGACCTAAATGATAATATTTTATTCCTAAGGTTGTTTTTGGTCGAGATACACTTTTCCAATAGAATTAGGACATGTGTTAGTGTAATATTAATATCATTTTTACCCTTATTTACCCTATTTACTTTTTACTGTGGTAAATAAAAGTAAAAAGTTACTATTCACCAAAAATTATTTTTATCTTATTGAACCACATTTTACTCCTTGATATTAACTGTGTCTCTCATATTTTCAAAATTCCACTCACAGAAGCGGTAAAATTAAGTTTTATTTGAATTTCCAAATTCTCCTAGGAGGTGGGTAAAAGACAGTGAAAAGTTCAATAAAATTTTTAAATATCTAAAATTATTCTAAACTAACTCTAATGAATTACATTGAACATATATAGGTATTATGTATCTATTTTTACCTTAATTAAATTTAAATAAAATAAATAATTATTTAAATAAAAATTCATTTTTAAACTATAACTCAGTGTTTTTTCACTATTCATCAAAAATTGAAAGTTTTCAGAAAAATACCAAAAATTCACCCTAGGATAATTTTGATATTCTGAATCCAAATATGAAGTCCATTTTGAAAGATAAAATTTAAAAAAAATCAAAAAGTGGGTATTACTATTCATAACGGCTACTTTGATTGGTCACGGTGTGTTAGAATCTCAAAGTTGCGTACCACATAGGCTACTGTATTATTCAAAGAGAATCATACCGTAGAAGATTGGGGTGTTACAAGAGCGGGAACAGAGCATCATGGGTTGGGAGGAGTTATAGCCCAAGTTTCTATTCTATGTCTAGATTACCAGTGGACTTCACAGTTAGACATTCCCCCAGTGGTGGATCGTTTCAGAGATGTCTTTCCAGAAGACTTTTTAGGTTTTCCTCCATAGAGCAAGGTAGACTTCTCGATTGAGCTTTTTCCAGGAGTGGTATCGGTGTCCATCCCTCCTTATAGGATTGCTACACCTGAGTTTCAGGAGCTCAAGAAACAATTGGAGGATTTTCAGTCAAAGGGTTTCATCTGACCCAGTACTTCTCCTTGGGGTTCACATGTCATGTTTGCGAAGAAGGCAGACGGTACCCTTAAGTTTTGTGTGGACTATCGGAATTTGAACCAATTGACGGTCAAGGACCGATATCCCTTGCCTAGGATTGATGATCTCTTTGATTAGCTTTGAGGATCTCGGGTGTTCTCAATGATTGACTTCAAGTCCGGTTGTCATCAGTAGCGTGTTAGATCATCAGATATATCTCTTACATCCTTCTAAAGTAGGTATGGTCTATACGAGTATATGGTTATGCCATTTGGTCTCACGAACATGCCTGTAGTTTTCATGGCACTGATGAACTGAGTGTTCCATCCATACTTGGATTCTTTCATGGTTGTTTTCGTGGAAAATAACTTGGTGTACTCTCACACTCAACACGGACATGCTACCCATATTGAGATCATTTTGAGTACACTAAGAGAGAAACAGTTATATGCTAAGCTCTCAAAGTGCCACTTTTGGATGGATCAGATTCACTTCTGGGATCATGTTATCTCATAGGCAGGAGTATCAGTATACCCAGATAAAGTGAGAGATGTAGTTTCCTTGCCGCATCTAAGGAATTTCTTTGAGGAGAAGAGTTTTCTAGGACTGGTTGGATACTACAGAAGTTTCATATAGGACTTTTTCATGCTTAGAAGCACCGCTTATAGGTCTGACCAAGAAGGGTGTGAAGTTAATGTGGTCAGATTCTTGTGAGTCATCCTTTCAAGAGCTAAAAGGGATGTTGAATTCAGCATCGATACTATTCTTTCCAGAGTCGGGCAAGATCTATACTATTTACCATGATGCATTAGGTATCGGGTTGGGAGTTGTGCTTATGCAGGGAGATGGAGTTGTTGCGTACGGGTCTCAGTAGTTGAGGCCACATGGAAGAAATTACCCGCCGCATGATCTAGATTTGGTAGCTGTTGTTCATGCCTTACACTGTTGGAGACATTATCTTATGGGGGATCATATTGTGGTTTTCACCAACCAAAAAAGTCTCCAGTACATCTTCACTCGACATGATCATAATTTGAGGCAGTGTAGGTGGGTTGAGTACCTACAGTCCTTTGACTTTGATCTTGCCTACACACCTGGGAAAGGCAATGTAGTGGCCGATGTGTTGTGCAGGAGGACTCACATGCAGGCAGTTCTGGAGGCCAATAGTGAGTGGCAGCTTATGGATCTATTCTCTGAGATGCATTTGGAGGTACATGACAGACAGGGGTAGACTTTTCTATCTTCGGTAGGTGTTACCTATACTCTTCTTGATCGAGTTAAAATGAGGCATCTATCAAATTCTGAAGGCCTAGTCCTAAGGGAAATCATGTCAGGAGATGACCCTATTCTTGGATGGACCATAGGCGAGGATGAGATCTTGCGTTTCTAGGGGTGTGTATGGGTGCCAAAAGATAAAAACGAGGAGCTGATGCGATATTTTCATTCCTCGGTTTGGGAACTTCATTTTGGCATCACAAAGATATATAATGATCTACACCGTCAGTATTGGTGGTCAGGTATGAAGAGGGATGTTGCTGGTATCGTCATGAGGTGTTCCACTTGTCAACAGGTGAAGGCGGAGCATCAGCGACCAACATGGTTTTTACAACAGCTACCCATTCCTGAGTGGAAGTGGAATGACGTCATGATGGACTTCGTGACCAGGTTTCCGAGGTCGCCTTGAGGGAATGATTATGTTTGGGTTGTCATTGACAGAATCATCAAGGTTACTCACTTCTTACCGATCAAGGAGAAATTTAGTGTTGATGAGCTAGGAAGATTGTACATCTGAGAGATTGTACTTCTACAAGGAGTTCCACACTCCATTGTTTCAAACAGGGATGCACATTTAACTTCTTGGGTCTAGCCGGGGATTCAGAAGGCTTTGGGTACACAGGTACTTTTGAGCACAGCTTACCATCCCCAGATAGATGGCCAGTCCGAGCATAAGATTTAGGTGCTTGAGGACATGATTCGAGCATGCATTCTAGATTTTGGAGGTTCTTGGGAGAAGCATATGCCTCTTGTGATGTTTTCTAACAAAAATAGTTTTCAAGAAACTATTCAGATGGCACATTATGAGGCTTTGTACGGTAGGCCATGCCGATCACCCTTATCATGGATGGAGGTAGGAGAGGCAGCTTTTCTAGGACCTTGTCTTTTTCAAGAGACCACAAAGCAGATAGAGTTGATTTGAAAGAGGATGGATACTGCACAGTCTCGACAGAAGTCTTATTCTTATCATTGGAGATGACCTCTAGAGTTCGAGGTCAGGGATCAGTTTTTCCTGTGTGTCACACCAAGGTTGGGACACAAGAGGATTATGAGACATGATAATCTTTCACTGAGGTACGTCATGCAGTTTGAGGTGTTGGAGAGAGTTGGCCCAGTTGCCTATCTGTTGTAGTTACCTCATAGGTAAAATCTATGCATGACGTCTTCCATGTTTATCAGCTTCGACGTTACTTCTCCGACTCATCTCATGTATTTCAACCCGAGTAGGTTGAACTCGAAGTGGATGCGTCGTTTGAGGAGCATCCTATCTGGATTGTGGATCGCAGTAAAAAGGTTTTCCATGGCTGGTCTGTTCTTCTGGTATGAGTTCTATGGAAGCACGGGAGGGTGTAGGACGAGACTTGCGAGAGAGAGGCTGATGTACGAGCATAGCGGCCGGAACTATTTGGAGTTTCTTCTTCTATGTCGCGCTAGGGAAATTTGGCGGCAAATTTCTTTAAGGGGGGAAGTTTGTAAGAACCTGGGCCTTCTTTTCAGATATTTTTTTCCTTTTCTGATCATTTTTGGGAAAAAGATGAAATTCTGGAAATTTTCTAAGTACACACCATGTACTTTATGAGTACACGTCGTGTACTGCCTTGCTGCAGGAGGCCATGTGTTGGCCGTGTAGTAGCCACACACATGGCCATGTGGGAGTGACTTGGAGGCTGCTTAAAGCGGAGTACGGAAAAGGCGAGTACACGCTGTGTACTTCAAAAGTACATGTTGTGTACTTTTTTTTCTTAAAACGCACTGGGTTTGCGTCTAATCACCAGAACACACTTCATTTAGGTCTCGTTCTACTGAGAGAACTCGTACGGCCGCGGATCTTCGACAAACCCCCGAGCCTCCATCTGTCCTCCGAATCGAACACCATCAGTTGTGTTGGAATCAAAATGGTGAGTTCTCTCTTCTCCTAGAGCATCATCTTCTGATTTCTCCCCTCTCGTGGGATATCATGGGTTGAACATTTTAGACGTTTTTGTAGATCTTTGACGTTATAAGGAGATTCAATCTTCGAGGTTCAAATATAGCAATCTCCTAACATCAAAGTAGGTGGTTAGTGCCTATCCGTTCATAGTATTTGAGTATTATGTGAAAAATCCACCAATACCCTTGAACGGGGTATTGCATGTTTACCGGTTTACCCCTATTGTTTTCCTGTCATGCTAGTAGTGTAGAGGTAAATTGGTTATGAATAGGTATTATTGCTATACTTTGGATTTTTTGCCCTTGATTGTTCTGTTTATGACCAATTGGTTCTGTTTAGCCATTTTGGCTGCCTTGCCTATTTTCCATTCCTGTTGTTGTATAATGGAGAGTTTGTTTTATGACATTCTTGTTATATTGTATACTATTTATCCAAGTAGTTCTATAGGTTTACTTTTCCATATTACACTGCTATGCTCATTGACCTACACAGGGCCGTGAGAAGCTGGTGTAGTAGACTATAAGGGCAATTGAACAGGTGAGCTTTCTTAGAGAGTCTTTGAGCACTTTTGGCTATAAAGTGGATTGACCGAGGGAGTATCCTTAGAGAGCCTAGAACCACTTGGTTCTATAAAGAGAATTGACCAAGTGATCTTCCTCAGAGAGTCCTTGACTGCTTTAGACTATAAGGGGATTGACTGTGTGAGCTTCCTCAGAGAGTCTATGTTTGAATTGTACGACCTGGGCTATAAGGGGAATTAATCGAGTGAGATTAATCAAATATTCCTAGACCTTGGGGATATAAGGGTAATTGACCATGTGAGCATCCTCATAGAGTCCTTGACTACCCTAGACTATATGGTGAATGGACTATGTGAGCTTCCTTAGAGAGTCTTGATTTACCTTTGACTATAAGGGGAATTGACTCTGAGCGCTTCCTCAGAGAGTCTTATGATAATATTATGAATGAACCAGAGGGTTTAGGCTAAGCTCACTACCCAGAGGGTTGCTTATACTTCATAGGTAGGACGAGAGAGGGTGGTTGTGAGTACTTCCTAGAGGGTTACCTATTTGAGGTTCAGCTGTTTGTTTCACTATTTTGTGATATTAAAACTGTGGATAATATACTGCTGAGCACTTTCCTATTTACTATTTTCTGTAATTTTACCTACCATATATTCACTGACTGTTAGGCACAGATCTTTGGGTGGTTGCCTACTGGTATTTAGTCTCACACCCTCTTTGGTCAATGATTTTGGGCCCAAATAGATTATATTATTGCAGGTATATATAAGGGCAAGCACCCTTCTACTTCAGGTACTTGCTTTGTTGTGAAGCTGGAGAGCATGGGACCAATCTATGGCTTGTGATGCTGAGGAGTTTATCTTCTTTATTTAACACTTTGGTTTAGAACTGTTGTATTCCAGCATTGTGACTTGTTTGGCTGTTTTCCTAGACATATTTATCATGCATCATTTATATATGTGATTCAGTTGTTTTTTACTTTCAGACTTTCATTTTTTACTCTTGTATGGATGTTTAATGCTTCCTCTACTACTTTTTTTTCTTCCACTGTGTACTCTTCCAATGAGGGCATAGTTTCTCCACTATCACACCCAACACCCTCACTGTTAGTTGGCAGCCTCTGGCATTCGGGGAAATGCACTTAAGGCCATGTGACCAATCAGGTACGGGGCGCCTCTGGGTGGACTCCGAAATCGAGACGTTACAAATTGTATTTGATCTTTATTATTAATTGGTTAGAGTGAATTGATGTTATATACATCAAAAAAATTGCAGTAGGTGATAGATGATTTTATCAGTGATAAATAAGCATCAATAAAAACCTACCTTTTTTGGCACATATATTATGATTACATTAAATGTGGTAATAAAGGTCTTTTTTAGTACTAATAATGGCCTAATATGTGGTAGTGAAATGAAATTTATCTCATATAATTGTCAAATAATTTTAAAATACAATTAATTGAATAAAAATATCATTTTTTAAATATCATTCAAAGTTCATTGTGACTTTATATGGAGCCTCATATTACTGAGATGATGGATATTTTTTTGGATTATATATTTTTACTTCCAATGGGTGGATAGATATTATCATTGTATCGTATTATTGTATGACTGTAATGTCCTGCACCTTTCTCATTGTCTTGAGAAGGCGGTGAGGTGTTAATTAGCCTTAAGAAACGTTCCCAAGGTGCCAAAGGCTAGCAATAAATGTCGAGGGCTCCAAGAATAAATTGGGAGATGATTTTCCCTTGAGATAAACCAAAAAAACAAACAATCCATTACCAAAAAAACAATATGATACATGTGAAATAGTAACCGAAGTCATATATTACCAAAAACCACCAAGTTATTCTATAAAAATTCCCAAAAACCAATACAACCAAACCATACCAAACCAATATTAGAGTACCAAGTGTAAGATAAACAACAAGACCCCAAGGAACTTTGACACTATCTATAGCTCCACACCAAGCTCCATACTCCAAGAACCACAACACCACTGAAGCATAATAATGAACCGCTAGAAAAATGAGATGCTTTACTCTTACCTATATCCCATAATACAAAATCTAAAAAAGAACCAAAGTTCCAAAGTATGGGTGAGTAATGATACTCAATAAAATTTCCACAAATGACTTTCCTACACATGCCACTAAGAAAGAACCTTTACCACATTTATATAAAACATTTTATATAAATCATCAACTAGTTCAAAAATTACCACAATCCAAACATACCCTTACCAAGACATGTCAAATAAAGGAAATCCACAATTATTACATAAGCCATTTCACCATCACACATTATAACGGCCAACTTCCATCTTTCATAGAAACACACAAAAAGTAAAACAACCACGATGGAACTTCCCATCCAATCTCATTTACTACTTTTCCAAACTAGTGTTACTTCTCGACCACTTATCCATAATGATGGACCTTCCATCCACTATCCATCACCTTTTATGGTGAGACTTCTCACCCACTTTACCCCAATCAACACTTTCCATAATACTTAACCAACCAAAATCATAATGCACTAAGTCCACACATTATGAACACAACCATTTCCAACACATGCCAATCACTTCAATAAATCACCCGTTTATTGAAAACACCCATTAAGCATTTTCCATGCCAAAATATATTTCAATAAACAACATTATTTTTGAAAACCATTTTCCCAAACCATTTTAATAAACCAAACCAAGAAAAAAAAATTAAAATATACATTTTAAAATCACACAACTAGCCCCTTTTGTATCAATATCCCATTTCACCCAAAATCCCTAAATCATCACCAAATGGGTTTCCACCAATATTTGAACATAATATTCATAAACTCTCCCAAAAATTACACAACGAATTTATATACATAAAAAGTTATAAAAAGGGTCGCATACCTAAAACTGGGTGTTCTAAATTTTCCCCACCATTGGACTTTCCATACTCAGAAAGTAGAGAACCATCACTTTATCGAAAGAGCTCGGGCCATTTCACAGGCATCTCATTATCCTGCTCCCAAGAATCCTCCTAAATCTAACCATATTACCACAAAACCTAAACTAGGCCGATTCTCTTCCCACGCAATACTTTCTCTTTCCTATCCATAATATGCATTGGCATGTGCACCAAAGAATAATTTGGATCCTGCTCAACATGACCCTATTGAATCCCATGGTCATGATCCGACTGATACTTTTTCAAATTAGAAACATGAAACACATTATACACCACACTAAACCATGGTGGAAAATTCAACTAATAACCCACCTCTCGAATCCATTCAAGTGTCTTAAAAGGCCAAATATAACTCAGAGATAACTTACCCTACTTTCCAAACTAAAGATGTCCCAACCTAGGAGAGATTCTAAAAAACACATGACCACCCACACTGAATGACAACAATCATTAATGAGTTCTGCATAATATTTCTAATGAATTTGGACCATCTCCATCCTCTTCTTTCCTAGATTGATCTTTCTGTAGTCTCTTGGACAAGGCTCGGTCCAACCATCAAAGTCTCACTCATTTCCAACCAACATAGTGGAGAACGACTGGGTCACCCATACAATGCTTCAAACACATCCATATGTATGGAAGCCTGATAACTATTATCATAGGGGAACTCCACCAATGGTAATTCATCCTCCCATGAACCACAAAAATCCATAACCCAAGCCCTTATCATATCCTCCAAAGTTTTATTGTCCTCTTGGATTGGCCATCCGTTTGAGGATGATACATTGTGCTCATCATCAACTATTCCCCAAGGGCTTACTACAAAGATTTCCAAAAACAAGATGTGAACCTCAAATACCTATTTGATATAGTCAAAATTGAAACACCATGACACTTAACCACTTCCAAAATATAGATTTTTGATAGATCCCCCACCATATGAGATTCACGAATCAGGTTGAAATGGGCTGACTTTGTGAGCCGATCCACAATCACCCATATGGAATCATGCTTTCTGACCATTCTCAGGAGACCTATCACAAAATCTGTAACATCACATTACATTTACAGGTACTTTTTATGTTCCCAAGTACCTCTGTTTTTGTGTAGTGACTTGGGAGAGTTGGGAGAACTTTAAATTATGTTTTGAGGCAAAGGAGAAGTCGCACGGGTGGCGCACGGGTTGTTTAAACCGTGCGGCCAAACCGTGCACAGTTGGTCCTGGAGATAGTAGCTTCTGTATGGAAAGAGCACGGTTTTTCTAACCATGTGGCCAAACCTTTCATGAAGGTTGGATGAGGCAGTAGCTAACGGATGGCTAGCGCACATTTTGTCAAACCGTGCGAACTAACCGTGCGGCCACTTAAATGAGATCCTTAAATTGTGGATCTGAATCGTTTTTTCCACTAAGTTCCACATTTATTCTCCAAAGTGGCCCTAACTCAGGATTTGTCTTATCCTAAGGTCAGATAAGGTTCTCCCATCATTCTGGAGGCGATCCAAAGTCTTCTATTGGTGAATCAAAGCTAGATTCTTGAGGTATGTGATCATTCTTCATCATTCTTGATCGGTTTCTTAGATCTACTTAGATCTACTTCTCCTCTTATCTTGGTTTCTTAGATCTACGCTCGTTATGGGTAGATCTAAGTGTGTGGTACCAAGTATGATGAGATTTGGTCTTGATCATGCTAGGATAAGATATCTTAGGCGGGTTCTTGAAGAAGAAACCCAGTTTTCTTGAGTGTAGTCAACCGTTGTGATTTTGGTCAAAACCATCGAGGTAGGTGGTTCCATCCCGACTTTCCAAAATGATTAACATTGTATTTTCTTTATTTATTTTAATTTTTGATTTAAATTCAATTTATCAAGTTTTCTTTCAATTAAATTGATAAAAACTCAATTCCAGTGAATCGAGATATTTGAAATGGTTTTGGCATGGAAATTTGGAAAACCCCAATTCCATTGAATTGGGTGAGTTTATGGAAATTGGCTGATTTAAATTGTTGAATTTAAATTGTGGATTTGATGGAAATTATTTCAATTAAATTGTTGAATTTAATTGTGGGAATAAATTCTGTAATGATAGAATTGGTTTTGAATGGATTTCCAACTAGTGAAAATGGATTAAAATGATTTGATAGAAACCCATTGGTTTTATCTTGTGAAAAAGGCATGTTTTGATTAAAACCTGTTTTAGTTTTAAATGGAATGAAATTGGCACTTTTTAAATGGAAGAATGGGATTAATAGTATTTTAATAATTCTTAAAATAGTTCTCCCATCATGTAAGAGAGCATTCAAGCCTTAGGTAGTTAGTGAGTTATTTGGATACACTCTACGCTAAGACAACATTCTAAAACATACTTGTTGTAGGTCACATCCTCGACGGGTTGGGGATGAGTCTCCTTTGTCCAGTGTCATAGAGACGTGTGTATACACATTTTTCTGAGTTCACATAGAGAGTGTGGAATCCTATAACTGGTTAATACTATCGTATCTTTTGGCAGATGACCATGTTGCTCGCTTGTTTGTTTATATTTGAGATATAAATGTATGCCAATGCTTTTGAACTACTTTACATTCCTGCTGATTTTATATAAACTATTTTATATAAAAAAAATTCTTAATCCATTGTTTTAGAAATATTTTGTCACTGTAAAGCCTTTTCTTAAAGTAATTTTTCTATCATTTGAAAATGTATAGCATGTTTTGTTAAAAATGTGCTTTTGAATTGCCAAATATATTTATTTGAAAATTGGAATCTTTTATTTGGAAAATCTATATTTGGAATCTGTTACAGAATCTTTGGTCATATCCTACTGGGCTTTGTCTGACACCCTACTTTTGCCTTTGGGTGTTTAAAGATTTTCTTCTTCCAGGATCGAGGAAAGGGAAGGGACCTCTTGGAGGCATATCCAGTTATTGCTCTTTGGTTTGGGTGAGTTGTGTCCTTAGGTAATTTGGGGATATTTTTCCCCTTTTCAGTACTTGGGTTGTAGTAATTTGGGATTCTTGTGCCTCTTTGTATTCTGGTACATTACTCCCAGTGGAGTTCCTTTTTGTTTTTCATGTTGTCTTGTTTCTTTTTCTTCTACATTCTTGTGTTAAAATCATTCCCACTTGCATGTTTTGTGATGTCAGGTGCTAGTCGCCGACCCGTGGGGATCGGGAATTCCCTTTGGGCTATGTCAGGGTTGGCTCGGTTATCAGGTTACTAGGGTACCCAGGCTGGTTTATGACAAATTGGTATCAGAGGGCAGGTTAAGCATCTTGCTTTGATGACAGTATGCATTTGAGTATTCTTGTCGGGACTTAGGAGGTAGTTGTGATTGAGTGTCTGGCCAGCTCTCACCACAATGAACCTTAAGTCACCAGGGTTGGTTAGGGAAATACGACTTGTGGATTAGTTCTAGTATTTTCCCTATTTTGATTTTGATAGAGTGGAATCAAAATCTTGTTATCCCTTCTTTTAAGAATAGTTTTCCTTATTACTCATTTTGGATGTAAATATATGTCTTTTAAAGCTATGTAGCATCATTCCTCTGAGAATATGTGGAAATCAGATCCAAAAAGAGGCTACTGTTGAATCTCAGCAAGCGAGTCCTATTGTGGATCCGAATCTGGTTGAGGTGATTGTCCGCACTGTCCAAGCTCTGGGACATGCACCACCTCTAGCTCCTATTCAGGCTCCAGCTATAGATCCTCATAGTGATATTCTCTGGCGTCGTTCTCAAGAGTTCCTATTCCATAATCCACCAGTTTTCAAAGGCTCTATTGACCCTCAACATGATGAGGAATGGTTGAGTAAGATTGAACGCCTGTTTGGGTTCTTGGAGACACCTGAGGTGATCAAGGTGAATTGTGCCACCTTCTTACTGGAGGGACCAAGTAGGAGATGGTGGGACACGATGGTGACGGCTGGGAAACATGAGGGCTTGGAGTGGAAATACATTAGGGTTCTTTTCACTAACTAGTTCTATCCAGAATCAATGGTGTTGGCCAAGGCTCTGGAGTTTTTCAAGCTTGAGTAGGCTAACAAAACTATGATTGAGTACTCAAATCATTTTTCTGAGTTGGTACAGTTTTCTCTTGAGATTGTATCTAATGAGAGGATGAAGGATCAACAATTCCAGTTAGGACTTCTTTGACTTGCTATCAGTGTGGGAATCCAGGTCATTCTAAGAGGGTTTGCACTGAGGCACCCAAGATCTATAGCTCCTGCAGATGTTTAGGGAACTTATAGAGATTCTTCCATCACTTCTCTACTCCATGTGGTGGAACAAGATCATCAGCACCTCTAAAAACTGAGGGGCAATCAAATGCTTCACGTACAAAAGGGTTCCAATGACAGGCATCCAGAACAAAGCTTTTTCACATAGTGGAAGAGTCGCCAAAGGTAGATGATACAGGTCCTGCAACTGTGAGAGGTACCATTACTATAGCTTCATCTTTAGTGACAGCTCTTTTTGATACTGGTGCATCTCACTCTTTTATTTCAACCCATCTTGTTAATCTTCTTAATCTAACTGTGGAACTTTTATCTTGTGTGATGAATATTACTACACCCCTTGGTACAATGAGAGATAAGGGTCTTCGTAGTCCTGCTTGTGTCTTCTCTCTATCATATATTGATCATGCTTGGAGTTTCTTGGTTCTTGACATGAAATCTTTTGACATCATTTTTGGGATGGATTGGTTCATTGCCAATAAATCCCAGATAGATTGTTATCTTCGATGGGTATACCTTACTACACCCAGTGGTGTGTCTCTTGTTTTTCAAGGAGAATGGGACCCAAGTTCAAGCAGAGCCAGACCCTCTTATCCAGAGTGGGGGAAATTTATATCAGTGTTTTCTTTTTATCTAGAGAGAGATTCAATGTGTGGTGATCTTCCTCCAGTCACCGTTGAGTTTCCCGACGTGTTACCTTCTGACTTCTCTTGTTTTCCACCAGTAAGGGAGGTTGATTTCTCTATTGACTTAATGCCTGGTACTCAACCAATTTCTATTACCTCTTAATGAATGGCTCCAGCTGAACTAAAATAACTTAAGTCTCAGTTACACGATCTTCTTGAGAATGTTTTTCTACGCCAGAGTGTGTCACCTTGGGCAGCACATGTCCTCTTTTCCAATAAGGCTGATGGTTCTCTTCTCTTATGTGTTGATTATCGAAAGCTCAATCGAGTTATGATAAAAAAAACAAATATTTTTTACCACAAATTGATGATTTGTTTGATCAATTGAAAGGGTAAAAGTGGTTTTCAAAAATTGATCTTCGATCTGGTTACCATCAGTTGAGGATTTAAGAATCCGACATTCATAAGACCACTTTTCGGAGTAGGTATGGATATTATGAGTACCTTGTTATGCCTTTCAGCCTAAAAAATACTATTACAGTTTTCATGGCTTTTATGAACAAGGTTTTCCATGAGTATCTAGATACTTTTGTGGTAGTCTCTGTGGATGACATTCTTCTCTACTCCATGTCTGAGGAGGATCATGTGCATCATCTGAGAACAGTTCTGAGTCTTATAAGGAATCACCGACTTTATGCCAAGCTTTCAAAGTTCAATTTCTAGATTCAGGAAGTGAAATTGTTTGGAAATGTGGTTTCAGTACAAGGAATACCAGTTGATCCTGAGAAGGTGAGGGCTGGTATGACTTGGGAACAACCGCGAAATGTTTTCGAGATTTGGAGCATCTTAGTATTAGTAGGATATTATCGCCAGTTTGTTAAATACTTCTCAAAGTTAGCTTCTCCAATGATTTCTCTGACTCTAAAGGGAGTGAAGTTCTCCTGGAATGATAAATGTCAGAGTTCTTTTGTTGAGCTAAAGCATCTTTTGACTACAGCGCCGGTGTTAACTCTTCCTGAGGCTCGGTTAGGTTACGTGGTCTTCTGTGATGCATCGGGTTCAAGTTTGGGATGTGTCCTTATGAAAGGTAATCATGTTGTTACCTATGGATATCGTTATATTAATCCTCATGAGAAGAACTATCCTACCCATGACCTTGAACTTTCAGCTGTTATGCATGCACTTAAGTGTTGGAGACATTACCTTAACGGAGAAATGTTTACTTTGTATTCAGACCACAAGAGCTTGAGTTATATATTCTCTCAAAAAGATTTGAATCTTCACCAAAGGAATTGGGTGGCGTACCTACAATATTCCGAATTTAACATTGCATATACCCCAGGAAAATGGAATGTATTTATAGATGCGTTAAGCAGAAAACTTCTATCACAAGCTGTGAAATAATCTTCAGAAGAGTGGAGTTTGATGGATCTTTTTGCTCAGTTGCATATTGGAGTTCAGTGGAAGGGGAATGAAGTTTCTTTAGCCAGTGTTCAGTTTACTTCTTCTATCATCAAGTTAATTCTTTAGAAACAAAAATTTATATGATGAATTCCATAGCATTAGGGACTCTATTTATGGTGGGGAGACCGACACCCAGTGGTTGTTCTCCAAAGAGGGGGTTCTGTGTTATCGAAACTGTTATGTTGTGCCATTAGCAGCAAGGAAGGATGTGATGGAGGGTTTCCATAACTCTCAGTGGGTTGTACACCCAAGAACCATGAAAATGTTCTATGACATGTGGCGACAATTCTGGTGGCCAGGTATGAGACGAGACATTGTTAATTTTGTATCTCATTTTTATACATGACAGTAGGTGAAATCCGAGCACCAGAAACCTTCAGGTTTGCTTCAACCACTTCCAGTCCCTACATCGATGTGGGATGAAATATCTGTGGACTTTTTGGTTGGGTTACCTCAAACCCATAGGAAGAAGAACGCGATATGGGTTGTGATCGATAGATTGACTAAATTGGATCACTTTATACCTATTTTAGATACAACCAAATTTGAGTAGTTGGGAAATATCTATATGAAAGAAGTTGTTAGTTTTCATGGAGTTCAGTCTGTTATAGTCTCTAATAGAGATCCTCGGTTTACTTATCGTTTTTGGAGAGTCCTTCAGGAGGAACTGGGATCTCAGGTCCGTTTAAGCATGGCCTACCATCCACATTCAGATGGACAGACAGAGAGAGATATTCAGATCTTTGAGGATATGCTCCGTGCATGTGTTCTCGACTTTGGTGGGTCTTGGGATGATCATCTAGGGATAGTTTAGTTTTATTATAACAACAGTTATCAATCTGCGATCAAAATGGATACTTCTGAGGCTTTGTATGGTCATCCTTGTAAATCTCCATTATGTTGGTCAGATATTGGTGAAAGTTCCTTGGTAGGACCGAGTTTGGTCCAAGAGACGATAGCTAAGATCCAATTGATTCATCAGATAATGTTGACAGCACAGAGTCGGTACAAGTCTTATGTTGATCTTCACCATAAACCTTTAGAGTTCTCAGTTGGTGACATGGTGTTCTTGAAAGTTTTACCCCGATTAGGTCATCGACAGCTCAGGAGGCATGGGAAGCTTGCTCCTCGTTTTGTGGGACCTTTTAAGGTTTTTGGTCTTGAAGGGAAATTTGCTTACCGTCAAGCAACACCACCACAGCTGATGTCGATATATAACATGTTCCATGTATCGCAGCTACGAAAGTATCTCTCTGATCCATCTAATGTTGTGAGCTGGAGTGATCTTGAGATTGAACTAGATTTATCTGTTACTGAACGACCAATCAAGGTTGTTGATTCTGAGACCAAGGTACTTCGTGGGAGAATCATACCTCTGGTCCGTGTACTTTGGTAGCATGGTTCTGATTCTCGTGATATGTGGGAAATGGAGGCACTAATGAGAGAGCAGTGGCCTCATCTTTTTGACATGGAGGTTTCTTCATAGGCTTTATGGGGACAGAAAGATCTTATGGTGGGCAGGTTGTAACATCACATTATGTTTACAGGTACTTTTTAGGTTCCCAAGTACCTCTGTTTTGGAGTAGTGACTTGGGAGAGTCGGGAGAACTTTAAATGATATTTTGAGGCAAAGGGGAAGTCGCACGGGCGGCGCACGGATTGTCTAAACCGTGCGGCCAAACCGTGCACAGTTGGTCCTGGAGACAGTAGCTTCCGCATGGTCAGTGCATGGTTTGTCTAACCATACGTCCAAACTATGCGTGAAGAGTGGCAGAGGCAGTTGCTATTGCACAGCTAGCGCACGGTTTTCAAACTGTGCGAACTAACTGTGCGTCCACTTAAATGAGATCCTAAATTTGTAGATCTCACTCGGTTTTTCCTCTAAGTGCCTTGTTTTTTCTCCTAAGTGGCCCTAACTCGGGATTTATCTTCTCCTAAGGTTAGAGAAGGTTATCCCATCGTTCCAGAGACGATCAAAAGGCTCCTCTTGGTGAATCGAAGCCATATTCTTGAGGTATGTGATCATTCTTCATCATTCTTGATCGGTTTCTTAGATCTACTTAGATCTACTTCTCCTCTTCTCTCGGTTTCTTATATCTACGCCCATTATGGGTAGATCTAAGTGTGTGGTACCAAGTATGATGAGATTTGGTCTTGATATTTTTAGGATAAGAGATCTTAGGAGGGTTCTTGAAGAAGAAACTCGGTTTTCTTGAGCGTTCTTGACCGTTGTGATTTTGGTCAAAACCTTTGAGGTAGGCGGTTTCATCCCGACTTTCCAAAATGATTAACATTGAATGTTCTTGATTTATTTCAATTATTGGTTAAAATTAAATTTCTCAAGTTTTCATTCAATTAAATTGATAAAAACTCGATTCCAATGAATCGAGATATTTGAAATGGTTTTGGAATGGAAATTTGGAAAAACCCAATTCCATTGAATTGGTTGTGTTTATGAAAATTGGACAATTTAAATTGTTGAATTTAAATTGTAGATTTGATGGAAATGATTTAAATTAAATTTTTGAATTTAATTGTGGGAATAAAGTTTGTAATGTTGGAATTGGTTTTGAATGGATTTAAAACTGGTGAAAATGGCTTAAAATGATTTGATAGAAACCCATTGGTTTTATCTTGGGAAAAAGGCATGTTTTGATTAAAGCATGTTTTGGTTTTAAATGGAATGAAATTGGAACTTTTGAAATGGAAGAATTGGATTGATCGTATTTTAATAATTCTTAAAATACTTCGCCCATCATGTAAGAGCGCATGCAATCCTTAGGTTGTTAGTGAGTTATATGGATACACTCTATGCTACGACAATGTTCTAAAACATACTTGCGGCGGGTCACATCCCCGACGGGTTGGTGATGAGTCTCCTTTTCCCAGTGTCATAGGGACGTGTGTATACACATTTTTCTGAGTTCACATAGAGAGTACGGAATCCTAAAACTGGTTAATACTATTTTACCTTTTGAAAGATGACCATGTTGCTTGCTTGTTTGTTTATATTTGAGATATAAATGTATGCCAATGCTTTTGAACTATTGTACATGCCTGTTGAATTTATATAAACTGTTTTATATAAATGTTTTGCTTAAGACATTGTTTTAGAAAAATTCCATCACTGTAAAGCCTTTGCTTAAAGTAATTTTTTCATCATTTAAAAATGTATAACATGTTTTTTTAAAAATGTAATTTTGAATTGCCAAATCTGTTTATTTGAAAATTGGAAGCTTTTATTTGGAAAATATATATTTGGCATCTGTTACGGAATCTTTGGTGGTATCCTAATAGGCTTTGGCTCAAACCCTACTTTTTTCCTTCAGGTGTTTATAGATTTTCTTCTTCCAGGATCGAGAAAAGGGAAGGGACCTCGTGGAAGCGTATCTAGCTGTTGATCTTTGGTTTGGGTGAGTTATGTCTTTAGGGACATTAGGGCTGTTTTTTCCTTTTTAGTACTTGGGTTTTTGTACTTTGGGATTCTTTTTCCTCTTTGTATTCTGGTACATTACTCCCAGTGGAGTTCCTTTTTGTTTTGCATACTGTCTCGTTTTTTTGCTTCTGAATTCTTGTGGAAAAATCGTTCCCACTTGCATGTTGTGTGATTCCAGGTGCTAGTCGCCGACCCGTGGGGATTGGGAACGCCCTTCAGGCTATGTCAGGTCCATATCGGTTATCGGGTTACCAGGGTACCCGGGATGGTTAGTGACAAAATCCGTCATTATTTGTTCCCACTTCCACACTGAAATAGGAAAGGATTGCAACATTTCTGATGGTCACTAATGCTCTGCCTTTACTTGTTGACAAGTCAAGCATCTCGAAAAAAACTCAGCCAAATTCCTTTTCATACGAGCCCATTAAAACTGGGCTTTTAACACCTTATACATTTTCTAAATTCTAGGATGGAAATCCCACCTAGAATGATGATAATACCTAAGATGTTTCTCTTGAAAATCCAATGGTACCACCATCTGATTCCAAAAACACAAAACTGAATTCTCATTTAGTTCCCACCCCTCAATGGTCTCCCCATTATTGAGTTTTGACCTCCTCACCATACACTCAGAATCAGATGTATGTCCCTATTTAACCATGTCAACCAAGTCAGGATCCAATGAAACTGGAAATAAGACTACTCTATCACCCTGGTACTCACATTCTAACTGCATGTTGGCTATGACCGACATCAACTGCTACTGATCTGATGCCTGTTTCACCACCTAAGCATATGATTTTACACATAATGCATCTGCCATCAAATTTACCTTACCCAATGGGTAAATTAAGTCAAAATAAAACATCTTGAGATACTCCATTCATCTATGTTTCCTCATGTTCAAATATATTTCTGATAAAATATGCTTTAAACTCTAATGGTTGGTAAACACTTTTAATTTCTCACCAAAGAGATAACGATGCCACATTTTCAAAGCATGAAGCACTGTCACCAAATCCAAATCATGTGTTGGATATTTATTCTCATACAACCTCAACTTTTGTGAGCCATATGAAACCACGTGATCCCCCTACATGAGAACACACTCCAACCCCGATCCTGATGCATCACAATACACCACGTACCCTTTCCCTGGTTTTTTCGAAACCAAGATTAGCACTGATGAAAGGCAACCCTTTAGATCTTAAAAACATTTTTGACACTACTCATACCATTGAAATGGAACATTTTTCCTTGTCAAAGCTATCATCATAGATTCCAGTCATGAGAAATCAAGAACAATACGTCGATAATAGCAAGCTAGACCAAGGAAGTTGCATATCTCAAAAAAGTTATTTAGAAGTTTCCAGGATATGACTAACTCGGCTCTGCTGACAAGGAGTATCCTGATGCACTCACCCTTTTGAGGCATAAGATGTCTATGACCCCTGAGGAGTGTCATGAACTCCCTACCTCAGATAATTATGGAAATACCACTGAAGATGTCCCATCAGCTTATAGTTATTACAAGCTTGAGGTTTTTCTATAAAATCTTGCTTGATGTGTCCCATAGAGCCGTAATGAAAATATACCAGCCTAATATGAGGATTCAGAAGAAGATTTATTGATCCTTCTGTCAGATTCTAATTCACACTCCCACCCTAGTAATAAGTGTCCCTCTTCCACTTGAACCCAGTGTTAGAGTTCCCACCATTTCCAATAGTTACCAACATACTTTCCCCACCTATAGCCCCCAAAAGATCCCATTCAGCTACCATTTATCTATTCACCATTTCTGTGTAATCATTTACACACAACATCGGTATCTTGGAACAAATTTCCCACTTTAACCCAACTTCAAAATTTCATTCCTTCAACGATTTACTACATGCCACCTCAGGTGAAAACCAAATTAAGTTCATAAACTTAGCCACATATTCCAGTACAGAAATTTTCTCACACTTCAAACATAATAAAATTTTTGTGTGCTAAATTATAAATCTATAAGGCTAGAATTTTTTATTAAAAAACTCTTCAAAAACCTCCCATGTCACACCTTTGTTTTTCCTATCTTGGACCTCCATCTCCCACAACTGAATGGAAAGATCTTTCAAAATGTACATGGATAACTTCACTTTTAGATCTTCTGGTGTTCCAATGAATTCAAATATCTTATTCATTATATTTAGCCATGGTTCTGCCCATTATGGCTCCGATCACCCCTAAAATGAGTGGATTCAACTTTTGAAACTGAACCACATGATCCACATGATTTGGTTCATCTGATTTATTCCCACTTTCCACAACTTAGAATGATTGCACTATATTCTTCACTAGTTATTGGTTCACTTGAGGCTCAAGTGAAACCACATTTTCAGCATCCTCCTCTGGTTGGTCTCTAAGACACCTACCTGGTGCAATTTCTATCAACCCAAAAACAACCATAAGTCCCACACCTATTGCAAGAAAAGGATTATAATTAAAATTAAATTAGATAATGACTTTCACAACCAATATTTCCACAATCTCACATCTCACATGTTTCGCTATTCTGAAAAAAAAATCCACCATGTTTTCAAAATCGACCCATTTTAAAAATACCAAAACCATTCACATTTCAAGTCTTCACATTTGAAATGATTTTACAATTTTTCACACATTTAAATATTCATACCATAACATAAGTCATTATACTAAATGAAATATGCATCCTAGAGGGAATTAATTTCTATCATGAATGCCATGCTCATCTCATTGCCTACACCCACAAAAATGAGATATCCAATGCCTATAAGTGTCCCCAAAACACTTATATACCCAACTTCTTGGTAACTTAAAGTTCAAAATAAAAGGGTTAGCTATATCCATTTATGATATAAATTCTATGTTCCAAAAATCCTATGGCCTGCTACTATCCTGATTCAAAGAATAGACCAAGAAAAAATTTTAACACCAAGACCCACAATTAACACCAAAGGACCAAACAAACTGATACTACTTGTAATGTATGTCCCTTCTTCACTGTCTTGAGAAGGTGGTAAGGTGTTACTTGTCCATAACCGACATTCCCAAAGTGCCAAAGGCTGGAAAAAAATTTCAAGGGATTCAATAATAAATTGGGGAAAGATTTTACCTTGATATAAACCAACCAAACAAATAATCAATTACTAAAAAAACTACATGATGCATGTGACATAGTAACTCGAGTCATATATCACCAAAACACCACCAAGATATTCCATGAAAATTCCCAAAAACAAATAGAACCAAATAATTCCAAATAAATATCAGATTTCCAAGAGAAATACTAAACAACAAGTCCCCAAGGAACTATTACACCATCTATAGATTCACATTGAGCTCCATGCTCCAAGCACCACAACACCACCAACGCATCATAAAGAACTTCTTGCAAAATGAGATTATTTACTCTTAATTGTGTCTCAGAATAAAACATCTTTAAAAGAACCAAAGTTTCAATATAAGGGTGAGTAATAATACTCAGAAGTATTTCCACAAATTACTTCCCTACACATGACACTTGGAAAGAACCATTAGCATATTTATATAAAACAATTTATATAAATCATCAACTAGTTCAAAAATTACCATAAGCCAAACATATCCTTACCAATCCATTTAAAACCATGGAAACCACAATTATTCCACAAGAAATATCACTATCACACATTATCATTACTAATTTACATCTTTCATAGCAACACACAATAAGAAAACAACCATGGTGGAACTTCCTATCCAAACCTATTTACTACTTTTCCAAACTAGTGGTAATTCTCGACCACTTATCTATAATGGTGGACCTTACATCCATTATCAATCACCTTTTATAGTGAGACTTCTCATCCAATTTAACACAATAAACACTATCCATAATACTTAACCAACCAAAATCATAAAGCACTGAGGCCACACAATATGTACACAACCATTTCAAACACATGCTAATCACTTTAATAAATCACCCATTTATTGAAAACACCTGTTAACAATTTTCTATTCCAAAATAAATTTCAATAAACCAAATTATTATTGAAAACCTTTTTACAAAATCATTTTCATAAACCAAACCAAGAAAAAAAATTTAAAATCTACATTTTGAAATCATACAACAAGCCCCTTTTTGCAACAATATCCCCTTTCACCCAAAATCCCCAAATCATCACCAAATAGGTTTCCACCAAGATTTTCACATCATATACACAAATAATTTCAATAAAAAAATTAATTTCAAACAAGGCCTCAAGTTATAACAAATTGGAGTCGATAGAGAATCCACCTACCTTTACGGTTCTAGCGAAATTGACCCACAAGCAACTGTAAAATAAATCTGGTGAATGCTTCACCAAAACCACTATAGATTCTATTCCCTAACAAAAAAAAAGATCTAATATAATAATTTAAGTAAAAAATAAACCTATATCTACATAAAACACATATAGATCTAGAAAACCAAGATAGAGGTAAGATAAGATCTAGAGAGAACCACAAAGAAACCAATCAAGAAGACATACTTGAGATGAACCACATTTAAACCAAAAATAATCCCCTTAGATTTGCTTCCAAAATGGGTGGGATATCCCCTATAGACCTTGAGATCAAGGAATCTCACATAGGGTTCATATGAGTGGATAAAGGATAGAGTTAGGGAAAATCCAGACTAACCCTACTTAAGAAAAACTATTTTTAATCGGCAGCACAGTTAGCTCACACAGTTTGACATACTGTCTGTTAACTGTGAAAATGCTACTGTCAGAACAGTGGCATATCACACGGTTACCTAGAATTATTTCATGGTTTCCCCTAACCATGCTCAAAACATGAAGCCTTAAAAATACCCCCAAAACATTCCTAAACCTTTCCAAAATCTCTCAAACTCTCCCAAAACATATCCAATAAATTCATATAAGAAAAGATATAAATAATGGTCAGATATGTCAAATTGGGGGTATTGCAATTATTATCAACTCTCTTGATGGTATATAGGGGAGTGGGATAATTTTTGGATTTATCCTGAATAAAATTTGGATTTTTTAATCGTATTTCTAGTCTTGTTAGTTATCTTTTATCAAAAGAAAAGGTAATAGTGTTGCACACTATCAAGCCTTATTGAGGGATTTCTAGGATTCCTTTTTCTGGTGTTAATATTTTCCTCCTAATCATTGTAAGATTTATCCTTCTAGTTTATCAACTTTCTTTGTTTATGATTCAAAAAAATTGTCAATTTTTTAACTTTTTATTAAAAATTTCTCAAATAAGGGGTGAAAAAAATCAATATTGAATGAGTGAAGGTGTAAAAATTTACAAATAATGTTATTTCCCTCCTTACATCTTACCAATAATTAAAATTAATTATATATATTGCTTAAGATAATTTTTTTAATATATATTGTATATATATAATATTTTTCAAGTTTTTTCATGAATTTTTTCAAAGTCAATGTGTGAGATAAATTCCATATATTTTAAAAACATATTATATTTAAATTTTTTTCAAATTTTTTGATAAAATTCACTATGATTAATTTCATAAGTTTTATATATTTTTTATAAATATCACATAGACATACACACACCCACAAAAACATAGAGAGATTATTTATTTCCCATTAATTTCATTTGAAAAAAAATTGTATGGGAGTGTAAATGATATGTTAAAATGAAGAATTTGTGTTACCATTAGATTTTATAAATTAACAAAATTAACTATATCTAATTTTAATAAATTTTTACTATAGGTCTTAAAAAATTGTGTTTTATGATTTTCTATGAAATTCAATCATGTTCTGTGACTAAGATAAATTTTATTTATAGATAGGTTCCAATATTTTTTTACATACCATCAATTTTAAAATAATAAAATGTTTATTAAATATGATGAATTTTATTTTTGATATGAAATTTTGATGAGAAAAGGAGAGATTCTATGTGTCGAAACAAATCAAACATCTTTCCATTGACATTTGAAATTTGAAATTTCAATTTTTTTCATAGAATTAAAAAATATTTTTATATGTCTTTAGTCAAAAATTAAATTTTAATTTTAATTTTTACACGTCACTACTAAAATTGAAATATTAAATGATTTAAATATAATATATAAAAAATTTAAAAACTATAATTAATTACAGAAGACAACATAAAAAATATTTTTTGATTAAAAAATCCAAATGCATTAATTATAGAAACTAGTAGTGAAATAGTTAAAGGGGGGAAATTCCATATTTTTAATGAAATTTAAATCTCATATATAATTTAGCTGAAGTTAATTACATTTTAAATAAAAAATAATATTAATTTTGGGTTTTACTATTGAATAATTTTTAAAAGACATGAAATATTATTAAAAAATACCATTAAAAAATATAAAATTATGCAGCACCATATTTAACTAATATTTACATAATTATATCTTTGAAGAAATTTATTTTCACTAATTAAAATAATGTAGTGAAAAATAATGATAAAAAGGTGGAAAATTTTAGGATAATTTTTTTCTAGGAATATAAGATGTAATGTTTGTAATTTTAAAATTTCCTTACCATTATAAAATAAAACAGATTGATATTCAGTGAAACATTCAACTATTTTTAATGCACACATTAATATTTCTAAAGTGCCTGAAATACATTATGGAAAAAAATAGTATTGATGAATTCACTTTTCTTCAGATCTCACTTTTCTATAAAATCTGATAATCCTTCTTCTACCACCACCACCGCATAATAGTGTTTTAGTTTGAATACTTGGATTCTAGGATCTTATTCCACATTTTTAAATGTATTTTGTGATAAGGTTGGAAGTGTTTACTTGTATTATCCAGTGAGAGAGGTTGTTCAATATTTCTTAGATGTGAAATCAAACAAACCTTATTCTAATACCCCCAACCTATCCCTGTGTCCTTGTTTAAAGAGTGGGATGCTAGGATCTTCTACCACATACTCAAAGGTCTATAAATATCATCCTATAAGAGTGCACTTCAATACTCTGGTGAGAGAGGGGGTGAAATCATACAACCCTTCTTCAACTGCCACCACCCCATTCCCACATTCTTGTTTGAAGATTGGGACGTTAGTAAAAATATACTAACACATAAATAAGTAATTTATTTTTTCACTGGATATTTGAATTAAAACTTTTATAGACAAAATTTTCATAGAAAAGTTTCTGAGGAAATTTTTTAATCATCAGTGTAAATGTATAAATGAGATTTAATTTCTAATGGAAATGACCACAATTACAATATAAATTTCCAATGAAAAGTTTCAATAAAAAATTACTATGAAGAATTATTTTTATCATTGGAAAATAATGCGAAAAATAAAAATAAAAATATACATATATATTAGTATAAGTATATGCATACAAAAAAATATAAATTCTGAATTTTTTCTTTTAGGATACATTGATTGCTGAAGACCATGCTATCTATAAGGGTTTTTGGTTCTCCATCAAGAGAGGAGGGAAATATATTATTTTTGAATCATAATTTCTCAACATTTTTAACATAATACATGCACTAGAGAAGTTATTATAATCTTTTGTCTTACTGGTTCTGAAGTTCCAATCTGTTTCCCGCCTTTTCTCTATATAAAAGTTCCCTTTCATAAAATGAGAAGGGAATAAGGAAAATAATTTACTAGCGGCCCAGGGAAACACTAGTGAATCACATTTTTGGTTGGTGGATTTTCTATCTTGGTTGAGTTCTCCTGTAGTTCCTGATCATCGAACTCTTAATTAAAACCCCTTGTGTGTTTGTCAAAAAAAATAAATTCTAAAATTGTATCATAATTTTATAATTTTTCATGGAAATAAATACACACTATTTATAATGAAATTTTACACTAAAAATTAAAAAAATAACTTTTATTACCCCCACACTAAAATAAATACATTTTAAAAAACTTAGGACAAATATATTAATAAATAACTGAATAATTTAATTTTGAAATAAAAAATTTTCATGAAATTTTCCACTGAAATATAAAATGAAAATTTCCATAAGAACATTATAGTGTCAATTTAAAAAAATGAAATTAAATAAAAATATATTAATATATAAAAAAATAATGTAAATTTTCACTTGGAATATTTATTAAAAAATTTCATTAGAAATATTTAGTGTATATTTCCACATGAAAATTTTAGTTCAAATTTCAATAAATATTTTAAATGCAAATTTCCACTTGATTTTTATTATAATTATACTAAAAATTATATTAGAAAAATTCTAAAATATATTAATTTTTAAATTTGAAGTGAATAATATATTAATATATAAAACTAAAATAAAATTTTTCACTGGAAGTTTTCATTGACAATTTACACTAGTAACTTTTAGTGTAAATATCAACTGCAAACTTTTTGTCCAAACTAGTACCCAACCCATGCATTTTTATAACATTGTATTTATTAGAATGCTCATAATTTGGTGTTACTAAAACATTTATATTGATTTAATATAGTAATAGAAAGAAACAAAAGATTAAATACTAATTGATACATCAAAAAAACCTAATCACAAATCAACAGTTGAACATAGTAATTTTTTTGGTTGGCCTATTCAATTTTTCTTTTCAGCATGCATTTATTTTTATTAATATTCTTTTTCTGATCATTTTTATTTGGATAATTCCCATTGAATTCAATGTTGACCTCCTCATTTGTATCAAATATTTATGGATCGAATTCTTTTTCAAAATGTATCTGTAAATAAATATTAAATGTTATAAAATTTTAATAGATTAAAATTAGTGTGTAAAGGTATAATTGCAATAAATAAAAAAACATATACCAATGTATGTAATAATAGTAAATTGAATCATTAGAAACATCCAAATGAAACACCATTCGTATAATATAAACAATCACATGTAAATTGTATATGAAAGATTTATATTTTCATATGTGAGTGATCGATATTTTCTAATGGAATCAATATGGAACAAATGTTTTATAAATTTCAAACTAATTTCTATTTTTAGTTGATTTCTCATGTACCATCATTTAAATAATTGTCCTGGTTTTTCAAATAACACATGTAATCTCATGGTATATGTAGATTAATGTAAAAAAATGTATTTTATAAATGGAATAAAATCAGTAAGAAAATCTACAATAAGTGGAATTGAAAAGCAAGCTATAATTGAAACACTTTTAAAATTCATAATGGTATTTCCTACTATAAAAATATGATCAAATGTTATTGTATACTATAAAAATATGCATATTGGTCTACACTGTTAAACTATGCATGATGATGAATATTCAAATTAGTGTATAATGAATAATGTAATTCTTATAAACTAATGTCGTAATTGTATTAATTGATAAATATTGTTTAAGGGTTAAAATTTATCATATAGTCTATTACATATTATTATAGTTCTAGAATAATCTGTACAAATAATGTATTTTCATATAGTATGAACATCGAGGGAGCATGGGTGATATTTAAGGAAATAATTGATATAGTATAGTGTATATATACAGTTGTATGTAAATTGAATCGCTATATTCATATTGTATGCCAAAAAGTGTAAGTACTTAGAAATGATTGTATGCATACTACATGTGTAAGAGCACATTTAAGTTAATCTTATGGTACCTATTCTATCTAGATAGTTTAATCCTATCCACGGGGGAATAAAATGATGCATGTTCTATTATTATGTATCAAATGCAGTCTATAGAAGTCTCAAATTTATTTACAATTCTCTTAGTAAGGATTTCAAAATAAAAACAACTTAATTGGATGCCAAGATAAGAAGAGAATACATGGTAACTTTGATGTTTTTATAGTACCAAGTCCCATGCATCTTCATACAAGGCAATCCACGAAATCACTTACAATTAAAGAGGAGGAAAAGTTGTATTTGGAAAAGAGAAAAATCTCCCACACTAGGATAATACCAAGGAAATCCATAATATTACATCCATAAAATATCTTAATAAATTTGGGATGAAATATATAGATATAATGATTTATATAAGGTGATTGATTTAGAACCAACCACTTCTTATTCATAAATCACTCCCATAATGTGGAACTTGTAAGAGAATTTTTGACTCATAGGCACCAGCCACAAATCTAGTAGAACCTGGATGCTGGGAGGATATGTGATGAAAATTATTTAAAATGAGTGATTAATAAATTCCAAGAGTAAAATAAATTCTCATCTATGGTGCAATCCCATGCCAAGACCAACTTGTGAGCATAGATAATTTATATCACTAAATCAAATATAATGTTTTCATTATTGGTAATAGATAACTTACTATGATTCTTTATAATGAAAACCTTGAATTTAATTTTATAGTAGTAGTTTCACTGACAATAAGTTTGTTTTCTAAGCCAGCTAAGAAACAAACTAATTACATCTGATTTTATGTCATTTTACATTTATATGTCCTGTTTATGGAGGAAGGTTCATATGGGTCTACATGTCCCATTATATTATTCATATTTTCTATAGGTGTTTCTGATGATGTCCTCTAAAAATGGAGTACTAGTTATTTATTTATTTCCATGTGTTCAGTAGTTTTAAAAAATACTTCATGTCATAAAAAAAAATTTATCAAACACCAATAATCATATGGTTGGAATATATGTACAAAACACTAATAATCATATTATATTACACTGGAGATATGGGTTATATATAAAATTTGAAGTTATGAATATAAAATGTGATGGTATGAATATAAAAAAATTGTGTTTTTGATATAAAATTGAAATAAAAAGGAAACTAAATAGTTCATACTATTGGGTATGAAGACAACATTATTGTAGTACTTGAAACATATTTTTAGAAGGTTTCTTCAGAAGTTATTTCCTATAAGATAATTAAATTTGTAGTCATGCCCATAAAATAATTTTACTTGTTGTGTGAAATGTATTTTAATGATGACTACTAAATTTTATTATAATAATAGTATAAAAAACATCAATGTATAATAATTAGATATATTTATTACGATAACATAAATTATTGGAAGTGAAAAAATTAAATTATATCAAATATGTTATTGAATCAATGTATAATTTTGATTTACTCTTAATAAAAACCCAACAGTACATCATAATAAATATACCAACATAATTGAATTGGATCTATTATGAGTAAGTTACATTAATAGTTTACAACTGTTCTCTTAACAAAGTTGGTTTTAATTTTGTTTTTTCCAATGAAACTCTAATCATCTAAAAGAGTAGAAATAAATCTTCATATAATTTAAGAACACGTACTTGGTTATTATGAATACATTTAATAATTACATTCTATATATAATTGATGTTTTGAAAATAGTTTAAAAACATCATTGTATATTAATCACAAATGAATTTATTATAATGTGATCAATTAGAAATTTTAATTTGTTAATATAAAAACTCAAGTATTAATACATCCTAACTAATTTCATTGAATTATGTTAACATTTCAAAACTAATTATATTCTTGAATTGAAATTGATTCAATTAAATATGTACAATTTAATTTAATTATGTAGTGTTGTTATGTTAAAATACTTATGTATGTATTATGATGTACGATTTCATCCTAATTGAGTTGGATTTCTACTCTAGAAGTAAATCTGATGATCTATTTAATATACCAACAGTAAATCATAAGAATAAGAAATAATGTACTAATAGTACATCATAATAAATACATCTGATGATATATATTTTATTTTTCTCTCAAACTATGTCTCCTTGATATTTTTTACTCTTCAATTTTTATGTAACCTTTAAAATAATTGTATACTATAAATTCACTTACACATATATTAGATTTTTTCCAAAATTCATTCTTAGAAAATAAGTGCATACCAGAATCCACTAATTTTCTATATAAGTGAAAATTGGTAATGTGTGCTAGAAAATAAGAACATATCTGAATATTTATACTCAAAAATAAATAAAAATATGAAGCTATACAGAGCATAAATGTGCATAGAACATGCCAAAACATATAACTGCATACTAAAATGCACTTATTTTCTATATTCATTTCCACTGAAATGAATACATAAATATTCACATAAACAAATAGGTTCATATTTTTACTTATTTTCTATATGAGTCCATGAATTCACTTATTTTCAATATATAATATAGAATATTTGTATATAAATAGGTGCATATTATGCAAGTACTTATTTTCTATATTTATTAACTATATACATTTCCATGTAAATTCATAGAGATATAACTGCATACAGAGATAAGTGTATTTAGAAAATAAGTCCATATACAATATGTATAAATAAATAAGTTCTTACAGAAATGTACTTATTTTCATTTTTCATTACAATGCATATAGAAATATCTTCACACTAAAATAGGTTCAATATTGAAGGATTTCTCTACTCAACCACCCTCCCTGGGTACATGTTACCCCTTTTATTCTGTGATAAATGTAAAATCCCCTCTTTTTGACTTGTGTAATCTTAATTTGACATAATTAAAGGGAACTAGAGCCCACTTTTCTCAAAAAAAATTATTAATGTATGAATTTTTTCAATATGTAGTAACTATGTAATCTTACTAAATATAGTTAAAATATAGCATATATATATATGTGAAATGTCATTGATATATATTATTATACATATATTATCACATTAAAATTACAATTTGATAAGAATTACATATTATAATAAAAATATTGACATACTTAAATTTTAGATTATAATACTTAGAGATTATTTTAAATAGATTATGAAATAATATTACAGATTATAAATAGATATTCATTATAACCAAATTTTTGTAATTTTTGCCTACTTTTAAATTATTATAAATAGATTCTAATGTAATAAAAACAAACATACATTGATGTGTTATGAATGATTGTTGATTCAACAAATATTATATATATATATATTGTAACTATTTTAAAACATAAAACATTTTATATAGTTATTGAAAATTGAAACATTATTTATACACTAAATTTCCAACCACCCCTTAGCATCGATTGAACATTCACAACGAACTCACCAAATTCCCTTTATACCCAAAATAATTTTTTTCAGTAAGGATCTCTATAAAATTGTTACTAAAAATGTTTTTTTCATGTATTTTACTATTTCAAAACTCACCATATCATAAGAACTACTCTAAGTGTTGGTACCTCTATTATTCTATCAATGTAAATATAATACATCATCCACATATTCTTCATAATAAAGGCTTATAATAAAACTTCCCTAGTATCATATGCTAATAAATGTTTAGTTTCAACAATAATTGGATTGGATTAGAGAAATAGAATTCTGAAAAAATTATAAATGAATGAATATTTCCTTCAATTTACTTACAGTGGTGAAAATTCATGACGTATCATTAGAGATAAAAATTGATTCATTCCAATGGATTATTTTTATTTTCATTGGATCATATATACCACTTGATATTCTTCAATGATGTCTATATTAAGCTAAAGATTTCACATTTTGTTTTGAAGAATGGACATGATCTTTAAGGAACCAAGCATTACCCCAGGTGCATGCATACAGGTGTTTTTCAAATAATATAAATATAATGTATATATATTAAGTAATAGTTAATTAAATGAATCAATTTTAAGGAAAAATGAATAATATATGAAAATATAAAATGGAATTTTTAAAGACTATAAATGTTCACATGAAAATAAAAGGTCACCAAACAGGGACCCCTACAACAGGTTATGAATCGTTCATAAAAAATGATTTCTGCTTGGTACTACAAATATAGTTCCAAAAAACATATAGATCACAAGTCTAAATTTAAGTATTACCTAAATATCATAATGTTCCTAGTATATATTTAAATCCATCAATAATAATGAGTATAAAATTCAAACTATTGGATAAAAAATTATTAATTAAAAAATTATAATGTCGCAATAAATTAAAAATAATCAATAAAAATATAATTTTTTTAAAATCAATAAAGTAATGGTGGAGAAATTGAAATTATTATAGCCATATTATAACTTCACATCCAAGGATATTCATGTGGTTAAATAAATACCTGAAATAAATTAACATCACCACCAGTAAAAGAAAACTATTGAAGCTGTTACAGTTTAGGTGAGGTCACAAGGGAATAGTTATGAGTAGGCCTCCATGAAGCAGAAAACTTGATGAAGCACATGAAATTAATTAACATGTTTTCCTTCATTATAAAACTCATAAAGTATAAAACACTTCATAAATGTGATGCGCTTAAATTAAGGGATAAATATAGAATAATTCAATGTTTTCTTAAAAAATTTAAAAGTAAACAATTATTATTTCAAAATAAATAAAAAATAACCAATTAAAATGGAAGATCATAAAATCAGTGAAGAAATTGAAACTATTATATTAGTAACATAAATAAAGGTATAATAACATGTATAAATAAGAACAAAAAATAAATTAACATCACTACCTATAATAGAAACATGTTGAAGTAGCGATGTTTTAGGCCAGGTCACAAGGGAACAGTAACCAGTATGTCTCCATGAAGCGGGAAATATGAAGAAGCACCTAAAACTAATTAACTTCACTTCATGTAACATAATACCCATAATTAATAAACCACTTCATTAATGTGATGCGATTAAATTGAGTGAGAAATATAGAATCATTCATAATTTGATTAATTTTTTCTGAAGTATACAATCATTATTTCACAATAAATAAAACATAAATTATAGAGGGAGATAATTCAATCTAAACCATATATGTTGAAATGAATAAATATTTTTGAATAGTTTATATGGTAAAAATTTACCATCATTGATAATAATTTGAAAATGATGTATAGTGTATCATAAAACTTTATGAATAATTGATTTGTACTTTATCCAAACATCAGCTAGTGATTATTTCTTGACTTTGTGTTTCCTAAAAATGGTCATGTAAGATAATTACTCAAATAATAATTTTAAAACATGTTGTAATGATATAATAAAAAATAATACAATTAGTTTTGGAAGTATATGTCAATTTATATATTAATGTTAAAGAATATCATTTTAAAATTTAGAAGTATAATTAATGTACTATGAAAGATATAATGAAAACTAATTAATATAAGAACATATATAAAACATATTTCATTAAAAATAATATTAAGAAATTACAAAGATAATAAATGATATAGAAACAAAATTAAAGGATAATAGAGAGGAATCAAAATTAAATAACAAAAAAACTAATAAAATGGCACATTAAATGATAAATCATGATTAACAATTTGATAAGTAATAATTAATTCCATATGATTTATAAGAATGATTAAGACTTAGTGAAACACATGTGAACAAATTTAACTTGTATCATAAAATTCTCATAATAATAAATGGTTATGTCATGAAGTTGAGTAAAATACCATGCCATTTTTACAAAACTTCAAATAAATGATGAAATGAAAATTAATATTTTTAGTATATAGAAGAATATTACAATACTAATTTAAATATGATAAATCATTAATTATTATTACATGTTTTCATTTCTAAATGTGAGTTTTAATTTTATTCCTTGAGTTGGTTATGTAAATTTTCATTTTAAATAATGTCATTTTTGCGTGTGGATTGTATTCATCCAACATCTATCTTTTTTTCATAATTAGAAGAAACTAAAATTAGATAATAATGGTCAAATGAGATAAATAGATGGATAAATAAAAATAATAGTAGAATATTAATCTAGCCTAACTGTTAGTTTATTAAAATTGATACCTATAATATATGTAGTCAGAATTTAAACTATGTGGCAGAGAAGCTATGAAATTTGAGAATAGTGGTAATGAAATACAATGTGACAGGGAAACTGTGGAAAAAGGAAAAACTAATATAAGTATTAATATCACCTAAAATAAAAGTTATGAAAGAAAATATATGAATAAAGATAATAGAATAATGAAATTAAAAATTTATATAATAAGGATAATTGATAGATGTGAACCAATTTAGAAATATCAACTACTCTATACTCATAAAGAATCCCCATTCACCATTATGAAATAAATAATTGAGGGAAAAATAGGAAATTCAATTAGGGTTTTAACTAAAACATTCCAATATATAATTAAATAAAATATATAATCATGTGTGACTGATGATGATGAGAGGCTGATAGATGGGGATCCAGAGGTTGGTAGGTGCAGAAGCTGAGGTGAAGGCGAGGAGGTGAGGTAGATGAGGCAGAGGTAGAGGTAGGGAGGTGGAGGTCGAGGTAGAAACGGAGGTGGAGGAAGTGTGTAAAATAAATAGGAAGATGCAAGTATTAGGAGAGGCATAGAGGGAACCAGTATTGCGGAGGATAAGGTTAATGAATAGTAAGATGTCTGTATCATGAGAGGTGGATCCAGAACTGGTACTGAGGAGGAGAAGGAGAATAAGAATTGGTAGGGTCTCAGAAATTGTGGGGAGATAATCCTGTAAGGGGAATATATGTTGTGGTGACATGTGGAAGGAATGGGACATGATTTAGTATATATAATGGATTTCTATTAAAATTTCTTTTGGAAATTTTCAATGTTTATTTTCAAAAAGAAAATTCATTTAAAATTCATAATGAAAATTTTCATTAAAATTTTCCAAAGAAATTTCAATGTAAGATAGAAATTTTCAATGAGAAAAAACACAAATATATAAACAAAAATATATATGTAGATATTTAATTATAAATTTCAAGTGAAAATTTAGAGTGGACATTTTAAGTACATATATACAAACATCTATTAAAATTTTCTTCAGAATGTTTTTTTTACAATTACACTATAAATGTGCACTTATATAAATCTATATTGAAAATTTTTAGTTCAAATTTAAACTATAAAATTTAAATGCACATATATATATATACATATAAATATGTATATTTAAAAATAAAAATATATAATCTAATTTTCAAGTGAAATTTTATACTAGAATATCACACAAGTTCATTGAAAATTCTCAAATAAATATTCACTGTGAACTTTTTTTGTTATCAATCTAAATTTATAATAAAATTTCAATATAATAATATACATATATATTAATATATACTTATATTCCTGTATTTATACATAAATTTTAAATTTGTACTAAAATTATAGAGTTATCGATACAAATTTACACTCAAAATTAACACTTAAATTTAACGATTGTAATGATCCCAAAATATTTGATTTCTAAGATTATGAAATAAATACATAGTAAAATTTCACATGAAAATATATTAATAAATAATTAAATATTGTAAATTTACAATGAAAATTTTCAGACAAAAAATTCACTAGAAATTTACAATGTAAATTTCTAGATGAAATTTACAATTCAAACTTCCAATTAGATTATACAATGAAAATGTATTAAAACATAAAAATCAGGGTAATTTTTTCACATGAATATGCAGTAAAAATTTTCACTAAAACGTTTTAGTGCACATTTCCACCATAATGTTATAGTTCAAATTTACACTAAAATTACCATCAAAGATTGGAAGCAAGGTCACCTTTATGTCATGTACAATAGTATAAAGGTCGTTATATTTTTTGAAACTCATAATGAAATTATTATGAATTTGAATCCATCAAGGAATAAAATTTATATATGAAATATAAATAATCAATGGGTAATACGTTTTTTTGTGAGCATATTATTAATGAGTTATTTGAAAATTATAAATTGATTTTTTTAAGAGATTTATGGTTAGACAGAGGACCATGTTTACATGTATTATCTTATTTTGGATATGAAATTAATAACTATATGTTCTATAAAAAGTAAAAAGATGAATGTAGTATAATTAAAATGAGTGGATTAACTTTTATTGAAAAATTAATGTTATTATCTTGTTTCATTAACATAATTATAATTTATATGAATATTTCTAATGTTGGCATCATCATAAAAAATTTGTGTTTGATTATACAACATTCCTAGTAATGCTTTCTTGATGAAAATGGGATAATAAAAGAAATATTGTTAAAATTGATGAATTAGTATTTGTAAAATTGAAAATCTATCATGAGGAAAATGTATTTTGTACCTACAAATGTTTGAAATTTCAATGAACAACATAACAATGACCTCAAAAATTTTAAATATATAAATTTAAACAACATGATGAAGGTTATAAATATATAAGAGGTGAGAAATATATTATTAGTAAGAAATTGGAATAAAGTTATAAGTCCAAAAAAATAAAATATGTCATCATAAGGAATAATGAAAAAAATATTAAAGTGAGAAGCTGAGGTGATAAATTTTAGGTTGTATGGAATGTGTGTGGTGTACTTGCAAACCCTAAAAAATCAATTTTCAATATTTGCAATAGCATTGGTACTAAAATGAACTTGATAATTGATATAGAAACTTTTCACATTGTTGTGATGACAACAAAAGAAACCATTTGGGACTATAATATGGTAGCATTTTAATGTACACATTAAATTTTACTTAAAAATTCAATAATGAAATATTGATTTGGTTGTTATTTTCCTTTACAAGGTAAATTGATATTAGATGAATACGAGATGAAATACATAAAAATAGTTATTAAAAAGTTCCCTATATCATTTTAAATAACTATTACTGTAATAAATCATAGGTCTTTTAAGGGGAATGTCATGCCCAGGACAACAAATTTATACACAGCCATTATAAACCATGCAACTTGGGATTCTTTCATTACCCATTATAGTGAGGAGTCACATAAGGTACATTCTAATAGATTTTAATTTATTTTACAATACATGTATAATTAACTTCGATTCATAAATTTTAATTTATAAAATATCAAATGTGTACCAAATATAAATAATGTGTAACAAATCACCATACCCCTACCTTAAATCAAGGTTGGGGTACACTAAAACTGAAAAAAGAGTATATGCATTGAATTTATAGTAAATCTTTTGTGTGATATAAAAAATAATATAATTATGATTTTTATGTTTATATGAATATTTATCAATTAGAATATCTATCTAACTCATCACATATCATGTGTTATAGAATAAATATCATATAAAAATAGAAAAAATGGATTAAAACACAAAAAATGGTATAGTGTTCATGTAAAATAATAAAATAATTAATTTTTATATTTCTTAAATATATTAAAAAATAATAATGAATACTAATTTTTCTTTATTTTTTATTATTTAGACACAATGTAATTAAATTACCATAACTAAAGAAGAAAAAATTATAAAGGATTTGAAGTGTCTATAAAATTCAGTTCATATTAGATGTGTGATTTTTAAAGTCTCAATATGAAACTACAATTAGAAATCATAAATAAAAGAGTAGTTTAATAATAAAATATAAATATATTCATGATAAGATTAAAATTATAGAGGAAATAGTAAATAAGATAATGAAATAATAAAACATCTCCTTTGAAGGGACCAACAATAAAAATAAATATAAAAAAAACCACATTCCCTAGACCCCCAACCATGGTTTTAATGAAAGATATTCCCCTAAAAGGCCAAGATTACCTATGGTAATCAAGTATTCCAAAAAAGTTTATATTAATTAGAAAATAAATATTTATTGATACTTATATTTTATTTAAATAATGCTGAGGGAAATTGATTTTGTTTTATATATTTCATCACCCACTCATCACCTTGTTGAAAGAGGTATTGTGTAAAATATCGAAAGAGATACCCTAATTATTAAAAAATTATGAATTGGTGACCTGAGAGTAGGGATTTAGGTCAGTAATGATCCAAGGGGTAAGTTACATTTTCCCCTTGATGATGTTGATATTAATGTGGTGGATAATTTTATTGGAAGTTATATAACATGGCTATTTAAACTTATAAATAACATAATTAAAAGGGGGTATTTCATTTCAAACAAACATTATAATCAATATCATTTATAGTGATAGAAAAATTTATAAACTAATGTAGTTAATGAAAAAAAGCTTACGTACAATATTGGTTCATGTCAATCTAGTTTATAAGATATTTTATAAAACAATTAAGGTCCCACATTAATAGATCTTCAACATTCAGTGACATTAATATTTTTCTTAGATACAATATTATAAAATCATAATAATATAACATTTTATTTACAGATAAGTGATATGGAAAAGTCTCTTAGGACCTTATCAGTCTGGTGTGCATAAATATAATTCTATAAAAATGTCAACTTCCCCATTTCAGATTATATATATCAAGTCCTTTTTTAGATTTTTATACATTGGCTATGTAAAAGTACCAACCTATGATAGATTTTTTTTCATTTTTTAGTCATGATGTGAATTATATATATATATCAATTTATATATTTATTTTTATCAAAGCTACATTAATACATAAAAAATAACATATTCCTGGGAAGAAATATATTTTTTTCATGAATGTATAGAGAGATTAGATAGTTAAATAATGATTATAAACTTCCTAAGGTGGTGTTTTCCTATAACTTATGTAAATATTTTTCTTAGTATTTTTTTTCTTTTTCAAAATTCATCATCTTATATGTTTGTTCTCCTTCTCTACTTATAGCCTTCCACTACCTCCAAAACATTATGTTTACTAGTAATACTCTCTATGTTCTACATGACCTTTCTTATTCCATGGATTAATATCAAAATTTTATACCCCTCTACATCAATTGTTAAGTAAATGATCTATAATATTTTTAATATTTTTGTTACCTTGAAATAGTATTTAAAAACATAAGATTCTATCATAATTTTCCTTAAAAAATTATCCATGTAAGAATGATAAAAACTATAAGCATATGAAATTGATTGTGTCAGATCACTATTATGTTGAAAACCAAAAAAAATAAAAATTTTAATTACTTGATACTAAAAAACTCTCACTATAGATGACATCAAACCCATGAGAGAATACTTCTAAGAAAAAAAATGGAAATTCATATTAATTGGGGTAAGGAAAACTAATTAGAATCATATTTGAATTCATGTGAACAACTATTGAACCATATGATATTCTGGGGTATTGATTCAAAAAAATAAACTCAATTTTTCATCAACCTTTATAACTTCAATTATGATTTGAAGTGAATTTTTGAAATGGATATCAATATACTTCATAAGTCGTAGGATCCCTATGCTACTATTCATTACTTTTAAACTCTAATTCACAGTAATAAAGACTAGAATCTTGGAATAAAAATCTTCATAAAGAACATAAAAATGTTTTTAATATTTAATGAACTTATCATAACACTATAATGTATTTAAAAATTTATAACAACAATCTACAATTAATTTTTTTTAATGGAAGAAAATCACAACATCAATCTGACTCCTGAGATGACATTAATGATCTAATATGGGTTATGGTCTGAATGATGTAAAGTGGATTTATATAATTAGTAGTTTTTTTAGTTATACAAATATGCATCTAACAATATTTACTTCTAATATGAGATCAAATTATTTTGAAAATTTTAGATTAAGATATTTAATTCATCTAGGACATGTAAGAAAAAAACTATGTCAATAATACATGAAATGTTATCAAAATGGTTGAAAGTTCATTTTTAATTTATATAATTGTTCTATAAATGATAAAAGTAAGGAAAATGAAATCATATTTTCATTAATATTTAGGAAAACAATAATTGATTCATTTATGAATTTTAATAAAAAACTATAGATAAACTGACATCTAATTTATCTAGAATGATACAAAGTGTGTCTGTAATGTTGAAAGTGTTTCAATTATTATAAATATTTGTTGAATGATCATAACTAAGTCAATGAAATTAGATTATAGAAAATATTTTGGAAAACTCTTTTCATCTTGTCTATCACTAGTAAGAAGAAAGAACATGTTAATTCAACATGTGATATGATATTAATGACCCAATTTTATTTTTTATAATTAAACATCATCTTTATTTTACACACATCTCTCAAACTGTCTATGTTAATTTTTTACATCTATATTTGGTATTTATATAATTTTTCTATATTAGATTATGATATGGTTTTAGGAATTATGTTATTCATTATTAACAAAATTTCATGTCCCATAAAGAAAATATATTGTAAATTACATAAATTTTATTCCAAATTATATAACTTTAAAATTATAATTTTTATTCATTTCATAAAGTAGAATCAATATAATAAAATTGTTTTAATTATAAAAAAAATATTCATTTGTATGAAACTAGTTGATCCTTTAATAGGTTCCTTTTGAGTAATATTATTTTTATATTGGTTGTAGTTTCTATTGTTTTTAACTACTGTATATCATCATAGTTGTTACAATAACTATATCAAAATAATTAAATGTAAAGCTATTTTTTATTATTTTAAAATACTATACTGTTCTTTATAAATTTTAATTTATTTGTATGTACAATTGGTTGGAGTAGGTTGATTTTATGCGCTTCAACAAACCGCAATGGATGATAAATGCTTTTATCAGTGATAAATAAGCATCGATGAAAACCTAAATTTATTAGAACATATATTATGAGAACTTTAAATTCACTAATGATTGAATTTTTGAGTAATAATAAATTCCTAATATGTAGAAGTGAAATTAAATTTATCTCATATAATTTTTCAAAAAAAATCTAATATAAGTCATTGAATAAAAAATATCTTATTTTACATATCGTTGATAGTTATGCATAAATTTATCTGGAGCCCTTGTTGGATGTCTATTCTCTCTAGGGTTATCCATATATGTTTACTCTTTTTAGTGTTTTGAGGTTTTCAATAAATTTATTTCTAGCATATCTGATGTGGCCTCTTCTTTATCCTAATATATCTATTTTGATTGGCTTCATCTAGTGGGTTCTTCATCTAGTGGATTGTTTTTTCAGTGGTTTGGATTCTTCAACCTCTAGTGATAATTTATATGGTGGATCATCTTCTAGTTATTTATCTATCTGGTATATTGTTTCAATTGGTTCATATTGATCTTTTTTTTAACTCATTTGGTTCTAATCTATTAGTTCATCATTACATGGTTTAGTGGTTTGGCTTTAAGAAATTTTATTTTCATCTAGATTGGTTTTGGTTGACTTCATTATCACTGGGATCATCTTGTTCGGTGATTCTTCATTTGGTTCAGCTGTTATCATCTGGTTCATGTTAGGGAAGTGGATTATCGTGGTGATGAAATCAAGAAAAAACAAGGAAGAAAAATGTAAGAACATGAGATATTTACATGGTTCTAAAATAGTGAATACATCCATGGGAGAAGGGGTCTTGTCTCTTTATTTCTTATCTCTGGATAAATTCTTTGGAGGATCATACCTCTTACAGATCATGGGATTTGATCCTGTTATAAAGATTAACCAAAAACATAAATTTCTCCCATTTTGGGTCATTTATCTACCCTTGACTAATTCATCGCTCGACTATTTAAAAGTCAAAAGTGCCACTTGGTTTGGTTTCCATCCAAGGAATATGCTACTGCCAATAAGAAAATGAACCTCCACAAATTTCTCCCTTTATTGAGAGTGGCCCCCACAAATCTCCCTCCCCCCATGAATAATTTGGGGTATAATCTTGACCTATAGTCTCCTTGAAGAAATCTGACTTTTCTTTTAGTAGAACCTTCATCATAATGTCTTCCCCATTACCATTGGTGTGGATTTTATCAACAATAAAAAATCTTTACTCTAGCACATTCTAGATCCAGTGGTATCATGCATCTATGTGTTTGGACCTAGATTGAAATTTTGGGTTCTTGATGAGATGAATACCACTCTGACTATCACAATATAGAATATAGTTATCCTAATTCTACCCTAGCTCTTGTAAAAACTTCTTCATCCACAATATCTCTTTATAGCTTTCAATGACTGTGATATATTATACTTCTATGATAGACAAGGAAACACAATTCTGAAGTCATGATTTCCATGAAACTGCACCCCCTGAAAATTATATGAGGTACTCGGATATAGATTTCCTCATGTCTACATCTCCAGCCATATCTGCATCTATGTATCCTTCTAAAACAGGTTTTTCACTTCCAAAACATAAAAAAATTACTAGATGTAACTCAAAGATACCTCAATATCTATTTAAAGATTTTTCAATGCACCTTTCTTGTATTTGATAAGAATATTCTCACAATTCCAATATCATGAGAAATATCTGGTTTGGTGCACACCATGGAATAAATAATACTTCCAACTGCTGACTAATAAGGAACTTTTTTCATTTCTTCTTTCTCCTTCTTAGTTGATAGAGTATGATTTATCATGATCCTGAAATGACTTATAAGTGGAGTTATAACTAGTTTCACCTTTATCATGTTGAATCTTTCAAGAATATTCTCAATGTATTACTCTTGAGATATCCAAATCTTGTGAATCCTCATGTTATGAGTAATCACCATACTAAGAATCTGAGTTTCTTCTCTGGAGTCCTTCGTTTCAAAAGTCTTGTTCAACTCTTTCTTCAACCTATCAATCTTGGTGATATCTCTACCAATAATCAATATATCATCAATATAAAGCAATAAGATAATGAAATCACCATTAGAAAATTGTTTCATGAAAACTCAATGATCAACAATCATCTTCTGATACTCATTTTTCTCCATGAATGAGATGAATTTTCTATACTATTTTCTTTGTGCCTATTTTAAACCATATAATATTTTCTTAATATTTCTTACAAGGTTTTCTTTACCTTTCACCTAAAGTCCCTATGACTGCTCTATGTATATCTCCTTATCAAGATTACCATGTAAGAATGTTGTTTTTACATCTAGTTGTTGAACCTCGAGGTTCAGAGTAGCTGAAAATCCAAGAAAAACTCAAATGGAAGACATTTTTACCACAAGAGAAAAAATTTCATCAAATTCAATACCTTTATTCAGACTAAATCCCTTTATAATATCTATATCATGGTTGTGAGATTCCATCTTCTCCTTTAATTATGTACACCCACTTGTCCTTTAGTGTCTTCTTTCCATGTGGTAACTCTACCAAATCAAATGTACGGTTCTTATGCAAGGATCTCATCTCATCTTGCATGGAATTATTTAATTTTATCTTTTGATAGATTTTAATTTCATCATTGTAACTTTATGGATCTCCTATGTCAGTGATCATCACATACTCATGTGTTGAGTATCTACGAATTGGTTTTCATTCTCTTATGGATCTCCTCAACTATGCTTTGGGGGGATCTATTTTGGAATATCGTATGATGAAGACATATCAACATATGGATACATATTACCTAGTAGTGATGTATCATTAGTGTTGCATATCAATCTCATACTATTTATAACTGAAGTAGGTGAAACTTGTTCCAGATTGATTGGAATTTCCTTGGACAGCAACTTCTCTACATTTTCTAGATTCTCAAAATCATCAATCATCTGATCCTCAAGAAACACCAAATATATTTGTTGAAGATCCCCATGCTGGTAGGATCCCTGATTCAGTATCCAAATCCCTCATGAGAATATCCTAGAAGGATACATCTCTTTTCTTTTCCATCCATATTTTACCACTCATATTTAGGGATGTGAACAAATTTCATGCAACCAAATACACTCAATTATTTGTATGAAACGTATTTACCTATCCAAACTCTTTCTAGAACATTATAGTTTAGTGTAAATAATGGAAAAGGGTTGATAAAATCAACTAAGGCCCTAATTTCCTCCCCCCAAAAAGTTTTTGATAGATTTTAATTTGAGATAATACACCTTACTCTCTCACAAATTTTTTTTCCCATCCTCACAGCAACACTATTATACTAAGGCATCTTTAGTACTAATTTTTTTAGATTGATGAAAAAACTTCTATAATACTCCACAAATGGACCATTTTACTCTCCTATATTGTCTACCCAAACACACTTTAACCATCCACTTGTTTCTTTATCCACCTTCACATGAAATTTCTTAAAAACATTAGGCACTTGATCTTTCATTTTCAAAGAAAAGGCACAGAATTTTCTACATTGATAATCTATGAAGAAAATAAAATAAATAGAACCTCCCATAAACTTATTACTCATCATTAAAACATCAATGTGAGTCAAATCTAAAACATTTAGTTTTCTAAATAGTAAATAACCATGAAATGATACTCTATGTTTTTTCCATCATGAAATCAACATAGGTATAAAAATGGGTGCCTTTTATTCCTATAAATAGATCCTTCCTAAATAGAATTCAGATTCCTCTCTCACTCATGTGACCATGATTCATGTATTAAAATTATATAGGAACATATTTTCTAGTGGTATTTAATTCTATTTCACACAGTATCACATCTATGAGATAAAGATAAGTATCTTTATTTCCTTTAGAAATTACCAAGTTACCTTTGGTAAGATTCTATTTCCCATCACCAAAGGAACTGACATATCCATCACCATCAAGCATCACAGTGGATATAAAATTGAGATGAATATTAGAAACATGTCTCACATCCTTCAACAGGAACTTGCATCCAATATTAATTTGCATAAAAATATTACCAATACCATTAATTTTGGATTCACCATAATTTCCCATCTTCACATGTCTAAAACTCTCTGAAGTATAAGATGAAAAGAAATATCTTCTAAATGAAGTGTTTGGGATTTACACAGTGGTGAAACTTCATTTCATATCTCAATCTATATTTTGATCACTTCCTCCTTTTCATAATTTGGTCATGGGGGTATCTTCCTATAATTCTTCCTTACCATTTATACTTACCTTGTCTTTCAGTGATAAGATCCTCTGATTCATTTGTACATCCCTTATCCTTTATTTAGGACTCTTCATTCAATATTCTATCTTTCACCATCTCCATGGTGATAGTTCTATCTGGATTTGAATTACTAGCTAACACAAATAGTGTGTCTCACATCTTCAGTAAAGAAATCAACATAAAAAATGCCCACATCTCATCATCAATCATTATTTTCATGGAATTAAATAGATAAAAACTACCTTGGAACTCACCAATGTGCTCTGATACATTGGTCCCATATTTTTACTTCAAGTTGAAAATACTACATATTAGGTTTTCTTTGTTTTTTGTGGTTTTCCTTGCATACATCTTTTCCAATTTTCTCCATAAAGAAGAGGAATCATGTTTTTTGGAAAAAAATTAGGAAGATACTTTTATCGATCCATTGTTCGATTTGGGTAGTGCACATACTATTGAGAATGACCCAATCCACATCAATTGGTGAGGTACTGGCTGCTATCTTCTCACCTGATTGACCACTTATTGAATATTCCTTCAGTTTCATTACAATGTGATTAGTGGTCTCCACTATTGGTTTCCAAAAATATTTCACATATAAAAGATCCTCCATTTTGGGTTTCTATGTAAGAACCTAGTTTTTTACTCAGGTATGGATCCTTTAATTTTCAGTATAAATATGTAATTTCGACCTAAGATGGATGCCTAATGAGTTAGTAAAGGTTTCAAGGGTGTCTAAGGCTTGTTCGGAGCCCAGAACCCATCTTTTTGGAGAAAACAGACACGGCGCATGGTTTAGAGAAAATCGTGTGGAATTCTGCATGGTTTGGAAAGTTGTGTGGATGTTATTTTTTCAGATAGAGACACCTCACACAGTTGGCGCACAACCGTGCAGTCTAACCGTGTGAGTGACCCTTTTTCCTAGGTAAATGTTAGGGGTGTAATTTCGGCCTGGGCCGGGCCGAGCCTGCCATGCAAAGAGTCGGGCTGCTGACCGCTATTCGGGTCGGGCCGGGCCGGCCCAAACAACCCCATGAGACGGCCTGAGCCCGGCCTCAGGCCGGCCCAAACTATTGGGTCGGGCCGGGCTTTTTCGGGTCGGTCCGGGCTTTTTTGAGTCGGGCCATGGTGGGCTTTTATTATTTTCAAAATAATTCTCTTTAAACTTTTGTTTATTTAAACATTTATTTAACATTTATTTAAAACATTTCTTTACATTTATTTTTAAATGCATGTTTTTCGTCAAAACGTTTATTTTATTTTTTATTAACATTTTACAGTGGGTGGATGTGTTTTTTTGTCTAAATAGATTCATATATTGTGAATATATATATATATATATATATATATTATTTGAAAATTGAAAAAAAATAATGAGGGGTGCGCAGCTGCCGTGGGTGAGTTTAAAGCCTTATTATTTAAAAGTTTTTCTAACATTTAATTAAAACATTTTTACACTTATTTTTTTAAACTTATTTATGATTTTTTAAGTGTTTGTTAATATTTTTTATTTAAAATTTTTTATTTAAACAGTTTTTTAACATCTGTTTAAAACATTTTTTTACATTTATTTTTAAATGATTAATTTAAAACATTTTTGAATTTTTTTAAATGCATGCTTTTTACAAGTATTTTTTAAAACATTTAACTTTTTTTCGTATTTTAATGTAAAAAGTATTTTTTAAGTGTTTGTTTTAAAAAAAATTAATCTAAATGTTTTTTTAAAAAACTTTTCTAAACTTTTTTATTTAAACATTTATTTAAACCATATTTTAACACTTTTGTAAAACATTTTTTTTACATTTATTTTTTGACGTTTAATTTAAAATGTTTTTTTTAATGCATATTTTTTACATGTATTTTTTTAAACATTTAACACGTTTTATGTAAAAATATTTTACAGTGGGTGGATATGTTATTTTTTTCTAAATAGATTTATACATGTCTGTGAATTTATATATGTTATGTACAAACTAAGAAAAAAATTAATGAGTTATTGGAGGGTAAGCAGCAGTGGGTGGTGGGTTTAAAATGTTGTTATTTAAACGTTTTTTATCATTTATTTAAAACGTTTTTTACATTTATTTTTTTAATTTATTTATGAAAAGTATTTTTAAGTGTTTGTTTAATTTAAAACAATTTTTTGAAGGTTTTTTAATTTTTTTGGAGGGCAGACTTAACCTGGCCCAGTCTGAACTGAAATTAAACCCTTAACGGGTGCGCAGTAGTGGGTGTGTTAATTTTTTTCTAAATAGATTTATATATGTATATATAATATATATAATATATGCAAGTTTTATTATATTTTAAAAAATAATAATGTTGGGGGTGTGAGAATATCATTTGGTGAGTAGTTATTTTTTGTTAATATATAATATATTATTTTATATATATATAATATGAGAAAATTGTAAAAAAAATAATTCGGGGTTGGGGGTGCGCTAGAGTGGGCGGGTTAATTTTTTTTCTAAATAAATTTATATATAATATATGCAAGTTGCAACATATTTAAAAAAATTAATGAGGTTGGGGGACGTGCATGCACATCATTAGGTGAGTGTGTTATGTTTTTTGTTAATATAAAATAATTTATTATATAATATTAAATCATTGACACACACACACACAATTATTATTAATGGATTTTTAAAAGCCACACTTAATTGATATATATTATTAATAGCTTTATATATAATATTAATGACTTTGTTTATATATATATATATATATTATCATATCATTGATATATATATATATTTATTATTAGTATATTTGTTTTTATATATACATATATATAATATACAAGTTTCATCATATTTAAAAAAAATTAGTGATGTTGGGGGTGTGCGCGAATATCATTGGGTGAGTGTGTTTTTTTTATTAATATATAATAAGTTATTATATATATATAATGCTAAATGATTGATATATATATATATATAAAATGAGAAGATTATAAAAATAATAATCAGGGGTTGGGGGTGGGTCGCAGTTGGTGAGTTAATTTTTTTTCTAAATAGATTTATATATTTATAGTATATATAATATATGCATGTCGCAACATACTTAAAAATAATGAAGTTGATGGACTTGCACGAACATCATTAGGTGAGTGTGTTATTTTTTTATTAATATACAACAAGTTATTGTATATATATAATATTAAATCATTGATATATCTATATTATATTAAATCATATACATACATACATATATATATATTATTATTAATGGATTTTTAAAAGACACACTTAATTGATATATATTATTCATAGCTTTATATATAATATTAATGGCTTTGTTTATATATATATTATCATATCATTGATATATATATATATATATATATATTATTAGTAGATTTGTTTTTATATATACAATATGCATGTTTTATCATATTTAAAAAAAATTAGTGAAGTTGGGGGTGTGAGCGAACATCATTGGGCAAGTGTGTTATGTTTTTTACTAATATATAATAAGTTATTATATATATATAATGTTAAATGATTGATATATATATATATAATATGAGAAAATTATAAAAATAATAATTAGGGGTTGGGGGGTTCTTTGAAGTGGGTGAGTTGATTTTTTTCTAAATAGATTTATATATGCATAGTATATATAATATATACATGTTGCAACATACTTAAAAAAATTAATGAAATTGAGGAACTTGCACAAACATCATTAGGTGAGTGTGTTATTTTTTTATTAATATACAACAAGTTATTATATATATAATATTAAATCATTGATATATATATATATAGCTTTGTTTATATATATATATATATATTATATTAAATCATATACATATAAATATACATATACATATACATATACATATACATATACATATACATATACATATACATATACATATACATATACATATACATACACACACACACACACAGACATATATATATATATTATTAATGGATTTTTAAAAACCACTCTTAATTGATATATATTATTAATAGCTTTGTTTATATATATACACTATTATATATATAATTATATATCATTGTATATATATTTTTATACACACATTATAATTATATATAATAATAATTATATGTATATATATAATATTATTTTTTGTTAATATATAATGATATATGTACATGTATATAGAAATACACACACACACACACACACACACACACACACATATATATATAGATACATATATAGATAAAGATACATGTATATATATATAGGTATATATATATGTATGTATATATTTATATATTTATAGATATATACATATATATACAGATATATATATATATATATATACTGAGATACATATACATATATATATATACCTATATATAAATATCGAGATATCTATATATATAGGCTGGTGATTATATTTCAGGCCTAGCGCCTAGACCAGTTGGTCAAGGCGCAGCCTTGGGAGCTCGTGGTAGGGGGATCAAATCCCCCTACCCGCAGATTCCCTGTTAAATTCTTTACAGCGTGCAGGCTTCACACGGGATGGGCTTCGCGTGGGCCAGTGGGCTAGGCTTTTTGGGTCCGAGAAGGCCTGGCCCACGGGCCTTCTTGGAAAGGCCCAGGCCCGACCCGCTGAACCTACGGCCCGAGCCCGGCCTGGCCCAATGCGGGCTTTGCCAGGCTGGGCCGCTCGGGCTTTCGGGCCGGGCCTGTCGGCTTTCGGGCCGCTAAGCCAAAATTACACCCTTAGTAAATGTGCATGGCTAGTGCATAGTTTGATCAAACCATGCAGGGGATGACTTTTCAGGAAGAACCGTCTCACACAGTTTGTGTACGGTTTGATAAATCATGCATACAAATGGTGCATAGGCTATTTCTCAGTGTAATTTTCTAGTTTTGACCTTAATGATCTATTAATCCTCTTCCTTCTTCCTAATCCGATAACCAGCGTGATTTTCCTCCTCTTTCACCCATTTTTAGATTTTGGAAGATCTAAACATGGAATCAAGAGATCTCCACCATCTGGAACCTGATCGAGCTTCTATTCATCATGTTGGATGTGCAACAGTAAGTACTCGAGTCCTCTTTAGCTGTTCTTCTCTTTCACTCTCAACCTAGATATCACCATGTAAGATTTTTTCACCATTTTTTATATCTACTATGATCCAAGGAAAATCAAGGGCCAATATCGTAGGGGAACTATCGTACAACCCTAATGTGGGTGGTCTATAACTCATCCCTAAAGTTTGTTGATTTTGGAATATTCATGTGGGGCCCGCCGATTCCATCAGGGACCATTTCTTAAATTTACATGGCATGATTATACTTGTTAGAATTGTATGATTATGCTCTTTCCAAAAATGTGACTAGTCGTTAGTGGTTACACCCTCAACTCAATCTGCCTCATGTCGAAGGTTATGACATATTTGCGTTTTTAGTGTTTCGACAGATTTGATCCACCGTTCGGGTGTGCCCTTGCTTGACCTTCTTAAAGTCGGGCCTTCCTTATAATAAATGACTTGTTAAAATGAGAATTGCATAATGACATGTACCATGTATTCTCACCACTTGACCTGCCTAAGGTAAGTCCTTTCAAAGGTTAATTAAATTTGAAATGTGGAATAGAAAGTATACTAAGTACATAACTTGGCCATATTAAAAGTGATTAAATAAATTTTACATGTCCTTATAACCCCTTCTATGTTGATGGAAGGTAGCAGAGTGAACCTCAATAATTTAATATGTCTTAATGGTTAACTAAGACCTAATAAAATGGTTGCAACACTACTTGGCCTATCCACACTAATGGAAGACAAGGCTTGGACCAATGAATAAATGGTTTCAACTATAATTGACTTATCCACACTAATGGAAGGCAAGAATTGAACCAAATGAATCATCTCGTGATTATAATACCAAATATGAATGGAATGACTCAATATCGCCTTGGATTCGGAGAATAAAAAACCTTGAGTCTCAGGAACCCCATTCATATTCAAGGATGTAGTTTGCTTAGGTTGGTACCCACCAAGATTATGGTTCTTGTATATTCCTTGGATGCCCGGTATACTACTGTAGGGCCCCCTTTCATTATTCTAGGAGACCTCATATACACTCCTTGGATCTAGCATTGACAAGTAGGTTCCTTGGATACAGTCCTTGGACCCAGTCCTTGCTTAACCCCGTTTTACCATGGATGTACTCCTTGGACTCGGTAGGCACCTTATTGTGGAATGCCTTGGATTACGCTCCTTAGATTACACTCTTACCCCTTATCTAGACTCATATACTACTGAGTTAGATTTCTAGGAGATTTATGTTACCTTGGTTATTACCCTGGAACTCCCTCACTGGATATCATTTTCAGGTTTCCTTGTTACGTCTTGAGACCTTCACTATTTATACTATCACGAGGTGATGTTAGTACTAGCTATTCCTCACATGACCTATTAATATTAAATGGTAAATAAATAATCAATGAAAAACTGAGGGCGGAATCAGGTACTTGAGTATTTAGTTATTTTGTACTGCTTTCTTTACTTATATATATTCATGCATGCACACTACTATATTCTATTACAGAGGTCAGATGTTATAGACACTGTTGGGGGTGTCCCACTAAGATTTATCTCACACCCTCTTTGGGTGTTATTTGGTACCCGGAGTAGATTATATGATTGTAGGTGTTGAAAAAGATAAGCATACAGTATCCAACACTTGATTGTGTGCTGATACGATGGACCTTGATAGTAGATGACCAAGTTGGATCTCAGGATGCTTAGAGTAGTCTTTGTTTTCCTTTACTTTGTGAAACATGAAATGTCTATTGTCTTATATCCAGGCTTTCCAGTTTTCTAGTGAAATGAAATTTCATCATCATTTTTTAGTTGATACAATTATTTATGTTATCATTTATCTATAGCATCAGTATTGCTACTGCTGTTTATTTATATTTCTTCAACTATTTACTATTCCTTTATATTCCTTCTGTTGTGCTCACTCAACTAATGATAGAATAGTATTCCCATGGACACACCCTAGGTCCTCTCTGCTAGTCGGCAGCCTCTAGCATTTGGGAATATGCGCTTGATTCCATGTGGCCCACTAGGCTCGGGGAACCCATTAAGTGGTATCCGGGTTTGGGTCATCACCAAGTGGTATCAGTGGTGGTTATTTTGTTACTTTACTATTTGTATATAATAGATTGGAAAATAGAAATTCTTGGGAGTTAGTCATAATTCATTCTATGGCATCGCAAACCCATGTTCGGGGTAAAATCCAAGTTACCTAAAATACAATTGTTGTTCTATTTTTTGTATTACAGTTGATATTATTTCACTATTGGGTGACATTCATGATGTGTGGTGTTGTTTATTATTACTCTATTGATAACTTATTTAATCCTTAGACCGATTACATGACGGAAAGGAGCATTGCTACATGAATCATTAAAGGCGCCTAGTGTTCACATGTCATGCATATTTCCATGCCATATAGGTGCATTTCACTACTTTGCATTTCTTGATATGATTTTGATTGTTGAGTGATGTTGTGATAGTTTCTTGTACTTGTATTGCTTTGGATGTGATTGAGTGATTTCCTATCTCAATTCATGAGGTGTATAGGCCCTCATGGGTTAGGATGAGTAACTTACTGAGTCGAGCCATTATACTATAAAGAAATGGGTGTCGTTTCTAGTGATAGGTGTATGGGCATTGATTCATCGAAAATGGCTATCCATTATAAGGTGAATCCTGAAATCTCAAATTAATTGTTTGACCATCCTTATCCTACCTTGTCATGTTTATTAAAGTTAAAAGAGTTAACCCTGAAATTAACTTCAAAATTACATGAAACATATACTTGATCACTTATCGATGTATGGTCATCTAAGCGGGTAGTTTGGGTAGTATGCCTTGGGTAGTGAGTTTTTCTTACGTTTAGTTTTTTTTAGTGATGATATCTTATGCTCCTAAGCTTGTTCTAAGATGTGTACTTGGAATTTGTAGAACAATTCCTACACGATGTCCTCGTGTCCTTCACCATGAGGGTGGTGACGATCATGCTCCATACATGGTGGTCCATGAGCCGCTAGTCTTACTTCCAAGAGTGCCACATGAGGAACTTCCTACTATAACTGATATGGGAACTGATGCCCAAGTTTGTGATAGTTTCCTACATATGATGAAGTCCATGAAAGGTGATCTAAGGGTTGCACCTACAATGGATGATTTGACTCGTGAGTTCTAGCAGCAACATCCTCTTACTTTTTCAGGGGGTGGTGGTTCTCAGGCTACTGAGTTTTGGCTAGAGGCCATGATTTCTATCTTTGAGCATCTAGAAACACCTCCAGAGTAGAGATTCAATCTTGCTACATACATTCTTCAAGATTTGGCCAAGCATTGGTGGGATGTGGTTACCCAGGCTGGTCATCATCATGGCATGTTATGGTTTGATTTCCAGACTGCCTTCTATGATCATTTTTCCCTCAGGCACTGAGAGCTGACCGAGCTAGAGAGTTCATGCATCTTGAGTAGGTTTCTATGTCAGTTACATAATATTCAGCATGTTTCACTGATTTATAGCACTTTGCATTGCTTTTAGCCGGTGATGAGCTTTCGTGTGCTAGAGGTTTTGAGGATGGGCTATAGTATTCCATCTGAACTCTGGTGAATGTATTTCACCTTCCTAAATTTTATGAAATAGTTGATCAGGACCTTATCACTGAGCATAACCTGAGGGATAGATCTAGTACAAGATTTAAATGATCAGTGTCGCATCAGTCCAGAAACGTTCCCTTGAGGTTTTTCATCATGGTCGTGGCAAACATAGTATCTAGTTTGATAGCTCTTTGGTGTTTCATCAGTGTGGAAAACTAGAGCATAAGAATCCCTAATGTGATAGAGACACTATAGAGTGTTGAGTTTGCAGTCTTATGGGTCATATTCAGCGTTTCTACAGGACCTTTCCACTAGCATGGATTGGAAAAGGGTTTGTGATAGATCCACATTAAAGAGTGAGTTATTTTACATCGTGTCAGGTGGGGAATTATAATAGCACCAGTAGGTATAGATGAGGAGGAGTTCATGGCCATGGTATTCTGATCCCTGATCACCAGTAGCGCCAGCAGAACAGTCATGATCACGGTAATCCATCTGTTGCATAGGGTTGTAGATCTAGTCAGTTGCATGCCTTACAGCCGATACCTAAGGATCGGGATGGGGGACCATCTATAGTACGAGGTACTACTCTAGTATCCTCTACTATTGTCTTTGATTTTTTTGGTAGAGGTGCTTCAAACTCTTTCCTTTTTGTATCTATCATAAAAAGTATCAGACTAGAGATACATTATCACTATGGTGTAATGACACTCAATACGCCATTGGGAATATGTATAGAGGGCATACGCCAGTGTAGGGACTATCCCCTTGAGGTAGGAAGTTACCCTTTCTTATAGAATCTCTTTGTTATCGAGATGATGGGATTCAATGTCATTCTCTATATGGACTGGTTAGTCCACTATCATGCCTTTGTAGACTACTATTGCCGCATGGTTTCTTTTACATCTCCAAAAGAAAAAAAATAATCTTTTCAAAGGTGATTGGGATGTCCAGGATGGGAGAGAAGGACCAAAGCATCATGGGATAGATGTACTGGCTGCTCAGATTGAAAATATTTTAATGGAGGATCGGGGTTTTCTTCAAACTGATTTCAATCTAGTAGTTGATCATTTCAGGGAAGTCTTTCCTGATGAATTTTCTGGCTTACATCCTAAGAGAGATGTATATTTTACAATAAGGCTTGTTCCAGGAGCATCTCTAGTGTCCATTCCTCCATATAGGATGGCACCTACTGAGATTCAAAAGATCAAGCGGCAGATAAAGGACCTAGAATCCAAAGGATTTATATGTCCTAATACATTTTCATGGGGTTCACCTATGCTTTTTTCTAAGGAGGATGGAACTATCCATCTATTTTTGGATTACAGAAGGTTGAACCAGCTTATAGTCAAGAACCATTATCCACTTCCTCAAATAGATGATCTCTTCTACCGGATCTAAGGATCAAAGGTGTTCTCTAAGATCAACCTGAGATCGGGTTATCATTAGGTGTGAGTCAGACCATCGGAAATACCTCATCTAGCTTTTGGTAGCAGTTATGGTCTATATGAGTTCCTTTTTATGTCATTAGGTCTTACAAACTCACCTTTAGTATTCATGGTTTTGATGAATATGGTTTTCCACCCCTACTTTGAATCCTCTCTTATGGTCATTGTGGATGAAATCTTGGGGTATTATCGCACTCGTAACGACCATACCAAACATCTTGAGATCATTCTAAGTACACTGAGAGAGCATAATATTTATGAAAATGTTGTTAAATTTTACTTATGGATCGACAAAGTCCACTTCGGTGGTCATATTATTTCAGAATCAAGAGTATCCATTGATCCTGAAAAGGTTAGTGTTGTAGCTTCCTAGGAGCAGCCCAAGAATGTGTTTGATATAATAAGTTTCTTGGGGTAGATAGATATTACAGGCATTTCATATATGACTTCTCACATATTTATTCACCTATTACTGGACTTACAAATATGGGTGTTAAGTTCCTGTGGTCAGAAGTATGTAAGAAATCCTTTCAGGAGAATGAAGGGAGGCTTGTCTCGACACCGATTTTGATTCTTCTAGAACTTGGTAGAGGTTATATCATCTTCTAAAATTAATCATTAATTGTCTTAGGAGAAGTGTTGATGTAGGAATACAAGTTCTTTCATATGTATCTTAGAATTTGATGCCTCACGAGAGAAATTACCCGACGCACAACCTCGAGCTAGCAACAGTTGTCCATGCCTTACGTTGTTGGATACATTATCTGTTTGGTGAGCTCTTTGTGGTGTATACAGATCACAAAATCCTCAACTATATCTTTTCATAGCATGAATTTAACCTCATACAACATAGATGGGTCTAATATTAGGAATACTTTGTTTTTGATCTTTTCTATATGCCTATAAAGGTAAATGTGGTCGCTGATGCACTGAGTCATAAAACTCAAACATAGACCGTGTAGGAATCCAGTGACAAATGGAAGTTAATGGCCCCCTTTTCTGAACTTCATCTGGATTTTCATGAAATTCAAGAGAATTCTTACCTCTTATCCTTAACAGTTACCTCTTTCCTCATTGAAAAGTTAAAGAGTAGGCAGTTTTCAAATCCGGAAGGTTTGGTTCTCCGTGAGATTATATCAGGAGATAACCCACCTCCGGATTTGTCTGTGACAGAGATGATGTCTTGCATCTAGGTTCCTATAGATATGAGATAGAAGATGATGAAAGAGTCCCACTCTTATTAGTGGGAAGTTCGTTCAGAAATCTCAAAGATGTATCGATATATATGACACCTATAATGGTGTACTGGAATGAAACATTGGATTTCAGGCTTCATTACTAGATGTTCCGCCTATCAGTAGGTGAAGGCGGAGCACCAGAGACTTGTATGCTTGTTACAACTACTTCCATCCCCAGAATGGAAATGGGAAGATGTTTCTATGGATTTTGTTATTTGCTTACCTAGGTCATCGAGGGGTATCGATGATATCTGTGGAGTCATTGACCGACTAATGAAATCATCCCAATTCATTCCTATTTGGGAGACATTATCAGTTGTTGAATTGGTAAAACTATATTTTTGTGAGATCATATGAATACATGGGGTTCCATGTAATATCATTTAAAATAGGGATTCTTGTTTCACTTCACAGTTCTCACAAGGTTTGAAAAAAATATATGGGGAATCAGGTTCTTTTAAGCACAACTTTTCACCCGTAGACAGATGGACAATCAGAATGGATGATATAGGTTTTAGAGGATATGATCCTAGAATGTGTCCTTGATTTCAGTGGTTCTTGGGAGAAGCATATCACACTCATCGAGTTTTCATATAATAAAAGTTTTCAGGAGACAATTCAGATGGATCCTTTTAAGGCCTTATATGGTAGGCCATGTTGTTCACCTTTGTGCTAGCTAGAGGCAGGTGGGGAAGCCCTACTAGGTCCTCATCTCATTCATAAGACTTTAGAATAGGTCCAGCTGATTAGAAAGTGTATGATTGTTTCTCAATCTAGACATAAATATTATTCTAATCGCCATCTAAAACCTCTTGAGCTTGAGGTTGGGGATCTTGTTTTCCTTTGGGTATCACCCGTGCTAGGGAATAAACGGTTAAGGAAGAAGAGAAAGTTGTCCCCTCATTATGTCAGGCCATTGGAAATTCTAGACATAGTTGGGTCGGTAGCCTATCAGTTGCTACTACCTCAGAGGTATCGTTCCATGCACAACGCCTTTCATGTCTCACAGCTTTGCCAATATCATGTTGAATTGTCTCATACATTTGATCTTGAGGAAGTTGTGTTAGATGCTGATGCTACCTTTGAGTAGTATCCATTACACATCGTTGACCAAAGCACGAAGGTTCTCTGAGGAAAGTCTATCCCTCTTGTATGGGTGTTGTGGTAGAACGGCCAAGTACAGGATGAGACTTGGGAGAGAGAAGTCGATGTACGTACGCAGTTTCTAGAGTTGTTCTTAGATAGTGTTTCTTTACCCTTGGAAGTAGAACATGGGGGAGAGTTCTTTTAAGGGGTAAATACTATAAGAACCCATTTTTTCACTCAGGTATGTATCCTTTAATTTTCTGTCTAAATCTATACTTTGGAACTAATATGGATTCTTAATGAGTTAATAAATTTTTTGAGGGTGTTTAGGGCTTTTTCAGAGCTCATAACCCATCTTTTTGGAGAAAATAGACCTAGAACATGGTTTAGAAAAAACCGTATGGAATTCTGCACAGTTTGGAAAACTGTGCAGATGTTGTTTTTTCAGACTGATCCACCATGCATGGTCGGCACATGGTCATGCAGTCTAACCATGTGAGTGCCCCTTTTTCCCAGGTAACCATGCATGGTTGGTGCACGGTTTAATAAAACTATGTGGGGGATGACTTTTGGAGTAGAACCATCTTGCACTGTTTGTGCATGGTTTGACAAACCATGCAGAAAAACTATGCGCATGCTATTTCTCTGGGTAATTTTCTAGTTTTTTCCTTAATGATCTATTAATACTCCTTCTTCCTAATCCGAGAACCAGCAGTATTTTCCTCCTTTTTCACCCATTTGGAGATTTTTGAAGATCTAAACTTGGAATCAAGAGATCTCCTTCGTCCGGCACCTGATCAAGCTTCTATTCATCATGTTGGATGCACAAGGATAAGTACTCTAGTCCTATTTATCCATTCTTCTTCTCTTTCACTCCCAACCTAGATATCACAATGTGGGTGTTTTTAACCTTTTCTTAGATCTACTCTGATCCAAGGAAAATCAAGGGCCGATACCGGAGGAGAATAATAATACAACCCTAATGTGGGTGTTCTATAACTCATCCCTAAAGTTCTTTGATTTTGGAATATTCATGTGTGGCTCGCCAATTCCATAAGGGGTCATTTATTAAATTTACATTCCATGATTATACTTGTTAGAATTGTATGATTATTCTCTTTCCAAATATGTGACTATTTTTTAGTGGTTACACCCACAACTCAATCCGCCTCATGTCGAAGGTTATTCCATATTTTGGTTTTTAGTGTTTTAGCACATTTGGGCCACCATTCGGGTATTCCCTTGCTCAACCATCCTAAAGGTTAGCCTTCCTTATAATAAATGACTTGTTTAAATTATAATTACATAATGGCATGTACCATGTATGCTCACCACATGACCCGCCTAAGGTAAGTGCTTCCAAATGTTTATTAAGTGTGAAATGTGGAATGGAAAGTATACTAAGTGCACATCTGGTCCTTATTAAAAGATATTGAATAAAGGTTACATGTTCGTAACACCCCTTTCATGTGATGGAAGGTAGCAGAGTGAACCTCAATAATTGAATATGCTTTAATGGTGAACTAAGACTTAATAAAATGTTTTCAATGCTACTTGGCCAATCCATGATAATGGTAGACAAGGCTTGGACCAATGAATAAATGGTCTCAACTCTACTTGACATATCTACGCTAATGGAAGGTAAGAATTGAACCAAGTGAATTATCTCATGATTACAATATCAAATAAGAATGGATTGACTTGAGCTCAACTTGGATTCTGAGATGATAATACCTTGGGTCTCAAAAACCCCATTCTGATTCAAGGATGGGGTTTGATTAGGTTGATACCCACCTAGATTCCGGTTCTTTTCTATTCCTTGGATTCCCAGTATACTGCTGTAGGGTCCCCTTTCATTATTCCAGGATACCACGGATACACTCCTTGGATCCAGAATTGACAAGTAGGTGCCTTGGATACACTCCTTGGACCTAGTCCTTTCTTAGCCCCATTTTACCTTAGATTCACTCCTTAGACTTGATAGTAACCTTATTGTGGAATTCCTTGGATTACACTCCTTGTATTACACTCTTACCCCTTAGCTAAACTCACATACTACTGAGTTATCTTTCCATGAGATTTATGTTCCCTTGGTTATTACCCTGGAACTCCCTCAATGGATATCATTTTCAGGTTTCCTTATTACATCTTGAGACCTTCACTACTTATACTATCACAAGGTGAGGTCAGTGTTGGCTATGCCTCACGTGACATATTAACATTAAATGGTAATTACATAATCAATGAACTGGTTAAATGTTCAGACACCAGTTGAGGGCTGAAGCAGGTACTTGGGTATTTAGTTATTTTGTACTACTTTATTTACTTATATATATTCATGCCTTCACACTACTATATTCCATTACATGTGTTGTATGTTATAGACATTGTTGGTGGTGGACCATAGAGATTTATCTCACACCCTCTCTGGGTTCCATTTTGTACCCAGAGTAGATTATATGATTGTATCTGTTGACAAAGGGAATCATATAGCTTCCAACACTTGATTGTGTTATGATAGGATAGAGCTTGATAGATGATGACTGAGTTGGATCTCAGGATTCTTGGAGTAGTCTTTGTTTTCCTTTACTTTGTGGAACATGTTATGTCTATTGTCTTGTATCCATGATTTCCTGTTTTCTAGTGACATGACATTTCATCATCATTGTCCAGTTGGTACAATTATGTTTGTTCTCATTAATATATAGCATCAGTATTTCTTCTATTGTTTATTTATATTTCTTCCAATGTTTACTATTCATTTATATTCCTTCTGTTGTGATACACTTTGGTAATGAGGGCATAGTCTTCCCACAGTCATACCCTAGGCCCTCACTTCTATTCGGCATCCTCTGGCATTCAGGAATATGCACTTGAGGCCATGTGGCCCACCAGGCTCAAGGAACCCGTTAAGTGGTATCCGGGTCCGGGTCGTCACATTATAGATGTCATAATTAAATGCGGTAAGATTAATCATATTACTATTATTTTAATCCATTTATGGAGTGAAAATTTAGAAAATTTAACCATAAAAATGTGTCTAGAATGGTTGAAATAACTAGAATATACTTATGGATCACTGAAAACAAACTTTAATTGGCCAACATATAGCCAAAATAGTTTCAACAGTCCAAATCACTCGATGATGTCGTACTAAAATGGTTTTCTAGAATAGTATCTGGAAAACTTGTTGGAAAGTCATTGTCTTCATGAACAATGTATTCTTCTCCAGTAGGGGTGTATTGTAGCCCCAAAGATTTACTGAAACATTGACCATCTCTACTAGCTTCATTTCAGCTCCATTTTTTACATCGCTTATGCTATTGGAATCATCTGGCCGAGCTCTTCAAAGATCTGACCTCAAAAAAAATCCAATCACTTTGAATTTTCCAGTCACCAGAAAATCCTCTTTTATTTCACCTTTTTTACTCGGATAACTCTAATACAAATTTTTGGGGCACCAGAGTGTTTTGGTGATGAAATAAAACACAAATGAGGACGAAAACGGAAGAACATGAGAGATTTACGTGGTTCACCATTGGTGCCTATGTCCACCATAGAAGGGGGCATGTTTCTTTATTTCTTCTCTCCAGATAAATTTTTGGAGGATCACCCCTCTTACAGATCATGGGATTTGATGTCTTTATAAAGAGGAACCAAAAACATAAATTTCTCTAGTTGTTGGGTAGTTTATCTACCCTTGAAGAATTTTTCACTTGACTGCTTAAAATTACAAATTTCCACCTAGTTTGGTTTCCATCCAAGGAATATGATGATGTCGATAGAAAAATATTTCTCTCTTGATATGGAGTTCCCCCATAGTTCAGTGGATTATTATCTAGTTGGTGTTCATCTCATTTATTGATTTTAATTTAGTTTGGTTCCCTCTTAATCATAATATGTTCAATGATCTTGATGAGTCCTCATCTTGTTTGATTGTGCAGTTATCTTCTAGTGGATAGGTTCGATGCAGCCCTGTGCTAATGAAAATCTCATGTCGGAACCACTAAAGTCTTAATAGTATGAATACTTTGCTGATGGATGATATTTAGAGTTTTAAAGTGGTTTATTATCATAAGATGATGCTTCTTTTTAATGCAGTGTGACTATATAGGATTTCATTCAGTTTTCATTAAAAAAATATAGGGCATTGTGGGAGATGACGTAATGAATCGTATGAATGATTTTTGGAATGAAACCTTTTAATGTGACTATCATTACACTAATTCCAAATTTCACTAAACTGAGATCTACCATGGATTATAGATTGATTAGTCTTTGTAATCCTATCTATAAATATCTCACTACCACGGATCGGGGAAAGGTCAGCACCGGCCTTTATCAGCGCTAAGAAAAACGCACTGGTAAAAGGGGGTCCTTTATCAGTACTAGCTAAAAGCACTGATAAATGTACCATTTATCAGCGCCAAAAAAAGTGCTGATAAAATGTATATTTATCAGCACTATTATTAGCACTGATAAAAGTTTCTAATAAAAGATATTTTTAATTTATTTAAAAATAATGTTTATTTATACACATTAAATAAAAAACGCATGTTTATAATTAATATATATTTTTCAATAATTAATATATATATATATATAAAGTATTTTTAAGATTATAAATATATATTTAAATAATTATAAGATTATAAAAAAAAATATTAAATAATAAATATATTTATTATATTTATAATTATATATTTATATTTATATATTATTATTATTCTATAAATACATTTTAAATATATAAATTTATAATTATAATTATATTTATATTTATATTTATTTAAATAAATATATGTTTTCAATGAATTTGGTCAATAAATATATTGATGTTTGAGTATAATTGACATGCATATGTTATGTATTCCTCATGAATTAATGTTCATTTATAAATTACATCCTTATTATTATTATTCATGTTGTTCATATATAGTGACTCATTTTTTATTATCTATATATACTAAGTAGGTATATGATTCATTCACATTATACCCATGAATATATTCTCAGAAATACATATAAAATTACAAAAAAAAATTAAATGATAAATATATTAATTATATTTATAATTAGAAATTTTTAATTATATATAAATACTTTTTAAATATATTATTTTATAATTATAATTATAACCATGTATATATAATTATAAAATTACAATAGATACATCTATTATTATTTTATAAATATATATATATATATAATTATATTTATAATTATAAACAAATACTTATAAATATATTTACCTATTGATACAATTATATATATATATATATCTGTGTGTGTGTGTGTAAATAGTTATAAAATTATAATAAATATATTTATTATACTTATAAAGTTATAAATATATATAATTAAATTAATATATTTATAAATATATATAAATATTTATAAATAAATACAAATATTTATAATTATAATTCTAAATATAGAGAAGATGGTGGAGCAGTGGGTCTCACGACGCTCCCATGGAGTTTTGTTTTGGATATAGAGTTTTCCATGTCAATCCCTCATTTCTTGGGTTTTGTGTGGGTCGTTCGGTGAAGACGATGCACGGAGGGAGGCTGCTCAGTGGGATGCTTCAATGCCGCAATAGAGTCTACTTGAGACCGGTGTTGAAATGTCAAAGTAGCGTTAGGGTTTTCTCATTGTAGGTATTACCAGTGATGGATTGAAGTGGCGAGATCTGCTCAAGGTTGTGGGTAAGACCGACACTAAACTATCTCAGTAGTGGTAGGTTCCGCTCGATGCGGGTATTACCAGTCCTGGATCGATGCGCCAAAATCTTCTTGAGGTTGTGGGTGCTAGACAGTCGATGAAATGGCGGGGTACACTCAATGCGGGTATTACTGACACAGGATCGATGTGGTGTGATCCATTCAAGGTTGATGATGTGAGTAAGATCGGTGCTGGTTTGATGAAGTAGTGAGGTCATGAGGGTATGATCATAGTTACAGATGCGACATTCTCTTTCTCCCTCTACAAAGGGTTAGCTCCCTTTTCCATTTGTCGTAAAGGAAGCATCTCCCATGTTAAGGCAGACTAGGATACAATGTCCGAGAGACTTGAAACTAGTAAACACTCTATCATCACTCGACTTATTTTTCATAGTGGATCCATTCCGTTGAAGATTTTTGATTTGGTTGACCGGTTATCAGATATTTTGGGATTCTAAAATTGGAGATGTGTTTCACTGGAATACGGGTTCTATCATATTCTCTTTCTTTCTGAAGAGTTAAAGATGTGGGCATGGGGATTCAGTTATTTATCTCTTAAGCATGGCTCTCTTCGCATTAATGAATGGGACAAAAAATTCAATCCATTGGATGAAGGTAAAGGTATATGGTCTTCATTGGATCCTTCAACATCCAAAAATCATTTATGAAATTTCCATGTCAACAAGTCTCCACATTAAAATGGATAAGGAAACCGAGACTGTAAGGTTCAGACATTTTTTTCTACTTTCTGGTTGAGGTTGCTTTAGGTTCAATTCTGGTTGATCGGGTATTTTTTTCTACTGATAGAGATGAGTTTGATTTGAAAATTTTTTATGAGAAGGTTCCTAAATTCTTCTTGGAATGTAATATTATTGGGCATGATATTTTCAATTTCAGGAGATCAGTTGTATGTGAGGTTTTCCATACTTGAGGTCATGATAAGGACTCTTATTTCAAAAGGAATAGAAATTCAGGTGTTTCTGGTACTCCAAAGACTAGGCAGCTAGAGGTTGTCTCCAATGTTGATGCAAGACATGATGTTGGTCAATCTGAAGGACAAATAACTAATTTCATCGAGCAAGTAGATGCATAGGTCACCCAACAGTATATTTATATTTCTGTGAAGCGCTCTGGTAAGAAGAGGATTTGGTCTGATATTGTTGTGAGGTAACTCATGATGATGATGGAAAAATTGCAACGGTGAACAGATATAGAGTTCACCTTGATAAGAAAGTGGGTATCCCTTCTGATCATGTGAAATCCCATGGTGAGAAAGGTATCATAGAGATTAATGTGTAAGTTGCGGATGATGATCAAATTATGTATGAGAAAGTGGCTGCCTTAGCTATTAAAGGTAAACAAAATAACAGAGAGGTTATGGATGATTCTGCTTTGTCAGACAGATTGGATTATATCAATAGGGATGCCGCTATGAAAGACACGAATGTTATGAATGATTAAATGATCTCAGGAGAAGTAAAAGTAAGAAGAATGTGGATAATAAAGGTTTCCAAATGGTTCCAAGGAAATGAGGCTTTCATCCTAAGTCACCTATTGTTTCTGATCAAAAATCTGATAAGTCAAAAAATGTTAGAGAGGGTAACAATTTTTTGGAACTTGATTCTACTAATGATGATGTTGGAAATTTTTCAAAAGACATGCTTGATGAAATGAGTGAGCATTATATAATGGAGCATTAGAAAACTTGGAAATGGGATAGGCATATAAAAGGCTAAGGTTGGGGTGTCCATGATGATTCAAATTGAGGGCATGAGAGAAGCATCTCTTCTAGACCAGCTCAGCTCACTCCAGACTAGTTGAAGATTAAGGACAAGTATATTGTGCTTTTTTAATCAGAGGAATTCAAAGTCAGAGTGGGAGTCTACTAATGATGATGAAGATTCTGATCGTGATTATAGTGATGCTTGAGTTGCTTGAGTCTCTGTTTTCCTTATGGATGTGTGATTTCTATTTTCTCGACTCCATCCATTGTTCATGTGCTTGTTTCTTTTTATTTCCATTTAATAATAAAGGTCTTAACCCTGAGTTTTTTGGTATAATTATAAATAAAGGTAGATATATTTAAATACTTATAAAGTTATAATAAATATATAAATTATATATATTTATAAAATTATAAATATAATAAATATATTTGTTATAATTTTGTAATTATTTTAATATATATATATATATAATTATTATAATGTTAAAAATATATATAATTAAATAAATAAATTTATAAATATATAAAATATTTTTTAATAAATACAAATATTTATAATTATAATTCAATATAAATATTGATAAATTTAAATAATTATAAAAGTTTTAGAAATATATTAATTATATATATTTATCGAATTATAAGTATAATAAATACCATTATTATAATTTATAATTGTTTAAATATATATATAGTTATAAATATAAATATATTTTATAATTTTATTACTTAATTTTATAAATATATATTTATTTATAGTAATAATTATTAATATATATATATATATGTTTCATGGGGGTACAATTATATTAAATACACACACACCACACACACAGGCTGGAAAGGTAGGCCATAGAACCCCCAAAGGGATATTTCACTCATCAAGCCATATTTATTCAATACATGGCTCGTAGGCCCAATGGGCGTAAAAGCCCAATACATGGCCCTAAAGACTGAGATTTTCGACCCAAAGGCCCTCTAGTGAATAGTGATGCTACAAACAATATTGTTTACACTACAGTGCTGACCACCACTACAGTGCTTTCGGTCAACAGTTACACTGATGTTACAGTACAACTACAGTACCCCGCACTCAATGGGTTTTGAACCCTGTTTTTTTTTAAATAGTTATAAAATTATTAAAACTATATTTATTATACTTATAATTTTATAAATATATATAATTAATATATTTCTTATGATTTTATAATTATTTAAATATATATATATATATATATAATTATAATTATAATTATAAATATTTGTATTTATTTATAAATATGTGTATATATTTATAAATATATTTGTTTGATTATATATATTCTTAACATTATAAATATAAGAAATACAATTATTATAATTTTATAATTATTTAAATATATATATATATATTTATTATTATAAATATGAATAAATATATATTTATAATTATATATATAATAAATATATTTATTATAATTTTATAATTATAAACAAATATATATATTTATAATATTTATAATATTTATAATTTTAAAAATATATTTAATTATATAAATATATTTATTTTTTATATAAATATAAAAATATTTATTTATTTATTTGTAGTTATAATTAAAAATAAATGTATGTATATATATATTATATATAATTTTATAAATATATATAATAATATAAATAAATTATTAACATTATAGCTTTATCAGTGCTTTTTTAGTGTTGATAAAGGTCTATCTTTATCAGCGCTAAAATAAAACTAAGAGGCATGTTTTATTAGCGCTTTCTATTTTACCACTGATAAAACATACCGTTATCAGTGCTTTTTAACTAGAATAGATAAAAGATTTACCTAATCTTAAAAATGAACCCCAATAGTCAGCTTCTTCTCTCACATGCCTCAAGATCTCATGGAAGCCAACCCCTACCACCGACCCCTCCTCTGTTGTCGTTGACCACTCCTCTACCACCGACCCCTTATATGCCCCAACCCCTCCTCTGTCACTCTGAATCCCTCCTCTACCACCACAAATCCCTCCCTCACCCTATACCCCACCTCCGTCGTGCATCGAACCCCAAATCCATCATGAATCCCTCCTCCATCGTGAACCCACCTACGCCACAAACCCCACCATTGTCTTTGAACCCCACCTCCAACATGAACCACTCCTCCTTTATGAACCCACCTCCACTGTGAACTCCACATCCTCCGTGAACCCCTTCAGGACCTCCATTACCACTGTTTTTTCCACTAACCCTGTCTCCACCTCTGCTGGACCCTATTGGTTCCACCAAACCTCAAAATATAAGGTATGTTATTATTTGATTTGAAATCAGTGATGACCTTAGGATTTATTTTTGACTATAATAGTATTCTTTATTTGTCAATCATGGGTTGGCTTAGGTGACAATCCAACGTTTCCTAGGTTGAATCCTAGGATACTTATGTGATGAGCATATGATTCCCCATGTGAAGAGAATGGGATTCACTAAATGAAAAGTATAAGTTTCTTTGGTTTATGATCCACAATTCATTATGTGTTTAGAAAAAGATACCTAATGTGAAGAGCATTGGTTTATGCTTGTAATGATCTTTGGAAACTTTGGTTGAGGATTCTAGGAATCCTTGGTTGACAATTCCAAGATGCCTTATGTGATGAATATGAGAAACTCTCATGGCCTATCCTAAAAAATATAGAGAACCATTCTAATTCTTGACAAGGATCACTGACTCACCCTCCCTAAACAAAGTTATTCACTGTATTAAGGTAGAAAAAAATTAATTAATTAATTTGATCATGAAGATTGAATTGGGAACAATATCCACAAGCATATACTAAATCTATGAGGGAGTCTCATACTAGGAAACGTATTTTTAGAAAGGGATATGTTCTAACATCTCATCCTCCCACTATGCTTAGATAGTGAAAGATTAATTATAGGGTTTTAGCATTCAAAATATTTTTACAATATGAATTATTTCTTTAGTCTGATTCATTAGTGTGAGATGATGGTTTCTTGATTGATAAAGTGTTTGATTTGTTTTTTGGGCGTGTTCTATGACACATTTGATAATTTTCTATGTATAGTTGTATAGGACTTTGGTATAATTAAAATTGATGAATTTGGATTGATCTAAATGTCAGAACAAGTTTGTATGAGGTGGTTTGATATTTTAGAAACATTATAGGTATTTTTTTAGGTGAAAAGTGTCATGGTTGGTATTATTATAGAGTGATTATGGTGATTAGTTTAGATAAAATATAATTTTTTCAGTGGATAAATAAGATAAAACACTTTTGAGTTGGAACTTATTGTGAAATTGGGATCTGTGTTTGGGTTTTGATTAACATTTTTCTAGTTTATTTGGGATGAATCAAGGTGTTCTCTATATATGGTTTTCTAATATATATTTGAAATTTTATCATGTTTAATTATGGGTGTTGATGTGTTATTGGATGCTTCAATGGATTTTATATCATGTTACCATGATAGTTTTATAAAAAAAATTCATTGATTATTAGTTTTTGGATTTTATAAAAACATCATGGGAATATTTAGGTAGAGATGTGGGAATTATAAATATATGAGTTATAATATTATGGTCACACATTTATGCCTTTGGGAAAATATCTAAGTGCCTCTTTTACAATGATTAAATAGTTTTGAAATGTTTCTTTAAAAATTATATGTGTTCAACATACCAGTTTTTAGTTTTAAATAGCTTTAAATTGATTTAAACACTTGGCATGGACTTAGGTTTCATGCCAAGTGTTTGTCAACTCACCTGATGGGCTTTCATAAAGGGATGTGAATGTTTTGAAAGAGTATTTAATGATGGTTTCATTTTAACAAGGGTCATGTGAAGTTTTAAATGAAAATTTGTAAAATATATAGGGCTTTCACTCATTTAAAATGATTAATATTTTTGGGTCATGAAGTTTCCTTGAATTATTTAAAACAAGGACTTGTGGTTTTGTGAAAGAGTACTTGGAATTCATTGGTGTATTTTAAAAAGGGCGTGTGATTATAAAGAGGAATTTGTGTAAAGGGTTGGTTTTTATAATGGGATTTCAAGTGTGATTTTATAAATAGTTTTCAAAGGACATCTGAAATGTAGTTTTTACAACATCTTTTAAGTTTACATTTTTATAGAATTAGGAAAACCATTACATTAAATAAGGAATACAATTAGATTGATAATAACACCCTGGCAATGGCATGTAACAAACTCTATCAAACCCATAGGATTTCCATCATGAAGCCACTCCTGAAAAAGGTGAATTAATGTTTAAACTCATTGAAACTCGTAAACATACTTTTCATCCAACATCATCTACATGGTTTAAATTAGGGGAGTCCTCTAAAATTACATCCTCCTTCTGGTTTGGTGTTAGCTTATAAGGATATGAGTATCAAGAAACAAAAACAAATAATAATTATCATTAAAATGATGAGTTCTCCTTATTTTAAAGTCCCCTTTTGTGTATTTATTTTGTTAAATATTAATATTAACAAATCAAATAGGATGGATATGAATAAAGAATTAGTGTATTCTAATTGTCTGACAAAATATTACGAAGATGGAGTGAAAGAGTTCATCAAGTTTGCAACATATCATGCATGTGACCCTTCGCAAATCCTTTTTCTATGTTTATGCTATTTTTATTCTAGGCTAATTGGTATAGAGGATTTGAAAAAACACTTTATTTTTCATTAAATATATAAAAGCTAAAAATTTTGGAATAAACACAGAAAAAAAGTGAATGTAGCTAATGGATCAGATAACACTATGTTTTATAGATTATATGATATGATTACAAGTGTGGAAAATTAAGAATACCATATTGAGGATGTTATTATAGATGTTTATGATAATGAATACCGTATTGAGGAAAAGACAATGACAATTGAAGATGAAATCCATGATTATCCAAAATTGTTTTTGAAGTTAAAGAGTTGTGCAAAGACATTATTGTATGATGGTTTCACTAAATATATAACATTGTCAGCCATACTGAAGCAGTATAATTTGAAAGTAGGAAATATATAGAGTACAACTAATTGTATAGAACAACTTTCTCTATTGAATGACATGATCCCAGAAGATAATGATCTCCCAAGCCGAACATACAATGTCAAACAAATGCTAAGCTTAATGGGTATGATCTATGAAAGAATAGACACCTTCTTAAATGATTGTATACTATTTATCAAGGGCCAAAAATCACTTAAAGAATTCCCAAAAATTCACACTTCTAAAAAAAATAAATATGAATATGTTACTATGAAATTTTTATGGTAATTTCCAATCATTCCAAAGTTTAGGCACCTATATAGAAGTGAGGAGATTAGAGGGCAATTGACATGGCACACATATACAATAAATACATATGGGAAACTACATCACCCGACAGACTCTCATCAGTGGAAGAGAATTGATCATGAGTATCCCAAATTTGGAAATGGTCTGGGAAAATTTTTTCTCATGTTATCTACAGAGGGAGTGAATCCTTTTGGTTTTCAAAGAATCACTCACAATACATGGGTGGTTATGTTAGAAAATTATAACTTTCCACCATAGTTTTTCATGAAACAAAAATATATCATGTTATCTATGCTTATATCAATACTAAAATCCAAGTTAATGATATTGATGTTTATTTGGATCTATTGATCGAAGATTTGAAATTTTTGTGGGATTCAGGTGTTACATTGTATGATGCTTATATAAATGAAGATTTCACGTTGAGAACCATGTTGTATGGGGAGATAAATGACTTTCTAGCTTATGGATATTTTTTAGGATATAGAAATAAAGGAACTCAAGGGTGTCCCATTTTTAAACAAGGTACATAGTCAATTAGGTTGAAACATTCATCAAAAATAGTGCTTCTAGGACATCACAAATTTCTACCCCGATAACATAAATATCGATCTTGGATGACATCATTTGGTGGAAGTTTATATGAGTGTACAAAATCATCTCCACTTACAAGTGATCAACTGTTTGAGAATGTAAATGATGTGGACACTACTTTTGGAAGACCATTTTCAAAAAACCTTATGAAAACTGGTTGGAAAAAGAGATCAATTTTTTTAATTACCATATTGTAATTGTCTGTACATAAGAAATTTTCTTGATGTTATTCCTGTTGAAAAAAAAGTATGTGATAGTGTAGTTGGTACATTTCTAAATGCACCCATAAAAAGGGATAGAATTAGGGATAGGTTTGACATGGTTGACATGGAAATACAAGAAGAGTTTCTGCCAGTGAAGATTAAAAATGAAATTTTCTTCCTCCATCTGCTTACACTCTTTCCAAGTAGAAGTGATATAAGTTTTGAAACTTCTAGAAATATGTAAAGGTTCCATAGGGGTATTCATCGAATATCAAGAATGTTGTGTCAATGACTGATTTAAATTTAAAGGGTGTGATATCACATGACTTCCATGTTTTTATGCAAGATATAATTCTTATAGATTTATGTTTCATTTTTCCTAAGAATTTTTATCATACATTAACCAAGATCTATTTATTCTTCAATGATATGTGTAGTAAGTAATTGACCCAAAAAAATTTCCAACTATGGAAAGAGAATTTTTTTTCATATTATGTGAATTGGAAATGTCCTTCCTAACTGTCGCACCCCAAACCGTTCTTTTATTTTATTTTATGATTTCTTTGGTATTAAATTATTTTTCTCTGGTTCGCGTTCAGTCTCAGATCATATTTTTTTGAGTCTTCGATAAAAACGCATATTTGGGTTCGACAACGTTGGACACGTGGGCGGAGCGCGACGCCACGCGGCTTCGCCCATGCAATTGCGTGGACTTTCATTAATTTTAATATTATTAAAGATGATATAAATTCATTTATTATTTTTATTTTATTATTAGTGGTTACTTTTATTATTATTATTAAAGTTTGACACAAATTTCTATTACATAAGTTTTATTAGTATTGTTGTTATTAATGAGGTTTATAATAATGATTACTGTTATTAATAATAGTACTAAATTTTTTATTATTACAATTAGAATTTATTGAGGTTTTTTTTAGGTATATTAATGCTTTATTTATTTGTTTATTCATTATTATTATTTTTCTTCTCTTTTCATTTATTTTTCGTTTTTTTTCTTCTAATCTATTTCCCCTCTAACCCTAGTGGGACACCCCTTTATATATTTTTCTTCTTCTCCCCGCGGGAGCCGCCACCTCCTTCTCTTCTTCTCCCCCCTGTAGTGCCACCTCGTCTTGGCCTCCGCCTCCTGCACATGTCCCAGCCACCCGCACCCTGCTCCGCCAGCTACCAACAGCCCCTGCCTCTCCTTCCCTTCACATCCCGCACCCAACACCTGGGTCTCCCCCTGTGCAGCGCCTCTGCTCCCGTTGCAGTAACCCAACCCCTTCGGCGCACCATTCATCTTCCCTGCACCGTAGCGCCTCGCCCCTACTCCTTGCAACGAGCCAGCGCCAACGCCTCACCCAGCACGACACCTCCTTCTCCCTTGCAGTGCTCGGCCAGCAGCAACATCCCTCACTGCACCTATCTTCCGCAGCACCCTAGCCGGCCCCTGCCTCCACCAAGCAGCGCCTCCCCTGTTTTCTCCTTCGCGACCCGGCCTCTGCCTCCCATTCCAGCCAGCCCGCACCCCTGTCCAGCACACACGGTCCAGCGTCGTGGTCCCCCTCTCCCTCTCCTTCTCTTGCACACAGCAGCGGATCCTCCCCCAGATCCGAAGAGGCTTTCCCACCGCCAGTCCGCGGCGCCCTCTCCTGCTCCCCTCCTGCAGCCTGCCGCCGGTCCGCCCTCCCGCAGTCCGCACACCCAGCCACCCTCAGCCAGGTTTCTTTTTTTATTTATTTTGATTTATCTTATTACAATTATGATTATTAATATTCATATTATTATTATTATTATTATTATTTTGTTTTCATTATTATTCTTATTCTTATTCTTATTATTATCTTGTTATTATTATTATTATAATTATAATTATTATTGTTATTATTATCATTATTAATCTTATTATTATTATTATTATTAATCCTATTATTAATATTACCATTATTATTATTTTTATTATTATTAGTGCTATTATTATTATTACTCTTATTATCATTATTATAATTATAATAATAATAATTATTATTATTATTATTATTGTCATTTTTATTATTATTATAACTCTTATTATTAATAATATTATTATTGTATTTATTATTATAATAATTATTATGATTATTGCTATTATTATTAATATTGTAATTGTTATTATTATTAATCTTATTATTATTATTATTATTATTGTTATCATTATTCATATTCTTATTATTATTATTATTAATATTATTATTATTATTATTATTATTGTTATTATTATTATTATTATTATTATTATTATTATTCTTGCTTTGGCCTTTTCTTTGTTTGGGGGTGATCGACTTATGTTTTTTTTGGTAGGTTTAAGATTTTTAGGACCCGCGCAGGGCGTCTCCAAGTGAGCGCCATCGCCGCGCCTTGTTTCTGAGGTCCCGTCATCGCTGCGCCTCAGTTTCGAAGTGAGCGTTTCTCCCCAACGCTTGGTTTCACATGCTCTAGTGAGTTTTTGTATGTGTCTGAGTCCTTGATATCTATTATGAAGAGTGTTGGACTTTATCACATAGCTTCGGACACACGTTGTGTCATCGCGCCTTGGTTCCAAGGTCGTTTTGTCGTCGCGCTTTGATCTTGAGGTAGGTTCCCTTTGCACTACTTTTAAAATTTAAGTTATATTATGTCGCCAGCCCGGGAGGATCGGGAACGCCTCTCGGGCCATGTCGCGGACCGACTCGGGTGAGCGGTTCAGGGTCGACCCGGGTTGGTTCGTGACACTAACAACATTCTTTGATATGATGGTTCATTTAATGTTTCACTTGGTGAGAGAGATTAGATTATGTGGCCCTATTAGCTATAGATGGATGTACCCCATTGAATGGTATATTAATATTTTTGAAAGGGTATGTAAGAAATCAAAGTAGACCATAGGGTTATATTACAGAGTTATATATTGTTGATGAATTCATTGAATTACGTACTAAATACTTATTCGGTGTGGAAAGAATTGTTCTACCGAAATCTCATCACACTGGGAAGCCTGCGGGTGGTGGAATTTTTGGAGGAGATGTAGTCACAATTAGTATTTCAGATTTGGATCAGGCCCACCTTTACATTTTCATAATATTTTGGAGGTTTCCCCATATGTTGAAATCCAAAAATAAATTTTTATGAATTTTAATCTATCAAGGGATGAAAGATAGATATAAAATACACATAATCAATAGTTTATAGGATGGTTTCACGACCATATTTTTAATGAGCCATATGAAAATATAGATTCAATTTTGGAATGACTTTGATGGATAGCCAGAGAACCAAGTGTGTATGTATTATCTTAAAATGGTTATGTAATTAATGGTTATATATTATATATAAATAAACATGATGAAAACAGTACCATGAAAAATAGTGGAGTTACACTTATGGATGAAGTGATGCGAGTTTCTTATACTAAGAGAAGAAATCCAATTTATACAAATCTTTCATAATTTGACATCATCAAAAAAATATGGGAGTTGTATTATAAAACAATATAAGTGCCAATTTTTCAATGAAAGAGGGTTGATAATGGGAGTTCTATTAAAATAGATGAATTGGGATTCCTGGAAGTTGATTTCAGTAAGGAAGCGTACAAAGACGAACTATTTATAATGGAATCATAGGGAGTATAAGTATTTTATCTTCTAGATCCTTAAAACTGAAAGTGGTCAGTTATTCTGTTATTGACCAAAACTGCTGAAGGGTTTGACGAAAATTCAAATGAGGATGACTTGAAGGAAAAGGACTGAATATGGGCCCATAAGGGGTCCTCCCTCCCTAGGGTTTCTCCTCGTCACTGCCGCCTTCCTCCTCGGGTCGGTATGGCTCATCCTTCCCCTTGCTCGGCGAGATTGCAGTGGAGGCTCCCCTGTTGCGGTGGAGTTTTATGGGCTTGGCTGTCTCAGCGTTTCACATCACGGTCGACCTGTTCCTCGCTCAACTCCCATATGCTGGATAGGGCTTCTTGGTGGCACGGTGCTGACCCAGCGGTCGAGTTCCCTACTTTTGCGGTTTGTGGATTTTCTACTCGCCCTCTACTGTGTGTGTGTGTGGATAATCATATCTTCTTGAGAGATTGAGTTGGCAGTGACGGGTTTTTGGTTCTGGTTTGATGACATGTTTCCGGTCCGGCGATGTGCTTCATGATTCTATTGTTTGATGATGGTTGCAAGGTGATGCGTGGTTGGAATCCATGGATTCAAGGCTGCAGAAGGATTCTACTTTTGATTTTTTGCATGTTGATTTCACTGATTTTGGTTTTGGATCTACTGCTTTTGATTCTATTTGGCATGGTGGTTTGATGTTTGAGATTGTGTTTGTGGTTTATTTCTTCTGTTGGCCGCTTCGGATGGGGACGACGATGATCTGGTTTTTAGATGTCGGCTTGAGTGATGTTGTGATCCCCTTCCTCTGTGACGGTGACAATGAACGCTGGTGAAGCTCATCGGTGATTCGGTTTGTGGATTCTACAGTCGTCTCGAGTGTGTTTCTAGGCTGACCATGGCTCTAAGTGTTGTAATAATCGAGGGATCCCATGCTTCGAGGCCGTGGCGTGGGTTCGTGGCTCGAGGTGGTGAGCGGCGGTTTTTTTAATGTTGATTTTTAATTTGAATGTCGATGTTGTGGCTGTTTGGACTGTGTGGTTTGGATTCATGTAATGGGGTGCCAAAAACCCTTAAACCGGCTCTTAGAAAATGAAAAAAAATGTTTTTTCCTCAAATGAGGATGACCCTTTCATTAGTACATCTCAATCATTTTACAGTGGTCCCAATGTTGATGGCATTTTGTATGTTAGAGGATACCACAATGAAGGGATTTGGATAGTCGATAGAGGGGTCAAATACCTCTAGCCTTTAAAAAAAGAGAGTTTAATAACAACATTATATATTTTTTTAATATGAATTATGTAATTTCATGTTATTATCCATTTTTTACTACATTTATGTACTCTAAATTAAATGTTAAACCACTTCTACAGATAATTACTTATGCACATGCTAGTGCTCCCAATCCCAAGGAAAAATAGGTCTCTAAACATTTTACTACTCGCAATGCAGAGGAACAATGACCATGTGCACGTGATGGAACTCCCAACATTGAGGAACAATAGGTTTATCAACCTGTTGATGCTCTCAGTGTAGGGGTATAATGGCCATTATCACATGTTGATGCTACCTCTCTAGAGGAACATTTTAACAATGTTGAATCTGAGGAAATGGTAGGCGAAGAAGGATTGGTGATGCAGAAAAAACAGGAACGTCATAGTTTGAATGTGTTAGCAAAAATCATGAAGGAAAAAATCAAAGGCATTAAATACAAGGTCAGAAATAATATTTAGGGCCATCATGTTAACTCCTACAAGGCCATGTTTAGTAGTTACATTGGAATTTTCATTCAGCAACACATGCCATTTGATATAGATTCATGGAACCATGTTGTGGTCAGGCTCAAGAAACTGATGTGGGGAGAGATTATGATAACATTATGATATAATTTATTTATTTCAATAAAAAATAAAATAATGAAACATTGACTTACTCTTCATCATCCCTTGTAGAGTACATCTATAATAGATGAATCCCATAAGAAATATGTATTAATTCTTACTGGAAGGATTCAAAGAGGAATTCACACAATTATAATGATACATTATATTAAAGATGTTTAAGGGAAAATAAACCCACACCTACCACTTATCTATGCACACCTTATAACCTAAGAATCATGGGATGAGTTTACTAGTCGTCATGTGGATATGTCTTTTCAGGTACAGTTTGGAAAGTAATATGTTGTTTGATGAAATGTGGATTCATCATTTTGATTGATAATTATTTATATATAAAACATAAAATGAGTCTTCGAAATAAGGAATGGGTAGTAAAACCAACGTACCCCTACTACAAAGAAAGGATGGGGCATGTTTCACTTGAAAAAAAATAGTATGCATTTTAATTCTACTGCAATACATTTATGTGACATAAAACAACATAATTATGTTCCTCTATTAATATACAGATTGATGACTCCAAATCCAATGACACTTCCATCCCACACCATGTGGTATGGAAGGAGGAACGTGCTAATAAATATGGGATACTAATAGATGAAAACACACAAAAAGTGAGGGAAACGTGTGTAAGTATGATGTAATAAACGAAAAAAATTAAATCACTATTAAATAAAAATGATTACTCATTTTACTATATATTATATCTAACATAGTAATAGGAATTATAAAAACCTATACTGGATGAACACCTACTATCGGTGTCATTGAAGCGGCTTGAATAGTATGGACACATTAGAGCTACTGGTTTTGGGGTGACACCCCAGACATATTCTGAGAAACAAATAATAGGAAGATCAAAGTGGAGAAATGAAATAGATGATAAAAAGAATAACTACCCTTGAAGAACAATTCTAATAGCAAAGAGAGTTTCTAGAAAATTTTATGGGGGGAAGAAAAGATAATAAACAACTCAAGAACTACCATCACGTGATGATCTGGACCCCACCAGCTTTAAGGCAATCCATTCCCCTAAAAACAATACTATATTAGGTAATAAATGTTCTAATAATAATTTCTGTGAAATTTGAACCAAATATAAAATGATACATGTAATGACCCGCGTTTTGAACCGGACTAAAACCCGGAGGAATTTGAACTTTTTCGATTGCTGAACGGGTTGTTTTTAAAACCGAGCTTCGGAACGGAATTTCGAGAGTTGAAACGCTTTTTGTTTTGGTTTTGTTCTTGGGCAGAGGCCCGAGGAGTTTCCCTAGGGTCTCGATAGGTCTTGGGAGCTTCGGTTGAAAGAGCGCTGTCGTGGGCGCCCTCAAATGATTAATGTGATTTTGGGGTACTTAGGAGCATCAGAGTGGCTGACCAAGGTCGTCTCTCAAAGGAGGAAGTGAATTTAACAACTTATTAAAGGTATTCTAAAAAAAATAAAATATAATAGAATAAAAACACTACTTTAAAGTATTGGGGTTTGTTATAGTTTATGAATCTAGAAGAAGTTTGCTGGAAGAAGATTGTATATTTTTTTGTTTTTAGTTTTGAAATGAATTTCGATTAAAATGACACAACAAGAAGATGTTTTTTTAGAAATATATTTTAAAAGGCATAATCGATCTAACTCTACCTATTCAATAATTTATTAATCATTATAATTTAAATTAATATTCACTTAATTATGATCCCTTAATTTGTTAAATCCCGAACCCTACGAGAATTAACTTTACCACGAAGATGAAGTGAATTTAACCTTAGGCTAACTTCGGAAGATGGAATCGCAACACCCTACTTTGATTGATGTTATAAGATTAGATTATGGTCAGTGGTAAATTAAGGCACATAAACACTCTGTAAATGAAGATTAATTGAGTTTAGGTATTGTATTTGAACTCTACAAATTGATCTCGTGTGGTCTTGTATTACCGATTAAGATCGCGCTCTCACAATTCACACAAATCCCGACCTCGCGCATTTTGTGTTAATTGTTAAATTGCTCACTTAGTTACTTATAATTTGAAAACTAAATTAATGGATCATGTTTAGTGAATTATAGTAGATCATTGATTCAAAATAAATGAATTAAGAAGGTGATAGGTTGACCAATTACTCAAAAGAACTACTCTTCCATGGGCGGTGAAGTCATCGTGGAGACGTTTTGCATAAGCAAAGGATTGAAAGGGTAGAACCAAATATTTTCTACACTCTTGATTCCAACCCAATTAATAATATTAATATAATAAAAAAATGGAAGAACACAGAAGATTAGTTGAAGAAAAATTCAAGAAACAAACATGAAATAAAAGAAATACAAAGAAGAGGTGGGAGAGGAGAGCCTTTTTGGAAGAGAGGTTTGCACAAAGGATTACTTCTTCCAAGAATTTTTAGGGGATCCCAAGAGACACCCTTTCGGACACACCTTCCCAAAGCCTCTACCAGCCCTCCAAAAGAGTTAAAACTCCATTTAAATAGAGTTTTTGAGGTCTAGGGTTACATAACTTTTTAAGCGTGAAATGAAAAACTAGGCCAAATATTTTATTCCAAGTTTCACTGCATATTTTACCTCCAAAAAGCGTGAATTGACCGGCCTTCCAGAATTATTATTTGTTACAAATCATCTCCCAAAGCTTTCCTCAAAATTTGGGCTCAATAAAATCCCTTATGAAGAAGATATGTCCCAAATACAGAACCCATGTCCATTCTGCCGAGTCCAGCCCACCATTGGATTAATGGCCCATTTACTCCATCCAAATGCACTTATTAGCTCTAGTGTCCTGAATGAAAGTTGTATAAAGTTAAGTTAGGAACACTTTTACAAAATTTAAAATTCAAATAATAAATACGTAAATATTTATTTTTGAAATACTACAGTGCACTATAAAGGGTAAAACTGGAATTTTCACCAAATTTTCAAATGAATGATAAAATCCCAAATATTTTATAAATAAACATATTTAATACAATGTGAGGAAATTATATCATTTATTATCAATAAAATATTCAACAAAATAGTGTTTTATCAACTCCCCCACACTTACCCTTTTGCACTCCTGGGCAAAACCTCATGTCAAGTAAACATCAATATCAAATCAAAACCAATTTTAAAATACATATCATTGGGATCCATCAATTCCGCACCAAGAATAAAAAGATATCATGACTCATAAAAACCCTTATTTCAAGTTCTCTATTAATATAATTCAATATATTTCCACTTCTTTTATCCTCCCATGCACAAAACACTTACCTCGCTTGAATTTTCTCTCATCACTCAAATATCAATTTTTTTGCAATGTCTTTCTCATCCAAACTCATACAAGGGTCACCATAGGCTTGATAGATTCATAAACCACCACCCAATGTGAGTCAAGGACATATTTTTATCATGAGGACTTTTCAGGGTTGTTCTGTGGCTTTCGTTTGGTAGGATTTAGATGTGAAAAATTCTGAGGCTGAATGAGGAGGGCTTGACTCTTTTTTAAGAAAAATTACATTAATCTAATTTTCACTTAAATATAGTCTTCTCCTCAATCCCCATAGTATCAATTCAGATCCATCATCATGAAAATTCATGAAACGCTTACACCATTCATCATTTCTGCATCAAAAATGTCAATCTTCTCAAACATGATTTTCTTGAAAGCTCCAGATAGGCACAACTTTCCACCTCAATTAGAAGCTCTAGAAATGGCACAACTTTCCTTGTCATGAAAGATCCAGAAAAGGCAAAGCTTTCAATATAATGACTTTCTTTAGCAGAAAACACATCTCTTAAGAATTTAATTTTCCACCCAAAGTATCACAGAATGTGGTAGCACAACACAACATAGCTTCCCACACACTTAAGTACAACTAGATTATGCAATTGCACTTCAAGAGTTGGTTGGATAGGGAAAATTGGATTGTAATGTGGCTAACCAAACAGGATATGCATGGATTATAAGGGCTACAAGGATTAAATGTTCAAGGTAGGCCATTATAAAAAAGGATTATTTGTAATAGGGGCTTTAATACCAAACAAATGCCTCAATCATTTAAACATTAGTACCTCAAACCCTCAAGTTTTTATAGGAATAAATCAAATTCTGGTTAAATCAAGCATGGTTTGTTTCTCTCAAGAAGTGAGGTGAATGTGAATAATATGAAAATAATGGTTTAGAAGCCTCACAAGAAATTGATTTCAAATATAAAGACAGTGAGATGTGGCATGGGATTCAAAATTCGGTGTACTTTTTATGAAATTACTAAATATTTGAACTTGAAACAAATTTATTTCAGCATTCATTTAAGCTTATTTTCAAGGGATAAATTGTTTCACTCATTGATATGCATTTAAAAATTGTGATGAGAATCATTTCAGCTCAGAAATTTTAAAAAAAAATGAAAATTGAAAAATAAACACACAAAATTTGAAAAACACACAATTTTTTTTGGTTTTTTTGTTTAAACAGGAAAACAATTGAAATTACTAAACTAAAAGGTTCCCTACTACACCACACTTAAAATATTGCATTGTCCTCAATGTGAACCCATGAGATGATATATGCACATGAAATGCAGAATTTTTAAATAGGACAAATAATATAAAATTGAAAGGGTTAGGAATAGCCTGATGTGCCCAAGTGATGATGGGGTCATGCAGTGTGATAAAATCAACTACATCGATAGGAAGTCCCTCGATGTATCTCTTCAAACATTTCCCATTGACTGTAAAGCTCCTTCCAGTGTCCTCTTGTGTGATCTCCACTACACCATAAGGAAAAACATTAGACACAATATAAGGACCTAACTATCTGGAACGCAACTTACCAGGATTCAGATTCAGTATTGAACTGTAGATAAGGACTTTCTCTCCAACATGAAACTCCTTTTGTTGGATCATTCTATTATGAGCTGCTTTTGATTTTTACTTATAGAGCCTTGAGTTCTCATATGAAGAAAATCTAATCTCCTCAAGCTCTTGAATTTGAAACTTCCTTTGGATTCCATCTTGGGCCAAATCCATGTTGCATTTCTTTATAGCCCAATAATCCCAATGCTCAACTTCCACGGAGAGATGACACGCTTTCCCAAAAACAATCCGAAATGGGGACATACCAATGGGTGTCTTGTATGTTGTCCTATAAGCCCACAATGCATCATCTAAGCGCTTTCTCCAATCCTTCCTATTTGGCTGCACGGTTTTCTCCAATATTTGTTTCAACTCACGATTTGAAACCTCATCCTGGCCATTTGTTTGGGGGTGGTATGGTTTTTATGTTTTATGTGTCACCCCATACTTTATAAGGAGGAAATAAAAATTCCTATTGCAAAAGTGTGTTCCTTGGTCACTGATGATGGCCTTTGGTACTCCAAACCTACAAAAAATCTGTGCTTTGACAAAGTCCACAACAACATGAGAATCGTCAGTCCTGGTGGCCTTGGCCTCCACCCATTTACTCACATAATCAACAGAAATCAAAATATACAAAAATCCAAATGAACTAGGAAAAGGACCCATAAAATCAATGCCCCAGACATCAAAAATCTCATAGAATAGTATGGGTTGTTGGAGCATCTCATGTATCCTAGAAATATTCCCATTGTGTTGGAAATGAGAGCATGACTTTCAAAACACATGGGCACCATGGAACAAGCTAGGCTAATATAATACAGAGTCCAAAACCTTCCTAGATATCCGTTGGGGTCCAAAGTGTCCACCACAAGCAAGTGTATGAAAGAAATGCAAAACAGACTCAAACTCATGATCGAGAACACACCTCCTAATGACTTGGTCACTACACATGCGCCAGAGGTAAGGATCATCCCACACATAATACCTAGACTCAATTTTTAATTTTTGGACTTGATGCTTCTTCAAATTTTCTGGGATTTCAGAGGAAACAATGTAATTAACTAAATCAGCATACCAAGGATGCGTACCTGAGAAGGTATAGAGATGCTCATTTGGGAAAGTGTCCTGAAGTGGTACCTGGTCCAAGGTGTCATCCTCTAGTGTGTGAGTAAGCCTACTCATGTGGTCTGCCACCAAATTCTCTGATCCCTTCTTGTCCTTTATCTCAATATCAAATTCCTGAAGAAGGAGAATCCAACAGATAAGTCGTGGCTTTGCATCTGGCTTCTTTAGGAGGTACCTCAAAGCTGCATGGTCAGAAAAAACAACTACTTTAGAGCCCAATAAATATGAACGGAATTTATCTAAAGCAAATATGACAGCAAGAAACTCCTTTTCGGTGGTTTTGCAATTTTATTGGGCTGAATCTAGTGTCCTCGATGCATAGGCGATCACATGTTAATGTCCCTCCACCCTCTGAGATAAGACAGCTCCAACCGCAAAGTTGGAGGCGTCACACATAAGCTTAAAAGGAATCTCCCACCGTGGGGGCTGTATGATCGGTGGAGTGGTCAGACACTTCTTTAGATTATCAAATGATACCCTGCATGAATCATCAAAATTGAAGTCAATATCTTTTTGAAGCAATCGAGATAAGGGTAGAGCGATCTTACTAAAATCTCTGACGAAGCGTCGATAAAATCTAGCATGTCCAAGGAATGATCGAACATCACGCACACATGTAGGATATGGAAGGGATGAAATAATGTCTACCTTAGATTTATCAACTTCAATGCCATGTTGTGAGACTATATGACCTAAGACAATTCCCTTTTCGACCATGAAATGACATTTTTCAAAATTTAAGACCAGATTCTTCTCAATACAACAATGCAACACATCACCCAAACTAGAGAGACATTCATCAAATGAGGACCCATAAACTGTAAAATCGTCCATAAATACCTCCATGCAGGTCTCAATGAAATCTGAGAAAATACTCACCATGCATCTCTGGAAGGTACCTGGGGCATTGCAAATTCCAAATGGCATCCTTCGGTAAGAAAATGTGCCAAAGGGACAGGTGAATGTAGTATTCTCCTGATCCTCTAGAGCTATAGGAACCTGAAAATATCCAAAAAATCTATCCAAGAAACAATAGTGTGTCTTCCCAGCTAGTCTCTCAAGCATCTGATCAATAAATGGGAGGGGGAAATGGTCTTTGTGAGTGGACTGATTTAGTTTCCTATAATCAATACACACACGCCAACTGTTTTGCACCCTCATTGGAACTAACTCATCTTTCCCATTTTTAACAACAGTAACACCACTCTTCTTAGGCACAACCTGAATTGGACTTACCCACTGAGAATCTGAAATGGGATAGATTATACTTGCCTTGAGCAATTTTTCAACTTCTTTTTTAACAACTTCCAAAAGTGTTGGATTGAGTCTCCTTTGTGGTTGCCTCACCAGTTTAGACCCATCCTCCAAAAGAATCATATGCATGAAAATAGAAGGGCTAATACCTGATATGTCAGCCAAGGTCCACCTGATTGCCCTGATGTTCTCCCTCAAAAGATTCAAAAGTTTTTCTTCATGTTCAAAAGGGAGATTGTTAGCAATGATAACAGGTAATCTCTCACCACTCAACAAGTATGAGTATTTCAGATTTGGTGGCAATGGCTTGAGTTCTAGTGTAGGGGGGTGGTGTATGGATGGGGTCATAGAAGGAACTGAAATATCTTCACAAAGAGCATCAGTATCAGAATATACATCATCAGAATCAGAGAATAAAGCATCAAATACATCAGTATACTCAACATCCATGTCATAATTAGAGTTCACATGATCAAAATCCGAATATGAATCCACATCAAAATCAAATCCAAGAGAGGATTGTGTATCAGCAACATGTGTGGAAGTGCTCTTTGACATCAAACTCGAACCAATACTCATAATCACCCTAAGCATAGGACAATAAAATTCCATGGAGTTTTTACTTGGTGGTTCAAAATGGGAGATAACAAAAGCAGAATGGTCCTCAGAGGGGTACTTCATGGAGTCCATAACATTAAATATCACAACTTCATCCCCAAATTCCATGTAAAGTGTACCCTCATTGACATTTATGATAGTTTTTTCAGTTTTGAGGAAGGGTCTACCTAAGATAATGGGAACATGAGAACTTACCTGATCATCCTCCATGTTAAGAATGTAGAAATCTTCTGGGAAGATCATGTCTCTTACCCGGACAAGTACATCCTCAAGGACTCCCACTGGATATGTTGTAGCTCTATTTGCCAACTGTACCACTACTCTTTTTGGATTCAACTCACCAACCTGCAAGGAAGAGAATACAGAGTGAGGCATCACATTTATGGAAGCTCCCAAATCACAAAGAGCATCATAGAAGTGCAACTCCTCTATAGTATATGGGATGGTGAATGTCTCAGGATCCTTACACTTTGTTGGCATTTCTAGAGTTGGTGTAATGAGTGCTGAGACATTCCTTCCAAGGTTGATCCTCTCATTTCCCTTGATCCCTCTTCTATTGGTACAAAGTTCTTTTAAGAATTTCTCATACCTTGGGATTTTCTTAATGGCTTCAAGTAGAGGAATGTTGATCTCCACACGCTTGAATGTGTCCAAAACCTCCTTTTGCATTGCTTCTTCAGTCATCTTCTTGGTTTGAACAACCCTGTTTGGAAAAGGAAGGGGTTTAGGAGGAACATCGTCAATCTTTTTCTTACCTTTATCTTTCTCCTTGGATTTCTCATCAGTTGGTTTGGAATGCGGCTGCTCCGGAGTTGAGGTGAATCTCAGTGGAATGGTAGGTACAGATGTGTCGTTCATTTTCTTCCCACTTCTCAATGTGATGGCACTAACATTCCCCTTTGGATTTGGAGTGGGTTGGGAGGGTAGATTTCCAGAATTCTTACTTACAAGTTCATGGAGGGCGGTGACAATCTGGCTCATTTGAGTCTTCAACTCCCTCATCTCTGAACCTTGACTCTTTAGCTCATTCTGTTGATTAAGAACAATTTGCTTCAAAAGGTCATCATTGTTAGAATCTACCTTGGGTGGGGGATTCCCTTGTTGTTGGCTTGCTGATCTTGGGCTTCAAATCTCTTTTGGGGTTGTTGGAAACCCTGCTGGTAAGGCGGAGGCTGCTGGAAGTTTTGTTGAAAGGGTGGAATTTGTTGTTTTCTAGAGCCATACCTCATGTCCGGTTGATCTTTCCACCCTTGGTTTTATGTTGGAGAAAATGAATCAAACTTATTTTGGGGATATAGTTGTTGTTGCTGCTGAAATGGTCTCCCTGGGAATACTGTTGCACAATCTTCTGTTTCTTGTAGTTGGGGGAAATAGTCAGTTGGATGGCTTATATCATTGCAAATTCCACAGGGCCTTGAAGGAGTGGGTTAGGATGTCTTTTGAGCCAAAGAAATCTGCCTCACCATAGTGGTGAATTCTTCCAACTTTGTATCAATCAAATGACTTTCAAGAGAAGAAGGGCTTACCTGGTGTACTCCCCTGACATGTGGTGTACCTCGATCACCAAATTGTTGGGAGTTTTTTTCCATCTTGTCGATCAATGCACGTGCGGCTACTGGTGTCTTGTCCACCAATGCTCCTCCAGCCACGACATCCACCATGCTTCTCTCCATAGGTGTGAGTCCTTCATAGAAGTATTGTATGAGTAGTTTCTCACTGATTTGGTGATGTGGGAAGCTTGCACACAACTTCTTGAATCACTCCCAGTACTCATACATTGACTCCCCTTGTGCTTGATTGATCCCCGAGATCTCCTTACGAATAGAAGTGGTCCTTGATGCTGGAAAAAATCTCTACAAGAAAAGATGTTTCAAATCATTCCAACATGTTACATCTTCAGGGTGTAAATAATACATCCAATGTTTTGCAGCTCCATCAAGTGAGAATGGGAATTCTCTTAATTTAATTTGATCTTCAGAAATATTTCTTAGTTTAAGGGTTGAGCAAACCACATTAAATTCTTTAAGGTGTTTGTTTGGATCCTCACCAGATAAGCCATGAAATTTTGGAAGAAGGTGAATTAACCCAGATTTTCACTCAAAGTCTGATTCGAAATTCGGGTATGCAATACAATTTGGTTGATAGTTAATATCAGGTGTAGCCAATTCTAGAATGGTTCTATTAAGTTCATTTCCATTATTTTCAGCCATTGGTTCCTCTTTTATGTTTGAATTTGAATTGCTTCCAATTTCAATGTTTCCAAAAGAGATGAATTCACCAACTTGTTGAATATTGAAACTTCATGTAGACTGAGAATGTCTGATTCAAGACCTAAGGCTACGTTCAATCTCAGGGTGAAGATCTAAGAGATCTTCGGGATTAGTTCATGTCATAAATCAAGTAAAAATGAAAAGAAAGAAAGTGTACCATAGTAAAATAAAAATGAGAAGTTTGATTTGATGGTCCAAAAAGAAAAGAAAAGGATGAAAAAAATGAAAACTTGAGAAAGGGGAAAGATGAAAGAGAGAGGTGAAGAAAATAATAAAATGAAAAATACAAGAAATACATCTAAATAGTTGAATAAATTACTTTCCTCCCTGGAAATGGCGCTAATTTGAAAGAGCACTATCGTGGGTGCCCTCAAATGATTAATGTGATTTTGGGGTACTTAGGTGCAGCAGAGTGGCAGACCAAGGTCGTCTCTCAAAGGAGGAAGTGAATTTAACAACTTATTAAAGGTATTATAAAAAAATAAAATAGAATAGAAAAAAAACAATACTTTAAAGGATTGGGGTTTTTTATAGTTTATGAATCTAGAATAAGTTTTCTAGAATAAGATTGTATATTTTTTTGTTTTTTGTTTTGAAATGAATTTCAATTAAAATGAAGAAACAAGAAGATGTTTTTTTTAGAAATATATTTTAAAAGGCATAATCGATCTAACTCTACATCTTAAATCATTTATTAATCATTATCATTTAAATTAATATTCACTTAATTATGATCCCTTAATTTGTTAAATTCCGAACCCTATGAGAATTAACTTTACCACAAAGATGAAGTGAATTTAACCTTAGGCTAACTTCAGAACATGCAATCGCAACACCCTGTTTTGATTGATGTTCTAAGATTAGCTTATGGTCAGTGGTAAATTAAGGCACATAACCACTCTGGAAATGAGGATTAATTGAGTTTAGGTATTGTATTTGAACTCTACAAATTGATCATGTGTGGTCTTGTATTACCGATTAAGACCGCGCTATCAGAATTCACACAAATCCCGACCTCGCGCGTTTTGTGTTAATTGTTCAATTGCTCACTTAGTTTCTTCTAATTTTAAAACTCAATTAATGGATCATGTTTAGTTAATTACATTAGATCATTGATTCAAAATAAATGAATGAAGAAGGTGATAGGTCGACCGATTACTAAAAAGAACTACTCTTCCATGGGCGGTGTAGTCATCATAGAGACGTTTTGCATAAGCAAAGGATTGAAAGGGTAGAACTCAATCTTGTCTCTACTATTGATTCCAACCCAATTAATAATATTAAGATAATAAAAAAATGTAAGAACACATAAGATTATTTGAAGAAAAATTCAAGAAACAAACATGAAATAAAATAAATACAAAGAAGAGGTGGGAGAGGAGAGCCTTTTTGGAAGAGAGGTTTGCACAAAGGCTTACTTCTTCCAAAAATTGTGAGGGGCTCCCAACAGACACCCTTTCGGCCACAGCTTCCCAAATCCTCGATCATCCCTCCCAAAGAGTTAAAATCCCCTTTAAATATAGTTTGTGAGGGCTAGGGTTACATAACTTTTTAAGTGTGAAATGAAAAACCCGGCTAAATATTTTATTCCACGTTTCACCACCTAGATGACCTCCAAAACGTGTGAATTGACCGTCATTCCAGAAGGATGATTTGTTCTAAATCAAATCTCCGATCTTTTCTCAAAATGTGGTCTCAATACAAGCCCTTATGAAGAAGATATGGCCCAAATACGGAACCCATATCCATTCTACCGAGTCCAGCCCACCATTGGATTAATGGACCATTTACTCCATCCAAATTCACTTATTAGATCTAGTGTCCTGAATGAAAGTTGTATAAACTTAAGTTAGTAACACTGTTACAAAATTTAAAATTCAAATAATAAATATAAAAATATTTATCTTCGAAATACTACAGTACACTATAAAGGGTAAAATTGGAATTTTCACTAAATTTTCAAATGAATGATCAAATCCCAAATATTTTATAAATAAACATATTTAACACAATGTGAGGAAATTATATCATTTATTATCAATATAATATTCAACAAAATAGTTTTTTATCATCGTTCCTGAGAGAGAGGTTGGTTTTTAAAAGGTAGAGGAAGGCGTACAGGCTGTGCACGGTTTGACCAAACCGTGCGGCCCATTGCAGGAAAATTGTGCAGCCTTGTTTAAAGAGGAAGTGTCTTGTGCATGGTATGTGCACGATTTCCCAAACCGTGCACCTAGCCAGTGCGAGGGATCTCTCTTAGGCAGAGGGTGCCGCACAGTTTGCGCACTGTTTGGAAAATCGTGCGGATCAAACCATGTGGTCCGGTCTGTTTAAAGATTTTGATTAATTTTAAAATATAATAAAATAAAAACCTAATAATAAAGACAATCTCCCTCACCCTTACTCAGCATAACCCCCCACGGCACACCTCCCCCCTATCCCGTGACCTGCGCGCGACACCCCCCTCGGCTCCCTCCTTGCGCTTCGATTCCGGCCGTTTTCCCTTGGGTTTCTTCTCCGAAGCTTGAAGGTAAGGTCACCTATCTCTTCTCCCTTGGTTTCTAGATTTTATTCAGTGCTCGGTGAGATGAGGCCGAGCACCCTAGGGTTAGGGGTTGATCCGTTTTTGGTTTCTCTTTGTTCCAGGTTCGGGTGAAAGGCTTCTCGGGTTGTGTTTGGGTGTATTCCGGCGATCGCCGCCGAAGGCGAAGCGATTCGCCACGTTTCGGTCCGCCGGCTTGGGTGTGTGGTAAGGTTTTATTATTATGGTTGGTTTCTCATATCCCAAATTAGTGTCTTTATTCATTTTAAGGTTCGTTGGATTAATCTTGTAGTGCGTTGGATGTTTTTGCGTGGTTTTGAGTCACCAAAGTCTAGGCGGCTCGCCTGTGTAGGCATAGGTCGTATGTGAAATCACATATGCCTGGTGGGGGAGTAGCAGCGGCTCTTAGTTAGAAATATTCAAGATCCGGAGTGGATGGATGGATCCACCTTGAGGTAGGGTCCTTCTCCTTGCCCTTTAAATTAAAGTAAAGTATTAATCAGTTTAACACTGCAATGCCTTAGTATTTTAATTCTGCAACCTGGTTTGATTAAATGCTACCTGGAAAAGAGTGTGAAATGCAGGATAAGATAAAAGGGTTTCTTGATCACTAAACTAATGATTTAATAATAAAACCCTTCAATCAGATGTGTGTTTTCTTCAAGATAAAAAGTATTGATAGAATTTTTATGCTTTTCTACTGGTTTGTTGTGGTGCCTCCTTGATGCTTTGTATGTGAACTTGCCTTGTTGAGACAAATAGAATGATATGGCTATGATACTTGTGTTTGTTTCAATTTTCCATGTTAGGAAAATTGAGTAAGATGGTAAACATAGTGGGATGACTTAAGACTATATGACATGTTTCCTTTAGAAGGTATCAAAGGGTTAAATAATGATAAACATGTCCTTTAAGATGAAATGGTCAACCTTGAAATGAATAGACTAGGGTGGTACGATCATGCCCTGGGATAACGTAATGAGCACAGCTCATGTTAGTGAAATGAATATGTGAATATCTTGTTTTAGATACTTAAGGTGGGTTGCCTTAAGTATGAATGTGAATGTGTTCGCTTATGTGTATGTGGTGTGATTCTTTGAATGCTTATGAGGTAATTCCATAAGCAGTATACTATAGACATGTTTGTATTGTGAGTGCGCACATGCTGATGCCACATAATGAATGATAATAAAGGTGAGTGTATTCTGAGGCCACCTAGTGGAAGATACATGGTTGGAAGGGAGGGAGTTATACCTCATACCAGTATGAAAGTACATGTCTGGAAGAGAGGCATTATTACCCCTTGCCAGTTGAATTCTGTTGATGACTACATGTCTGGAAAGGAGGCATTCTTACCCCTTGCTAGTTCACTTCTTTTGATGATTACATGTCTGGATAGGAAGTAGTTATACCCCATTCCAGTATTATGAATGTGACAGATGGGAAACAGTTATACCCCATGTCGGTTGAATGAATGTGATGGAAGGGAGGCATTCTTACCCCTTTCCAGTCGACTCATAGGGACGAGAGGCATTCTTACCACGTGTCTGCTAATTTCGATTAATGGGTGGGAGACATTCTTACCCCACGCCATCTATGATCTGAATGATTTTATATAAATATATGGTGACATGATCAGGTTACTTTACCGACAATGAGCCGAATCAGGTATAACCGTCAGGTGTCCCTTGGGAACCTGGACGAGTGTTATTTACTTATGTAATTCTGCTTACTTATTTCTCCATACCTGCTCACTGTTTAATTATTATACACTATCTGGATTGGGTTAGACACCGGTGGTGCCGACCTACTGATATTTATATCTCACACCCTACTCGGGCCGCCATTGCACTGGGGTACCCGAGTATACCTTCTTTCTTGTAGGACCTAGGCTGTATGATGTGTTGTTTGTACATGAGAAGTTAGGAGCAAAGGACCAAGAGAGAGCTTGGGATGCTCAAGGGAATACTGTCGGGATTTGTTGTCCTTCTTTTTTGTATTGTTTGTAAAGCATGTTGTATTGATTCTTGATTTCATAACTGGATCATCATCTCTACATGCATGCATTGTAAATTGGCGTTTATCGCCTTTTATAAAATGGTTATTACCTGTCTTTTTCTTCTGCCTTTCAATTGTTTACTGCTTCCGCTATTGAATATTATTTACTCTAACAAGACCACTGTGTTACTCTGATATGAGGGTATAGTCTCTCCGCTATCACCTCCCGGGACCCTCACTGCTAGTCGTCAGCCTTTGGCGTATGGGGAGATGCACTTGAGGCCATGTGACCTACTAGTCCGGCCACTGGTTCGATGGTAAGTTGGGTCGGGACATTACAAAGTGGTATCATAGGGGTTTCTTTTATTTTAGTCTTATTGTTTTGGGTTGGTAGACAGGAGATCAAAAATGTGTCGTCGCTTGGCTAATAGTCGTGCTTGGGATTGATCACCCCACATATGGGAAATGACCAAGTGGTCAGGGCTGGCAATTGTTGTTTATGTTGTTTTCTATTACAGTTGATATGATTTAACCTTGAGTGACTATTGTATTTTCTACTTCTTATGGTTTATGAAATTTATTTAATTTTACCCTTGGTCTGATATGGCAAGAAAGCTGCATTACATGCATCATATTAGGTACATAGGAATTAACATGTCATTCATGTGTCATGCCATGTAGATGCATCTTAGCTTTCCTGTATAATATGATTAAGTGATTGTATGACATTCTTATGTGTTATAACATGACTTGGTGTTAACTGCTTGTAGCGACATGCTCTGTTTTATATATGTAATTTATGGCATGAGTTGAATCTGTTGGTTGTGAATGTGATGGGAGCTAGTTCTCAGTTGTAAGGTGTATGGGTGCCTTATAACTGGGAAAAGGTAACCCATGTATTCGAACTACTGTAAAAGGCTGCTAAGTTTAAAATGCTAAATTAAGTTTACTTTGATTAAAAAAGGGGATCCAAATTCCAATTTATAAAGTGTATGGGCACTTTATAGGTTGGTAGATTTCCACCCATATACTTGGGCCGTTGTATGTGAGCATTTTAAATTCTAGGTTGAATCTGGTTTTGATAAAAATGGGAGTCAAACTTTCAATCCATGAAGTGTATGGGCGCTTCATGAATTGGAAAATGGAAACCCATATTAAATGTAAAGGCTTGTTGTATTGTGAAATAATTAAATGGAAAATGTTTCCTAATTTTGAAATTTAAAGGTTCTGGCTAACTGTTAAATGTGCAACTGGACTCGAGTAGGTCAGTTGGAAAGTTTTGTATGAGATAACCCGGTTGAGGTGTTTTAATTTTAAAAGGAATTGAGTAACTGCTTTGTGGTTGCTTTTTAAAGAACCCAGCATGGATAAAATGGTACCCTCGTAGGTCTCCCTTTTGTTTAAATGGTGTTGTTTTTATCAATTGATTGATAAAGACGGGATGTCTGTGCATGTTTGATGTTCTTAAAAGGATGTTTTGTGAAAATTTCCTATTTTCTTGATGCGTGGTTGAAGTTTTTAAATGGTTAGAGTTTAAATAGGGTAAAATGTTAATGGATTGGTAAAGGAAACAGTGGTGGTGCATTGAAACCCTAGTGTAAGGGGTATTTTTGAGTTTCTCTTTGAGTTTCCTTGGAACGGGATCGTAGGTGTTTCCCATGGGTGTTGTTTCCTTAGCGGTGTTTTGATGATTGGCTTTTGAGCCTAGCAACTTTGTTTGGCGTGACCCATCGTTAGGGTCGACGTTTGATCATCATAAGGGGCTAGCTCGTGGTTGGTAGCACGCTTAGCTCTCTGACGCCTTGCTTGTACCGTGGGTTTTCTGACGTGAGGTGTTGTTCGGGTGTCGTTGTCCCTTTTTGGACTTTTTTTTTCTAATGACACCCTTTTTCGGATGGGTGGTCATTGGGTTTTGACTTTCTTTGCGGCTTTGGGCCATCTCCTCAGTAGAGTGTCCCTGCGTTAAAGAATTGTTTCGTCCCAATGTTTGGGATGGCTTCTGAATGAATCATGTGTTTTTACATGCTGATTTCCTTGTTTTGGATCTTCTTCGTTTGTTTGGTTATGTGATTGTGGCGGAGGAGCATCACATGATCGTTTGCGGTGTTTGTGTGCTAGCGTGCTTGTGCTCGGATAGGTTGTCACATTTCCCTTCGGCAACTAGGACACTCCTAAGGTTGGAATCACGTCACGTTGAATCTGTTAAATGTGTCCTTTCATGTGGAATTGATGCTTCTTGGAGTGCCTTTGGAAATGGGTTGGTCGTGTCTGAATGCCTTGTGGCATGCGAGTTTAAAATGTGTGGATGTGTCGGCATGTGAAGTTGAGTTCCTTCCTTGAAGTTGACCAGTTGAGGTTCGACTGTTCTTACTTCCAGTATTCTGGTATGATTAACTGGAATCCGTTCAAACCTCTTAGTGTGTTCTGTTTAGCGACAAACATGTCCCCTATCTTGTCCTCGTCCAAGATGCACTAAGAGAGCATCGGTCTTATCTGTGCTAATGCTTTTAAGATGTTGGGCTTGATCGGATGGTTCTCTTTTAGTGTTGCACATGGGATGCATGGATTCTTGTATGGTTTGATCTTGGGAACGTCATCAGAAGTCAGGTGTAGGCTTCGGTGAACGTGTTTGTGCTAAACGTAAGGTGCCTTGGGGAAAGGCTTTGTGGTTCTATTTGAAATACATCGGCCATTTAGGCTGAGCGTTCTTATAAATAGTCTGCCAGAGATGGATTGACTTGGGGTTCTTGTATAATGTTTGTGATCGGTGACATACCATTCTCTGGCACATTGTCAGGTAGAGGCGAGTGCGGTTTGTGTTAGCCAGTGCCTAATATGAACAACCAGGTCGACTTGGGCCTTGAGGTCGATGGGGAATCGACTATTTGTTCTATTTCAAATCACTCTAGGAGTGTTGTGGGAATGCTTGGGGTGTGCTTTGAAAGTTAATTCCAACAGTGGTCCGAACCATAGTTTGCAGTTGGTTTCTTAATGTTAAAAATCTATGGTGGAAAGTGCCAGTGGGTGGATGCTTGGTGAGATGACGATGGGTTCGTTTCCTTGGGTAGATGGGCTCGGGAAGAGTCATCTTGGTGTTTCATTTGGGAAACGAGCGTTGGCTCGAGTTTTGGTAGCTTAAGCATCGTAGGGTTTAATGGATGCTTAAGGGTGTGTTGGGCATTTTTGAACACAACATGATCATTTGAATGAAGCTCCACAACCCTTTTAGGTAGGGTGATGTGTACATTGTTCTCGAAGGCTTCTCAGGGATGATAAGTTCTAAGGTGGGAAGGTTGTAATGACTCGCATTTTGAACCAGACTAAAACCCGGAGGAATTTGAACTTTTTCGATTGCTGAACGGGTTGTTTTTAAAATTGAGATTTAGAACAGAATTCTGAGAGTTGAAACGCTTTGTGTTTTGGTTTTTTTCTTGGGCGAAGGCCCGAGGAGTTTCCCTAGGGTCTCGATAGGTCTCAGGAGATTCGGCCCCGAGAGAGAGGCTAGTTTTTAAAAGGTAGAGGAAGGCGCATGGGATGCGCATGGTTTGACCAAACCATGCGGCCCATTGTAGGAAAACCGTGTGACCTTATTTAAATAGGCAATGTCTTGCGCACGGTCTACGCACGGTTTCCCAAACCATGTGCCTATCCCATGTGATGGATCTCTCTTAGGCAGAGGGTGTCGCACTGTTTGGAAAACCGTGCGGATCAAACCGTACGGGCTAGTCTATTTAAAGATTTTGATTAATTTTAAAATAGAATAAAATAAAAAACTAATACTAAAGGCACTCTCCCTAACCCTTACTCGGCAGAACCCCCCACGGCGCACCTCCCTCCTCTCCCGTGAACCGCGTGCGACACCCCCCTCAGCTCCCTCCTTCCTCTTCGATTCTGTCCATTTTCCCTTGCGTTTCTTCTCCAAAGCTTGAAGGTAAGGTCGTCTGTCTCTTCTCCCTTCGTTTCTGGCTTCGATTCGGTGCTCGGTGAGATGCGTCCAAGCTCTCTAGGGTTAGGGGTTGATCCATTTTTTGTTTCTATTTGTTCCAGGTTCAAGTGAAAGGCTTCTCGGGTTGTGTTTGGGTGTATTTTGGCGATCGCCGCTGAAGGAGATGCGATTTTCCACGTTTTGGTCCACCGGCTTGGGTTCACGGTAAGGGTTTACTATTATGGTTGGTTTCTCATATCCCAAATTATTGTCTTTATGCGTTTTAAGTTTCGTTGGATTAATCTTGTAGTGCGTTGGATGTTTTGGCGTGGTTTCGAGTCGCCAAAGTCTAGGCGGATCACCTACGTAGGCATAGGTCGTATGTGAAATCACATATTCCTTGTGGGGGAGCAGCAACAGCTCTTAGTTAGAAAGCATCAAGAGCCGGAGTGGATGGATGGATCCACCTTGAGGTAGGGTCCCTCTCCTTTCCCTCTAAATTAAAGTAAATTATTAATCAGTTTAACATTTCAATGCCTTAGTATTTTAATTATGCAACCTGGTTTGATTAAATGCTACCTGTAAAAGAGTGTGAAATGCAGTATAAGATAAAAGGGTTTCTTGATCACTAAACTAACGATTTAATAATAAAACCCCTCAATCAGAGGTATGTTGTCTTCAAGATAAAAAGTAGTGATAGACTTTTTATGCTTGCCTGCTGGTTTGTTGTGGTGCCTCCTTGATGCTTTGTATGTGAACCTGCCTTGTTGATACAAATAGAATGATATGGATATGATACTTGTGTTTGGGTCAATTTTCCATGTTAGGAAAATTGAGTAAGATGGTAACCTTAGTGGGATGACTTAAGACTATATGACATGTTTCCTTTAGAAGGTATCAAAGGGTTAAATAATGATAAACATGTCCTTTAAGATGAAATTGTCAACCTAGAAATGAACAGACTATGGTGTTATGATCATGCCCTGGGATAACGTAATGATCATAGATCATGTTAGTGAAATGAATATGTGAATATCTTGTTTTAGATACTTAAGATGGGTTGAATTAAGTATGAACGTGAATGTGTTCGCTTATGTGTATGTGGTATGATTATTTGAATGCTTATGAGGTAATTCCATAAGCAGTATACTATAGACATGTTTGTATTGTGAGTGTGCACATGATAATGCCACATAATGAATGATAATAAAGGTGAGTGTATGCTGAGGCCACCTAGTGACAAATACGTGGTTGGATGGGAGGCAGTTATACCTCATGCCAGTGTGACAGTACATGTCTGGAAGGGAGGTATTCTTACCCCTTGCCAGTTGACTTCTTTTGATGATTACATGTCTGGAAGGGAGGCATTCTTACCCCTTTCCAGTTGACTTCTGTTGATGATTACATGTCTGGATGGGAAGCAGTTATACCCCACTCCAGTATTATGAATGTGACGGATGGGAATCAGTTATACCCCATGCTGGTTGAATGAATGTGATGGAAGGGAGGCATTCTTACCCCTTGCCAGTTGATTCATAGGGATGAGAGACATTCTTACCCCGTGCCCGCTAATTTAGATTAATGGGCGGGAGACATTCTTACCCCATGCCATCTATGATCTAAATTCTTTTATATAAATATATGGTGACATGATCAGGTTACTTTACCGGCAACGAGCTGAAGCAGGTATAACCGTCAGGTGTCCCTTGGGAACCTGGATGGGTGTTATTTACTTATGTAATTCTGCTTACTTATTTCTCCATACCTTCTCACTGTTTAATTATTATACATTTTCTGGATTGGGTTAGACACCGGTGGTGCCAGCCTACTGAGATTTATATCTCACACCCTACTCAGGCCTCCATTGCACTGGGGTACCCCGAGTAGACCTTCTTGCTTGCGGGACTTAGGTTGTGTGTTGTGTTGTTTTTACATGAGGAGTTAGGAGAAAAGAACCAAGCGGGAGCATGGGATGCTCAGGGGAACGTCATTGGGCTTTGCTATCCTTCCTTTTTGTATTGTTTGTAAAGCATGTTGTATTGATTCCTACTTTCATAATTTTATCGGCATCTGTATATGCATGCATTGTAAACTGGTGTTTTACACCTTTTATAAAATGGTTATTACCTGTATTTTGCTTCTTCCTTTCAATATTTTACTACTTCCGCTATTTAATATTATTTACTCTGACAAGACCGTTGTGTTACTCTGATATGAGGGTATAGTCTCCCCGCTATCACCTCCCGAGACCCTCACTGCTAGTTGGCAGTCTCTGGCATACGGGGAGACGCGCTTGAGGCCATGTGACCTACCAGTCCGGCCACCGGTTAGACGGTAAGCCTGGTCGGGACGTTACAATACATTTCCTGTACTGATATTCTATAGTGTGATAATTCGTGTTACTTGTATCTATCAACACTCACCCATCACCTTATTGAGAGGGCTATAATGTTCAATATCAAAAAATATAGTCTACATAATAGACCACTTACAACAGGTCAGGTGAGAGTGTTGAATAGAATATCCCATGAGATGATCTTTGAGCTACCTATTCCAATTGATGAGAAATATATTCAAAAGATTTAGCAAGATGTTGTAACATTCATCACATGTTCATCACATCTTGTAAAAAACATTTTCACAAGGAGGTATTCATTTCCAATTTATTTTTCAAGCTAAACCTTTAACAATTAATGAAAAAAGGTATAAAATAATGAATTATATTATAGAAGTAAAAAATGGAAGGGGTAAAATGAAATACCAACTCAAAACCATTTAAAGGATAGGCCAACTGATCGAAAAGATCTACTGAAATCACCTTAACCCCACTCGTTCTATATCCTCATTTACTATCATTAAAGATTAATGAGGATAAAAAGTTAAAAAATGGCCATACACACATAGTTGATTTTGAATAAAATATATATGGAGAGGAATTTCTAGAATTCATTGGTGTTGAGAATGTAAGTGAAATCCTCAACTATGATTATGAACTTCCAAGGATCGAGTAACAACTGAGAAGGGGGGGTGAATCAGTTGTTCACTTTATATAAGTTTCAAAACTTTAAGAAACTTAACCCTTGCAATATGTTAAGATTTATTTCCTTATCAACCTGTATAAAATACTTAATCATGAAAGAATAGTAAAGTAAGTAAGGCATGCATGATTTAAAAGGTTCGTCCTCAATGTGAGAACCGACATCCTTACCATAGTCACTCTCGTGGGTCTATGAAAATCCAATATAATGAAGAAGTGAATAGAACTTGTGCCAAATCCCATTAGAAACCTTAAATATCCTGATAAGACATATTATACTAACTCTCATAAGTTAAAAATATTTACTTAATGAACAAATGAGCCAAACAAAAGAATAAAAACTTTTTTTAATCTTCTCCACAAATGCTCAGTCTGAATCCTCAGTCCGGTTTGGATGATTCTTATCTTCTAATCATGGTAAGGTTGGTTTTGATTATTCCATTCCTTAACCACTCAAATAAAATCTTCTTAAATATTGGTGGGAACTTTTCACCTTCAATTTTCAAGTACTTTTCCTTTTCTGTGTATGTAAAAGTTTAAAATGATGGAATGATTTGAGTATATATTTATAGGAAACTCGGAAAACAAAGGTGGGAATCTTGAAAATCTTTCCAGATTCCTCAAATCTCAAAAACTCCTCAAATCTATCATATTAAATCTTCAATATTTGACTACTTCAAACCTCCTTAAATTTATTTGAGATTTATGAAAATTTGAAATTTGATTTTTCCTTCTTGAACTATTCATATATTTCTCAGAATGATAATGCTAGATCTTGGTTCCGGTTTTCTCAGAAACAAGCTTAGAAATTAGGTTCTAAATTTTGTAGAAATCAGGTTCCAAATTATTCAGAAATCAGGTTTCAAATTATATAGAAATCAGGTTCTGAATTGTTCAGAAATCAGGTTCTGAATTATGCAGAAATCAGGTTCCGAATTGTTCAGAAATCAGGTTCCAAATTAATCATATATTAGGTTCCGAATTGACGAGAATTCAGGTTCCAAATTGTTCAGAAATCAGGTTCTGGTTTTCTCATAAAGTAGGTTTTGGTTTTGTCAGAAATTAGGTTCCGGATTGTTCATAAATCAGGTTCCAGTTTTCTCAAAAATTAGGTTCCAGTTTTCTTAGAAATAAGGTCTGGGATTGTTCAAAAATCAAATTTCGGTTTTCTCAGAAATTAGGTTTTGTATTTTTTAAAAATCAGGTTCTGGATTTCTCTGAAATTAGGTTCCAATTATCTTATAAATTAGGCACCAGATTGTTCAGAAATTAGGTTCTAGTTTTATCATAAATCATGTCTCTATTTTCTCAAAAATCAAGTTTTGGATTGTTCAAAAATTAGATTCTGGTTTTCTCTGATATCAAGTTTTGGTTTTATCAAAATTTAGGTTCTGGAATGTTCAGAAATCAGGATCCGGTTTTCTCTAAAATCAAGTTTCAGTTTTCTTAGAAATCAAGTTCTAGTTTTGTCATAAATCATGTTCTGTATTGTTCATAAATCAGGATCCGGTTTTCTCTAAAATCAGATTCTGGTTTCTCAGAAATTATGTTCCGTTTTTTTCAAAAATTAGGTTTTGGATTGTTCAGAAATCAAGTTCTAGTTTTCTATGAAATCAGGTTCTGAATTATCCCAGAAATCAGGTTTTGGTTTTGTCAAAAATCAGGTTCCGAATTTCTCTAAAATCATGTTCAAATTTTCTCAGAAATCAGGTTCTGAATTTTCTCGGAATGTTGCTCATTAAAAATCATCAAACCTCTTCACCATTTCTTCAATATATTTTATCCTGAATCTTTTCATGATTTGTAAGAACTTTAATATCAGTAAATAATCATCTTATTTTGTTTATAATCTTTGAGAAAATTTCTATCTTCTGAATCTTCAACAACATCTTCTTTCATGATTCTTCAGAAAAAAAAAAGGACTTAAGCAACATATTTCAAAATTAGCAACTTATTTATTTCTCAGCAACAATGGAAAACTTCCAACAACCAATTACTTTATCTTCCTATATTTCAAAAACATTCTTCAACAAAAATATTAGTTTTCAACAAATACAAAACATTGTTTAAAACAAAACACCACAAATATTCTTCAATCTCCCCCTTTGTATTTGTTGACAACCCTTGTTAACAACTTTTCCAATTCTCAGAATTTTTCAAAAACTCAAGTTTTTTACTTTTATCATAACGTATCCTTTCTCAAAAGACAGTACCCTAGCACCACACTACTAGATAAAGTAATTTTTTTGAATTATTTTCATCCCTCTATGAAAATCAATTTTTGCATACATGTAAAGATAACCCCCCCCCCCCCCCCCCGTACTCACAACTCTCCCTTTACTTTTATATTTCTCTTTATCTCTCATTTTTATTTTTCTCTCCCCCGTTATATGATAACCACAACTTCATATTCATAAAATAAAGATAAGAAAAAAACTTTTTACAATGTTTTTTTTTTCTCTCCCACTTTCTCAACATAATCCAAATCACAGTGGGGGTTTTTTCCTTGTGAGGTTTAGGAAGACATGGGAGGAGGCTGAACATGGAGTTGCATCTTCAATTCAATAATCCTATCCTTTTCCATTTCTTTTGTAAAGATATCATAAATATGATACATTTTTATGTTTATTTCATAAAAACATCTCCAAAAACAACTTTCTCTTTTATGAAGTGAAATTTTATATCTATGTGTTCATTATCTAGAGTGTTGAACAAGATTCTTAGAAATATAAATTGCACTCTGATTATCACAAAGTGTCTACAATGGTTTAGAAAATTTTACTTTCAAATATTCTAGTTGAACTTTCATTCACATCATTTGAGTATAATCTTTAGTAGCTGCAACATATTCAGATTTGGCTATGCTCAAAGTTACCGAACTTTGTTTCTTACTATGCCAACTCACAAAAAATTCATTTAAGAAAAATGTTTCTCTTGAAGTTGATTTTCTATCATTACACTCACTATCCCAATCATCATCAGTGTAACCATGAAACTTTAACTCACTATTTATTTTTTATAACAACCCATAAAAAGTTGTTCCTTTGACATATCTCATAATCCACTTTTCTTCCAATATATGTAATTTTTTTGGATTATTTTGATACCTGGAACATAAAGTAACATCATAAACAATGTCAGGCCGTGAAGATGTAAGGTAAATAATACTTCCTATCAGCTTCTGAAAATCTTTTTGATTCACACTTATTCCAGATTCAGCTTTGTTCAAATTTGTGCTCACTAAAATAGGAGTTGAAATTTCTTTTGATTCCACCATTCCAAACTTCTTTAAAAATTCCTTGGAATACTTTTATTGAGATAAGAAAATTTATATTTCATTTTGTTGAACTTGTAAGACAAGGAAGAATGTTAATTCCCCCAACATTAACATTTTAAAATTATTCTTCATTTCTTTAGAAAACTCTTCACAAACCTTTTCTTCATCCCCAGCAAAAATTATATCATCCACATAAACAATTAAAATTAATGTTTTGGAGTCAACATCTTTCACATACAAGTTAATATAAACTTTTCCTTTAGAAAATTTCATCTTTATCAAACAATTTTCATGCTTTAAATACCAAGCACATGGAGCTTTTTTCATCCCATACAAAGATTTATTCAATTTAAAAACTTTGTCTTCAACCTCATCAAGTATAAACCCACAAGGTTGTTCAATGTAAACTTCTTCCTCAATTTCACCATTTAAGAAAGTTGACTTTACATCCATCTAATAAATTTTTTAATTCCTATGTTAAACCACTAAAAGAAGCGTTGGAATAGTTTCTATACTTGCAATGGGGAAAAAGATGTCATCAAAATACACACCTTCTACCTATGTATATCCTTTATAAAAAAGCCTTTCTTGGTTTCTTGAAAATTCTCGAAGATCATTCAATTTATTTCTATAAACCCACATGGTTCTGATAACATTTTTATTTGTTTGACTTGGAACAAGTTCCCATGTTTCATTCTTCTCAATCTATTCTAGTTATTCATTCATAGCATCCACCCATTCTTTATATGAATAGCCTCTGAAACTGATTCTGGTTCAACTTTTGAGATAAGTAAAGTCTAATTTTCTAATCTCAATTTCCTTCTTTTCTGAACTAGAGCATGTTGATTCCCAATAATTTTTTCATATTCAACATGCTTTCATAAGGTAGGGAATCTCATGGTTTCTTCCTCGTCATCACTTTCTTCACCGCATAACTCATCTGAATCATGATGAGGTTGTTTTGGATAACATTCACTTTTTTTGGATTTCTCTAATGTTTCATCCCCAGCATTCTCAACAAATTTTGTTAAGGAACATTGATTTTCAATTAACTTCACATCATATGAGTCCACAAACCTTTTTAAATGTTTTTTACAACATTTGTAACTTCTCCCATTTGGTGAATAATCCATGAAGGATCCTTCCTCAGCTTTCTCATCAAACTTTCTCAAATCCAGATTTTTGACTTTAAGCAAACATGTACTTCCAAATATTTTGAAGTATTCAAATGAGGGTTTTTTGTTATACAAAATTTCATAAGGATTCATGTTAGTTTCCGGTATCAACAAGAATCTATTTTGAACATGTATAGCAGTACTAACAGATTCTCTCCAAAAGAGTTTTGAAAGTTTGTATTCAACTAACATATTTCTTCCCATTTCAACCAAGATCTTATTATTTATTTCTGATACTCCATTTTTTTGTGGAGTATAGGGAGCACTATACTGATTTTTGATACCATGATTTCTTAGATAAGTTTTAAAAGAATTTTTTGTGAATTCAGTACCATTATATGTTCTCAGCTTCTTTAGCGAAACCCCCAATTCTTTCTCAACATCTTTTCTAAAGAATTTGAACATTTCAATAGCCTCTGACTTGTGATTCATGAACATGTTGTTTGTCATCTGAGTGAAATCATCAATAAAAGTGATAAATTATAAATCTCATTTTTTTGTATTGATGTCTCATCGGCCCACACAGATCGGAATGAATAAGCTCAAGCATTTTTCTATATTGAATCTAAACTCTTTTATGAATTTTTTTTGTCATATTTCATTTATGGAAAGTAATACAAACATCTTCATCTCTTCTTTTCAATTATAGAAAATTCCAAATAGCATCAACTTTAGATAGCTTGTTCTTTTTCTTCTACCCAAGATGACCAAGTCTTCGATGCAACAACCTATTCTCATCTTTAGCACTCAAATAACAATAGTTATTGGATTATCTAATTTGAAAGAGATTCCCACTGGTTCTTTCACTCTTTGTAATGAATTTTCAATTTTTCAAACTTTTGATGATAAAAGAATCCTTTCTAGAGATGAATTCTTTTCCATCATCATAAAGTTGACTTACACTAAGTATGTTATGTTTTATCCCATAAACAAGCAAGACTTCCTTAGAATTTAGTTTCTATAATTCAATATCTGATGTTCTGATTCCTTTAATTTTTAAGGAACTATCATTTCCAAAAGTAACCACTCCTCCATCATGACTCTCAACATGTTCCAAGATTTTTATATCACATGTCATGTGTGAAGAACCACCACTATCATGAATCCATGGTATGTTTCTTTTACTTACATTCAAATATGTATCAAAAATGAAAGCTCTCTCATCAACCTTATTCTTTTTAGATTTCATTTCTTTCTTATCAAAAGAAACTTGTTCTTTAAGGAGTGTCATACATATTTTGGAATGATGAATAGACTGATTACATCTTCCACAAACTTCTTCAAGACCTTCAAATTGATTCTTTGTTGGAATGTTTTTGGCATCTTGAGAATTTACCTTTTCAGCTTTCTGTGAGTGGGGAAAGTTACTCATTCTTCTTTCACTATTTCTTACACTTTTCTTAAAACTTATTCCGGGTAATGATAAATTGTGCCAACAATTATAAGATCTATTCCCATAGATTATGCATCACTAATAATAGCCTTCAAATCATGATTTTCAATTAAATAATGATCTTTCTCTATATAAACTTTTTTGAGGTAGGTAACTTCTTTCAGCCCTAACATTCTTAGGATGTGGACCGTATTTCCTTTTGAGTGAGATTTCAAATTTTGTAGAGTTGATAGGTTTCTCACAACCTTTTCCACCCAATATTTCCCAACACCTTTTCCAGACCTTGAAATTCTATAAGAGTTAGATGAAACATTATTTTTGGTAGGAGAATATTTCACCTGATTCTCGTAATAAACCTTCTCAGCAATTTTAGAGGTCTCATCTTTTACTTATATAGATTTGTTGAAGTTTTCATTCATCTTTCTCAAGGAATTTTTGGACTCAAGGAGTTTTGATTGCACCTTGTTCACTACTTCTTTCTTAGATTCTAACTTCTTTCTTAGATTTTCAATTACCTTTCCATGTTCATCATTTATAAGTTTGTATCTTAGAATCTCTTGAATGTATGAATCCTCCTTCTTGATGACATTTTTTCTTCCATCGTCAAATTCTTCATGATCTTTCTTCATTACTCTAATTTCTTTCTTAAGATATTTTTTTGCTCAAGAAAAGAAAGAAGTTTGGTTCTGAGATGATACTCTCTATAAGATTCTTCACCACCTTCTTCACTCTCTGAGGAGTCTTTTGTTTTCTCAACATTTGAAATAAAGGTTCTAAATTTTTTTGATCTTTTGTCTTCAAATGAATCATTGTCAGATGAGTCTTATTGAACATTATTTCTCAACATACTTATCTTATTTTCAAAATACTTCTTCTTGAATTTGTTGGAAGACTTCTCTTCATTATCATTTTTGCCCCACTTCTTCCATCAAGGTTTTTCATTAGAATCATCTCAATATTCTATAACTTTCTTCTTAGGGAAATTCATAGAAAAGTGTTCGATTCCACCACACTCAAAAAACTTGAGAGGATGTTTTACTCTATAATTTCCTCTTACTCTATGATAGTTCTTAGATATAATAGATATAATCTTTTCATTCATCGCATCTACTTCCTTGTCATTGGATTCACAAGGATCAGCTTTATCAACTTCATTGATTTTCATCTTTCTCATGGCTTCAAAATCCATTTCATTTTTAATTTCTTCATAAATATTGGATATGTACTCATTTCATAAGAAACAATAATGTTATGAAATTCATCAAGAGTTAAATAAACCTTATCTTCTAAAGAAGAAATTTTAGAATTGAACCTGTCAATAAAGTTTCTCAAAATTTTCTTCACAATTATAGAATCTTCAAACTCTTCTCTGAATCCTCTGATATTGCATAAAATTTCATTAACTCTAGTGAAGTATTAATCAATTGTTTCATAATCTCTTATTCTAATGTATTCAAACTTACTATGCCAGATTTGTAGCTTGGCCTCCTTGACTTTTGTATTTCCTTCAAAAACACTTTCTATTTTGTCCCACATGCTTTTTGTTGTTGTGAGACCCATCACCTTCTGATAAATTTTTTTTGATAAGGACATAAGAATAGCATTTATAGCCCTTCCATCAACTTCTATGTTTCTCTTATGAGCAAATTTCATAGGAGCATCTTTCTCAATAGGTAGAAAGCCAATAGTAACATCCTCCACAACTTCAAGGCCAAGAGATAAGAGATAAGGAATCATCCTATTTTTTTAATCCATGATAATTTTTTCCATAAAATGTAAGAATAAATCTACTATTTATAGAATTGATATTCTCCATAGTAAGGATTAAACAAGGGAACCTCCCTCGGATACCACTTGAAGTTCCAAGGATCGAGTAACAACTAAAAAGGGGGGGTTTAGTAAGTTGTTCACTTTATATAAGTTTCAAAACTTTAAGAAATTTAAACCTTGAATCCTATTAATATTCTATTCCTTACCAACCTATATCAAATACATAATCATGTAAGAATAGTAAAGAAAGTAAGGCACACGTTATTTACAAGGTTTGACCTCAATGTGAGAACCTACATCCTTTCCATAGAAACTCCAATGGGTTTATGGAAATTCCCTATAATGAAGAAGTGAATACAAATTTTTCCAACTCCTGTTAGACACCTTCTATATCCTGATAAGAAAGATTATACTGACTCCCATTATTTTACAATGTTTACTTAATGAAAAAATGAGCCAAACAAAAGAATAAAAACTTTGTTGAATATGATCAAAAAATTATCAGTCTGAATCCTCAGTCCACTTTGGCTGATTCTGATCTTCTTAGCATGGTAAGGTTGGTTCTGATTATTCTGTTACTTAACCACTCAAAGAAAATATTCTTCAATCTTGGTGGGAACTTTTCACTTTGAATTATTTAGTGATCCTTATTTTTTGTGTATGTACAATTTTCAAATGAATGAATGATCTGAGCACATATTTATAGGAAACTCTGAAAAAAAAAGGTGATAATCTTGAAAATCTTTCTCGCTTCCTAAAATATAAAAAAATCCACAAATATTTCAAATTAAATCTTCAACCTTTGACTTCTTCAAACATCCTTAAATTTATTCAAGATTTACGCAAAGTTTAAATTTGGTTTTTCCTTCTTGAACTCTTTATATATTTATCCGAATGATAATGATTGATCTTGGTTCTAGTTTTCTCAGAAACATGATCAGAAATCAGGTTCTGAATTGTACAGAAATCAGGTTCCAAATTGTTCAGAAATCAGGTTCAAATTATACAGAAATCGGGTTCGGAATTGTTCAAAAATCAGGTTCTGAAGTATACAGAAATCATGTTTAGAATAGTTCAGAAATTAGGTTCTGAATTACACAGAAATTAGGTTTCGAATTGTATAGAATTTAGGTTCTGAATTTTTCATAAATCAGGTTCTAGTTTTTTCATAAATCAAGTTCCAGTTTTGTCAAAAATCATGTTCCAGATTGTTTAGAAATCAAGATCTATTTTTCTTAAAAATAAGGTTTCGGTTTTCCTAGAAATTAGGTTCCAAATTGTTCAAAAATTAGGTTCCTGTTTTCTCTAAAATCAAGTTTCAGATTGCTCAGAAATCAGGTTCTGGTTTTCTCTGAAATCAGGTTCTAGTTTTCTCAAAAATTAGGTTTCGAATTGTTTAGAAATCAGGTTCCGGTTTTATCTGAATTCAGGTTTTGGTTTTCTCATAAATCTTGTTCCAGATTGTTCAGAAATCAGGTTACAGTTTTCTTTAATATCAAGTTCTAGTTTTCTTAGAAATCAGGTTTTGGTTTGTTCAGAAATCATGTTTCGGTTTTCTCTGAAATCAGGTTCTGGGTTTCTCTAAAATTAGGTTCCGGTTTTGTCAAAAATCAGGGTATGGATTATTCAGAAATTGGGATCCTATTTTCTCTAAAATTAGGTTCCGGTTTTCTCAGAAATTAGGTTCTGATTTTTTCAAAAATCATGTTCCTTATTGTTTAGAAATAAGGTTCTAGTTTTCTCTGAAATTAGGTTCTGAATTTTCTCAAAAATCCAGTTTCGGTTTTGTCAGAAATCAGGTTCCGAATTTATCAGAAATCAGGTTCTGGTTTTCTCAGAAATCAGGTTCCAAATTTTCTTAGAATGTTACTCAGTGAAAATCATCAAACCTCTTCACCATTTCTTCAACATCTTTTATCATGAAACTTTTCAAGATTTATGAGAACTTTAAGATCATCAAATCATCATCTGATTTTGTTTATAAAGATTGAGAAGCTTTCTATCTTCTAAATCTTCAACAACATCCTCTTTCAATATTATCCAGCAACAAAAAGGACATAAGCAACATCTTTCAAACTTTTGCAACTTCTTTATTTCTCAGCAACAATGAAAAACTTCCAGCAACTAAAAACATCATCTTCCTATATATCCAAAACATTATTCAACAAAAAGATTAGTTTTCAACAAATACAAAACTTTATTTAAAACAAAACACCACAAAGATTATTTAGATTGGCTAGGCAATTTAGTTGTAAATGTATACTGGAAGTATGTTTTCATGATTTTATTTTCTAAAAGTTAATATACTATGTTATTTGTAACTAAATACATTTCCTATTTTTTGAAGGCTTATATATCAAAAACAATTGAAGGGATTTCCCTGCGAAATTTTTTTGGACTTGTTAGTCCTCACAGATCCTCTATATAATAATCAAAAATAGATTCCAAAAAATCGAATGAAATAGTGGCAGGCCTGTTCAAATTGTTTGAAAGAAAACTTACAAATGTAAGTCTCTTATTAATACCAATGATACAAGGGTAAAACTCTAAAATTCGATCATATCAAATATTATTTTATTTCTCTCATTAATTATTTCTTTTTGTGTTTTTAGACAACATTAGATTCTCATTGTGGTCAATTTGGATACTCCAAAGATTTATTTTTTGGATTCAATGCATGGATATCCAACAAACCAACCACCCATGAAGAAAATTTTCAATTTTTAATACATTGCATCCAATTTTTTAGAACTAAACATAAAGTTATATAATTTATATTATGTTTTAATAAGGATTTAGTTATGATAGGGCGGTGCATCAATATCATTAAAAACAATGAATTTGGTCAAGGGCGCAGTATAAGAAACATGAAAAGTTCTAAGAATTGAAAAGTATCAAGGTATATGTGACAATATTTCATTATAAAAACACATAGAAAAGAAAATTACTTATTCCCCTCAATGCTTCTACAGTTTCCAAAATAAACAAATGGAAAATATTGTGGTTATTATATTTTTAAATTTATGAGAGAGATCATATACCATCAAAAATCTATCATCCCCAAAGTGGTATTTTGGAAGATAATTACTATTTAATTTAAAATATTTATTAATCATTTGTGTATTTATATTTTTCTATTATTAATATGACTATCAAAAATACTCATATTCACAAGATGATATAGATTTTCTTAGAAACATACCTTATGGAAGAATGTACACACATAGCATGAAGATGTGACTTCCATAAAAGTAGTGGAATATTTTATATTTATATTTAATTTACTTCTTTTTATTATTACTCACATAAGAATTGTTTTATTATACATGTGGAATTCATTGTTCAAGTTAAGGTGGTTTTTTCAAATATTCTCATTCTCGTGAGATATTGGTCTTTGAGGCTGTAACTCAGAATTCAATGAGAAGGTAAAGTTTTTTTAATATACTATGGTATCCTCATAATATTATCTATTATCTACTACATTAACATAATCTAAGTGATTATTTTGATTTATAATTTTCATCATTTTATATACAATTTGTAATTTAATTTTCTTATCATTCTTATCAAACACTTATTTTGTTTTTTCATAGATCGTTACGCTTTTCATTGCTTCTCTTTGTTGAGTTGCCAATATTGTATAGAGTCGATGTTATTTGGAATAAAAACCTTTCTTGTTGAAATCTAGAAGAGAGTAAGAAGATCGTGTAATCATTGTGGTGACTACTCATTATATAATGGTCACATGATCTTCCTCTACTCTCCTGTAATTTAACAATGAGAAAGGCTTTAGCACTAAGAACATCGAGTCAATATATAGTGTTGAAAATTCAAAAAATAATGGCCATGGAAATCATGATAAAATTCAAAATTAAGGTTTTTTTTTCAAGACTTTGGTACACGTATCATTCTTACACACCTCAATTTAACACATGGTGTGATATTTATGACTCAAAGTGGTTTTTTCTATTTAAAATTGGCATAAATGTTATTAAAAAGACAACTAAAATACTCAAAACCAAGAAAACCTATTCAGAATGTTTTGATACTTTAATAAAATGGCCCATAAGTCATTTGTGACATGTAAGAATCATCCTCACCTCAATATGATACAAAATTATCTAATTATGACTCAAAGTATCACTTTTTATTTAAATTTGATATTAATTTTAATAAAAAATACTGTCATCTTGAAAATCAAGAAAACAAATTCAGATTGTTTTAATAAATTAAGAAAAACGATCTATAAGTCATTTAGGATGGGTAAAAATCAACTTCACTACAATATGATGCATGGTGTGACCATTATAACTCAAAGTGTGTCTTTTTATTTAAAATTAACATTAATTTTAGTAAAAAGAACAAGTGACATACTGAAAACGAAGAAAACACATTAAAATTGTTTTTATACTGTAGGAAAATAATCCATGAGTCATTTTTTATGTTTAGAAATCATCTCCACCTCAATCAAATTCATAGTGTGATCAATATGACTAAAAATGTCTCTTTTCAGTTTAAAATTCACATTTTAGTTCCAAAAATGTCACTCCCTAAAAACCAAGAAAATTCATTTTGATTGTCTTGATAATTTAGTAAAGTGATTCATAAGTCATTTTCGACATGTATGAATCATTCTAAAATTAACCCAATGCATGATATGACTTGTATGACTCAAAATGCGTATTCTCAGTTTGGAATGACATTTTAGTAAAAAGACACAACTTGCATACTGAAAATTGAGCAAAAGAATTTGGATTATTTTGATACTTTAATAAAATGATACATTATCTATTTTTTATGTGTAGGAGTCAACCACGCCTAAATAAAATGCATGGTGTGACTAGTATGACTCAAACTTCAACTTTGTATTTAAAATTGACATTAATTTAAGTAAAAAAGAACATGTGACATACTGAAAACTGAGAAAATTCTTTCAAAATGATTTTATAATTTATTAAAATGATCCAGATTCATTTTTCACTTGTAATAATTAACTGCGCTTTAATCTAATGCACAGTGTGACAGGTATAACTAAAAGTGTATATTATCAGTTTAAAATTAACATTTTAGTTAAAAACATGTTACTCACTAAAAACCAATAAAACATTATCTAGCTATCTTTACAATTTATAAAACAGATTCATAAGTCATTTTTGACATGTATGAAGTAGTATCACATCAAACTGACACATGATGAGACCAATATGGCTTAAAATTCATGTTTCTAGTTTGAAATGACTTTTTAGTAACAAAACACAACTGGCATGTTGAAAACCAAGAAAACACATTTGAATTGTTTTCATACATTATTATAATGATCCATGAGTCATTTTTTACATGTAGGAGTCAACCGCACATCAATACGACGTATGGTGTGACCAGTATGACTCCAAGTGTGTCTTTTTATTGTAAATTGACATTAATTTTAGTAAAAAGAACAAGTGACATACTAATAATAGAGCACATGAATTTGTATTATTTTTAAAATTTAGGAAAATTATCTATGAGTCTTTTGTGAAGTGTAGGAATAAACCACAACTACATTTGATGAATAGTATGATCAGTATGATTAAAAGTGTATGTTATCAGTTTAAAATTGACATTTTAGTTCAAAACGTGTCACTCACTAAAAACCAAGAAAACACACTCTAATTGTATTGATAGTTTAGTAAAGTGATTAATATGTACATTTTGACATTTATAAAGTAGTTTCATGTCAATATGATTAATTATGCATCTAGTATGACTCAAAATACATGCTTCTAGTTTGAAATGTGATTTTAGTAAAAAAACACAATTGGCATACTAAAAACTGTGTAAATGAATTCGGATTATTTTTATACTTTAGTAAAATGATCCATGAGTAATTTTTGATATGTTGGAGTAAACCTAACCTTAATTTGACCCATGGTGTGATAGGTATGACTCCAAGTGTGTTGTTTTATTTAAAATTAACATTAATTTAAGTAAAAAAGAACAACTGACATACTGAAAACTGACAAAACACATTCGGATTGTTTTGATACTTTAAGAAAATGATCCATCAGTCATTTTTTATGTTTAATTATCAACCACACATAAATATGACACATGGTGTGATCGTTATGACTAAAAGTGTCTGTTATCAATTTAAAATTGATATTTTAGTTCAAAACATATCACTCACTGAAAACCAAGAAAACATTCTATGGTTGTATTGATAATTTAGGAAATCGATTAATAAGTCCTTTTTGACATGAATGAAGTAGTATCATGTCAAAACGGTGCATGATGAGACCAGTATGACTCAAAATAGGTGTTTCTAGTTTGAAATGATATTTTAGTAAAAAAACAAAAATGGCATACTGAAAACTAACCAAATGCATTTGGACTATTTTGATACATTAGAAAAACGATTCATGAGTCATTTTTAATGTGTAGGTATCAAAATAACCTAAATAAGATGCATAATGTGATAGATATGACTCCAATTTTGTCTTTTTATGTATAATTGACATTAATTTAAGTAAAAACAACAAGTGACATACTAAAAATTGGGTAAATACTTTTAGATTATTTTGATACTTTAGGAAAATGATCCATGAGTCATTTTTGATGTGTAGGAATCAACCACACCTCAATCCAACACACAGTGTGACCGGTTTGACTAAAATTTTCTATTATCAGTTTAAAATTTACATTTTAGCTGAAAACGTGTCACTCACTAAAAACCAATAAAACACACTCCGATTGTCTTGATAATTTAGGTTATAAATTTATAAGTCCTTTATGATGTGTATTAAGTATTCTCACATCAAACTGATTCATGATGCAACCGATATGACTCAAAATGTTTGTTTTCAGTTTGAAATGATATTTTAGTTAAAAAAACACAACTGGCATACTGAAAACCAACCAAATGCATTCTTATTTTTTTGGTACTTTAGGAAAATGATCCATGAGTAATTTGTGATGTGTATAAATGAACCCCACCTCAATCTCATGCATGGGGTGACCAGTGTAACTCCAAATATGACTTTTTTATTAAATATTGACATTTTATTACTGTATTCTTTCATATTAATGTTTAATTTATTTATTTATATTATTACTATCATAATATTTTTTTCTTATATAGGCATAATCTTTTTCTCGGGTTGAGGTTATTTATTTTACAACTGATACCATGGGTGGAAATTTTTGAGAGGGGATCATGGGCATAAAAATATGAAACATTAATGTTTTTAAATGTTTGTTGGATAATTTTAAATGTAATTATATAAAACATTATTTGAAATGTATATAGAATTATTTTTTGTATATACCATGGGTAGAGATTTTTGTATTCATGGTGTCACATTAAATGTATATAACATTGTTGCAAATTTCAAGTTTTTTTGGTTATATTAATAGTACATTTCAGCCATCTATACCTTTATCATCACTATTTTGAGTACAGATAAAGACGGCCTTTATGAATGCTAAAAATAGCTCGGATAAAGGGGACCCCATTTTATCAGCACTATGATTAACAAGATTTTTTTAGTGCTGTTAAAAGCCATTTTTCACACTGTTAAAGGTAATATGTGTAGTAGTTTCTTTTCCGAGATTTTAGTAAATAGTCTGGAGCCCCTTTACTAAGGCAGTGGCTATTTTGTCAAGCTTGGAGATTTCCACTTCCCATTGGTGGAAGGAAATTATCACTGAATCATATTGTTGTATTATTATCAATGTTCTTGATGGTATGGAGGAGAGTTGGTTGGTGTTTTAATCTATCCTGGACAGAATTTGGATTTTGACATACTATGTATCATATTTTTTTTCAAAATATTTTCCTCAGGAGCATAGTAAGATTGATTTTACAGATTTATAAAATTTATTTATTTATGTTCCAAAAAAATCAATTTTTAAACTTTTTTTATAAAAATTTACATATAACGGGTAAAATAAAATTCAATATTGAATGAGTGTAGCTGTAAAAATAAAAAAAATATTATCTCCCCACTTATATATTATCAATAATTAAAATTAATTATATATATTGAGTGAGATAATTTTTTAATATATATTGTGTATCTCACGAACCAACTTGAGTCGACCCTGAATCGGTCACCCGATCTGATCCGCGGTAAGGCCCGAGAGGCATTCACGATCCTCCCAGGATGGCGACAAGCACCAGGGTATCGACAGAGGCGATGGGAAAGATTTCTCCCAATACAAATAAATAAAATTATAGGAAATGATAAAGAGAGGCACATAATAAATGAACCAAACACACAACTAAACAATAGCATAAGAAGATAAAACTAACCAAACTCGACGTCCGAACTAACTCTGTGTGACCCTATGAGTCACTCCTTGAGTTAATAATCAAGTGTCTCCTAAGGAAAGTTCACCCATGTTGGAGCTTGCACAAACACTAAAAACATAAAAAACTATAGGCGTGAGTATTAAAATTGAGTAGGCTAGCCCGATATCTATTCCCAATGCACTAACTTTGAAAGTAAGAAACATAAATTCTACGTTTGAACTACATTATATTAAAGTATGCATTTCAACATTTTTTACATGAAAACAAAGTACAAACCATTTCCCTTAGTCATTTGAAAAACCAGAACAAATGATTTTGAAACACATTTTATTTTGAAAAACATTTTCATAGGAGTTAAGAAACAAAAATGTCACTTTTCATGAAAAACACCACACAAGGGTACCATGTCAGATATGCCAAGGGAAATGTAAATAGGTATGTAAGTATCTCAAAAATAGTTAAATAGCTAAAAACCACTAGACATAGGCGAACCCAAGAGATCGAGAATAATCCAGATGACATTAATACCTGTGACCCCATCTATAGTAGCATGCCACATACGATGAAATCTAACACTCCAAAATGCTTGGAAATATTTTCTCAGGAAGGCCAAGGTAAAATCCCATAGCAATAAACACAAACATATTCACCTACTATGGGCCACTGGTCATTACCATAACCTACTGGTACAGTACTCATCTCAGACAATTCTCTCAATATGTCAGGTCCGTGTGTCACAAGTATAAAAGGAGTTCAACCAATATATGCCATTGAGAATCAAATCATAACACATACTTATAATAATAATTCATAGTAGGACTCACCCTGAGTCTCCCCAAGGATGACTCTCATTCCTTAAAGTCAAGAGATACCAAGGGTTTATAACTGAGTGACCCATATAACGGAACTTGGGGATTTCATACCGAGGACATCCCAACCATCCCACATCAATGAGGCACAAGGAACATCCATAGGGGTTTTATGAAAAACACTTTAAATAATTTATTTCAAAGTGGACAAACGGGCCCTTAAACACTATTTAAAAAACCAACTGTTATCAAAGGTACAGTTTCTACATTTCCAAAGGAGGTGTGAACACATCATTTATCACATCCAAACATTGATAAAACTCTTTTTAATATAGTTAGATTATACACTCAACACCCAACCATTTTTAATAAAATTACAAAACATTCTAAAACACTACACACACTTTTGTAAAACCCAAACCACTTGGGAAACCATATAAAGAACTGAAAACATTATTATGCATGCTGGTGACACATTTTTAAACTCCAATAATTAATTTTACATTACAATTTACTCCTAAAATCCAAACAGGCATTTTTATATTAAAAAAAAGACACAAGGCATGAAATATTTACCAAAACAATATCTATTTAATAAAAAACAAAGTATAGACACCAATTGCATGCCTTAATTTTATTTAAATTGTTAAAAAATGTTTTTACATTACAGACCATCTACATAAAACACCCAGTTTTCCCAACTTGAAAAAACATACCGCATGTTAAAATCAATTTTTAAAATAATACGCACCCTATAAACACTATCTTTTATAATTCACACTACCAAAATAATTTAATAAATGTTTGAGAAATTTATAAAACACCTACAATAAGAACAACAAGGTTCTACATCAAAACACACCAAATTTTACACAAAAAATACTACTTTAAAATTAATTGTACAATAAGTCCATATCAAACAAGACTTTAAACGTCAACCGCTTACCAAACAACTAACCAGAGGATTGCAAAAAAAATATTTAAAATGCATATGAAGTGTGTAGAATATATAATTAAAGTTTCCTAAATTAAAAAGGGCAAGTGCAATGGGATTCCTACTTCAATATCAAAATGTGATGACAACGCAACCTCAGAACCAAGGCGCGTTGACAACGACCACTCAGAAATGCCCCGTGTGGGTCCTAAAAATCTCAAAACTACCCCCAAAAACATTTAATTAACCAAATACAATAATAAAACCATGGTAAAAAAATATGAATCAAATGGAAATATCAAATGGAGCACGAAATAAATGGTTTACCCATCAAATGTGAGTTACGCACGCCCGACTGAGGGGTCGTCCGGGACTACAACAAGGGAAATAGGAGGCTGGTCGGGGGAGAGGTGATACACTACTGAATAGGGAGGAAGACTGGGAGAAGTGCTGCAAAGGAGGAGGTGGCACATCCAGGGGTTGTGGGTCAGCTGGAGAGGGTGTGGGTCGGTTAGAGAGGTTGTTGTGCACCAAGAAGGAGGTCTGATAGGGCTGCGCCGGTGGGAGCAGGAGGCCAGGGGGTCAGTCGGTTGGGGTGCGTTGTAAGGGAGGGAATCAACTGGGTCCAAGGGATGAGGAGGTGTGGCGGGTGTGCTGAAAGGGAGGGATACTATGCTTGGAGGGTGGGGAGGCCAGCGGCATCCAAGGCTGATGCTGCTTGTTGAGAGGGGAAAACGACGGGCAGAAGAGGGGTGCGTGTTGAGAAAGGGAGAGGGTGTGTACCGTCTGGTGGCCTACTCGCGTACAACAAAGGGAGCTGGTGGTGTTGTGCTGAGTGAAACAGAGAGGAAGGCTGGGGGGGAACACTGAGATGGAGGGAGGCTGAGGCGGCACTACGGGGAAGGAGGCGGCTGGGGTCTGGGTTGCGGCGCAGCATAAGGAGGGGAAAGGAGAGAAACGCATGGAGAAGGGAGGGGGGAAGAGAGAGGGAGGTAGAATACCCTAAAAAAGATTAAATAAATCTATCTATATATCTATATAATAGTAATATTATTAAATTAATAATAATTATAAATTTAATCTACAATTGCAAATAGTAATAAAAATTATACCACAATGGTAGAAATGCTAATATTATTTCTTTCATTTTTAATGATAATAATATAATTCTTAATAATAATAACATAAATAAATATTTTAACAATTCAAATGATAATAATAATTTTAATAATAATAAAAAATTAACAATAATAAAAAATTTAAATGTCATAATTAATTAACATTTATTTATTCAATTTAATTCATTGAAGATGAAAAGGCCACACACTTTCTCGGGCAATGTCGCATGGCATCATGCTCCACCCGTGCGTTTAAGGAAGTCAAACCCAAAACATGCATTTTTTTTAAAAAAACATAGAAATTTCGTCCAGGACTCACCCTGGACCACAAAAAAATATTAAAGGGTAGAAAAATAATTAAATAAATTTATACACACGGGTCTAAGTGTGATAATTCTCCTCACCATAACGCCTTACTTCCTTGAAAAGTCACAACACTGACCATCCAATTGATCAACGCCCAAGGATTCCACATAAACACGATCCAACCTCTTGATCTAAGGACATTCCATCAACCACCAATAGGACTCAACCTTATTACCCGAAACAGATCACCAACAAGGGGGAGGTCTGAACGGATTCCCCACTATAAGAATTCAACTAAAATATGATAATGATTTGAGAGAAAACCCAAAGAGACTCACGGTTAGTCTCCCCACCATAAAGAAAAAACCTATACAAGGCCAAATGGAAATTCATCTTAGACCTACACCGGGCCTTACTCAAGCTAAAAGTAACACAGTAAGAGCACCTAAACCACTCACTCCGGTCTGAAAGGGATAAGAGATGAACCAAAAACTCTATGTGAACCAAAAACTCTAACCCCAAGGGCGGGGAGGGAGGTCCCAAATATTGGATCAATGAAACTACGACGGACCACTACTCATGAATCACCACAACAATAGAGGTACAACCTTAACCAAACTTCTTAAAAATTACTAGGGGTTTCTGACTATGCATTGTCTTCACTCTGAGGCCTTTTGGATGGAGCTCTGATGGATGAAGTGTCTCCTGCCTCGCAATCGGGTTCTGATAATCCTAATAAGAAACATACATATTTTGATCTGATAGATTAAAGGACGGAATTTTGAAATAAAAACCATGATGGCATTGAAAACTAAAGTTCATCAAAGACGCATGACATTCCCATACATTTCAAAACCCTAAACACCATCAGTAAAATTTCCACAGTAAGAGATATCATACACTGTATAGAAACATACACAAAAAACATTAAACAAAATCCCTAAAGAACATCACTTCTGATAACTTCTTCCACTACTCTTTCTAGCAACGCCCTGACAGAATCGTCGCAAGTGACCCATGCACCCAAATGCCTGACAAGGATTTGGATCATTTCCACACTACGAGTTTTTATGACCCAACTTTCCACACTGATAACACACAAGGATATCTCGCTCAGAAGAGGTTGATGAAAGATACTGAGGCCTTTTGATTCCATGAATCTCTCCATCAAATCTTGATCGCTTCCTCATCTCCTTTCCAGAATATTCACCACTACTCATGGGGATTGAAGGATGGAGGACTACTTTGAGCACTCCTTCCATAACATCTTTGACATGAAAATCTTGTCTCGCCACATCGACAAAAGAAGTTAGGTTGGATGCTGAGACCTTCGACTGTAGATTAGGTCGGAGACCCACCTCGAAGCATTGACCCTTCCTAGAGTCATATGTGGCATACCCTGAATCATAAGGGACTAGCTCCACAAAACACTGGAAATATTCCAACACAGATCTATCGCTCATTGCAGATAACACATCTCCATCCTATTTCTCACCCTTTCTTATTTAGAGAAATAATGAAGAATGAACAAAGCCTTGAAAAACACCAACGTAATCTCTTTATGGGGCTTGTTCCGAGACACTGACTTCCACCACATCCACAGTAAACCTTCAAGCATGAAGGTTACAAACTTGACCTTCAACGACTCGAGAAAATCGATGAGGTTAAATTGCCTTTAAATCTTTTGAATCCTCTTATCCACTATAGAAGGGTCTTCTTGACCATAAAATATAGGTGGATCTAGCTTCCAAAACTCAAGCATAAAATCCTTAGGTTAATCAACCGCACTACGATCACCCATCGAAGCTTTAAGGGGATAACCACTGGACAAGAAAATTCAAGAATTCAATCAAGGACAACTCAATAAATAAAATCCTTAAAATCAAACACCGCATAGGTTAAAATCTCTAAACATAAGAAAACAAGCTATCATAACATCAAAACTTTCCTTTTTGAAAACTTATTTAATTTAAAACAATCTTGGTGGTTTAAACCCTCGCCATTGGTATTCTTTGGAGTTTCACACACATGCATGTATTCGTACCACCCCAAGAATCCATCCACCATACCGGACGTTCATCCACTTTCCCACGCATCACTATGCATGTGAGCACCCCAAGGAACACCAAGGAGAAAAAAAACAACTTCATTTTCAAAAAACAAATCATTCATCCCATTTCCTTTAAAACAAACCACAAATTAAACATTTCATTTCAAACAACCATTTTTCAAAACCAATTTTTCTGATTCAAACAACATTAAAAAGTTATAGGAGACCCAAAATGATTCAAAAATAGAACCAGTGTTAGTGGGTGACTTGACCTTATGGTTAGCAGCCATATTCCAAACACGTCACTAACATAGAGAGCCTTTTAGAACCATGCCCCCAGCTCCACATGGCTTGCCAGGGCATGTGGGATCATGAGGACTACTATCCCAACTCGGTTTGTTGTCTCCCAATCAAAAAAAATTCCATAAAAACCCAAAGAAACTAATTAAACAAGACATCCCATGGAAACCCGAGGATCCAAATGAGCAAGAGTTCGTGATACTCTTCCCGCACCTACACCTCGAGTCCCGACAATACTACTTCATTTACCATGACATCCCAAATAACAAATGGATCTCTGAAAGGCGAGGTCTTCTAAGAGCCGACCTGCTCTAATACCATATTGTCACGAACCAACCTAGGTCAACCCTGAAGCGGTCACCCGATCCGATCAGCGTCAAGGCCCAAGAGGCGTTCCTGATCCTCCCAGGCTGGCAACAAGACCCAGGGAAACAACAGAGATGATGGGAATGATTTTTCCCAATAAAAATAAATAAAATCAGAGGAAATGATAAAGAGTACCACAAAATAAATAATCCAAACACACAACTAAAAAATAACTGAATAAGATAAAACTAACCAAACTCGAGATTTGAATTAACTTGTGTGACCCCACGAGTCACTCCCCGACTCAATGATTAAGCATCTCCCAAGGCGAGTGCAGCCAAGCTGAAGCCTGCACAAACACTAAAAATAGAAAATAACTATAGGTGTGAGTATTAAAACTCAGTAGGCTAGCCCGATATCTATTCCCAATACACTGCCTTTGAAAGTAAGAAACATAAATTCTAAGTTTGAACTAAAATATATTAAAGTATTAATTTCTAAAAATTTTACTTGAAAACAAAGTAAAAATAATTTCCCTTAGTCATCTGAAAAACCAGAACAAAAGAGTTTAAAACCCATTTTCATTTGAAAAAAAAATTCATAGGAGTTAAGAAACCAAAATGTCACTTTTCATAAAAAACACCACACAAGGGTACCATGGATGATACGAAAAGGGGAATGTAAATAGGTATGCAAGTATCTCAGCAACAGTTCAATAGCTAAAAATCACTAGACATAGGTGAACCTGAGAGATTGAGAATAATCCAGACGATGCTAATACCTGCGACCCCATCTACAGAATCATGCCACATATGATGAAATATAACGCTCCAAAATTCTTGGCCATCCTTTCTCAAGAAGGCTGAGGGAAAATCCCATGTCAATAAACCCAAACATAGCCACCTACTATGGGCCATTGGTCAGTACCATAACCTACCAGTGTAGTACTCATCTCAAATAATTCTCTCAATATGCCAGGTTTGTATGTCACAAGTATAAAATTAGGTGAGCCAACAGATGTCGTCAAGCATCAAATCACAACCCATAATTAAAATAATAATTCATAGCAAGACTCACCTTGAGTCTCCTGGAGGACGAATCTCATGCCTTAAAGTCAAGAGATACCAAGGGTTCCTAACTGAGGGACCCATATAGCGAAACCCGGGTATTCCATACCAAGGAAATCCCAACCATCCCATGTCAACGAGGCACAATGAACATCCATGGGGATTTTATGAAAAACAATTTACATCATTTATTTCAAAGTGGCCAAATGGGCCCTTAAACAGTATTTACAAAAACCACTTTTATCAAAGGTACAATTTTCACATTTCCAAAGGCGGTGTAAACACATCATTTATCAAATCCAAAAATTGATAAAACTCTTTTTAATATAGTTAGATTCCACACTCAAGACCCAACCATTTTTAATAAAATGGAAAAACATGCTAAAACACAGCACACACTTTTATAAAACCCAAACCACTTGGGAAACCACAGAAAAAACTGAAAACATTATTTTGCACACTGCTGACACATTTGTAAACCCCAATAATTTATTTTACATTACACTTTACTCCTAAAATATAAACAGGCATTTTTATATAAAAAAAATAAATAAGGCACGAAATATTTACCAAAAAATTATAATTAATACAAAAAAATTATACACACCAAATACATGCCTTAATTTTATTTAAATTATTAAACAATGTTTTAACATTACAGACCATCTGCGTAAAACACCCAGTGTTCACAACTCGACAAAACATACCGCACGTTAAAATCAATTTTTAAAATAATACGCACCCCAGAAACACTCTCTTTTATAATTCCACTACCAAAATAATTTAATAAATGTTTAAGAAATTTATAAAACATCGACAAGAGAAACAACAAGGTTCTACATCAAAATTAACCCAATTTTACACAAAAATACTACTTTAAAATTAACTACACAATAAGACCATATCAAACAAGACTTCAAACATCAACCGCATACCAAACAACTAACCAGAGGATTGCACCAAAAATATTTAACATGTATACGAAGTGTGAAAAACATAGAATTAATGTTTCTTAAATTAAAAATGGAATGTGAAAGGGGATTCCTACCTTGAGATCAAAGCAAGATGACAACGCAACCTCGGAACCAAGTTGTGACAACAATGACCAATCGGAAACACCCTGGGCGGGTCCTAAAAATCTCAAAACTACCCCAAAAAACACTTCATTAACCAAAACCTATAAACAAACCATGGTAAAAAAAATATGAATCAAATGGAGCATGAAATAAATTGATTACCTATCAAATGGGAGTTGTGCACGCTGGAAGGAGGGTTCGGTCGGGGCTGTGGTATGGGAAACTGGAGGCTGGTCAGGGGAGAGATGTTGCATGGTTGAATAGGGAGGAAGGCAAGGAGAAGTGTTACAAAGGAGGAGGTGACACATCCGGGGGGTTGTGGGTCAGCCGGAGAGGGTGAGGGTCATCCAGAGAGGCTGATGCGCACCAAGCAGGAGGTCTGAGGGGGTTGCGATGCTGAGAGCAGGGTACCAGGGTGGTCAATCAGCTGGGGTGCACTATAAAGGAGGGAACCGTCTGGGTTCGAGGGTTGAGGAGGTGTGGCGGGTGCGCTGCAAGGGAGGGCTCCTACGTTGGGAGGGTAGAGAGGCCAACAATGTCCAAGGATGATGCTTCTTGCTGAGGGGGGAAAATGAAGAGCAGAAGAGGGGTGCACACTGAGCAAGGGATAGGGTGTGTGTCGACTGGTGGCATACTCGCACGAAGAAAAGGGAGGCGGTGGTGTTGCTCCTGGAGAAACAGGGAGGAAGGCTAGGGTGCGCTGAGACAGAGGGAGGCCGAGGCGGCGCATGGGGAAGGAGGCGGCTGGGGTCTGGGTCGCTGAGTTGAATTTTTGGCATAGTCAATGTGTGAGATAAATTTCAAATATTTTAAAAACAAATTGTATTTAATTTTTTAACATTTTATAATGAAATTCAGTATGATAAAATTCAAGAATTTTATATATATTGTTATAAATATCACAGAGACATACATGCACCCACAGATGCCAAAATAGATTATTTGTTTTCAATTAATTTCATTTGAAAAAATTTAGTTATGTATGGGTTTCTAAAATATATTTTAAAATGAAGAAGTTGTGTTACCATTACATTTTATAAATTAATAAAATTAACTATATCTACTTTTAATAAATTTATACTATATTTCTAAAAAAATATTCTGTTTTTATGATTTCCTGTTAAATTTTATCATGTTATGTGACTAAGATAAATTTTATTATTTGATAAGTTCTTATAAAAGTTTTTTTATACTCGAGCATAAAATGTGTATTAAATATGATGACTAATTTTAAATATATATAATTTTTATGGGAGGAAAGGTGATATTTTATGTATGGAATCAAATAAAACGTTCCCCATTAACGTTTTTAATTTGAAATTTCATTTTTTTCAATGAACTAAAATATATTTTTATATATCATTGGTCAAAAAGTGAATTATAACTTTAATGATTACACTTTGGTTGTAGAAGTGAAAGATTCAATTAATTAAAAAAATATGGAATCATTAAAAACAGGAATGAATTGCAAAAAAAATTATCAAAAAACCCAATATGAAAATCATAGAAACAAGTAATGAAATGGGTAATGGGGAGAAATTACACATTTTTAACATGGTTTCAATCTCATATAAGAATTAGCTGAAGTTAATTACATTTTAAAGAAAAAAAATAAGATTAATTTTTCCTTGTACTTTCAAATAATTAATTAAAGGAATAAAATATTTAAAAAAAAGGCCAATAAAAAATCTAAAATTGTGCATCATGCAATATATTTTATTTTTACATAATTATATATGTTTGAAGTAATTAATTTTCACAAATTAAAATAATGAAGTAAAAAACAATGAAAAAAAGTGGTAAATTTTAGGATAATTTTTTTTCTAGGAATATATTATGTAATGTTTGAAATTTTAAAATTTCCCTTCCATTATGAAATAAAATAGTTTGTTATTCAGTCAAAAAAAGTACCTGAATACTGTTTCCCCCCATAATGTATTTTAGGTACTTTTTTTCTCAAAAAAAAAGTACCTAAAATACATTATGGGGGGAAACAGTATTCATAATATTGAGATATTTCTTTAACAAATATTTTCTTTGGCTAATTTATTTGTTTAATATGGTGATCACAAAATTATTTTTGAAATTTTTACATACATAAACTATGCTTAAAAGGTGGTAAAAAAGTTATGATTTATTATTCTTAAATATTTTCATTATTTGACTAACTTTTTACGACTTCCATAAAATTGAGTGGTCAATTCTAATTGTATATTTAGATTCTGGGATATCCCCGCTATTAAAATGATGCATAATGACCATAATTTGTTTCCATGCAATCCCCACTTTTTTAAAAAAATTATAAATTTAGATGGTAAACATATTAATTATATATAATTATAAAATTATAAATATAATAAATATATTTCTTATAATTTTAAAATTACCTAAACAAATATTTATTTTTTTATACTTATATATTTAATAAATATATTTATAAATATTTGTATATATTTATATAATTACATATAATTATAAAATTATAAATATAATAAATATATTTATTATGATTTTATAATTATAAATAAATATTTAATTCTTTATAGTTACAATTATGAATATAAATTTAATTATTTAAATAATTATATGATTATAATTAAAATATTTTTTACATTTATAATTTTATTATATATAATTATATAATTATAAAATTATAAATATAATAAATATATTTATTATAATCTTATAATTATTTAAATAAATATATATTTATTTATACTTATAACTATAAATAAAGAAATATTTATTTATAATTATAAAATCATAATAAATATAATTATTGTATTTATAATTTTATAATTTTATAATTATATATAATAAATATATTTCTTATAATTTTATAATTATTTATAATTATAATTATAAATATTTGTATATATTTATAAATATATTTATATAATTATGTATATTTATAAAATTATGAATATTATATATATATATTTATTATAATTTTATAATTATTTAAATATAATTATTTATTTATAATTAAAATTATAAATAAATATTTTTATAAATATTTTTATATAATCATATATATATTTATTTATTTATTAACATATGAATATATATATATTTACAAAATTATAATAAATGTAATTATTGTAATTTTAAAATTATATATATATACTCAAAATGGATCAGTTATAGAATTGAAGACCAATCCCATGACTGCAAATTTTTTAAAAGAAAATAACATACAAAGTGGAGACAAGACAAACTGGGCATAAAATGCCTACAGTAATTTTATATATATATATATAGTTATAATAATAATTATAAGTAAATATATTCAAAATGTATTTATATATAATTAAAATTTTATAATTATAAATATAATAAATATATTAATTAATTTAAATATATTTACTGTAGTTTTATAAGTATTTATGATAACATAATAAGTTCCTAAGTATAACATGAATGAATCATACGGGTGTCAATTTACAAATGAAAATTCATAATGATGAATAGATAACATATGACTGTGCACATCATAATATGGGTAATCCTAACATTTGGAACATAACTCACAATCACATCCACAAATAAACTTTATGATTATATAGCATCAATTATACTCAGGCATCAATTTATAAACATAAATAACGACAATCATGTCCATGAATATCATCATTATCTAATGATATATATATACATATATATATATATATTGACCAAATTTATTAGACATATATTTATTTACATATATATATATATAATTGTAATTATAAATAAATATTGTTGAAAAGTATTTATATATAATTATAAATATAATAAATATATTTATCATTTAAAAAAATTATTATAATTTTATAATTATTTAAATGTATATCTATTTATTTATAAACTTATAAATACTTTTTTTTAAACATTATATATATATATATTTGAATTATTAAAATATATATTATAATACATCATATTTATATTAATTATAAGCATGCGTTTTTTAATTAATGTATATAAATAAACATTATTTTTTAATATAAATATTATAATTATGTATATATATATTAATAATATTTTTTATTTAAATGATTTATCACTGCTAATAATAGCGCTGATAAAACTATCCTTTATAAGCACTAAAGAACTAATGAAGTATACACCTTTATGAGTTCTTTTTTTAGCGCTAATAAACATAAAATTTATGAAGTGATTTTTACGGGCACTGATAAACGTGATGATTTTATCAGCACTTTCTGCTTAGCGCTATTAAAATTTGGCACATCCCTTGTCTAACACCTATGGTTCAACCTCTAAGTACTAGCAACCCTCTGGGAGGCACACACAGTCTCACCCCTCTGGTTCAGCTACGTAATTAAGCAGACTCTCTAGGGAAGAACTCACTGTCAATTCCCCCTATAGTCTCGTATCTTGCTAAAGGCTCTCTGGGGAAGCACTCAACATCAATTCCCCCTATAGCCCACGTCGTAATTAAAAGACACTCTGGAGAATCCCTTCCGTCAATTCTCCCCTTGGTCTCGCATCGTGATTAAAAGACACTCTCGAGAAGCCCTTCCGTCAATTCCCCCTTTGGTCTACTACTCTAGGTTCTCATAGTCTTGAGTGAAAGGTAAAACATGCTCAGCGCGTGTGTACATCGTCCAAGTAAACCTCAAGAACTACTTGTCTATCAACTAAGGCTCAACCGAAAAACAAGGCAACAGTCCACAATCCTACAACTAGGCATGGAAACTGGCTAAACACCAAACAGGCAGAACAAGCATGGCAAGAAAACTGAGCACAAACAAAATACTCTAATCACAAGCAATAACCTCTAGTAAATAAATCAAGAAAAGCAGGCAAGTAACAAGGGCAAAACAGGAAACACGCAATACCCCGTTCAAGGGTATTGGTGGAAATTGCACAAAATATCCATCAAATTTTTACGGAAAGGCACAAACCACCTACCTCGATCCTAGGAGATCGATACACGTGAACCTCGATGACAGGTTCTTATTAGAACGACGTAGATCTAAGAAAACGCACAAAACTTTCATCCCACGATAACTTGAAAACAAGGAGGAATCAAGAAACAAAGCTCAAGCAAAAGGAAGAACTCACCGCTGCGATTCCAACACAATCAACCGAGCTCGAATCGGAGAACGGACGATGAGGCAGGACTCCGTCAAAGATCCGGCCATATGGACACTCCCGGGCGGTCAAAAACTGGAGAAGAAGATGGAAATAGGGGTTAGGCACAACCCCGGTCCGTTTAATGAAAAAAAAAGTACACGGCGTGTACTTTTAGAGTACACGGCGTGTACTGGGTCCTTTTCGTACACCGCCAAAAATGGCCTCCATGTCACCCATACACACCATATGTGTGGCCCGAGCACGGCCAGACCACGGCTTCGAGCCGGATCAGAGTACAGGGCGTGTACTCAAAAAGTACAGGGCGTGTACTTTGAAAATTTCCATAAAAACCATTTTTCTTAAAAACTCTAGAAAAAAGGAAAAACATACCTGAACAAAGATCCGGGTTCTTACAAACTTCCCCCCTTAAAGAAATTCGTCCCCGAATTTCCCTAATGGGGTGGAGAAGAAGAATCCCCGAACAGCTCCGGCCACTGTGATCGTACAACAGCCTCCCTCTCCCAGGTCTCGTCCTGTACTCGCCTGTGCTGCCATAGCACCTGTACCAGAGGAACAGACCGCCCGCAGAGAACCTTCGTAAGTCTATCAACGACAACCCAAACAGCATTGTTCCCTCGTGGTGACCTCAGCAACCCAGTTACGAAGTCCATCGCAACATCATTCCACTTCCACTCCGGGATGGGTAACTTTTTTAAGAGGCCTGCTGGTCGCTGATGCTCTGCTTTCACCTGCTGACAAGTAGAACATCTCATGACAAAACCAGCAACATCCTTCTTCATACTTGGCCACCAGTACTGGCGATGAAGATATCGATACATCTTGGTGATGCCAGGATGAACTGCCCAAACTGAGGAATCGAAATCCTGCATCATCTCCTCGCGTATGTCTACTGGCACCCATACGCGTCCTTGTAAACGCAAGATCTCATCCTCGCTCACTATCCATCCAGGAAGATGGTCCTCTCCTGACACACTCTCCTACAGGACTAAGACTTCTGAGTCTGATAGCTGCCTCATCCGTACCCGATCAATTAGCGTGGAGGTAACAACTATAGAAGATATAAAAGTATGTCCTCGTCTGTCATGCACCTCTAGATGCATCTCAGAGAATAGAGCCATCAGCTTCCACTCACTACTAGCCTCCTGAACTACCTGAATCTGAGTTCTCCTGCTCAACGCATCTGCCACAGCGTTGCCCTTTCCCAGCGTATTGGAAAGCTCGAAGTCAAAATACTGTAGATACTCAACCCACCTGCACTGCCTCAGATTCAGATCACGCTGAGTGAAGATATACTTGAGACTTTTGTGGTTAGTGAAGACCACAAAGTGCTCTCCCAGAAGATAGTGTCTCCAACAGCGCAAGGCATGAAAAATAGCTTCCAACTCCAGATCATGCGTAGGGTAGTTCCTCTCATGTGGCCTCAACTATCGAGACCCGTATGCAACGACTCCATCTCCCTACATAAGCACAGCTCCCAGCCCGATACCCGAAGCATCACAGTAAACAGTGTAGCTCTTGCTTGGATCTGGAAAGACTAGTATCGGTGCTGAAGTCAACCTCCCTTTCAGCTCCTGAAAGTCTGACTCACAATAATCTGACCATAAGAACCTCACCCCCTTCTTGGTCAGACCTGTCAAGGGTGCTGCTAAACAAGAAAAGTCCCGAATGAAGCGTCTGTAGTATCCAGCCATCCCTAGGAAGCTCCGTACCTCAAAAACGTTCTTCGGATGCTCCCAGGAAACTACAGATATCACTTTCTTTGGGTCCACAGATACTCCTGCCTCTGAGATAACGTGACCCAAGAAGTGAATTTGATCCATCCAGAAGTGGCACTTAGAGAGTTTATCATAAAGTTGATGCTCTCTCAGTGTACTCAGAATGATCTCAAGATGGGTGGCATGGTCGTGTCGAGTGTGATATTACACCAATATATCATCCACGAAGACCACGACGAAGGAATCCAAGTAAGGATGGAACACACAGTTCATCAGTGCCATAAAAACTGTAGGTGCGTTCATGAGTCCGAAGGGCATGACTGTATACTCGTAAAGACCGCACCTACTCCTGAAGTCTGTCAGAGGTATATCTGATGGTCTAACGCGCAACTAATGATAACCAGACCTCAAGTAGATCTTTGAGAACACCCGGGCTTCTCGAAGTTGATCGAAAAGGTTATCAATCTACGGCAATGGATATCGGTTCTTGACCATCAAATGGTTCAGCTTTCGATAATCCACACAAAGCCGAAGGGTACCGTCTGCCTTCTTTGCAAACAGGACAGGCGAACCCCAAGGAGAAGTACTGGGTCGGATGAAACCCTTAGCCTGTAGCTCCTCCAACTGCTTCTTAAGCTCCTGCAACTCAGGTGTGGCCATCCTATAGGGAGTAATGGACACTGGTGTCACTCCTGGCACGAGCTCAATAGAAAAGTCTACCTCATGCTCAGAAGGAAAACCTGAAAAGTCCTCTGGAAAGACATTCCGGAAGTGATCCACCACTGAAGGGAAGTCTAACTGTGGAGTCCCCTGATCATCCAGGTAAAGTCTAGCAATCCGGGTAGTCGCTCCTCCTAGCCCAAGATGCTCGAGTCCCGCCCGACTCACCCGAACGTCCCATTCGCCTATATGAAGGAAAGATTCACCCTCCGGTGAAATGAAACTGACTCTACGACAATAGCAGTCGACGACTTCCCAGAAGGGAATCAACCAGTCCATGCCAAGGATGACATCATAGCCTATCATCTCTAGGACATAGAGGTCCCATAAGAAGCGATACCCTGCAACCTCGAGAGGGAACTCTCCGCACTGGCGTACACTAGATGTCATCATTCCCAAAGGTGTGTCTAGTGTCAACGAGTCAGTAGAAGAAAAGACGTAGAGTCCAAGGCTCTCCACAACAGCAACAGAGATAAATCTATGCGTAGAACCAGTATCGAAAAGGGTTGAAGTTAAAACTAAGGCTACTAAAATAGTACCTCAAACAGTAGAAGGGACAGGATCCTGCTCATGATAAGTCTGTTCCATGGAGAAAGATTGGCCTGTACCGCGGCCCTGTGCCCCTGACTGACCACTCTGAGCTAAACCTCCCTGCTGGTGCTGGGGGACTGGTCGCTGACCGCCACGGTCTCGACCTCCACCTCGGCCTGAACGGCCAGAAGAACTCCAGTTCCCTAACTGGTGAGAGATTGGTGGGGCTGCTCCTGAACGAGGAGTCATGGAAGAACCCTGGTCACCTATTGCTGGTGAGAAAACCTGGCATAAATGCTGAAGGTGACCCATCTTTCCCCAAGATCGACACTCCACGTGGTCTCTCTTCCACTGCGGCCTCATGTACCCTATCCGGCCACACTGGTAGCATGTCACCTGGCTTCCTGATGATGCATCTCGCTTCCTTGAATCACCACGCGTAGGCTCCCTACGGCGCTTCTTGCTGTCATTTGAAGGAAAGCTAGCTCTGGAAGCAGAACCTCCCTGACTCGTAGCTCCATAGTCTCTCAGATTGCGCTCCACAATTAGTGCCTGGTTGATGATGGAAGTAATGGAAGTCAGCTGGAAGATGTTCACCTGTGAGCGAATCTCCCGCCTGAGTCCATCCTCAAACTTCCTCGCCAAAAACACCCCACTCCCATCCCGAAGGGGTGTAAAACACTGCAGCTCAGTGAAATGAGAGTAATACTCCATGAAAGATAGAGTACCCTGCTCTATGCTCATGAACTCCCAGGCTCGATCGGCCCTCAGGGTCTCCGGGTAAAAGTAGTCGTAGAACACGCGCTGGAACTCCTCCCAAGTCATAGCTTGCTGTTGACCCGCCTGTGAGATCATGTCCCACCACCTCTTGGCGGAGTCTCGGAGAAAGTAGGTGGCGAGCTTGACTTGCCTCTCTGGAGGCGTCTCCAGATGCTCAAATATAGTCAGCATGGCTTCCAGCCATGACTCTGCAGCCTGAGGTCCTCCCTCCCCCGAGAACGTGGGAGGATGCTGCTGCTGAAAGACCAGTGTCAAGTATTCCATAGACGAGGCAGGAGGCAGTGCTCCCGAGAAGGCCTGCATCATCCTCATGAAACCCTCCCTGAACTGCGCATCGGTGCCTGCAACTAGTACAACAACCGGTGCCAAGGCTGGCTCGGCTGGGGGGTCGATAGGAAGTCCCTGATCAGCCATGTCTGGCATCTGATCACTGCCTGATGACAGACGTACGACCGGCGGATGTCTCGGAGGCATAGCTCTGAAAGATCGAAAGCGCACCTTAGATCAGGAAAACAAGGACAGAGAGAACAAGAGTACAAACGAGAACGGGGAAGAAAAACAAACAAGATTGCAAAACACAACTACACGGTGTGTATAAAACTACACGGCGTGTTTTCTTAAACCACTGACATGGGCGTGTACTCCTGCCCTAAAAGTCATGTACACTACAAACTACATGGCGTGTTGACCCCCACACATGGCGTGTACTTGAAAACTATTCCCCTGCCCAAGTCTCCTTACATGGCTAACCCACATGGTCCAACTCAACCCGAGACTACACGGCGTGTTCGAATAAAACACGGCGTGCACTAGACGAGGCTTCGGCGGTCCGTGTTGTTGAGTACACGGTCGTCTACATGGTTGTACCTTACACGGCGTGCTCTGAACAAGCACAGTTTGCATAGGCGAAGGCGACACCGTTCCGTGTTGTTCGTGACACGGCCGGGTACCTGGAAAGACTACACGGCGTGTTCCGAACAAACACGTCGTGTGGAAAAGAAGGTCACGCCGGCCCGTGTTGTTCGTGACACGGCCGGGTACCTGGAAAGGACTACATGGTGTGTTCCCTACGGAAACGGCGTGTTCTACCCGAGCTTCCCTGGCCCGTGTTGTTAGTGACATGACTGGGTACATGGCTTCGAACTCACACGGCGTGTACCAATGGTACATGGTGTGTTCTTGAAGTTACTCCTACGACATCGTGTTCTACTCACACAGTCAGTGACACGGCCTGAAAACTACACGGCGTGTATCTAAAAAGTACACGCCGTGTGTTCTGGGTTTTTCTGGGAAGTAGCTCAGAAACTGCACAGAATTCTAGAACACAAAAACACGGAGAAAAGTTACAAATTCTGATCCTTGAGGGCGCATAACACCTCAAGAACCAAAATTTGGCGTTTACTTTAAGCAAAGAACAAAACAAACAGTTTTCTAACATAACATCATAGAATCTATCAAGCATCTATCACAACAGCATGCATAATTTACACAGAGCCTATCACAACAGCATGCAATCGCTAATGCACCCTAGATGTCATGGCAAGAATGCATGGCATGTGATTTCTACAAGTGCCTATATGATGCATGAGATGGCATACCCTCATCTCATCAGGTTGAGAAAGAAATAGAACTGAAATATCATAACACTAATCGTAAAAATCATACAAATCACTCTACGTGAAAACATACCAACCATAAAATCTCAAAACCAGAAAACTATAGTTAACGAGGTAGTATGGCTTTTCCCTATACACATGTTAGCTACTCCTAAGCACAGCTTAATGCCAACTACCGAATCCATAATATCCTTGGCTAAGGTCTCCAAACAGTAAAGCAAGAGAAAAGAACCCCTCTGATTCCACTTTGTAACCTCCCGAGTCTGGAGCCCCTCCACTGGTGCCCCGTACCCGATTCGCCACATGACCTCAAGCATGTTTCCCTGAACGCTAGAGGCTGCCGACTAGCAGCGAGGGCCTTGGTGAGTCAGTGAGGAAAATATGCCCTCATTAGGTAAGGTATATGAGGTAATAAAACCACAATAAACAGCGGAAATAGCAACCAACATGCATAACAACAGAAACCAAACAGCGGAAGCAATGTAGATATATATAACTATGATGAAAATGATACAGCAGGTACAAGTATCAAAGGAAAACAGAAAACACAACAACCTGCTGAAGTAAAACTGAAACCAAGTGAAAAAGAAAACAAAGTAATCTCCTCAGCATCGCGAGCCACGGCTCGGTCCCATGCTCCCCAGCTCCTGGTGCAATCAAGATCCTGAAGAAGTAGTGAGCTTTCCCTTATCTATACCTGTAGCAACATAGTCTTCTTGGGCCCAAAAGCATGGCCCAAACAGGGTGTGAGATACAATCCCAGTAGGCAATCACCCGAATATTTGGGCCTAACAATCAATGAATACATGGCAGTACTAAAACAAGAAGCAGCAAACAGAAAGCAAAAACAGCTACAAACCACAGTTCTAACAAGTATAGCACACAAGTAAGTAGCCAAAAATAAGAAGAAAAACTGGTAACCCTCTGGGTAGCTCTCACAGTCTAACCCCTATGGTTAAACCTCTAAGTACTAGCAACCCTCTGGGAGGCACACACAGTCTCACCCCTCTGGTTCAGCTACGTAATTAAGTAGACTCTTTGGGGAAGCACTCACCGTCTGTAACAACCCAAGATTTTATGAAAAATATTCTTTTTAATTTCACTAATGTCTTCTGTTGTACGCTACACTAAAAGGAGCTTTCACAACACGCATCCTTGGATTGCCTTGCATTACACGCAATCGTGACCTTCCTCGATAGCGTGTGTAGTACACAATAACGAGTTTCACTAAACAGCAATATGCTATTAAAATATTATTAAAACTAGCCGTTATGAATAGTAATAACCACTTTTTGAAATTTTGTAAATTTTATTTTTCAAAATGGACTTTATTTTTGGATTCGTAATATTGAAATTATCTTAGGGTGAAATTTTGGTACTTTTCGGATAACTTTCATTTTTTGATGAATAGTGAATATTACTAAATTTTAATTAAAAACAACTTTTTTAATCGAAATAATTAATAGTGATAAAATATTAATTTGAGTGGTTTTAAAGTATATCTAGAATATATTTTTACAATTCAATACAATGTTGGTCATTGGATGTAATTTCACATTTACACTAGACATAAACAAATGTCAATCTTTTGATAGATATTGTTTCTTAAAAACACGCTATTTGTTTTAACAACGGGATTTAATTATAAAATTAATTAATGCAACTTCTATGTTATGAATTTGGTAAAGTAGACTTCATTTTTGAATTCGGAATATGAAATATAGCTTAGGATGAAATTTTGGCATTTTTCTGAAAAACTTCAATTTTTGATGAATAGTGAAACTACTAAGTGGTAGTTAAAAAAATTAATTATTTCATAAATCTTAATTTTACCGCTTCTGTGAATGGAATTTCAAAAATCCGAGAGACACGGTTGATGTCAGTAAGTAAAATGTGGTTCAATGAGATGAAAATAATTTTTGGTGAATAGTAACTTTTTACTTTTATTTACCACGGTTAAAAGTAAATAGGGTAATTAAGGGTAAAAATGATATTAATATTACCCTAACACATGTCATAATCCTATTTGACAAGTTTATCTCGACCAAAAACAACCTTAAGTGTAAAATATTATCATTTAGGCCCACTTGGATTAGATTAGGACATTTATTATTAATTTATTTAAAGAAGGGTTAAAATAGTTAAAATCAAAGTATAATAAGTAAATCATTTTTAATATGGGGTTATAAATAAGATAAATTCGACTATAAATATTCATTAGAAAGATAAAACGATTTCCTACATAATGGTATTTTATTTATAATTTTTAGACATTAAATAATTTAATTTATTTATGTCACGATAATGATGCAGTAATTATCTTATTAATGAAATATTGACATAATTGATGTTATAAACACAAAAATAAATGTAATTTGAGACTTTTTATGAATACCACTAATTTTCTAGGTTACTATGATATATTAGTGTTGATTTAATCAACTTGGTTCTAACATATAATTTTGTTATGACTTTAAAAAAAATCATATATCAAATAGTGTCAAAATTGACACAAAATAGTTTTTAAATCAAATATTATATTATTAATTGTTATTTTATTCCTAAAAATCTAAGGTTCGGCCAAATGACTTAGCTAAGGATATATATATTAATAATAAACAATTTGGGGTTCGTTTGGCATGTTATAGTAAGTGTATTAACCATATAGTGTAAGAAAACAAAAAGACACGGTAAAAGTTAAATTATTTAACTTAGAGTTAAATCTAATTGATAAGGTTAAAATAATAACCTAAACTTGTCTAAATCCTATTGGTTGATAAGATTTCGACCCATCCCCACATTAGCTTCTAAATAAGACCCTTTGGAACCATTATAAACCGATTTTGACTTTAATATAAAATAATATTTTGAGATATTCCTAAGGTGCCCCTCTCCTCCCTTATAAAAGGGCACCTCCTTCCCCTCCTCCTCACACCAATTTGAGCACTCAAGCTCGGCCAAACCCTGCCAAATTACCTTCTCCACTTTCCTAGAATAATCCTAGAGGTCCTTGTCTTCTTCAAATACCAATCTTAGTTTCCTAGGTGGAGGATTCAAAGAGGCGTTCCAAAGAAGAGGTAATATCCATTACCGATCTTTTCAACTTCTTTATTCTTCAACTTATTCTTCTTTTTTTGTTTCATGATAAAGTAATAACATCAGTATTTCTTATATACTTATATGTTATTATAAATATGAAACAACTCTAATTAACCTTCTATCCATCCTACGGAAAAAGGAAATCACCGCGCGTGCGTACGTACGGAATACCGTCTCCACGCCGTGGTGTAATCTATTTTCCGCCACCACCTTAATTGGATGGGTATAATGGTGTAATGAGTAACTATATATTATTATTATAAAGTGATATTGATATTGAAATATTATACAAACACTTCAACACAATTCCACGACCATGGGAACGATATCATCGCTCGTGCGTACGTACGGACTACCGTCTCCACGACGCGATGAGATTCATTCTCAATGATTAACCATTCATGAATGATTATAAAGTATATATAATAAGTAATAATGAAATATATGACATAATAATGATAATGTATTTATTTATATTTATATGTATGTCATCTACTTAATTCCATTCAATTCAATAAGGAAACGAAAACAGCGTTCATGCGTATGTACGGACTACCGTCTCCATGAACGGTGTATTTCTTTCCATTTACTGATTTATTATATATATGTATATTATGAATATATATATATATATAAATCATGTTTTATATTCTGGAATTAATTAATCATGATCTAAGTAATCATATGAATAATTACAAGTCAAAACACAGACGACAAATGAAACAATTTTACCCAAAACGCTCTTTAACATGGAATTTACAAAAGAACGGGTAATATAATGTCATAAGTGAACCATATATGATATCATAACAATTAATATGATTCTTTAATAAGTCAATGACATTATTTAAATCATTATATAGGAGGTTCGGACACTTACGAAGCAAATCGGACCTAAGGTAAGGGAAATATCACAATCTCATTTTTATCTGAGATTGTTTATTCGTAAGTATTTACTGGGGTGTATTTTATCATCCACATCCATGTTCCCTCAATATGTAATATTGTTTCCATCCACTTACAATATTTTAAAACCAATTTTACCCTTCGGTGAGTTTTTAGTAAAGAATATGAAAGGAATCTTTTGTCGTTTTTTCGTACGAGGTACTTTTTGACTTTTCCGACAAAGGTACGAAGAATGTTTTTTTTAACTTATACGGAATGAATGGATTTTTAAAACATTATTTCCAAGAAGCTTACTTTACATGTTTTCAAGTTTATTTTTAATCAACTTCTTAGTGTTTATAATTGTATGACATGCTAAGAAAATAAAAGTGTTTTTGAAGAAGAAAGGATATTTTCCTCAAGAATGGAGTTCAAGTGTTTTATCAAAATTATTTTCCATCTAAGATAATAAAGGGTTATGTTTTTATCCCTATTATTACATGGATTTTATTATGTTGTGATGGAAATATTTTTATGAATTCCTTTATCTTATATGAATTGTTTTATGATGTCATGTTGTTTAAGAATTCCATTTTTATTACATGGGTTACGCTATGATGTATGGTTTATGATTATGTGGAACACATAAGAAAGGATTAATTATAAGATGGGTGGTACCTATATCTCCCTCCAATGAATTGGGTAAAGATTTTATATCTCATGAGATAGACATGGCTGGAACGGTAGGTTATACCGGTTCAGTGAAACAGGACTGAAACGAGGGTGACTCAGTTCAGAAAGGGACTTTGTCCACTAAGATAGTCTTGGAAATGAGTCTTGACTAACAAGAAATGATTCTCTATGATTATGTGTGAATTCCACAAAGTTTCATGTTTTATGTTATGATTATTGGGATTTCATTTCACTACTATGATTTATCCCATGTTATGAAATTATGCTCTCTTTTGCAGGTTAAGATTTCAAAAAGTTATGTTCTTATGAATATGATGTGATTGATTTTTCTTTTATTTACCCTTACTGAGCATTTGAGCTCACCCTTTTATGTTTTCTTTTCCCCAGGATATAAATAAAGGTTTTAGGTAAAAAAAAGGGAAGATCATTATGGGAGATGTTGAAGATCTTTCACCACGATTAGAATATTACGTTCCGAGTTTCCAAAGACACTAAACTATTACGATCCTTATGTGTGTGTTTTTGTTATGTACTAAGTATTCCGCAAATTTAATGTAATTTCAATGTACGTCAAGCTTCGGGTCTCTACACCGTCAATTCCCCCTATAGTCTCGTATCGTGCTAAAGGATCTCTGGGGAAGCACTCAACTTCAATTCCCCCTATAGCCCATGTCATAATTAAAATACACTCTGGAGAAGCCCTTCCATCAATTATCCCCTTGGTCTCGCATCGTGATTAAAAGACACTATGGATAAGCCCTTCCATCAATTCCCCCTTTGGTCTACTACTCTAGGTTCTCACAGTCCCAAGTGAAAGGTAAAACATACTCAGCACGCGTGTACATCATCCAAGTAAACCTCAAGAACTACTTGGCTATCAACTAAGGCTCAACAGAAAAACAAGGCAACAGTCCACAATCCTACAACTAGGCATGGCAACTGGCTAAATGCCAAACAGGCAGAACAAGCATGGCAAGCAAACTAAGCACAAACAAAATACTCTAATCACAAGAAATAACCTCTACTAAAGCAATCAAGCAATGCAGGAAAGTAACAAGGTCAAAACAGGAAACACGCAATACCCCGTTCAAGGGTATTGGTGGAAATTGCACAAAATATCCATCAACTTTCTACGGAAAGGAACAAACCACCTACCTCGATCCTAGGAGATCGATACACATGAACCTCGACGACAGATTCCCCTTAGAACAACATAGATCTGAGAAAATGCACAAAACATTCATCCCACGATAACTTGAAAACAAGGAGGAATCAAGAAACAAAGCTCAAGCAGAAGGATGAAATCACCGCTGCGATTCCAACACAATCAACAGATCTCGAATCGGAGAACGGACGGCAAGGCAGGACTCCGTCGAAGATCCGGCCGTACAGACGCTCTCGGACGGTCGAAAACTGGAGAAGATGATGGAAATAGGGGTTAGGTGTGACCTCGGTCCGTTTAATGAAAAAAATAAAGTACACGGTGTGTACTTTTAAAGTACATGGCGTGTACTGGGTCCTTTCCGTACACCGCCAAAAACGGTCTCCACGTCACCCATACACACCGTGTGTGTGGTCCGGGCATGTCCAGTACATGGATTCGAGCCGAATCAGAGTATACGGCGTGTACTCAAAAAGTACACGGCGTGTACTTTGAAAATTTCCAGAAAAACCATTTTTCTTAAAAACTCCAAAAAAAAAGGAAAAACATACCTGAATGAAGATCCGGGTTCTTACAACAATCAATTAGGTTGAAATATTCATCGAAAATCGTGTTTCTAGGACATCACAGATTTCTACCCTAACGACATAAGTACCGATCTTGGATGACATCAGTCGATGGAAGTTCAGAAGAACGCACAGCACCATATCCACTAACAGGCGATCAATTGTTTGAGAAAGTTAAAAATGTGGACACTACTTTTGGGTAACCAGCTTTGAAAACCCTTACAAAAATCGGTTGGAAAAAGATATCGGTTTTTTTTTGAATTACCATACTGGAATTGTCTGTATGTCAGATATTTTCTTGATGTTATGCATGTATAAAAATATGTATTTGATAGTGTCATCGGCACGTTTCTAAATACACCTGGAAAAATAAAATATGGAATTAAGGCTAGGTTAGACATGGTTGAGATGAGAATACAAGAAGAGTTGGCACCAATGAAGGGTGAAAAATGAACATTTCTTCCTCCTGATGCTTACACTCTTTCCAGGAAGGAGAGATATCAGTTTTTCAACTTCTTGAATGATGTAAAGGTTCCAGAGGGGTATTCGTCAAATATCAGGAACCTCGTGTCAATGAGAGATTTGAAGTTAAAAGTTCTGAAATCACATGACTGCCGTGTTTTGATGCAAGATCTCATTATTATTGCTTTACGTTGCATTTTTCCCAAGAATGTCCCTCATACATTAACAAAACTATATTTCTTATTCAAATCTATATGCAGTAAAGTTATAGACCCAGTGAAATTGCCAACTATGGTAAGAGAAATTTCCGTCATATTATGTGAATTAGAAATGTTCTTCCCGCCTTCATTTTTTGATATGATGGTTCATCTGATGGTCCACTTGGTGAGAGAGATTCAACTATGTGGTCTTATACATTATATATGGATGTACCCCATTGAACGGTATATGAATATTTTGAAAGGGTATTTCAAAAATCGAATTCGGCTAGAGAGTTGTATTGCAGAGTGATATATTGTTGAGGAAGCCGTTGAATTCTGTACCAAATACCCGTCTGGTGTGGAAAGCATTGGCCTACTAAAATCTCGTCACACTGGGTGGATTGAGGGTGAAATAATTTTTGGAAGACAGGTTGTCAAAATCAATATTACAGATCAGGAGTAGGCCCACCTTTATGTTTTTCATAACAATTTCGACGTTGCCCATATGTTGAGACCCACAAAGAAATTCTCAGTCATTTTAATCCATCTAGGGATGAAAAATGGATATCAGATACACATAATCGATAGTTTATAGGATGGTTTTGAGACCATATTTTTAAGAAGTTAGATGAAAATCCAGAGTCAATTTTAGACCGACTTCAATGGCTAGCCGGAGGACCAAGTGTGTATTTCTTATATTATAATGATTATGTAGTTAATGGTTATACATTTTATACTAATGAACATGATGAAGATAGTACCATGCAGAATAGTGGGGTTACACTTGTGGCTGAAGTGATTCATGTTTCCGGTGCTAAGGAAAAAAATCCAATTTATGCGAATATTTCATACTTTGGCATCATCAAACAAATATGGGAGTTGGATTATACATAATTCCAAGTTCCAGTTTTTCAATGAAACTGGGTTGATAACAAGAGTGTTGTTAAAATAGATTAATTGGGATTCTTGAAAGTTGATTTCAGTAAGGAAGGGGAGAAAGACAAACTGTTTATAATGGCATCACAGGCAGTGCGAGTATTTTATGTTCCATATCCCACAAACCTAAACTGGTCAATTGTTCTGTTATCGACCAAAACAACTGAAGGTTCAGATGAAAATTCAATGGAGGAAGACCCTTTCATTGGGACTTCGCATTCATTTCGCAATGGTCCCAATGTAGACGGCGTTTTGTATGTCAGAGAAGACCACAATGAAGGGATATGGATAGTCGATAGAGGGGTCAAATCCCTTTAGCCTTAAAAAAATAGATTTCAATAATCAGGTTATTTTTTTATTGTAATATAGATTGTGTTACATTATGTTATTATCTGTTCCCTTCTACTTTTATGTGATCTAAATTAAATGTTAAACCACTTTTGAAGATAATGACTTATGTACCTGCTGATGCACCCAATCCCGAGACACAACAGGTTTCTCAACCTGTTGCAGCTAGTCCCACTAATGAGGTACAAGAGGTCTCTCAACCTGTTGAAGTTGGTCCCACTGCTAAGGTACAACAAGTTTCTCAACCTGTTATTGTTGGTCCCACTACTGAGGTATAACAGGTTTCTCAACCTGTTTTTGCTGGTCCAAGTACTGATTCTAGCGCTTCATAGGAACATAATGATGATGCAAAAACCGAGGAAATGGTAGGTAATGAAACCCCAGTGGCACAAAAAAAATAGGTGCATCGTAGTTTGATAGTTTTAGCCAAAATCCTTAAGGAAAAAAGAAAATTTCATCAAATATGAGGTGGGATGGAATAAGAGAGGCTAGCATGTAAACCCCAACAAAGCCATGTTTAGTAGATACATTGGAATCGTCACTCGGTAATGCGTGCCGATTGATATAGAGTCGTGGAACCATGTTGTCAGCGGGCTGAAAACATTAATGTGGGAAGAGATTATTGTAACATTACGATATCATTTATTTAATTTATTAAAATAAAATAAAATAAAATACTGAAATATCAACTAACTCTACATTATCTCTTGCATAGTGAATTTATAGTAGATGTCTTGCATAGAGAATATGTATTAAGACTAGAAGGAAGGGTTCATAGAGGCTTTCTCACCATTTTAACAAAATGTCATCTGAAAGATGCTGAAAGGGGAAATCAAGTTGTACCCCCCTCCTCTTTATGCACACTTGATATCCCAAGGAGCGTGGGATGCATTTTGCAACCATCGTGCGGAGCATACTTTTCAAGTACATTGTGTTTGGTAACAAGTTGTTTAACATTTCTTATATTCTTCAATTTGATTGACAGTTTTTTATTTATGAAACAGCAACTGAGTGCTGAAAATAAAGAACAGGTAGCAAAACCAGCGTACCCCTACGTAAAGCAAGGCTGGGGTACGCTTCAATTGAAAAACAATTGGTACATATTTTAAAAGTATTGTAATACTTTTATGTGACATAAAACAACATTTTAACCATGTTTCTCTATTTATATGTAGATCGATGAATCAAAATCCCAAGCCACTTCCATCCCACGCCATGTGCTATGGAAGGAGGCTCGTGCTAATAAAGAGGGGAAACTGGTAGATGGAAACACACAAAAAGTGTGGGAAACATGTGTAGGTATGACATAATATAATTTTGTTTTTTGATTTAAATCAATATAACATCATGATGATTACTTATTTTCCCATATTTTCTTTTTGACATAGTCACAGGAATCAACAACACATACACCAGATGCGGACATACTTTCAACAGCCTTGAAACCGCCAGAACAGTATGGCCGCGTCAGAGGTGTGGGTTTTGGGGTGACACCCCGGACATATTTTCAAAAAAAAACAAGAGGAGGAACAAACTAAAGAAATGAAAATGATGAGAGATAGACTAGCAACCCTTGAAGAAAAATTCCAAAGTCAGGGAGAGTTTTTAGAAACTTGGCGAAGAGAAGAAACAACTCAAGAACAACCCACCCCACCCACCACTAGCTTTAAGGCGAGCCATTCCCCTCAAAGACCTGACTTAACCAAGGTAATCAATGTTCTAATATTTGTTTCTATGAAATGTGAATCAAATAGACACTGATACCTTTCTTGTAATGATATTCTATAGGGTGAAAATGACTGGGATTTATATCTGTCAACTCCCACCCATCGCCTTGTAGAGAGGGCTGCAGTGTTTAATATGCAGAATGACACGCTACACTCTGGACCACTTCCAACCAGTCATGTCAAAGTGTTGATTAACATATCTCATGAGCCAAGCACCTAGATATCCATGCCAAATGACTATGACGACATTCATATGGTGGAAAAAGCTGTTGGAACATTCGTTGCATGGCCGTCGAATCTTGTAAAAAAACATAGGAGGTATTCATTTCCAATTAATTTTTCAAGAAGAACCTTTAACATTTAATTAGAAAAGGGATGAACCAATGAATTTTATTACAGAAGGACAAAAGGAAGGAGCTAAAATGAAATAACGGCTCAAAAGGATCAACCAACAGATCAAAACAATCTACTGATGGTACCTTCACCTCGCCCGTTCTATATCCAAATTTAATATCATTACAAGCTCATGTGGATACAAAAATGAAAGGCGGAAATAATCACAAATTTTTTTGTGAAAACGATATGTACAGAGAGGAAACATTAGATTTCATTAGTGCTGACGTTGTAGCTGAAATCATCACATATGACTGGCTAGGCACCTTAGTTATAAATGTATACATGAGGTATGTTTTCATGATTTTATTTTACAGAAGCTGATATAATATGATAATTATGGCTACATACATTTCATATTTTTTTCAGGAATATATATGAAAAAAAATTGAAGGTATATTTACCCGTGAATACAAATTTGGACTCGTTAGTCCTCACACCATGTCTACACAACATAAAGAAATAGATTCTGATTTTCAGGCTGAATTAATTTCAAACCTGCTCAGAACATTTCAATGAAAAATTACGACTGACAGGCTCTTTTTAAAAACAACGTTGAAGGGGTAAAACTCTACATTTTAATCATATCAATTATATTTTCATTTCGATCATTACTTATTCCTTTTTTTGTTTTTAGGCAGCATTGGATGCTCATTGCAGTCAATTTGGATACTCCAAATATTTATTTTCTAGATTCACTACATGGATATCCCACAAACCGACCACACATGATAGAGATTGTAAATGTGTAATACACTAGATCCAACATTTTAGAACTAAATATCTAGTTATATAATTTATATTATTTTTAATGAGGATTTTGTTATGATAGGGTGGTGTATGAATATCGTCTAAAGGCTAGAATGAATCCACGGTCTAAGGATGACAAGTAACATGAGATCTACAAATGGAAAAGTATCAAGGTATATATAATTATATTGCACTATCCAAATACATATCAAAATAGATTACTTATTTTTCTTGATGTTTCTGCAGTGTCTGAAACAAACAAACGGAAAGGACTGCAGTTATTATGTTTGTAAATTTATGAAAGAGATCATATTTCATTAACAAACTATCATCCCTGAAGAGGTATTTTTGAAAATAATTACCTGTTCATTTAAAATATTTATTAATCCTTTGTGTATTTATATTTTTTCAGCACTACTATGACTATCACAAAAACTCTTATTCACAAGATGATATAGATGTGTTTAGAAACAAATGGGCAGCGTACCTGATTGAAGAATGTAAACAAATAGGACAATGAAGGTGAATTCCTACAACTTATGTTATCTTTATATGATCATTGATATATCCTCTGTTTACACTTATTGAGTATCTATGATCACCCTTTCTTATGTTTCATATCCTTAGATTATGAAAAATGGTTTTAGAAATGATTTGAGTTTCTAGTAAAGAATAACTTAATGAGAGACTCTTATGAACTACTGATATATGGAAAACAGAGAAAATTCATTCATATTGTTTTGATACTTTAGGAAAACGATCCATGAGTCATTTTTGATGTGTACAAATCGATCACACCTCAATCCGATGCACGGTGTGACCGGTATGACTAAAAGTGTCTGATATCAGTTTGAAATTGACATTAACTTTAGAAAACAACACAAGTGACATAAAGAAAACTAAGAAAACGCGTTCATATTGTTTTGATACTTTAGGAAAACGATACATGAGTCATTTTTTATGTGTAAAAATCGACCACACCTCAATCCGACGCACGGTGTGACCAGTATGGGTAAAAGTGTCTGATATCATTTTCAAATTGACATAAACTTTAGAAAACAACACAAGTGACATATGGAAAACCATGAAAATGCATTCGTATTGTTTTGATAATTTAGGAAAATGATCCACGAGTCATTTTTGATGTGTAAGAATCAACCGCACCTCAATCTGACACACGGTGTGACCAGTATGGCTAAAAGTGTCTGATATCAATTTGAAATTGACATTAACTTTATAAAACAACACTACTAACATATGGAATACCAAGAAAAAACATTCAGATTGTTTTGATACTTTATAAAAATTATCCATGAGTCATTTTTGAGGTGTAAGAATTGACCGCACCTCAATCTGATTCACGGTGTGACCGGTATGGCTAAAAGTGTCTGATATCAGTTTCAAATTGACATTAACATTAGAAAATAAAAAAAGTGACCTACGTAAAACCAATCAAACACATTAGGATTGTTTTGATACATTAGAAAAATGATCCATGAGTCATTTGTGATGTGTAAAAATTGACTGCACCTCAATCCGACGCACGATGTGACCGGTATGGCTAAAAGTGTCTGATATCAGTTTCAAATTGACATAAACTTTAGAAAAAAACACAAGTGACATATGGAAAGCCGAGAAAATGCATTCGATTTGTTTTGATACTTTAGGAAAATGATACATGAGTAATTTTTGACATGTACAAATCAACCGCACCTCAATCAGACGCAAGGTGTGACTGGTATGGGTAAAAGTGTATGATATCAGTTTGAAATTGACATTAACTTTAGAAAATAACACTACTGACATACGAAATACCAAGAAAATGCATTCGTATTGTTTTGATAATTTAGGAAAATGATCCATGAGTCATTTATGATGTGTAAGAATCATCCAAACCTCAATCCAATGCATGGTGTGATCGGTATGTCTAAAAGTGTCTGAAATCAGTTTCAAATTGACATAAACTTTAGAAAACAACATTACTTACATACGGAATACTGAGAAAATGTGTTCGGATTGTTTTGATACTTTAGGGCAACAATACATGAGTCATTTTTTACATGTATGAATTGAACACACCTCAATCTGTTGCACGGTGTGACCGGTATGGCTTAAAGTGTCTGATATCAGTTTGAAATTGACATTAACTTTAGAAAACAACACTACTGACATATGGAATACCATGCAAACACTTTCGGATTGTTTTTATACTTTATTACAATGATCCATGAGTCATTTGTGATGTGTCTGAATCAACCACACCACAATTCGACTCATGGTGTGACCTGTATGACTAAAAGTGTCTGATATTAGTTTTAAATTGATATAAACTTTAGAAAACAACACTACTGACATACGAAATACCGAGAAAATGTGTTCGGATTGTTTTTATACTTTTGGAAAATTATCCATGAGTCATTTTTGACATGTAAGAATCGACCGCACCTATATCCGACGCATGGTGTGACTGGTATGGCTAAAAGTGTCTGATATCAGTTTGAAATTGACATTAACTTTACAAAACAACACAAGTGACATACGGAATACCAAGAAAATGTGTTTTGATTATTTTGATACTTTAGGAAAACGATCCATGAGTCATTTTTGAGTTATATGAATCGATCTCACCTCAATCTGACGGACGGTGTGACCGGTATGGCTAAAAGTGTCTGATATCAGTTTCAAATTGACATAAACTTTAGAAAACAACACAAGTGACATACGGAAAACTGAGAAAGTTCATTCAGATTGTTTTTATACTTTAGGAAAATGATCCATGAGTCATTTGTTATGATTAAAAATCAACATCACCTCAATTCGATGAATGGTGTGACCGGTATGGCTAAAAGTGTCTGATCTCAGTTTGAAATTGACATTAACTTTAGAAAACAACACAAGTGACATACAGAAAACTAAGAAAATGCATTCAGATTGTTTTGATACTTTAGTAAAACGATCCATGAGTCATTTGTGACGTGTACGAATTGACCGCACCTCAATCCGACGCACGGTGTGGCCGGTATAGCTAAAAGTGTCTGATATCAGTTTGAAATTGACATTAACTTTAGAAAACAACACAAGTGACATATGGAAAACTGATAAAACGCGTTCATATTGTTTTGATACTTTATGAAAATGATCCATGAGTCATTTGTGACGTATAAGAATTGACTGCACCTCAATCTGACGCATGGTGTGACTGGTATGGCTAAAAGTGTCTGATATCAGTTTCAAATTTACATAAACGTTAGAAAACAACACAAGTGACAAACAGAAAACCGAGAAAACGCGTTCGGATTGTTTTGCTACTTTAGGAAAATGATCCATGAGTCATTTGTGAAGTGTACAAATAAACCTCACCTCAATCTGATGCACGGTGTGACTGGTAAATCTTTTCATTAGATAAAGAATCGGTATTTATTAAATGAGATAAATCATCCAAAAACATATTGATTTTACATTATTCCTTTTCATTGTTATCAGAATGAAAACATTTGAGTTTATCATTTCCATATTTTAGTTTCACATTTCCATATTAACGTATTATTTCATATTAATGTTTTAATTTATTTCATTATTGTATTACTAACATAATATTTTTTTTCTTATATAGGTGAATTTTTTTCCTTGAGTTCGGATGCTTTGTTAAACAACAAATACCATGGACGACAATTTTTGAGAAAGGATCACAGATATCAAAGGATGAAACATTAATGTTTATAACTGTTGTTGGATAATTGTAATTTTAACCATGCAAAACATTGTTTGAAATGTATATAGCAGTGTGTTTTTTTGTATTCATGATGTTAAGTAGATGTATATAGAATTGTTTGTCAAAATATTATGTGTGGGTGCTATTTTGTGCAGGTGTGCAGGTGCTATTTTGTGTAGGTGTACTGGTTTGTGTAGGTGTGCAGGTGTGCAGGTGCTGGTTGTGCAGGTGCAGGGGACGGTGCCTTTATCAGCACTTTTTTGAGCGCTGATAAAGGACACCTTTAACGGCGCTAAAAGAGCACTGATAAAGGGCCCTATTATCAGAAATCCAGGTAGCGGTGATAAAGGAACCCCTTTATCAATACTTAAAAAGAGTTGTTAATGCCGGCGTAGATAAAGGTGGGGTCCCCTGTACCAGCACTCTGAAAAGTGTTGATAAAGGTGGCCTTTATCAGTGCTAAAAAAAGCACTGATAAAGGACACCCCCCCCCTCTTATCTACGCCGGCATTAACAGCGCTTTTCTAGCGCTGTTAATGTCGGTTTTTAACGCTGATAAAAGTCCAAGTTGTAGTAGTGTATATAACTATATAACAGTAATCTTAATAACTTAATAATAATTATAAATTTAATCTACAATTGAAATAGTAATAAAAATAATACCACAATGGTAGAAATGCTAATATTATTTGTTTTATTTTTAATGATAATAGTATGATTCTTAATAATAATAATAATATAAATAACTATTTTAACAATTCAAATGATAATAATAATTTTAATAAAAGTAAATTTTTAACAACAATAAAAATTCAAAATGAAACAATTAATCAACATTTATTTATTCACTTTAATTCTTTGAAGACGAAATAGCCACGTAATTGCCTGGGCGAAGCCATGCGACATCGCGCTCCGCCCGTGCATCCAACGACATCGAACCCAAAACGCGCATTTTTTTTAAAAAATAACTCAAAAATTTTCTCTGGGACTCACCCCAGACCCAAACAAAAATATTAAAGGGCAGAAAAATAATTAAATAAATTTTTACACACAGGTCAGAGTGTGATAGTGTATATATATATGTATAATATTTTTCAAGTTTCTGCATGAAATTTGGCTTAGTCAATGTGTGGGATAAATTTCAAATATTTTAAAAACATATTGTATTTAATTTTTTATCATTTTATAATGAAATTCAGTATGATAAAATTCAGAAATTTTATCTATATTTTTATAAATATCACAGAGACATACATGCACCCACAGATGCACAAATAGATTATTTGTTTCCAATTAATTTCATTTGAAAAAATTTAGTTTTGTATAGGCATGTAAAATATATGTTAAAATGAAGAAGTTGTGTTACCATTACAATTTATAAATTAATAAAATTAATTATATCTACTTTTAATAAATTTATACTATATTTCTAAAAAAATATTCTGTTTTTATGATTTCTTGTTAAATTTTATCATGTTATGTGACTAAGATAAATTTTTTTTTTTGAAAAGTTCTTATAATAGTTTTTTCATACTCGAGCATAAAATGTGTATTAAATATGATGACTAATTTTTTTATATAAAATTTTGATGGGAGAAAAGGTGAGATTTTATGTATGGAAACAAATCAAACGTTCCCCATTAACGTTTATAATTTAAAATTTCATTTTTTTCAATGAATTAAAATATATTTTTATATATCATTGGTCAAAAAGTGAATTATAACTTTAATGGTTACACTTTGGTTGTAGAAGTGAAAGATTAAATGAATTAAAAAATATGGAATCATTAAAAACTAGAATGAATTTCAAAACAAATTATCAAAAAACCCAATATGAAAATCATAGAAACAAGTAATGAAATAGTTAATGGGGGGAAATTACATATTTTTAACATAGTTTCAATTTCATATAAGAATTAGCTGAAGTTAATTACATTTTAAAGAAAAAAATAAGATTAATTTTTCCTTGAACTTTGAAATAATTAATTAAAGTAATAAAATATTTTTAAAAAAGGCCAATAAAAAATCTAAAATTGTGCATCACGCAATATATTTTTTTTACATAATTATATATGTTTGAAGTAATTAATTTTCACAAATTAAAATAATGAAGTAAAAAACAATGAAAAAAGTGGTAAATTTTAGGATAATTTTTTTCTAGGAATATATGATGTAATGTTTGTAATTTTAAAATTTCACATCCATTATGAAATAAAATAGTTTGTTATTCAGTCAAACATTCAACTCTTTTTAATGAACCCATTCAAATTTATAAAGAGCCTAAAATACATTATGGGGGGAAATAGTATTCATAATATTGAGATATTTATTTAACAAAAATTTTCTTTCGCTAATTTAGTTGTTTAATCTGGTGATCACAAAATAATTTTTGAAAATTTTACATACAAAAACTATACTTAAAAGGTGGTAAAAAAAGTTATGATTTATTATTCTTAAATATTTTCATTATTTAACTAACTTTTTACAACTTCCATAAAATTGAGTTGGTCAATTCTAATTGTATATTTAGATTTTGGGATATCCCCGCTATTAAAATGCTTCATAATGACCACAATTTGTTTCCATGCAATCCCAACTTTTTTTTATAAATTTATAAATTTAGATGATAAACATATTAATTATATATAATTATAAAATTATAAATATAATAAATATATTTCTTATAATTTTAAAATTATATAAAAAAATACTTATTTTTTTATAATTATATATTTGGGAAATATATTTATAAATATTTGTATATATTTATATATTTATATATATTTATATAATGATAAAATTATAAATATAATAAATATATTTATTATGAATTTATAATTATAAACTAATATTTAATTAATTACATTTACAATTATAAATATAAATTCAATTATTTAAATAATTATAAGATTATAATAAATATATTTATTACATTTATAATTTTATTATATATAATTATAAAATTATAAATATAATAAATATATTTATTATAATCTTATAATTAATTAAATTAAATATATATTTATTTATACTTATAACTATAAATAAATAAATATTTATTTATAATTATAAAATCATAATAAATATAATTCCTGTATTTATAATTTTATAATTTTATAATTATATATAATAAATATATTTATTATAATTTTATAATTATTTTCAAATATATATATTATTTATAATTATAATTATAATTATTTGTATATATTTATAAATATATTTATATAATTACGTATATATATAAAATTATAAATATTATATATATATATATTATAATTTTATAATTATTTAAATATAATTATTTATTTATAATTAAAATTATAAATAAATATTTTTATATAATCATTTATTTATTTATTTATTTATTAACATATGAATATATTTATATTTATATTTATAAAATTATAATAAATGTATTTATTGTAATTTTAAAATTATATATATATACTCAAAATGGATCGGTTATGGAATTGAAGACCAATCCCATGACCCCAAATTTTTTAAAAGAAAATAACATACAAAGTAGAGACAAGACAAACTGGGCATAAAATGCCTACAGTAATTATATATATATATATATATATATATAGTTATAATAATAACTATAAGTAAATATATTCAAAATGTATTTATATATAATTAAAAAATTATTATTATAAATATAATAAATATATTAATTAATTTAAATATATTTACTGTAGTTTTATAAGTATTTATGATAACATCATAAGTTCCTATGTATAACATGAATGAATCATACGGGTGTCAATTTACAAATGAAAATTCATAATGATGAATAGATAACATATGACTGTTCACATCATAATATGGGTAATCCTAACATTTGGAACATAACTCACAATCACATCCACAAATAAACTTTATGATTATATAGCATCAATTATACTCAGGCATCAATTTATAAACATAAATAACGACAATCATGTCCATGAATATCATCATTATCTAATGATATATATATAAATATATAGACCAAATTTATTAGACATATATTTATTTAAATATATATATATATATATATATATATATATAATTGTAATTATAAATAAATATTGTTGAAAAGTATTTATATATAATTATAAATATAATAAATATATTTATCATTTAAAAAAATTATTTTAATTTTATAATTATTTAAATGTATATCTATTTATTTATAAACTTATAAATAATTTTTTTAAAACATTATATATATATATATATTTGAATTATTAAATTATATATTATAATACATCATATTTATATTAATTATAAACATGCGTTTTTTAATTAATGTATATAAATAAACATTATTTTTGAATATAAATATTATAATTATATATATATATATATTAATAATATTTTTTATTTAAATGATTTATCACTGCTAATAATAGCGCTGATAAAACTATCCTTTATAAGCGCTAAAAAACTAATGAAGTATACACCTTTATGAGTTCTTTTTTAGCGCTAATAAACATAAAATTTATGAAGTGCTTTTAACGGGCACTGATAAAGGTGATGATTTTATCAGCACTTTCTGCTTAGCGTTGTTAAAATTTGGCACATCCCTTGTCCAAATCTGTGGTAGTGATTATAAGATTGAATCTGCTAATTTATAAATTTTCTTTGTTTATGTTTAAAAAAACAATTTTTTTAACTTTTTTTAAAGAAATTCCCAAAATAAGGAGTGAAATAAAATTTAGTATTGAATGAGCGCAGTTGTAAAAATTTTAAAAAAATATATATTTTCCACCTTGTATCTTATCAATAATTAAAATTAATTATATGTATTAAGTGAGATAATTTTTTAATATATGTTGTATATATATATAATATTTTTCATGTTTTTGCATGAAATTTGAATTAGTCAATGTGTGAGATAAATTTAATATATTTTAAAAAACATATTATATTTATTTATTTATTCAAATTTTATGAAGAAATTCAGTATGATTAAATTCAGAAATTTTATAGATGTTTTATAAATATCACACAGATATACACGCACCCATAGACACATAGAGAGATGATTTGTTTATGATTAATTTCAGTTGAAATTTTTAATTTTGTTTTGTAGTGTAAAAGATATTTTAAAATGAAGAACTTGTGTTACCATTACATTTTATAAATTAATAAAATTCACTATATCTAATTTTAATAGATTTATAATTTATGACAAAAAAATATTGTGTTTTTATGATTTTCTTTGAAATTTGATCATTTTATGTGACTGAGATAAATTTTAATTATTGATAAGTTCTTGTAAAATTTTTTGCATACCACGAGCAACAATTATAAAGTTATAAAATGTTCATTGAATATGTTGACTTTTATTTTTTGATATAAAAATTTGATGAGAGAAAAGGTGAGATTCTATGTATGGAAACAAATCAAACGTTCCCCCATTAACGTTTTTAATTTGAAATTTCAATTTTTGTTCCTGAATTAAAATATATTTTTATATATCATTGGTCAAAAATTCAATTATAATTTTAATGTTTACACTTAAATTATAAAAGTGAAAGATTCAATGATTTAAAAAAATATGAAATCGTTAAAAACTAGAACGAATTACAAAAAACAACACAATAAATATTTTTTGATAAAAAAGTCCAAACACATTAACGATAGAGAAACTACCAGTAAAAAAAACATTGAAAAAAAGTGGTAAATTTTAGGATAATTGTTTTCTAGGAATATATGATGTAATGTTTGTAATTTTAAAATTTCTTATCCATTATGAAATAAAATAGTTTGTTATTCACTCAAACATTCAACTCTTTTTAATGAAACCATTCAAATTTATAAAGAGCCTAAAATACATTATAGGGGGAAATAGTATTCATAATATTGAGATATTTCTTTAACAAAATTTTTCTTTCTCTAATTTAGTTGTTTAATCTGGTGATCACAAAATATTTTTTGAAAATTTTACAAACATAAACTATACTTAAAAGGTGGTAAAAAAAGTTATGATTTATTATTCTTAAATATTTTCATTTTTTGACTAACTTTTTACAACTTCCATAAAATTGAGTTGGTCAATTCTAATTGTATATTTAGATTTTGGGATATCCCCGCTATTAAAATGCTTCATAATGACTACAATTTGTTTCCATGCAATCCCCACTTTTTTTTATAAATTTATAAATTTAGATGATAAACATATTAATTATATATAATTATAAAATTATAAATATAATAAATATATTTCTTATAATTTTAAAATTACATAAAAAAATATTAATTTTTTTATAATTATATATTTAAGAAATATATTTATAAATATTTGTATATATTTATATATTTATATATATTTATATATATTTATATAATGATAAAATTATAAATATAATAAATATATTTATTATGAATTTATAATTATAAATTAATATTTAATTAATTATAGTTACAATTATGAATATAAATTCAATTATTTAAATAATTATAAGATTATAATAAATATATTTATTACATTTATAATTTTATTATATATAATTATAAAATTATAAATATAATAAATATATTTATTATAATCTTATAATTAATTAAATTAAATATATATTTATTTATACTTGTAACTATAAATAAATAAATATTCATTTATAATTATAAAATCATAAGAAATATAATTCTTGTATTTATAATTTTATAATTTTATAATTGTATATAATAAATATATTTATTATAATTTTATAATTATTTTCAAATATATATATTATTTATAATTATAATTATAATTTTTTGTATATATTTATAAATATATTTATATAATTACTTATATTTATAAAATTATAAATATTATATATATATTTATTATAATTTTATAAATATTTAAATATAATTATTTATTTATAATTAAAATTATAAATAAATATTTTTATAAATATTTTTATATAATCATATATTTATTTATTTATTTATTAACATATGAATATATATATTTATTTATAAAATTATAATAAATGTATTTATTGTAATTTTAAAATTATATATATATACACAAAATAGATCAGTTATGGAATTGAAGACCAATCCCAGACCCCAAATTTTTTAAAAGAAAATAACATACAAAGTGGAGACAAGACAAACTAGGCATAAAATGCCTACAGTAATTATATATATATATAGTTATAATAATAAATATAAGTAAATATATTCAAAATGTATTTATATATAATTAAAAACTTATAATTATAAATATAATAAATATATTAATTAATTTAAATATATTTAATGTAGTTTTATAAGTATTTATGATAACATAATAAGTTCCTAGGTATAACATGAATGAATCATACGGGTGTCAATTTACAAATGAAAATTCATAATGATGAATAGATAACATATGATTGTGCACATCATAATATGGGTAATCCTAACATTTGGAACATAACTCACAATCACATCCACAAATAAACTTTACGATTATATAGCATCAATTATACTCAGGCATCAATTTATAAACATAAATAACGACAATCATGTCCATGAATATCATCATTATCTAATGATATATATATATATATATATATATTGACCAAATTTATTAGAGACATATATTTATTTAAATATATATATATATATATAATTGTAATTTTAAATAAATATTGTTGAAAAGTATTTATATATAATTATAAATATAATAAATATATTTATCATTTTAAAAAACTATTATAATTTTATAATTATTTAAATGTATATCATTTTATTTATAAACTTATAAATATTTTTTTAAAACATTATATATATATATATATATTTGAATTATTAAAATATATATTATAATACATCATATTTATATTAACTATAAACATGCGTTTTTTAATTAATGTATATAAATAAACATTATTTTTGAATATAAATATAAATATTATATATATATATATTAATAATATTTTTTATTTAAATGATTTATCACTGCTAATAATTGCGCTGATAAAACTATCCTTTATAAGCGCTAAAAACACTAATAAAGTATACACCTTTTTAACGGGCACTGATAAACTTGATGATTTTATCAGCACTTTCTGCTTAGCGCTGTTAAAATTTGGCACATCCCTTGTCCAAATCTGTGGTAGTGATTATAAGATTTAATCTGCTAATTTATAAATTTTCTTTGTTTATGTTTAAAAAAACAATTTTTTTAACTTTTTTTAAAGAAATTCCCAAATAAGGGGTGAAAGAAAATTTAGTATTGAATGAGCGCAGTTGTAAAATTTTAAAAAAAAAGTTATTTCCCACATTGTATCTTATCAATAACTAAAATTAATTGTATGTATTGAGTGAGATAATTTTTTAATATGTGTTGTATATATATATAATATTTTTCATGTTTTTGCATGAAATTTTTATTAGTCAATGTGTGAGATAAATTTAATATATTTTAAAAAACATATTATATTTATTTATTTATTCAAATTTTATGAAGAAATTCAGTATGATTAAATTCAGAAATTTTATAGATGTTTTATAAATATCACACAGACATACACGCACCCATAGACACATAGAGAGATGATTTGTTTATGATTAATTTCAGTTGAAAATTTTAATTTTGTTTTGTAGTGTAAAAGATATTTTAAAATGAAGAACTTGTGTTACCATTACATTTTATAAATTAATAAAATTCACTATATCTACTTTTAATAGATTTATAATATATGACAAAAAAATATTGTGTTTTTATGATTTTCTTTGAAATTTGATCATTTTATGTGAGTGAGATAAATTTTAATTATTGATAAGTTCTTGTAAATTTTTTTGCATACCACGAGCAACAATTATAAAGTTATAAAATGTTCATTGAATATGTTGACTTTTATTTTTTGATATAAAAATTTGATGAGAGAAAAGGTGAGATTCTATGTATGGAAACAAATAAAACGTTCCCCCATTAACGTTTTTAATTTGAAATTTTAATTTTTGTTGCTGAATTAAAATATATTTTTATATATCATTGGTCAAAAATTCAATTATTATTTTAATGTTTACAATTCAATTATAAAAGTGAAAGATTCAATGATTTAAAAAAATATGAAATCGTTAAAAACTAGAACGAATTAAAAAAAACAACACAATAAATATTTTTTGATAAAAAAGTCCAAACACATTAACTATAGAAACTACCAGTGAAGTAGTTAATGGGGGAAATTTTCAAAATTTTAACGCTGTTTCAATCTTATATAAAAATTAGCTGAAGTTAATTGCATATTAAATAAAAAATAAGATTACTTTTATGTTGCACCGCGAAATAATTAATTAAAGGCATGAAATTTTTTAAAAAAAGCCCAATAAAAAATCTAAGATTATGCATCACGCAATATATTTTATTTTTTCATAATTATATATTTTTGAAGTAATTAATTTTCACAAATTAAAATAATGAAGTAAAAAAAACAATGAAAAAAAGTGGTAAATTTTAGGATAATTTTTTTCTAGGAATATATGATGTAATGTTTGTAATTTTAAAATTTCCCTTCCATTATAAAATAAAATAGTTTGTTATTCGATCCAACATTCAACTCTTTTTAATGCACCCATTCAAATTTATAAAGTTCCTAAAATGGATTGTGGGGGAAAACAGTATTCATAATATTGAGATATTTCTTTAACAAAAAATTTCTTTCGCTAATTTAATTTTTTTATCTGGTGATCACAAAATAAATTTTAAAATTTTTACACACATAAACTATACTTAAAAGGTGGTAACAAAAGTTATGATTTATTATTCTTAAATATTTTCATTATTTGACCAACTTTTTACGACTTCCATAAAATTGAGTTGGTCAATTCTAATTGTATATTTAGATTCTTGGATATCCCCAATATTAATATGCTTCATAATGACCAAAATTTGTTTCCATGTAATCCCCACATTTTTTCTATTTAATTCTGTCCATCCCACAGAGCTTCTCTGTGGCTTCCCTCTCCCAACATTCTCTTGTCCATCTCTCCTTTTGCAAGCTACTATCGTCCTCCATTAACTTCAATGTCGAGAACAAAGCCATTAGTCTCCTCTTCTATCCTAGAGTGCAAGAATCCCTCTTTCCACCACCCCTCCACCATCGCTTCAACGTCGACAATGAGACGACCATACCCTTCTCCCATGTTCATGAGGAGGCCTACATTCTCCTCGGCACTTCTTGATCGCATAGACGCCTCCTTGGACCAACCCCACAGCGGCATCACCTATCCACCCCTATCAACGTTGGGTGGCTATGGATTCAGAAGAATGATTGAAGGGATGGCCGATTCGTTGGGTGACATCTCTCCAGGTGGGATATGTTCCACCGCCCAGGTAGAGTCGCATTCGAAGGACTGGTCTCAGGAACCGCAGTCGAGCTCCACCTTGGCAGGCGCTATCCCCACTGAGGTTTCTGTATCGACGATGATTGTTCCTTTGGAGGAAGAGAGTATCCATTCTCGGCACCACCATATTGAACAGCCCATGTTGGTGAAGGAGAAATCCATGGCACGTAAAATGTACACCAGTTTGAAGAACATGGCACATTCCCTTTTCTTCGGCTCCTGCCGTGCCATGAAATCAGATAAGCCTTCTTTTACCGCCATCGTACCATCCCGACATTCTTGTTTGAAGAGTGGGACGCCAGACTCTTCTGCCACATCCTCAAATGTTAGTGGCGATCAGACTAGAAGCGTGCACTTCTGTACACCGGTGAGCCAGGTTCTTCAACCTCCTCCGAGCGTGAAATCAGACACCCCTTCTTCTACTGCCCCCACCCCATCCCTGCGTTCTTGTTTGAAGAGTGGGATGTCAGGCTCTTCTGTTTTTTGTGGCGATCGAGCTAGAAGCGTGCACTTCAGTACTCTGACGACCAAGGGCATGAAATCGGACACCCCTTCTTCTACCGCACCCACCTCATTACCACGTTCTTGTTTGAAGAGTGGGACGCGAGGGTCTTCTGCTGTCTGTGGCGACCGGGCTAGAAGCATGCACTTCAGTACTCCGGTGACCATGGGCGTGAAATCGGACACCCCTTCTTCTACTGGCCCCACCCCATTCCCACGTTCTTTTTTGAGTCGTGGGATGTCGGGCTCTATTGCTTCATCCTCCAAAGTAAGCGGCGACCAGGGTAAACACGTGCATATCCGTTCTCAGGTGAGCGAGGGTGTAAAATCGGACACCCCTTCTTCTACTGCCCACACCCCATTCCCACATTATTGTTTGAGGAGCGGGGCGTCGGGCTCTACTGCTTCATCCTTGAAAGTAAGCAGCGATCAGGCTAAACAGGTGCACATCCGTACTTCGTTGAAAAAATTGTTCAATGATGATGATGGCTCACATGGTTGCGTAAGGCAGAAACCATCCTCGACAAAAGGTGCAGGGACCCGGCGACAAGGTCATCCGATCGAAGAAGCTGGTGCAGGATGTTGGGTGTGGAAGTGGAATTGCTCTTCTTTAATATTTACAAAGAATAATTGTTGATAATATTTTTTTTTGTGATATAAAATAAACATGTTTTCCAATTGTCGATATTAGCTGAATATTCTTTTTCCTGTTTATCATAAATTCCCAACTCCATATATTTAGGATAATAAAACCTATATACATCGGAAGGAAATTAAATATATTGAATTCATAAATTTGGATTGCATTAAAATAAAACAATTTCAACAATCTTTAAACTTCCGAAAAAGTCAATCATTTATTATCGTGAAACATCAAACATTTATTTTATTAATCTTATGTACAGACCATAAATCCCCCAGTATTTTTTTTTTGAAATAAGAATACCTTTATTTATTTTTTAGTTAATATGATATTTCAAATATATATTTATTAGTAATATAAATATGCTTGAAATATAAATATATATATAAATATATATTTGCAAGGAAAATTGACACTAAGAGAAAACACAACCGGCACAATAGAAGGGGAAATTGAAATCAGTAAGAAAACTTAGACAAAATACTTGAATAACTACCGAGAAGAACACAGCATGTGAAGAACACTGAAACAGGGAAAGAGTGGGAGAGGGTGAGCAGGTCGGTGACAGGGGAGGGGGCGAGCAGGCCACCGGCAATGGAAATTGATGCAGTCGAAAAGAGTGGAGCGGGTCAGGGGGTCTGGTATGGAGTCGCCGACTGGAGAGCAATGTGAGGGAGGGATCGGGAGAACTTCCAGCGTCAACAACCACTCAAGCCGTGGCCTACATATTAGTACAATTATATACAAATATACATATATAACATCATGTACAATTAAAAGTATACACTTGCACACATACATACATACACATTAGTATACATGCACATATATACATATAACTTAAATCCTCTATTGTACGTATAGATATATGTATGTGTTAATATATAAATATGTTAATATGTTTGTATTTGTGTATGAGTAAATATATATATTCATTGTTTTTTATATATGTGTGTGATCAAGAAGTTTTAAATTTTTATCCAAATGCAAGTATTTATAACGATATTTTATTAATTGTGCATACATGCATCTAAATATTTTTATATGTACATACATAAATATAAACATGTATACGTATAAATATTTTAGTGCAATTATTTACAATTATACATCTCTATAAGTATATACAAATATCAATATTTATAAGTGTATTTGTACAAACACGAATAAATCTATATTAAATATAAGAACAAAAACATATATTATTAAAATTATATGTAAATATAATTAATGTAATTACTTGCAAGTGCATGCGCGCGGGCGCGCGCACACACACAGGTATAAACAACAAGAAATATTTGTAGGTATATTTTAATACATGTGCACACATGCATCTAAATCTTATCATACATACACTAGGACAGAAAAAGGCCTATAATGGTTGCCCAACGATCCCCAAATAACAGACACTTTTGGCCCATCCCTATTGCCTATAGCGTTCGCCAAATGGCGCACACTATAGACCAAGTTGAGGTCGCCAATAGAAACCGCCAAATGACCACCGCTATAGACTAATTCGAGGTCACCTTTAACGACTTCCATTTGGCGGTTTCTATAGTCCAACCCCGACTGTATTTTAAAAATACAATAAATATTTCCAAAATATGTAACAGGCCCAAAAATCTCTTTGCCTAATCATCTTCCAAACTCAACACCCATCATCGAATAAAACTACAAATTAAAAAATTTAATAAAAAAATTAGTGCAGTAAAAAGTATCACAAGCTAATAATTGAAATGCAATAAAATATTTTAATTAAAACTTAGTACAACATACCAAAGTTATTTGATGTTGAAAATATATTAACAATTTCTAATAATTTTTTCAAAATATAAAATCGTTTATTAGGTCGTTCTGAGCACACCACATGTCCGACTGACCTTCCATCTTCTCATACATGTTAAAAATAATATTAAGTCAGGTTTTCCATTGATTTCAAGTCATCCTGAGGTCGTTTGATATTGATACGACTATTAAACGCATTTTTTAGTTCTTTATGAAACTAAAAGCGCGTTTTTCATCATCCTGGGAAAATGACACATCCGACTGATGTATACTTGAGCATTTCATAATTAACTCTATGGGTTTCTCATCTGATTTCCCGGAATTTAGAGTTCATTTGGTTCATTTTGACCCCTGTGTTTTTTAAAGGGCGTCAAACCTTTAAAACCCGCATATTCGGTTGTTTCAGTCAAACCACTCATGCAATTGATGTTCCATCTTCTCGTACATATCAATAATAATAATAATAATATGGGTTTCCTATGATTTTACATCACTCTGGGGTTGTTTGCTATAGATTTGACTGTTAAACGTGTGTTTTGGTGTTTTATGACGCTAAAAGTGTGTTTTTAGTCCTCTCGGGAAAACACCACCTCAAATTTACATTTTTTCTACTCAATCATTTCAAAATTTACTCTACGATTATTTTTATCTAATTTCATGGGATTCATATGCATGTTGGTTGGTTTTGACCCATTGATGCACTTATTTAAAATGTGTCAAACCTTTAAAAACTGCATATTCGGTCGTTCCGAGAAGACCACATATCCGATTGATATTTTTTCAACTCATACACATCATGAATAAAAGTAAGACACTTTCCCTATGATTTCATGTCATTCTAAGTTTTTTATAAATCTAACCGTTAAACACATGTTTTGGTGTTTTATGACACTAAAAATGCATTTTTTGTCATTCTAGGAAAACAACACCTTCAATTGCTCTACCATATGATCAACCATTTCACATTTCACTCTATGGGTTATGTCGTCTGATTTCTTGACATTCAAAGGTCATTCAGTCGGTTTTGACCATCAGACACACCTTTTTAAAGGGCGTTAAACCTTTAAAAAATGCATATTCAGTTATTTATTATAGAAAACAGGTCTGATTGATGTGTCGTATACTCAGACATGTCATGTATAAAAATAAGACAATTTTCTTGTGATTTTAAGTCATTCCAAGATCGTTTTCTATATACCAGAGTATTAACCGCATGCTTTGGTGTTTTCTGACACTAAAAGTGCATTTTTCGTCATCTCAGGAAAAAGATTCCTTCTATTGACATAATTTATACTTGAGCATTTCACAATTCACTCTATGGTTATTGTCATTTGATTTCATGGCATTCAGAGGTCCTTTGGTTGATTTTGACCCCAGTGTTTTTTAAAGGGCGTCAAACCTTTAAAAACCACATATTCAGTTGTTTTAGGCAAACCACATGTCCAATTGAAATTCCACCTCCTCATACATGTCAAAAATAAAAATAAAATGGTTTTCCAATGATTTTATATCATTACAGGGTTGTTTTTTATATATTTTATCATTAAACAAGCGTTATGGGGTTTTATGACACTAAAAGTTCATTTTCGGTCCTCTTGGAAAAACGACGCCTCATATTGACGTTATGTCTACTTAAAAATTTCAATAATTACCCTATGATTGTTTTTTTCTAATTTCATGGCATTCAGATGCCTTTTGTTTGGTTTTGACCCATGGATGCACTTATTTAAAAGCTGTCAAACATTTAAAAACCGCATATTTAGTCGTCCCAAGTAGACCACATGTTCGATTGATATTATGTATACTCATACACTCATGAATAATAATAAGACATTTTTCATATGAATTCAAGTCTTTCTGAAATAAGTTTCTATAAATCTAACCGTTAAAAGCATTTTTTGGTGCTTTATGACACTAAAAAGACATTTTTTGTCATCCCAGGAAAATAAAAAAATCAATTGATGTATCTTATGCTCAAAATTTTTAAAATTCACTATATGATTTATATTGTTTGATTTTAGGGAATTCAGAGGTTGTTTGATTGGTTTAGACCACTTGAGTGTTTTTAATGGGCGTCATGCCTTTAAAAATTTCATATTCAGTCATTCGGGGTAGACTACACGTTTGATTGGTGTTCCATCTCCTCATACACATCAAAAATAACAATTAGATGGTGTCCCTTTTATTTCACATCATTTTGGGGAATATTTATATGGATCAGATAGTTAAACGCGTGTTTTGGTGTTTTTTAACACTACAAGTGCATTTTCAGCCCCCTTAGGAAAACACCACCTCATATTGACATTTTTTGTACTCAACCATTTCAAAATTTACTCTATGGTTATTCTTGTCTAATTTCATGACATTGAGATTCTATTTGGTTGGTTTTGACCACCAGAAGAAAATTTCAAAGAGTGGAGAGCAATGTGAGGGAGGGAGAGATGCGGGCAGGGGGAGAGACGCGGGTCAGAGTGATGGACGCGGGCAGGGGGAAAGACGCGGGGCAGGGGGAGCGACGCGGGGCAGGGGGAGCGACGCGGGCAGGGGGAGCGACGCGGGGCAGGGGGTCTGGTATGGAGTCGCCGACTGGAGAGCAATGTGAGGGAGGGATCGGGAGAACTTCCAGCGTCAACAACCACTCCAGGCGTGGCCTACATATTAATACAATTATATAAAAATATACATATATAACATCATGTACAATTATAAGTATACACACATTAGTATACATGCACATATATACATATAAATTAAATCCCCCATTGTACGTATAGATATATGTATGTGTTAATATATAAATATGTTAATATGTTTGTATTTTTGTATGAGTAAATATATATATTCATTGTTTTTTATATATGTGTGTGATCAAGAAGTTTTAAATTTATATCCAAATGCAAGTATTTATAACGATATTTTATTACTTGTGCATACATGCATCTAAATATTTTTATATGTACATACATAAATATAAACATGTATACGTATAAATATTTTAGTGAAATTATTTACAATTATACATCTATATAAGTATATACAAATATCAATATTTATAAGTGTATTTGTACAAACACGAATAAAAGTGACCGAGATGCGAGGGGAAAAACGTTGTTGCACATTGACGCTCCTACCTCCTATATTATCGTTGACTGGCGCGGGCACGAAATCATAAACCAGCTCTGAAAACGATTGCACCGCATTAGGTACTGAGGTTCTCCCCTTTCGAGTGACTAAGGAAAGAACCAATACGACTGCCGAAAGCGATAGCAGCAAAAACAGGGTTGGATTTGTGAATGAGAGATACACGTTTCCGAAACTCAAAGGAATTGACGGGAGAATGGAAAATTGCTCCAATGGGCTGAGAACGATCCCCGCTCGAACAATAGCATCCTGAAAGGCTTCACCTCCGACTCCGCCGCCGTTGATGTTCAAATCATCAATCAGGTGCTCAAGAAAAGGGATATCGTGGCTTTCGCCATGGGCCGCTTCCAGAACATCTTGGAAACTCTTGTTAGCCATCAACTCTCCCAATTTGTCGTGTATATCAGATGGAAGCTCCACGATCCGTTCACTGGACGGGTGAAGACCGGCGGGATGATCCTCAACAATACTAGCAGAAATTGAAGACGATCATCGTGAATCGTCGTAGTAGATGCATCCGTCTCATGACTCGTCGTACTACTAGTTGAGTTCCGAATGGGTTCATCACAGTAGAAGCAGTATCACTGGTTCAGACTTTGTTCATCAAACGTTGAAAGTTGTGAACCATTTTGATTCTTTATGGATTGATCCAAAACCTTGATGACTATCGGCAGATGCACATCCACGGGTGTCAATACGGCGAGTGAACGGGGCAACCTTTCGTTCGGGCTCCGGAGCGCAAGGGGTGGAAGCGACCTGAAGGCCATGCACCGGTAGTCTACACGTGAACCAATGTCAGATGGTTGTGCGGGTACGGTATGCCCATCATCGCACCTGTGGCTCTCTCGCTCCCAGCAACACTTGGTATCATCTCTATCACTATATATAAGAGTACTGACCTTCGGGCTCGTTCCCGGCGGTTCCCGCTTCGATCCCAGTACTATTCTACGGTACTCTTATATATAGTGATAGAGATGATACCAAGGTGGAGGGTGCAAGAGTATCATCGATAAGCCAGAAACCATATAGATATGATACCAAGACGATTTCGGAGTAGAGCGGCAGGTAGTTAACACTCGTACACGCTGAGCCAGTGGTATCGCCGGATTCGTACGTACTTGCCGCTATGTTCCACACCGCACACACAAGTACCCGTATCGTGCTAGGTGCAGTAGCTAGCCCCGCGCTAGTCCATCCGTTTCATTCCATCCATCCGCCCATGACGCAGCCAGTATACAATAGTCGAACAACCAAACCGGTCTCATCGTTCCGCCTCCCGAACCCCACGAGTCCGAGTCGAGTTGTCCGGTTCCGATCCCGCGAGTACCTGCGAACACCACCCATTCACGCTGCTCTTCTCATCCCACATGTTCTTCCCACCGTGACAATCTCGGATATAGCTATGTGGTGAGACCGACAACTCCCAACCTCGCCAAAGGTCGTGGAGCTCTGGTTTCGAGGTGCTTTCACAGAGTCGAACTGGGATGATGACCTCTCGGTTCCTTCCCCTCAGTACTCTAATCTAATAGTCACCGTAGTCGATATGCCCACCCAACCACCTCCGCTCCTCACCACATTCCCAACACGCTGAACCGCGCTCAAGTACTCTTCTAATAGTGTCAAGTACTCTAATCTACGGTACTCTTATATATAGTGATAGAAGACTACCTGACCCGCTAGTACTCATCGAGATGCCCGAAACCGTGTACCCCCATGGCCATTCGTTCCGAGTTCCCAGACCACACCTTCCCGCGCTGCATACGGTACCACCTATGGCTGGACCACTTGCTCGCACCCCACTATCAGTATAATATAGGTAGTAGCGTATCACCCCCCCTCTCTGTTGCCCATCGGTCGATTCCTCTACTACCACCTCAGGTTGGGGAAGGACCCAAGCCTTAACCTAAGAGGTGTCAGATCTTTTAGAACCTCTACTACCTATATTATACTGAGTCTATTAGAGTAGAGTACTGAACTATATAGGGTAGAGTAATGATTGGGCGCACTCATCGCTCGACTCGCACTCGTAGGCATACCCTTGGCTCGATCCTAGCTATAACAATATATATCAGTACCCGTGACTATAACAATATATATCAGTACCGTGGTAGGGGGTTGACTACGTTCCCGGGTCTCCATCGCCACCGTAGCCCCCTCTACCAGTTCTGACAGACCTCAGTTGGTACCTCTTTTTTGATGCCTATGGTCGTTTCATCGGTTGCCATTGGACATTGTGGTGTAGTGGTGTCACGGGATCCAAACACCATCCATTCGGTATAATCTAGCCAGGTACTCTTCTATATAGTCTATAGGCACCACTATAGGTACCACTGTAGTGGTCCGATTGACAATATATATCAGTACCAGGTTCGCGAAACGCCAACAAAAGCGAATTGGCCAACTTTTAGAGTAGAGTACGACACCATTCCAGTACCGCTAGTCCTATGCTTTGATGACCCCCATTCAGTACTCTACTCTAATAGTCCTCCATTTCAACTCAACTCCCACCACCTACCTTGCTCAAGCCCCGGGCCTACCCACCTCTACTCGCCCAAGGCCCAAGGACACCATCGTCGTAGCGCAGTGGCTGACCTGCCGTTCCATTGACACCGCATACCGACTCGCGCATTCCCCCATGGTCTCCCGAGTCCATGACTCCATCTCAGTGCATCGCCCATTTGGCCCCCCTTGCTGCCCCCTTCCCATAGGCCAGTGGTGACCGTTCCCGTTTCATAGTATACCTGGATGTCCCGAGCCAATCAACTAGCGTCCCCCACCCTCAACTCACCGAACACCCCCATCTCCATTCCAATATGCACCCACGCGCTGTAGGAATTGAACCTACGACCTTCGGGTTTTGGAGACCCACGTTCTACCGATACTGAACTAAGAGCGCTGGCGAGCAACCTCGTCGACACTAGCCGCCAGGTTTTTTCTCGGTGCACCAGCGTCCACAATGCCCAAAAGGAGTCAATCGATGGTATACCTATATTATACCTTCTACTACCTATATTATATTGTGGTGCTTGAACTGACCCAATCTTGGTGGTCCTTGAACCAAATCGTCCGACAACCCCCAGGACTTTATTGGTATTTAGCATATAAAGTCCACATAGTAGTTATTCCACCTTTCACCCCCACACACACCATTCAACCCCATGATGGGTAATCTATTCGAATATTGGTAGTTATTGATCCTTATTAGTGTATAATATAGGTAGTAGAGGCGGTATTGGCGTCACAAGGCCATTGGGGAGGTACCATGTTCAAGGACTTGGAATTGAGGTTTGTGACACTATTAGAAGAGTACTGATCAACCACCAGGCCACAAGTACTCTTATAATAGTGTCCCCAACACCACATATACGAGTTGGTGTGAGATGCCAGCACCGTGGCCATCCGTTCCCAACCTAGGTGTGCCCAACTGCCCATGGGTGGATTGGCATGGTGGTGGATGAGATGGAATTGGTTTCAAGGAGGTGGTCATTTGGGACCAGTGTCATTCCCGATACGCCATTGGAATGGCATCTTGGAAACCCAAAGCAATTGTAGCCGGAGGATTGTTCAACCTTCTATGACAATAAAACAAATGCCAAGAAAACCTCGTAGCCCCTTGTGATGGTGTCGATGCCAGTTCCGAAGTAGGGTTCCACACCACCGCTGGCATTGGAGTAGTTGTATGGTCGTTCTTCCGAATCGCATAGTCGACATTGCGTGTTCCCCAGGCACTCCCTCTTATAATTGGGAATTTTCACCCGGATCTGGGATCAACCTTTAGCTACATGGGCTTAATTGGGAATCACACTCAGTAGAAAGTAGAAAGAGGCTCATTTCTGCATTGGGAACGAATGGAACCAATTTCGAATAGAATGAACTTCATTTCTATTTGATGATGATGATGATTTGAACTAAACTATTTGATCATTCATCTAGCTACAAGGTCCAATTCTGATTCCTTTTCTCTAGAGAGACTGCGGCAGATGAGTGACTTTATGAAATAAGAGCTGGGAGAGCAGGAGTTTAGAACCAAGCTGATCAAGAGGGAGGGAACTCTATTAGGAGCCAATTTCCGATTACCACCTAAAGATGCTCCGGAAGGCACCATAACGATAGATGTTCCAATGACCAGAGTAATCGGCTCCAACAGAAGGGATTCCTACAGACGGGTAAGCAAGGGAAAGGAAAATCAAGCCGCCTATCGAGGAATACTTCAGGAGGAACGGGTATAGGAGATAATAAGAAATGCCTGCCTGCTCAACCAATAGGGAGTGCTGGCTTATATTGGGTGGACTGGACAACCTAATAAATGCTTTTTTTCATTCCAAAATTTGTATTTGCGATCTCATATACCATACTAACGGGATCAGGTCTCTAAAAAAGAGGTCCACTCCCGAGGAGATGTCAAACCTCGCTTTAAAGGATAGGGGGTTTCTGCTTGACCAAGGAGAATAATAGGGAGAAGGGCCGGGCAGAGGCGACATGGTTTATTTCTTGTGATGGAGGACCCCTTCCATATCATTATGGATGAAAAGCCCCAAGGCCAACTATCCGGAACTATTCTCTTCTATAGACCCTGTATTCGAATAGAACCAGTGCTATGGCTTAGCCGATCTCTGCTACAGTTGTCTTATGCGCTTGGAAAAGCCTAACTGAAGGAGAGACTTTCTGGAAAGAGCAGTTAAATGGTGAATCGGGAAGCTAAGCCTTACACAAAGGAGGCGTTCGCGAGTACTCTCTTTTCTTTTGAGATTCAGTCGGGCCCTTGTATCCCCAAATGGATCTCCACTCCTAGTGTTTCACATCTAGCATGATTAGTTACTGCTTGGCTGACTATTTCTTACTCTTTTATCCTCCTTCTCTATTAGGGCCATTACACTTCGATTCTATATAATGGGTCTGGGAACAGGATATGGTACAGAAGGTCGGTCTCCTTTTCCAATGCCTAGCATGCTGGCCGACCCTACTCCACTCAGAGCAAGACAGCAGACAAAGCCCCCTTTAGGAACTGGGAACCAGGTAGGCTAGGTGGGTGTCTAATCCGCGTAGAAGCTCCTGGTCGAGTGTCTTAGATTAGAACAGCTTCTGTGATTTGTCCTGTTTGTGGCTCGATCTCCTGTCGTGTTTTATTTAGATAGCAATACTCTCTTTAGGCCCACTCCAAGGCACAAAAGGGCATACTCCTACATCTGCGTATTCGAAGCCTGATTGAACCACGGGTAGCTTGTATGATGCCAAAGTGAAGAAGCGTCAGGCTCGACTATTAGCGCTTCTCCCTACTTATAAGTAAGTGAAATCCCCATAAATGGAATGAAAGCACACCATTCCAAAAAGGGGCCTTGTTGTGTCCTAAACAGGCGAAGCGAGGCTATCCTTTTATGGGTAGGCTTTAAGGCCCGATCAAACTTAGTGAGGTATAATTCCATGCTTTACGCCCTAATAGAGGTCTGCAACGAGCCCTTGCGTTAAGTTGAGTCGAGCTTTACCCTTTTTTTGTGCAACTATCAAAGTTAGAGCGCATGCCCCGGGCACCCTAATTTAATCAACTGGTCTCTCTCTTGTCATTAGCTCTGATCTTCTCAAAGGGAAAGGAGACACACTTTTTTTATATGTCAATTCCCATGGTAATTCATTGTAGGCTGTCCCTGTTAGGTTGAAAATCATAAACTGCTGCATAGGGCTTTCCATTTCTGTAGAGCTAGGCAGAAAAGCTGAAATCTCTAGACTCCCCATATTCTATATTCTCTGAATGACCTTTCCTGTCACATATATTGGCTTTGCCAAACCCAAATGGAATTCATTGCCCTATCAGAGTGAAACTCGACTCGCCCTATATAACTCATTTTGTGAAACAAAATAATTACTGAGTCAGAGAACCATCGTTCCGGACTTTTCAACAGATAGCCCATTTCTTCTTGACTTCGTCCATGAGAGAGGCATACTTTAAGCAACCCCACCATACGCTTCAGCTTTCTAAGCCTGAGTGCCCCAAAACACACCCCTTCTTGATAGGATTGGATTTATACTAACATCTTGGGAAGGGGAATATGAAATATGGTGATTTAGGGCTTTCTCTCTCAGCCCCGTTGAGCCCTTCTTTGGCAAATCATAGTGGGTAGGACAAGAAGCTAGATAGGCCCACCCAAAACAAAAGACAAAAGAGCAAGCCTGTTGCAGCTCCCGACTCTAGCGCTTTAAGCATTCCGATATTTCTTTCACCCTTTATAAAGGGTTAGATCTTTCGATGGTCTTAATAGAGTGGAAAAACCAAGCCAAGATTCATCGCTCGAAAGCACGGGATGAGACTTGACTTCTCAGATGCGGATTGATTTCCTGTTGATGGCAGAGTGATCGTATCTGCTGTTCTTGTTGACGACTCCGGTCCTATAGAAGAAGCTGGTATTGGACCGCTTTCCTTGGCTAAAGTAAAGGGGATCGATCCGGGCGAAAGAGGCCAGATAAAACCCCAGACCCGGCATAAGAGAAGAAAAGAAAAAAAAAGAAATGCGGATGAAAGTGATCCAAAGTCAGTAGCCGTTACTTCTGATTCTAGTGGCTATGGCTCATGAGCAGGATAACAAAAAGTAAGGATTCGACTAGCTTTGAGCTCTCACGTAGTTCAGGTTGAATCAGGAATAAGTGGGTGATCTCTTGAAGAAGGGCCTAATTAGGCCAAGTAAGAGTCCATGGTCCAGCGCTGCAAAATACGTCAATAACAGAAATGAGCAAGAAAGGGGAATTCCAAGGTTAGTGATCAACTAGAAAACCCTTTCAGAGGCCCTCCAGTGGATTAGGTATCCCGTACCTAATCGACAAACACTTTTTCGTTCGTAAGCACTGAGCGAGCCACCTTGTCTACGAAGCTTCGCTGCTTCTGCTGCTTGGTGTTCTGAGGAGTTCCGGGCTAAGTATAAGTACGAAGTTTCCAACCTTCTTTGTTCTTTGGAAAGGCCTTCCTTTCACTAGGTTTTATCCCTCGCTTTCTTATTCATATGATGTTGGATTTGAAATGGAAACTAAAGCCTCACCAGCAGCTTCATCTTCAAGTTCTAAACCCTCTGCCCTTAAAAACCGACGTTTTGGACCCTTTGCTAAAGCCATGAAAAGGAGTGGACGGTTGTATTTTGGCCTAGTTGGGCTGGTTCGCCTAATCGAAGAGACCCTACCCCCATATCAAAAGAGTCCATACCTTACTTGTTCACCGTACAAGACCTCCATATCATATGTGTAAAGAGCCCACCTCGGATACGAAAGAAGGACAGGAGTAGTTCCACTAGCCGATGCTTAAGCGTCAACCCTTGCCTCCTCTTCCCCATAAGCCTCATATGCACCTGAAGAAGAGTAATCTTTTGACGAATCTACATCCGTTCAATATTTAGTTCCATCCGGATTGAATTTCCCACCTACCTTGGGATAAGCGGTTGCCGGAAGCTTGAAGCTGACTTGAATGGGCAACACTTCCTCGTAGGGCCACCAAAGCAGGCTCCTTTAGCCGCATCGATTGTTAGAGATCACTTCACACCAACAGAATCGTAAGCTTTCTTCTCCGCCTCAGTCAAGACTGCCTTTCTACATCAAGATTTGGCCCTTTCGATTTCTTCTATGCTTTCTTCTTCAACCCGCTACGCCCCTTCTTTACTTTCGCTCCGCACCTTTAGAAAGTCGTTTTCAAGCCGCTCGGTATTCTATATATATAGTCTAGTAGAATTCCCCTATGAGATTGACCCTGCTGGGATCACTGAATCTTATTCCATATCATCCCATCGCTTCATGCCTTCGACTGAGACCTATCTGCTTCATTCCTGAGTTTCACTTCACTTGGACACAACAAAAGAGGACCAAAGGGGAGAGGGCATTACTTCAAGTCCGAGAAGAAACTCTTCCTTATAATAGAAAAACCTCTCTTCCGAATCAGTCCTCCTATGAGTGAATTGGACCAAGGTTAGTGCTTTCGACTTCCCTTGAAAGGACAGTTGACTTTAATAGGTACTTCTTTCCATCCTGAGAAGGAGATCCTTTGGAAAGTGCCTAGAAACTCTTCTTCATACGCTTATTCTCTGACCAGAACGCCGTACCATGCAACAAGAGTTCCAACCTATTCTTTCTAACTAAGAGCAGATTCGCCGCAACGAGCTTATTGAATGTTGAATGCCAAACCCTACTGACTGAATGGCTTCCCCTCCCTCTTCCGGGCTTTATTGCCACTAGCTTGAATGGGTGGAAGAACGGGGGGAGAGGAGAAGAGTGGCACATTCATTAGGGTTGGAAAAAATTTTGAAAAAGAAAAAGAAAAAGAAAAAGATTAAAAAAACAAAATAATAAATGTAATTATAACATTCTCCTATAATAATAATAATATTAATGAAAATAAAAATAATAAATAAAAGAAACTTTCTTATGATAATATTAATAATTCAATTAATAATAATAAAAAACAACTTCAATAATAATTTAAAAGTGATAAAAATAATAATTTTAACAAAAACAAATCTTTAATAATAATATAATATTTTTATTCATGAGAACATAATATTATCATTACCATGGTAAGTTATATAGTTAACTATATTTAAAATTTTTTACTCATTAAATTAATTATTTAGATGATTCAAATGTCACATCCATAGAGGTTCTCGGGCTAACTACACGGCTTTTGCTAGCCCTGCGGTGCCCACGAACCAGTTCAAATATTAGTATTATTAATAATAATAATGATAATAATAATAAAAAAATTGATAAAAATAAAACTAATAAAATTACTCCCAAAATTTAATAATAATAAAATTCATAACAATAATTAAAATTATAAAAAACATGAAAAATTAAAAAATTTACTCATTTAAATTTTTTGAAGACAGGAATATCACACAATTCCATGGGGGAATCCGCACGGAGTTTCTAGCACAAGCTCTGGCCTTGCGCCCAATGCCGACTGGAGAGCAATGTGAGGGAGGGATCCGGAGAACTTCCAGCGTCAACAACCACTCCAGGCGTGGCCTACATATTAATACAATTATATACAAATATACATATATAACATCATGTACAATTAAAAGTACACTTGCACACATACATACATACACATTAGTATACATGCACATATATACATATAAATTAAATCCCCCATTGTACGTATAGATATATGTATGTGTTAATATATAAATATGTTAATATGTTTGTATTTGTGTATGAGTAAATATATATATTCATTGTTTTTTATATATGTGTGTGATCAAGAAGTTTTAAATTTATATCAAAATGCAAGTATTTATAATGATATTTTATTAATTGTGCATACATGCATCTAAATATTTTTATATGTACATACATAAATATAAACATGTATACGTATAAATATTTTAGTGCAATTATTTACAATTATGTATCTATATAAGTATATACAAATATCAATATTTATAAGTGTATTTGTACAAACACGAATAAATCTATATTAAATATAAGTACAAAAATATATATTATTAAAATTATATGTAAATATAATTAATGTAATTACTTGAAAGTGCATGTGCGCGCGCGGGCGCGCGCACACACACAGGTATAACCAACAACAAATATTTGTAGGTATATTTTAATACATGTGCACACATGCATCTAAATCTTATCATACATACACTAGGACAAAAAAAGGCCTATAACGACCACCAAAAGATGTCGCTAAAGGCCTATAATGGTTGCGCAAGACACTTTTGGCCCATCCCTATTGCCCATAGCGTTCGCCAAATGGCGCACACTATAGACCAAGTTGAGGTCGCCAATAGCAACCGCCAATGACCACCACTATATACTAATTCGGGGTCACCTTTAACGACTTCCATTTGGCAGTTTCTATAGTCCAACCCCGACTATATTTTAAAAATACAATAAATATTTTCAAAATATGTAACAGACCCAAAAATCTCTTTGCCTAATCATTTTCCAAACTCAACACACATCATCGAATAAAACTACAAATTAAAAAATTTAATAAAAAAATTAGTGCAGTAAAAAGTATCACAAGCTAATAATTGAAATGCAATAAAATATTTTAATTAAAACTTAGTACAACATACCAAAGTTATTTGATATTGAAAATATATTAACAATTTCTAATAATTTTTTCAAAATATAAAATCATTTATTAGATCGTTCTGAGCACACCACATGTCCGACTGACCTTCCATCTTCTCATACATGTTAAAAATAATATTAAGTCAGGTTTTCCATTGATTTCAAGTCATCCCGAGGTCGTTTGATATTGATACGACTATTAAAAGCATTTTTTAGTTCTTTATGAAACTAAAAGAGCGTTTTTCATCATCCTGGGAAAACGACACATCCGACTGATGTATACTTGAGCATTTCATAATTAACTCTATGGGTTTCTCATCTGATTTCCCGGAATTCAGAGTTCATTTGGTTCATTTTGACCCCCGTGTTTTTTAAAGGGCGTCAAACCTTTAAAAACCGCATATTCGGTTATTTCAGTCAAACCACTCATGCAATTGATGTTCCATCTTCTCATACATATCAATAATAATAATAATAATAATACGGGTTTCCTATGATTTTACATCACTCTGGGGTTGTTTGCTATAGATTTGACTGTTAAACGTGTGTTTTGGTGTTTTATGACACTAAAAGTGTGTTTTTTGTCCTCTCGGGAAAACGCCACCTCAAATTTACATTTTTTCTACTCAATCATTTCAAAATTTACTCTACGATTATTTTTATCTAATTTCATGGCATTCATATGCATGTTGGTTGGTTTTGACCCATTGATGCACTTATTTAAAAGGTGTCAAACCTTTAAAAACTGCATATTCGGTCGTTCCGAGAAGACCACATATCCGATTGATATTTTTTCAACTCATACACATCATGAATAAAAGTAAGACAATTTCCCTATGATTTCATGTCATTCTAAGTTTTTTATAAATCTAACCGTTAAACACATGTTTTGGTGTTTTATGACACTAAAAATGCGTTTTTTGTCATTCTAGGAAAACAACACCTTCAATTGCTCTACCGTATGATCAACCATTTCACATTTCACTCTATGGGTTATGTCGTCTGATTTATTGACATTCAAAGGTCATTCGGTCGGTTTTGACCATCAGACACACCTTTTTAAAGGGCGTTAAACCTTTAAAAAATGCATATTCAGTTATTTATTATAGAAAAAAGGTCTGATTGATGTGTCGTATACTCATACACATCATGTATAAAAATAAGACAATTTTCTTGTGATTTTAAGTCATTCCAAGATCGTTTTCTATATATCTGAGTATTAACTGCATGCTTTGGTGTTTTCTGACACTAAAAGTGCATTTTTCTTCATCTCAACAAAAAGATTCCTTCTATTGACATAATTTATACTTGAGCATTTCACAATTCACTCTATGGTTATTGTCATTTGATTTCATGGAATTCAGAGGTCCTTTGGTTGATTTTGACCCGAGTGTTTTTTAAAGGGCGTCAAACCTTTAAAAACCACATATTCAGTTGTTTTAGGCAAACCACATGTCCAATTGAAATTACACCTCCTCATACATGTCAAAAATAAAAATAAAATGGTTTTCCAATGATTTTATATCATTACAGGGTTGTTTTCTATATATTTTATCATTAAACATGCGTTATGGGGTTTTATGACACTAAAAGTTCATTTTCGGTCCTCTTGGGAAAACGACGCCTCATATTGACGTTATGTCTACTTAACAATTTCAATAATTACCCTATGATTGTTTTTTTTCTAATTTCATGGCATTCAGATGCCTTTTGTTTGGTTTTGACCCATGGATGCACTTATTTAAAAGCTGTCAAACATTTAAAAACCGCATATTTAGTCATCCCAAGTAGACCACATGTTCGATTGATATTATGTACACTCATACACTCATGAATAATAATAAGACATTTTTCATATGAATTCAAGTCTTTCTGAAATAATTTTCTATAAATCTAACCGTTAAAAGCATTTTTTGGTGCTTTATGACACTAAAAAGACATTTTTTGTCATCCCAGGAAAATAAAAAAATCAATTGATGTATCTTATGCTCAAAATTTTTAAAATTCACTATATGATTTCTATTGTTTGATTTCAGGGAATTCAGAGGTTTTTTGATTGGTTTAGACCACTTGAGTGTTTTTAATGGGCATCATGCCTTTAAAAATTGCATATTCAGGCATTCAGGGTAGACTACACGTTTGATTAGTGTTCCATCTCCTCATACACATCAAAAATAACAATTAGATGGTGTCCCTTTTATTTCACATCATTTCGGGGAATATTTCTATGGATCAGATAGTTAAACACGTGTTTTGGTGTTTTTTTAACACTACAAGTGCATTTTCAGCCCTCTTAGGAAAACACCACCTCATATTGACATTTTGTGTACTCAACCATTTCAAAATTTACTCTATGGTTATTCTTGTCTAATTTCATGACATTGAGATTCTGTTTGGTTGGTTTTGACCACCAGAAGAAAATTTTAAAGGGTTTCAAACCTTTGAAAACCACATATTTGATCATTTCAGGTAGACCACACATCTGATGGACATGTTGTATTCTCGTGCACATAAAAAATAATAATAATGTAGTTTCCATGTGATTTCAAGTCATTCTGAGATTGTTTTCTATAGATACGACTGTTAAACACAGGTTTTGTTGTTTTATGACACTAAAAGTTCATTTTCCATCATTTTAGGCAAACAACGACTTTGATTGATGTACCCCCTACTCAACCACTTCACAATTCAATCTATGGTTGTTATCGTCTGATTCCATAGTACTTGGAGGTCATTCAGTTGGTTTTGAATCCCTATGTTTTTATAGGGTGTCAAAACTTTAGAAGCTTCATATTCAGTCGTTATTCGAAGACCACACATTTGATTGATGTTTCATATCCTTGTACATGTCAAAAATAATAAAAAGATGTTTTACTGTGATTTAATGTCAGCCCGAGGTCGTTTTCATTGGAGCTTGCTATTGGTTTTTTATGACACTAAAAGTGTATTTTCAATCCTCCCAGAAAAACCCCACCTCATATTGACGTTCTATCTACTTGACCATTTAAAAATTTAATCTACGGTTGTTCTCCTCTGATTTCACATCATTTGGATGTCGTTTGATTGGTGTTGACCCACCAGTGCACTTTAAAAACTGCAAATTCGGACACTTCGGGCATACCATATGTTTTATTGACATGTTGTCTTCTCGTACATGTCATGAATAATAATAAGTTGGTTTCTTACGATTTCAAGTCATTCTGAGGCCTTTTCTATAGATGTGACCATTAAACGCATGTTTTGGTTTTTTATGATACGAAAAATTTATTTTCCATCATCCTGGGAAAACGGACCCTTCAATGGATGTACTATATACTTGACCATTTCAAAATACACTCTATAGCAGTTTTCATATGATTTTAAGGCCTTCATTTATATTGATTTTTGATAAACCCCCCCCCCCCTTTCAAGGGATGAGGGGGAACCCTTACAAGGCTCGTAGGCTTAGAGATTACATGGCCCATAGGCTTAAGAGATTACATGACCCGAAGGTCTTAGGGAATTCAACCAGACTTTCAGGATGCATATGTTTTTATATTATTTTAAGGAATTCAAAGGTCGTTTGGTTGGTTTTAACCCCCAGCGTGTTTTAAAAGGGCGTCAAACTTTTAAAAACCATATATTTAGTCATTATAGGTATACTGCATGTCTGATTGATGTATCATCTACCCATACATGTCAAATATAATAATAAGATATTTTTATATGATCTCACATCATTCCAAGGTCGTTTTCTAAAGGGTCGACCGTTAAATGTGTGTTTTGGTGTTTTATGACCCTAAACATACGTTTTTGGCCCTCCTGGGAAAACGCCACATCATATTGAAGTTTAGTCTACTCAAACATTTCATAATTAACTCTATAGTTATTTTCATATGATTTTATGACATTCAGATGATGTTTGGTTGGTTTTGATCCCCGAAATCATCTTTTTAATGGGCAAAAAACCTTTAAAAACAACATATTCAATTGTTCTGGGTAGACCGAGCATCCAATTTATATTCCATCTAATCATACACATCAAGAATAATAATAAAACAATTTTACTATGTTTTCAAGTCATTATAAGGTCATTTTATATAGATGTGACTATTAAACGCACATTTTGTTGTTTTATGACACTAAAAGCACTTTTTTCCATCGTCCCAGGTAAATGAAAAATTGTTATTATGTCATACTTAAACATGTTTCCCACACTTTTTGTGTGTTTTCATCTATTAGTATCCCATCTTTATTTATACATTCCTCCTTCCATAGCACATGGCATGGGATGGAAGTGGATTTAGATTTGGATTCATCAATCTGCATATAAACAAATGAGCATAATTATGTTGTTGTTTCATGTCACATAAATGTGTTACAGTAGATTTAAAATACGTACCAATTTTTATTCAAGTGAAGTGTACCCCATACTTCATTTACGGTATGGGTACATTGGTTTTTTTCCCGTTCCTTATTTTCAGCATTTAGTTGATGTTTCATAAATAAAAAATTCATATTCAATGTGATGAATAGAAATGTTGTCAAAATATGTATTACCTACCATAATATACCTAAAAATACATATCTGCATGATGGATGGTAAATTCATCCCATGATTTTTGTGTTATCATGTGTTCATACATAAGTGATGGGTTCTGGTTTATTTTCCCTTCAACATATTTAAGATGAAATCTCGTTAGAATTGTGTGAAATCCTATGTGATTCTTTCCAGCAATCATTAATAAATATTTCTTGTGGGAGTCATCTATAATAAATTTACTCTATAAGAGATGATGAAGAGTAATTTAACGTTTCATTATTTTATTTTTTAGTAAAATAATGAAATGATATCATAATGTTACTGTAATATCTTCCCACATTAATGTCTTCAGAATGGGTACAACATTGTGCCATGAATCTTCATTAATAGACATGCATTTATGAGTGATGAGTCCAATGTAACCACTAAACATATCCTTTTTGGGGTTAACATGTTGGTCCCATGCATTCTATATTATATTGTTCATTAGTAATTGGTGAGTCATTGTTTAAAGGGATGTTTCAGACCATGCCACAACTATAAGGGTCACACCATGAATGCTATTCTATAGATATTGGTAAATATGAGAAAACATGAATCACATTTCATGATATGTTATGTTAGGACATAAAGGTGGTGAAGGATCTTTGGGATTTATTTTCTAAGTCATTTGGAATTAGGATTCATTCCCTATGGAAATAATTCACATAAAAGAACATTTAATCTCTATAAATATAGTGTTACATGACCCGAATCAATGATTGGGTTTCAATGAAGAATCCTTCAGTTACCCAACCATTCAATCCATGGATTGTTCCAATGATGGTTTAGTTAACATTTGAGGAGAATAATAGGGGTGCACACATAATCCAAATTCTATAGGCACTTGTGGTCGATGAAGGGGAAATCGATGAACATATAGATTTAGATCATTATATCGTGTACATGGGACTATATGGTTATATCCTTACTCCGTTCATTATTCTTATTGATAATAAACTAAGAACAAGATTCAGGACATCATAAACACTAAGGATAAGAAAATTTATAATAAGAGTTTGTGAACCATGTAATTATCCCTTGATCCATGTGAGTTATTTCATTGAATTACTATCATCATTTTACCATCACTATCAAGATCCTTTTTTCACTAATAAGTATTCTAAAATGTGTTTAGATTATGATTTTTTCGTAACCATTGATTCACCCCCACCTTTAAGTATTTTTCTACTCTCACCGAGTTTTTTCGCTTGTATGCGTGGGTAACTATCCTTCCTAGTTGTAGTTGGGTGGTTGGAATTATTATGTGTTCACCATTATGACTTGTTCATGATTTTTTTTGTGAAATGGTCATAGGGTATAATGGCCATAATAAAAGTGATAGTATTTAGAAGGTGGAATTTGAATTGTTGTATTGAGAGCGAATCAGGTAAAGCTTATGGGATATGATATTATAAAATAGATGATGGATATGGGTGGACATCCACAAGTAAAAACCCAATAGATTTTCTAGGGAAGAATGTGGAATTCATTCCCATTAATGTGATGAGATGTCTGACCATTTCAGTTTAACTAGTTTGTTTGTTTGTTTTATAGTGGAGATGAAATATATGGATTAGTAAGTGCTCGGTTGTGTTTTATATATAAAGGTATATTTCAGGAGTGACTATATTATAGTGCATGGGTATAAAAACAATAAAAGGAAGATTATAAAATTCTAGTGGAGATCTAGGAAGGGGTTTGTGTATGTCTTATATGTGTGATGGTTTTTCATCAGTCCATGATAATACAATATGCTTATAAGGTGATGTTTCTCTATTTAAGTGGTTCATATTCTATGGGATAATCGTGATCCATGTTCCCCTTATATGTACACTATGGTCATGGATTATATGAATGGTGACCATTATATTGGTATATTAGGGGTATAGACTCGATTCATAGTGAAAATGGTATTGGTATGTTTGGGTCACAAACTAGATCCATGGTTCCCAATGTTGTGGTATGTTAGGATACAAGAAAGGATCTGTGGTGACTGAGGTGTCTAGATTTTAGGTGTCGAGATAAGATCCACGATCCTCAAGGTATGGGTTTTTAGATTCTTAAATAGGATCCATGGTTCATGTGTATCAGTTTCTTATCAGCCCATATGAGATGCATAGTTCCCAAGGTTTGGGTATGTTTGGGTTTCAGAAAATATCTGTGATGTATATGGTATGGTTTTATTAGGAGATAAGATTGTTTTTTTGGAACCCATGGTTTAATGTATTGATTCTCACTGTATGTAGTGTTATTTGTTTTTTTATTAGTTACCATACAACAATCTTACTTTATTTTTTCATAATGTGTGTTTTTTTATTTATTTGCATACATATATATAAACCTAGTATATTATGATTTATATTAGGTTCCCCATTATTGGTGTCCTACTAATATTTTATCATTCAACCTACAAAAGATCATTAGTGTGTGTATAGACCTTATATAAGATTAATGATTCTTACCACATATTATAAGTGATCATACAAGATTAGGTTGATGTTATTATGTATAAAATGCCTAGGTGGGCCTTGAATACCCTATGCTAAGTCATCCAGACTATTACCATGACCCTCACTTATATCATATCTCCCCTTGGAGATCTCTTAATACAATTATAAGGAGGAAATCCTCTATGTCACACTTCACCAATCCCTATATGGAATATCCTACTCATCACACACACTATGACTCTTATATATCCTTAAGAGGGTGTTCCCCATCATACTTGATATATAAAACTATATTATCCATCTTCTTTAGGCCTAAGACTCTAATACCTACTCAAATATCCTTAGAAAACCTAATTAGGCTATACAAATCTCATACCAAACCCAATCCTCTCATAAACACAACTAGAAACCTCACCTCCATGGAGACATAATCTCTGGATGATCACAAAATCACAAACATTCAATAGAACGCTCACTCTATCTCTTGGTGGATCAAAAACATCCTATTTATTTACCTAGGTTGCTCTTGATTTCTATCCCTTTCACTGGAACACATATACTCATGCATGAATGCACAATCATGCATAAATTGGAACATGGTTTTGTATTATAGGGTCCACCTACCTCAAAAAATGGAGTAACCCCCTCACCAGGATCAACTCATCCTCAACCAAGACTATACATTCCTTATCTAATCTTGAACCAATGATTGAGACCCAATCTCAAGGCAAAATTCCCAAATAATTAATTATGGAAACATATAATTAATTATTCACCTTAATATAATTAGGAGTAATCTTTTAAAAACACACTGGGAAACACAACACCACTTAAACCACACAAAACATGGTCTGTTCATCATACGAGGATAACCTCTAGCTAATACAAACAAAATCTACATCATATGAATTGATTTGAAGATGATATAGTGAAATCATCACACAAATCCTAGTTAAAATCATCCCAGATCATAGGGAAATAAAGGATAATAGTAATGGAGGAAGTATGAGGGAATAACTCACTAACTCACTATAAAAAACTCCCAAGAACAACCCCTCATCAGGGGGGGTCGAAGAGAGGAAGAGAATGGATGAATCCCAAGAACCACCCCAGATTTTCTATTAATGAGCACGCCCCCCACCATTTTTGAAGTATATAGTTTTTTATCTAAATTATACTCATATTCTTTCTCCCCTAACCTAGATACCCATCCTTTGGATTTCAAATAGGTTGAATATAAATAAAGAATGGATGAATGCCAATCGGTTGACAAAAGAGTATGAAGAAGGCATGAAAGAGTTTATCAAGTTTGAAAAAGATCATGCATATGACCCTTCTCAGATCCTTTGTCCATGTTTACGCTGTTTTTATTAAAAACAAATTAGTCCAGAGGAGTTAGAAGAACACTTTATCTGTCACAGAATAGATCAGAGTTATACATGTTGGAATGAAGATGGGGAAACAACGAATGTAGGTAGTGGCTGGGATAACACTGCATTTTATAGATCATCTGATGTGATTACAAGTATGAACAGTGAAGATGACCGTATGGAGTATGTGATTTCATATGAGAATGATGATGAATATCATATTGATGAAATGACAAGGACCGTCGAAGATGAACTTTGTGATTTCCCAAAATTGTTTGAGAAGTTAAAAAGTTGTGCAAAGATGCCATTGTATGCTGGTTGCCCTAAATATACATCATTTTCAGCCGTAATGAAGCTCTATAATTTGAAAGCAGACAACATGTGGAGTGACGCCAGTTTTACGGAACTACTTTCTCTCCTGAATGACATGCTCCCAGAAGATAATTATCTCCCGAGCCGAATATACTACACCAAACAAATACTACGCTCGATGGCTATGATCTTTGAAAGAATACACACCTGCCTGAATAACTGTATACTATTTCTCAAGGACCACAAATCACTTAAATAATGCCCAAAGTGTGGTGCTTCTTGATACAAGAAAGATGAATCCAGTCCTACTAAAGTTGTATGGTACTTTCCAATCATTCCAAGGTTTATGCGCCTATATGGATGTGAGGAGACTGCAGGACAATTGACATGGCATGAAAATACAAGAATTAAATATGGGATACTACGTCACCTGGAAGACTCTCCTAAGTTGAAGAGAATTGATCATGAGTATCCTGAATTTGTAAATGAGTTGATAAACCTTCGTCTTGTGTTATCTACAGATGGAGTGAATCCTTTTGGTTTTCAAAGCAACAATCACAGTACATGGTCGGTTATGTTGGTAAATTAGAACTTACCACCGTGGTTATGCATGAAACGAAAATACATCATGTTATCTATGCTTATATCAGGACCAAAACAACCGGGTAATGATATTGATGTTTATTTATCTCCATTGATCAAATATTTGAAATTATTGTGGGATTCAGGTGTTACATTGTATGATGCTTACAAAAAAAATATTTCACATTGAGAGACATGTTGTACGGGGTGATAAATGACTTCCCTGCTTATGGAAATTTGTCAGGATATAGAATTAAAGGAACTCAAGGGTGTCCCGTTTAAGAACAAGGTACACAATCAATTAGGTTGAAACGTTCATCGAAAACTGTGTTTCTAGGACATCACAGATTTCTACCCCGACGACATAAGTACCGATCTTGGATGACATCATTCGATGGAAGTTTAGAAGAACGCACAACACCGCCTCCACTAACAGGTGATCAATTGTTTGAGAAAGTTAAAAATGTGGACACTAATTTTGGTAAACCAGCTTTGAAAAACCTTACGAAAATCGGTTGGAAAAAGAGATCGGTTCTTTTTGAATTACCATACTGGAATTGTCTGTATGTCAGATATTTTCTTAATGTTATGCATGTATAAAAATATGTATTTGATAGTTTCATAGGCACATTACTAAATACACCTGGAAAAATAAAATATGGAATTAAGGCTAGGTTGGACATGGTTGAGATGAGAATACAAGAAGAGTTGGCACCAGTGAAGGGTGAAAAACGAACATTTCTTCCTTCTGCTGCTTACACTCTTTCCAGGAAGGTGAGATATCAGTTTTTCAACTTCTTGAATGATGTAAAGGTTCCAGAGGGGTATTCCTCAAATATCAGGAACCTCATGTCAATGAGAGATTTTAAGTTAAAAGGTCTGAAATCACATGACTGCCATGTTTTGATGTAAGATCTCATTATTATTGCTTTACGTTGAATTTTTCCCAAGAATGTCCCTCATACATTAACAAAACTATATTTCTTATTCAAATATATATGCAGTAAAGTTATAGACCCAGTGAAATTGCCAACTATGGTAAGAGAAATTTCGGTCATATTATGTGAATTAGAAATGTTCTTCCCGCCTTCATTTTTTGATATGATGGTTCATCTGATGGTCCACTTGGTGAGAGAGATTCAACTATGTGGTCCTGTACATTATAGATGGATGTACCCCATTGAACAGTATATGAATATTTTGAAAGGGTATTTAAAAAATTGAAGTCGTCTAGAGGGTTTTATTGCAGAGTGATATATTGTTGAGGGAGCCGTTGAATTCTGTACCGAATACCCATCTGGTGTGGAAAGCATTGGCCTACTGAAATCTCATCACACTGGGCGTCTTGAGGTTGAAAGAATTTCTGGAAGACAGGTTGTCAAAATCAATATTACAAATCGGGAGCAGTCCCACCTTTTTGTTTTGCATAACAATTTCGACGTTGAACCATATGTTGAAACCCACAAAGAAATTCTTAGGCATTTTAATCCATCTAGGGATGAAAAATGGATGTCAGATACACATAATCGATAGTTTATAAGATGGTTTCGAGACCATATTTTTAAGAAGTTAGATGAAAATCCAGAGTCAATTTCAGACTGACTTCGATGGCTAGCCGGAGGACCAAGTGTGTATGTATTATCTTACAGTGATTATGTAGTTAATAGTTATACATTTTATACTAATAAACATGATGAAGACAGTACCATGCAAAATAGTGGGGTAACACTTGTGGCTGAAGCGATGCATGTTTCCGGTGCTAAGGACAGAAATACAATTTATGCAAATATTTCATACTTTGGCATCATCAAACAAATATGGGAGTTGGATTATACATAATTCCAAGTTCCAATTTTTCAATGCAAGTGGGTTGATAACAGGAGTGTTGTTAAAATAGATGAATTGGGATTCGTGAAAGTTGATTTCAGTAAGGAAGGGGAGAAAGGAAAACTGTTTATAATGGCATCACAGGTAGTGCAAGTATTTTATGTTCCAGATCCCACAAATCGAAACTGGTCAATTGTTCTGTTATCGACCAAAACAATTGAAGGGTCATATGAAAATTCAATGGACGAAGACCCTTTCATTGGGACTTTGCAATCATTTCTCAATGGGCCCAATGTAGATGACGTTTTGTATGTCATAGGAGACAACAATGAAGGGATATGGATAGTCGATAGAGGGGTCAAATCCCTTTATCCTTAAAAAAATAGATTTCAATAATCAGGTTATTTTTTTATTGTAATATAGATTGTGTTACCTTATGTTATTATCTGTTCGCTGCTACTTTTATGTGATCTAAATTAAATGTTAAACCACTTTTGTAGATAATTACTTCTGCACCTGCTGATGCACACAATCCCGAGACACAACATTTTTCTCAACCTATTGCAGATGGTCCCACTAATGAGGTACAAGAGGTCTCTCAACCTGTTGCAGCTGGTCCCACTGCTGAGGTACAACAAGTTTCTCAACCTGTTGTTGTTGGTCCCACTACTGAGGTATAACAGGTTTCTCAACCTGTTGTTGTTGGTCCCAGTGCTGATGCTAGCACTTAAGAGGAACATAAGGATGATGCAAAAACCGAAGAAATGGTAGTTAATGAAACCGCGGCGGCCCAAAAAAAAAACAGGTGCACCGTAGTTTGACAGTCTTAGCCAAAATCCTTAAGGCAAAATCAAAAGGCATAAAATATGAGGTGGGATTGAATAAGCGAGGCCAGCATGTAAACCCCAACAAAGCCATGTTTCATAGATACATTGGAATCATCACTCGGAAATGCGTGTCGATTGATATAGAGTCGTGGAACTATGTTGTCAGCTGGCTGAAAACATTAATGTGGGAAGAGATTACTGTAACATTATGATATCATTTATTTAATTTATTAAAATAAAATAAAATAAAATACTAAAATATTGACTAACTCTACATTATCTCTTGCAGAGTGCATTTATAGTATATGTCTCGCACAGAGAATATGTATTAAGACTTGCAGGAAGGGTTCATAGAGGCTTTCTCACCATTTTAATGAAATGTCATCTGAAAGATGATGAAAGGGAAAATCAAGCCGCACCACCCTCCTATTTATGCACACTTGATATCCCAAGGAGCGTGGGATGTGTTTTGCAACAGTTGTGCAGAGCATAATTTTCAGGTACATTGTGTTTGGTAACACGTTGTTTAACATTTCTTGTATTCATCACTTTGATTGACAGTTTTTTATTTATGAAACAGCAACTGAGTGCTGAAAATAAAGAACGGGCAGCAAAACCAGCGTACCCCTACCGTAAAGCAAGGCTGGGGTACGCTTCAATTGAAAAACAATTGGTACGTATTTTAAAAGTATTGTAATACTTTTATGTGACATAAAACAACATTGTAATCATGTTTCTCTATTTATATGCAAATTGATGAATCAAAATCCCAAGCCACTTCTATCCCACGCCATGTGCTATGGAAGGAGGCTCGTGTTAATAAAGAGGGGAAACTGGTAGATGAAAACACACAAAAAGTGTGGGAAACATGTGTAAGTATAACATAATATAAATTTGTTTTTCTTTAAATCATTATTACATCATGATGATTACTTATTTTCCCATATTTTCTATTTGACATAGTCACAGGAATCAACATCACCCGCACCGGATGTGGACATACTTTCAGCAGCCTTGAAACCGCCAGAATAGTATGGTCGTGTCAGAGGTGCGGGTTTTGGGGTGACACCCCGGACATATTTTAAAAAAAACAAGAGGGGGAACAAACTAAAGAAATGAAAATTATGAGAGATAGAATATCTACCCTTGAATAAAAATTCCAAAGTTAGGGAGAGTTGCTAGAAACTTTGATGGGGGAGAGGCGAAGAGAAGAAACAACTCAAGAACAACCCACCCCACCCCCCACCAGCTTTGAGGCGAGCCATTCCCCTCAAAGACCAGACTTAACAAAGGTAATCAATGTTCTAATATTTTTTTTTTGTGAAATGTGAATCACATAGACACTGATACCTTTCTTGTAATGATATTCTATAGGGTGAAAATGACTGTGATTTATATCTGTCAACTCCCACCCATCGCCTTGTAGCGAGGGCTACGGTGTTTAATATGCAGAATGACATGCTACACTCCAGACCACTTCCAACCGGTCATGTCAAAGTGTTGATTAACGTAGCTTATGATCCAAGAACTGAGCTACCCATGCCAAATGACGATGACAACATTCATACGGTGGAAAAAGCTGTTGGAACATTCATTGCATGGCCGTCAAATCTTGTAAAAAAACATGTCGTCCAGGAGGTATTCATTTCCAATTCATTTTTCAAGAAGAACCTTTAACAGTTAATTAGAAAAGGGATGAACCAATGAATGTTATTACAGAAGGACAAAAGGAAGGAGCTAAAATGAAATAACGGCTCAAAAGGATCAACCAACCGATCAAAATGATCTACTGAGGGTACCTTCACCCCGCCCGTTCTATATCCAAATTTAATATCATTGCAAGCTCATGTGGATAAAAAAATGAAAGGTGGAAATAATCACACAATTTTTTGTGAAAAAGATATGTACGGAGAAGAAACATTAGATTTCATTAGTGTTGACGTTGTAGCTGAAATCATCACATATGACTGGCTAGGCGCCTTAGTTATAAATGTATACATGGGGTATGTTTTCATGATTTGATTTTACAGAAGCTGATATACTATGATAATTATGGCTAAATACATTTCATATTTTTCGCAGGTGTATATATGAAAAACAACTGAAGGTATTTACCTGTGAAAACAAATTTGGACTCGTTAGTCCTCACACCATGTCTACACAACAAAAAGAAATAGATTCTGATTTTCAGGCTGAATTAATGTCAAACCTACTCAGAACATTTCAATGCAAAATTATGTCTGACAGGCTCTTTTTAATAACAACATTATAGGGGTAAAACTCTACATTTTAATCATATCAATTATATTTTCATTTCTATCATTACTTATTCCTTTTTTTTTGTTTTTAGACAGCATTGGATGCTCATTGCAGTCAATTTGGATACTCCAAAGATTTATTTTCTTGATTCACTTCATGGATATCCCACAAACCGACCACACATGATGGCGATTGTCAATTTGTAATACACTAGATCCAACATTTTAGAACTAAATATCTAGTTATATAATTTATATTATCTTTTAATGAGGATTTTGTTATGATAGGGTGGTGTATGAATATCGTCTAAAGGCTAGAATGAATCCAGGGTCTAAGGACGACAAGGAACATAAGATCTAAAATAGAAAAGTATTAGGGTATATATAATTATATTTCACTATCCAAATACATATCAAAACAGATTACTTATTTTTCTCGATGTTTATGCAGTGTCTGAAACAAACAAATGGAAAGGACTGCGGTTATTATGTTTGTAAATTTATGAAAGAGATCATATTTCATTAACAAACTAGCATCCCTGAAGAGGTATTTCTGGAAATAATTACTATTTAATTTAAAATATTTATTAATCCTTTGTGCATTTATGTTTTTTCAGCACTACTATGACTATCACAAAAAATCTTATTCACAAGATGATATAGATGTGTTTAGAAACAAATGGGCAGCGTACCTGATTGAAGAATGTAAACAAATAGGACAATGAAGGTGAATTCCTAAAACTTATGTTATCTTTATATGATCATTGATATATCCCATGTTTACACTTATTGAGCATCTATGATCACCCTTTCTTATGTTTCATATCCTTAGATTAAGAAAAATGGATTTAGAAATGATTTGAGTTTTTAGTAAACAGTAACTTAATGAGAGACTCTTATGAACTACTGATATATGGAAAACCAAGAAAACACTTTCAAATTGTTTTGATACTTTAGGACAACAATCCATGAGTCATTTTTGATGCGTACGAATCGACCACACCTCAATCCGACGCACAGTGTGACCAGTATGACTAAAAATCTCTGATATCAGTTTGAAATTGACATTAACTTTAGAAAAAAATACAAGTGACATAGAGAAAACTGAGAAAACGCGTTCAGATTGTATTGATACTTTAGGAAAACAATCCATGAGTCATTTTTGACATGTACGAATTGACTGCACCTCAATCCAACGCACGATGTGACCAGTATGGCTAAAAGTGTCTGATATCAATTTCAAATTGACATAAACTTTAGAAAACAACACAAGTGACAAATGAAAAACCAAGAAAACGCATTCAGATTGTTTTGATAATTTAGTACAATGATCCATGAGTCATTTTTGACGTGTAAGAATCAACCGCACCTCAATCCGACACACGGTGTGACCGGTATGGCTAAAAGAGTCTGATATCAATTTGAAATTGACATTAACTTTAGAAAACAACACTACTAACATACGGAATACTAAGAAAACAGGTTCTTATAGTTTTGATACTTTAGGAAAATGATCCATGAGTCATTTTTGAGGTGTACGAATCGACCGCACCTCAATCTGACGCACGGTGTGACCGGTATGGAAAAAAGTGTATGATATCAGTTTCAAATTGACATTAACTTTAGAAAACAACAAAAGTGACATACGTAAAACTGATCAAACACATTCAGATTGTTTTGATACATTAGGAAAATGATACATGAGTCATTTTTGACGTGTAAAAATTTACCGCACCTCAATCTGACGCATGGTGTGACCGGTATGGCTAAAAGTATCTGATATCAGTTTCAAATTTACATAAACTTTAGAAAAAAAACACAAGTGACATATGGAAAACCAAGAAAACACATTCGGATTGTTTTGATACTTTAGGAAAACAATCTATGAGTAATTTTTGACGTGTAAAAATCAACCGCACCTCAATCCGATGCACGGTGTGACTGGTATGGCTAAAAGTGTCTGATAGCAGTTTGAAATTGACATTAACTTTAGAAAATAACACTACTGACATACGGAATACCGAGAAAACGCGTTCATATTGTTTTGATACTTAAGGAAAATTATCTATGAGTCATTTGTGATGTGTAAGAATCAACAAAACCTCAATCCGATGCACGGTGTGACCGGTATGTCTAAAAGTGTCTGATATCAGTTTCAAGTTGACATAAACTTTAGAAAACAACACTACTGAAATACGGAATACCGAGAAAACGCATTCGGATTGTTTTGATACTTTAGGAAAACAATACATGAGTCATTTTTCACATGTATGAATTGAACACACCTCAATATGATGCACGGTGTGACCGGTATGGCTTAAAGTATCTGATATCAGTTTGAAATTGACATTAACTTTAGAAAACAACACTACTGACATATGGAATACCAAGAAAACACTTTAGTATTGTTTTTATACTTTATTACAACGATCCATGAGTCATTTTTGATGTGTATGAATCAACCACACCTCAATCCGACGCATGGTGTGACCTATATGACTAAAAGTGTATGATATCAGTTTGAAATTGACATAAACTTTAGAAAACAACACTACTGACATACGGAATACCGAGAAAACGTGTTCAAATTGTTTTTATACTTTAGGAAAACGATCCATGAGTCATTTTTGACGTGTAAGAATCTACCGCACCTCAATCCGATGCATGGTGTGACTGGTATGGCTAAAAGTGTTTGATATCAGTTTGAAATTGACATTAACTACACAAAACAACACAAGTGACATATGAAATATAGAGAAAACACATTTTTATTGTTTTGATACTTTAGAAAAACGACCCATGAGTCATTTTTTAGGTGTATGAATCGATCTAACCTCAATCTAACGGACGGTGTGACCGGTATGACTAAAAGTGTCTGATATCAGTTTCAAATTTACATTAACTTTAGAAAACAACACAAGTGACATACGGAAAACTGATCAAACGCGTTTGGATTGTTTTGATACTTAAGGAAAATGATCCATGAGTAATTTTTGACATGTACGAATTGACCTCACCTCAATCTGACGCACAGTGTGACCGGTATGGCTAAAAGTGTCTAATATCAGTTTCAAATTGACATAAACTTTAGAAAACAACACAAGTGACATGCGGAAAACTGAGCAAGCATGTTTATATTGTTTTTATACTTTAGTAAAATGATCCATAAGTAATTTTTGACAATTACAAATCAACCTCACCTCAATCCGATGCACGGTGTGACCGGTATGACTAAAAGTGTGTGATATCAGTTTGAAATTGACATTAACTTTAGAAAACAACACAAGTGACATACAGAAAACCAAGAAAATGCGTTTGGATTGTTTTGATACTTTAGGAAAACTATCCATGAGTCATTTTTGACGTGTACGAATTGATCGCACCTCAATCCGATGCACGGTGTGACCAGTATGGCTAAAAGTGTCTGATATCAGTTTGAAATTGACATTAACTTTAGAAAACAACACAAGTGACATACGGAAAACCGAGAAAATGTGTTTAGATTGTTTTGATACTTTAGGAAAACGATCCATGAGTCATTTGTGACATATAAGAATCGATCACGCCTCAATCTGACGCATGATGTGATCATTATGGCTAAAAGTGTCTAATATCAGTTTCAAATTGACATAAACTTTAGAAAACAACACAAGTGACAAACAGAAAACCAAGAAAACGCGTTCGCATTGTTTTGATACTTTAGGACAATGATCCATGAGTCATTTGTGACGTGTAAAAATCAACCTCACCTCAATCCGATGCACGGTGTGACCGGTAAAGCTTTTCATTAGATAAAGAATCGGTATTTATTAAATGAGATAAATCATCCAAAAACATCTTGATTTTACATTATTCCTTTTCATTGTTATCAGAATGAAAACATTTGAGTTTATCATTTCCATATTTTAGTTTCACATTTCCATATTAACGTATTATTTCATATTAATGTTTTAATTTATTTCATTATTGTATTACTAACATAATATTTTTTTTCTTATATAGGTGAATTTTTTTTTCTTGAGTCCGGATGCGTTGTTCAACAACAAATACCATGGACGACAATTTTTGAGAGAGGATCACAGATATCAAAGGATGAAACATTAAAATTTATAACTGTTGTTGGATAATTGTAATTTTAACCATGAAAAACATTGTTTGAAATGTATATAGTAGTGTGTTTTTTTTGTATTCATGATGTTAAGTGGATGTATATAGAATTGTTTGTCAAAATATTGTGTGCGGGTGCTATTTTGTGCAGGTGTGCAGGTGCTATTTTGTGTAGGTGTGCTGGTTTGTGCAGGTGTGCAGGTGTGCAGGTGCTGGTTGTGCAGGTGCAGGGGAAGGTGCCTTTATCAGCACTTTTTGAGCGATGATAAAGGACACCTTTAACGGCGCTAAAAGAGCACTGATAAAGGGCCCTATTATCAGCAATCTGGGTAGCGGTGATAAAGCCACCCCTTTATCAATGCTTAAAAAGCGATGTTAATGCCGGCGTAGATAAAGGCGGTGTCCCCTATACCAGCGCTATGAAAAGTGTTGATAAAGGTAGCCTTTATCAGTGCTAAAAAAAGCACTGATAAAGGAGACCCCCCCCCCCCCTTTATCTACGTCGGCATTAATAGCGCTTTTCTAGCGCTGTTAATGTCGGTTTTTAACGCTGATAAAAGTCCAAGTTGTAGTAGTGTATATATTTATATAACAGTAATCTTAATAAATTAATAATAATTATAAATTTAATCTATAATTGCAATAGTAATAAAAATTATACCACAATGGTAGAAATGCTAATATTATTTGTTTCATTTTTAATGATAATAGTATGATTCTTAATAATAATAATAATATAAATAACTATTTTAACAATTCAAATGATAATAATAATTTTAATAAAAATAAAAATTTTAACAACAATAAAAATTCAAAATGAAACAATTAATTAACATTTATTTATTCACTTTAATTCATTGAAGATGAAATGGCCACGTAATTGCCTGGGCGAAGCCATGCGGCATCGTGCTCTGCCCGTGCATCCAATGACGTCGAACCCAAAACCTGCATTTTTTTAAAAAAATAACTTAAAAATTTTGTCTGGGACTCACCCCAGACCCAAACAAAAATATTAAAGGGTATAAAAATAATTAAATAAATTTTTACACACAGGTCGGAGTGTGAAAGTGTATATATATATGTATAATATTTTTCAAGTTTCTGCATGAAATTTGGCTTAGTCAATGTGTGGGATAAATTTCAAATATTTTAAAAACATATTGTATTTAATTTTTTATCATTTTATAATGAAATTTAGTATGATAAAATTCAGAAATTTTATCTATATTTTTATAAATATCACAGAGACATACATGCACCCACAGATGCACAAATAGATTATTTGTTTCCAATTAATTTCATTTGAAAAAATTTAGTTTTGTATAGGCATGTAAAATATATGTTAAAATGAAGAAGTTGTGTTACCATTACAATTTATAAATTAATAAAATTAACTATATCTAATTTTAATAAATTTATACTATATTTCTAAAAAAATATTCTGTTTTTATGATTTCCTGTTAAATTTTATCATGTTATGTGACTAAGATAAATTTTATTTTTTGAAAAGTTCTTATAATAGTTTTTTCATACTCGAGCATAAAATGTGTATTAAATATGATGACTAATTTTTTTTATATAAAATTTTGATGGGAGAAAAGGTGAGATTTTATGTATGGAAACAAATCAAACGTTCCCCATTAACGTTTATAATTTAAAATTTCATTTTTTTCAATGAATTAAAATATATTTTTATATATCATTGGTCAAAAAGTGAATTATAACTTTAATGGTTACACTTTGGTTGTAGAAGTGAAAGATTCAATGAATTAAAAAATATGGAATCATTAAAAACTGGAATGAATTGCAAAAAAATTTATCAAAAAACCCAATATGAAAATCATAGAAACAAGTAATGAAATAGTTAATGGGGGGAAATTACACATTTTTAACATAGTTTCAATTTCATATAAGAATTAGCTGAAGTTAATTATATTTTAAAGAAAAAAAATAAGATTAATTTTTCCTTGCACTTTGAAATAATTAATTAAAGTAATAAAATATTTTAAAAAAAGGCCAATAAAAAATATAAAATTGTGCATCACGCAATATATTTTTTTTACATAATTATATATGTTTGAAGTAATTAATTTTCACAAATTAAAATAATGAAGTAAAAAACAATGAAAAAAGTGGTAAATTTTAGGATAATTTTTTTCTAGGAATATATGATGTAATGTTTGTAATTTTAAAATTTCCCATCCATTATGAAATAAAATAGTTTTTTATTCAGTCAAACATTCAACTCTTTTTAATGAACCCATTCAAATTTATAAAGAGCCTAAAATACATTATGGGGGGAAATAGTATTCATAATATTGAGATATTTCTTTAACAAAAATTTTCTTTCGCTAATTTAGTTGTTTAATCTGGTGATCACAAAATAATTTTTGAAAATTTTACATACAAAAACTATACTTAAAAGGTGGTAAAAAAAGTTATGATTTATTATTCTTAAATATTTTCATTATTTAACTAACTTTTTACAACTTCCATAAAATTGAGTTGGTCAATTCTAATTGTATATTTAGATTTTGGGATATCCCCGCTATTAAAATGCTTCATAATGACCACAATTTGTTTCCATGCAATCCCCACTTTTTTTATAAATTTATAAATTTAGATGATAAACATATTAATTATATATAATTATAAAATTATAAATATAATAAATATATTTCTTATAATTTTAAAATTATATAAAAAAATATTTATTTTTTTATAATTATATATTTGGGAAATATATTTATAAATATTTGTATATATTTATATATTTATATATATTTATATAATGATAAAATTATAAATATAATAAATATATTTATTATGAATTTATAATTATAAACTAATATTTAATTAATTACATTTACAATTATAAATATAAATTCAATTATTTAAATAATTATAAGATTATAATAAATATATTTATTACATTTATAATTTTATTATATATAATTATAAAATTATAAATATAATAAATATATTTATTATAATCTTATAATTAATTAAATTAAATATATATTTATTTATACTTATAACTATAAATAAATAAATATTTATTTATAATTATAAAATCATAATAAATATAATTCCTGTATTTATAATTTTATAATTTTATAAGTATATATAATAAATATATTTATTATAATTTTATAATTATTTTCAAATATATATATTATTTATAATTATAATTATAATTATTTGTATATATTTATAAATATATTTATATAATTACGTATATTTATAAAATTATAAATATTATATATATATATATATATTATAATTTTATAATTATTTAAATATAATTATTTATTTATAATTAAAATTATAAATAAATATTTTTATATAATCATTTATTTATTTATTTATTAACATATGAATATATTTATATTTATATTTATAAAATTATAATAAATGTATTTATTGTAATTTTAAAATTATATATATATACTCAAAATGTATCGGTTATGGAATTGAAGACCAATCCCATGACCCCAAATTTTTTAAAAGAAAATAACATACAAAGTGGAGACAAGACAAACTGGGCATAAAATGCCTACAATAATTATATATATATATATAGTTATAATAATAACTATAAGTAAATATATTCAAAATGTATTTATATATAATTAAAAAATTATTATTATAAATATAATAAATATATTAATTAATTTAAATATATTTACTGTAGTTTTATAAGAATTTATGATAACATAATAAGTTCTTAGGTATAACATGAATGAATCATACGGGTGTCAATTTACAAATGAAAATTCATAATGATGAATAGATAACATATGACTGTGCACATCATAATATGGGTAATCCTAACATTTGGAACATAACTCACAATCACATCCACAAATAAACTTTATGATTATATAGCATCAATTATACTCAGGCATCAATTTATAAACATAAATAACGACAATCATGTCCATGAATATCATCATTATCTAATGATATATATATATATATATATATAGACCAAATTTATTAGACATATATTTATTTAAATATATATATATATATATATAATTGTAATTATAAATAAATATTGTTGAAAAGTATTTATATATAATTATAAATATAATAAATATATTTATCATTTAAAAAAATTATTTTAATTTTATAATTATTTAAATGTATATCTATTTATTTATAAACTTATAAATACTTTTTTTAAAACATTATATATATATATATATATATATTTGAATTATTAAAATATATATTATAATACATCATATTTATATTAATTATAAACATGCGTTTTTTAATTAATGTATATAAATAAACATTATTTTTGAATATAAATATTATAATTATATATATATATATTAATAATATTTTTTATTTAAATGATTTATCACTGCTAATAATAGCGCTGATATAACTATCCTTTATAAGCGCTAAAAAACTAATGAAGTATACACCTTTATGAGTTCTTTTTTAGCGCTAATAAACATAAAATTTATGAAGTGCTTTTAACGGGCACTGATAAAGGTGATGATTTTATTAGCACTTTCTGCTTAGCGCTGTTAAAATTTGGCACATCCCTTGTCCAAATCTCTGGTAGTGATTATAAGATTGAATCTCCAAATTTATAAATTTTCTTTGTTTATGTTTAAAAAAACAATTTTTTTAACTTTTTTTAAAGAAATTCCCAAAATAAGGGGTGAAATAAAATTTAGTATTGAATGAGCGCAGTTGTAAAGATTTAAAAAAAATATTTTCCACCTTGTATCTTATCAATAATTAAAATTAATTATATGTATTGAGTGAGATAATTTTTTAATATATGTTGTATATATATATAATATTTTTCATGTTTTTGCATGAAATTTTTATTAGTCAATGTGTGAGATAAATTTAATTTATTTTAAAAAACATATTATATTTATTTATTTATTCAAATTTTATGAAGAAATTCAGTATGATTAAATTCAGAAATTTTATAGATGTTTTATAAATATCACATAGACATACATGCACCCATAGACACATAGAGAGATGATTTGTTTATGATTAATTTCAGTTGAAAATTTTAATTTTGTTTTATAGTGTAAAAGATATTTTAAAATGAAGAACTTGTGTTACCATTACATTTTATAAATTAATAAAATTCACTATATCTAATTTTAATTGATTTATAATATAAGACAAAAAAATATTGTGTTTTTATGATTTTCTTTGAAATTTGATCATTTTATGTGACTGAGATAAATTTTAATTTTTGATAAGTTCTTGTAAAATTTTGTGCATACCACGAGAAACAATTATAAAGTTATAAAATGTTCATTGAATATGTTGACTTTTATTTTTTGATATAAATATTTGATGAGAGAAAAGGTGAGATTCTATGTATGGAAACAAATCAAACGTTCCCCCATTAACGTTTTTAATTTGAAATTTCAATTTTTGTTCGTGAATTAAAATATATTTTTATATATCATTGGTCAAAAATTCAATTATAATTTTAATGTTTACACTTCAATTATAAAAGTGAAAGATTCAATGATTTAAAAAAATATGAAATCGTTAAAAACTAGAACGAATTACAAAAAACAACACAATAAATATTTTTTGATAAAAAAGTCCAAACACATTAACTATAGAGAAACTACCAGTGAAATAGTTAATGGGGGAAATTTTCAAAATTTCAACGCGGTTTCAATCTCATATAAAAATTAGCTGAAGTTAATTGCATATTAAATAAAAAATAAGATTACTTTTATGTTGCACCGTGAAACAATTAATTAAAGGCGTGAAATTTTTTAAAAAAAGGCCAATAAAAAATATAAGATTATGCATCACGCAATATATTTTATTTTTACATAATTATATATGTTTGAAGTAATTAATTTTCACAAATTAAAATAATGAAGTAAAAAAATGAAAAAAAGTGGTAAATTTTAGGATAATTTTTTTCTAGGAATATATGATGTAATGTTTGTAATTTTAAAATTTCACTTCCATTATAAAATAAAATAGTTTGTTATTCATTCAAACATTCAACTCTTTTTAATGCACCCATTCAAATTTATAAAGTGCCTAAAATGGATTATGGGGGAAAACAGTATTCATAATATTGAGATATTTCTTTAACAAAAAAATTCTTTCGCTAATTTAATTGTTTTATCTGGTGATCACAAAATAAATTTTAAAATTTTTACATACATAAACTATACTTAAAAGGTGGTAACAAAAGTTATGATTTATTATTCTTCAATATTTTCATTATTTGACCAACTTTTTATGACTTCCATAAAATGAGTTGATCAATTCTAATTGTATATTTAGATTCTTGGATATCCCCAATATTAATATGCTTCATAATGACCACAATTTGTTTCCATGTAATCCCCACATTTTTTCTATTTAATTATGTCCATCCCACAGAGCTTCTCTGTGGCTTCCCTCTCCCAACATTCTCTCCTCCATCTCTCCTTTTGCAAGCTACTAACGTCCTCCATTAACTTCAATGTCGAGAACAATGCCTTTAGTCTCCTCTTCTATCCTAGAGTGCAAGAATCCCTCTTTCCACCACCCCTCCACCATCGCTTCGACGTCGACAACGAGACGACCATACCCTTCTCCTGTGTTCATGAGGAGGCCTACATTCTCCTCGGCACTTCTTGATCGCATAGACGCCTCCTTGGACCAACCCCACAGCGGCATCACCTATCCACCCCTTTCAACGTTGGGTGGCTATGGCTTCGGAAGAATGAATGAAGGGATGACTGATTCGTTGGGTGACATCTCTCCAGGTGGGATATGTTCCACCGCCCAGGTAGAGTCGCATTCGAAGGACTGGTCTCAGGAACCGCAGTCGAGCTCCACCTTGGCAGGCGCTATCCCCACTGGGGTTTCTGTATCGACGATGATTGTTCCTTTGGAGGAAGAGAGTATCCATTCTCGGCACCACCATATTGAACAGCCCATGTTGGTGAAGGAGAAATCCATGGCACGTAAAATGTACACCAGTTTGAAGAACATGGCACATTCCCTTTTCTTCGGCTCCCGCCGTGCCATGAAATCGGATAAGCCTTCTTCTACCGCCATCGTACCATCCCGACATTCTTGTTTGAAGAGTGGGATGCCAGGCTCTTCTGCCACATCCTCAAATGTTAGTGGCGATCAGACTAGAAGTGTGCACTTCTGTACACTGGTGAGCCAGGTTCTTCAACCTCCTCCGACCGTGAAATCAGACACCCCTTCTTCTACTGCCCCCACCCCATCCCTGCGTTCTTGTTTGAAGAGTGGGATGTCAGGCTCTTCTGTTGTTTGTGGCGATCGAGCTAGAAGCGTGCACTTCAGTACTCTGACGACCAAGGGCATGAAATCGGACACCCCTTCTTCTACCGCACCCACCTCATTCCCACGTTCTTGTTTGAAGAGTGGGACGTGAGGGTCTTCTGCTGTCTGTGGCGACCAGGCTAGAAGCGTGCACTTCAGTACTCCGGTGACCATGGGCGTGAAATCGGACACCCCTTCTTCTACTAGCCCCACCCCATTCCCACGTTCTTTTTTGAGTCGTGGGATGTCGGGCTCTATTTCTTCATCCTCCAAAGTAAGCGGCGACCAGGGTAAACACGTGCATATCTGTCCTCAGGTGAGCGAGGGTGTAAAATCGGACACCCCTTCTTCTACTGCCCACACCCCATTCCCACATTATTGTTTGAGGAGCGGGGCGTCGGGCTCTACTGCTTCATCCTCGAAAGTAAGCAGCGATCAGGCTAAACATGTGCACATCCGTACTGTGGTGAGTAAGGGCGTTCAACCTCGTTGAAAAAATTGTTCAATGCCGATGATGGCTCACATGCTTGCGTAAGGCAGAAACCATCCTCGACAAAAGGTGCAGGGACCCGGCGACAAGGTCATCCGATTCGAAGAAGCTGGTGCAGGATGTTGGGTGTGGAAGTGGAATTGCTCTTCTTTAATATTTACAAAGAATAATTGTTGATAATTTTTTTTTGTGATATAAAATAAACATGTTTTCCAATTGTCGATAATAGCTGAATATTCTTTTTCCTGTTTATCATAAATTCCCAACTCGATATATTTAGGATAATAAAACCTATATACATCGGAAGGAAATTAAATATATTGAATTTATAAATTTGGATTGCATTAAAATAAAACAATGTCAACAATCTTTAAACATCCGAAAAAGTCAATCATTTATTATCGTGAAACATCAAACATTTATTTTATTAATCTTATGTACACACTATAAATCCCCCAGTATTTTTTTTTGAAATAACAATACCTTTATTTATTTTTTAGTTAATATGATATTTCAAATATATATTTATTAATAATATAAATATTCTTGAAATATAAATATATATATAAATATATATTGAAATTATTATGTATACTATAAAGTTAACAAAAGTTTAAATTGTATATTTGCAAGGAAAATTGACACTAATAGAAAAATATATATTATTAATGTAATTAATGTAATTACTTGCAAGTGCATGCGCGCGCGCGGGCACGCGCACCCACACACAAGTATAACCAACAACAAATATTTATAGGTATATTTTAATACATGTGCACACATGCATCTAAATCATATCATACATACACTAGGACAAAAAAAGGCCTATAACGACCGCCAAAAGACGTCGCTAAAGGCCTATAATGGTTGCGCAAGACACTTTTGGCCCATCCCTATTGCCTATAGCATTCTCCAAATGGCGCACACTATAGACCAAGTTGAGGTCGCCAATAGCAACCGCCAAATGACCACCGCTATAGACTAATTTGATGTCACCTTTAACGACTTCCATTTGGCGGTTTCTATAGTCCAACCCCGACTGTATTTTAAAAATACAATAAATATTTCCAAAATATGTAACAGGCCCAAAAATTTCTTTGCCTAATCATCTTCCAAACTCAACACACATCATCGAATAAAACTACAAATTAAAAAATTTAATAAAAAAATTCGTGCAGTAAAAAGTATCACAAGCTAATAATTGAAATGCAATAAAATATTTTAATTAAAACTTAGTACAACATACCAAAGTTATTTGATGTTGAAAATATATTAACAATTTCTAATAATTTTTTCAAAATATAAAATCATTTATTAGGTCGTTCTGAGCACACCACATGTCTGACTGACCTTCCATCTTCTCATACATGTTAAAAATAATATTAAGTCAGGTTTTCCATTGATTTCAAGTCATCCTGAGGTCGTTTGATATTGATACGACTATTAAACGCATTTTTTAGTTCTTTATGAAACTAAAAGGGCGTTTTTCATCATCTTGGGAAAACGACACATCTGACTGATGTATACTTGAGCATTTCATAATTAACTCTATGGGTTTCTCATTTGATTTCCCAGAATTCAGAGTTCATTTGGTTCATTTTGACCACCGTGTTTTTTAAAGGGCGTCAAACCTTTAAAACCCGCATATTCGGTTGTTTCAGTCAAACCACTCATGCAATTGATGTTCCATCTTCTCATACATATCAATAATAATAATAATAATATGGGTTTCCTATGATTTTACATCACTCTGGGGTTGTTTGCTATAGATTTGACTGTTAAACGCGTGTTTTGGTGTTTTATGACGCTAAAAGTGTGTTTTTAGTCCTCTTGGGAAAACACCACCTCAAATTTACATTTTTTCTACTCAATCATTTCAAAATTTACTCTACAATTATTTTTATCTAATTTCATGGGATTCATATGCATGTTGGTTGGTTTTGACCCATTGATGCACTTATTTAAAATGTGTCAAACCTTTAAAAACTGCATATTCGGTCGTTCCGAGAAGACCACAGATCCGATTGATATTTTTTCAACTCATACACATCATGAATAAAAGTAAGACAATTTCCCTATGATTTCATGTCATTCTAAGTTTTTTATAAATCTAACTGTTAAACACATGTTTTGGTGTTTTATGACACTAAAAATGCATTTTTTGTCATTCTAGGAAAACAACACATTCAGTTGCTCTACCATATGATCAACCATTTCACATTTCACTCTATGGGTTATGTCGTCTGATTTCTTGACATTCAAAGGTCATTCAGTCGGTTTTGACCATCAGACACACCTTTTTAAAGGGCGTTAAACCTTTAAAAAATGCATATTCAGTTATTTATTATAGAAAACAGGTCTGATTGATGTGTCGTATACTCACACACATCATGTATAAAAATAAGACAATTTTCTTGTGATTTTAAGTCATTCCAAGATCGTTTTCTATATACCTGAGTATTAACCGCATGCTTTGGTGTTTTCTGACACTAAAAGTGCATTTTTCGTCATCTCAGGAAAAAGATTCCTTCTATTGACATAATTTATACCTGAGCATTTCACAATTCACTCTATGGTTATTGTCATTTGATTTCATGGCATTCAGAGGTCCTTTGGTTGATTTTGACCCCAGTGTTTTTTAAAGGGTGTCAAACCTTTAAAAACCACATATTCAGTTGTTTTAGGCAAACCACATGTCCAATTGAAATTCCACCTCCTCATACATGTCAAAAATAAAAATAAAATGGTTTTCCAATGATTTTATATCATTACAGGGTTGTTTTCTATATATTTTATCATTAAACAAGCGTTATGGGGTTTTATGACACTAAAAGTTTATTTTCGGTCCTCTTGGGAAAACGACGCCTCATATTGACGTTATGTCTACTTAACAATTTCAATAATTACCCTATGATTGTTTTTTTTTTCTAATTTCATGGCATTCAGATGCCTTTTGTTTGGTTTTGACCCATGGATGCACTTATTTAAAAGCTGCCAAACATTTAAAAACCGCATATTTAGTCGTCCCAAGTAGACCACATGTTCGATTGATATTATGTATACTCATACACTCATGAATAATAATAAGACATTTTTCATATGAATTCAAGTCTTTCTGAAATAATTTTCTATAAATCTAACCGTTAAAAGTATTTTTTGGTGCTTTATGACACTAAAAAGACATTTTTTGTCATCCCAGGAAAATAAAAAAATCAATTGATGTATCTTATGCTCAAAATTTTTAAAATTCACTATATGATTTAGATTGTTTTATTTCAATGAATTCAGAGGTTGTTTGATTGGTTTAGACCACTTGAATGTTTTTAATGGGCGTCGTGCCTTTAAAAATTGCATATTCAGTCATTCGGGGTAGACTACACGTTTGATTGGTGTTCCATCTCCTCATACACATCAAAAATAACAATTAGATGGTGTCCCTTTTATTTCACATCATTTCGGGGAATATTTATATGGATCAGATAGTTAAACGCGTGTTTTGGTGTTTTTTAACACTACAAGTGCATTTTCAGCCCCCTTAGGAAAACACCACCTCATATTGACATTTTGTGTACTCAACCATTTCAAAATTTACTCTATGGTTATTCTTGTCTAATTTCATGACATTGAGATTCTATTTGGTTGGTTTTGACCACCAGAAGAAAATTTTAAAGGGTGTCAAACCTTTGAAAACCGCATATTTGGTCATTTCAGGTAGACCACACATCTGATGGACATGTTATATTCTCGTGCACATAAAAAATAATAATAATGTAGTTTCCATGTGATTTCAAGTCATTCGGAGATTGTTTTCTATAGATACGACTGTTAAACACAGGTTTTGTTGTTTTATGACACTAAAAGTTCATTTTCCATCATTTTAGTCAAACAACACCTTTGATTGATGTACCCCCTACTCAACCACTTCACAATTCAATCTATGGTTGTTATCGTCTAATTCCATACTTGGAGGTCATTCAGTTGGTTTTGACTCCCTATGTTTTTATAGGGTGTCAAAACTTTAGAAGCTTCATATTCAGTCGTTATTGGAAGACCACACATTTGATTGATGTTTCATATCCTTGTACATGTCAAAAATAATAAAAAGTTGTTTTACTGTGATTTAATGTCAGCCCGATGTCATTTTCATTGGAGCTTACTGTTGGTTTTTTATGACACTAAAAGTGTATTTTCAATCCTCCCAGAAAAACCCCACCTCATATTGACGTTCTATCTACTTGACCATTTAAAAATTTAATCTACGGTTGTTCTCCTCTAATTTCACATCATTTGGATGTCGTTCGATTGGTGTTGACCCACCAGGGCACTTTAAAAACTGCAAATTCAGACACTTCGGGCATACCATATGTTTTATTGACATGTTGTCTTCTCGTACATGTCATGAATAATAATAAGTTGGTTTCTTGCAATTTCAAGTCATTCTGAGGCCTTTTTCTATAGATGTGACCATTAAACGCATGTTTTGGTTTTTTATGACACGAAAAATTTATTTTCCATCATCCTGGGAAAACGGACCCTTCAATGGATGTACTATATACTTGACCATTTCAAAATACACTCTATAGCTATTTTCATATGATTTTAAGGCCTTCATTTATATTGATTTTTGATAACCCCCCCCCCCCCCCTTTCAAGGGATGAGGGGGAACCCTTACAAGGCCCGTAGGCTCAGAGATTACATGGCCCATAGGCTTAAGATATTACATGACCCGAAGGTCTTAGGGAATTCAACCATACTATCAGGATGCAGATGTTTTCATATGATTTTAAGGAATTCAAAGGTCGTTTGGTTGGTTTTGACCCCCAACGTGTTTTAAAAGGGCGTCAAACTTTTAAAAACCATATATTTAGTCATTATAGGGAGACTGCATGTCTGATTGATGTATCATCTACCCATACATGTCAAAAATAATAATAAGATATTTTTCTATGATCTCACATCATTCCAAGGTTGTTTTCTAAAGGGTCGACCGTTAAATGTGTTTTTTGGTGTTTTATGACCCTAAACATACGACTTTAGACCTCCTGGGAAAACGCCACATCATATTGAAGTTTAGTCTACTCAAACATTTCATAATTAACTCCATAGTTATTTTCATATGATTTTATGACATTCAGATGACATTTGGTTGGTTTTGATCCCCGAAATCATCTTTTTAATGGGCAAAAAACCTTTAAAAACACCATATTCAATTGTTCTCGGTAGACCGAGCATCCAATTTATATTACATCTAATCATACACATCAAGAATAATAATAAAACAATTTTACTATGTTTTCAAGTCATTATAAGGTCATTTTATATAGATGTGACTATTAAACACACATTTTGTTGTTTTATGACACTAAAAGCGCTTTTTTCCATCGTCCCAGGTAAATGAAAAATTGTTATTATGTCATGCTTACACATGTTTCCCACACTTTTTGTGTGTTTTCATCTATTAGTATCCCATCTTTATTTATACATTCCTCCTTCCATAGCACATGTCATAGGATGGAAGTGGATTTAGATTTGGATTCATCAATCTGCATATAAACAAAGGAGCATAATTATGTTGTTGTTTCATGTCACATAAATGTGTTACAGTAGATTTAAAATACGTACCAATTTTTATTCAAGTGAAGTGTACCCCATACTTCATTTACGGTATGGGTACATTGGTTTTTTTCCCGTTCCTTATTTTCAGAATTTAGTTGATGTTTCATAAATAAAAAATTCATATTCAATGTGATGAATAGACATGTTGTCAAACAATGTATTACCTACCATAATATACCTAAAAATACATATCCGCACGATGGATGGTAAATTCATCCCATGATTCCTGTGTTATCAGGTGCTCATACATAAGTGATGGGTTTTGGTTTATTTTCCCTTCAACATATTTAAGATGAAATCTCGTTAGAATTGTGTGAAATCCTATGTGATTCTTTCCAACAAGCATTAATAAATATTTCTTATGGGAGTCATCTATAATAAATTTACTCTATAAGAGATTATGAAGAGTAATTTAAAGTTTCATTATTTTATTTTTTAGTAAAATAATGAAATGATATCATAATGTTACTGTAATCTCTTCCCACATTAATGTCTTCAGCCTGGGTACAACATTGTGCCATGAATCTTCATTAATAGACATGCATTTATGAGTGATGAGTCCAATGTAACCACTAAACATGGACTTTTTGGGGTTAACATATTGGTCTCATGCATTCTATAATATATTATTCATTAGTAATTGGTGAGTCATTGTTTAAAGGGACATTTCAGACCATGCCACAACTATAAGGGTCACACCATGAATGGTATTCTATAGATATTGGTAAATATGAGCAAACATGAATCACATTTCATGATATGTTATGTTAGGCCATAAAGGTGGTGAAGGATCTTTGGGATTTAGTTTCTAAGTCATTTTGAATTAGGATTCATTCCCTATAGAAATAATTCACATAAAAGAACATTTAATCTCTATAAATATAGTGTTACATGACCCGAATCAATGATTGGGTTTCAATGAAGAATCCTTCAGTTACCCAACCATTCAATCCATGGATTGTTCCAATGATGGTTTAGTTAACATTTGAGGAGAATAATAGGGGTGCACACATAATCCAAATTCTATAGGCACTTGTGGTCGATGAAGGGGAAATCGATGAACATATAGATTTAGATCCTTATATCATGTACATGGGACTATATGGTTATATCCTTACTCCGTTCATTATTATTATTGATAATAAACCAAGAACAAGATTCAGTACATCATAAACACTATGGATACGAAAATTTATAACAAGAGTTTGTGAACCATGTAATTATCCCTTGATCCATGTGAGTTATTTCATTGAATTACTATCATCATTTTACCATCACAATCAAGATCCTTTTTTCACTAATCAGTATTCTAAAATGCGTTTAGATTATGAGTTTTTCGTAACCATTGATTCAACCACACCTTTAAGTATTTTTCTACTCTCACCGAGTTTTTTTGCTTGTATGTGTGGGTAACTATCCTTCCTAGTTGTAGTTGGGTGGTTGGAATTATTATGTGTTCACCATTATGACTTGTTCATGATTTTTTTGGTGAAATTGTCATAGGGTATAATGGCCATAATAAAAGTGATAGTATTTAGAAGGTGGAATTTGAATTGTTGTATTGAGAGCGAATCAGGTAAAGATTATGGGATATGATATTATAAAATAGATGATGGATATGGGTGGACATCCACAATTAAAAACCCAATAGATTTTCTAGGGAAGAATGTGGAATTCATTCCCATTAATGTGATGAGATGTCTGACCATTTTAGTTTAACTAGTTTGTTTGTTTGTATTATAGTGGAGATGAAATATATGGATTAGTAAGTGCTCGGTTGTGTTTTATATATAAAGGTACATTTCAGGAGTGACTATATTATAGTTCAAGGGTATAAAAACAATAAAAGGAAGATTAGAAAATTCTAGTGGAGATCTAGGAAGGGTTTTGTGTATGTCTTATATGTGTGATGGTTTTTCATCAGGCCATGAAAATACAATATGCTTATAAGGTGATGTTTCTCTATTTAAGTGGTTCATATTCTATGGGATAATCGTGATCCATGTTCCCCTTATATGTACACTACGGTCATGGATTATATGAATGGTGACCATTATATTGGTATATTAGGGGTATAGACTCGATTCATAGTGACAATGGTATTGGTATGTTTGGGTCACAAACTAGATCCATGGTTCCCAATGTTGTGGTATGTTAGGAGACAAGAAAGGATCCATGGTGACTGAGGTGTGTAGATTTTAGGTGTCTAGATAAGATCCATGGTCCTCAAGGTATGGGTTTTTAGATTCCTAAATAGGATCCATGGTTCATGTGTATCAGTTTCTTATCAGCCCATATGAGATGCATAGTTCCCAAGGTTTGGGTATGTTTGGGTTTCAGAAAATATCTGTGATGTATATGGTATGGTTTTATTAGGAGATAAGATAGTTTTTTGGAACCCATGGTTTAATGTATTGATTCTCACTGAATATAGTGTTATTTGTTTTTTATTAGTTACCATACAACAATCTTACTTTATTTCTTTCATAATGTGTGTTTTTTTTATTTATTTGCATACATATATATAAACCTAGTATATTATGATTTATATTAGGTTCCCCATTATTGGTGTCCTACTAATATGTTATCATTCAACCTACACAAGATCATTAGTGTGTGTATAGACCTTATATAAGATTAATGATTCTTACCACATATTATAAGTGATCATACAAGATTAGGTTGACGGTATTATGTATAAAATGCCTAGGTGGGCCTTGAATACCCTATGCTAAGTCATCCAGACTATTACCATGACCCTCACTTATATCATATCTCCCCTTGGAGATCTCTTAATCCAATTATAAGGAGGAAATCCTCTATGTCACACTTCACCAATCCCTATATGGAATATCCTACTCATCACACACACTATGACTCTTATATATCCTTAAGAGGGTGTTCCCCATCATACATGATATATAAAACTATATTATCCATATTCTTTAGGCCTAAGACTCTAATACCTACTCAAATATCCTTAGAAAACCTAATTAGGCTACACAAATCTCATACCAAACCCAATCCTCTCATAAACACAACTAGAAACCTCACCTCCGTGGAGACATAATCTCTGGATGATCACAAAATCACAAACATTCAATAGAACGCTCACTCTATCTCTTGGTGGATCAAAAACACCCTATTTATTTACCTAGGTTGCTCTTGATTTCTATCCCTTTCACTGGAACACATATACTCATGCATGAATGCACAATCATGCATAAATTGGAACATGGTTTTGTATTATAGGGTCCACATACCTCAAAAAATGGAGTAACCCCCTCACCAGGATCAACTCATCCTCAACCAAGACTATACATGCCTTATCTAATCTTGAACCAATGATTGAGACCCAATCTCAAGGCACAATTCCCAAATAATTAATTATAGAAACTTATAATTAATTATTCACCTTAATATAATTAGGAATAATCTTTTAAAAAAACACTGGGAAACACAACACCACCTAAACCACACAAAACATGGTGTGTTCATTATACGAGGATAACCTCTAGCTAATACAAACAAAATCTACATCATCTGAATTGATTTTAAGATGATATAGTGAAATCATCACACAAATCCTAGTTAAAATCATCCCAGATCATAGGGAAATAAAGGATAATAGTAATGGAGGAAGTATAAGGGAAGAACTCACTAACTCACTATAAAAAACTCCCAAGAACAACCCCTCATCAGGGGGGTCGAAGAGAGGAAGAGAATGGATGAATCCCAAGAACCACACCAGATTTTCTATTAATAAGCACTCCCCCCACCATTTTTGAAGTATCTAGTTTTTTATCTAAATTATACTCATATTCCTTCTCCCCAAACCTAGATACCCATCCTTTGGATTTCAAATAGGTTGAATATAAATAAAGAATGTATGAATGCCAATCGGTTGACAAAAGAGTATGAAGAAGGCATGAAAGAGTTTATCAAGTTTGAAAAAGATCATGCATTTGACCCTTCTCAAATCCTTTGTCCATGTTTACGCTGTTTTTATTCAAAACAAATTAGTCCATAGGAGTTGGAAGAACACTTTATCTATCACGGAATAGATCAGAGTTATACATGTTGGAATAAACATGGGGAAACAATGAATGTAGGTAGTGGCTGGGATAACACTGCATTTTATGGATCATCTGATGTGATTACAAGTATGAACAATGAATATGACCATATGGAGGATGTGATTACATATGAGAATGATGATGAATATCATATTGATGAAATGACAAGGACTGTCGAAGATGAACTTTGTGATTTCCCAAAATTGTTTGAGAAGTTAAAAAGTTGTGCAAAGACGCCATTGTATGCTGGTTACACTAAATATACAACATTTTCAGCCGTACTGAAGCTCTATAATTTGAAATCAGACAACAGGTGGAGTGACGCCAGTTTTATGGAACTAATTTCTCTCCTGAATGACATGCTCCCAGAAGATAATGAGCTCCCGAGCCGAATATACGACGCCAAACGAATGCTACGCTCGATGGTTGTGATCTTTGAAAGAATACACACCTTCCTGAATAACTGTATACTATTTCGCAAGGACCACAAATCACTTAAATAATGCCCAAAGTGTGGTGCTTCTTGATACAAGAAAGATGAATCCAGTCCTACTAAAGTTGTATGGTACTTTCCAATCATTCCAAGGTTTAGGCGCCTATATGGAAGTGCGGAGACTGCAGGACAATTAACATGGCATGAAAATACAAGAATTAAATATGGGATACTATGTCACCTGAAAGACTCTCCTAAGTTGAAGAGAATCGATCATGAGTATCCTGAATTTGGAAATGAGTTGAGAAACCTTCGTCTTGCGTTATCTACAGATGGAGTGAATCCTTTTGGGTTTCAAAGAAACAATCACAGTACATGGTCGGTTATGTTGGTAAATTATAACTTACCACCGTGGTTATGCATGAAACGAAAATACATCATGTTATCTATGCTTATATCAGGACCAAAACAACCGGGTAATGATATTGATGTTTATTTAGCTCCATTGATCAAAGATTTGAAATTATTATGGGATTCAGGTGTTACATTGTATGATGCTTACAAAAAAAAGATTTCACTTTGAGAGACATGTTGTACGGGGTGATAAATGACTACCCTGCTTATGGAAATTTGTTAGGATATAGCATTAAAGGAACTCAAGGGTGTCCTGTTTGTGAACAAGGTACACAATCAATTAGGTTGAAACATTCATCGAAAGCTGTGTTTCTAGGACATCAAAGATTTCTACCCCGACGACATAAGTACCGATCTTGGATGACATCATTCGATGGAAGTTTAGAAGAACGCACAGCACCGTCTCCACTAACAGGTGATCAATTTTTTGAGAAAGTTAAAAATGTGGACACTACTTTTGGTAAACCAGCTTTGAAAAACCTTACGAAAATCGGTTGGAAAAAGAGATCGGTTTTTTTTTTTTGAATTACCATACTGGAATTGTCTGTATGTAAGATATTTTCTTAATGTTATGCATGTATAAAAATATTTATTTGATAGTTTCATAGGCACGTTACTAAATACACCTGGCAAAATAAAATATGGAATTAAGGCTAGGTTGGACATGGTTGAGATGAGAATACAAGAAGAGTTGGCACCGGTGAAGGGTGAAAAACAAACATTTCTTCCTCCTGCTGCTTATACTCTTTCGAGGAAGGATAGATATCAGTTTTCCAACTTCTTGAATGACGCAAAGGTTCCAAAGGGGTATTCATCAAATATCAGGAACCTCGTGTCAATGAGATATTTGAAGTTAAAAGGTCTGAAATCACATGATTGCCATGTTTTGATGCAATATCTCATTATTATTGCTTTACGTTGCATTTTGCCCAAGAATTTCCCTCATACATTAATGAAACTATGTTTCTTATTCAAATCTATATGCAGTAAAGTTATAGACCCTACGAAATTGCCAACTATGGCAAGAGAAATTGCCGTCATATTATGTGAATTAGAAATGTTCTTTCCGCCTTCATTTTTTGATATGATGGTTCATTTGATGGTCCACTTGGTGAGAGAGATTCAACTATGTGGTCCTGTACATTATAGATGGATGTACCCCATTGAACGGTATATGAAGATTTTGAAAGGGTATTTCAAAAATTGAAGTCGTCTAGAGGGTTGTATTGGGGAGCGATATATTGTTGAGGAAGCCGTTGAATTCTGTACCAAATACCCGTCTGGTGTGGAAAGCATTGGCCTACTGAAATCTCATCACACTGGGCGGCTTGAGGTTGAAAGAATTTCTGGAAGATAGGTTGTCAAAATCAATATTACAGACCGAGAGCAGGCCCACCTTTATGTTTTTCATAACAATTTCAACGTTGACCCATATGTTGAAACCCACAAAGAAATTCTTGGGCATTTTAATCCATCTAGGGATGAAAAATGGATGTCAGATACACATAATCGACAGTTTATAAGATGGTTTCGAGACCATATTTTTAAGAAGTTAGATGAAAATACAGAGTCAATTTCAGACCGACTTCGATGGCTAGCCAGAGGACCAAGTGTGTATGTATTATCTTACAATGATTATGTAGTTAATGGTTATACATTTTATACTAATGAACATGATGAAGACAATACCATGCAGAATAGTGGGGTTACACTTGTGGCTGAAGCGATGCATGTTTTCGGTGCTAAGGACAGAAATACAATTTATGCAAATATTTCATACTTTGGCATCATCAAACAAATATGGGAGTTGGATTATACATAATTCCAAGTTCCAATTTTTCAATGCAAGTGGGTTGATAACAGGAGTTTTGTTAAAATAGATGAATTGGGATTCGTGAAAGTTGATTTCAGTAAGGAAGGGGAGAAAGACAAACTGTTTATAATTGCATCACAGGCAGTGCAGGTATTTTATGTTCCAGATCCCACAAATCGAAACTGGTCAATTGTTCTGTTATCGACCAAAAAAACTGAAGGGTCATATGAAAATTCAATGGACGAAGAACCTTTCATTGGGACTTCGCAATCATTTCGCAATGGGCCCAATGTAGATGACGTTTTGTATGTTAGAGGAGACAACAATGAAGGGATATGGATAGTTGATAGAGGGGCCAAATCCCTTTAGCCTTAAAAAAATAGATTTCAATAATCAGGCTATTTTTTTATTGTAATATAGATTGTGTTACATTATGTTATTATATGTTCGCTGCTACTTTTATGTGATCTAAATTAAATGTTAAGACACTTTTGTAGATAATGACTTATGCACCTGCTGATGCACCCAATCCCGAGACACAACAGTTTTCTCAACCTGTTGCAGCTGGTCCCACTAATGAGGTACAAGAGGTCTCTCAACTTGTTGCAGCTGGTCCCACTACTGAGGTACAACAAGTTTATCAACCTGTTATTGTTGGTCCCACTACTGAGGTATAACAGGTTTCTCAACCTGTTGTTGTTGGTCCCAGTGCTGATGCTAGCACTTCAGAGGAACATAATGATGATGCAAAAACCGAGGAAATGGTAGGTAATGAAACCTCGGCGGCCCAAAAAAACAGGTGCTCCATAGTTTGACAGTTTTAGCCAAAATCCTTAAGGCAAAAGCAAAAGGAATCAAATATGAGGTGGGATGGAATAAGCGAGGCCAACATGTAAACCCCAACAAAGCCATGTTTCATAGCTACATTGGAATCATCACTCGAAAATGTGTGCCGATTGATATAGAGTCATGGAACCATGTTGTCAGCTGGCTGAAAACATTAATGTGGGAAGAGATTATTGTAACATTATGATATCATTTATTTAATTTATTAAAATAAAATAAAATAAAATACTAAAATATTGAATAACTCTACATTATCTCTTGCAGAGTGCATTTATAGTAGATGTCTCGCACAGAGAATATGTATTAAGACTTGTAGGAAGGGTTCATAGAGGCTTTCTCATCATTGTAACAAAATTTCATCTGAAAGATGCTGAAAGGGAAAATCAAGCCGCACCCCCTCCTATTTGTGCACACTTGATGTCCCAAGGAGCGTGGGATGTGTTTTTCAACCATCGTGTGGAGCAGAATTTTCAGGTACATTGTGTTTGGTAACACGTTGTTTAACATTTCTTGTATTCATCACTTTTATTGACAATTTTTTATTTATGAAACAACAACTGATTGCTGAAAATAAAGAATGGGTAGCAAAACCAGCGTACCCCTACCGTAAAGCAAGGCTGGGGTACACTTCAATTGAAAAACAATTGGTACGTATTTTAAAAGTATTGTAACACTTTTATGTGACATAAAAAACATTGTAATCATGTTTCTCTATTTATATGCAAATTGATGAATCAAAATCCCAAGCCACTTCCATCCCACGCCATGTGCTATGGAAGGAGGCTCGTGTTAATAAAGAGGGGAAACTGGTAGATGAAAACACACAAAAAGTGTGGGAAACATGTGTAAGTATGACATAATATAATTTTTTTTTGCTTTAAATCACTATTACATCATGATGATTACTTGTTTTCCCATATTTTCTATTTGACATAGTCACAGGAATCAACAACACCCGCATCGGATGCGGACATACTTTCAACAGCCTTGAAACCGCCAGAACAGTATGGCCGCGTTAGAGGTGCGGGTTTTGGGGTGACACCCTGGACATATTTTCAAAAACAAACAAGAGGAGGAACAAACTAAAGAAATGAAAATGATGAGAGAAAGACTATCTACCCTTGAAGAAAAATTCCAAAGTCAGGGAGAGTTTCTAGAAACTTTGATGGGGGAGAGGTGAAGAGAAGAAACAACTCAAGAACAGCCCACCCCACCCCCTTCATCTTTGAGGTGAGGTATTCCCCTCAAAGACCTGACTTAACCGAGGTAATCAATGTTATAATATTTGTTTTTGTGAAATGTGAATCACATAGACACTGATACCTTTCTTGTAATGATATTCTATAGGGTGAAAATGACTGTGATTTATATCTGTCAACTCCCACCCATCGCCTTGTAGCGAGGGCTACGGTGTTTGATATGCAGAATGACACGCTACAATCCAGACCACTTCTAACCAGTCATGTAAAAGTGTTGATTAACGTAGCTCATGATCCAAGAACCGAGATACCCATGCCAAATGAGGATGACGACATTCATACGGTGGAAAAAGCTGTTGGAACATTCATTGCATGGCCGTCGAATCTTGTAAAAAAACATGTCGGCCAGGAGGTATTCATTTCCAATTCATTTTTCAAGAAGAACCTTTAACAGTTAATTAGAAAAGGGATGAACCAATGAATGTTATTACAGAAGGACAAAAGGAAGGAGCTAAAATGAAATTACGGCTCAAAAGGATCAACCAACCGATCAAAATGATCTACTGAGGGTACCTTCACCCCGCCCGTTCTATATCCAAATTTAATATCATTGCAAGCTCAAGTGGATATGAAAATAAAAGGTGGAAATAATCACACAATTTTTTGTGAAAAACATATGTACGGATAAGAAACATTAGATTTCGTTAGTGCTGACGTTGTAGCTGAAATCATCACATATGACTGGCTAGGCGCCTTAGTTATAAATGTATACATGGGGTATGTTTTCATGATTTGATTTTACAGAAGCTGATATACTATGATAATTATGGCTAAATAAATTTCATATTTTTCGCAGGTGTATATATGAAAAACAATTGACGGTATTTACCCATGAAAACAAATTTGGACTCGTTAGTCCTCACACCATGTCTACAAAACAAAAAGAAATAGATTCCGATTTTCAGGATGAATTAATGTCAAACCTACTCAGAACATTTCAATGCAAAATTACGACTGACATGATCTTTTTAATAACAACATTGTAGGGGTAAAACTCTACATTTTAATCATATCAATTATATTTTCATTTCTATCATTACTTATTCCTTTTTTTGTTTTTAGGCAGCATTGGATGCTCATTGCAGTCAATTTGGATACTCCAAAGATTTATTTTCTTGATTCACTTCATGGATATCCCACAAACCGACCACACATGATGGCGATTGTCAATTTTTAATACACTAGATCTAACATTTTATAACTAAATATCTAGTTATATAATTTATATTATCTTTTAATAAGGATTTTGTTATGATAGGGTGGTGTATGAATATCCTCTAAAGGCTAGAATGAATCCAGGGTCTAAGGACGACAAGGAACATGAGATCTAAAAATGGAAAAGTATTAGGGTATATATAATTATATTTCACTATCCAAATACATATCAAAACAGATTAATTATTTTTCTCGATGTTTCTGCAGTGTCTGAAACAAACAAACAGAAAGGACTGCAGTTATTATGTTTGTAAATTTATGAAAGAGATCATATTTCATTAACAAACTAGAATACCTGAAGAGGTATTTTTGAAAATAATTACTAGTTCATTTAAAATATTTATTAATCCTTTGTGCATTTATATTTTTTCAGCACTACTATGACTATCACAAAAAATCTTATTCACAAGATGATATAGATGTGTTTAGAAACAAATGGGCAGCGTACCTGATTGAAGAATGTAAACAAATAGGACAATGAAGGTGAATTCCTACAACTTATGTTATCTTTATATGATCATTGATATATCCCCTGTTTACACTTATTGAGCATCTATGATCACCCATTCTTATGTTTCATATCCTTAGATTATGAAAAATGGTTTTATAAATGATTTGAGTTTCTAGTAAAGAATAACTTAATGAGAGACTCTTATGAACTTCTGATATATGGAAAACCAAGAAACCACTTTCAAATTGTTTTAATACTTTAGGACAACAATCCATGAGTCATTTTTGATGTGTACGAATCGACCACACCTCAATCCGACACACAGTGTGACCGGTATGACTAAAAGTGTCTGATATCAGTTTGAAATTAACATTAACTTTAGAAAACAACACAAGTGACATAAAGAAAACTGAGAAAACGCATTCATATTGTTTTTATACTTTAGAAAAATGATCCATGATTCATTTTTGACGTGTACGAATTGACCGCACCTCAATCCGACACACGGTGTGACCGGTATGGCTAAAAGTGTCTTATATCAATTTCAAATTGACATAAACTTTAGAAAACAACACAAGTGACATACGAAAAACCAAGAAAACGCATTCATATTGTTTTGATAATTTAGTACAATGATCCATGAGTCATTTTTGACGTGTAAGAATCAACCGCACCTCAATCCGACACACTGTGTGACCGGTATGGCTAAAAGTGTCTGATATCAATTTGAAATTGACATTAACTTTAGAAAACAACACTACTAACATACGTAATACTGAGAAAACACGTTCGGATTGTTTTGATACTTTAGGAAAATGATCCATGAGTCATTTTTGAGGTGTACGAATCGACCTCACCTCAATCTGACGCACGGTGTGACCGGTATGGCTAAAAGTGTCTGATATCAGTTTCAAATTGACATTAACTTTAGAAAACAACAAAAGTGACATACGTAAAACTGATCAAACACATTCAGATTGTTTTGATACATTAGGAAAATAATACATGAGTCATTTTTGACGTGTAAAAATTGACCGAACCTCAATCTGACGTATGGTGTGACCGGTATGGCTAAAAGTGTCTGATATCAGTTTCAAATTGACATAAACTTTAGAAAAAAAACACAAGTTACATATGGAAAACCGAGAAAACGCATTCGGATTGTTTTGATACTTTAGGAAAACAATCCATGAGTAATTTTTGATGTGTAAAAATCAACCGCACCTCAATCCGATGCACGGTGTGACCGGTATGGCTAAAAGTGTCTGATATCAGTTTGAAATTGACATTAACTTTAGAAAATAACACTACTGACATATGGAATACTAAGAAAACACGTTCATATTGTTTTGATACTTTAGGAAAATGATCTATGAGTCATTTGTGATGTGTAATAATCAACTAAACCTCAATCCAATGCACGGTGTGACCAGTATGTCTAAATGTGTCTGATATCAGTTTCAAATTGACATAAACTTTAGAAAACAACACTACTGAAATACGGAATACCGAGCAAACGCATTCGGATTGTTTTGATACTTTAGGACAACAATACATTAGTCATTTTTCACATGTATGAATTGAACACACCTCAATCTGATGCACGGTGTGACCGGTATAGCTTAAAGTATCTGATATCAATTTGAAATTGACATTAACTTTAGAAAACAACACTACTGACATATGGAATACCAATAAAACACTTTAGGATTGTTTTGATACTTTATTACAATGATCTATGAGTCATTTTTGATGTGTATGAATCAACCACACCTCAATCCGACGCATGGTGTGACCTGTATGACTAAAATTGTCTGATATCAGTTTCAAATTGACATAAACTTTAGAAAACAACACTACTGACATATGGAATACCGAGAAAACGTGATCAAATTGTTTTTATACTCTAGGAAAACGATCCATGAGTCATTTTTGACGTGTAAGAATTGACTGCACCTCAATCTGACGCATGGTGTGACTGGTATGGCTAAAATTGTTTGATATCAGTTTGAAATTGACATTAACTTTACAAAACAACACAAGTGACATATGGAATACAGAGAAAACACATTTGGATAGTTTTGATACTTTATAAAAACGACCCATGAGTCATTTTTTAGGTGTATGAATCGATATCACCTAAATCTGATGGACGGTGTGACCGGTATGACTAAAAGTGTCTGATATCAGTTTCAAATTTACATTAACTTTAGAAAACAACACAAGTGACATATGGAAAACCGAGCAATCACGTTTTGATTGTTTTGATACTTAAGGAAAACGATCCATGAGTAATTTGTGACATGTAAGAACTGAACTCACCTTAATCTGACGCACAGTGTGACCAGTATGGCTAAAAGTGTCTGATATCAGTTTCAAATTGACATAAACTTTAGAAAACAACCCAAGTGACATACGGAAAACTGAGCAAGCGTGTTTGGATTGTTTTTATACTTTAGGAAAATTATCCATGAGTCATTTTTGACAATTACAAATCAACCTCACCTCAATCTGATGCACGGTGTGACCGGTATGACTAAAAGTGTCTGATATCAGTTTGAAATTGACATTAACTTTAGAAAACAACACAAGTGACATACGGAAAACCAAGAAAATGTGTTTGGATTGTTTTGATACTTTATGAAAACTATCCATGAGTCATTTTTGACATGTATGAATTGATCACACCTCAATCCTATGCACGGTGTGACCGGTATAGCTAAAAGTGTCTGATATCAGTATGAAATTGACATTAACTTTGGAAAACAACACAAGTGACATACGGAAAACTAAGAAAACGTGTTCAGATTGTTTTGATACTTTAGGAAAACGATCCATGAGTCATTTGGGACATATAAGAATCGATCGCACCTCAATCCGACGCATGGTGTGATCGGTATTGCTAAAAGTGTCTGATATCAGTTTCAAATTGACATAAACTTTAGAAAACAACACAAGTGACAAATAGAAAACTGATAAAACGCGTTCGGATTGTTTTGATACTTTAGGACAATGATCCATGAGTCATTTGTGACGTGTACAAATCAACCTCACCTCAATCCGATGCACGGTGTGACCGGTAAAGCTTTTCATTAGATAAAGAATCGGTATTTATTAAATGAGATAAATCATCCAAAAACATATTGATTTTACATTATTCCTTTTCATTGTTATCAGAATGAAAACATTTGAGTTTATCATTTCCCTATTTTAGTTTCACATTTCCATATTATCGTATTATTTCATATTAATGGTTTAATTTATTTCATTATTGGATTACTAACATAATATTTTTTTTCTTATATAGGTGACTTTGTTTCCTTGAGTTCGGATGCTTTGTTCAACAACAAATACCATGGACGACAATTTTTGAGAGAGGATCACAAATATCAAAGGATGAAACATTAACGTTTATAACTGTTGTTGGATAATTGTAATTTTAACCATGAAAAACATTGTTTGAAATGTATATAGCAGTGTGTTTTTTTGTATTCATGATGTTAAGTAGAAGTATATAGAATTTTTTGTCAAAATATTGTGTGCGGGTGCTATTTTGTGCAGGTGTGCAGATGCTATTTTGTGTAGGTGTGCTGGTTTGTGCAGGTGTGCAGGTGTGCAGGTGCTGGTTGTGCAGGTGCAGGGGAAGGTGCCTTTATCAGCACTTTTTCGAGCGTTGATAAAGGACACCTTTAACGGTGCTAAAAGAGCGCTAATAAAGGGCCCTATTATCAGCAATCCAGGTAGCGGTGATAAAGGCACCCCTTTATCAACGCTTAAAAGGCATTGTTAATGCCGGCATAGATAAAGTCGGGGTCCCCTGTACCAGCACTCTGAAAAGTGTTGATAAAGGCGGGTTTTATCAGTGCTAAAAAAAGCACTAATAAAGGAGACCCCCCCCCCCTTTATCTACGCCGGCATTAACAGCGCTTTTCTAGCGCTGTTAATGTCGTTTTTTAACACTGATAAAATTCCAAGTTGTAGTAGTGTATATATCTATATAACAGCAATCTTAATAACTTAATAATAATTATAAATTTAATCTACAATTGCAATAGTAATAAAAATAATACCACAATGGTAGAAATGCTAATATTATTTGTTTCATTTTTAATGATAATAGTATGATTCTTAATAATAAGAATAATATAAATAACTATTTTAAAAATTCAAATGATAATAATAATTTTAATAAAAATAAAAATTTTAACAACAATAAAAATTTAAAATGAAACAATTAATTAACATTTATTTATTCACTTTAATTATTTGAAGACGAAATGGTCACGTAATTGCCTGGGCGAAGCCATGCCGCATCGCGCTCCGCCCGTGCATCCAACGACATCAAACCCAAAACGCGCATTTTTTTAAAAAAATAACTCAAAAATTTTGTCTGGGACTCACCCCGGACCCAAACAAAAATATTAAAGGGCAGAAAAATAATTAAATAAATTTTTACACACAGGTCGGAGTGTGATAGTGTATATATATATGTATAATATTTTTCAAGTTTCTGCATGAAATTTGGCTTAGTCAATGTGTGGGATAAATTTCAAATATTTTAAAAACATATTGTATTTAATTTTTTATCATTTTATAATGAAATTCAGTATGGTAAAATTCAGAAATTTTATCTATATTTTTATAAATATCACAGAGACATACATGCAACCACAGATGCACAAATAGATTATTCGTTTCCAATTAATTTCATTTGAAAAAATTTAGTTTTGTATAGGTGTGTAAAATATATGTTAAAATGAAGAAGTTGTGTTACCATTACAATTTATAAATTAATAAAATTAACTATATCTACTTTTAATAAATTTATACTATATTTCTAAAAAAATATTCTGTTTTTATGATTTTCTGTTAAATTTTATCATGTTATGCGACTATGATAAATTTTATTTTCTGATAAGTTCTTATAATAGTTTTTTCATACTCGAGCATAAAATGTGTATTAAATATGATGAATAATTTTTTTTATATAAAATTTTGATGGGAGAAAAGGTGAGATTTTATGTATGGAAACAAATCAAACGTTCCCCATTAACGTTTGTAATTTGAAATTTCATTTTTTCAATGAATTAAAATATATTTTTATATATCATTGGTCAAAAAGTGAATTATAACTATAATGGGTACACTTTGTTTGTAGAAGTGAAAGATTCAATGAATTAAAAAATATGGAATCATTAAAAACTGGAATGAATTGCAAAAAAAATTATCAAAAAACCCAATATGAAAATCATAGAAACAAGTAATGAAATAGTCAATGGGGGGAAATTACACATTTTTAACATAGTTTCAATTTCATATAAGAATTAGATGAAGTTAATTACATTTTAAAGAAAAAAAATAAGATTAATTTTTCCTTGCACTTTGAAATAATTAATTAAAGGAATAAAATATTTTAAAAAAAGGCCAATAAAAAATCTAAAATTGTGCATCACGCAATATATTTTTTTTACATAATTATATATGTTTGAAGTAATTAATTTTCACAAATTAAAATAATGAAGTAAAAAAACAATGAAAAAAAGTGGTAAATTTTAGGATAATTTTTTTCTAGGAATATATGATGTAATGTTTGTAATTTTAAAATTTCCCATCCATTATGAAATAAAATAGTTTGTTATTCAGTCAAACATTCAACTCTTTTTAATGAACCCATTCAAATTTATAAAGAGCCTAAAATATATTATGGGGGGAAATAGTATTCATAATATTGAGATATTTCTTTAACAAAAATTTTATTTCGCTAATTTAGTTGTTTAATCTGGTGATCACAAAATAATTTTTGAAAACTTTACATACAAAAACTATACTTAAAAGGTGGTAAAAAAAGTTATGATTTATTATTCTTAAATATTTTCATTATTTACTAACTTTTTCGACATCCATAAAATTGAGTTGGTCAATTCTAATTGTATATTTAGATTTTGGGATATCCCCGCTATTAAAATGCTTCATAATGACCACAATTTGTTTCCATGCAATCCCCACTTTTTTTTATAAATTTATAAATTTAGATGATAAACATATTAATTATATATAATTATGAAATTATAAATATAATAAATATATTTCTTATGATTTTAAAATTACATAAAAAAATATTTATTTTTTATAATTATATATTTAAGAAATATATTTATAAATATTTGTATATATTTATATATTTATATATATTTATATATTTATATATATTTATATATATTTATATAATGATAAAATTATAAATATAATAAATATATTTATTATGAATTTATAATTATAAACTAATATTTAATTAATTACAGTTACAATTATAAATATAAATTCAATTGTTTAAATAATTATAAGATTATAATAAATATATTTATTACATTTATAATTTTATTATATATAATTATAAAATTATAAATATAATAAATATATTTATTATAATCTTATAATTAATTAAATTAAATATATATTTATTTATACTTATAACAATAAATAAATAAATATTTATTTATAATTATAAAATCATAATAAATATAATTCTTGTATTTATAATTTTATAATTTTATAATTATATATAATAAATATATTTATTATAATTTTATAATTATTTTCAATTATATATATTATTTATAATTATAATTATAATTATTTGTATATATTTATAAATATATTTATATAATTACATATATTTATAAAATTATAAATATTATATATATATTTATTATAATTTTATAATTATTTAAATATAATTATTTATTTATAATTAAAATTATAAATAAATATTTTTATAAATATTTTTATATAATCATTTATTTATTTATTTATTTATTAACATATGAATATATATATATATATATATTTATAAAATTATAATAAATGTATTTATTGTAATTTTAAAATTATATATATATACTCAAAATGGATCGGTTATGGAATTGAAGACCAATCCCATGACCCCAAATTTTTTTAAAGAAAATAACATACAAAGTGGAGACAAGACAAACTGGGCATAAAATGCCTACAGTAATTATATATATATATATAGTTATAATAACAACTATAAGTAAATATATTAAAAATGTATTTATATATAATTAAAAAATTATAAATATAAATATAATAAATATATTAATTAATTTAAATATATTTACTGTAGTTTTATAAGTATTTATGATAACATAATAAGTTCCTAGGTATAACATGAATGAATCATACGGGTGTCAATTTACAAATGAAAATTCATAATGATGAATAGATAACATATGAATGTGCACATCATAATATGGGTAATCCTAACATTTGGAACATAACTCACAATCACATCTACAAATAAACTTTATGATTATATAGCATCAATTATACTCAGGAATCAATTTATAAACATAAATAACGACAATCATGTCCATGAATATCATCATTATCTAATGATATATATATATATAGACCAAATTTATTAGACACATATTTATTTAAATATATATATATATATATATATATAATTTTAATTATTAATAAATATTGTTGAAAAGTATTTATATATAATTATAAATATAATAAATATATTTATCATTTAAAAAAATTATTTTAATTTTACAGTTATTTAAATGTATATCTATTTATTTATAAACTTACAAATACATTTTTTAAAACATTATATATATATATTTGAATTATTAAAATATATATTATAATACATCATATTTATATTAATTATAAACATGCGTTTTTTAATTAATGTATATAAATAAACATTATTTTTGAATATAAATATTATAATTATATATATATATATATATTAATAATATTTTTTATTTAAATGATTTATCACTGCTAATAATAGCGCTGATATAACTATCCTTTATAAGCGCTAAAAAACTAATGAAGTATACACCTTTATGAGTTCTTTTTTAGCGCTAATAAACATAAAATTTATGAAGTGCTTTTAACGGGCACTGATAAAGGTGATGATTTTATCAGCACTTTCTGCTTAGCGCTGTTAAAATTTGGCACATCCCTTGTCCAAATCTGTGGTAGTGATTATAAGATTGAATCTGCAAATTTATAAATTTTCTTTGTTTATGTTTAAAAAAAACAATTTTTTTAACTTTTTTTAAAGAAATTCCTAAAATAAGGGGTGAAATAAAATTTAGTATTGAATGAGCGCAGTTGTAAAATTTTAAAAAAAAAATTTCCACCTTGTATCTTATCAAAAATTAAAATTAATTATATGTATTGAGTGAGATAATTTTTTAATATATGTTGTATATATATATAATATTTTTCATGTTTTTGCATGAAATTTTTATTAGTCAATGTGTGAGATAAATTTAATTTATTTTAAAAAACATATTTTATTTATTTATTTATTCAAATTTTATGAAGAAATTCAGTATGATTAAATTCATAAATTTTATAGATGTTTTATAAATATCACACAGACATACACGCACCCATAGACACATAGAGAGATGATTTGTTTATGATTAATTTCAGTTGAAAATTTTAATTTTGTTTTGTAGTGTAAAAGATATTTTAAAATGAAGAACTTGTGTTACCATTACATTTTATAAATTAATAAAATTCACTATATCTAATTTTAATAGATTTATAATATATGACAAAAAAATATTGTGTTTTTATGATTTTCTTTGAAATTTGATCATTTTATGTGACTGAGATAAATTTTAATTATTGATAAGTTCTCGTAAAATTTTGTGCATACCACGAGAAACAATTATAAAGTTATAAAATGTTCATTGAATATGTTGACTTATTTTTTTATATAAAAATTTGATGAGAGAAAAGGTGAGATTCTATGTATGGAAACAAATCAAACGTTCCCCCATTAACGTTTTTAATTTGAAATTTCAATTTTTGTTGCTGAATTAAAATATATTTTTATATATCATTGGTCAAAAATTAAATTATAATTTTAATGTTTACACTTCAATTATAAAAGTTAAAGATTCAATGATTTAAAAAAATATGAAATCGTTAAAAACTAGAACGAATTACAAAAAACAACACAATAAATATTTTTTGATAAAAAAGTCCAAACACATTAACTATAGAGAAACTACTAGTAAAATAGTTAATGGGGGAAATTTTCAAAATTTTAACGCGGTTTCAATCTCATATAAAAATTAGCTGAAGTTAATTGCATATTAAATAAAAAATAAGATTACTTTTATGTTGCACCGCGAAACAATTAATTAAAGGCATGAAATATTTTTAAAAAATCCCAATAAAAAATCTAAGATTATGCATCATGCAATATATTTTATTTTTAGATAATTATATATGTTTGAAGTAATTAATTTTCACAAATTAAAATAATGAAGTAAAAAAATAATGAAAAAAAGTGGTAAATTTTAGGATAATTTTTTTCTAGGAATATATGATGTAATGTTTGTAATTTAAAAATTTCCCTTCCATTATAAAATAAAATAGTTTGTTATTCAGTCAAACATTCAACTCTTTTTAATTCACCCATTCAAATTTATAAAGTGCCTAAAATGGATTATGGGGGAAAACAGTATTCATAATATTGAGATATTTCTTTAACAAAAAATTTCTTTCGCTAATTTAATTGTTTTATCGGTGATCACAAAATAAATTTTAAAATTTTTACATACATAAACTATACTTAAAAGGTGGTAACAAAAGTTATGATTTATTATTCTTAAATATTTTCATTATTTGACCAACTTTTTACGACTTCCATAAAATTGAGTTGGTCAATTCTAATTGTATATTTAGATTCTTGGATATCCCCAATATTAATATGCTTCATAATGACCACAATTTGTTTCCATGTAATCCCCACATTTTTTCTATTTAATTTTGTCCATCCCACAGAGCTTCTTTGTGGCTTCCCTCTCCCAACATTCTCTCCTCCATCTCTCCTTTTGCATGCTACTACCGTCCTCCATTAACTTCAATGTCGAGAACAATGCCTTTAGTCACATCTTCTATCCTAGAGTGCAAGAATCCCTCTTTCCACCACCCCTCCACCATCGCTTCAACGTCGACAACGAGACGACCATACCCTTCTCCCATGTTCATGAGGAGGCCTACATTCTCCTCGGCACTTCTTGATCGCATAGACGCCTCCTTGGACCAACCCCACAGCGGCATCACCTATCCACCCCTATCAACGTTGGGTGGCTATGGCTTCGGAAGAATGAATGAAGGGATGGCTGATTCGTTGGGTGACATCTCTCCAGGTGGGATATGTTCCACCGCCCAGGTAGAGTCGCATTCGAAGGACCGGTCTCAGGAACCGCAGTCGAGCTCCACCTTGGCAGGCGCTATCCCCACTGGGGTTTCTGTATCGACGATGATTGTTCCTTTGGAGGAAGAGAGTATCCATTCTCGGCACCACCATATTGAACAGCCCATGTTAGTGAAGGAGAAATCCATGGCATGTAAAATGTACACCAGTTTGAAGAACATGGCACATTCCCTTTTCTTCGGCTCCCGCCGTGCCATGAAATCGGATAAGCCTTCTTCTACCGCCCCCGCACCATCCCGACATTCTTGTTTGAAGAGTGGGACGCCAGGCTCTTCTACCACATCCTCAAATGTTAGTGGCGATCAGACTAGAAGCGTGAACTTCTGTACACCGGTGAGCCAGGTTATTCAACCTCCTCCGAGAGTGAAATCAGACACCCCTTCTTCTACTGCCCCCACCCCATCCCTGCGTTCTTGTTTGAAGAGTGGGATGTCAGGCTCTTCTGTTGTTTGTTGCGATCGAGCTAGAAGCGTGCACTTCAGTACTCTGATGACCAAGGGCGTGAAATCAGACACCCCTTCTTCTACCGCACCCACCCCATTCCCATGTTCTTGTTTGAAGAGTGGGACGCGAGGGTCTGCTGCTGTCTGTGGCGACCGGGCTAGAAGCGTGCACTTCAGTACTCCGGTGACCATGGGTGTGAAATCGGACACCCCTTCTTCTACTGGCCCCACCCCATTCTCACGTTCTTTTTTGAGTCGTGGTATGTCGGGCTCTATTGCTTCATCCTCCAAAGTAAGCGGCGACCAGGGTAAACACGTGCATATCCGTCCTCAGGTGAGCGAGGGTGTAAAATCGGACACCCCTTCTTATACTGCCCACAGCCCATTCCCACATTATTGTTTGAGGAGTGGGGCGTCGGGCTCTACTGCTTCATCCTCGAAAGTAAGCAGCGATCTGGCTAAACACGTGCACATCCGTACTCCGGTGAGTAAGGGCGTTCAACCTCGTCGAAAAAAATTGTCCAATGCCGATGATGGCTCACATGCTTGCGTAAGGCAGAAACCATCCTCGACAAAAGGTGCGGGGACCCGGCGACAAGGTCATCCGATCGAAGAAGGTGGCGCAGGATGTTGGGTGTGGAAGTGCAATTGATCTTCTTTAATATTTACAAAGAATAATTGTTGAGAATATTTTTTTTGTGATATAAAATAAACATGTTTTTCCAATTATCGATATTAGCTGAATATTCTTTTTCCTGTTTATTATTAAATTCCCAACTCGATATATTTAGGATAATAAAACCTATATACATAGGAAGGAAATTAAATATATTGAATTGATAAATTTGGATTGCATTAAAATAAAACAATGTCAACAATCTTTAAACTTCCGAAAAAGTCAATCATTTATTATCGTGAAACATCAAACATTTATTTTATTAATCTTATGTACAGACCATAAATCCCCCAGTATTTTTTTTTGAAATAACAATACCTTTATTTATTTTTTAGTTAATATGATATTTAAAATATATATTTATTAATAATATAAATATGCTTGAAATATAAATATATATATATAAATATATATTGAAATTATTATGTATACTATAAAGTTAACAAAAGTTTAAATCGTATATTTGGAAGGAAAATTGACACTAATAGAAAACACAACCGCGAAGGGGAAATTGAATAACTACCGAGAAGAACACAGCATGTGAAGAACACTGAAATAGGGGAGGGGGAGAGTAGGCCGCCGACAATGGAAATTGATGCAGTCGAAAAGAGTGGAGCGGGTCAGGGGGTCGGGTATGGGGTCGCGGAGTGGAGCGGGTCAGGGGGTCGGGTATGGGGTCGCGGAGTGGAGAGCAATGTGAAGGAGGGAGAGACGCGGGCAGGGGGAGAGAACTTCCAGCGTCAACAACCGTGGCCTACATATTAATACAATTATATACAAATATACATATATAACATCATGTACAATTAAAAGAATACACTTGCACACATACATACATACACATTAGTATACATGCACATATATACATATAAATTAAATTCCCCATTGTACGTATAGATATATGTATGTGTTAATATATAAATATGTTAATATGTTTGTATTTGTGTATGAGTAAATATATATATTCATTGTTTTTTATATATGTGTGTGATCAAGAAGTTTTAAATTTATATCCAAATGCAAGTATTTATAACAATATTTTATTACTTGTGCATACATGCATCTAAATATTTTTATATGTACATACATAAATATAAACATGTATACGTATAAATATTTTAGTGCAATTATTTACAATTATACATCTATATAAGTATATACAAATATCAATATTTATTAGTGTATTTGTACAAACACGAATAAATATATATTAAATATAAGTAAAAATATATATATTATTAAAATTATATGTAAATATAATTACTGTAATTACTTGCAAGTGCATGCGCGCGCGCCCACACACAAGTATAACCAACAACAAATATTAGTAGGTATATTTTAATACATGTGCACACATGCATCTAAATCTTATCATACATACACTAGGACAAAAAAAGGCCTATAACGACCGCCAGAAGACGTCGCTAAAGGCCTATAATGGTTGCCCAACGATCCCCAAATAACAGACACTTTTGGCCCATCCCTATTGCCTATAGCGTTCGCCAAATGGCGCACACTATAGACCAAGTTGAGGTCGCCAAGAGCAACCGCCAAATGACCACCGCTATAGACTAATTCGGGGTCACCTTTAACGACTTCCATTTGGCGGTTTCTATAGTCCAACCCCGACTATATTTTAAAAATACAATAAATATTTCCAAAATATGTAACAGGCCCAAAAATCTCTTTGCCTAATCATCTTCCAAACTCAACACACATCATCGAATAAAACTACAAATTAAAAAATTTAATAAAAAAATTGGTGCAGTAAAAAGTATCACAAGATAATAATTGAAATGCAATAAAATATTTTAATTAAAACTTAGTACAACATACCAAAGTTATTTGATTTTGAAAATATATCAACAATTTCTAATAATTTTTTCAAAATATAAAATCGTTTATTTAGTCGTTCTGAGCACACCACATGTCTGACTGACCTTCCATCTTCTCGTACATGTTAAAAATAATATTAAGTCAGGTTTTCCATTGATTTCAAGTCATCCTGAGGTCGTTTGATATTGATACGACTATTAAACGCATTTTTTAGTTCTTTATGAAACTAAGAATGTGTTTTTCGTCATCCTGGGAAAACGACACATCCGACTGATGTATACTTGAGAATTTCATAATTAACTCTATGGGTTTCTCATCTGATTTCCTGGAATTCAGAGTTCATTTGGTTCATTTTGACCCTCGTGTTTTTTAAAGAGCGTCAAACCTTTAAAAACCGCATATTTGGTTGTTTCAGTCCAACCACTCATGCAATTGATGTTCCATCTTCTCATACATATCAATAATAATAATAATAATAATATGGGTTTCCTATGATTTTACATCACTCTGGGGTTGTTTGCTATAGATTTGACTGTTAAACGTGTGTTTTGGTGTTTTATGACACTAAAAGTGTGTTTTTAGTCCTCTCGAAAAAACGCCACCTCAAATTTACATTTTTTCTACTCAATCATTTCAAAATTTACTCTACGATTATTTTTATCTAATTTCATGGCATTCATATGCAAGTTGGTTGGTTTTGACCCATTGATGCACTTATTTAAAAGGTGTCAAACCTTTAAAAACTGCATATTCGGTCGTTCCGAGAAGACCACATATCCGATTGATATTTTTTCAACTCATACACATCATGAATAAAAGTAAGACAATTTCCCTATGATTTCATGTCATTCTATGTTTTTTATAAATCTAACCGTTAAACACATGTTTTGGTGTTTTATGACACTAAAAATGCGTTTTTTGTCATTCTAGGAAAACAACACCTTCAATTGCTTTACCATATGATCAACCATTTCACATTTCACTCTATGGGTTATGTCGTCTGATTTCTTGACATTCAAAGGTCATTCGGTCAGTTTTGACCATCAGACACACCTTTTTAAAGGGCGTTAAACCTTTAAAAAATGCATATTCAGTTATTTATTATAGAAAACAGGTCTGATTGATGTGTCGTATACTCATACACATCATGTATAAAAATAAGACAATTTTCTTATGATTTTAAGTCATTCCAAGACCATTTTCTATATATCTGAGTATTAACCGCATGCTTTGGAGTTTTCTGACACTAAAAGTGCATTTTTCGTCATCTCAAGAAAAAGATTCCTTCTATTGACATAATTTATACTTGAGCATTTCACAATTCAATCTATGGTTATTGTCATTTGATTTCATGGCATTCAGAGGTCATTTGGTTGATTTTGACCCCAGTGTTTTTTAAAGGGCGTCAAACCTTTAAAAACCACATATTCAGTTGTTTTAGGCAAACCACATGTCCAATTGAAATTCCACCTCCTCATACATGTCAAAAATATAAATAAAATGGTTTTCCAATGATTTTATATCATTACAGGGTTGTTTTCTATATATTTTTATCATTAAACATGTGTTATGGGGTTTTATGACACTAAAAGTTCATTTTCGGTCCTCTTGGGAAAACGACGCCTCATATTGACGTTATGTCTACTTAACAATTTCAATAATTACCCTATGATTGTTTTTTTCTAATTTCATGGCATTCAGATGCCTTTTGTTTGGTTTTGACCCATGGATGCCCTTATTTAAAAGCTGTCAAACATTTAAAAACCGCATATTTAGTCGTCCCAAGTAGACCACATGTTCGATTGATATTATGTATACTCATACACTCGTGAATAATAATAAGACACTTTTCATATGAATTCAAGTCTTTCTGAAATAATTTTCTATAAATCTAACCGTTAAAAGCATTTTTTGGTGCTTTATGACACTAAAAAGACATTTTTTGTCATCCCAGGAAAATAAAAAAAATCAATTGATGTATCTTATGGTCAAAATTTTTAAAATTCACTATATGATTTCTATTGTTTGATTTCAGGGAATTCAGAGGTTGTTTGATTGGTTTAGACCACTTGAGTGTTTTTAATGGGCGTCATGCCTTTAAAATTTTCATATTCAGATATTCAGGGTAGTCTACATGTTTGATTGGTGTTCCATCTCCTCATACACATCAAAAATAACAATTAGATGGTGTCCCTTTCATTTCACATCTTTTCGGGGAATATTTCTATGGATCAGATAGTTAAACGCGTGTTTTGGTGTTTTTTAACACTACAAGTGCATTTTCAGCCCTCTTAGGAAAACACCACCTCATATTGACATTTTGTGTACTCAACCATTTCAAAATTTACTCTATGGTTATTCTTGTCTAATTTCATGACATTGAGATTCTGTTTGGTTGGTTTTGACCACCAGAAGAAAATTTTAAAGGGTTTCAAACCTTTGAAAACCGCATATTTGGTCATTCCAGGTAGACCACACATCTGATGGACATGTTGTATTCTCGTGCACTTAAAAAATAGTAATAATTTAGTTTCCATGTGATTTCAAGTCATTTTGAGATTGTTTTCTATAGATATGAATGTTAAACACAGGTTTTGTTGTTTTATGACACTAAAATTTCATTTTCCATCATTTTAGGCAAACAACGCCTTTTATTGATGTACCCCCTACTCAACTACTTCACAATTCAATCTATGGTTGTTATCGTCTGATTCCATAGTACTTGGAGGTCATTCAGTTGGTTTTGACTCCCTATGTTTTTATAGGGTTTCAAAACTTTAGAAGCTTCATATTCCGTCGTTATTGGAAGACCACACATTTTATTGATGTTTCATATCTTTGTACATGTCAAAAATAATAAAAAGATGTTTTACTGTGATTTAATGTCAGCCCGAGGTCGTTTTCATTGGATCTTACTGTTGATTTTTTATGACACTAAAAGTGTATTTTCAATCCTCCCAGAAAAACCCCACCTCATATTGACGTTCTATCTACTTGACCATTTAAAAAATTAATCTACGGTTGTTCTCCTCTGATTTCACATCATTTGGATGTCGTTCGATTGGTGTTGACCCACCAGCGCACTTTAAAAACTGCAAATTCGGACACTTCGGGCATACCATATGGTTTATTGACATGTTGTCTTCTCATACATGTCATGAATATTAATAAGTTGGTTTCTTGCGATTTCAAGTCATTCTAAGGCTTTTCTATAGATGTGACCATTAAACGCATGTTTTGGTTTTTTATGACACGAAAAATTTATTTTCCATCATCCTGGGAAAACGGACCCTTCAATGGATGTACTATATACTTGACCATTTCAAAATACACTCTATAGCTATTTTCATATGATTTTATGGCCTTCATTTATATTGATTTTTGATAACCCCCCCCCCCTTTCAAGGGATGAGGGGGAACCCTTACAAGGCCCGTAGGCTCAGAGATTACATGGCCCATAGGCTTAAGAGATTACATGACCTGAAGGTCTTAGGAAATTCAACCAGACTATCAGGATGCAGATGTTTTCATATGATTTTAAGGAATTCAAAGGTCGTTTGGTTGGTTTTGACCCCCAACGTGTTTTAAAAGGGCGTCAAACTTTTAAAAACCATATATTTAGTCATTATAGGTAGACTGCATGTCTGATTGATGTATCATCTACCCATACATGTCAAATATAATAATAAGATATTTTTCTATGATCTCACATCATTCCAAGGTCGTTTTCTAAAGGGTCGACCGTTAAATGTGTGTTTTGGTGTTTTATGACCCTAAACATACGTTTTTGGACCTCCTGGGAAAATGCCACATCATATTGAAGTTTAGTCTACTCAACCATTTCATAATTAAATCTATAGTTATTTTCATATGATTTTATGACATTCAGATGACGTTTGGTTGGTTTTGATCTCCGAAATCATCTTTTTAATGGGCAAAAAACCTTTAAAAACAGCATATTCAATTGTTCTGGGTAGACCGAGCATCCAATTTATATTCCATCTAATCATACACATCAAGAATAATAATAAAACAATTTTACTATGTTTTCAAGTCATTATAAGGTCATTTTATATAGATGTGACTGTTAAACGCACATTTTGTTGTTTTATGACACTAAAAGTGCTTTTTTCCATCATCCCAGGTAAATGAAAAATTGTTATTATGTCATACTTACACATGTTTCCCACGCTTTTTGTGTGTTTTCATCTATTAGTATCCCATCTTTATTTATACATTCCTCTTTCCATAGCACATGGCATGGTATGTAAGTGGATTTAGATTTGGATTCATCAATCTGCATATAAACAAAGGAGCATAATTATGTTGTTGTTTCATGTCACATAAATGTGTTACAGTAGATTTAAAATATGTACCAATTTTTATTCAAGTGAAGTGTACCCCATACTTCATTTAAGGTATGGGTACATTGGTTTTTTTCCCGTTCCTTATTTTCAGCATTTAGTTGATCTTCCATAAATAAAAAATTCATATTCAATGTGATGAATAGACATGTTGTCAAACAATGTATTACCTACTATAATATACCTAAAAATACATATCTGCACGATGGATGGTAAATTCATCCCATGATTCCTATGTTATCAGGTTTTCATACATAAGTAATGGGTTCTGGTTTATTTTCCCTTCAACATATTTAAGATGAAATCTCGTTAGAATTGTGTGAAATCCTATGTGATTATTTCCAGCAAGCATTAATAAATATTTCTTGTGGGAGTCATCTATAATAAATTTACTCTATAAGAGATGATGAAGAGTAATTTAATGTTTCATTATTTTATTTTTTTAGTAAAATAATGAAATGATATCATAATGTTACTGTAATCTCTTCCCACATTAATGTCTTCGGCATGGGTACAACATTGTTCCATGAATCTTCATTAATAGACATGCATTTATGAGTGATGAGTCCAATGTAACCACTAAACATGGCCTTTTTGGGGTTAACATGTTGGTCCCATGCATTCTATATTATATTGTTCATTAGTAATTGGTGAGTCATTGTTTAAAGGGACGTTTCAGACCATGCCACAACTATAAGGGTCACACCATAAATGGTATTCTATAGATATTGGTAAATATGAGCAAACATGAATCACATTTCATGATATGTTATGTTAGGCCATAAAGGTGGTGAAGGATCTTTGGGATTTAGTTTCTAAGTCATTTGGAATTAGGATTCATTCCCTATGGAAATAATTCACATAAAAGAACGTTTAATCTCTATAAATATAGTGTTACATGACCCGAATCAATGATTGTGTTTCAATGAATAATCCTTCAGTTACCCAACCATTCAATCCATGGATTGTTCCAATGATGGTTTAGTTAACATTTGAGGAGAATAATAGGGGTGCACATATAATTTAAATTCTATAGGCACTTGTGGTCGATGAATGGGAAATCAATGAACATATAGATTTAGATCATTATATCACGTACATGGGACTATATGGTTATATCCTTACTCCATTCATTATTCTTATTGATAATAAACCAAGAACAAGATTCAGGACATCATAAACACTAAGGATAAGAAAATTTATAACAAGAGTTGTGAACCATGTAATTATCCATTGATCCATGTGAGTTATTTCATTGAATTACTATCATCATTTTACCATCACTATCAAGATCCTTTTTTCACTAATCAGTATTCTAAACGCGTTTAGATTATGAGTTTTTCGTAACCATTGATTCACCCCCACCTTTAAGTATTTTTCTACTCTCACCGAGTTTTTTCACTTGTATGCGTGGGTAACTATCCTTCCTAGTTGTAGTTTGGTGGTTGGAATTATTATGTGTTCACCATTATGACTTGTTCATGATTTTTTTTGTGAAATGGTCATAGGGTATAATGGACATAATAAAAGTGATAGTATTTAGAAGGTGGAATTTGAATTTCTGTATTGAGAGCGAATCAGGTAAAGCTTATGGGATATGATATTATAAAATAGATGATGGATATGGGTGGACATCCACAAGTAAAAACCCAATAGATTTTATAGGGAAGAATGTGGAATTCATTCCCATTAATGTGATGAGATGTCTGACCATTTCAGTTTAACTAGTTTGTTTGTTTGTTTTATAGTGGAGATGAAATATATGGATTAGTAAGTGCTCGGTTGTGTTTTATATATAAAGGTATATTTCACGAGTGACTATATTATAGTGCATGGGTATAAAAAAAATAAAAGAAAGATTAGAAAATTCTAGTGGAGATCTAGGAAAGGGTTTGTGTATGTCTTATATGTGTGATGGTTTTTCATCAAGCCATGATAATACAATATGCTTATAAGGTGATGTTTCTCTATTTTAGTGGGTTCATATTCTATGGGATAATCGTGATCCATGTTCCCCTTATATGTACACTACGATCATGGATTATATGAATGATGACCATTATATTGGTATATTAGGGGTATAGACTCGATTCATAGTGACAATGGTATTGGTATGTTTGGGTCACAAACTAGATCCATGGTTCCCAATGTTGTGGTATGTAAGGAGACAAGAAAGGATCCATGGTGACTGAGGTGTCTAGATTTTATGTGTCTAGATAAGATCATGGTCCTCAAGGTATGGGTTTTTAGATTCCTAAATAGGATCCATGGTTCATGTGTATCAGTTTCTTATCAGCCCATATGAGATGCATAGTTCCCAAGGTTTGGGTATGTTTGGGTTTTAGAAAATATCTGTGATGTATATGGTATGGTTTTATTAGGAGATAATATTGTTTTTTGGAACCCATGGTTTAATGTATTGATTCTCACTGAATATAGTGTTATTTTTTTATTAGTTACCATACAAACAATCTTACTTTATTTCTTTCATAATGTGTGTTTTTTTATTTATTTTCATACATATATATAAACCTAGTATATTATGATTTATATTAGGTTCCCCATTATTAGTGTCCTACTAATATTTTATCATTCAAACCTACACAAGATCATTAGTGTGTGTATAGACCTTATATAAGATTAATGATTCTTACCACATATTATAAGTGATCATACAAGATTGGGTTGATGTTATTATGTATAAAATGCCTAGGTGGGCCTTGAATTCCCTATGCTAAGTCATCCAGACTATTACCATGACCCCTCACTTATATCATATCTCCCCTTGGAGATATCTTAATCCAATTATAAGGAGGAAATCCTCTATGTGACACTTCATAAATCCCTATATGGAATATCCTACTCATCACACACACTATGACTCTTATATATCCTTAAGAGGGTGTTCCCCATCATACTTGATATATAAAACTATATTATCCATCTTCTTTAGGCCTAAGACTCTAATGCCTACTCAAATATCCTTAGAAAACCTAATTAGGCTATAAAAATCTCATACCAAACCCAATCCTCTCATAAACATAACTAGAAACCTCACCTTCATGGAGACATAATCTCTGGATGATCACAAAATCACAAACATTCAATAGAACGCTCACTCTATCTCTTGGTGGATCAAAAACACCCTATTTATTTACCTAGGTTGCTCTTGATTTCTATCCCTTTCACTGGAACACATATACTCATGCATGAATGCACAATCATGCATAAATTGGAACATGGTTTTGTATTATAGGGTCCACCTACCTCAAAAAATGGAGTAACCCCCTCACCAAGATCAACTCATCCTCAACCAAGACTATACATGCCTTATCTAATCTTTAACCAATGATTGAGACCCAATCTCAAGGCACAATTCCCAAATAATTAATTATAGAAACTTATAATTAATTATTCACCTTAATATAATTAGGAATAATCTTTTAAAAACACACTGGGAAACACAACACCACCTAAACCACACAAAACATTGGTGTGTTCATCATACGAGGATAACCTCTATCTAATACAAACAAAATCTACATCATCTGAATTGATTTGAAGATGATATAGTGAAATCATCACACAAATCCTAGTTAAAATCATCCCAGATCATAGGGAAATAAAGGATAATAGTAATGGAGGAAGTATGAGGAAGAAATCACTAACTCACTATAAAAAACTCCCAAGAACAACCCCTCATCAGGGGGGGGGGTCGAAGAGAGGAAGAGAATGGATGAATCCCAAGAACCACCAAAGATTTGCTATTAATGAGCACGCTCCCCACCATTTTTAAAGTATCTAGTTTTTTATTTAAATTATACTCATATTCCTTCTCCCCTAACCTAGATACCCATCCTTTGGATTTCAAATAGGACGAATATAAATAAAGAATGGATGAATGCCAATCGGTTGACAAAAGAGTATGAATAAGGCATGAAAGAGTTTATCAAGTTTGAAAAAGATCATGCATATGACCCTTCTCAAATCCTTTGTCCATGTTTACGCTGTTTTTATTCAAAACAAATTAGTCCAGAGGAGTTGGAAGAACACTTTATCTGTCACGGAATAGATCAGAGTTATACATGTTGGAATAAAGATGGGGAAACAACGAATGTAGGTAGTGGCTGGGATAACACTGCATTTTATAGATCATATGATGTGATTACAAGTATGAACAATGAAGATGACCGTATGGAGAATGTGATTTCATATGAGAATGATGATGAATATCATATTGATGAAATAACAAGGACCATCGAAGATGAACTTTGTGATTGCCCAAAATTGTTTGAGAAGTTAAAAAGTTGTGCAAAGACGTCATTGTATGCTGGTTGCACTAAATATACAACATTGTCAGCCGTACTGAAGCTCTATAATTTGAAAGCAGACAACAGGTGGAGTGACGCTAGTTTTACGGAACTACTTTCTCTCCTGAATGACATGCTCCCAGAAGATAATGATCTCTCGAGCCGAATATACGACACCAAACGAGTGCTACGCTCGATGGCTATGATCTTTGAAAGAATACACACCTTCCTGATAAATGTATACTATTTCGCAAGGACCACAAATCACTTAAATAATGCCCAAAGTTTGGTGCTTCTTGATACAAGAAAGATGAATCCAGTCCTACTAAAGTTGTATGGTACTTTCCAATCATTACAAGGTTTATGCGCCTATATGGAAGTGAAGAGACTTCAGGACAATTAACATGGCATGAAAATAAACAATAATTAAATATGGGATACTACATCACTTGGAAGACTCTCCTAAGTTGAATAGAATTGATCATGAGTATCATGAATTTGGAAATGAGTTGAGAAACCTTCGTCTTGTGTTATCTACAGATGAAGTGAATCCTTTTGGTTTTCAAAGAAACAATCACAGTATATGGTCGGTTATGTTGGTAAATTATAACTTACCACCGTGGATATGCATGAAAAAAAAAATACATCATTTTGTCTATGCTTATATTAGGACCAAAACAATCGGGTAATGATATTGATGTTTATTTAACTCCATTGATCAAAGATTTGAAATTATTGTTGGATTCAGGTGTTACATTGTATGATGCTTACAAAAAAAAGATTTCACTTTGAGAGACATGTTGTACGGGGTGATAAATGACTTCCCTGCTTATGGAAATTTGTCAGGATATAGAATTAAAGGAACTCAAGGTTTTCCTGTTTGCGAACAAGGTACACAATCAATTAGGTTGAAACATTCATTGAAAACTGTGTGATCTAGGACATCACATATTTCTACCCCGACGACATAAGTACCGATCTTGGATGACATCATTCGATGGAAGTTTAGAAGAATTCACAACACCGTCTCCACTAACAGGTGATCAATTGTTTGAGAAAGTTAAAAATGTGGACACTAATTTTGGTAAACCAGCTTTGAAAAAACCTTACGAAAATCGGTTGGAAAAAGAGATCGGTTCTTTTTGAATTACCATACTGGAATTGTCTGTATGTTAGATATTTTCTTAATGTTATGCATGTATAAAAATATGTATTTGATAGTTTCATAGGCACGTTACTAAATACACCTGGAAAAATAAAATATGGAATTAAGGCTAGGTTGGACATGGTTGAGATGAGAATACAAGAAGAGTTGGCACCAGTGAAGGGTGAAAAACGAACATTTCTTCCTCCTGCTGCTTACACTCTTTCCAGGAAGGAGAGATATCAGTTTTTCAACTTCTTGAATGATGTAAAGGTTCCAGAGGGGTATTCGTCAAAATATCAGGAACCTCGTGTCAATGAGAGATTTGAAGTTAAAAGGTCTGAAATCACATGACTACCATGTTTTGATGCAAGATCTCATTATTATTGCTTTACGTTACATTTTTCCCAAGAATGTCCCTCATACATTAACGAAACTATGCTTCTTATTCAAATCTATATGCAGTAAAGTTATAGACCCCAGCGAAATTGCCAACTATGGCAAGAGAAATTTCGGTCATATTATGTGAATTAGAAATGTTCTTCCCGCATTCATTTTTTGATATGATGGTTCATATGATGGTCCACTTGGTGAGAGAGATTCAACTATGTGGTCCTGTACATTATAGATGGATGTACCCCATTGAACGGTATATGAAGATTTTGAAAGGGGTATTTCAAAAATTGAAGTCGTCTAGAGGGTTTTATTGCAAAGTGATATATTGTTGAGGAAGCTGTTGAATTCTGTACCGAATACCCATCTGGTGTGGAAAGCATTGGCCTACTGAAATCTCATCACACTGGGCGTCTTGAGGTTGAAAGAATTTCTGGAAGACAGGTTGTCAAAATCAATATTACAAATCGGGAGCAGACCCACCTTTTTGTTTTGCATAACAATTTCGACGTTGACCCATATGTTGAAACCCACAAAGAAATTATTAGGCATTTTAATCCCATCTAGTGATGAAAAATGGATGTCAGATACACATAATCGATAGTTTATAAGATGGTTTTGAGACCATATTTTTAAGAAGTTAGATGAAAATCTAGACACTACTAGAAAAGGGGGCATTGAAGCCCCCCAGACTCGGGCGACCGCCATTGGCGGTCGCTATAGCTAACCAATAGCGGACCGCCAATGGCGGTCGCTAACCTACATAAAAAAAACGGGGGCTTCTGCGCCCCCCCGCGCCCCCTCGACCTCGATCTCCCTCGCCACCCTAACCCCCTCCCTCCCTCGCCGCCCTCCCTCGCCGCCCTCTCCTCCCCCGCCGCCCGGCCTCCCCCGCCGCCCGACCTCCCCGCCGCCCGGCCTCCCCGGCCGCCCGGCCTCCCCGCCGCCCGGCCCCCCGCCGCCCGCCTCCCCCGCCGCCCGCCCTCCCCCCGCCGCCTTGCCCTCCGGCCTCTCGGCCCTCCCCCCCCCCCACCCCCGGACGGCACCCGCACCCCGGACACCCCCCCCCCCCCCCCGCGCGCACTCCGGACCGCCCCCCGCACCCCAGACGCCTCCCCCGCACCCCGGACAGCCCCCCCCCCCCCCCCCCCCGCGCGCACTCTGGACCGCCCCCCGCACCCCGGACGCCTCCCCCGCACCCCGGACAACCCCCCCATACACTCGGACACCCCCCTCCGAACCCGGATAGCCCCCCCGCACCCCGGACACCCCCCCCCCCCCCCCCGCACTCGGACACCCCCCCTCCGAACCCCGGACAGCCCCCCCGCACCCCGGACAGGCCCCCGCACCCCGAACACCCCACCCCGCACCCCCGACAGCCCCCCTGCACACCCAGACAGCCCCCCCCCCCCCCCCCCCGCACCCCGGACACCCCCGCACCCCCGAACACCCCTGCCCGCACCCCTGACAGGCCCCCGACACCCCGAACACCCCTCCCCGCACCTTGGACAGCCCCCCCCCCCCCCCCCCCCGCCCCCCCCCTGCACCCGGACAGCCCCCCCCGCACCCCAGGACAGCCCCCCCCCCCCCCCCCCCCACACACTCGGACACCCCCCCCCCCTCCGAACCCGGACAGCCCCCCCGCACCCCCGGACAGGCCCCCCGCACCCCGCACCCCCGACCAGCCCCCCTGCACCCCAGACAGCCCCCCCCCCCCCCCGCACCCCGGACACCCCCGCACCCCGAACACCCCTGCCCGCACCCCTGACAGGCCCCCGACACCCCGGACACCCCTCCCCCGCACCTCGGACAGCCCCCCCCCCCCCCCCCCCCCGACCCCGGACACCCCCCCCCCCCCCCTCGCTGCCCCGTCCCCCCGTCCCCTCACCGCCTCCTCTCCTCCAGCTCCCCGCCGCCGCCGCCGCCCATCCCCTCCCTTGCCGCACCGCCTTTGGCTCCGGCTCCCCTTCGCTGCCTCCTCTCCCCCTCGCAGCACCGCCTTCGGCTCCCCTCCCTTTCAGGTTTGTAGCTCAATCAGGTAACATGAGCTTTCAGTTACATTTATTATTTTATCAATGGTTCATAAACAAATGGTTAATATTTATTTTGAATATAGTTGATTTGAAAAATGTAAATGTAATAAGTATTGTGTAAATGTTTGTTATACAGATATTATTATGGATAAGAGTTGGATTGATCTTCCAAATCGAACGGTCTAGAGAATATTTCAATGGCATTATGCAGTTTATTGACTTCACGAGAGGATTTGAAAGTGACTATATTAGTTGTCCATGTAGAAAATGTGCTAACAGATATCAATTCAAACGAGATATTGTGAGGGAGAACTTTTCTTAATGGATTTCTGAAAAAAATTATAAGAGTTGGACTCGTCATGGAGAAGAATATGTTCGTTGTCAAAATACAGATGCAGCTCAGATGGATGTTGATGCAAGGATGACTGATCCCAATGCATGAAATGCTTACTGAAATGGTACATGGGTTTGATCCTGAAGGCATTGACATCCATAATCTTGAGACCGGTGAGATAAATCTTCACTCTGGTGCAGACCGTGATTCGAGGAGGTTTTATGAAGTACTTGATGATGCGAAAACAGAATTATATCCTGGATGTACTTCTTATAATAAACTGTCGTTTATTGTGGAGTTATTGCATTTGAAGACTTTGAATAATTGTTTAGACACATCATTCAACATGCTTTTGGTTTTATTGAAAAAAGTT